>OU342689.1:16257500-17507500 GCA_910589285.2 Mythimna ferrago | reverse complement strand
TATTCCTTTTATTAAACTTTAAATGCTTACGTACTATTTAAGTCAATAGTGTCAAAAATATTACAATAAAATTTATAACTCGACCTATGAACGCAACTGAAGTAATGACAGCACGCACACAATGACACTGACATCCCGTTTGCCGCGATAGCACTAGTAACTCTTGGAAATTTGCGATAAATTGGACGTGTTTCGTAATACCAAAAATGATGAATGAAAACTTAATGTTTTTCCAATTTGTTTTCTATCATTTGTAAATTGATAATATAATCTGTGTTCCTACATTGAGAATATTGGACATATTGTTATTTTTAATACAGGAAAAGCCAAATGAAAACATGCCATTTACGTTGTAAAAAAGTGCGAATTATAATTCGCTTTAATTTCGTTTTAGGCAAGTTTTTTTTTAAAAGAAAGATGTAGGAACCTAGATAAATATCGTCTATAACCGAATAACATCATAATATGTTGGAAATATACTCCAATTGCAAATGAGCGTGGTATTACGTTTGTATGAAAAATTCATCTGTCGCCGTGCTCTTAAAGAATAATTTAATATATGTAATGCAAATACATAACTTCCAATCGGGTAAGAACTTACAAAAAGTCAATAATTGCGTGGGATTTGAACTTGCGGCACGCTGATTTGCGCTTCAATCTGTGTGCCTATACCACTGGGCCATCTTGACTTATGATAAGTTGATGAAATTGTGAATTTCAATCATTTGTTGGCGAAACTTGAAAATAAAAGGTCGTAAGTCAAACTAAACGTCAAACGAATAAGTTTTAAGAATTCTTATGGACTTTTGCAAGTGATAGTACACGCACTTTTTAGAACCAGTGCGGAAAACAGTTTATTGCGTGCCCAAAAGCGGTTTTCGCCACTAGTATAGTTTATAATGGCATAGATAGATTTCAGCAGTATTTAAAGATAAGAAACACGGCATTTTTAACCACGTGGCGAGTTTATTTTTGGTTTAGACAGCCTATGACGTGCCTATTTGCTATGTCTCACCAATTTGCGGTGTAAGAAAAACGTGTTGTCGTCCGCCCTATTACTATGAAGTCACTGAGTAATGGCGTCTCAAGTCGCCGCCATCGCGATAATTCCATGCTCTGTAGGTTAAAAGACACGATAACTTTTAGTTTGCTGACTTGGAAAAAACTGGGAAGTGCGAGTCGGACTCGCGCACTGAAGTTCCGTACAAACTTACAGTAAAATAGGGTGAACAGAAACTGAACAGAATAAAACTTCAAAGGGCATTTTTTACGATATTTGAATATTTTTTGCAGCATGACTGACAACTATATCATGAATAATTGATATTTGACAAAGTCAATGCATTAGTACAAGCCGATAATATGATATCAAAGTGAAAAACAAAACCAAGGTTTTGTTTTTATTCACCCCGTTTTATGGTACCTCATCATCATCATAATTTCAGATGAAAGACGTCCACTGTTGGACATAGGCCTCCCCCAATCGTCGCCACAACGACCGATCACGTGCATCTAGTATCCATCGCATACAAACTTACCTACACATGTAAATAGTTCAATTCCCGAATAGAGTCTCAAAGATTTTTCCGAATCGCAAGAAAAGTTTTTTTTTGTGACGTTACAACTTTACTGTTTTCAGATTTATTCCTATATCCGTGCTATAAGACCTTTCTTCATGCCAAATTTCAGGATTCTGGATCAACGGAAAGTACTCTATGAGTATTGATTCCCGTGAGAGTGTCGAAATATACGTTTTTTGCGATGTAAACTGCCGTATCTTTTTTTCTTTAACTTAAAACTTTGATTTTTTTCTTAGCTTCAAGGGACTTCAGACTTGAGCATATGGTTTTAATTTCAACTCGGTACCTCCACGCAGTTCCGAGATAAAGACGTTTATAGGATCACTTTGTTGAACAAAGTAATCCTATAAGGGTTCCGTTTTCTTCCTTTTGAGGTGCGGAACCCTAAAAATGGCCGGTGTGGTGGAATTAGGGCGGCTGGAGTGTGTAGTCCTCATGTGAACGGTAAATCAAGATTATGCACGTATTTTAGTGTGACAAAGAACTATGTTTTAAGTAAGGTACCGTTTTTAGGGTTCTGTACCCGAAGGGTGCCAACGGGACCCTATTACTAAGCCTCCACTGTGCATCTCTTCGTCCATCCGTCTCTCAGTTCGTTTGTTAGCGGGCTTTAACTTTTATACCGTAAGTATAAGAATATATATTTCTATGGCCGCTACTACAATAAAATAATAAAATTAAAGATAAAATAAAAGGGAATTCCCATACAAAAAACGTCATATTGAAGGCATTTTTTAACTCGATTTTACTATCGCAGTACGTTCCCTTCATGTCCGACTCGCTGGCCAGAATTTTTATTTTCTTTTTAAATTGAGTAATCATTAATGACTTCTCTCGCTCTGAAAAGTAAAAAAGAGTGTCAGAATCTTGGTGACTAAAACTCACAGTGATCCTTTAGTTGCTCTTTGCGAGGGCCATAGTTTGTTCTGTTCGATGAGTCCCCAGATCAGGCAAACATCAGCCCTAACTGGACCCAACCAATCTATGCTTGGGGTGCTATTCTCTAAGAAAACAGCCTTGAGCGCAGCGCTGGCACAGCGACGAGTCGTGAGCGCAGTACATTGAATTAACAATCCAATGTAAATGGACATTGGGTTGTTAATCCAATGCACTTATTTGGATTTCGTCGCAACGGCCAGCGCTGCGCTCAAGGCTGTTTTCTTAGTGAATAACACCCCTGGTCCTTACCTGACAGCTGGACGGCGAGCTGCCCATTGTTCGCTGTCAGATGACTTGATGCAGAAGCTGATTTATCAGTAATTGTCTAAACAACATTAGTTTTAGTATATGCGATAAAAAATCTATGTACAAAATTTCATAGCTGTTTCATAAAAAATCACAAAGTTTTAAGCTTGTTATGCACTTGCACCCAGCTGTTTGCTAGAACCTAATGCCCGCTATAACCTGCCGTGACCTGGTTGTACTTAATGTCTGTATCACAAAATAGATAGGTACAGAAGACAATCTCATGTATGTACTTCACTTTTTATACCTACGCTCGGTGGACGCACACTAATGAGCGTTTGAGCCGGAACTGTTCGACGAGTGATCCGAGACGCGACCGAGACATCGTGTCCGTGAGCGGTGTCTATGTGTGCGTTGCTCGAGCGCGGTTTGTATGTAGATTGACTTCTGTACCTGTCTATCTTAGAAGCTTTTATTTAGTTTCACCTGTCCCGATGTTTGTCTGTCATCAAATCTTGCAAATTAAATTTGACCCACTTCCCGGTTACCGATTGGGTCGAAATTTTGCATGCATGTGTAAATCAGATGACAATGCCGTGCCATTATGACGTGGAGCTGATCTGATGATACAACTGGAAGGTGGCTATAGGAACTTGGTAGTTAAACGACACAACCCCATCGAGTTTGGGCTCGTATGATTCGTCTTGACGAGCATTAATTATATAGGTATACCGAGCTATAAAAGCTTGCTATGAAAAAATGAATTTCATAAAATCTTGTTGTGTCTATAGTGGCCAACTTGTGACCTTTTTAAATATTTTTAGGAAAAAATATAACATGGTGTAAAAACTATTGAAATCGATTCAGTTACTGATTCTGAACATACTATATTCAGGGTTTAGGTTCGCATATTATATTAAAAATAATGTCGTATACTAAGTCGAATTTTGACACAAGTTGAGAAAGTTTGTCCAATATAAATTGGACTAATAAAATGTTATTGAGCTCGGTTGTATTATTACGAGGACACTAGAACTTATATTTCAAACAATAGATGCCAGTACGCCGAATAGTAGCCCATACCACTCGGCGACCGGATCATTAGCTGCGAATCGACCGAAACAATTGAAAATACGCGGCTTTGAGTTAAGTGCTCTCAATACTGTTATAGTTAGCAATCTGATACGCTGATATTGTTATCTATCTATTATATAAAAATGAATTGCTAAATGTAGAGTAGGGTAGAGTAGGGTAGAGTAGGGTAGAGTAGGGTAGAGTTGGGTAGAGTAGGGTAGAGTAGGGTAGAGTAAGGTAAAGTAGGGTAGAGTCCGGTAGAGTAGGTTAGAGTAGGGTAGAATAGGGTACAGTAGGGTGGCGTAGGGTAGAGCGAGAGCGAAGCCGTGGGCAAATGCTCGTTTATACAACAGTCCCCTGGTTACTCATTAATATTATACCTATTAACTGCTCCATCTTTGTTTTAAGTGTTTTTTTTTTTTCTAACACATTGCTTTTGCAATATTTTTTAAATTATTTAGACTTCAACTACCTTAAATTCGTGAGTAATTTATTTTCTTAACATTTTATTAATAATTGTAATTATTTATATTTTCCTTGCTTTTTTTACATAGCCTTTTTTTATAATGTGCATGTGAGAACACTGTAGACTCCATGAATTCTTAGAATTCATGGAAACGTCAGCTGAGCGAGTTCAATGACTTGTAGGTAGTAGTCGGCGTAGCGTACTAATTACCTACAGGTCATTTAACTCGCTCAACTGAATTAATTTCGTACATAATGCGTAAATTAATACAAGTTTTTAAAAAAAGGTACCTTATTTTTAATTTTATCTTTACAAATCGATAATGTTTCGTGTACCGAATCGGCCCTCCACGGGATTAAAACAATCAAAATTTAGCGGTGTATAAAACACAACAGTTACTATGATACAGTCATCATCTTCCTGCCCTTGTCTCGTTTTACTTGGGGTCGGCGCAACACGTTTTTTTCTTCCATTCTGTATTATCACTCGTCACGCTATCACTAACTCCCTTTTCTTTCATATCGCTTCTCACACAATCCATCCATCTTTTCTTTGGCCTCCCTCTCCCCCTCCATCCATCCACATATAAACTCATATCTTTTTTAGCGACATGCGTTTCATCCCTCCTTTTCACATGACCATACCAAGACAAACGATTACTATATACAGTACAAAGTTACTATGATACAGTACAAATAAGAAATCCATTTTATTTTTCTCGCACTAGCAGTAGTAGCTGTGAATTCGTAGCTGCCCCACAGAGCTGTTCCACGCTTTCTGGTCACGTCCACCGCAAATGCAGTCCTCGTTTGAGAAAAATACATTTACTGCTGCCTTGAATGTACTCTTGTAATCATTAAGAGCTTTGCTGGAAACACTGATACGATTGAAAATGCTTATAATAGTTGTACGTATTTATTTAATACAGGCGTTGGGAACGCGTGGAATTATCGAGTTGAAATTAAAACCGTATACTCTGTAGTCTGATTCACGTAAAATCAAACAAGCCAAATATCGTTGAAGTTTTATAGTCGTTCGATCGAAGTCCTATCCAAAAGCGGTATTCAAGATCTATCGACTTATTTCCAGTTACATTAATAAGTATTCTATCAGGATAATGCAATACAGATTTTTTTTTAAATCGACGAATTTCAAACGACTATAAAATCAGTGTCGTTCAAACTCGATTAATAGATGTGAATACGAAAATGGTCTAAACGACTTAATCGCAACGATATCGTTACGGTTTTCATTACGCGAATCGGGCTATAGGTCTGCGGCTCCTTGAATTTGTGAAAAAGACAAACTTCTGAGTTAAAGAAAAAAAAAATACGGTCGTTTATGTCGCAAAAAAAATATATTTCGACACACCGTTGACCTAGAATCCTGAAATTTGGCGTGAAGCTAGGTCTCATAGCATAAGTACAGGAAAAAATCTGAAAACTGAAAATTAGTAGTTACGTCACTAAAAAACGGAAAGGAAAAATCTCCGTAACTTAATTCGGGAGTAGAACTTTTCGTTTTCATAGATAAATTTGTGTATGGAACTCTCTGTGCGTGAGTCCGACTCGCAGTTGCCCAGTTTTTTTGTGAGGGCTATGGTCCTAACTGAACGGTTTGACGGTGAGCTACCCATAGTTCGCCGTCCAAAAAACTCGCGCGTATGGTGGCTAAAAATCGTTCTGCGACTCTCGATTCTCGAGGCGTCTCCGGCGAAGCTTCATAACATACTCGGATCGTAGTATCTTCGCTACCAACATTTAAAAAAAGATGGTGAAGGAGCATTACCTTTCTCTTTGATATATTTTTCTTCTCCTGGTTCAACTATATATTTCATATTTATTAGTTTTTTTTTTTTGTATTTTATGTATGTATTTGTGTTAATGTATCTTGTTAGTATTATATCTGATGTTTGTACACTGACAACCCTTATTCTATCTCCTTTCTCTCAGTCCATCCAAAGGTTGTCTGTAAGAGATCGCCCTGTGCGGTAAGACCGCCCATTGTGCACTTATTCTTTTAAATGTTTGTCCTGTATTTTTGTTTATTTGGTGTACAATAAAGATTATAATAAATAAATAAATATCTTGTGTTTTCTACACTCATGTCATGACTAGCAGCATACAAAGTATTATTTTTAATTATGTACTTGTTTCATTGAGTGTTTCTACATTTAGAAGGCTTTGCTTGTCATAAACTGGCGTTTCTGTATGGTACCACTTTGTCATTTGTTATTTTTCTATGTCTTTGTTTTTGTATAACGATAGCTTTGTTAGGTAATAGGTATTTTGTGTTAGTAACAGTACAACATCTAAAATAAGTGTTAATATTATTTTATCTTGGCAAAAACCGTTTATGACAGTTCACGTCCAAAGGTGAGTTTAACTCAGCTATGAGTTTACTCCCAGCAAACCTTTGAGTTATAGAAAGAGATATTCTTACTTGTCGTTGCCTTACCTACTCCGAAAAAAAGCAATCTCAAAAAAAAAAAACTTGCACAAAACTGTTTGAAATGTTTAAATTACTTTGACTGTTAAATTATACAAACAGACATTTTTAATTAATGTGTACTCATTAACTTTAACAAGACGAACAACAATATCAAATTAATTAGCGTTTTATGAGCTTCCAGTCTACTGCAAACACGGAGAAAATGAAAAATCTTCAACTTGTATAATAAAGTTGATCATCTACACTCTTTGTGAGATAACTGAGTTTTTTAGTAGATAGAACAAACGATATCATTCCAACGAGTCATTTGTTGCCTCTGTGATTGTAGTTTCTGGTAAACTTAGGGTATAATTATGTATTTCACCGAGACACCATGGCGGCGCTACCAGTTGCCGCTACCAACAAAATGTATACAGCTTTATAGAGAGTTACTCACCTGGTGTCCGTTTGGTTGCGCAACCAATTTGGTGGCGCGACCAGCTCGGACATGTGGCGATTTTGGTGTTTGTATGGTGTCTAGTTTGGTAGCTAAGGGGCGTATTTCACCGGGACATCATGGAGGCGAAATATCGCCCTTAAGCCTCTCAAAACTATAACTCTATACCGTTGTCTTTCATATATTGTAATAGTTTCCCAACAACTGGACTTGACTGGCCTGTTGGTCTAGTGGTTAGTGGCCCTGACTACTATGCTGGAGATCGTGGGCTCGATTCCCACTCAAGGTAAATATTTGTGTGATGAGCATGATCATTTGTTCTGTATCGGGGTGTAATTTATCTATAATACGTATGTATTTAGAAATATATAAATATGTTTATCAGTTGTCTAGTACTCATAACACAAGCTCTGCTTAGCTTGGAACTAGATGGCGTTGTGTGATAGTTGTGGAATATTCTATTATTTCCTTTATTTTTCTTCTATACATATTTTTGATATTTTTAAATATTTCTTAAAACAAATTTATAAAAAAAAAAAACATTTAAAAATATAAAAAATAGTAGTTCACTGATGTCGGGAGCAGGGTCCAATCTACCGGTGGTTAGGGCTCCAGAGACAAGAACCTCCTCACAATGCGAGCCGTATCGAGGAGTACTGCCTTTTGTATCATGTAGGTATATTATTATTCTCTTTATTATTCAAAATATTTCTTAAAAAATCATTTAAAAATATAAAAAAATAAGTTTTTATATTTAACTGGATGTAGTTCTGGGGTGTACTATCATAGCGCGTAAAGGGATAATCATCAGTTGGTACCACGTTCCACGAAAATTGTCTATGGGGCCTCTACGTCTTCCAAAGGTCCAGAACCTTTAGTACATCTTCAACCTCAAGTAAAGTTAAATCATCTATAACTACATTTTGTGAAATAACAGAGTTCATTAGTAGAATATCTAGGCTAGAACAAACAGATTAATTTCACCGAGTAATTTGTTGACTCTACTTCTAATTAATAATAAGAGCCTTTGATTTTATATAGGCCTATGTTATTTATTATTTCATTAAGGCCGAATTTAGCTATGAAAACTGATACTGTAATTATGCTTGTAAAGGCCCAATTTGTAGGGGATAAGGTTTTTATGTAAACAAGAGCTAGAGTTACACAAACACGTGGATAGACTTTCATTTAACAGGATCTTTTCAATGATTTTGTTGTGCTCTAACTATACTTGTTAATTGGGGCTATTGATAATTTTATCTCAATAAACATACATAGCTCCGATTTCTGATTTAAAGTAGAGTATTTTTTTTTTAACTGTCCCGGGGTAAAAATTTTCCTACATGCGATTCCAGAACATTGTCTACCCCTGTACTAAGTTTCAATGAAATCCGTTCAGTCGTTCGTGCATGAAAAAGTAACAAATATTCACACACACAGACAAACTTTCGCAGTGTGAAAGTTAGATCCGGGGCCCTGGGACAGTGGCAAAGAAGACACAGGATTGGGTTTTTAGTCAGTAAAATACTGACACGCCCTTCCTCTCCGCACAAGAGCGGGGAATGAAATCTCATTGGATGATTTTCATACTTAAAAGAAAATCGGATTAAGAGAGTAAAAGAACAGAAAGTGGACCTCATGGTGCTCACACTACTGCACTATACCTAATATCTCTTGCATACTTGGTCGGCTAATTGAGTTTGGCCATCGTGGCCGAATTCGGTCGGGACTAAAAACTATTATTAGGTAGGTAGGAACAAAAATATTTCATACATAAAAAAATACTACCTACTGTAACCCCTTAAAGTAGTACTTCGGTTCCGGCATTGTAGAGTTAATTGGTATCGGTTTATGGAAGCTAAATTGTTATTATCACATTTTGCTAACTGTAAGGGCGAGGCCACAACACTGCGTTACGGCATCACATCGACAAAACGACGTTGCATGCAGGGACTCAAACTGTAACCGTAATAATGTGTTTTAACACTGTTTTTTAAAATAGTTATAACAGAAAAACACTTTTAAATGTAACAGATACAATAATGTTACCGAATGAAACTGTAACCTTTTATATGTGTTAAGAAGGACTACCGAATCAAACTGTAACCTGTTATATGTGTTAATAAGTGTTAATATGTGTAACTGAAATAATTGCACAGTACCATAGATAAGTAAATTGTAACTTTGGCAACGCTGCGTTTACTTATTAACACTGTTAACACTTATATATCTGTTACAGATATGTTACGGTTACACTTTTTTAAGTGTTTTGGGTTAACACATTGAAAACACATATATAAGTGTTACATTTTTGATTCTGTTACACATTCAACATGTAACACTTATAATTCTGAAATCTTTATGAAGGTGTTTTTAAGTCCCTGGTTGCATGTCTCATCGTATGCGGCGTCGCGCGGAATAACGCTATCAGTTTCTATTAGAACAAGGTAATGTGTTAGATAGTATGGAAACTAACTAGTTAGAAGGCGAATAATATGGGTATCGACGCACTACGAGTATATTTGTAGTGCATTGGTATAGGTAATCTACGAACATACATATGAATACGTTAGTGACGCAATCAAGACTTATCAAGAATTTTATCTTTGTATTTTATTTTTTATCCCAAAATAATTCTCGATTACTTAAAATAAAAAAGTTACCTGTATAAAAAATTACAGAAAACGATTAAGTAACCTAATGCTAAACATACTAAGAACTTATAAGATTTTAAGAGCGTTTAGGGTGTTTTTAACATCGTGCGGATTTCATTACGCATGCGAGTTTGCTCCGCATGCAGAAAATTTCAAAATGCAGCATACCCCGCAAACTTTCCCGCATGATAAATTATGAACACTCTTACTATGTTAACAATTGTGTATGTTTTGGATTTGGTACCATTTACTGAACCACTAATATAACCCATTCCCATTGTTCGTGACAGAAAATAGGTTGATTATAATAATCTAATTATGCAAACGATGTGCACACATTTTAATGGCTATTTCGGACAAATGTTTCTGTTACATTATGTCACGTAAAATAATATGAAATAGAGAAATGTTATCTCTTGCTGATATTTCAGGAGCATTGTTAGCATAAATTGAACTACAATTAATTGTGACAATCCTGCCTACAGCTTTTCATGCGTGAATGTCAAAAATCTATATATAAATAAAAGCAAAATACCACTCACTGATTAATCTCGAAATCTCAGAAATTATAACACCTACAAACTTAAAATTTGGCAGGTAGAGGTTCCTTATAGAGTGTAGACATTTGCTAAGAACAGATTTTACGAAACTCCATCCCTAAGAAGGTAAAATGGGAGTCCAAAGTTTACACAAACGGACAAACCAAATTTCATGTGGGCGAAGCCGCTAGTTATCCTATATTAGCGACCCGTATCAGCGTCGCACTAGTGTCAGAAATCTTTGAAATTCTCGGTTTTTCTCTACACCCAAACCTTCTTCATGAATCACTCTGTATTTTGGTGGAAATCGCATGAAAATTCGTTCAATAGGTTTTGAGTATATAGCGAACATACAAACACAAAGACATGTTGGGAGACTTTTTATGATACGTAAGGAAGAGCTTATTTCTAAGTCTCATGTCTCAATCTAGGTTATCGTCTACCCGTGTGCCAAATTTCACTAAAATCCGTTTAGTTACAGCGTGATCCAAAGTCAAACTCATATCATTTATTAAAATTTCAATTAAACCATTTAAAGCACTTTTGAATTGTCAAAGGCCATCGTCGACGGCCAAACGGCGAGCTACGCATTGCTTATTATCCACAAATCCGCGCCTGCGATGGCCAAGGATCGTCCTGTGACTTTCGAGGCCTGGAGCGTCTCCTGTAGCGACAGCTGAAGCACGAAGGCGTCCGTTCCCTCATGGCTGTAATAATAATAATTTAATTGGAACAATAACCTTGTTTAAAAAATTTTAAGTGTTTGTTAACAACTACATTAGTTTAAAACTGTGTTGTAGCCATTAGCGATTAAGTCAATCTTTAACTTTTTAGCTAACTAATATAACCCATTTGTAATCTGATTGTCAAAGTCTTCGTTCCAATAGTTGATGTTGCTCAGTAATTGACTGGCAACTTCTTATCGAGTGAATAAGTTCAATAATAACTTAATGACTGCTGAAAAATCACCTGTTTGGTATAGTGCCACTTTATTTACAACTATCTTTTGCCCGTGACTTCGCCCGCGTACATAATATATAAGCCTATGTCACTCAAGATAAGCAGCTTTCTATCGGTGAAAAAAGTTTAGCAATCGGACCAGTACTTCCACAAACAAATTACAACAAAAAGAAGAAAGAAAGAAAGAAAATATGTTCATTCCGCTTAAATAGACAATAGGGTGACCCACTGTTGCCATAACGACCCTATCCCATAATACCTACGTCATTTCACTACATTAACCCACGAACAGTGCAGTTTCCTATCTCCATGTTTGAAGGCACGCAATGCAGCCACGTACGAGTGATACATCATGACTGCCTCCAGTAAAATGAAGGTTCTACTCGTTATGTACCGCTAATGTTACGGACGAGCTTCATGCATTGTGGAATACTGCGTGATGTATGGGCTTGTAGACACTGATGCGGAGTATTATGTTGGATAAATATTAATGAAAGGAAGCTTTGGGTCTGTTGTCATATTTTTTGTTGTTTAACTAGCTTCTGCCAGCGGCTTTGCTCGAGTAAAAGTAGGTTTCTTTAAACATACTTTGGACCCTATTTCATCCTCTTAGGGGTTAATTTCGGAAAATCTTCTCTTAGTGCTTCATAATCAGTAATCCTTGCTTGCGTTAAGAAAGGTTCTTGTGCAAAATTTCACGCTTCTTGGATGTGTAGTTTCGGCTATGCGTTTGTATGTACTATGTGCGCCAAATAAAAGATTTTTCTTCTTTTTTCCTTTTCTTTCTGTCTTTTCTTTTTTTCTTTCTTTTCTTTCTTTCTATCTTTTCTTTCTTTTTAATGAAAACTGTTTACCTAAAGCTGGATACAAGTAACACAGGACAAGCAACGGGTAGCTCGCTGCCTGGCCATCCGGTAACCGTCTAGACCGAGCCCGAGTCGTCAACGGCGCATTTCACGGGTGCCTTATTGGCCGAAGCCTACTGAGGCCTTGGGTTGACCTCTGAAAGGGAAACCGTGGTCCTGGAGCGCAAAGGACAAAGAAGGACCTAGGTGTGGCTTTAGATAGTAAAAATCTGACACGATCTCCCGCTTCGTCCTAGAACGGGAGAAGTCATTACATGATATCCCACCTCAAAAAAATGTGTTGATAGCAAAAACAATAAATTCTCTAAATGAAATCCCCAACCTGACCCAATATTCGGCACGACATTGCCATCTGATGACGTCATTTTATCACCTTCATCATCATTTCAGCCAAAGGACGTCCACTGCTGGACATAAGCCTCCCTCAAGTATCGCCACAACGAACGGTCCTGTACGACGGTGACGTCATTTATAAAGCCCTAATAAAAGCTAAGATAACCATAATTCTCATAGAAGCGGTAGTTCATAATCATTATGCTTATAAAATCAAAAGGCTTTTCAGATAAAATCTGAGTTCTGATCTCCACTCTCAATAGTAATAATAGTTTAAGCTTATTGGTAACTGATCATATTTTCCAACTATTAGTTGCTAAGAAACTACTGAAAGCCCTTTTAAAATACTTGCGACTTGCCATTTCAATGAGACTTTAACAGTCTAACAAGATTAGGATCAAAATTCTAAAACAGTAACTAGTGACGAAACTCTAGACGCCAAATTCAGTACGTATTAGCATGCACGCCAACTATAGTCAGTGGTTCTCAATCTTTGTGTCACGGACCACTGGTGGTGCGAAAGAGCTAATATATGAAACGCGAAAGGTTTATTTGTGACATTCTAACTGAAATGTAACATTGATTTGAACTGATTTTAATTTCCTATCAGAAATGTTGTTGACAATATATTATATAATATATGTTTTATGCATTGTTGACAATAACAATGACTCTGACAATGTTCCTTACTTTTAAAGATAGAGATAGAAAATAGTTACATATTGCAATATTTTCTTTGTTTTTCTTTACTTCTGGTTCCTTTTGTTTGAGGTAAGATTTCAATAAATATTCTTTTCTTAAACTGACTAAAACTCACCTGTATGCCTTCAGTTGCTTATTACGTTCTAGGGACACGGTTAAGTCTTTCGAACAATACCGCAGTCTTAGGAAGCATCGGTTCTAATCGGCCCCGTCCATTTTACTGACATCTCATTAGAGGCGCGCGCCGTCGACAACTCAGACTCGGTTCTTATAGGATGAGCGGACGGCGAACTACCCATTGCTCGTCAGATGCAAGAACTGTTTTAAATCCTCCCGCTCTTAATAAGATATAAAAAAAAACTAAAACGCGCGGTCGATTCGGGCTTAGTCTTTACCGGGCAGCGAACTACGTACTACTTTGATCTCTGGCATATCTAGCCACAACAAAAAAAATACAAAGTGGTCCCAGGTCCATAGAATGTTGAGAGCCACTGAACTAAAGCGATGCGATACTTTTAGCCGCTACTTCATAATGTACTTCCCTAGTCGGTCCAACTTCAGTGAGGTAGACTAAACTTTTTAATTGAGTTACCAACATGAATACAGGTACAGTTTGACTTTCGAATGGTACAAAGCAGTTATAAGATCAGACGGTCCTTTATTACCCTTTGTTGCTAACTTAGTTGGGGTCCCAATCACAAAATAGATTGGTACAGAAGTCAATCTCATGTATTTACTTCGCTTTTCATACCTACGCTTAGCAATCGCGCAAGGGTTCGCGCCGCTCTGTCCGAGCGCGCTTGGGCACGGCGATAAATATCTATTTTTTTTTATTGATCATACGTTCGCGCTTGACCGCTATCTCACCTGATAGAAAGCGACGATGCGGTCGACGATGGAACGCGTTTACCTAGAAGAAACCAGCTATTCACTCTTGACTTAAAGATTCCCGGGTCGTAGCCATCAGGAAACACAGACTCCAGCAAGGAATTCAACTCTCTAGCTGTACGCACAATGAATGTGTTCCCAAAACGTTTTGTGCGTGTAGGTGGGATGTCCACCATGTATCGGTGGCGCGTCGCCGTACGTCTGTCGTCTGTGTCGTCCTAATTTAAATTGTAAAAATATTACTCGACGACAAAATCATGTACTTATCTACCTAACTGTTCGTTACCTAAAAACAAACTATCAAAGTAAAAGCAAATACCTACCTAATTACGTCTTAAAAATGGTTGCTTAGAAAACGATAATTCAGCAATTACGTTGAATTTAAAAAACCGTCAACTAAACAGTTATAACTTTCTTTTTGCTCCATTATTTCACAAAATAGTTCACAGACGTGTGTCTCAAGCGGATACATACGCGCTCGCAGTGTGGCGAATTGAGTCGAGATATCGTGTCCGTGAGCGGTGTCTATGTGTGCGTTGCTCGAGCGCGCTTTGTATGTAGATCGACTTCTGTACCTATCTATTTTGTGTCCCAATGGACCCCCAATCGAGTTATCTGTAACGGTATTACCTCTAATAACTATGAATTCTAATCATACTCGTTTCCTTACGATAGGGACTTAATGGGTTACTGAACTGCCTGTAACAATAATTTTAAACAAATGAAACGGTGTAGGAAATTATTTAAGGGTCTCTTCATAAGTCTGGACTTGTTCTTAATTAATATTGAAATCCATTTGTACTAGGGTTATCAGAAATAACGAGCTGTCTACATAATTTTAGAGTAATTTGGATACCGATAGTTCAGGAAAATGCTTTTCTTTATGTGGATTGAAATCATCCAATGATTTATCTCACTAAAGGGTGGAGAGGGAGGGAATGTCAGACTTCTACTGACTAAAGCCACACCTGAATCTTTCAGTTGCCTTTTGTATTCTAGGACTACGGGTTACCTTTACAGAAATTCCCCGCGACTCCTACGGTTTTGCTGGCATCTATTTGAGGCACGTGATAGTTTATGCCTATGTATAGATATAGATATATAAAATATATAATAGTAATAATGTATTAAATAATAATTACAATAGATATTTGAAAGATAACGTTTAAATTCAAACTAAAAACCAACGTTCAAGCGGTAACAAGCAAGTGACTCATGGTTGTTTGTTACCGCTTATAAAAGCCGCTGCGCCGGCCGTCCTGGGTGATTCTCGGTTCAGACGTCGGACGGTGCGGAGCTCTCTCTACAAAAATAAGTTACAGAGTTTGTGTACAAGTGTGGAAATTGTGAGTTAAAAGATAAGTATAATTATTATTTTATTAAATTAATTGTTGTTGCGATATTATTATGGTTGTAAAATATCTAAAGACTTTGTCTACTAAAATGTAAGAAGTTGTGTGTTGTGCGACAACCTGAGATTTGTAGAAGGTGGAAGGATATTTGATGTTTAAGTGTCAACCCACAGGTTTGACACTTGAACGTCAGGACTTTCCTATAAATAACATTGGTTTCTATTAAAGTCCTCTTACTTGCTGTTCAGCTCTAGATCTTTACGGACTGCCTAAGTTCACGTAAGTTATTTAATATAATAGCTTAATATTATTGCTAATGTTGTTTTGATTCTGTGTATTTGTTATACTATGACTTAGGTTTCTAATTATGTTATTGTGATGATAAAATGCTTCCGAGGTGTTTCTTGGCCGTTCTTCACCTCGAAGACCTAGATTCCGAACGAGCCAGTAGTTTATTCGATTAACTGACAAGCCAATTGAAATAAATACTTAGTCTTGTCTTTCTGTGCTTTTCTTCATAAAACCCTTTCCTTACACACCAGTCATAGGAACTTTGATACACAGTAAATAACCGTTATCCATCTTGACATTTTTTTATGATATATAGGTAGTTATAAATATATATATAGTTCATTCCTAACATCAGAAGTGGGATGGGCCTCTGGCTTACACAACTGATTTTTAATGCCTTTTGTCTTGTTATTTTCATGAACTATAACCGTCGAGTCTACTACCATCAAGAAGATGACGCCACGATGTCACCATGCCGTCCCGGAAAACGGAGCTGCAAATGAGCTGTGGATCTTCAATCAAGCTACTGCATCTGCATTGGTAAAATATAGCAAGTACCAGTAGCTAAAAGATAAGATAAGATCATTTATTTGTATAAACATGTGTATGTTAAGATGGTGATAAAGTGAATACAGTTCAACATGTTTTGCCGTAAATCGGCGTACAAAATTTAGTTTAAAAAAAAGCAAAAAAAAAAAAAAAACAATTCCTTAAAAAAAGCATTCAAAATTCAGTCAATTCAATAATAGTCAACATATACAAATAAAAATATTCAAAATTCAGTCAATTCAATAATAGTCAACATGTACAAATAAAAACATTCAAAATTCAGTCAATTCAATAATAGTCTACATAATTTAGTCAAAATTCCATCAATAAAAATTACAGTCAATACAGTAAATAGAATAATAAAATTTAAAGTAAAATTAAAATATTAAATAGTCATGGCTCAAAATTTTTCGTTTAAAAACTCCGCAACATTATAATAAGCCTTACTGAGTAGCAATTTTTTTTTATTTAAGAGGGGAAACAAATGCGGATTAGATTTTACAAATACCGATATCTCTAATATGTAAAGTGACGGAAGTGTTAGAATTCTGTGCTAAAGTCTGTAAGACCTTCGTTAGCATTGCTTTTTGTTTTTAAAGATAATGTTGAGTATCTTATATGTTGTAAAGGGTTTTTATAGATAAACGTAAAATTGGTCCCAATACAAAGCATTAAGAAAAATCCCGATTCTTTTACCAGTGACATAAAAGGCTACATGATTTTGTAATCATAAGTATAAAGTTGTACAAAAAGATTATGCATATTAATATAAAAATGGGGGTAGTCTACGGACTACGTCGATATTAGTTACATCTAGGATGGCTATTTGAAACAAAACTAAACACTTTGCTAAAGATGTCTCACTGTAGGTAATGGGCATTTAGCATTGTTCCTATAAAGCCACGAGATAAGATCGTTAGATTTTTATTCGGTGTAAAATGTTCATAATTATTTTGATCACCAGAGTGTATTTTTACAAAAAGTGTACTTGACATAAAATGGAAATAGTTGGTACCCATATTTTTGCAAGTTTATTAACGTAATACCGTCAATAGTTTAGTTAGGTAGCGTAGGTATTGGGTTTAGGTAATATTTCAATAAAGTCGAATAGATTTCTATAAACGCAATTTTATTCTTGTTCACAAAGAAAAAAAAAAATATTTTCATGACATGACGGTGACGGAAAAACAACAGCGCCACTCGTGTTCGAAAATGAAACGTAAGAACAGGTTTACGAAGACACTCTTCCACAAAGGTGTTTACAAAGGCATCTATCTATCTTATGAATTTATATCTGCTCAACAGTAGGGTAGTTATTTAGGTTGCGTAGGGTAGTTGTTATTTAGGTAGCTTAGGATAGTTGTTAGTTAGGCAGCGTAGAGTGGTTGGTTAGGTAGGAAATCATATTTATATTTTATTGGACTACCATAATATTCATTAGAAATATTTATACTTCAAAACAATGTTTGCCGAATCGGCTGGTTTTCTGTAATATTCTCACGTTTAGAAGAAGCTAGTCTTTGGGCTATGGTTTCTTGGCGTGTCTTGTTTGATAAAATTTTAAAGGGAATAAAATTAGTGTGCTGGTAGTTCAAAGTTACTCGTTTTAAATAAAATTAAAAGTTGATGTGGAACAATAAAGTAAACAATCTATTTCAAAGTTTCGTGATCATAGATTTTGATATGTCGGAAAACAAATTGAGGTCAGTGAGTCGTCTTAGGGGCGTGAAAACTATTTTACTAAGATATCTTTTAAGAATTGCAAAAGTAACTAATGATAGTTAAGTGTAAATTTTATTTACCCTCAGTTTTAGTCACAAGCTGTGATGGTAACTGATAATATCAAATAAAATTTAATGTTGTGGTCTGAAGTAAATAACTGATATAGTAGGTATAAACAGAAATTCAACGTTAAGAGCAATTTGCAATAATATTGTCAGGTTGACCGAGCGATGTATTGTGTTGATTATGTTGCTAAAACGGGTTAGTGTGTTGAATCAACTGTGGAATAGCATTGAATTATTTATTTCCCGGTTATTTTGAAAAGTCAATAATGCCGACTAAAACGATCATTCTGTTCTATTAAAGTAAAATAGAAAAATACAATTCAAAATTATGCTCCGTGATTTAGCGTTGATTAATCTAATCTTACCGTAACTAGGTGTATAGAATCAACATAGCTGTTACAATGATTTAGTTATTGCTTATTAGCTGCTAGGCCTTCTATTTGGCGCTAATGTGTCTCACCAGCAGCAGGTGAATGTGCTTAGCGTGACTAGATATTTGGCTCAAGTATTAGCTGCTAGGCCTTTTATTTGGCGCCAATAGGTCTCACCGGCAGCAGGTGAATGTAATTGGCGTGACTAGGTATTTGGCTCAAGTAGGTATTGTCTAGAATGCTTTTGTGTCAGCTGTGTCGGTTATCTGCAAATGTTTAGGTCACAAATTAATGACAAAATATTGTAATTAAATATGTACTAATTTGTGATTGAGGTGTATAACCTTAAATGTGAAACTACTTCTACCTTGTCATTGCCAATATTTTAAAGTCAATTCAAGGTTCAATCTTATTGATTTGAATTAGAAGTTATTTATCAACTGTACAATGTTTTGGTTTAAATTAAGGCTTTTATAAAAACATAAGTTGCCAACATAAAATATTATTGGAAACATATACATGATACAAAAAATAAATACCCTGATTAACTTTCTCTGGAGAAACTCCTAATAAGAAACTGTCAATGTTAGAACCAATGTCATATTGTGAATGAGTAAAAAATATTTGAGTACCGCTGGTCGGCCTACTATTTGGTGTCAATTATCTCACAAGCAGCGGGTGAATGTGATTGACATGACTATGTAGTTGGCATTACTCAATAACCGCTGGTCGGCCTACTATTTGGTGTCGATTATCCCACGAGCAGCGGGTGGATGTGATCGACATGTCTATGTAGTTGGCAAGAATACTCTGTTAACTATTTCAAGAGGACCATCGTGTCCATACAATTGGTTGACTCGAAATTTATGAAATATGAATTTTGTGTTATGTATATGTTGATTAATGAATCGAATGTACTTACTTGTATGTTATAAATAACATAGTAATACTTCGAGGACGAAGTACTGTCAGTATGGCCGTGATAGTTTATGCCTATGTATAGATATAGATATATAAAATATATAATATTAATAATGTATTAAATAATAATTACAATAGATATTTGAAAGATAACGTTTAAATTCAAACTAAAAACCAACGTTCAAGCGGTAACAAGCAAGTGACTCATGGTTGTTTGTTACCGCTTATAAAAGCCGCTGCGCCGGCCGTCCTGGGTGATTCTCGGTTCAGACGTCGGACGGTGCGGAGCTCTCTCTACAAAAATAAGTTACAGAGTTTGTGTACAAGTGTGGAAATTGTGAGTTAAAAGATAAGTATAATTATTATTTTATTAAATTAATTGTTGTTGCGATATTATTATGGTTGTAAAATATCTAAAGACTTTGTCTACTAAAATGTAAGAAGTTGTGTGTTGTGCGACAACCTGAGATTTGTAGAAGGTGGAAGGATATTTGATGTTTAAGTGTCAACCCACAGGTTTGACACTTGAACGTCAGGACTTTCCTATAAATAAGATTGGTTTCTATTAAAGTCCTCTTACTTGCTGTTCAGCTCTAGATCTTTACGGACTGCCTAAGTTCACGTAAGTTATTTAATATAATAGCTTAATATTATTGCTAATGTTGTTTTGATTCTGTGTATTTGTTATACTATGACTTAGGTTTCTAATTATGTTATTGTGATGATAAAATGCTTCCGAGGTGTTTCTTGGCCGTTCTTCACCTCGAAGACCTAGATTCCGAACGAGCCAGTAGTTTATTCGATTAACTGACAAGCCAATTGAAATAAATACTTAGTCTTGTCTTTCTGTGCTTTTCTTCATAAAACCCTTTCCTTACACACCAGTCATAGGAACTTTGATACACAGTAAATAACCGTTATCCATCTTGACATTTTTTTATGATATATAGGTAGTTATAAATATATATATAGTTCATTCCTAACACACGCGTAGAACACGCCGTCGACTTGGCCTTGGTCGATACTGGACGGCCGGACGGCGAGATACCTATTGCTCGTCGTCATCAAGCCTATGGTGTCTGGGAATCGCTTTACGACTCCTAACGCCCGATGATCTTTCAATCCTTATGTTGTTAAAATTAAAATACGGACAGCGTTTTTAATTTTTCATGGTATTTCAAAGGGCACTCTAATTGAAGCTGTAGTCTATACCCTACCAAATTTTACTACTTATCAGGATTTTTTTTTTTGTATTATTGATAAGCTCACACGTGATTACTATCTCACCTCATGATATTTGATGATGTGATCAACGATGGAGCACGCTTTCCAAGAAGTAACCTGTTCACTCTTGACTTAAATATCCCTAGATTGTAGAGCAATCAGGAAATACAGACCGAGTGTTAAAAGTCAGTGATCACCAAGTTATGTTCTCGTTCCGTAAATGCGGAAGATAGCGCCGGTATTTATTTTATAGGCTGCCAATTTAAAACCAGGAATGTAACCAATGAAGGCGCAATGTTTAAATTGCTAACAAGATGGCAATTTTATTTGCATAATGCAAGCATTTCTATCTTCTCTTTAACAACGAAAATTCTGTTTTAAGCAAATTGAAGCCTCAAAATTGAGCGATTTAATGAGGTTCGGAGCTTAGGAGGTTTTCTTTTGGAAGTGGGTCTAATTTGAAATAACATATTCAAGCGGGAAAATTTTAACAATGAAGTGGCTTAACCTGGTTTAGGGGTAAGTGAATTAGGTAAAGCGGGAGGGAATAAAGAGTTTTGGCACTCACGTGTTATTAAAGGGACTAGGTGTGTCAAGGAAGAGTGTGCCTACTCGCCTGAAGAAATATTTATTTTCGGAGAACTTCGGTTTTTGATAAAGTAAACATTTATTTTTTAACTCAAAACGGGATATGGGTTTATATATAAGTAGGTACGCCAGTTAACAGATTAACAATGACCCAACTTTTTTTACCGACTTCAAAAAGGAGAAGGTTCTATATTCAGCTGAAGTATTTTTTTATGTATGGTCACCGATATCTTGGTCAATTGGGGATCGATTTTGAAAATTATTTTTTTTGGATTGAAAGGTTATACTCCCAAGTTGGTCCCATAGAAATATTGTTATGTTCTGATCATGAACTTCGAAGATATGGAACAGAACTCCTTATAGGATGACAAAAGAACTGTCGTAACAAGTAAAATTGTTTTATTAAAATACGTGTAGTCGGTGACTGAAAGAAAAGAAGGATATATCGAACTGATCTGATGATGGAGCCGGAAGGTAAATTAATGTTATGTAACAGTGTTTGCGATTATTAGAATTGTAATGAGATTCACTCTGCTTAAGGGGCCGGTGACGGATGAATTTCCATACAAACGTAATACCACGCTCATTTGCAGTTGGAGCATATTTCCAACATATTATGATGATATTCGGTTATAGACAATATTTATCTAGGTTCCTACGTCGAGAATATTAGAAATATTGTTATTTTTAATACAGGAAAAGCCAAATGGCATGTTTTGCCATTTACGCTGTAAAAAAGTGCGAAATACAATTCGCTTAAATTTCTTTTTGTTTTTTTTTTTTAAAAAGAAAGACATAGGAACCTAGATAAATATCGTCTATAACCAAATATCATCATAGTATGTTGGAAATATGCTCCAACTGCAAATGAGCGTGGTATTACGTTTGTATGGAAATTCGTCCGTCGCCGGCCCCTTAAAAGCTATTTATGTTTGTCTAAACTAGTCTAAAGGGTACTTTTTAGTGGTGGCGGTTTATTCAATATTCATATTTTAATTATTAAAAAAAAAACCTCTGGCAGTACTAAATTGTACCGCTTTTGTCTGACAAGACCCATAATTTTAAATTTTCATGCGTTTTTTAGAAAACAATACTATTTTGCATCCTGGAGCTTTATTAAGAGGCAAGGTGCCCGTGAACGGGACAGTCTCGTTCAAAATGGGCCGTATGGTTACTTTAGTTTTTAATAAAATCAGAATGTGTCGTTAAATGGATTACCTGCTCGGTATGTTCGCAAAACACATTCAAATATTTATGAAATAGAAATCAACACAACTCACACGCAACACTTAACTTTATTAGATTACTGGGTAGTTTGTAAAGTAACACATACAATATTAATAAAACTACGGCCTTCCAAAGTTAGTTCTGACTACCTCATTAGTGTAATGACAGTAATGACCCCAAAAGCAAAAACCGCAATAACTTTGTGATCTTTATTTATTTATGATTACCTACCTGCCATGAACCCCGGGGCCCTGGAACGAAGGCAAAGAAGGAACAGGAGTGGGTTTTAGTTAGTAAAAGTCTGACATCTCTCTCTCCGCCCAAGAGCAGGAGAAGTCTTTGGATGATTTCTCACCTAAAAAAAAGAAATTTAAGAGTATCTATTGCTGGAGCCAACAAAAAGAAACACAAGAACATACTTACTTAATCAACCTTTTTAATGTTTCCACTGCTGGGACTCCGGCCTCCCTCTCTAGGACAAGGAATGGGCCGTAATCCACCACGCGGGCCCAGTGCGGGTTGGTGATACAAGAACATAGGAACTAAAAAATTCGGAATCCTGCATCGCACAATTAGAGTTCTACATAAATACAACATCACACAACATCTGTGTCAGGCCTGTTGGTCTAATGGTTAGTGACCCTGACTGCTATGCCCCGGACGTCGTGGGTTCGATTCCCACCCAGGACAAATGTTTGTGTGATGAGCACGATAATTTTTTCTGTGTCTGGATGTAATTTATCTATAATATGTATGTATTTAGAAATATATAAGTGTGTTTATCAGTTGTCTAGTACCCATAACACAAGCTCTGCTTAGCTTGGGACTAGACGGCGCTGTGTGATAGTTGTAGAATATTATATTATTATTATGTTATCTATAGGCCAGGTACCCAGATTAGACATAATATCAGTCCAGACTGATATTATGTCGTAGGATACTTCCGTTTCAAATGAGGCGTTGTAAGTCCCACATCATGTTCCTTACCTAGAAAAGTAAATTAATAAGTTCCAATTATATCGCTCTGAGAGTAGATTTTGAGTAGTTTAGGACTCAACTTGGATTTTTTTTTACCTTCCGTAAATCTCCGATACATGTTTATTTATTTATTACTTTTTTTTGGCTTTGATACTAAGTCCTTTAAGCCGCATCTTTGTATGAATACAGTTACTTTGTTTACTATAAGAACATGGATATATGTAACTAATGTTATTGTAGTATTTGGCAGCAAATGTATCGAGTCAGCCTTCTTGGCAAATGTCGCTGAGAACTACAATAAAATCTTCAGATCTCTACTGATATCACGCCTCTTTCAATGATTCCAAGTATTTTTCAGTTGTGCAGACATTGACATACTAAACTACAGCAATTTTACAAAACAATACCTTAACGAATAATCAAAACCGCTACTGAACTTCACTCGGAAAAATCACGCCAAAAACGCCCACGGGACGTGTAAAATTTTTAAAAAAAAGTTCGTTCTCTTTTCCATTTCTTAAAAGATTTTTTTTTTTATTTGAGGTATCTTAATTACTTTTATAAAAGAAAAACAGAACAAGGACAGCTTTGCCGTATTACTACTAACTGTACTAAATATCGTCGGAACCGTTCACAAATCACTGGAAATAAAACTGAAAAATACCGGGTATAAACCGAGTATTCTCAGTTCCACAGAATACGGCTGCTATAATAAATAACTTACGTTCCAGGTATTTTGGCCGAATATTTTCGAGTGAAGTTCAATGGCTGTTTAAATTTTTCGCAGATTGATTCCTAGGTGATATTATGATGTAAAAATTGGTGTAGTTTTGAATCTCAAGAGTCTACACAGCTAGACAATGTGTGGAATCATTGCAACAGGCGCCATTTCGGTAAAATGGAACTGAGAATTTTGTTGTAACTAGTTTTGACTACCTCAACGAAGTTTGCCGAAAATTTGACTTGATACTTTTGCTGTCAAGTACTACAAAAAACATTACAATTTTTACATCCATGTTCTAATGGTAAACAAATGAACTATTCATACGAAGAGGACTTATTTATCCAAGCCAAAAACATAAGAAAAAAATACTTCGGAACCGTTCAAAAATCACTGGAACTGGAACCGTTTAGGTAATAATGGGTGTAAACCAAGAATTTCCAGTTCCGCAGAATACTACTGCTGTAATAAATAACTTAAGTACCGTACTGGACTCCTAGTCAATTACCGTCACTTGTTTAAAGGGAGTATTTTTTTTTAATAAAGGTGCTTCCAAACACAACTCCGTACTACGTAGTTACTCTAACTTTTACAGAATATTGTGGAACGAAATTAGTTCGTGTACACGTAAAATGTTCGGCAAAAGTTTCTGAAATGTTTTTTTTTTATATTTTGTGTTCTTTTGCTGGCTGTAATTATCGCGCAATTTAAAAGTGTTTTTTATTAATTCAGTTGCTCGTTTATCATTATTTTTTAAATAGCTAAGTGACTTTGAATAACTAAGTGAATGGACTTCGTAAACGAAGGAAGTAAACTTTTCCTTTCTCTGCTTTTAATGGTTCTTAATGTGACTTTAATGTGCGCCAAAATAATCTATTACACTTCTTTAAACAACAAAGTAAAGTCCTTCATAAGATTTTTTTTTTGACGTCGGAAACCATTACTGTCCCCGCACACTGGCTTCAAAAAACGCCGCTTCAAGCTTCATTTTGAGGCAGCCTTTTTGTGGCTCGTGTGCGGTGGTGCCGCCACAAAGAAACGCTTAAAGCGGCTTCAAGCTTCACCGGACACAAGAGGTGTCGCGCGCTTCAGCTGTTTTTTGCGGCCGCTTTTACCTTTTTTTGTGGCCGCTTCTAGCGTTTTTTTGTGGCGGCGTTTTTTTTGAGGCCTGTGTGCGGGGACAGTTAAGTAACTTCTCCTGCTCTGAGTGGAACTAGAGGGCCTATCAGACTTTCAGTGTCAAACCCTTGTTTCTTCAGTAACATTTGCGTTCCAAGGCCCCAGTATAACTGTTTCAAACAATCCCACAGATAAGAATGTCTCTTTAAGGCTGATAATATACTGACAGGTGCTTATTGGAACCGCTACAGCACTGATACAGTATGTAATGTTTACTTTTTTTTTATTTCGTTGCTCGACAGAAACCTCGATAAACTATAAGCACTAAGTTCGGTTTGCTATAAGAAAACCCAATTGTGGTTTAAGGTCGCCTAAGGGCAGTTGATATACACAACTGCCCTATTGTATTGTGTAATAAAACTGTGTGTACAATAAAGAATAAAGAACCAAGTAAGGATACACTTAGACACCATTTTTAGGGTTCCGTACTGAAAGGGTAAAAATGGGACCCTATTACTAAGACTTCGCTATCTGTCAACAGGCTGTATCTCAGGAAACGCGATAGCTAGACAGTTGAAAATTTCACAAATTACCTATGTATTTCTGTTGCCGCTATAGCAAAATAAAATAAATATTTATTAATAATAAATATTTTTTCAAATACTAAAAACAAAATACTTAAAATAAATATTTATTAATAATAAATATTTTTTCAAATACTAAAAACAAAATAAAATAAATATTTAAGGGATTAGCTCCCATAAAACAAACGCGATTTTTTTTTGCCAAATTTTCCTAAGGGACGGAACTCTTCCTGCACGAGTTCAACTTGCACTTGACCAGTTTTTTAGACAATCAACAATCGAATCAAATATTTTCGAGTGGAAATCAAGCAACAAGAATTTGTCGAAAAAGATACCGTGACTCGGAAACATTAGTAAACTGAAAGAACACAGATGTGTTTTAGTCAGTCAAAATCTTTCGCTCCATCTAAAGCAAGAGTAGTTATTTCATAATTTTCCCAAATTCAAATAAAAAATCGAGTATCAAATCACACACTGCACAAATCCTGCAATTAAAACCACATACACTCACTCCATTTAAAAAACTTCAATGGAAATTTCAGCCAAACCTTCTCATTCCTTTTGTTCATAAGAACATCTGACATGGCCAGGCTTGGCGTTGGTATTTCGCCGCGTTTTTGACAGGACATAAAAAGTGACATGGTGACAAATTCCCGGTGACGTTCACTCAGCGGGAGCCTCCCTAATAGGATCACTGTGAGGGCTTCATAAATAATGCCCTCTTGAGTTTACAAGGACACGGCACAAAATTCGAGGAAATGATAATTTCTAAATTGTGCCACTTACATATTTATTTTGTTTACATCTTGCGACTTGAGTTTTTTATTACAAAAACACTACCTGGGTGGCTTCGCTCCTTTGATATATCTTACAAGATCCTTACAACCATGAAATGAAAAAAAAAAAAAACGAATATTAGCACAATAATTCTAGGCAAGCGTGCTACATCGTCAGCCATATTATCGCTTACCATCAGGTGTTTCTGCTCAGGTCACCAGTGGTCAAACGCGAGCCTACCCATATTAAAAAACTAGCTTTTGCCCGCGGCTTCACCCGCGTACGTAATATATAGCCTGTGTCACTCAGGAATAAAGCAGCTTTCTATCGATGAAAAAAGTTTAGCAATCGCAACGTACTTTTAGAGATTAGGTACGTGGTTTATTTTGTGATTCTACCGCAAGGGAAATGTTTAACTAAAAATAAAAATCTTTTTACAAAAAAAAAATATAACCAACTTCAACGTTAAAAAAACACTGAAAAGTACAAAATAACTTTAATTTCGGAAGTCGGTGTTTCTATAATAGTTTTGTCTCTTCGTTATTTATCACCGACTTCCGAAATTAAAGTTATTTTGTACTTTTCAGTGTTTTTAATAATCTCATAACGATTTTATTAATCCCAAACACGGTTAGATTACATTAATTTACCTTCTGGCTTCATCATCAGATCAGTCCGATACATCCCCTCTCGCTTTTCCTTCAGCCTGTCATCGACTACACGTATAAACAAAGCAATTTTACTTGTTACGACAGTTCTGCTGTGATCCTATGAGAAGTTCTGTGCCATATCTTCGAAGTTCATGATCAGATCATAACAATATTTCAATGGGATCAATTTGAAAGCATAATCTATCATTCAAAAAAGATTTTTTTAAATCGGTCCACAATTGACCGAGATATCGGTGAACATACATAGGCTAGAGTGAATAGGCTCCTAATAAACTAGTGCGCCTTACCATCAAAGATTGCATCGCTACTTACCATCAGGTGTGATCGCAGTCAAGCAGTAGTATAAATCAATTTAAAAAAAACATACATTCAGCCGAACATAGAACCTCCTCCTTTTCGAAGTCAGATAATAATATTATTGCTTTTATATAAATGCTTCCAAAGATTACCTCTTACGAAGAAACGAATCCGAATTCGTAGGATGCGAGACGCACAGGACCGTTCATTAGGGCGACACTTGGGGGAAGCCTATGTCCAATAATGGACGTCGCTCAGCTAAAATGATTGACTAGCGACCTGCCTCCGCTTTGATTATTTCTACTATAATAACATGCATAAATTAAATTTAAGTACATTTAAATCTTCATTAATCATGAAAATCTGTTGAGTAGTTTTTGAGTTTATCGCGAACATACTAACAGATACAAATAGTGGAGGACTTTGTTTTATAATAGGTATGTAAGGACTATAAGTTGTGTACATTGATTTATAGTAGGTAATACTAGCTTCTGCTAGCGGCTAGAAGGAGTAGAAGTAGGTTACTCCGCATAAACTTAGGACCCCCTTTTACTCCCTTAAGGGTGGAGTTTCGTAAAATCCGGTATTAGAGGTGTGTCCTTATAAGGAATCTATCGGCCAATTTTTAAGTTTGTAGATGTTATAGTTACTGAGATTTCGTGAATAATAAGTGAGTCGTATTTCGCTTTTATATAAATGATGTAAGGGACAGCCCTCCACAAAACTTTAAGGGCTTGCTCAGTAGACGAAACTGAACAACCCACCATAAAAATTTTTTTCAGGAAACGAAAAAAAAATTCAGCCTCTCCATACGAACTGTCCAATCAAGTTAATAATTTTGTATGATGAAGCGGATTTCTTTTTCGTTTCCTGAAAAAGTTTTTTATGGTAGGTTGTTCAGTTTCGTCTACTGAGCGACACATATAGATTTACTGAGATATAGATTTAACGACCTCTGTTGACCGTGAGTCCCCCAATGACCTATGTTGACCGGTCAGAGAGGACATTGACGGGTCACAAGATTGATGAATACTAAGATATTTTTAGAAGAAAGAGGGAGGGCTAATATTTCTATCACTTTGATATCAAACCACGCTTTGAATAAAAAAAGAATTCAATCCCAATAAAAAAAACTAAGTTACGAAATCCAAATGTTTCTATGTTTTTTTGTAGGTAATTTCGGATAGCATGGTAACAAAAATAATATTTGCGCTAACAACATCTGTGAATTTACACAACTACACTCATTAAAGCCATCATCATAACTTTCTAACTTAGAGGCAACGTAAAACGACAAGTTTTTATTAAAATAAATGACACAGCTTAGCTTTTCTCTAAGTTAGAGAGTTATGTTAATGATTTTAATGAGTATAACTGTGTAAATACGTACATCTCATTATCACATACATAATTTACTGTTTTACGCACTAGTGCGGAAAATTGCTGGCACTCGCTTTGCCTCAATTAAAGCTGAGCGCTAAGCGACCCCCACGAGTCGCCGGGCACGCTCCGTTTATTTATTTCTTCGTAAGTGTATTAAAAAATGTCGTTGGATACACATGGAAAATAACTACAGGACACAGTTCCATGACACCCTCACCCACAGCTTGAGCGACTTTCTCCACTTGTATCAAAATACACTATGTTACCTTACTATTCGACACTGAATTGCAAATGGCATAAAATGTACAATTTGAATTTCGCTTCCCTGAAGACTTCACTATAATGCAATATAATCCTACAAAGCTAATGAAACTCAGTACTTCATAGGAAATCAGATTTTCGTTCAAAGATTACAGACTCCCAAGCATGGCTACTGGCGGCAAATTTGAGAGAGGCTTTGTAGAGCATTGGACTGCGATGGGCTGAGTGGATTTGATTGAAACGAGGCTGACAGGCTTGCTCGTCCGTTCCAATAAAAGCAATATGTTGATCAGCTTTTTTATCATGGACCTGTATACTGACCAAAGTTGGTTACCTAGTCAACTTTAATTCATTAAACCCCAAGCGAACGCCGGCGTTCGCGCACCTATTGTGTCTGTAATTTCCACGATTATTATCAGGCATCTTAGCCCATCGATACAAGACTAACATACCTATAGGTACACCATAATTTTTAATTAGTAAAAAAAACGAAATTCCAAAATTGTCCACGAAAATTTGTCATAATTGGTAAATCTACACTAATATAATAAAGAGGTAAAGTTGGTTTTTATGTTTTTTTGTTTGTAGGAGGTAATCTCTGAAAGTACTGGTCCGATTGCTAAATTTTTTTCACCGATAGAAAGCTGCTTTATCCCTAAGTGACATATATTTTATGCACGCGGACGAAGTCGCGGGCAAAAGGTTGTTCATAATAAAATAATCATTCATAACAATTGCTACTAGAAAACACTACCTATGCGCAGTGGTTTTTCCATTTTGACCGCCATTTATTCACAAATTCACAATTCAATAGCCTGTACAATATTTCCATAAATTGAATGACATTATGGGATATAAATAAATGCTAATAACTTTGCAATTTATGAATATTATTTATTGAGACTTTACTTACTTATATAATAATACCTTTTCTAATAAGCTTTTTAAATTTGTATACTAATTAAAAATTTGTGGATATACGAGGTCTGTTCAAAAGAAAAGGTGAATTTTGAATTTTCGCGGGCTGTGTACATTCCATTTTCGATTTTTTTTTTTATTATACTGGTTCACATAATTATGTTTATCATAGGTTGGAATTGTCAGCCAATTTGAATTAGTAGTTTGTTGTTGACAACTGAAAAGGTTAGTTACGTATATGTGTGTTCTTCGATTTTTGACTTTTGAAAAAAATGGATCAAAGAATGTTTACGTTAGTAAAAAGGTAACGGAATCATAGCGTTCACCGTTAATTCAAAACTGGGAAATTAGTACCCACGAATTCGATAGATGGCGTTGGCGTCGAATTAGAAGTCGCTATGGTTTCGTTACCGCTCGTAGCCTAAGTTAGAATAAGAATTTTTGTTTGTTGAGAGCAGTATAACATTGTGAATTGTGAAGTTGTGATTCGGTTCGGTACTACGTTTCAATATACGCGATTAGTTACCAGTCCAGTGTTTGATTTTCGCTACCCTCTCCAAGTCGACCTTCGGGTTTGAACATGGTCCTTCGAGCCGGATCGGGAGTGTTTTTTTGGTAGTCTCCAATGGTGGTAGAGGTCTACCACCCTTCGCGTCGTTACTGGGCAGTGGATCGCTGTCCAGAGCAGCCCCTTCAAGCGGGGTACACCAGGCAAGAGGTGTCAGCAGCTGGAGGAGGAACCGGTTGGAGCAGGGAGCCAGCAGCCAGTGGAGCGTGGTGCAGCACTACTGGTGGCGGCTACAACTGGAGGAGCGACGCAAGGGAGGAAACGAGGCAGAGGGCGCCACTTGGTGGTGCATTTGGCGCGACGCAACGTCACGAGGAGTCAGTGTCAGTGAGTGAAATTGGTGAAAAAATCGTGAGTACAATTTTCAATCTTATTGTCAGGAAGAATTTAACTTGAAGACTTCTGAAAACAGTGCAGCAAATTTGAACTTTATTATAACCATAAAATTAACTTAAACATTCTTGATTGATTTAGGACTTGTAAAATTTTAACGAAAAAGTGGTTCAGACGAGGAATCTATGCCCGATTTCACCCAGAAATACAAGTTTCAAACACTTGTAAAATTTTTAATGTGATCTGGGACTTAGAAAAAATATCAAATAAATTTTGATTTTTTTTGTGTTAATTAAACGTGTGATTTATAGTGTTGGAAGTTTTTAAGTAAAAATGGAGTCACTTAGCGACATTCAGGATGACATTAAAGTTAAAATGTTTAAGTCGAAATCTAACTTTAAGAAATGTCCTAAAGAGCGGCTAACGTTTTGTTATGTAGAAACCAGACTTGAAAACTTAGAACAGCAATGGGAATTATTCTATAAAACACATGTAAAAATAATTAGTGAGGTGAAGAGGTCTGAGTTATTTAGTTCAAATTATCATAAGGCTAACTTGTATGATGAGGTCGAAGAGTTTTATATTCAGTACAAAAGTGAGCTGAAAGAAACTTTAAACAATATGAAAATGTCTAATAACACATGTAATGTTAGTCCAGGAGCTAGCTGTAGTTCAGGATTTAGTAACTTTAAGTTACCTGAAGTTAAAATACCTGTGTTCTCTGGAAATTATAGTGAGTGGCAGACGTTTAGGGATTTGTTTGTAGGATTAATACATAACAATAAAACTCTAGACGGTGCACAAAAATTATATTATCTTAAAGGGTACTTAACCGGAGATGCAGAGCACTTATTAAGGAACATTAATGTAACAGCAGATAATTATACAGCTAGTTGGGCTAAATTAGAAGCAATGTACAATAATAAAAGATTTTTAGCAAACGGCATTTTAAAACGGTTGTTTAATCAAAAGAGTTTAATAGTAGAATCAGCTTTTGAGATAAAAAGATTACTCAGCACCACATGTGATTGTTTGGGTTCAATTAAAAATTTAGGTATTGACGTTACTTCCTGGGACATCCTAATAATACACATTATTAGTGCCAAATTGGATAAGGAGACCAGGAAGGCTTGGGAGTTAAAGGTAGCTTCTGATGTATCGGATGATTTGCCTACTTTTAGTCAATTTTCTGAATTTTTAACTGGTCGGTTTCGAGGTCTAGAAAATATAGAAAATAAACCTCATGTCCAAAAGAATACTCAATCATTTCATGTGGTAGAAAAAGAAAAAACTGAGCTGTCTTGCCTTTTTTGTTCTGCCGCTCACAAGGTTACTTCTTGTAAAGGTTTTGCCAAAGAGAATTATGACACTCGACGTGATTTTGCACAGAAAAATAGGCTGTGTTTCATTTGTTTAGGTAATAACCACTCTGCCAGATTTTGTAGAAACACCCTCAAATGCCATTTATGTAAGAGGCGCCACCATACTTTACTTCACCCTAGTAGTGGTTCAGGGTCTATTGGTGAAGGTACAGGCTCTGTTCAGACGGAAGTAGCGCCAGCCGCTACTAGGAATAGTACCTCAAGGGAGGTTACTCAAAAGACCGCTGTACAAGCGGAGGGATCTACTAAGCCAATAGTTTCATGCCTTTCGACAGAAAATTGTAAGGATACGGTTTTAATACCTACAGCTTTAGTAAAGGCCAAGTCGAAGGATGGAACATATCGTGTAGTTCGTGCATTAGTGGATCAAGGATCACAAGGATCTTTTATTACTGAGTCAATGGCTCAACATTTGGGGTTAAAGAAAACTTTAACAAAACACCGTGTAACCGGTGTAGGCGGAAATAAAACAATTATGTCTAATTCTTCTGTAGTTGTTGATATACGTTCTCGAGTGAATTCAGACTACAACGTTCAAGTAAACGCATACGTTTTGAAGTCCATTACATCCCTTCTCCCGGTTGCAACAGCAGCCAGGGTAGAATGGGTAAGGTTGTGTGAAGATGATTTGGCTGATCCTGAATATCACAGGCCAAACAAAATTGACATTTTGTTAGGTGCTGAGATATTCAGTCAAATCATCCAAGATGGAATCAAAAAGAGTAGCAGTGGATCGCTCGTCGCACAACAAACAGAATTTGGATGGATTCTTTCGGGTGTTGTTGGTACAGAAAGTTCGTCTGATATCAATTCATATCCTTGTATTACTGTCATGCATTCCAATGTTCAGGCTGATGACTTCTTGCGTAAGTTCTGGGAGTTAGAAGCGGAGCCATCGGGAACTGAAAAAATACTCAGTGAAGAAGAAGCGAAATGTGAGAATATCTTTACAAATACCACAAAACGAGACGAAACCGGACGTTATATCGTAAGATTGCCGTTCCGAGATGGTAACCGAAGTTGTAAAGACGGTGAATCTAGGTTTATAGCAGAAAAAAGGTTAAAGAGTTTAGAATTCAAACTTTCAAAGAATCCCAAATTAAAGGCAGATTACACTGCTGTGATGCAGGAGTACTTGACACTTAACCACATGGTAAAAGTATCACCAGAAGAAAAGAATAAAGGATTGTACTTACCCCATCATGCAGTAATCCGGGAAGATAAGTCTACAACTAAGGTGAGAGTGGTATTTGACGCCTCCTGCAAGGGTGTGAATGGGGTATCGTTAAACGATGACTTGATGGTTGGTCCAACACTGCAAACAGAATTACGACATACGATTATGCGTTGGAGAACACACCCAATTTGTATAGGTGCTGACATAATCAAAATGTACAGGCAGGTTCTTGTTAATAGAGACGATACGATGTTTCAGAGGGTTCTTTGGAGAGATAGCCCTGAAAAAGAAATTGAAGAATTTGAGCTGGTGACGGTTACATTTGGTACTTCATCGGCACCATTTCTAGCAGTGCGTTCTTTGCATCAGGTTGCGTATGATGAAGGGAAGGATCATCCATTAGCCGCGAAAATCATTCTTAATGATTTCTACGTGGATGATTTAATGACAGGGGCAGAAACTGTAGAGGAAGCATATAATATTCACACAGAGATAAAGAATATTCTAGCTAAGGGGGGATTTCAGTTGCAGAAATGGATAAGTAACAGCGAAGAATTATTACATAAAATAAGAGAAAGCAAAAGGGATAAGACTGAGGAAGTAAACATAAAAATAGATAATATTACAAAAATACTCGGACTTACCTGGGATCCTCGCGCTGATGCTTTTCAGTATTCCGTAGAACTGCCTCTCCCTATGGAACCTGTAACTAAAAGAAAAATCATATCGGATATTTCTAGGCTTTTCGACCCATTAGGTTGGTTGTCACCTAGTATCGTTTTATCCAAAATATTGATACAAAAGCTATGGTTGGCAGGTATAAGTTGGGACGAAGAAGTACCTAGTAATTTATTAAAGGAATGGATTACTTACCGTAAAGATTTATCTTCTTTACTTAATGTAAGAATCCCACGCTGGCTTAACACTAAATCCAGTAATGTAAAGACGGAGCTACACGGCTTTTCGGACGCCTCGAAAATGGCCTTCGCTGCAGTAGTATATGTCAGAGTTATAGATGCAGAAGGTGACATAAAGGTTGCTTTAGTTACCTCCAAAACCAAGGTGTCTCCCATCAAACAGGTGTCAATACCTAGGTTAGAACTATGTGGAGCTGTTCTATTGTCTAAGTTGATGGTTGACGTTGCTAAAACTCTTGATATTAACATATCAGATGTGCACGCTTGGACGGATTCCGAAGTTGTACTCGCATGGCTTAACCGCCATCCAAGCTGTTGGAAAACGTTTGTGGCCAATCGCGTTGCAGAAATCTTAAACACATTGGATACAAAATATTGGTCATACGTTCCGTCCAAACAAAATCCAGCGGATTGCGCCTCTCGCGGCATAGCTCCAAGAGAACTCGGTGATACTGCGATATGGTTCAATGGACCAGAGTTCTTAAGCCAATCGGTAGTAGAGTATAAAAGGCCAAACCATCTTATTACCCGTCTAGAAGAAGTTAAAGTACATGTAAGCGCTATAGAAGTTTCGTTTTGGAACAATTTTTCATCCTTAACCAGGTTAATTCGAGTTATGGCTTATTGCCGTAGGTTTCTAAATTTAAGAAAAAATAAAGCAATACGTGTTGGTGTTAGGTCACGACAGTTATCTAAACTGGAACTTGCAGAAGCAACAGAAATGTGTGTAAAGAGGTGTCAAGAGGATGGGTTTACCAATGAATTGGAGGAATTAAAAAACCATAAAATAGGCAAAAGAAATGCAAAATTAGATTCATTAAACCTGTTTCTAGACTCTAAAGGAATAATTCGAGTTGGAGGACGGCTTGAAATGTCACAATTATCCTATGACAGAGTGCATCCTATACTCATACCAAAGCAATCGTTTTTAACAAATCTTTTGATAGCGGATGGACATGAGAAAACGATGCACGGTGGCCCGCAATTAATGATTACATACTTACGCACCAAGTATTGGATAATAGGCGTAAAGGCTTTAGCACGGAAGTATGTGAGAAGCTGTGTGAGGTGCATACGATATACAGCTAGGGTAAGGACTCAACTGATGGGGCAGTTGCCTTCCGCTCGCGTAACACCGAACAAACCATTTTTGTGCAGCGGAGTAGATTATGCGGGCCCGATAAATATTCGAGTGTCTAAGGGTCGGGGCAATAAGTCCTATAAGGGTTATATTGCGCTATTTATATGTATGGCCACTAGGGCTGTTCATTTGGAGGCAGTTAGCGATTTAAGCACTAGGGGTTTTTTGGCTGCTTTTAAACGCTTTATCTCAAGACGTGGTCGATGTGCGGAATTATATAGCGACAATGGGACTAACTTCGTAGGGGCGGCTCGCGAATTATTACATTTATTTAATGATCAAAGGTCAGGCTGTAACCCTGAGTTAGCAGAGGAATTAGGGAATAATGGTACGGAGTGGCACTTCATCCCTCCTCACTCGCCAAATTTCGGCGGTCTGTGGGAAGCAGGGATTAAGTCGGCGAAGCATCATCTTAAGAGGGTTATAGGTAATTCGACTCTTACCTTTGAAGAGATGATCACAGTATTGGCTCAAATTGAGGCATGTCTCAATTCGAGACCTCTATCGTATGTGGAAGATCAAGATAAGTTAACCATACTAACTCCTGGGCATTTTCTGGTAGGGGAGCCACTAGTTTTACCTCCCGACTTAAATTATGAAAAGGAAAATATTAATAGTTTAAGGCGATGGCAACTTCATCAGAGAATGATGCAGGATTTCTGGCGCCGTTGGTCGCACGACTACCTTCACCAATTTTTACAACGAAATAAATGGTATTACAAAATTCCGGAACCATCTGTTGGTGAAGTAGTGTTAGTTAAAGAGAATGATATGCCTCCTGGCAAGTGGTTGCTAGGTAAGATCGAACACAAACATCCTGGTTCTGACGGTCTCACTCGTGTCGTAACCATACGAACACAATCATCTGTTATAAAAAGACCTACGTCTAAACTATGTATATTGCCTATAGCAGATTCAAAACCAATATAATAATGTGTAATATTTAGCAAATAAGTTTTTTAAAACATTTTTGTAATTACCCCTCACCACGGATACCTACTAAGGTTGAGAGACTTTAAAAGTATTTTTCCCGTGTGAAGCACGGTGGGCGGCATTTAAGGACATTCGGAAATAATGTCCTTGGTGGGCGGTATGTTTACGTTAGTAAAAAGGTAACGGAATCATAGCGTTCACCGTTAATTCAAAACTGGGAAATTAGTACCCACGAATTCGATAGATGGCGTTGGCGTCGAATTAGAAGTCGCTATGGTTTCGTTACCGCTCGTAGCCTAAGTTAGAATAAGAATTTTTGTTTGTTGAGAGCAGTATAACATTGTGAATTGTGAAGTTGTGATTCGGTTCGGTACTACGTTTCAATATACGCGATTAGTTACCAGTCCAGTGTTTGATTTTCGCTACCCTCTCCAAGTCGACCTTCGGGTTTGAACATGGTCCTTCGAGCCGGATCGGGAGTGTTTTTTTGGTAGTCTCCAATGGTGGTAGAGGTCTACCACCCTTCGCGTCGTTACTGGGCAGTGGATCGCTGTCCAGAGCAGCCCCTTCAAGCGGGGTACACCAGGCAAGAGGTGTCAGCAGCTGGAGGAGGAACCGGTTGGAGCAGGGAGCCAGCAGCCAGTGGAGCGTGGTGCAGCACTACTGGTGGCGGCTACAACTGGAGGAGCGACGCAAGGGAGGAAACGAGGCAGAGGGCGCCACTTGGTGGTGCATTTGGCGCGACGCAACGTCACGAGGAGTCAGTGTCAGTGAGTGAAATTGGTGAAAAAATCGTGAGTACAATTTTCAATCTTATTGTCAGGAAGAATTTAACTTGAAGACTTCTGAAAACAGTGCAGCAAATTTGAACTTTATTATAACCATAAAATTAACTTAAACATTCTTGATTGATTTAGGACTTGTAAAATTTTAACGAAAAAGTGGTTCAGACGAGGAATCTATGCCCGATTTCACCCAGAAATACAAGTTTCAAACACTTGTAAAATTTTTAATGTGATCTGGGACTTAGAAAAAATATCAAATAAATTTTGATTTTTTTTGTGTTAATTAAACGTGTGATTTATAGTGTTGGAAGTTTTTAAGTAAAAATGGAGTCACTTAGCGACATTCAGGATGACATTAAAGTTAAAATGTTTAAGTCGAAATCTAACTTTAAGAAATGTCCTAAAGAGCGGCTAACGTTTTGTTATGTAGAAACCAGACTTGAAAACTTAGAACAGCAATGGGAATTATTCTATAAAACACATGTAAAAATAATTAGTGAGGTGAAGAGGTCTGAGTTATTTAGTTCAAATTATCATAAGGCTAACTTGTATGATGAGGTCGAAGAGTTTTATATTCAGTACAAAAGTGAGCTGAAAGAAACTTTAAACAATATGAAAATGTCTAATAACACATGTAATGTTAGTCCAGGAGCTAGCTGTAGTTCAGGATTTAGTAACTTTAAGTTACCTGAAGTTAAAATACCTGTGTTCTCTGGAAATTATAGTGAGTGGCAGACGTTTAGGGATTTGTTTGTAGGATTAATACATAACAATAAAACTCTAGACGGTGCACAAAAATTATATTATCTTAAAGGGTACTTAACCGGAGATGCAGAGCACTTATTAAGGAACATTAATGTAACAGCAGATAATTATACAGCTAGTTGGGCTAAATTAGAAGCAATGTACAATAATAAAAGATTTTTAGCAAACGGCATTTTAAAACGGTTGTTTAATCAAAAGAGTTTAATAGTAGAATCAGCTTTTGAGATAAAAAGATTACTCAGCACCACATGTGATTGTTTGGGTTCAATTAAAAATTTAGGTATTGACGTTACTTCCTGGGACATCCTAATAATACACATTATTAGTGCCAAATTGGATAAGGAGACCAGGAAGGCTTGGGAGTTAAAGGTAGCTTCTGATGTATCGGATGATTTGCCTACTTTTAGTCAATTTTCTGAATTTTTAACTGGTCGGTTTCGAGGTCTAGAAAATATAGAAAATAAACCTCATGTCCAAAAGAATACTCAATCATTTCATGTGGTAGAAAAAGAAAAAACTGAGCTGTCTTGCCTTTTTTGTTCTGCCGCTCACAAGGTTACTTCTTGTAAAGGTTTTGCCAAAGAGAATTATGACACTCGACGTGATTTTGCACAGAAAAATAGGCTGTGTTTCATTTGTTTAGGTAATAACCACTCTGCCAGATTTTGTAGAAACACCCTCAAATGCCATTTATGTAAGAGGCGCCACCATACTTTACTTCACCCTAGTAGTGGTTCAGGGTCTATTGGTGAAGGTACAGGCTCTGTTCAGACGGAAGTAGCGCCAGCCGCTACTAGGAATAGTACCTCAAGGGAGGTTACTCAAAAGACCGCTGTACAAGCGGAGGGATCTACTAAGCCAATAGTTTCATGCCTTTCGACAGAAAATTGTAAGGATACGGTTTTAATACCTACAGCTTTAGTAAAGGCCAAGTCGAAGGATGGAACATATCGTGTAGTTCGTGCATTAGTGGATCAAGGATCACAAGGATCTTTTATTACTGAGTCAATGGCTCAACATTTGGGGTTAAAGAAAACTTTAACAAAACACCGTGTAACCGGTGTAGGCGGAAATAAAACAATTATGTCTAATTCTTCTGTAGTTGTTGATATACGTTCTCGAGTGAATTCAGACTACAACGTTCAAGTAAACGCATACGTTTTGAAGTCCATTACATCCCTTCTCCCGGTTGCAACAGCAGCCAGGGTAGAATGGGTAAGGTTGTGTGAAGATGATTTGGCTGATCCTGAATATCACAGGCCAAACAAAATTGACATTTTGTTAGGTGCTGAGATATTCAGTCAAATCATCCAAGATGGAATCAAAAAGAGTAGCAGTGGATCGCTCGTCGCACAACAAACAGAATTTGGATGGATTCTTTCGGGTGTTGTTGGTACAGAAAGTTCGTCTGATATCAATTCATATCCTTGTATTACTGTCATGCATTCCAATGTTCAGGCTGATGACTTCTTGCGTAAGTTCTGGGAGTTAGAAGCGGAGCCATCGGGAACTGAAAAAATACTCAGTGAAGAAGAAGCGAAATGTGAGAATATCTTTACAAATACCACAAAACGAGACGAAACCGGACGTTATATCGTAAGATTGCCGTTCCGAGATGGTAACCGAAGTTGTAAAGACGGTGAATCTAGGTTTATAGCAGAAAAAAGGTTAAAGAGTTTAGAATTCAAACTTTCAAAGAATCCCAAATTAAAGGCAGATTACACTGCTGTGATGCAGGAGTACTTGACACTTAACCACATGGTAAAAGTATCACCAGAAGAAAAGAATAAAGGATTGTACTTACCCCATCATGCAGTAATCCGGGAAGATAAGTCTACAACTAAGGTGAGAGTGGTATTTGACGCCTCCTGCAAGGGTGTGAATGGGGTATCGTTAAACGATGACTTGATGGTTGGTCCAACACTGCAAACAGAATTACGACATACGATTATGCGTTGGAGAACACACCCAATTTGTATAGGTGCTGACATAATCAAAATGTACAGGCAGGTTCTTGTTAATAGAGACGATACGATGTTTCAGAGGGTTCTTTGGAGAGATAGCCCTGAAAAAGAAATTGAAGAATTTGAGCTGGTGACGGTTACATTTGGTACTTCATCGGCACCATTTCTAGCAGTGCGTTCTTTGCATCAGGTTGCGTATGATGAAGGGAAGGATCATCCATTAGCCGCGAAAATCATTCTTAATGATTTCTACGTGGATGATTTAATGACAGGGGCAGAAACTGTAGAGGAAGCATATAATATTCACACAGAGATAAAGAATATTCTAGCTAAGGGGGGATTTCAGTTGCAGAAATGGATAAGTAACAGCGAAGAATTATTACATAAAATAAGAGAAAGCAAAAGGGATAAGACTGAGGAAGTAAACATAAAAATAGATAATATTACAAAAATACTCGGACTTACCTGGGATCCTCGCGCTGATGCTTTTCAGTATTCCGTAGAACTGCCTCTCCCTATGGAACCTGTAACTAAAAGAAAAATCATATCGGATATTTCTAGGCTTTTCGACCCATTAGGTTGGTTGTCACCTAGTATCGTTTTATCCAAAATATTGATACAAAAGCTATGGTTGGCAGGTATAAGTTGGGACGAAGAAGTACCTAGTAATTTATTAAAGGAATGGATTACTTACCGTAAAGATTTATCTTCTTTACTTAATGTAAGAATCCCACGCTGGCTTAACACTAAATCCAGTAATGTAAAGACGGAGCTACACGGCTTTTCGGACGCCTCGAAAATGGCCTTCGCTGCAGTAGTATATGTCAGAGTTATAGATGCAGAAGGTGACATAAAGGTTGCTTTAGTTACCTCCAAAACCAAGGTGTCTCCCATCAAACAGGTGTCAATACCTAGGTTAGAACTATGTGGAGCTGTTCTATTGTCTAAGTTGATGGTTGACGTTGCTAAAACTCTTGATATTAACATATCAGATGTGCACGCTTGGACGGATTCCGAAGTTGTACTCGCATGGCTTAACCGCCATCCAAGCTGTTGGAAAACGTTTGTGGCCAATCGCGTTGCAGAAATCTTAAACACATTGGATACAAAATATTGGTCATACGTTCCGTCCAAACAAAATCCAGCGGATTGCGCCTCTCGCGGCATAGCTCCAAGAGAACTCGGTGATACTGCGATATGGTTCAATGGACCAGAGTTCTTAAGCCAATCGGTAGTAGAGTATAAAAGGCCAAACCATCTTATTACCCGTCTAGAAGAAGTTAAAGTACATGTAAGCGCTATAGAAGTTTCGTTTTGGAACAATTTTTCATCCTTAACCAGGTTAATTCGAGTTATGGCTTATTGCCGTAGGTTTCTAAATTTAAGAAAAAATAAAGCAATACGTGTTGGTGTTAGGTCACGACAGTTATCTAAACTGGAACTTGCAGAAGCAACAGAAATGTGTGTAAAGAGGTGTCAAGAGGATGGGTTTACCAATGAATTGGAGGAATTAAAAAACCATAAAATAGGCAAAAGAAATGCAAAATTAGATTCATTAAACCTGTTTCTAGACTCTAAAGGAATAATTCGAGTTGGAGGACGGCTTGAAATGTCACAATTATCCTATGACAGAGTGCATCCTATACTTATACCAAAGCAATCGTTTTTAACAAATCTTTTGATAGCGGATGGACATGAGAAAACGATGCACGGTGGCCCGCAATTAATGATTACATACTTACGCACCAAGTATTGGATAATAGGCGTAAAGGCTTTAGCACGGAAGTATGTGAGAAGCTGTGTGAGGTGCATACGATATACAGCTAGGGTAAGGACTCAACTGATGGGGCAGTTGCCTTCCGCTCGCGTAACACCGAACAAACCATTTTTGTGCAGCGGAGTAGATTATGCGGGCCCGATAAATATTCGAGTGTCTAAGGGTCGGGGCAATAAGTCCTATAAGGGTTATATTGCGCTATTTATATGTATGGCCACTAGGGCTGTTCATTTAGAGGCAGTTAGCGATTTAAGCACTAGGGGTTTTTTGGCTGCTTTTAAACGCTTTATCTCAAGACGTGGTCGATGTGCGGAATTATATAGCGACAATGGGACTAACTTCGTAGGGGCGGCTCGCGAATTATTACATTTATTTAATGATCAAAGGTCAGGCTGTAACCCTGAGTTAGCAGAGGAATTAGGGAATAATGGTACGGAGTGGCACTTCATCCCTCCTCACTCGCCAAATTTCGGCGGTCTGTGGGAAGCAGGGATTAAGTCGGCGAAGCATCATCTTAAGAGGGTTATAGGTAATTCGACTCTTACCTTTGAAGAGATGATCACAGTATTGGCTCAAATTGAGGCATGTCTCAATTCGAGACCTCTATCGTATGTGGAAGATCAAGATAAGTTAACCATACTAACTCCTGGGCATTTTCTGGTAGGGGAGCCACTAGTTTTACCTCCCGACTTAAATTATGAAAAGGAAAATATTAATAGTTTAAGGCGATGGCAACTTCATCAGAGAATGATGCAGGATTTCTGGCGCCGTTGGTCGCACGACTACCTTCACCAATTTTTACAACGAAATAAATGGTATTACAAAATTCCGGAACCATCTGTTGGTGAAGTAGTGTTAGTTAAAGAGAATGATATGCCTCCTGGCAAGTGGTTGCTAGGTAAGATCGAACACAAACATCCTGGTTCTGACGGTCTCACTCGTGTCGTAACCATACGAACACAATCATCTGTTATAAAAAGACCTACGTCTAAACTATGTATATTGCCTATAGCAGATTCAAAACCAATATAATAATGTGTAATATTTAGCAAATAAGTTTTTTAAAACATTTTTGTAATTACCCCTCACCACGGATACCTACTAAGGTTGAGAGACTTTAAAAGTATTTTTCCCGTGTGAAGCACGGTGGGCGGCATTTAAGGACATTCGGAAATAATGTCCTTGGTGGGCGGTATGTTTACGTTAGTAAAAAGGTAACGGAATCATAGCGTTCACCGTTAATTCAAAACTGGGAAATTAGTACCCACGAATTCGATAGATGGCGTTGGCGTCGAATTAGAAGTCGCTATGGTTTCGTTACCGCTCGTAGCCTAAGTTAGAATAAGAATTTTTGTTTGTTGAGAGCAGTATAACATTGTGAATTGTGAAGTTGTGATTCGGTTCGGTACTACGTTTCAATATACGCGATTAGTTACCAGTCCAGTGTTTGATTTTCGCTACCCTCTCCAAGTCGACCTTCGGGTTTGAACAAAGAATATGTATTAAATTCTGACTTAAAAATGGAATAAAGTGCTCCAAGGCACTTGAAATGTTGACTGTGGCATTTGGCAAGTCCACTTTGTCTCAAAAAAGTCTTTATAAGTGGTACAAGCGCTTTACAGAAGATCGAGAAGAAGTTGATGACGACGAGCGTCCTGGAGTTGCAACCACGTCAACAAGCGAAGAAAACATCGAAACTGTGAAAAAAATGTTTAAGAAAATCGTCGAATTACTATTAGGGAAGTTGCAGAGGATATTGGCATATTAATCAGATCATGTCATACAATTTTCTCGAATGTTTTTGCATGAAACGTGAGGCAGCGAGGTTTGTTTCGAAATTGCAAAATTTTGAGCAAAAGCAACGCACACACATCAATCTTTGTTCGTGTTTTTTTGCCAAAAACAACACCGTAATCAACCACCATATTCATCAGATTTAGCTCCCTGTGACTTTTTTCTCTTCCCAAAACTGAAACCAATGAAAGGAAAGCATTTTGCCACAATTGATGAGATAAAGTCACAATCGAAGAACGAGCTGATGGCCATACTGAAAAGCGCATTTCAGAAGTGCTTCGAGGATTGGAAAAAGCGCTGGCATAAGTGCATTATATCTGAAGGGGATTACTTTGAAGGGGACAAAATGGATATTGATGAATAAATAAATACTTTTCAAAAAAATCCAAATTCACCTTTTCTTTTGAACAGACTGCGTACACCAGATGTTGACTGTTCAAGCTGTTGAGACATTTTGCAAGTCTACATTTTTTTTTCACAAACTGTAAACTGATTTCGTGAAAATAAATGTTCGATCGTGCCGTTTTCGTTGCCCAATTTATATAGTCCATCGTCATTTTTAACGAAGATTGTTAACAAAATGTTCCTAAAATCGCCTCGCCCTCTGTCTGCTTCCGATATCTTTACTGTTACTGTATTTTTTTTTTATCTGTTATAAACTAGTACTTGACTGCGATCCCGCCTGATGGTAAGCAGTGATGCAATCGTTGATGTGGAGGCGCACTAGTTTATTAAGAGCCTATTCACTCTAGCCTTGAAGACACCCAAATTATAACATCGAATCAAATCAAATCATCAAATTATTGTATCGCCACATGTTTATCCCCGCGCGTCCATCGAATACATTTTTAGCCGTTTCGTTTCAGCTAATGTGCACATTAGCCGGCTAAAGATGAAAAATAATGAAGCAAATTAACATGATATCGAACATTAGCCGGTCCTCGAAGATAAACCTAAGTTTAGCCTGCTAATCTTAAGTTTATGTTCACACCTATCTTTAGCCGTAACATATAGATTAAATACAACTTATCATTAGTAAATAAGTTCACTTCGTGCTGTTCTGTGGCACTAGACCGCAGAAACGACAAAATACTACGCTTTGCGGCCAAAAGTCTACTTTCAACATGAGGGGCAGAAAAGTGTTCGGGACTCGCAACAAGAACTTCTTGAAACTGTTGTGACGATGCGACTTCAGCAGCTGTATCCTCAGTGCGTACTTCGTCTAAACAAAACTCAATGCTGCAAGGCAAACTTTATTTTTACAATCATCGTTTCCTATCCTCGCAACTTGGGATCGGCACAACACGCTTTTGTCTTTCATTCTGTATTGTCAACGGTCACGCTATCATTAACACCCTTTCCTTTCATATCACTTCTCACAGAATCTGACGATCTTTAGTTTAACTTCAGTTTATGCAAGCCTTATTTGCTACCTTCTAAAATAGTTCCACCAAGACTCTACACGCATACATAATGCCTCGTGATCTTCCAAAGGTCATTAGCTATCCGATCTTAACATACAAAGGCCCAAACTTTGGTTAAATTCTCGAATAATTAGTACTACATAACTTGCTCAAAGTGCGCCTAACATCAAGCAAAGCACTTCCTCTTCAGTTTAAAATCGATCTAACGAGACTTTAACTACAACGTCAATAGTTAAATGAACTTGTGTAAACTTAAATGAACTCAAACCGAACCGATAAAGATAAAAGAAACCGATTGATAGTTTTTAGTTTAATCTCAGATTGTACAGAGGTAATGACTTAATAATGATAAAAAACGTTTATTTCGGAACTTGCCATATTTTGTTACTAACAATTTAAACTAAAATATTTTATTTTATTCCACGAAATTTAATTCAGTGACAATTGTAATTCAATTTAATATGTAATTTATTTTATGGGAACAATAACAAATTACTGATTTCTGAACTAACATAGAGTAAGTATGTAAGTAGGTATGTAAGTATTATAGGTCCACATATAGTGTGGACCTATACTCACCGATAAATTATTAATTATTATCTATTTATTTAATTTCAATGACAATCTAATTATTTAATTTTAATGACAATCTATTTATTATTATTTTATACTTTACTACAATTTAAGTAATGAAATGAAATCATAAATTAATGGTTGTAATTTAATTTTATGTTGTTAATTATTTTATTCATTTGATGAATTAATTGTACCAATAGTTTACACTACTAAGTGCCTACTTCATTTAATTAAAATGTACTGTTCCTTGTAAACATAATTTTTACCAATAAATATGTTTATCTATTATTTATTATTAAACTTAGAACTAATGTTGGTAACATAAAGAACAAATAGGTTCTTATTTTAAGCTTGATGAGACCACATCGAACCTAGGGAATGTTTATCGGTACCTAACCGATAGTCCTGTCAGCTAATGAATTAATAGCCACAAATCTCGACAAACACTTTAGGAGGTTCTTGTTGGGTAGATGGATTAAGGGCTTGATTCAGAACGTGATAGGTACTTGATCATCTTCATCACCATCATCATATCAGTGGAAAGACGTGCTCTGTTAGACATAGCCCTTCTCCAAGTATCACAACAACGAACGGTTTCGTGCGTCTCGCGTCCAACGGATTTCCGCGACGTTCACCAGGTCATCTCCACCTTGTGGAAAGCTTTTCAACGTTGGTCGCTACTCGAGAACCTTTCGGCCCCATTAGTACTTGATACGGCTCATATTTTTAAGAGATTCCCCCTTCAGGAACTCTGACCGCCTCGTCAGCTGCTTGAAACCTGTCCCGATGTTTGTTATACAAAAAATAAATACATTTATGGGTTGAAGTGGGTACGCCACCACATCACCATCATCAAAGTCATTAATGATGCCTGACTGGCATATTATTGTCATTAACGCCAGTCTTCATGGCGATGGTGAAGGCAATGCTAATTCTTTGGCTGTAGAACGAACCAGTCTGCTTTTTTGGAACAAATAATTTTTCCGGCTCGGAGTGGTTTGAGAGGGTCAGACTTTTACTGATTAAAACCCACCTGTGTTCCATCAAATACCCTTACGTGCCACGGAAACTTTTTCGAACATTCTCGCAGCGAGCCAACCCTGTGATAGTGTAACTTCAATAGTTTAATGAATTTATAAACTAACTCCAGTGGAAAATTGCTGGCATTTAGTTTAATCTTACATTTAAATTGTGTTGAACAATCAGTGAAGATATTATCGCAACTATGTGGCTTCAATCGTGCTTAGTTTTGATTTTGTAGAATGCTTAAGCCCGTAATATATCATCAGGTTCAGCAAATTTTCTATTAAAGTTTGCAGACAGCGTAATGAATAAAGTTATATGTAGACAGAATTATTAATTTGGTTATCAATTTTTAATTTTATATGGATGGATTTAATTCATTAAACCCCAAGCGAACCGGTTCGCGCACCTATTGTCTTTCTATTGTGTCTGTAATTTCCACGATTGAAAGGTGACAATAGGTACATCCTAACTAATATTATAAATGTGAAAGTGTGGATGTTTGGATGTTTGTTACTTAATCACGCAAAAACGGCTGAACGGATTTGGATGAAATTTGGCATGCATATAGCCTTTGACATGGAAAAGAACATAGGTTACCTTTTATCCCGATTCCTTAAGTACCTAATGCTACGTGGGCGAAGCCGCGGGCAAAAGCTAGTATATAATAAATCTGTACCTACTATGTAATTAAATACATGTAAATCTGCTACACAAACGCATGACGAACAATTATGATAGTTCAAAAAAAATAGTCACATTTCTACAAAAAAATCTGCACTGTGCGGCAGCTTACATTCCATAAGTTCTTTGCTCTCTAGATAGATGGCGTTGGGTGTCTCTTTGATGGTTCTATAGATTTTTTAAAGCAGTGTCGCCTACAAAACACCGCTGCACCGGTACGCTGATCTGCCCGGGTTAAAGTGGTAAGTATTTTTACACACTAGTTCAAAGCTTTATTTTTTAGAGGTGCTTGAGGCACCTACGGATTTATTTATTAGGTCCATTATTAGGTTCATGTTTTACCAGGCGGTATGATTTAGGTCCAAGTTCACCTATAGGAATCGATATCAAGGCAAGATTGAATTGGTGTGAAATCAATAAGCTACTGGGAAAATGTTTATGATACATTGAACTAAAACCGTAACGATGGGCACGCCATAATTATGTCGGTAAGTCCCCCTCTTTAAGGAGTGGCTGGAAAGACGTCACGGCGTCCTCACTTTCCGCATGATGCAGATCCTCACTGTACATGGGTACTTATTTCGGGAAGTTCCTGCGCTCGAATGAGCGGAAAAAACGCCCGGGTATGACCATTGTGTGGATCACCCAGTGGATGCGGTGGAGCATACGGTGAAGGTGTGCCCTGCTTGGGTGGAGCACCATCATGTCCTCGAGGGGGTGATCGGCGGCAACAACCACTCACGCCGGGCCCTGATGCAGGCCATGGTCCGAAGCGAGGAGGAATAGCAGGCGGTAGCCTACTTCTGCGTAACAGTAACTGCTAACGAAGGAGGCGGCCGCACGCATGGAAGAACGGCCTTCCTTACGTTCCAGCCGCCGGGATCTCGACCCCGATTTCCAGACATCGTAGACGCGGGCCGTCCGATAACTGTTCGGACCGAGTTCGAGTCGTCAACGGCGCAGTGTTCACGCGCACGCCTCAAAAAATATCAGCAAAACCGTATGAGCCCAGTGGGGCCGAAGTCTAGTAGGACAGAGTGAGAGGGTGCTCTCACTCTGCCCTAGAGCAAGAGAAGTCATTCAATGATTTTTCATCTCAAAAAAAAAGTTGCTGATATTAATTTGAAAAAGTAAAACCTTCATAAATACCGTGAATTTTATGTAACAGCGTAACAAATCCACGTTTCTTTCCAATTAGCTATCCAGAAAGTTGTTCTTATTAAGAATGATATAATCTCAGCTTATGAAAAGAATCCTGATTGGGGATGAGACTTCTCGTGTTATTACGATAGCATACTACGTATGTATTTGTTTCTCAGAAGTGTCTGTGTATGACAGCTGTTAATTTAGTATACTTATGTCTTATTCAAATAAAGCAAATATAAGTTTTGCGCAATAAGAAGTAAAAGTAATAATGTCTCGTCCTCACATCACATCGCGCTAATATTATAAAGCAAAGTTTGTGATTGTGTATATTTATGTGTTTCATACTTCTTTACGTTTCTAAACGGATTTGGATGAAAATTTGAATAATTTTCTAATTTCACGTGCTTGAGGCTGCTGGCAGAAGGCAGTTAATATTGTAAAGGAGAAAGTTTGTATCTGCGTGTGTTTTTTACCTACTTCTTTATGCTAAAATAACTAAACGTATTTATAGTCTGTCTAATAAGTCAACCGACTTGGGAATTTTGTATAATATTTAATCATTTAAAAAATATTTATATTCGATACTTTGAATAAAGTTCTTCTATTAGTAAACAATGATCAAGATCTCTTAATCAACCTTGATTATTGAACTAGTGTAGACTACATCAGATTTCATTTTACTTTAATGATTATCCAAGTCGGTTGACTTATTAGACAGACTCTAGATGAAATTTGGTACACGGGTAGACCACGTTTTGGAATAGCACATAAACTATTTTTCATCCTGGAAGTAGAAACTACTTCTCCTTAGGATGATTTCCCTTTGACTTTGCGGGCGAAGCTGCGGGCAGAAACAAGTATTAAGTACAACTAAGTATAGAATAAAGTAGGTGTGTAGAAGATATTAATATGTTAGGAATAAGGTAACATTTCCGTCTATTATGTGGAGAATGTTAATATTCGAAGTGAAAAGTTGTCATGAAATCCTTTGCACAGATTAACCGCAATAAGTATAGCATTGAAAGCAGAATATGTACATAATATAAGTGATCTATAGAACACTACGAATTTTCTAGACTACTTAAAGGGAACCTTAAATTCTGATGTATACCTATAGGTCTATCTTCAAGTTGGTGCTTTGCTGCGAAATCTCCGATGACCTCAGGAAGAAGTTGACCACTTCTACGTGGATGTCGTTTGATAGGTGATTTTTTTTTATGGTAGGGAAAATCATCCACTGACAACCCCCGCTCTTGGGCGGAGCGGGAGATAGAGTCAGACTCTTACTGACTAAAAGCCCACCCCGTTCCTTCGTGCCTTTCGTACCGGGACCGAGCTTCCCTTTCGGATAACCCTGGCCCCAGTAGGCTTCGACCCGGCTGGGCCCCTGCTGTTGCTGACAGCTCCTTGAGGCGCGCGGGAACAGTGCGCGCCGTCGACGACTTGGGCTCGGTCCGGACAGTTACCGGACGGTTGGACAGCGAGCTACCCATTGTTTGATCGGTGGTCGGGGCGCTTGTTTGGTCGTACAGACTGTCGAAGGCGCGAAATAGGGTTCTGGAACACAAACGGCAATTGAAAGACTGTTAGTCTGGGTTTTGGTCGGCAATACTTTGATTTCCTGCTCCTTTTAGGGCGGGAAAAGTCATTAGATAACTTTCCGCCTTAAAAAAATGTCCTGTGAGGACCTGCGTCATGCGGGAGGTGAGAACGCCATGACGCCTCTCCAGTCACTACTCAAAGATTGGACTTACTACCATGATAGCGACATGCCCATAGAAATGCTAGCTCGCGTCATGCTTGTGAACGGGCGCCATCAGTTGATACTGGTAATCTCAGCTGGCAGTGACTTCATTCAATTTCAATTTTTTTTTTTTACATTGTGCTCACATAATAGAAGCGACAATAAATATATATGTAACCAAGATAATATGATTTAAAGGAGTGTCCATGGAGTTTATTGCACGTTATTCTCCATAGAAATCTACGCTTTGGAACGTGCAATTTAGCTTTACTTTTTCTTTTTTTAACAGACCGACATTTTGATAATATAAAAGTGCCCGTAATTAGTCTATTTAAAATAAACGAATAATAATCTAATTAAGAATAAATTTAATTAATAATTGGTTAGAATCTAGCTAAAAGACTAATTAATAAGTAATTTAACTGTAACTTATTGGAACGAAGTTCCTTATCGCGCGTTGTGAAAGGGGGCTAGACGGAAAAAATTCTCACGAAAAATTGTACCGACACTTTTACTGTCAAAATATAAATCCAAGATGGCGGCTGCAAGAAATTATCAAATTTTCCGTCATGGGTGTCGTTTTCATGGTTTTCGAGGGTGTTGAAACCGTTAGTACTGTCAAAATATAAATCCAAGATGGCGGCTGCAAAAAATTATTAAATTTTTCGTCATGGGTGTCGTTTTCATGGTTTTCAAGGGTGTTGAAACCGATAGTATTGTCAAAATGTAAATCCAAGATGGCGGCTGCAAGAAATTATCAACTTTTTCGTCATGGGTGTCGTTTTCATGGTTTTCGAGGTTGTTGAAGCCGATAGTGCTGTCAAAATGTAAATCTAAGATGGCGGTTGTCAGAAATTATCAACTTTTTCGTCATGAGTGTCGTTTTCATGGTTTCGAAGATGTTGAAATAGTGCTGTCAAAATGTACATAAAATAGGATAGTATTTTTTAGTTATCTTGTATTGGCTAGACGGAAAAAAATCTCACGAAAAGTTGTAACGATACTTTTTGCTATAGTAAGCTATTGTAAGCCGTGCGGCGTGCGAATGTTTCTCTGTCTGTCTCTCTCTCTCTCTCTCTCTTATAAAAAACAAGCCAGAACGGAACTTCGTTCCATCCGGGTGTCCCTTGACACCTCAGTAGTTTTTTTATACGGTTTTGTTTAAACTAATAATAGCGTCCTTTAGCACTTAAGGGTGAGTTTAGAGTCTGATATTGAAAAAAACACTTTGTTCATGTGTTATTATGTAGGTATAGCACAGCATTGATCACTATTATACACTAATTTTAAACACTACACTAACTCAAAAGGTTTAGTTCTTTTTAGTCTACGCACTAGGTCCGTATTGTCTAACAGCTGTAGAGCCTCAACATTCACGTGTCGGTCAAGTCTGTGTTCGTGGGCTTCAGCAAATTTTTGAATGATGGTGGTGACGAGTTCCAGTTTCTGATTTCTGAAATTACATATGGCGTCAAAAAACTCCTCCGCATTGCTAACCCACTTAGACTACTAAATAAAAAGTTACAATTCCTACTGTATTCGACCTTAGCAACTTAACATTCAGCTATTCATTGAAAAACAAGTCTATATTCATGTTAGTTTTACTTTCAAAGCTAGTTTTAATGTTGTTCGCTCGCGTACATTCTGAGCCTGCTTCTATTATGAGTCAAACTTAGAAGTTACGGGTGCGATATGAGTACTGTTACCAGTAACTTGCTTATTTAATGTTCTTGTTCCATAATGCAGACAATGTATGTTTCTATCTGTGTTTTAGTTTTTAGTTTAAAACTACAATAATTAAATTATGAAGACTGCACGATACGAATTCCCTCTAAATCCCTCTTTCAGGAGTAGTTGGTGAGGTGGCACGGCGTCCTCATCTTCCGTATGATACAGGTTCCTCACCGGAAGCGGTAAGTTCGGGAGGTTCCAGTTCCTGATTCAGGCGAAAGAAAGCCCAGATGTTACTACTGCACGGGCTGCCCGGACGTGATGGAGCATAAGGTGGAGACGTGAACGCTTGGGCGGTGCTTTGCGGAATACCTAGAGGACACGGTGGAGCATAAGGTGGAAGCGTGGACGGGGCACTTTTCTTTTCACTTTTCACTTCAATTTTATGCCAGGCCCTGGTGCAGGCCATGGTCCGTATCGAGAGAGAATCGGATGCGGTCGCATCTTTCGAAGGAGGGGGCCGCAAGGGTGGGCAAACACATACTGCGACAGAAGACGTCCGACGAAGACGTGTTTGTGTTTGTGAAAACATCTAGAGTTCAAACTCTGCGGTGCTGCAATGAAGGTAAAAAAGGAATATAGGAGTAGGTTTTCGTCAGTAAAAGTCTGACACGCCCTTTCGCTTCACACTAAAGCGGGAGAAGTCGTTGGATGGTTTCCCACCAAAGAAAAATAAAAGGGGCGGCACCCTGAGCCTGGACACTACTGGCACAGTCCTAGTTACAGCTACTCTGCCAATGTAATCAAGTTTTATAGTTCCAGTATTTATTAAAGTACCTATATAAGCCCTGAACACGACAAGATACCGTTCAAGATTTGGTACACAATTTGTTTTCTTTCCTATTAAACGTCCCAAGCTTCGTACGCATCCCACAATATCTTTGATCTTTTGGCAACTATTTATGTATGATACATAAATTGCCAGAATAAAATTCGCGTCCTCGCATGGCCTTCAGACTAAGAACCTTGGAGAAAAATCAAAGAATTTGCCTTTCCTTTGTCTTATTTCTAAAATATTCTTTAGAGATGGCATAAGAAAAAATCGAGACATCAAAAAAAAACGGTGACTTAGCAAATTGAAGTTGAAATCCATCAAGGAATTGTATTATGAGTAAATAAATAAAATTAAAAAAGCCCCGACTTAAAAGTTGTAGGTCGCGGGTTCAAACCCAGCCAGGCGCATTACATTGTGTAATTTATTTCATCACCACTGCTCTCAAAACGGTGAAGGAAAACATCGTGAGGAAACTGGCATGTCCTAGAACCAAAAATTCGAAGACATGTGACATTCACCAACACGCACTGGGCCCGCTTGGTGGATTACGGCCCATTCCCTCTCCTAGAGAGGAGGCTTGAGTCCCAACAGTGGGAACATTAAATAGGCTGGTGATGAAATAAAATAAATATATGAATTTGGAAATTGTCTGTGATAATTTTTGGTCCAGTTTTCTTTTTAAGCTGAATACAGCTTTGTTTATTTCAGTATCGGAACGTAATCCATCATCTATCTGAAAACCGACGATTCGGTCTAAAAGGAAGAATCTATTTAGGCTTTACGTTTATAAGATATAAAGTGTGGCCCGAGATGCCTGATAATAATATAATTTATTATTATTCCCTTCATTCTTTTTTATACATATTTTTTAAATATTTAACAATATCACGTAAAAGAAAACGTTTATAAGGATAAAAAAAATAGTAACCCACCAGCATCGGGAATAGAGTCCAAGCTACCGGTCAGGCCGTGTACCGGTGGTCAGGGCTTCTGAGAGAGGAATCTTCTGTCTCTCGTTCTCGCCGTTTTCAAAAGTAGGTACTGCTTTCTGGATCAAGCTCTTGATCCAACTGCCCAACGCGAACCCTCTCAGATGTTGATTGAGGTTCTTCTACGGCAAGCTATCCATTACTCACCGTCCAGAAGCCCATATATTAGGATCGGAAATCGCTCTACGGCTCCCGATACCTAGGACGTCCCAGGTCCGGATCTCCAGCAGGGAAGGTAACGTATCCTAAGACATAACTAGGTACTTATGGTATTGTTTAAGGTATAATTAATAAGAGCAATGCAAAACTAAAAGGTGCACCATATAATTTTGGCTCTATCTATGATCATAAGGCTATTCATTTATTTATTTATTAAAACTTCATGCTACACAAAGGTACAAAGGCGGACTTAATGCCTTAGGCTTTAATAGATTCTCTACCAGTCAACCTAAGGTGGTGAAGAGAGACTACTCCGCTATTTGTGTTGAAAATGAAGCCGCAACTTTAGCTTAAATGCATACCGACTAGTGGCCGTCCTGATGTCAAGAGGAAGCGCATTCCACAGAAGTATATATGAAAATAGAGTCCATTGTATATGAAAGGAAGAATGGGCAAAATCAAAAGAATGAGAAGGACAAAGCAGTATAAGATTGCTGGAAGAACGCAGATTCTTGGCATGGGAAGAACATAGAAATTGAAAGTTTGATATAAGATAAGAAGGGGGTGGGAGAATTCAGCAGAGAGAAAAGTGTAGTCAATGCGCTATGTTCCAGCATGTTCGCTGAATCGCGCACAGATGGCTTTGATGTCACGAGGTGCAAAAAGACAGCATCACTATTGAGCAGACTGCGTGGCAGCAGCAGCAGCATCCTAAAATTGATAGCTTGTAAGTTTGACAGCGTGTGGAACCTTACCCAGAAAACTAAGTCATCATCACCATCAACGATTGCATCACTGCTTACCATCAGGTGGGATCACAGTCAAGCACTAGTTTATATCAGATAAAAAAGTCACTTTTAGTTATTAGTATAACATAGTGTTTTTAAGATCATACTAACAATTTTCTTGTAATGAATGGACCAATATTGATTTCTGATTTTTTTAAATGAAAATCTTGAAACTTGTCAATCAACCTAGCCAGCCTTTTACCAATGGATGCAGCTTAATATATTATAGATGGAGCGACTGATCTCCACAATCCTATAATTAATCAGATAACACGATACCCTTTGGTATGATTGGTATCATTTCTGGCTTCTGACTGTACGTAACAACTGTAAAAGATCTACAAATGACAGTATCGTGTATAATATAAGTCTGACTGAATAACTCCTGTATCGTGGGTGAGTTCACAGATATGTAAACTCACACACACAAACAAACAGACCCGGAACACTTATCTGTAGACCATACAAATATTTGTCTCCTGAGGGAAACGACCTCGCGGCACGTGCCGTCATACCGACCTCGGCAAGTTTTGCTTAACCTTGAAGATTGGCTATTGTTTTAGCTTCTTCTTCTCAAAAATACGGTCCTGACCAAGTGTTTCGCCTCGTCATTTATACATCGAAGGACTGGAACAATTTGCCTGCTGTGGTCTTCCCTTCCGAGTACAATATAAGTGTTTTCAAGACTAAAGTAGAATAGGCTCTTAATAAATTAGTACGCTTCACCATCAATGATTACATCACTGCTTATCATCAGGTGGAGTCGCACTCAATCACTCGCTTATATCATTAAAGAAAACATATTTTTAAGTACACCTCAGCCTTACTCCATAGTTTTCCACAGAACTAAAAACAAACTATTCACAGTTCCAAATAAAATATTTTTGTGTCGCGTTGAATCTTCCCAGTGACTTCTGCTAAACGAAGCAAGAAACGATAAAAACTGCACACACAAGACGTTTGGCTACCGTTGTTGGCACCAGATATAATTTATCGGAGCAAGGTTTAATATGAACTTTTTAGTATGAAATACCGCTGCGAGAGTATAATAACATATCTTATCGGTTATTTTGAAGAGGAAACTGGCATCTAGCCTGAATTCCACTCGATTTAAGAGATTGGTGAAGTGGAGATGTTTTACAAGTTGCTTAAATTGAATTGGATATAGGATACAGAACATGAATAACTTAAAATAATATGGTTTGAGACATTATCAAATAACTCCTGCCGCTCTGAGTAGGGTGAGAGGGAGTGTCAGCCTGTGCTTCTTCAATTGCCTTTTGCTGTTTTGAGTTGCTGCAGTTCTGGCAGCGGAGACCTCTCGCGACCGGCAATGGTTCAGGCTATGGTATGGTATGACGGAGAATGGGAGGCGGTCACTTCTTTCTCCGATGGAATAATGCAAGCAAGGAGGCGGCCGAAACCATGAGGCAAAGGTAACGACCTCCTCAAGAGACGCAGGAAGATTTCCGGCCACCTTAGGAGCGATTTTGAAGGGGCACTGTGTCACATTCCCTCTCGTTCCGCCCACAGCGAGAAGAGATATTTGATAATTTTCTACCTCAAAAAAAGTCCATTTCGATTCTTGCAAGCATCAGGAAACGTAGCAGATATTTTCTGATTACCAGATAAAAGTACGATGCGGGCGATTCAGTGTTATTCAAATGCACAGGTTTTATAAGATGATTTTTCACCTAAAAAAATAGCTTTTAGGATAGAGGAGGGAAACGAGGGAGCACCTCGCATCGTTGTCCATCATTAGTAGAAGCGAAAACTTTGATTTAAAAGAGGATACCCTTTTAATTTGTGCTTTTTTTTTGAGATTAGATTATTCAGAAATTCCCCTTGGCCTTAGCGGGTATCAGCTCTGCTAGACCTCTGTTGACATCTCCTTGAGGCGCGAGTGAAATATAACGCTAAGTCCATATCCTATTTCACTCGTTATTACGACTTTATTAAAAGTAGAAACGCTGCTCTCCAAATGATGAAGGAAAACATCTTAAGGAACTAAAAATTCGAAGACATGTGACATCTACTAGCTCGCACTAAGCCCACGTGAGGGTTTCTGGCCCATTCCCTCCTTTAAAGAGGAGGCCTGAGTCCCAACAGTGAGAACAATAAAAGGCTGATTGTGCTTTAGCTTATAAAAGTAGAGTTATTGGGTCCCATTAAAACTTATTGCGTCCTATTAAACGCTAGGCGACATCGCGGCAAACTAAGATGAAGGTGGAGATATGAACTGGACAGCTATCGGAGGGACTGGTCCGCAATGACTGAGGACAGACGTGTGTGGAAAAGGGAGAGGTAGGCTTTCGCCCAACAGTGGGACATAATAGGCTAACTAACTAACTTATAAAAGTAGAAAGCTATTCTATTAGCACTAGTACCCACACAAAGTCGATATTGGCTATCAGTTACTGTATCGGAAGGTTAAGCCTGGATACTGTACGTGTAACTAAGTGAGTAAACTAGTTGTAAGTTGTAGTATTAACCACCGCTTTGTTGATCGGATCAAAAGTTTGCCTGTATATACTGCTACTCGTATCATGAATCAGCTGCGAAAAAGAGATAGTACTATACGTTCTGCATAGCTTCATTTCACTCTTCTAAATATTTAACTGGAATAATGATTCCCAATAAGGAAATTGAGTCATAAGTTAACCTTTTGAACACCGTAATTAGAGACACAATATAAAGACATAGTCTAGTCAAATTAGGCCATTTTTTAATAAAGATTGGAATAAATTCTCTGGAGAGGCAAAAACGTTTCTGATGGTATTGTATGAGTGAAAAATAGAGTACAAAAAAAAAAAATCATTTGGCACCCCTACGGAAGGGGGTGAAAACTGTTTATTGCTCATAACTAACCAGAGAATATAGGTGTGCTCACCATTTTTTTTTTTTATGGTATATTAAACCTTAACCTACATTATTGCATTTTAATTATTTTAATTAGACCAACGCAGCATTAGAAAAAAATAAAAATGTTATTTTTGGCCATTGCGGCATTGGGGAAAATTGTGTAGTTTTGTAAACTGAGGAAAGTGTTATACATTTCGACCTAAGTACATGATTGATTTTGCACGCCAGTGCGACGTATGGAAATTAGTTTTTCACGTTTTTTTGCTTCTGTACTTCGGGGGAAATTTAAGTAGTTTTGAAAATAATCACAATTATATTAATTTGGTTTCCTTTATATTTGCACCCTATAAAAAATTAGCATTTTTTTAAGGAACATACGTTTTTCTAGTGTTGTCTTAATTGCCAAAGAACTATTACGCTATGGAAGTGACAAGCGCGCGACACGGAATAATAAACTGACAAGAAGAGATAAGCGTAGTCAATACCTAGGAGTGTTGTGGGATGTATTTTACGAGGAAGGAGTACTTTCTGATTGTAAATGCTCTGTTAGTAAGTGTAAGTAAAGAAACCTAATTTTGTTTTTATAAAAAAAAAAAACAGTTAAAAAAACCGTCTGTTTAAACAAAAAAAACGAGAGTGTCTAATATTGAAGTAACTGCTTTTTACTACATGCATACATATATACGGTACATAGAGTTTGACCATCGAAAGAAGACAACGAATTATTAATCAAAAGTTATGTATGGCAGCAATTAAAAAAATTAAGAATTGTCAAAATTGTTTTCCTGCATCTTATTATACTCATTTTGCTTAAAATAATGCCATAAACAATCACTAGTTCGATGGAAAGGCTACTATTTAATATAATGGACAAATTTAAAGACGCAAAAAATGAATTAAATTATAACATGCAGATAAAATGCGACGGTTGGATACAATAATATCATTTCTAGGTTAGTTTTTTAATTACTATTATAAAAACTTGATACTTTTTGACTATTTAATAATTGTAATATTACTCACACGGTGTATTATACTTTTCAGGACGTTTCGGCAATGAGTAGACGAAACTCCTAATAATGAAAACAGTAAAGGACATGGAAAGTTGTATATTTCGTATGCGCGCTATCTAGCAAAGTAGCGGCGGACATTTGAAAGATAATAGATTCCATACATAATGACATCAATCGGCCATCCAAATTAATAAAAAAAATCGATAACATGCAATTTGTTTTATTCAAATTTAAAGATTCCAGGGAAGTGTTTATTGAAAGGCCCACTGGCTCCACAAATGATTGGACCTGTGCTTTGTATAACATTCGATGTTGTCCTGGTATGAAGCGCTGTCAGTGCCGGATTAAACCGACGCGGAGTCTATTGCTAATTCGACCAAGGGTAGCGTTGAAAATTCCGGAAAGGAACAATTGTTTCTTTCAATGAAAAAAACAAATTGTGTTTTTTTCCGTTTTTTTCACATGTTGCATTGAAATTTTGCGGAAATAATCGTTTGGGAACAAAATAGAAATCTTTCGAATGTTTTATTCATTGTTTCGGTTAAGCCTCCCCCAAGTGTCACCATAATGATCGGTGCCCACTGTTGGACACAAGCCTCTCCCAAGTATCGCCATTTATGGCTTTAATGACTGCTGTCCACTGTTGGACATAGGCCTCCCCCTCGCTATAATGACCCATGCCCACTGTTGGACATAAGCCTCCCCCGAGTGTCGCCATTAGGCGCTAAAATGACTGATGCGCATTGTTGGACATAAGCTTCACTCAAGTGCCGCCATTTAGGCGCTAAAATGACTGATGCCCATTGTTGGAAATAAGTCTTCCCTCGCTATAATGACCTATGCCCACTGTTGGGCATAAGCCTCCCCTAGTGTCACCACGTAGGCGTTATAATAACTGATGCCTACTGTTGGACATAGGCCTCTTCTTGCGATAATGACCTATGCCCACTGTTGGGCATAAGCCTCCCCCAAGTGTCACCACGTAGGCTTTATAATAATTGATGCCCACTGTTGGACACAGGCCTCCTCTCGCGATAATGAACTATGCCCACTGTTGGGCATAAGCCTCCCCCTAGTGTCACCACCTAGGCGTTATAATAATTGATGCCCACTGTTGGACATATGCCTCCTCGCGATAATGACCTATGCCCACAGTTGGGCATAAGCCTCCCCTAAGGGTCACCACGTAGGCGTTATAATAATTGATGCCAACTGTTGGAAATAAGCCTCCTCTCGCGATACTGACCTATGCCCACTGTTGGGCATAAGCTACCCCCAAGTGTCACCACCTAGGCGCTATAATGATTGATGCCCACTGTTGGACATAGGCCTCCCCTTACTATAATGAGCTAGGCCCACAGTTGGGCATAAGACTCCCCAAGTGTCGCCATTTAGGCGCTATAATAATCGATGCCCACTGTTGGACATAAGCTTCCCCCAAGTATCGCCATTTAGGCGTTATAATGACTGATGTCCACTGTTGGACATAGTCTCCCCTCGCTATAATGACTCGTATCCACTGTTGGACATAAGCCTCCCCCAAGAATCACCATTTAGGCGCTATAAGGATTGCTGTCCACTGTTGGACATAGGCCTCATAAACTAGTGCGCCTCACCATCAGATTGCGTCATCTAGTTTATATTAATTTTAAAAAAAGCACGCATATTTTGTCCGTTTTTCCGTTTTTTTCGGTTTTATTGGAAAAATACATGAAATTTATAATTTATAAATTTCTTGAAAGTTTCGAATGTTACATTGAATAAAACAACAGTATTTGAAAGAAACGGGAATATTCCCTGTTTTTTTCAACGCTAACCAAGGGTACCACTAATCAATTAATTTAGTAGTAAGATACTAATTAATTTAGTACTTTTTGAAAACCTAGATGATGATCGTTTTTTGCATACCCCGAATGATTAGAATTTTGCTTAGGACGTTTTAGGTTTTCTTCTGACAAGTAATACAGAATTAAGGAGTCTTTTCGATGCTGATGGCGAAGCCTTTGTGAATTTATACAGAAAAGCTGTACAGTTAAGATTTACTTAGGATTACCTAGGATGCAACATTTATTTTTCTTTGAAGTAGTCTGATTTAGCAAATTTTTAAGTGGAGTAATCTTTCTGAGTGATTTTTCTCATCAACACGCCAACATCGGTAGTCATCATCATTTCAGCTGAAAGGCTTCCATTGCTATAAAAAAGGTTTTTCCTATGTCACCACAACGGCTGGTCCAGTTTATCACGCCTCCATCGAATTCACGTGAACCTTACTAAATAAAAGGTTATCGGTACCCTTGTTGCGAGACCTTTCAACGTTACGTCTTCAGGTATCCGGTCGCCATTCCAGAACCTTTTGGACCCATCGATCATCTGTTCTGCGAGCAATGTACCCAGTTTACTGCCACTTAAGCTTATCTTCCTCTCCATTGCTCTTTGGGTTACTTAAAACCATCTGATGAGGCGCATTGTGAACGACCACGTTTCAAAGCCAAATGTCATTACGCACAGGCAATGTAATATTCACATAGACTAATTATGTTATTATGTCTAGATATGTAATTTCCTAAAACCCTTGTTTAAGCTTATTCTTAGTAGGGTTATTAAGATTGAGCTTAACCTACACATATTAAAATTAAGTGGTTTTAGCTAGCGCTGCTAGAAGCTGCTGGCTAAAGCTACCCTTTCTAAAATAAGCTTGAACAAGGCTTTTATTTACCAATAACTCCGTGGATTTTAAGATCACTTGCGTAAAAAGTACGATGATGGGATAAATTCTAAGAGATCTTCTATTCTGTAGTTTGCTTGCAGGATAGTCTGAAGTAAAGTGACAATCTCATCACATCCAAAAAAATCAGCTGTATTTAGGTTTCACGCAATACCAATATTTTGACTAGTTTTTTTTTATGTTAAAAAATGCGGGATCCCTGAACGCGCGGGGCCCCAAAATGGGGGGGTCTGTAACGTTTGCTACTCTTGCTACATGGCTAATCCGCCACTGAGATGTTAGATGGCAAACCTTTGCATGAATGTCGAGTTTCCTAGCAGCTACCGTAGCTTTGTGCTCAATGAACTGCCCAAAGTTTAAGGAAATTTCAACTCCCAAGAGCTGAAGGCGGTCGATACACTCCAAGGATACATTCTAAAAAGCAGGTGCTAAGGTGATCAGGCTGCTTTTGGCAGTGAACGGACATGCTTGAGTTTTGGCGGCATTGAATATCGCGGCTAAATAAGCAGCACATGTTTAATTGTTAAATAAACATGCATCATATATATATCGCATACTTATTATTTTCATGAATAATCAAACGTATCAACTCTGTTTAAGTTAAGAGCTTCAATTTTTTTTAATACGGCCTCTTTTTTGTTTTGCCATCTTTCGTTGGTCAGAGTCTACACCAAAATAACATTTTTTGCAATTTTTGTCTGTCTGTTTGTCCGGGCTAATCTCTGATATGGCTGGACTGATTTTGACGGAACTTTTTTTGGCAAGTAGCTGATGTAATAAGGAGTAACATGAGCTACTTTTATTTTAGAAAAAATAAATTCAAAATCCTGTAGTCCACGCGAACAAATTCGTGGACACAGCTAGTTTCAAATAAATTAGTTGTATTTCGGTTGTCTTTAGAACTATAAACCGTCTGACAGCGCTGATTATTCTACGGCATCGGGTAAGGTAGGAACAATAAAATATTAGTATAAAAAATGTGGAGTTTTAAGTATGCGCCTCAAAAAGAAACTGGGTAAGGGCGAGTCGGACTCGCACACTGAGGGTTCCGTATCAACTAACTTAAATAAAATAAATATCAAGCTTTTGCCAGCAGCAATTATTCCTATACTTATGCTATAAGACTTGCTTTGTGCCAAATTTCAGGGCTCTAGGTCAACGGGAAGTACCTTTATGATTCCCTTGAGTGTCGAAATATTTTTTTTTTGCGACGTAAATGCCGGTATCTTTTTTATTCGTTAACTTAGAAGTTTTTACTTTTACACAGCTTTAAGGGACCGCAGTCTTGAGTATACGGTTTAAATTTCAACTTGATACTTGCACTTGTTCCCGAGATAAAGGGACTTGAAAGACAGACATACGAACAACAAAGTGATTTTATAATGATGCCGTTTTTTTCCTTTTGAGGTACAGAAAGAAATAAAGATCGACAGAGAATTGATATGATTATCATAATTTCTTGTTAAATAAATACTTAATACAGGGGCAGGTCGGGAGGTCACGACAAACAATGCAATACACTCCATAATCCATTTTCACAACACAGCTAATAAAATAGAAAAAATTATAGTTATTAATTTGTATAACGCAGGGATCGCTTCTTGCCACAAAAATGATCTAAACGCATATACATGCACGCACTTACTTACTCTCGACCCCGCCGCGCGCGCGCCGCGCGACCCCGCGTTCGCCCTCCGAGTGCCACGAGTCGCAGTATGTATTCACGTTAACTCTACATAAACTTCCAGTTATATATTTCTTATTTTTATTACGTGCGAATGTTTTATATATAGAATACATTATGTATTAAAAAATCTATGACTACACTAATTTGCCCCGAAGTACAATCTACAAATATTGTAAAATGCTGTTTTCCTAGGGGTGCAAAAGGGTGCAAAAATAACTGGGTGTATAGGATGCTTTAAAAAGCTTATTATGAGTTTGCACCAACTGGCTAAATTTCCCTTGAGCCGCAAAATAAAAATAATGATTTATTAGTGTTTCATACACCTCACACTTTTTTCGTGAAAAGTAATTATACACCAAAGGGGTATCTACATATATCTAAACTTACCATAACTAAATACTCATGAAATTTTTAAATTTTGGGACTTTAATGTTAAAACCTAATATTAAACGATGTTCCGTACATAACAGGAATGGTGCAAACTCAGAGAAGACTTATATTCATGTCTTCTAATGATTCCACAAAAAATTACAACTACACGAATTAGGTCCAATCTTTTTGCTAATTTGACTAGACTAACAATGGGAGAGCGAACGCCGACGTTCGCTCGGGGTTGCACTGAAATTTTACCTAAATGCACTTTTTTTTTATGGTGGGAAAAAATCATCCAATGACATCCCCCGCTCTTGGGCGGAGTGGGAGATAGTGTCAGACTCTTACTGACTAAAAGATCCACCCCGTTCCTTCTAGCCTTCATACCGGGGCTCGAGCGCCCTTTCGGATAACCATGGCCCCAGTAGGCTTCGACCCGGCTGGGTCCCTGCTGTTGCTGACAACTCCTTGAGGCGCGCGGGAACAGTGCGCGCCGTCGACGACTTGGGCTTAGTCCGGACAGTTACCGGACGGCCGGACAGCGAGCTACCCATTGCTCACTGTCCGCAAGCCCGCGCCTACGGTGGCCGGAAATCGGACCTAAATGCACTTATGTAGGTGTTTTTTTTTTAACAAATTAGTTCGACAAGTGCCCAGCATAAAGCCGCAACAGAGAAATCACGATTTTACAGGAAAAAAGATTTAGTAAAAACCTAGTAGGTAGGTGAAACTTACAGCCTGGTGTGTTTTTTTTAATAATTGATATAAACTAGCTTGACTACGATCCCACCTGGTGGTAAGTTGTGATACAATACCTAGTTGATGGTGAGGCGCACTATTTTATTAATAGTCTATTCACTCTAACCTTATAGACACCTAAATTATCATCGTGTGGGACCGCAGCAGGCAAATTGTTCCAGTCCCTCGATGTCGCGGTATAAATGAAGAGGCGAAATGCTTGATCCGGACCGCCGCGCCGTTCGTCGGGTTGTCCGATGGTAAAAATGAGATGGTGGAATCAAGTCATGCAATTCCTGCGCACCCTCTCCTAAATGCTCGACCGCACTTCATCCTGCACATGGGCCACAAAAAAACGCCGATTCAAGCTTCTTTTTGAGGCTCGTGTGCGGCGGTGCCGCCACAAAAAAACACTTGAAGCGGCTTCAAGCTTCTCCAGACAAGGTGTCGCGCGCTTCAGCTGTTTTTTGCGGCCGCTTCTTGCTTTTTTTTGTGGCGGCGTTTTTTTGAGGCCCGTGTGCGGGGATGCTAACTGTCCCCGCACACAGGCCTCAAAAAAACGCCGCCACAAAATGAAGCTTGAAGCGGCGTTTTTTGAAGCCCGTGTGCGGGGACAGTAATCCACACATACTGTAGAGACCATTACATAGCGTATTGAGACGCCTTGGTGATATTTTTTTTAAGGTGGTAAATCACCTGACGATTTCTAGGGTGGAGTGGGAGGGCGCATCAGAGTTATACCGAATAAAAAAAACATACCCGTGTCCTTCAGTTGCTCTTTGCGTTCTAAGACTACGGGATTCCTTTTCAGAAAATCCCCGCAGCCTTGGTGGACATCGGCCCTGCTGGATCTAGGATCTCTTTGAAGAGCGCGTAGTATTCTATGCGCCGTCGATGATTTGGGCTCCAGTCGGGACGATTACCGGACGATCAGACGGCGGGCTACCCATTGCTCGTCATCCACAAGCGTGCCCCCATCGTGGCTGGTAGTCAGGGTCGCGATCACGGCGGCTGGGGTGATGTAGGTAGTCCGACTATCAATGAGATGAGGCAGATGTAGGTACTCGAAATTCATTCGTTTCAACCGTTATTGTTTCAACATCAATTCAATATTCATTTGTTGCGACCAACATGAAGCCCTATTGTTTCGGTTCCATTAATGTGATTATTTTGTACAAAATATTTTGTATGGAATTTGCGGAAATGCGGGAACCGAGTCGATTATTTACAATACGCGATATCATTTTTTTTTTTCATAATGAATACGTTTGACGTGCTTTTATAATTCAATGCATTGTTTTGTATTGGAAATATTTATTCTGTGAAAGATGAGCTTTTATTTATACATGTTTTCCTACTATCAGCCCAAACTGAAATTGCCATTTCTGGTTTAGTAATATACCTATACAGCAGAGAGAGTGGAGAGAGAGAGCAGTGGTAGGCGAGTGGTAATTGCCCCGATTTACGATTTGTATGTGTGATGGAAAACATTGAGAGGAAACCGGCATGTCCTAGAACCAAAAATCGAAGACATGGGACATTCACCAACCCGCACTGGGGCCGCGTATTGGATTACGCCCCATTCCCTGAGTCCCAACAGTGAGAATATCAAAAAGGCTGATGATGATGATGATGAATATACCTACGGTAGGAGGGTTTTGCTATTTTACTCATTGAAGAGTGGATCAGACGATTGCAAACTAGCATTCCAACCAAGGTGACCTTAGTTTGTGTGTTTGGTATGTGTTGCGGCTACAAGGATGTAAACCACGTGCCTACACGTTCGCTGGTTGGAAAAATGCGCCTCCCAACTAAGGGCGTTGAAGGTCATGGATTACAACTGCTGTCTACACGAATTGAAACTAGTAAGAGATCACCTTGATTGGGACGTTGGTTTGCAACCATCCTGGTCACCCCTTTATCTTCGCTTTGGATCACCATACGACATTTATACCTCCAACGCAGTAAAAATACTTCATATGAGCTGCTCTTCTAATACCTGTTTTGTTTTTCCGGATATATTGTCTTTCCACCACATTTGATTGACTGGTAGAGAATGCCGTAAACATTGAGTCCGCCTTTGTAACTGTCATGAGTTCATCTACATGGCGTGCACTACACGTTCTAAACGTTAATAAATCTTATAAAAAAAGTATTTTTTTTCGTATTTGTATCGTCAATTACCCATATATGTTGGTAGAGTCATCCTAATTTATATTATGTGAACTGATTACTATTTATTTCTTCAAAAAAAAAAAAACACTGCGCGAGGGCATATCAGCCTTTTACTGACTAAAACCACACCTATGTTCTTTCTTTGCCTTGCATTCCAGGACTCCAGGTTTACCTTTCAGAAGCCAACACATGGCTCCAATAGGCTTCGGTTCTGTATTTTTGCACCATCGACGACTCGGACTCGGTCCAGACGCCTACCGTACGGCCGGACAGCGAGCTCCCCATTGCTCGTTATCCGCAAGCCCATGCCTACAGTGGCTGGAAATCGGGGTAGCTGGGGCGAGTATATCCGTTCCCTCACGCGTACGGCCGCCTTCTTCGCTTCGAGCATGCTTTTGATTCTTTAAGGGTAAATGATCTCGTATATTAAATAAGTCAAAATATTCTACAAGTGTAACAAAACGTTTATCTTTCACTATTTTTTGTTACATCTCAACAATATTCATGACCTGGCCGACATGTACAATGCAGCACATACCTATAAAAAAAACCTTTTCACCACGAACCATGACGATATTCCATTACGTATCTCGTATGTAAACTACCATCCCTTTTGACTTGCAGGCTTCAGTTGTATTTGAAAAGATCTCGATAGCAAGAGATTGGATCGTTCGTTTAGCTGTCCCAGTCGACCAGTCAATAGTCTATAAAAACCGTAAAAGCCTTTGACTATAAAACGGCCTTAAGATAGGTTCACATGGTTTGTTTTATAACTCAGTAGCTAGCGTAACGCAGTGGACAAACACAGTTTACGAGCTGTTAACGTTATCACATAGTGAACCGTGATGCGCCCCGACCACAAAATAGATAGGTACAGAAGACAATCTACATTCAAAGTGCACTCGAGCAACGCACACATAGGCACTGCTCACGGACACGATATCTCGGTTCAATCGCACGGTCGCACTCGTACAGTTCCGTACAACGCGCTGACCCTAGCGCGATCGCCTAACCCAGGTAGGTATAAAAAGTGAAGTACATACATGAGATTGACTTCTGCACCTATTTATTTTGTGCCTCGACTCACTCACTATGATTTTATACGAGTAAGAAGAATTAGGTCACGCGGTTGACACGTTTTTAGAACGAGAGGGATCTTTGAATCTTCACTCGATATTGGCATCAAATGAGACGGAAGGGATATGGAAGGATCGGATCTAATTATATCTCCCTTTACATTATTTACGACGAAGCGACGTCGGTATCATATTCGCACGTTTTTCTCACAATATTATTTTCTGTTATCAACTTTTCTGGGAGATTGTATCCAATTAGCGGCAATACTTTCTGATACAAAAAATGTTCAGAACTTCTGAAAGGATAATTAAGGCTCATTAGATCGAAATTAAGTTCGACGTCGGCAAAGTTGGAAGTTTGCGAAATTCACAACATTAAACAGAACTGAAGGAACTGACTGTTGGTTGGGTGTGTTTCTTTTTTTTATTTTGAAGGAAATGCGATCCATTTAAGCATTAAGCAGAATAATAAATTGGACGGCGCACAATGGTCGGTATTATTGAACTCCAGTCGATGGGGAATCGTTATATAAGCACCTACCATATAAGCGATGTGTGTGAGGGTGGAAAGATATTATTTTTTCTCCCCTCTGTGTAATTATTGGTATTTTGGGATGAATCTTGAGTCACCTCGTGACAACGACAAAGGGGGTTAAACGTTGATTTAGTTTGTTTGCTGGAAGGGACTTTGAATAAATTGCCTTCTTCGTGATTCTGCGTTACATAAAAATTTAAAGAGATTTACAGTAAGGTCAAAATATGTTGGCCAGTCAAAAGTTAGGCGTTCCAAACTATGCGCATACTCGAAAAAATACGCAATACGCATACACCTTCTGATTCTTAAAAAGAATTAGGTACTGCGCAGCCAATTGTTCGAAGTTTCTCAACGAACAGTACAGATAAACTAATAATATATTTATCTAAGATACGATGGTTTTAGTCACGTCCTGGGGCACCTTTAACAGTTTAGCTTAGGTCGCAAAAAAAGTTGATATTGCACTGCAGTGCTAGGCTGATACCTACTACATAATGCTACGCCGTGCTACGAGGCGCTACACCAACCGTACTACATCATGCTACGAAGCACTTTGTAAATACACGAAGACTGTCTAAAATACTGTTTTTGTGTGCATTTATGTTCAGCAATAAAGCTTTCAAGAGCATGAGTTCCTTTCGACCTCTCTCTTTTTTTGTGGTGGGGAATCAACTATTAACCTCTCCCACTCAGACTATTACAGAATAAAAACCACACCTATATCCTTCACTAGCTCTTTGTGTTCTAAGACTACGGGTTTCATTTTCGGGGACGTGGTCGTAAAAGGCATCGGCCCTGCTGGACTCCTACGGGCTCGATCCTTACTGGGAAGACGAGCTATCTCGATCGCATGTAGTCCACAAGGTCACACCTACGGTGGCTGGTCGGTCTGATCTACAATAGACCTTTAATTTCATTACTATTCATGAGCTCTTTTCCAAATGCCAAATCTGAATTTCTAATGAGTTACACATTATTATACTAACCATTCATTGGTCTGAACTACCTTCATTTTGCCTTACCTATATTCCTTCTTCATAAAATAAACAGGCGAGCTCCAATTGTTACTAACCATAGTGGCTTCAACGACATACTCAGAAGTCCAATATTTGTATAAAGCCGCGTACAGACGAAAGGTTCGTCTCGCATGCCTCGGACTGTGTGGACATGTGTGCTCACAGTGAGCATTCGCGTCATACGATCGTTGCGAACACCGCCTCAGTACAAACCGTGCGCTCCGTGTAGACTGACAAGTGTTGTTTGCGTTTTCTACTGACGAACACCGTGCGCGAAGATTTGCGTACTCAGCTTGAGCGTGTGTCGTTCGGGACGCACGCATAAATGTACCGTCGTATGCCTCAGGTTGAGGCATGCGTGACGAACCATTCACGACGCACGCCTCGCGATATCTATACGCGGCTTTAGGTCCCCGTCTTTGTAGCATTTACAAGTACCGTCTCCATGTTATAGGGTAGCTTGGTTTTGATACCGCCACCTTCGTGAGGGCTTATATTACCCAATACATTAGGTTTATTGATCGTTCGATGGACGCGTTTATTTTCGAGGGATCTTTGTAATAATGGCGGTGTTGGCTAGGAGAATACATCATCTGGGTGTTGTTTTTTTTTGTAGGAAGTCGGTATTATATTTGACCTCTGTTTGGTTCGATGTTTCTTCTCAGAGTATGGAAACACCGACCTCTAATATATAGGGTGACTGGCAATTAGTGTACGATACTTAAACAGGTGATTGTGCTCAAGATAACAAACAATTTTTATTATGGGAGTAAAGCCGAAATCGCGAAAAAAATATCAGCTGTTCAGTACATTAGGCAAACATAAATCTTCATTATGAGACATGGCGGGTTAGTATTGATGCACATCTAAATCATTACCTTGAAACTATTCTTCTTAACTTACATTTTGCAGTTTCATTTTTCAATATCTTATTTTTGAGGTGGGAAATTTTTTGATGACTTTTCCCGCCGCTGGTGTGTCAAACTTTTACTGACTAAAATGACACATCTATTCATGTAGGGACTTAATGACAACATCAGTGGACGGCATTGCCGTGGCCGAATATTAGGCCAGGCAAGGAATTTAACTAGTTTTGCCATCGACACGCTAAGAAGAAGACCATACCTTCTCCTGGCTTAATTATATATTTGATATTTATTAGTATATTTTATTTGTGTATATATGTAGGTAAGTATTTGTGTTGTTATTTATTATCAGTAATATTTTTCTTTTACTGTTGTTGTACACTGACAACCCTAAATCTTTCTCCTTTCTTTCAGTCCATCCAAAGGTTGTCTGTAAGAAATTGCCCTGTGCGATAAGACCGCCCATTGTACACTTATTTTTTATAATGTTTGTCCTGTAGTTTTTTGTATATGTGGTGTACAATAAAGAATATATATAATACCTATGTCCCTTCAGCAACCCTTTGCGTTCTAGGACCATATGGTCATCTTTTTTCAGAAGTCACCCCATGACCCTGCTGCGTTTCTACGATTTTGCTGACATCTCTTTGAGGCGCGCGTGGAACACTCCGAGCCATCGACGACTCGGGCTAGATCTGGATGATTACAAGGAGGCCGGACGGCGAACTACCCATTGCTTGTCGTCCGCAAGGCCGCGCCTACAGTGGCTGATAGTCGGAGCCTTTCTCTCACATGAGATCACACCATATATTTTAACATCTGTGTGAATATTATTTTTGAGCTCATTGAATGTATTCTTCGAAATTATTATTTCACAAGTAAACCAAATAATATTCTGATGCACTTTATTATCTAAATACTTACTTCATAATCATACCAACATCATTTTAAGCGTAGTTGACCAAACAACCGCTCCCCATGCACGGCAAAGTTTAATAACAGAAGAAGGAAGCATTTAATAAAACAGCAAATGAAAATAGGAACTCATTTATTTACATACAAATATTTACACTGTACCAAACGCTTGGTACGCACATAAACAGCATGGCATCTTGAGCAAATATACCTAAGATAATATTATGCGATTATTATGACGTCAACTTACAAATAAAAAGATTAAAAAAACTAAACCATCAAAATTAAAACTATTTTGAGTCTCTTTGAGCGAATCTCAAGCCTTAAGAACTAAGTTAGAAAAGAAAATATAGAGAAACAAATAAGATTTTGGGCAAATTACTTCAATTTATAAAATATCGCCTACTCGACAGGGGTGCATTGCAGCCCCTTATAGAAACAATAAAAGCACCCCCAAGCTCTCAATGTCCGAACGCCAAGGGTTCGAAAATAATTTTCAAGATCATAAGATTTCATCATTATTTTTGGAATGGAATGTTTCATAATACTCTATTTTACTTCATATCCTAAATTAATTAAGAAAAGAAAATTCTAATACAAAAATAGTTATAAAAATAGACACAACCGAAATTCATAAAGAACTGAATGTGAAGAAATCCGAAAAGGTAAAGGAACAGATTTTATAAAAATTAAAAATGTTTAAGAGTTGTAACAGCTCTTTGGAATAATTTCAAAATAACCTCAATGTTTGTACGAATTAAAATCTCATTGAATTAATACTACCGCTCTTTAAACACTAAAATATTGTGACAACCGATTGATTAATATCACAACGCGAGCCCTGCATCTGTTTTGCAATCTCCTAATCACTATTGGCCACATGTTCTATGAGTTCATAATACTTAGGTTGGAATGTTAACAATTGCTATAAATTCAAGTCGTCATCTGACTCGCTCTCGCTAAAATCCTTCAAAGCTTTATGAATCTCTTCCTCAACCTCTATCGCACTCTGCATTTTATCGTCTACAGCCAATTTGTTATAGACTACATTTGGTTTGTAATACCCGCCGCAACAGTACCTCTTGGCGACACACGATAACATGAAGTACAAACAGGCAGAACTGACGACGAACAAGACAACAACAAGAGCAACGTTCAGCCTATAATGCCAATTAGCGTCTTTTATTTGCGACACAACCGTCTTTTGGTAGCAATAGAATTTAGGCTCGGTTTCAGTTTCATTGAAGAGTTGAGCGTCATCTAAACAAGACAAACATTGATTGTTGTGTGGGCCCACGCACGTGGCGCATGTGTAGTGACACGGCAGGCACGTGAGAGGGGGCTTAGCGGCGCTCTCGTTAGCTGCAGGCTCCATATCTAAAGCTTCGAGCGCGGTCTGCTTAGGGGCGTCACCGTACTGTCTTTTCATTATGGCCCCCTCCGAGTAGTATGTCAAATTACGTCTTCTTGAGCTCCTTTCCATTGTAATCTCACTAGCATACGTACCATCTGGACAACGTTTGTAGCATCGACTGGAGTACAAATGCAAGCCCTTCGCGCATTCTAGTGAAAGAAACAGAACAAAGATATTTAATTACATGAAACAACAGAGCGACAGTCCTTCACCACCCAGCACCTCTCCAGCGTCCATGCAGCTTGCGATCTCTTGCCAAATGATGCTGATGCGCGTCCGAGCGAGCCTCGATGTCAGTTCACAGAAAGGGAAGCAAGTTTAGGAAAATTTAGGAAAGGTAACATAGAATCTTGTCACTGATCTCAAATAATTTTGGTCATACATATTTTGTCGAATCATACAGTCGATGAAAACAAACGAATGTTAAAATAGATGTTAACATGCAAAAAGACGTGCACAAAATTAAATGAAATCAGACAGAAAATAATGTTTAATTTCATGTGACGGAAAGAATAGTGAGAAAGAAACTAAAATATTTGATAAAACTGAGAGTGCAGAACTAACTTGACTTGTGATATTAATTAAGCGTGGTTTGCGGTGCAACAGATTAAAGCAAGCTTAGTGTAAGCAAAGCGAAACGTGCAATAAACAAATGTGACAAAAATAAACAAAATAAATCTAATGAAACACAGTTTGTTTTCTTATAACAACACGTAATGCGACTAACTGCTTAAATCTATATCAGAGACAAGACACTATTACAATGTTGACGTCAAAATGAAAACCTGAATAAATTTTGTAATAAAAGATTGTTTTTATTATTTCCCGTTCACATTAGATTCAATATATACAAATTATGCTTCAACATTTACATTAATAGATACAGTTCATTGGGCTGCTACTTAACTTCGAAATCGGTGAACAATTTTACATTTTACACAACTATTACAAAAATGGGCCTTTTTATGATTTCTATTTCATCGAGCGATAGTGAACAGTAGACCAAAATTTTGACTTGGAACCTGCTGAAAATGAAGAGTTAGAAGTGATGATGGAGAAGTATTCTAGATACTTATCTATTTTATTAAAATTACGATAATTTTACTACCAGTCAATGAGAAATCATGAACGTTCAGTCGTTTTCAATTTACAGGTTTGTGAGCAAATTTGTACAAGTCTCCAAATTTATTTATATCGATACATATCTACTTATTATTTACAATTAACTTTATATTGTTCTATGTTATATGGATTGGCAATCTTTGCTATGATCACAACCACAATATGCAATTATGTTAAACCTACAAGTTACGTCCAAATACATGAAAACTACATTCATTTTATGTACCTAGTGTTTATCGTAGCATATTCTCTTTCGAAAGAAAAGGTAGCCTAAAAATCACAAAAATTATGCATCATATGTAAGCCCTTTTAAAACAGAATAAAACCGAATTAATTGCAATAATCAATAGGCTTTAATCATTAAAATATACATTAGTATTCTTTACGAACAAAAGCGAAAATTATTTCGTGAAATATTTTCGTATTAAAACCTATTACAATAATGCTGGCAATTTAGCGTTGCTTTCGCTTATTTTATTTATTAGTAGACTTAATTATAATCATATTTCAGAAATGCTACGACAAACACCAATGAGAATAAGGACAATTTAAACACGAAACTTATTGTAACAGATATGTATTCCTGTTCAAACATACGTAAAGGCGATTTTTTCATAGTAACAGATATAGAAATATAGGTATTTTTCATTAATTAAGGAACTATTTTCAAATATTCATACGATCGTTGATGACTTAACAAAACAGAAATAGCTGCAAATAACACTATAACATGATAATGTACTTCACTGAAAAACATCGCCAGAACGCAGCCTAAAATAAATCATAACATGATTTTTACTTCTAAAATAAATTTATTCTATTACTTTATTATAATTTCTAAATATATTCATTAATAAATAAATTATGTTAAAACACGTGAAGGTCTACAGTAAATGCGCTAACATTTGGTATCATTTTCAAAGTTCAACGTATTTCGAGACGTTTTTTTTACTTAATAGTCAAGCTGCACAGTGAGCTTGAGATAATTTTTAAAGAAAAAAATAGCAGCACACTTTCAGACTACACAAAATATAAGTACTATGAGTAATTTAAAATTCCGATATAATATCAAAATGAGTAAAATTTTGGTCACAGTGCAAAATAAGTACGTAAAATGGGCTTAAGTCTTAACACCACTTATGTAAATATACAGTAAGGCGTCTCCTCCACGAGCGGTTGTCTCGCGACGTGAATTATCGTCGCCACTTCATCCTATAACAACTCTATGAACGTGTCTCCACTCGGTGATATTCGCAGATATCGCGTTGATTCGCCGAATGAAATTGACAAGCAATAAGTACGTCAACTCGCAGCGATTTACTCGTTCGTAGAGATGGCGCCTAATGTATTGATTTTAAGAAATCTCTATACATTGTTTACTCATTCTCACTTACACTTTGCAATTACTCGTGAAAAATGGACGTTATCGACTTTGATATCGTAATTATACATTATTATACGTAATTGCACTTGTTTACTAGCTCTTCATTAATATTTTTGCCAATAAAGTGATGGTTTATACAAATGAACATATTTAAATCGTAACACCTAGAGAATTATAGTTATTTTTTTTATTTTAGCTGTCCATTTGCGAGTTTGATGTTTATTTTCCCAAAAGAATCTTACTGTTTTTTTAGGAAGGATTGTTAAAATGTCGAGTCCAAACGTCGAAAAAGTAATCTCTTGTGTGAAACGGTTTTGTTAAGAGGACTACAGGCGCTAATCTCGAGTTTACATCATCAATTGCAGTAAACAGAAACAGAAAAACAAATGTTATTCTTAAGAATAAATGCTAGATAGATAGTTTGTTCAAAATATAATACCGCTAATTACGAAGCTGTCTCTTAAAATTACTTTTATCGATTAAAAACCGGACTGATAATATAGATGCAATCATTCTGATTGTTTGTCAGATTATGCTACAAGTAACATTTTACCGATAAAGTGTTTTGATCTTATAATCAAATCTTCCACAGATTTTAGTAAATAGCTAAAATGCTTCATATTTTACAAGCATTGTGTCTTTGCGCATATCTCTATTTTGTATGCAGTCCGAGAGTGACCACACTTTAGGTCCCATAGTCCCCTTAAGTTGTCAATTTCATATTAATCTAAATCTGTTGTCAAATATCATGTCAATTAATTTGCTTGTATCTTAGATCAATCCCAACTCACAGCTTCAGAATTGGTATATTCTTTCAAAAGTCACTTGATGTCATTTTCTTCACTACAGAGACATATATCCTTGTTTTCATAAACGTTTGGTCTTAACATAATAACAAAGCAGCAACTGTTATCTAGTACAATATACCTCTTAACGAACAGTACATAAACCTTAAGTACGAGTCTATGTAGGTACGCGACGCGGCATTATTCGCTAACTATTGGTAAACGTTCTAACTTAAGTGTAGCCGAACGCACGCCGATTTTGTCTGGCTGTCTGAACACAATCGCTTAGAATATACATAGATCGAGAATTTAGGAAAGATCAGATAGATGATAAGAGATTCAATGAACTTGACAGTAAATCAGTTCAGAGAAGGACGGAAAACGTCAAACTGTTCCTATAATATTCTATTCGGGTAAGTACCTACTCTAAAACCTGGATTGAAATGAGAAAGTGTCTACGAGACATTCTTCTTTTTTATAATATAAGTGCCAACACCTTCTGAATTTTTTTCAAGAATATAACTTTTTAACGCTTATAACTATTTAAATGATTTAGTGAACTCTCAAAGCGGATAATATATATACTCGTAGTTGCAACTGTATCAAATTAAATTGTGGACACACCTCCTAACTAAACCAACGTGTATTACACATCCTACAGTTTTTGTGACAAGAAATTTTTACTTCGACAGTTAGGAGTTATTGGCACTTTGCCGACTGACACATCAATATACAGCCCAAACTCTTGGATCTAGTCGTAGAACGCTCAAATTTTGCACACAGGTTATTTTTATGATAAAGGTAAGTATACAAAAAAATAAAAAAAGATTTTTGAAAATTCATCCCCAAAAAGCCACAAAATAGGGGTCCGAAGTTTATATGGAGAAGGCTCACACGGGCGAAGCCGCAAGCAGAAGTTGAAGAAGTTATATCTACAAGCTTTTCTTTAATATGCAACGTTTGTTTGCGGGGCGAATCTTGCAAATTGATTTTCAAACGTTTACCCCTAACCGATTGAGTTCAAATTCAATGTACCCATGTTACTTGGATGACAATACATTATTGTGGTACCATGGTGCTGGTCTGATGATGGAGTCGGATAGTGACCATAAGAACTGAGCGCAACCAGATAACCTCATCGTGTTTGAGATCTTTGGATTGATCTTGTTCTTGAAAATTTATTTAATAGCACAGAATAATCAGCATGCTCTACACATTGAAAGTTTATTTGCTAATAAATTTAAAGGCGATTGAGAAAAAACATTTCGAGGATGAATACGATATTTATATTATTTTTCGAAGGATTATCGGTAAAAAAAGAAGGAAGTCCCATATATCTATAGAAGTAGCTGCAAATTGAATAGTTTGCCCATTACTGAGTTATCATTCAAACCTGCTAGGATTAAGACCAAGCCAATAGCCAAACAGTATATTGGAATTTCCAATGAATACAGCGTCCAATCCTGTCAAAGCTCTCTGCTGCCTGTATAAAGCAATACGGCTTCGATTACCGCCAAACTGAGATAGCGGTTGAAAACTGGTCATTTTGGAAGATACCCCCGTCATCAAAGCAACGTCTCAGATACCATTGTTTAATTTTACTTGAATAGTTTAGCTGTCATATTATAAATGTGAGTTGCCATCAACCTGGTTGTCAATTATATAGAGAGCCCTCAAGAAAGCCCAATTGTCAGAATTATCCAAGATAGAGCCACTTGGCAAATGGAAGTGAGGAGACATGCCTAGCCAAGTTACGACCGTATCGTTTCGATTCACTTGCGTCGAACGCCTCGAATAGGTCACGCCTCCGATTCCTTTGTTCTGACGTTATCTCAACGCTCAGTCACTTGGCCTACTCGACGCGTTCGACGCAAGAGAATCGAAACGAAACGGTCGTGACTTGGCTAGGGGGGCAGAGGCCCTAAATTGAACTGTTAAGGAGATGGAGCTATATGGGTATAAAGCTCCCTCTTTCTCGCTCGCACGCCTGATATTTTAACAAAAAATGGGACCAGAGAAGGTAGAAGAAGAAAATTATAAGAGTGAGTAGCACTAATATTGCCCATAAGCCATGTCTGGTTAAGGGAAACAAGGGTTCAAATAACGATAACATTAACTGCTCAAACTAGGACGGTTAAAGACTATATACAGTTAAAGCAGATGACAAATGATGGAGTGTTTGATTAAACTACGAGTAATACAACCTCAGAGGGTAAAATTGGATGTTAGTGTAATGTATTAAAATTCGTGTCACAGTGTTTGTTATCGAACTCCTCCATGAAATTTTCTATGTATATTTGGTAGGTCTGAGAATAGGTCGTCGGCTATTTTGTACTCTCCTGTCCCGACTCCTTATTTTTTTATTTTATACATCATTCTCATTTCTTTTTGCTATTTTTAAATATAAACACAAGGTGACATCGCGGCAGCCCAAGGCGAAGGTGGAGATATGCTAACTACCTGAGGGACTGGCCCGCAGTAGCCGAAGACAGACGTGTGTGGAAAAGGGAGAGGGAGGCCTTCTCCCAGCAGTGGCACATAAATGGGCTAACTAACTTAAATATATGGCAGAACAACATTTGCCGGGTCAGATAGTGTTACTATAAAAATTAGCTTTGGTTCATGGACTTATGGTGCAACCCACTCTTATTATCGTTTTGTTGACACGTTGTCACGTGTTGTTGACGTCTCTCGTTCCTAGAAATTCAACTAATAAAAATAGTCCATTTTATTACCATTTTCTAGGAACGAGAAACTGATGTCATTTTTCATAATCACTCGTGTGATGCTGTCATGTTTTGTTCAATTAGTACCTACCTACCTAGCAGTTGTCAGTTTTTAATTAGCTTTTAGACTAAACATCTGATCACTTAATAAGAATTAAAAGTAGATCCAGACAAAATCGGTGCACAAACGACATCGCTACTTCCCACATTGTGATCGGACAGCAGCTAACGTAACTTAAAAACAAACATATCAATAATAACAGCTTGTACTTATATATAAACCCGGTAAATTTAACTAAAATCACAATGCCTTAGGCGCACGGCAGTACTAGGGAGCCAGCGGGGTGATGGAGGCCGGTGTTAGGCGCCTCAAGCAGGGCGCGCGCGGCGGCCGCGGCGCCAGCCCGGCGCGTGCCGACTCTAACCTTACCCTAGCAGTTAGTGCACAATCGCGATTACTTACTCTATGGGGCTGTCTGCGTTGGGAACTGATAGTACAGGACTGTATGCGCAACGCGTCGGCCGCTGACATTAGCATGATGATGAATAGGCACAAACCTAGGCAGTGGAGCGACTGTGGCGCGTGTGTGACGCAACCCGAAGCGTTGCCTGTGTATTGCCCCGCGCTGCCAGAGTCCACCGCCTCCGGGGGACTGTCTTCGCTTATCTAGTAGATAAAAAAAGTTCGTTAGTTCTAAAAAGTAAATCAGTCGGAGCTTTTTACTCGAAGACGGACACTCAAAGAAATACGGTTTCTTTTAAGATACTTGTACACCTACATAAGATGAGTATCTACAATTCAGAGTCTATTAGAAGTGCTACGAAGAAAAGTCTGGTATTAACGGCTAATTAAGTAAAGCTAAATCACATAATTAAAGTGTTTGAGAATAACATAACAAATTACCTAAAGCAATACTTCACAAAATACTCTCGAGGTTTAATATATTAAACCAACGTTTAAATACCTAATAGAACTACATAAAGTTGAGCAAAACAACAATCTTCGAACGTTACGATTTTAATTACAAAATAGATCAAACAACCTTTAAGATTTTATATTTTGTTAAAGACATACACTTTTCATACCATTTATGTGTACAGAATTCTTCGCTCATTTTGCCCATGATCCAAATATCTATGTCAAACGAAAAGTTTCTTTATTGAAGCCATTTAACATTTTTTTTTTACGAGTAATTCTATTATAACCTATAATTTAACGTTACTTATTAAAGAATCATAATAATTATATTCTAATTCGATTAGCATGTATATAATGTTATTTTCCCACAACAGTCTCCCTATTATTTTGTACTAGCAGTACCCTTCGCTTTCATTTGCACCTTAAGCTTCGGCTCAACTATCGTGAGTCCTGGCTTGATATTATATAGCTTTCCTCAATAAATGGGTTATCCAACACTAAAAGAATTTCTCAATTCGAACCAGTAGTTTCTGAGTTTAGTCCGTTCAAACAAACAAACAACAAACTCTTAAGCTTTATAAAGTTGATTTAAGATTAACGTCGATTTAATTTGTCGTAGGTATATCATTAGAGTTAATCACCTTTCAATTACAATAACTTAAAAAAAGACATATGCAAACAAATGCTTGTCTTGACTTAATATGAATAATCTTTTAATTTTCACTGTACACAAAGTTTATAGAAAAGTTTCTCATAAAATAGATAATAATGCACATGATGTATAAACGCCTGTTTTTAGGGTTCCGTAGTCAACTAGGAACCCTTATAGTTTCGCCATGTCTGTCTGTCCGTCTGTCTGTCTGTCTGTCTGTCCGTCCTCGCTTAATCTCTGTGACCGTTAGCACTAGAAAGCTGAAATTTGGTACGAATATGTATATCAATCACGCCGACAAATTTGTTATTGATTATTTGATATATTGATATTGAAATTAATTGCTTATTGAAACTTGGCACAAATTCTAATCAAAATAAATAATAAAATCATTATTAGTTTTCCAAAACTACCTTCAAAATAAATTTTAGGAGATGTTAAAGTTTTATACATTCTCGAGAACGAAGTCGCTGGCAAACTGGTAGTCATCTAATAAAACAGTTACGATTCTTGAATATAACATCATGTATTTTGTGCTTATCAGTTCTTGTATTAATAATAGAGCCCTAGACGAGGGCCTGGACATTAACTAGACAGAAGACGTTGCTTTTTGGTGAATAGGTGTCAAGGGAACAACAGCTGTTGGCGCTTCCCATTCTGTGTCCAACATGACGTGTTTCGGTTGGGAAGCTGTCACTTCCACACTATATTATGCGACATGATTGGAACATCTAAAGCTATGACTATATTAATATACTAGTGGTCCCCTGCGGTTTCACTCGCGTCTTTGCTCACTGTTCGGTCGAAGTGTGATGTTATATAACCTGTACCATTCGTCATGAACCTGGCAATCCCAAAGGAAACTTTTTTGCCTTTTAAACGAGGAATTGTAATTTTTTCAGGAATATAAATTAGTGCTTGACTGTGGTCTCATCTGATAGTAAGCAGTGATGCAATCTTTGATCACTCTAGCCTTGAAAACACCTTTATTATAATTGGACGGAAAGACCGCAGCAGACATATTGTTCCATTCCTTCGATGTACGCGGTACAAACGACAAGGTGAAACGCTTAGTCCGATATATATAACGGAGTCAAAGGGGTTGCAGGGTTGTAGGGTTGGATTAGTGGAGGATGGAATAACAAAAATATAAAACTCAGAACCAGTAATCATGGTAATTGATGGAGATCAGAACTAGTAATCATGGTAATTGATGGAGAGTCATGCATGATTTCCACCAATCTGTTTGTTTATGTTAAATTTCCGGTAGGTGTTCAAATATTATGCCCATCAAAAGCCTTTTTTGGACGTTAATTTTGCCAGTAACCCAATCAACCTACCGATGTTAAAAATGTACAAGCAAAAGTACAAATTGGCGGACCGAATCGACCGTTAAATTAGGCCGATAACACACTGTATTGCATTAACAAATCTAACTCCTGCAAGGATACATTAGGCAATTAGTCGAGGCAATTGGACAGTCACGCAACAGCGGATTCACTTGGCCACAACATGCCTGTCTGTAAAAGGCCCCATACGCGGTACGATTTGTTTGTACGATCCTTTGTTTCAGATTCATTAAACCCCAAGCAAACGCCGACGTTCGCGCTGTCATTGTTTTTCTATTGTATCTCTAGACGACGGTCTACCCTAGCCAAGTTACGTTTCGTTTCAATTCTCTTACGTCGATCGCCTCGAGTCGGCAAACCCTCCGATTCCTTCGTTATGACCACCTGAGCATTAAGACGACGTCATTCCCATACATTTGAAGTTTTCTACTAGCGTTAACGATTGTGGATTATCAACTTGGCTAAGCCCCCCTAGCCAAGTTACAATCTTTTCGTTTCGATTCTCTTGCGTCGAACACCTCGAGTTGGTCACGCCCCCGATTTTTTGTTCTGACCACGTGATTGAGACGAGGTCATTCTCATACATTCGAAGTTTTCTATTAGCGTTAAAGATTGTAGATTATCAACTTGGCTAAGCCCCCAGCCCCCCTAGCAAAGTTACAACCGTTTCGTTTCGATTCTCTTGCGTCGAACGCCTCGAGTTGACCACGCCCCCGATTCTTTTGTTCGGACCATGTGACTGAGCGTTGACACGACGTCATTGCCTTACATTTGAAGTTTTCTACTAGCGTTAAAGATTGTAGATTATCAACTTGGCTAAGCCCTCAGACCGATCATAAGCGATGAATCGTTAACGATTAGGTTAACTTGGAAAACACTATCGATTCGTCGTTACGATTGTTCTAAAGCGACGGATCATACAGACAAATCGTACCGTGTATGGGACCTTTTATGTTCTGTGGTTCTGTTTTAAAGAATGATTTTGCGAGTTTTGGCGAATTTTTTTCGAGTGAAGTTCAGTGCATCTTTTAATTATTCGCAGGCTGGATTGCTTGTATGTGAATTTTTGCTGCAAGAAAAATGTACAAGCTCAACATCGAGGTTAAAAACCTCCTGAGTTGGTAGCAGGCATTCGAATACCAAGCTTTATATGTAGGTATATTTAAGATATTAACATCATAATTTAAATAATAACTAATATTGTTACTATCATTTTAAGTTCTAGTTACTTGCACAACCAATAAATATAACCTAAATTTTGACATTCCAACGTTAACTCATAATAAAAGTAAAATGATCATTTTGACAATACAAATTGTTGTTAAAATTAAAACATTTAATAGGAATGGTACGGAATAAGACTGGAGGACATACATGTTTTAGTTTTCTTTGACTAGATTTTGAATTTGTTCTAATAACGAAATAATAATAATAATATTTCACAACTTTCACACAACGCCGTCTAGTCTCAAGCTAAGCAGAGCTTGTGTTATGAGTACTAGACAACTGATAAACATACTTATATATTTCTAAATACATACATATTATAGATAAATTACACCCAGACACAGATTAAATAAAATAAAAAAATTAAATAAATGATCATGCTCATCACACAAACATTTATCCTGGGTGGGAATCGAACCCACGACCTCTGGCATAGCAGTCAGGGCCACTAACCACTAGACCAACAGGCCAGTCAAATTAAATTAAATTAAATAACTTGCTCAAGTAACTTTCGAACCCCGAAACACCTAATTTTAGGCAGTTTATTTTGCTTTAGTTTATTACACTGCATGATTTTCACACCAATTTTTACCTATTGTTATTTTCTGTCATAGAACGTTTTGTATTTTAGCAAACATGTGTAAATGGTCTTTTTACTGTCCCCAATTTTGCAAGAGACGCAATTTGGTAAGCGGATAAAATTTTATTTTATTTGACTGTATTGTAGACGTTTCGTGTCTGTGATTACTGTTCGAAGTGTTGTGAAGTCACTGTCGTTTATTTTTAGTTTGAATGCTTTTATGGACAACGGAAAAATAAGGACCATTTTTCTTTTATTTTTGTCATTCACATTAAAAACAAGGCCACGTTGACACTAATGGACATCTTTAGAGGAACGTAAGAAAAGGTGAAATAATATTTTATATGGTCCCATTACAAACTGACCACCTTTGTTACTAAAAGTATTTTGAAAAAAGAACGACTGTTACTGCTTTTTTTCAGAGTATAATTTGTTTTTATTTTTTCCTTTTTCGGTTATGAGTCAATTTAAATAATTAAACGGGCGAGACAGTGCTCTCAGCCGAACTCAGTACGTGTAAACAAAGCGCCGAGTGCTCGGCCGAGCGGTTATCTCCACAACTCGCTTACATCACTGTCTCGGCCGAGCAACATTTTACTGTATCGCCGTTTTACTCGGTACGTGTGATCAAGACATTAGCCTTGACTCTTGCCACCAAGCAATGACCTGAGTTTGTATTCAGATCATCTAATTTAATCCGATGTTTACACAGAAGCAGACCAGGTGTTTAAAACAATAGTGCGACACAACGCCATTGTCTAGTTATTGACATAAGTCCAAATGTTTGAACACGGTGTATCAATAGTGTCAGAACAATGCAATGTTCCATCATACGTTGTGTAGATAGGCATTATAGCACTTGGATAAAATAACAGTCAATCTGTCTCAGCGTATGGCGTTGCGCTACTGGTACATGGTGGATATCCCACCCATACGGACGTTTTAAGAACACATTCTATATGCATACAGCTAAGATGTGGAATTTCCTGCCGGAGTCTGTGTTTTCTGATAGCTACGACTTAGGGGTATTTAAGTGAATAGATTACTTTTAGGTAAGCGTGCTTTATCGGCAAAGTCACCGCTCACCATCAGGTGAGATAGTGGTCAAACACGAGCCTATCTATACATATAAATAAAATTGGAGTGTCTGTTTGTAATATTGAAATAACTGCTTTTTACTACATGCATATGAATATACTATATACGGTACATACACCAAAATAACATTTTTGACATTTTTTGTCTGTCTGTCTGTCTGTTTGTCCGGGCTAATCTCTGAAATGGCTGGACCGATTTAACGGGACTTTTTTTAGCAGGTATCTGATGTAATAAGGAGTAACATAGGCTACTTTTATTTTAGAAAAAATACATTCAAAATCCTGTAGTCCACGCGAACGAAGTCGCGGGCACAGCTAGTACATAATAAAAAAGCGTGGCAATAGCAAGTATGGCACTTCCCCTAATATCTCTTCGTAGGAACCTACACAATTATTTGGTTTTTCATTAGAAAAAAGGTTGCGGATCACGGTAAATGTTGATTTAGGACGGTTTCTTTTCATTAATTCGTTTTTTTTTTAATTAACAATCTTAACGACCGTAATAGCAATGCTAATACAAAACAAGTAAAGGTTAGCTAAGATATTAAAAAATTAGTTTGTTTTATAGAATTTTGAAGACCTAAGATCCGATCAATGTCAATATATCTACTTCTTCACAAACGAAATTGCAATTTATATTACAGCACAATACGCTACACTGAAGCTTAAAACCAACTTTGCTACCATTGTGTATCCTGACAGAAGAACAAAAATATGAATCAACAAGGATTTGTTTGCACAGAGTAAATAATAAACAGAGACTTCAGACTCACCGTGTGCGAATGCCAGACGAGAGTGAGATCGTCGTCGAGGGCGTTCTGTCTCACTTCCTCGGCTGATCCTGGCTCGCTCGCACCGCTCCATGACGTCACGCCTCCTCCAATAGATGGCACCTGCGCTGGTAACAACGCTCCGCCAGCGCCCGGTACTCCTCCGCCGTTTAAGGAATTCGTGTCAGGAGATGCATCGTATTCTTGAGGTGGCGTTTCCGTACCGTAGAATATCAACTCCCACTGCGTTAACGGGCCCGCTGCAGAAATAGTGTCAGTTTTAGGTGTGAGAATTTGGGAACTGCTGAACTGTTTTGGTCTACAATTAAAGCTCTAGTTGTTGTTATTACGCAGTTATACACAAAGCGTGAATACTATACTAGCAAAAAAGAAAATTGGGTTTAATCGACAAAAACGACTATAAAAATTCACACAAACGAAATTAAAAGTCACTGTCTACATACTTCACGAACAATATAATTACTTGATTGAAAACAAAATTCAATTGAAACCGAAACTGTCCATTAAATAAAGTTGCGCTACAAAATAAAATGTAAACAATGCAAACACATGACATGCAAAGAGCGGCGGAGTCTGGAACAAAGGTAATTGACGTGCAGGCTCAAACTAGTTGCGAAAATAAACGGCCGGGGCAAAACACGGACACGACATGCATGGCGGTACCGTGGGCTTGTAGTGGCGCGGGGTATATGCGCTGGATCTTAGGGTACTGCTCGAAGAGGCTGGACATCTTGCGCCCGCGAGCGTCTGCTAGCGGGTCTCCCAGATCCGCGCGCAGGTTCAAGCTCAGATCTGCAGCTGTTGACGTCGTCACCCGCGCCGTCGTACTCTCGATCGGCGAACGTGTCGCCGGTCTACTCTGTTTCGACTTCTGCGAATTCCTGTTCGGATTCTTCGAATTCTTATTCTTTTTCCGCTTCACCAGCCCCACGGTGTAAGTCGGTACGATGGGCATCGCCTTCCCTCTATTATTTTTGCGACCCGCCTGCACCACTATGGGTCGCGTTGCGTTGCCCTTGTTGCGTATAATTGGATTCCGGAACGGTATGGGATCGTTTTTAGCTGCAGGCGTACTAGTTCCATATAAAGTTAAAGACCAATCTTGCAACGTTGCTCGCCCTATGACGTGGGATTGAAGAAACAGATATGATTCACATTTTCTTCTACAACTACCGAGGATTAGTGAAAGTGGAAATCTTTTCGCTCAATAGAATGATAAGTAGCTGAACTGAATAAACAATCTCTTGAGCTGTCGTCTTAAGCCTTTCTTGGGCCTTTAAAATTTCCAGACCGCCGACTTTTGTGACAAGCCATTCGTTACTAATGCGGTCATAAAACTTTGCGGATTTAAGTCAGAAATATCTGTTATTCAAGATTCATTAAAGCGTGTGGCTATACAAATATATGGAAGTATATTATCATATTTAAATGGCATGTTAGTACAATAATTCCCTTTACCAATGTTATCCCTGTTAAAAGCGTACATCCTGTATAATGTCAGTTTACTCACCCATATATCGTCCCTCGTTGGTGACTTCTAGCCGCCAGAAGCCCAGCGGAGACTCGCCCCACATGTGCACGGACATGAAAGGCCACGAGTTGAAGCCGGCGCGGGACGAGTCGTGCGGCCTGCCGGAAAATTAACCGTCTAATTACACCCAGTGCGAGCGCTAGTTAGTGTCTTGTGTTGGCTTTAATAAACTGAACAACTAACAACACACTGTACATGATTAATCGTGCAGCCTGAACGTTGAGTACGGTGGTGAGAGAAACGGAATATTTTTGACTAATTGAGTAAATTAATATAATTTCCTTGCCTTTTTCTGTCTAGAAACAGAAACATTATTATGTATGTAACATACTAACTAACATCTAAACTCACCCTAATTTCTTTAATACTCGTAAGTGTGATGCGATTGGATTAATGTATATTGTCAAAAGCAAATGTGTGCTTGCCAGTATCTTGTTAGTTTGGCGTTTTTTAGGGTTCCGTACCTCAAAAGGAAAAAACGGAACCCTTATAGGATCACTTTTTTGTCCGTCTGTCTGTCAAGACCCTATATCTCGAGAACGCGTGGAGATATCGAGTTGAAATTAAAACCATATACTCTGCGGTCCCTTCAAGCTGTGAAAAAAATCAAACTTCTAAGTTAACGAACAAAAAAGATACGGCCGTTTGTGGCAAAAAACGTATATTTTGATACTCTCAAAGATCGAAATTCATAGGGTACTTCCCGTTGACCCAGAATCCTGAAATTTGGAACAAAGCAAGGTCTTATAGCACAGGTATAGGAAAAAATCTGAAAACAGTAAATTTGTTGTTACCTACGTCACAAAAAAAATGCAATTCGGAAAAATCTTCGAGAATTCAGGAATTGTAGTTTGCACGGAACCCTCAGTGCGCGAATCCTACTTGCACTTGCCCAGTTTTTTTTTTATAGTAGCTAGAAGGAGTTTTGGTTTCGTTCCAGAAATTGGGGAAACTGAACGTTAACCGATCCCATCTCTAAAACACCTGAGGTATTATTATTTCTAACTAAAGAACATAGAAGACTAACTTCTGCCAGCGGCTTCGCCCGCGGAATAGTAGGTTTCTCCATACAAACTTTGAATCCTCGAATTTTGGAAATACCCTCTCTTAGTGCTCACCTATGGCATTAAAGGAAACCTTGAGCAAACATGCTCATAGTCACAGAAATATCAACGAAAAAAAAAAACAAAAAAAAAGGCTGTGCATTGATATATCAGTATGTCAACTTCTCCTTTTATTTTATAAATATATGTAGATTTCAAAATAAGAGTCTAATTTTTCTAAATTTCCAAAATTTTAACTGAAGTAACGTCAACCACGAACATATAAGGTCGTGCGCTGCAAACTAAACGGCAAACAATGACGGACATAGCAAAACATTATCACGTCTATTTTAAACTATATATTATGGTGTATTTTGTATTTGCGGTCACGTTGTTCCATGTCACAGCACATCATAGCGTCGTGCATTAGCTTTGAGAGTGTAGTTCACGTTTTAACAGTATGTTTACATTGAATTGGAATCAAAATATTTTGCGTTATTCATCATATCATTGGAATATACTGTGGTATTTTTAATATTTATGATTTAGTACCCAACATGAATAAAAAAGTAGATATCAAAGACCGTTGCAGTTAAAATAAGTGTACCTAAGTATTACATAAAACAAAGTCGTGTTAGTTACACCATTTATAACTCACGAACGGCTCAACCGAACTTAATAATCTTTGCTTTATTAGATTCATCTTTGCCCCTATTAGCAGAACAATTATTAAAATATCGGAAAAACTCAGGTGAAAAAATATAGAAAAATATTTAAAAAAGACATCGAAATATGACAGCAACTGTCAAAAGTACCCACATTGGTTTCAATCTTCAATCATTCAGTCAATAAGATTAGCTAAAATGTTAGGCGATACGAAGTTCACCGGATCAGCTAGTAAACAAATAAAATAGTAATCTTTGAAAAAAACCTTGAATTATTTCAGGTTAATGTTTATCGTAGACCCCAGAAATCACTTAGCACATGATACTACGAAAGCAGCATCCGATACGTAAAGCCATTTCAAGCTATGACAAACGGTTCCTGATAGCCATTCGATAAACGCTTGGCTTCAGTGCAAACACTTGCTTTGATACATTATATAGACAGAATGCAGAGCGAATTTTGAAGCTAGGTAAAGAGGTATTTTGGCAGATTGTTTGAAAGAGTTTCTGTTGACCTAATACGAGAAGAGCAACTAAAGGAACACAGATGGACTTTTAGTCAGTAAAAGTCTGACACTATTTCTAGCTCGACCATTATCAAATAATTTCTCCTGCTTTGAGTGGATCGAGAAGAGAATGTCAGACTGACTAAAACCTGCATGTTTTTTTATTGGTGTAATTGTCTCAATACCATTGAGACCATTGAGATGAGGTGCTGGAGAAAAATGCTCTGTATTCCTTGGAAAGCATTTCGGACGAACGTATCCATACTGCGAGAACTAAAAATCTTCTAGCGGTTGTCGTCCGAGTGTCTTCGCAAGATTCTGCAATACTTCGGTCACATTGCAAGGAAAGTCAAAGTCAAAAGTCAAAATATTTTATTTCTCATAGGCCTATATGGGCACTTATAAAACAAAAAGACGAATGTATGTGACGAATAAAGCAGAAAGACGATGGAATCCTCGAAAGGCTAATCGTGTCCGGTAAAGTAGATAGAAAAATGCCTTGCGGGCCCAATACGTTGGTCCGACCAGATCCGCACCGCTCTTGACTCTACGTTTTACAAGGCCCTTCACACTGCCAGAGACAGGAATGGATGGAGATACATCATAAAGATGTGAAGAATGAGGCAGGGAGGTCACGACCCTCAGCAATGAGGAATACGACGCAAGGAGAGAGATCACAATATTACACAGGACCAGTTTTCGCCATACATTTCAACCAGTCATCTTGTACACTCTATAGAGTCGTGCCTATATCTTGCGCGTTCAATGGCCGTTGTAAAGCTGCCAATGTGAGAGCCATTGTGTACTGGAGCCATTATACCTCAATTACTGTCGAGCCCGATCTACGTAGCAATGACATTTATGTAGAACGAACTGGACAAACTAATGTTGCCACTGGGTTAAGAAGACGTGTACATATGTCACAGTAAAATTGTAAAATACCGTTAGATTATAATCTACCTCGTGACTTTGTAAACTATCCAAAGATTGTGAAATATAACATTCTTTTTATAATTTAACACATTTTTTTGGTAGATTTATAATATATTGATGTGAAACTGTTATAATCTTACGGTATTTGCAATACAATACAGTGAAATATACATTTGGACCCTATAAGTCAAATTATTACATGCCCTTATAACTTGAACCTGTGACAATGACAGAATCTGTTACCATATACATACCTGGGGGCAAGTAGTGTGACCTTTGTCCCAGCAGGTGAGGTCAACACAATGCGTAGGTCACCTCGTCTTGCAGCAGATAATGACACTCTCGCTTGAACATGTTCCAGATAGTTGACTCCAGGGCACGATCCGACATCCAACTGGAGAAGAAATGATGGTTAGATGGGTGAAAAATATAAGTAATAGGTACGAGTAAAAGGAACGAAATAATGGAATAACTGAATTTAGTCTGTAAGTTGTAGCCAGAGGCGTAGCGTCGACTAATATAGACATGGGCGAAAACGCATCAACTAGACTTTTTTTCATAAATTCGAAAACGAGACAGCGATTATCGCAAGTTCACTACCTAGTCTTTGACCAGATCGTCGCTTCCCATCAAGTGGTCCTTGGGTCCGCGAGGTATCCTTGGGTGCGAGGCTTTGCCCACGCCTAGCCACGCCACTGACTGTAGCTTCAAATAGTGGATTCCAGAACTTACTTTTAGTTATGTATTTACTAACCGACTCATACCATAAACACACATACGTATATCATACGTCACGTAGCCGTACGGCAATAAGGCACCATAAATAAACTTATATCTTGCCCGCAATAGTTACAGGGGAAAAAAATGTCCAACTCCTAGCTGGAATCTGGATGGACATTTTGGGTACTTAGTTCATAATATTATCATTGTCAGCCAGCGATGGTCTGTCTCGACTTGGTGGCAATAGCTGTCGGTGCTATAAGTAAAGCTTTTGCAACTCCGATACTGTCAGCTGTTTGGCATCCATTCAGTAATATAAAATAACTACGTTAGAAGTTTATGCCGAAAAATAGCTTTATAAAATAACAACATTTACGAAGATTAGCTAGCAAAACTGATATTAAAAATTCTTAAAACTACGTCAGATTTCAGCGTTGAAGCAAAACAGTTTTAAAAGCTTTTAGGTACGAAAAATATAAGACTTTTGAATTTATGAACTCCTGAATTTTCAATATACCTATGCTGCTCTATATTTTTTACATGCAAAGTAAATTCCATTCGCTGGCTCGGTTGTAGACATCACTTCATTCGGGAGATGGGCTAAAATGCAATAAGCTGAAAACACATTTCGCTCCGAGCATACGAACGCGTATAAACGTACAATGTCGTGCAACTGCCGACAGACCAGAATTTCGTTCAAGATACATTTGGGACTAAATTGTCCCAACACTATTCTGCATATTAGATATTTTAATGACGCCCATACATTCGTTGATTCACTGAATTTAATATGACAGTGGACTTGGTGTAATGAATGTACCCACACACAGATGCGAGTGGTTATATATGGTAATGTGTGCGAACGCTTTTCCGACTCCATTAGCATAAACTGGCGAACTCCGATAGTGATACTAAAAGGCTCCATAGTACATAATATCGCTTATTTCAAGTCTCCGTGCAATTGTTAATGACGGGGTAATGTTCAGCGTTTAAGAAGCAATTAAAAATCGTTATTGCGAAAGTTTGGAGTCTTTAGCGTTCTATTATGACCTTATCGGATAATTAAACTTCGGAAATGTAGTTAAGTTTTGAGTTTATATTAAATTCAGGAGTGCGATATCTTTTATGGACTGAAGAAAATGGTTTAAGGGCCCAAACACAAAACTGTGATGCGAAGTCGCGTCGTAAAAATCTGCGAGTTCGTACGACGCTTTGCAAGTACTTGTGTATTGATGCGCATCGCTTATTGTATGGTCACTCGAAACGATACTTTGATGCATATAATCTCTTCGTTGCAATTTCCATCGCAGGATTCTGCGATGTGTCGTCGTATCGCATCATATCGGGAGTTTATGTGAGAGTGGGAATTTGGCTCATCGGGTTGTGTCAATTAGTTCGTTAATATGACAGAAGCTTCTCCCCACAATGTTCACCGCGAGACTGGTGTCAGCCACATTTGTGTGTGGCATCATGCCGGTCACGATTTCGCACCCGATCGCTCACCATCGATTATATTTATGTGGTACGACTGCTTTTTAAATGGATATTATGCGCACACTGGTTCCAGAATCTACATAATGCCTTTATTATGAGACGGTATAGGTACTTCGAACTGGCAACGACCCTACCGGCGTGTCAAGGTTTTTTGGAAAAGGCCTTCGGGAATATCTCCGTATACGATCAGTGTTACAAAAAATATATGCGGACAGCTAGTTTATTTAAATTTAACCCTGGAACCAGCAAGAGGAGGCCAGATAGGAGGTCTTTTAATGTTAAATTAGTTTTACATTTTTTACTACTACATCTAGTTAGGCTGGAAGCTATCCCAAAGAAAGCTGTATTATGGCATAACAGATAATGAAGCCATTTTTTTCCGGGGTGCAAAACCTTTATGGATGTCCCCTCAGGGAGAGACCCTCAGGGAGGACCCTGGACACCTCTTAGATCCCACTGAGGGGTCTGTTAGAGTCATACTGATTAAAACCCTCACACATTTCCGTCGGGGCCTGTGGGTGCACTGCCTCGCACTAATGCTGACCCGTCGTCTATCGGGCCTCGTCTCATAATGGAGAAGATGATCAAGCTTAAAGGATCTTACCTGCAGTGTAACAGAAGCTCTTGGTGGCACTGGTCGTTGCGGTCTCGGTGCAGCAAGTTCACACCTCCGCTGTGGCGGTACGGTTCGCCAAGTCTTGGCCAGTCGAACCATGCCAGTAGCGTCAAGTAAGCCATAGCCAAAGGAATGGGAGACGTTGCGACCGACGCCGTTCACTCGCCAGTCCCCACCGATGCTGAGGCGTTCGGGGCGAGCTGTGCGAACCACTATTGAGAAAAAGGAGACATATTAATGTAATATGGATTATGGTTAATGGTAATAAAATCAGTGTAAGTACGCCAGAAAAGAAAGAAAGAAAATATATTTATTTGGCAAGGAGAGCTCAAAGTCAAAAAATTTCCACTGATGTCCGGTCGATTATGTATATCTATTAGTGATAGTAATATACACGTAACAATATTCCATTACTTTCACACAACGCCATCTAATTCCAAACTATGTAACGCATGTGCTATGGGTACTAGACAACTGATAATCTTACTTATCAGTTGGTTAGTACTACTGAAAATTAAGTGACAAGTACTGATTACTTTTCTACACGGATTGGCAACTTACAGTAAATTTTAAAAATTATTCCTTGAGATAGTAGTCCAAAAGAATAACATTTTGCTTACAAATGAATGTTCCCCTTTTTACCCCCTTAAGGCCCAAGCGCCCGAAAAGTGCCATAAAACAGTGACTTTCTGAAGCCTCTCCTCGGTAACGGCCAGGTTAATAGGTTTGAAAAAAATATATGTTTATTATAGATTCATGAACAACATTATCAACATTTGATTTTATCGTGCTATTAATAGGTACTTTTGTCTAAAAAAAAATATTTATCAATTTCGCAACTTTTCCCTACTCCTTCGAAACGGCTTGGATCTTTAGAAACATTTTTACACATAAAAATTGGTGGTTAAATATTCTTCAAAGTAAACATTGCACATGTAAATAAATCAATATTTCGCAAAGAAAATGGATTTAAAGTTCAGCCGCGCGCTTTCTGGGCGCTGATGGTCGCAAATAAATGCACAGATTTCGTACTGCCGCCTAGGCGGGTGCGAGAAGTGCGTCCACATAGTTTTGGCCAGATGGTTCAAGGGACTATAAGCCTTAATAGTTCAATTTTCTAAAACTGTTTCTTAGTGCTTACATACATCATATTTTAGCTGTGCTTTGATATGTAAGTCAGTAAGATTCTCCTTATACATATAATGTATAGATCCATATTTATTTGCGACCTTGCAAAGCCAAGGCAGGTCATTAGTACAATACAAAGTATAATTTACTCAGATACAATTTCGATACAACAATACCGACGTCTAATTGGACCTATTCTAGTATCTTGCAAGTCACAGATTCCATTCGAAGTCGCGGTTTAGTTCTCCTAATATTAGATTAATCCTGTTTAGTCTAAGGAATAGATAAGACTGATATTACACATTCAATAGTCTAAGTTTACAAATCGGCTTAGCGTCCATTGCTAAATGGGTCATCAAGGGTGTATCGACTGATTTCGCGTGGATAACTATAATAATAACTTTAAATCTAGTTTCAAAGCAATATTTAGCTACAATTTAGTACTTTACTGTATTTAAAACGGCAAATAACACTAAAAATACAACATGTAACTCGAATTTTGCACACCCTTATACACCCCAATTAGGGTGTTTATAATATCATACTCGCTCCGCAATGAACGTTTCGCTCAAAATGCAAAAGAACGTTTGCGGAGGTTACGCGTGCGGAGAAATCCCGCATGCGTCATGAAATCCGCATGATATTAAAAACACTCTTAGAAAATTATGTTATAAACATAATTCAAGAACTGTAATTTTACTTAAATGTTATTAGTTAGTGTTTTTTTAAGAAGTTAGATATCCTAATTACGACGCACTACGTAGCACATTGGTATCGGTATCTACAGTGGGTTTCACTTAAGAGGCTGCTTTTCCACTCGCCTATCGTAAAATCGAGCATGGTTTAAAAGCTTGTTAATTCATCTAACGCAATCCAACGTGGTGTTTGACGAAAAGGCAACGTGAAAAAAGAGTGATAATAAGTACCTGAAAACTCTGCTGGCATTCAGTATTTATTATTATTTAGAAGATAAGGGGCTATGCATCACCCATAGTGTAGGGGATGTAGTCACTGCGACCTAAAAGATCTATTGTGACTCGCCACCTTGTTAGAGTAACTCTTTTAGCCCGGAGGCTTCCAAGAAATTTAGAATACTCCTAGCTTTTAGAGTTTTAATCTCCTCCGGGCGAATAATGTGTCGGCCCAGATGGACACTGCGTTTGTGGACAAGGGGCCCGCATTCACACAATAGGTGCTTAGGCGTCTCCCTCTCCTGATTGCAGTACCGGCAAACATCAGTGTCACTCAGTTTCATGTGAAATTGGTGCCTGTTTAGTTTGCAGTGGCCGGTTAAGGCGCGGGCTATCGCACAGATGTTCGTCCTGCTAAGCTCAAGAAGCTCGGCAGTTCGTTTTTGTGAGTAGCCTTCTATGAGAGATTTGGCGTGTAGCAGACCTGGTTGTACCAACCAGTGCTTTTTTGAATCGCCAAATAAGTTGCCCTTAAGGGTCTGCATGGCCTGGTTCTTTGAGATACCACAGAAGGGTTCTGGACCTATCTGATGACCTTGAGCCCCAGCCCGTGCAAGTTCATCGGCTTTTTCGTTGCCGTTGATTCCAGAATGACCTGGTACCCATCTCAGAATAACTTTATTCCTTTGCCCCAGGTCATTCAGTTTGTTAACGCAGTCTTTTACCAGTTTCGAATTTAAAGTATTCGAGTTCAAGGCGTTAAGAGCTGCCTGGCTATCTGAGTAAATCAGAATTAATTGATTTATGTAGTTTCGTTGACGGTTGGCCTCCACACATTCTATAATGGCGTATACCTCCGCTTGGAATATGGTAGCATGTTTACCCAGATTCAAGCTTTTGCTGAATTTCGGGCTAATGGCATTCAGTAATTCCGTGATTTACTCGAATATTTTACAAAACTTGATCCAGGAAATATGTGTTTTTTTTAAACACTTAAAAGTTTTTGAAAAATATTGTCATTATTCAGAAACTTGATAAAATTTAGGCTAGGCTTGTAAGTATAGTTGTACTCGTACTTTTTACTTTTTTAATTCTTGAGTAAATTCTGAAGTGTCAAAGTTCACGCAAGATAGCAGATTTTCAGATGTCTTAACTGGATTAGTTTTACACAAATTTATAAATTGATTTCCATAGAAGCCTATATAATATCCACAAGATACTGTGTTTCCAAAATATCTGATGAAATATTGTAATATCGTCATTATCGCGTAAGAGCGATTGTATGAAAAACAGTGAAAATGTATGTCGAGATGCATCCCCTTAAGAAGTTGCTTCGCCGTAATGTTGGTAATACGGAAAAACAGTGTTGCAATAGCAATGAAATGACTTAATATTAGGGAGATTAAGTGATATTTCATTACTTTTAACAATTACCTTATAATTTTATTTTTCCTTTTTTTGTGGAAACTGTAAAAACTATTTTTGACGCTTGGCTCCATTTCGATTGTCCTGCAATTCTTTCAAAAACCGAAAACGCTACACCACAATATCGTACCTCTCTATTAACAACTTCCTTTTAGACCTGCTTTTTAATAAAATCCCATTTCCCTCATAATTCTTTATAAAGTGGTGCTATTACCGTTAAAATCGATTTCGTTTCGCATTTCGTGCAAAAATTTTGGTAGAGTAGGCAACTCTTTTCTTTTTTCTCTTCTTTTTTCTGTAGACATACAGGGGAGCCAACATTACGGCGAAGGAACTTCTTAAGTGAAACGCACTGTACGCACACGATTGCGATTTGGATAATGTTACGTTTTTATACCTATACTGAAAAAAAAAATTGAATCAACTACCTAACAATTTGTTCCCAGTACTGAAATACTCGGAAATCTGACTTAAAAACCATGCCGTTTATAGCAGAGGTAAGTAGAAACGGAGGTCACCCGATGTGGGAGCCGAGAGATACTTACCGCAATAATGGCATGTCGAACAAAAACAAAAGCAGTTTACAAACTACGTTATGTAAAATACCCACTTTAGTACAACTTGTCGTGAAACCCGTGGACATTCGGAAACTTTGGCATCCAATAGGCCTTACGAAACAAAAGTTCTTTTAACGCACTTACAGAACTGTTTAGGCAGAATTCCCGAGACAATTTGGCTCTAAACGTGGATCATCCAGATGAACTAAGCATTAAATGGAGTACATTTCGAAAACATCAAAGCAACACGAAAAAACGTTAGAATCAGCTTATAACCAAAGCTAAAGCCTCATACATAAATTATTGTGGAGCGTTCGACAAAGGTTTAATAAAGGGAATATAATATATAATAAAACACGAGTATTTTCATAGTGTGTTAGTTTTGTATTACCATTAATGGAAAATAATACGGTTCAGTGAGTCCAACTACGTGTAATTAAATCTGAATCAACATTATTAAACTTTCGAATATGCGCAAATATTTGTGAAGTTTAAATATCTACAGATTTTTAATTAATACATTTTGGCAGCTACATGTTAAAATCCGTTATTATGTGAATGTATGAATGGACTTCAGTAATCTCGTAAGGTTACCTTTTCGTACCTTTCCTTCAATAGAGAATCTAATCCAATAAAATTAGGGATTTCCGAAACAGATTCCGTCCCTTTTATGAGATGTAAATAGACTGCAAACTTTATTATGAGAATGTATTTATTTTGGCCTAACACCTGGAATCTCAGAACGATTCAAAGGACCCGGCCAGGTACTTTTAGGTATAAAAATTATATCTCCACGTAAAGGGAAACCGGGTTTGCAAGATTGTTCAAAAGAGTTACCACGGTTCTGGAACCCGAAGGGCTACTAAGGGCAAACGAATGAGTTTTAGTCAGTAATTTTGTCACACCTTCTCGCTCCACCCAGAGCAGCTTATTGGCATAAACCTGACATGGACCTAGAACCAGTCCGGATTATAGGTTCCAAGAACTAACAGCGGAATTCCAACCAATGCGGCTTGGCCATTGAAAGCAGCAATGTGACACTTGTCTTTGTTAAGACCAAACTTTTTGAAATGTAGTATACAGCCAACATGACGATAATATGAATAACTTGCGATCAAAATGAGACGAGAGAGAATTTATTTTTAACTGCCAGTTCTCAAATAAAGAATGACGTATTATTAAGCCGGTTGCAGACCGAAAACTAAGCTATACTGAAGCTAAACTAAGCAAACTAGGATACACTAAGCTAAGCTAGAAATAAATGGCGTGCACACCAAGAATTAAGCCCAAAGCTCAGTCAGTGTTGCGAAGTTCAATTAGACGGACGACGCTCGCCATGAATATAATCGATGAAGAAAATCCGATATTGAATACGTTACACACAAAAGAAGAAGATTAATACTCACCTAATTATTATTTAAAAAAAGGCATTCCAGACCTTTTTTCTTTCGATGGGAAAAATCATCTTATGACAACCCCCGCTCTTGGGCGGAGCGGGAGATAGTGTCAGACTCTTACTGACTAAAAAACCCATCCCGTTCCTTCAAGCCTTCATACCGGGGCTCGAGCGCCCTTTCGGATAACCCTGGCCCCAGTAGGCTTCGACCCGGCTGGGCTGTTGCTGACAACTCCTTGAGGCGCGCGGGAACAGCGCACGCCGTCGACGACTTGGGTTTGGTCCGGACAGTTACCGGACGGCCGGACAGCGAGCTACCCATTGCTCACTGTCCGCAAGCCCGCGCCTACGGTGGGCATTCCAGACCTTGGATATGTCAACACATTCAATTTCTTAGCTTAGCTAATTGCTTAGCGTAGCTGCGCATCGGCATGCACAACTAACTTAGCTGCGCATATTTTAGTTAGCTCACATAGCTTAGTTCGCACAGTTTACGGTCTGCACACAAGTATGGAAAACTGCGTCAGCTATGCGAGCTAAGCTAAACTAGCTTAGCTTAGCTCTTGATCTGCAAGCCGTATTAGAGGTCCTGAAATATTTGATCGTCTTATTTAACGATGTCGTAATAATAATAACAAGGATCGGCTATTCGTCGTGCTTCAATTCAAAGCCGAAGTTCGACAAAAATAGCGCAGAAAACCGTAAAGAAAATTGCCAACTAAAGGACCGCGAGAATTATTGCTAGGGCGGGTTAGGAATCCGCACAGATCATCGGTTTTACGTCCACATACTTTATATTTTATTATTTGTAGTACACATTATTGGCATTGCGTGGTTTAATAAAAATCTGTAAAAAAGACACGCTCATTGCTCTTTTCGCTTTATCGACTTTTAGTATTATGTGAAATCGGTTGTTAGGTTTAAAAGCTGAGAGTCAATATGGCTTGAATTCGAGTATAAAAGCATTTTATAACTCAATCTATCACATTTATCGCAAATTTATTCGTCGTAACCTTCGATTTTATGAACATCAAGTAAATCTTCATTGAAAGTGCCATTTAACTCTTCTTGTTGCTGTCCTATCGAGTAAGAATATTGAACATATAAATGTATATCACCCACGCTTGGTTAAACGACCTCAAATTATGGTGAATGATCTTTTAAGCCGGGTACTCACCTACGAGCCGTAACTGTAACCGTTACAGATACAGTAACATAGTTCACGTGTAGATGTTTCCTCGTTGTAGTTACTGTAACCGAATGGAGCCGCATATTCGTCGTGAGCTCGCGGCGTGCACATTGAATCAGTCCATTCCATTCATAAATGGTTACACGGTTACAAGAAGCGTATTTACTTACGAGCGATAACTTAGCTTTCGGAAAGCTCATTGCGAGCTCCTTTGTGTTCGCGGAAAATCCGACAAGTTACAGCTCGCTGCGATTGGCTCACGTGGGTCTACAATGGGCTTGCGAAGTGCTCGCGAACTACGTTCTCACTTATAAAATTTGGTTACTGTATCTGCAATGGTTACAGTTACGGCTCGTAGATGAGTACCCGGCTTTAGATGCCATAATTCATTCCTAACAAGATGGTCGTCTGAGAAAATAAATCGACACTGTCCGTTAGGCATGTTGGTCTAAGTCCTTAGTCGATTCGAGCGACAATAGAACGTTGCTCTATTCATACATAATTGAAACTAGAGAACTATGCCTGGACGGGGCAAGTGAGGCCTTTTGATATTGGAGGTTTTAGGGTGAGCCGATGCAGTATCTTTGAAGCTCTTGTGTATTGCAAGACATTGTTTGAGTGTTTACCAAAGGGACACGATTTTCAGCCTAGTTTGTATACTCAATCAAGACTGTGTTTGAGGGTAGGTACACGTACAAATCCTGAATATACCAAATACTTTTTTTTTAAATTGAAATAAACAAGTGCTTGACTGCGATCCCACCTGATGGTAATCATCATCATCATCAGCCTTTTTAATGTTTCCACTGCTGGGGCTCAGGCCTCCCTTCTAGGAGAGGGAACGGGCCGTAATCCACCACGCAAGCCCAGTGCGGGTTAGTGAATGTCACATGTCTTTGAATTTTTGATTCTAGGACATGCCGGTTTCCTCACGATGTATTTCTTCACCGTTTTGAGAGCAGTGGCGATGAAATAAATTACACAAAGTAATGCGCCCGGCAGGGTTTGTTCCCGCGACCTACAACTCGTAAGGTGGAGCCAATACCACTCGGCCACAACTGCTCGATCGCTGTCGATGCGAACGAGCTACAGCATCGCTAGAAAAAGTCGCCGTAGACGAGGAGCATTATACGCGAGTCCCATAGTAAAAGAATGGTGGAGGGTTGTTAAATAAGAAAATTTAAACTTACCAATATGTTGCATATCTCTCCAGGTAAGGTCTCTGTTGGCTTGCAAGGCTAACGCGCAAATGCCAGCGGCGAGGGGCGCTGACGCCGAAGTGCCGGTGTGACCCGCCGTGCAAGAGTGATGCAGGTCTGTTGTTACCACCTGGACAAGAATAATGCGACATCAGTCCAAGATTGTCGTTGGATGTACATAAATAAAAAAAAAAAAAAATGTTTATTTCAATTACAGCATTTTGATACATATTATTGGAGATCACCTTTTAAGCAAGGAATTGCTTGTATTAGGCGACTCCGCACTTCAACTTGTAATTTTTAGGCAATTGGAATGTAGGCATGCAAAACTAATGAAATAATAAAAAGGTACCTAACGTAATAACCTCATTCTTTTTGCAGTCAGTTAAAAATTATAAAGACAGCTCGGCAAATTAATGAATTATGCAGAAAAATCCCGGTATCCATTCAACGTATATATTTAGTTACTAGCAGGTCCGGCGAATTTTGTACCTCCTAATACTCGTTGTCATATTGTGATACTTTTTAGCTAAATTATCAAAGGATAACGCCTACACCACTCCAATTCAACGCCATCTGCAGGCATTACCAGAACCAGCATAATTCATTTTTAACCGACTTCTAAAAATAAAAAAGGAGGAGGTTCTCAATTCGGATGTTTGTATTTTTTTTTTTTTTTTTTTATGTATGTTCGCGCATAACTTCGTCACTTGCCAACCGATTTGAAAAATTCTTTTTTTGTTGGAAAGGGTATACTTCTCAAATGGTCCCATAGTCACCAAGTCGGGATCTGATGATGGAATCTTGGCGAAATCGAGGGAACTCCTCAAATATTATAGGCAACCATATAGTTCTTTTGGTATTTTTATCAAAGACTTAAGCATTTATAGTCAAAACATGACATTTGATGAAGTGGAACTGGTGAAGACGACCAGAAATGGCCAACGGAAGTTCATAGTCACACCGATCTCTCAATGAACATAGTTACAAATAAATGAATAGTTCTGAATAGGTATGTTGAAAATGGTATCATCGATGTGACCTGATGATGATGATGGAGCTGGAAGATAGGTACCGGAACTCCGAAATTAATCAATGTATCCTAGCCGTGTTTGGGCTTATTACAATTGTCATGAGATGCACTTTGGCTATAAGGTACTATCGAACTGATCTGATGATGATGATGGAGCCGGAAGATAGGCACCGGAACTCCGTAATTAATCAATGTATCCTAGCCGTGTTTGGGCTTATTAGAATTGTCATGATTCGATCAATTCGATAGTACCTTATGGCCAAAGTGCATCACTTTGGCCATAAGGTACTATCGAATTGATCTGATGATGATGATGGAGCCGGAAGGTAGACACGGGAACTTCATAATAAAACAATGTATCCTAGCAGGGTTTGAGTTAATTGGAATTGTCATGAGAAAAAGGTACTCTGGCTGCAACTAAAAAGTGTGAAATAAAAAACTTTTTACAAAAAAAAATAAAACCGACTTACTAAAAAAAACACTAAAACTATCAAAATAACTTTAATTTCGGAAGTCGGTGTTAAATAACGAAGAGGCAAAACTATTACAGAAACACCGACTTCCGAAATAAAAGTTATTTTGATAGTTTTAGTGTTTTTTTTAGTAAGTCGGTTTTATTTTTTTTTGTAAAAAGTTTTTTATAAAAAGACATTTTCATTCGACATGGCGTTGTATTCGGATTTTTTTTCTATATTTTCTCACCATTTAAACCATCCCAGGAGTATCACGAATACCTATATCAAGACTAAAAATATAACCGACTTCAATGTTAAAAAAACACTGAAAAGTACAAAAAACCTTTAATTTCGGAAGTCGGTGTTTCTATAATAGTTTTGTCTCTTTGATATTTAACACCGACTTCCGAAATTAAAGTTATTTTGGACTTTTCAGTGTTTTTTTTAACATTGAAGTCGGTTATATTATTATTATTATTATTATTTTGTAAAAAGTTTAATTTTCACTTTTTAGTTATGGTACCACCACTAAAAAGTACCTCTCAGCCAAACATAAATACCTTATAGCCAGAGAGCATCTCATAACGATTCTCCATGATATAAGATACTTTTTATCCCGGGAGTAGTCTCTTTGAGATAATTTTGTATTTTCACGCGAGCAAAACCGTTAGCAAAAGCTAGTAGGTATTTATAATTAATACTTTATCTAAGTCTTTACATTATTAGACTTTGTGTTATTTTAATTTGAGAATTCAACTTTTCCGATGACGTAAAAAAAAAAGCTGGATACACAAATAAGTCGAGAGGTACCAAGTTACCTGTAAAATCTATTCTCGTCGTTTCGAAGAAAAAGTTAATTACAAAATTAAATGTTCAATGAAATCCAATTTATTACTTATTCTTGGGAAATTAAATTATCCATTATTGTTACGACAGAATTTCTGATTCTGAATCTGATAAGGAAAAAAAACACGCTTACAAGTTTTCTTACTGAATACGGTTTGAAATCTAATTGTATCAGAATCCTCGTTTACTACAAATCGATATCTCCAAAAAAAATTAAGTATACCCTCATAAATAATAGCATAACAATACAAGAGGAATTGGAGGAAAAAGGGAAAAGCAATCTCACAGTGTGTGGAGGATACAGCTTGTTTTAAGAACTTGAATACGAATTTTCTTGCCACCATTAACGTAGTACCAAATAAAATATTTTCTCTAATACACTTTGCCTGGTAAATTGTTTTTAGCTGTAAAGCCTGTATGCGAAAAATTCGCCATGTTTTTTAAACTACATTTTTTTAGATTGAACTGCCAAACAAAAAAGAAATATCTAGTTAACCCGCATTCTGGACCTGAAAAAAGCTTTTTAGTTTTCATCTCTTATAAAAACTCGCCACGTATTTTTTCACTTAAAACATTTTGATAGCAAATGTGTCATTATTATTTTAGTCTATTCTGTTTCCAAATAATACAAAATAATTTTCTTATGAATATTCATACTGTAAATCTAATAATTTAAACAATCAGTTTCATGAATAGTTTGTTTCGAGTTTTGAGTTATTTATATCGGTGACCCATCAATGGTATATCTGTAACTTTCCAGGAATTTCTTCTATCTGGATACGAGTTCCTAATATATCGGTTGAATAAGTATCCAACGGCATCCATTCGAACCCAATAGTTTATCTATTCGAAACAATTTCGTTTGACCCAAAAGTTTACACAACATTGATTGAGTGGGCACGTCCTTTGTATTGTAACTAAAGGACGAACACAACAGTTCACATGCATCTTACGTAGAATTAACAAGACCAACCTTATAATTTACATTGAAATGACGTAATTTTATTTACCTCGCGTCCTTTGCGGCAGAGGATGTTATGTAGGTATTCTGTGTAAAGCCGTGTAGGGACGGACGTAACTACCTCTAGGGTAAGTGGGATCGAGGGCCCAAATACGTAAAAAGGTAAAACCCTCAGTAAAAAGATAATAATAGCGAGTTTCTTTCCGAAATCTGAAGGACTGAATGAATACATTTCGTGTTGCTGGAAATATTTTTACACCTACTTTTCGGTGTAGTGTAAAAATACTCGAGCTGTAGGCTTACGTATACGAATCAAAGAAAACGAAATACGTTTAGCGTGAGATGTGTAGTCATAACATAGTAGGATTATAAAAACATGCTGGAAATAGCAAACGTGTCATTGATCTTGGAGTTCTTAAGTCAGACGTCAGTTTTAATAGAGATCAAACGAAAAGCTCAACGCTACTCCAACTTTAGGACTTCTTATTTGGTAGAAATTAAATCTTGCGAACGAGAAATACTATTTGTGGAGCTAATTTTATTTTGTACTACAGAGCCATATGTGTAAGTTTTACTCTCTGGTGTATTTCTAGACCACAGTCCATTATCGAATGTGGCAAACTTTGCTAATACATTTACACGAAACCAAAAAGTTATGTCTCTGCCTATTTCTGTTACCACATAAACGACAAAATAGATTTTGACAAATGATGTTTTCCGTCAATTTGTCTTAATGAAACGCCTGTCTTTAGATATTAGTTCGTTCTAATAATAGAAGGATGAAGCTGGATTATTTATCTTACTCACAAAGGATTACTGCTGGGTCAAATATTTTAAGGAAAGTCTCGAGAGCTGTATCAACAAACTGATCTTGAGATTACTTAAGCGTCTGAAGAGTCACAACTACGGTCTTATTTTAAATGAGATCGTTATAGGACAAGGAAAAAAAATCTTAAAAATCAGTCCTCGTTACCTTTTTTTATTAAAAAGCGGGAAAATTCCATTAATATTCAGGTGAATCTTACTATTGTTGGTGCAATACGTTTTCTTCTGGCATTCAGTCAACCGTATTGCTAACACTCTCTCTTATTATATTAAATACTAGCTGTGCCCGCGACTTCGTTCGCGTGGACTACAGGATTTTGAATTTATTTTTTCTAAAATAAAGGTAGCCTAAGTTACTCCTTATTACATCAGTTACCTGCCAAAAAAGTCCTGTCAAAATCAAACAGACAGACAGACAGACCGACAAAAAATGTAAAAAATGTTATTTTGGTGTACTTATGTACCGTATTTATATGCTTGTAGTAAAAAGCGGTTATTTAAATATTACAAACAGACACTCCAATTTTATTTATATGTATAGACTAGCGGCCCGTCCCGGCTTCGCACGGGCACTTAATATAGTCTATGTTACACAGGGTGAAGAATTTTTTAAAATCGGCACAGTAGTTTTTGAGTTTATTCATTACAAACATACACACAAAAATAAAAAAAATCCCTCTTTATAATATTAGTGTAGAAAAGTAAAAAAATCTTACAAATCATCGCTTACCTGTTTCTCATTGATAGCCCCGCTGCTGTATGTTGCTGCTAAAGTAGAACTGCACATTTCCGAGTACCAAGGCACCTCTCCTCTCTCAGTTGCCGAAGATATTGATAGCGTCCATATTGAGTTGGTATAGCCATCGCAGTTGCAGTTATCATGCTCCCGTCCGCCATTTCCTGAGGCCCATACGAAAATGGAACCTTTGCCGTTACGTCCCTGCGACGGAAATAGAGACATTAGTCTAGTCAGATGAGATACTTTTCATTTTAAGGTCGTGACCTGACGTGACCTATAGCAGGCGCAAGATGAATTTGTGTGACATTCTTAATTTGAAAAGTGCAAATAAAGACAATTTTCCAGTAATGGAGAACAGTTTATTGTTTATTTTTCGGGTGCCTACGCGGCTAGAGTCTGTCTAATAAGTTAAACGACTTGGGTAATTATTAGGATTTAATGAAATCTGATGTAGTCAACACGGGTTCAATAATCAAGGTTGATTAAGAGATAGATATCATTGTTTACTAACAATGAAAAGTATCGAATATAAGTATTTTTTAAATGATTAAATATTATACAAAATTCCCAAGTCGGTTGACTTATTAGAGTCTGTCTAATATAATAATGTCTATACGCTGAAATATTTTGAAAACGTCAATGACAAAGGGGAATCAAACTTTTCTCATACATTGCTGGAATGTAATTATTTTTTCTTTTCGCCAAAAGTGAAACCGCCAGTACTGTATAATAAATCAATAGCTAAAAGAATTATGTCTATCAACCGTAACCAAACGAAGTTACAGACTATTTATTAATATTGTTATAGCTTGTAATCAGGCGTTATTTTTCTTAAATAAGAATACTGTATATATTATTTTAAGTTTCCCTTTGTTAAATATAGTCTTAGTTTCCGTTTTTATGGTAAGCACGCATTAAATAATGTCAATCCCTATCACAACACTATCGCGCATCTTTCCGATTCACTTATCAATGGAAACCTCAAACAAAATATTACGTAAGTATTACATTTCCACTTCATTATAACGAAAATAGGTAACTCCTGACAAAAATATACTAGCAATGCTTTTTCGGTTACGGTTTAAAGACCTAGTTCTTTTTTGCTATACTGACACCTCCTATTGGCCTTTAACATACAACCTAGGTTTTATTACTGGCGAAAAGAAAAAGTAAATCATGCCAATAGTTTGCATTGGCCTTTATCTGGCGCTTTAGCGCTAACGTAACGTATTCACCTTACTGCATACCCAACCAAATTGGCGTATGTTGTTGGTAAACACAGCCTTTTTGTTGCATTAAAAGTCAAAGTTGGAGGTTAGTTTGACGATGTTTTTTTGTTGAGAGATTTTTTTAAAAGTGATTTGGAAATAACCAAAGCCTCAGAAATATGGTCAAGATTAACCTATATTTTTTCCGCTGAGAACTAAACGAATTTGGAATTTAAATAAAGAAAATCAAAAACCTTTGTGTTTTTGGAATAACAGAGGTTTAACTTGGCTACGTACAATTATAAAATGTTAACCTGCTAAATGGTAGATTGACATGCTACGCTTAGACCCGGAATAATCACAAAATTAATCTGACAATTCATTCAATTAATTTTCAATAGCCAATCGCGTGACGCGTCTATAATTTCCCTTCAAAAACCTGGTGGTAACCTTGCCGTACTGACAAAGAACGATGTACTGTGTGTTAGAATTTAGTCGATAGTCAATTCGGTGAACAATCCGTTTTCATGACTCCATTTCTTTCAGTGGATACACTAACTTCTGTGAAAAATAGGGCACTTCAAAAAGTATCATAGTAGTAACACTATAGGGTTATATTTAAGTTGTATTTCGAACTCGTTCCTTCGAGGAAATAGGGCATTTGGGGAAACGTGACTCATGACTGGCACTAGAAGTAGATTTATCATATTTGTGTTAGTTCATGTCCGAGTTAATACGTGGTGCTACGTGCCTCTGTTGGCAAGGCATTTCTCTTGGGTTTGAGACCTGAGACAGTTTTGATAGATTAGGACTAACAAACAGTCGATTTGTTGTCATGTATGTGATAAGTATAGCCAATCGTGTTGAGCAAGTCATTGTTTTGCTTTCAAATTGGGTACTTGACTGTTTTTTTTTATTACTTGTTCAAAAATCTCTATCATTTATCGTAAATAGAAAGCATTTTTCAAAACAGTTCAAAATGAAGCAAATTAAAAACCTTTCAAATCTGGTGGAAGGGGAAACTGTCAAGGAACAGAATAAGAATGCATAAACTGAAATGTGACGTCACCGCCATTAGATTAGGTGCGTTCAAAAGAGATAGCGAGATGTTCCCACCACGCGCCCTCTCTTCCTCATATCAATATTTGAAACGCTAATTGCTGCATCATTTAATAATTTTGTTTTCAGAAAAATGTTTCTATTTAGTGTTATTTGTTGTTTAACATTAAATATTGTATTAAAATATAATGCAAATATTAATAAAATTGAGTTAAATTTAAATTACCGAATTTTTTCTTTTTTTAAAGTGACAATACTTTTTCACAGAAATTAAATTAGAAACGAGTGTGTTTTCTTTGAATAAAGTTGATAAATTACCGACGTGTTACTAAATATAACGCCACAGTATAAACAAACGAGTTTAACGAATTTATTAAGCTTTTCCAACGAATTTCACGTCCACAAAGGGTTCTTATATTAAAAATTCTATTCACAATTTTTTATATAAAACAAAATGTTATTGTTTGGAACAAAAGGATGTATCTGGAAAATCTACGGGCATTTTTATCCCCATGGGGCGTCCGCATCGGTTGCCAGCACAGACTATTTTTTCGATACAATATTCCATCGAAATAAATCATAGAGCAATTTTTGATTCCAATCACTAGGTCTGTATTTATATGAACACGCTTGAATGATTGGTTTGACGTACTGCGGCATAGCATAAACGAACATCCATTTTTTTTTATGAATCGTAGCTTTATGAAGTGGAAACGTCACGGGTGCGGCAAATGACGTAGAATATACGAACGATGAGATACTTCGCCTCCAGCTGATCATATTCAAATGTCATGTCACTTACTATTGCCATGCCACACGGCTGCTTGATGGTTTTATTACACAGCCGTGCCATAGATAAATTCATCCCATTGAGCGAAAACTCGAAATTTACATACATTTACATAAAGTCGATTTGTGTAAACGCTCAATCCTACGATCAAAAGAGTCAATTAAAAGTTTTCAGAAATAAAACCGTGATGCGGCTGAAGTCTGGCTTCACAGTGTGTTACAAATAAAACCGCAGAACGAAGTAAAAGACACTTGAAAATCGTTCTTCGACTTTTTATCCGGTTCACTGAGCCCACATTTTGTTACGAGAACTTAGAAATCTTTTGTTATTGAAGGGTACGAGGAATAAAACGAAATATGAGGGAATAAATATACAGGATAACTTTTAATTCATTGCCAATCTTCAGGAGTATTGTTTTATTAGCGATTTACCCCAGTTTCGTATGGGTGTTAGAAATCAATAAAATTCTCAGTTTTTCTCTACTTAAATGTGTATGTGTTTGTACACCTAAACCTATACCCATAAATCACTGTCTAGGGTCTGTCTAAAAAGTCAAACGACTTGGGTAATTATTAAGATAAAATGAAATCTGATGTAATCAACACTAGTTCAGTAATCAGGGTTGATTAAGATATCTTGATCATTGTTTACCAATAGAAGAACCTTATAAAAAGTATCAAAAATAAGACTTTTTTAAATAACTAGCTTTTGCCCGCGGCTTCGCTCCCGCTCTTCCCTACTTCAGCCTACTCTACCCTACTATACCCTACTCTACCCTACTATACCCTACCCTACTCTACTCTACTCTACCCTACTCTATCCTACTCTACCCTACCCTACTCTACTCTACCCTACTCTACCCTACTCTACCCTACTCTACTCTACTCTACCCTACCCTACTCTACTCTACTCTACCCTACTATACCCTACCCTACCCTACCCTACTCTACTCTACCCTAAAAAAAAAAAAAAAAAGTAGGTCTTATGTCCGTCTCCTGGTTTTAAGCTACCTCCCCACCAATTTTCAGCCAAATCGGTTCAGCCGTTCTTGAGTTATAAGTGGTGTAACTAACACGACTTTCTTTTATATATATAGATTTAATATTATACAAAATTTCCAAGTCGTTGAACTTTTTGGACAGACTATAATGGTGAGAACTACTTGAAAATTTGTTTAGTTTTTGACTTTATCGCATTCACTTTAGCAGAACCTTTGTTTTATAATAGGTATGTAAGGATGGAAAAACTTTGACTATATGACTAACTCTAACAACACAAAGGTAAGTTTTCTTTTCTTCAAAAAACATAATTGTGCCTACTGAGCAGTAAATATCGCACTAATTTGTTATAAAGGCATAAGTTTGCATGTTTAGATGTATTTATGAGTATATTTGTTAATCCTTCATGCTCAACCGGCTGAATGGATTTAGATGGCTTTTTGTAAAAGGGTAGATCATGTCCTGGAATATCACATAGGATACTTTTTATCCCAGGAACAGGTTCTTTTGAGATGATTTTCTACGTAAACACAGGCTAAGCCGCTGGCAAAAGCTATTTTTACATATTTCAGACTTGCTGTCATAGTATCCTATTCTATCTGAAATATACAGATTTATTAATACGAGATATTGGATGTTGAGACGTATCTCGTTAGCTAGTAATTAGCAGCTGTGCCGCGTGATTGGCAGCTAAGCAGTCATTGACACCGGCGGCCCCGGCTCGCGGGCTGCCCGATTGTACAGATTCGTAGGATCAATACTGTTCAGGTATTAATGGCGACAATTTAGATTCATCCAATGATTCGCTTTCGAGCTATGGCTGTTATTTATTAATTGTATGCCTAGTTCTACTTAGAACTAATAGGAGAAGTCTGTCTTTATTTTTGGTAACAATATAACTTAGGTACGTGCAAGTAAAAGTTATGGAATTAAAGATTTAGAATCTGGCCGTTAAAAATTGCAAGACAGCCTCTATTTCTGGCCATTGCAGGTTCAGCTTCATAATGTTCCCACTTCTGGGACTCGGACCTCCACTCTAGAAGAGGAAATATGCCGTAATCCACCACACGGGCTTAGTGCGGGTTGGTGGATGTCATATGTCTTCGAATTTTTGGTTCTAGGACATGCCGACTTCATAACTATGTTTTCCTAAACCGTTTTGAGAGCAGTGGTGTTGAAATAAATCACTCAAAGTAAAACGCCTGACTGGTTTTGAACCCGCAGCTAGGTGGATAGAAAAATGTGATCTACAACATATTTTTCATAGTTACTTAAAACTTGACGGCCTCCTTAAGAGGATTAAGCCAACAAGCAAGTGGTGTGTGTATTTTTATACGCACAAAAAGCTTCATTCTCTCTCATTCGCTATTCTCAGCCCATTTACCACGATACTACGTACTCAAATGTTTAAATAAAAGTCACATAAAAACTTGCGACGCAGGTGTATTAGGCGCAAAAGCAAAGTTTTTCTTCTCGACTACATTACACGTTCTATTTAAATTCGAAACCCGAAAAACCGCAAAAGGTAATAAAAAAACGTTAGCAAGAAAACTTTTTGAACGCACTTCGTTTTATATAAACAACAGCGTTCAAGCTGTTCGGGTTCAAGTTGAAAAAAGGAAAACGACGTTATGCAAATTATATACTCTGTGAACACTTGACCATATAGTGTGAGAAATAGAGCGTGTGAGAGAGAGAGAATAATTGCATCATTACAGAAATTGCTTTAGCAGTGTCGCTTGCCTGTTCGGGTACCCTTCAGTAACTTAGTTACAAAATTGACGTTGACAACTAAAAGGATTGAAAAGAAACCTTAACACTGACACATTAAGTGTCAATGTTATATGTCCGTGTAAAATATACAAATTAAAGTTCAGGATTTAACAGAGCTGGTGTTGTGACTTTTCATTAAGACTGTATCTAAAGCATTGTATTGAAGTAGGTAGGTACAGACGCGCTGAAAATGTTTTGTGATTCTGAAATGTTATTTATCCAGTAATTTCGTTTATACCTGAGATTCTACGAGAGACTTCGTGATGACAGGTATATTCACGGAGGAGTTCTTACTTATTATGTAAATCAAGTGTTGCTGAAGCTGTATAGTTGTATTTGCGTTCACTTCAAGAAAACGAATATGATTTATGTGAGGAAAATGGAACAGGGGCCTTAAAGTGAAGTGTTAAAACATCAGTCGTGAGCCAGAAAGACGAACGGAGATATAAATACACCCTATATAGCTCCATCCCTTTAACGGTTTTTTTTTTGGTGGGGAAAATCATCCAATAACAACCCCCTTTTTTTTATGGTGGGAAAAAATCATGCATTGACATCCCCCGCCCTTGGGTGGAGCGGGAGATAGTGTCAGACTCTTACTGACTAAAAGACCCACCCCGTTCCTTCAAGCCTTCATACCGCGGCTCGAGTTCCCTTTCGGATAACCCTGGCCCCAGTAGGCTTCGACCTGGCTGGGCCCCTGCTGTTGCTGACAACTCCTTGAGGCGCGCGGGAACAGTGCGCGTCGTCGACGACTTGGGCTTGGTTTAGACAGTTGGCGGACGGCTGGACAGCGAGCTACCCATTGCTCACTGTCCGCAAGCGCGGACTTGCGGACAGTGAGCCACCGTAGGCGCGGGCTTACGGACAGTGAGCCACCGTAGGCGCGGGCCTACGGTGGGTCCCTTTAACGGTTCAGTTAGGTCATCAAATAGATCTTAATAATAATAGACTTTAAGTCGATGTAGATAAGTCGCAGTCAGATCTTAGAATTTATTGTTTGACCATATCATTAATGTAGGATTTCAATGATAATAAAAGGTCCAAAAAGTTAGTCCAAACGAAAGTTGAAATATCATGAAACTTTAACGTTTAAAACGATCTAGTCACGACACGATACATCTTTTCACAGATTCAGCTAAAATATTTTTAACAAACTTTAAATAATTTGCAATGTTGGTACGTATGTTTGTTTAGGACAACTTTTGCAAATTGATTTTAAAACAGTTAGCTTTAACGGATTGAACTATTTAGCATACCTATGTAAGTTGGATCATTATCATCATCATTTCAGCCGATATACGTCCACTGTTGGACATAGGCCTCCCCCAAGTGTCGCCACAACGAATGTTCCTGCGCGTCTCGCATCCATCGGTTTCCCGCAACCTTCACCAGGTCATCAGTCCACCTTGTAGGAGGCCTTCCAACACTGTCGCCACTCCAGAACCTTTCGGCCCCAACGGCCATCTGTTCTGCGAGCAATGTCTGCCCATTGCCACTTAAGTTTGGCAATTCTTCGTGTAAGTTGGATGAGAATGCATTAACAGGACTATAGCACCTAAACAGTTGTCACTCACGGTACCGGAAAGACACAATGCTTGCAAATATAAAGCATTTTAACGATTAACTAAAAATCTGTTATAAAATTAAAACAATAGAACGGTAATAATCCTCATCCACCATCCCGACCCCAACCGCATCCTCATTCTTGATAAACTAAGTACTGAAAACATGTTCCATCGCAAAATGTTACAAAAATAATTGCAAAGTACACATTTTGTTTTTCTGAAATTTTCACACGCGTTTTATTCTGATCCTTTTTTGTTTTGTTATTAGGTGTACCTACCAAGAGTATGTTTATAGGACTTTTTCTTGATACTGAAATAATTAGGAAACTCAACGTGAACGGTATTTTCCCAAAACTTTATCATTAAAATATTGTTTTATCTTTTGTTTATATTAATTAACGTTGACAGCAAAGTCTGTAGTCCGATCAAAGGAATCAAAGGAAATTAAAATCATTATTAAAAACATCAAAGCATTACTATGACTATACCTACTTTTGATCTTAACCTCAGTACCTATTAAAAATAATTGGAAACAGGCACTTTAAAGATTTAATTTTATATAAATCTCTACTAGAAATAAAATAATAAATTGTCTGTAAGATAAGAATTTCCAAATGTTTTTTTTATTTTATATTGTACTTGTTAATATTTCATAAGAGACTAGACCCACCTCAGCTTCGCACAGGTTTTAGATATCTTTGAAAGTCTCGGTTTTTCTATACTGTTATACGTACATACTAGTGATGTAACAAATATTCGCATTCGCATTCGCGAATATTCGTACATTTTTTGACATTCGACGTATGTTTTTGACAAACAAAAAAGAAAAAATACAGGTATTGATTAAATGGATTTAAACTTAAATATTACGTTTTTCTATTACACAATTTGCATTTCACATTTTTAGTGTCACAAATTGTGAAACCATATATGTTAGCGAAGTTTGGAGCCATAGTCATGTTTTTATATCACTTCAATTTAACAAATAAATAATACTAATGAACCTTCAATCATAACAAATCTTTTCGAATGAAATTAATGCAACAGCTCTGCTATGTTAGGTTTAAACTTGGCTGACACGAAATGTCAAACCTGTATGACAATAAGCAAGCACTTTGTTTGAAATTCAACATTCGTATTTGCATTCGCGAATATTGAACTTGATTATTTTTCCGACCCAAATATCGACCAATAGAATTGCACCATTCGACGTCACGTGGTACAACCTACATGGTATTATACTGATAATTTTTTTTGAAAATTTTCTCTGGTCCTTGACATATATAAAAAACAAAACATGATCACTGACAGGTTGAATTCAATTGTGAAAATTGGAGATTTTGCGACATTTGGGACGGAAAAATAATCCCCCGAATACCACACGAGCTTCAAAATTATCTGGCGAATATTTCCCTCAAGGTTCCCTGCAAACAAATAAAATCGTCAAGTTTTTCAGGAAAAATCACAGATTTTTTAACCTGAAAAACTTGACTCCTTCATTTGTTTGCAACGAACCTATCGGGAAATATTCGATAATTTTGAAGCTCTTGTGGTATTATTATAAGTGAATATTCGCATTCGCGAATATTGAATTTGAATATTCACATTTGCATTCGCGAATGTGAGAAATGTAACATTCGTTACATCACTAGTACTTACACATATAATAAATAGTAACAAAAAATCTGACATTTCTTAAAGTCTCGAACACATATTATGGGTGCGGGGATTTTAATATGCCAGGATTTAATTATTTTTATCAGCCTTTTCTGTCTCATTCCACTCCTTCCATCTTTCGTACTTCCAGTTCTAGCGAAATCTGTCTAATTCATCATTACATTTTATAAGATGTCATGTTGATTATGTGTTCGAGTTTGCAATATAGCCTTCAGTAATTCAGGCATATTTAAACTAAGGTTTAAAACAGCTTTCAGCTATAATAATGCCAATTCAAGTAGGTGCTACGGTTTCTAGGCTATAGAATTTGATGGTCAGTCACTACTCAAGCGCGCGTGTGGTCTTTGAGTTCGTCACGTTGTCGTGGCTTTGATGTAAGCACGTTTGCCGTTAGCGTCAGCTAGGCAGCACTGGCGAGATGTGATAAAAGCGCCTGGTAACCCTTTATGGCAATAAAACACGCTTCAGTCAAATTAGGTTTTTTATTGAAGGCGCAGAAATTACAAGGCCGTTCAAGCAATTGCTATATTGATATCTGTACGATTTAGTTTGTTTTTTGTTTGTAGGAGGTACTGGCCTGATTGCTAAATCTTTTTTACCAGTAGAAAGCTGATTTATTCCTGAGTGATATGGGCTATAGGTATTAAGTACGCGGGCGCGAAGGTGCGGGCATACCTTAGCTAGTTTTATTAAATATGTAGGTATGTTTTAGGTGGCCATTTAGAATGAGCTGATAAAATTAACCATTTTTAATTGTGTTTGTATTTTTTATACATTTTTCGGCATAGTAGGTAAGTAAATAGATAAGCAACAGTATAAAGTAGTGAAAATCTTGATTTGCTTACTCATTGCCTGTCAAGTTTCATTCAAATCCGTTAAGATATGAAGAGGTAAAAATAGACACAAAGACTGTCAAAAAAAAAACTAGTTCTATCTTCACATTTCTATTGAACCATGTTCCAATTTTCCATACAGCCAGTCAATCACAGCGCGATATAAAATTGACTAGAGTCTATCTAATAAGTTAAACGACTTGGGTAATTATTAGGATTTAATGAAATGTGATGTAGTCAACACGGGTTCAATAATCAAGATTGATTAGGAGATAGAGATCATTGTTTACTAACAGAAGAACCTTATAAAAAGTACCGAATATTTGTATTTTGTAAATCATTAAATTTAATATTATGCAAAATTCCCAAGTCGGTTGACTTATTAGACAGACTATAGTCGATTCGTTGGCTGTAAAGAGGCCGATTAATCGGCCGACTAGTTCTTATTTTTGTATCCCTTTACGTATAATGTTTTATTGTTACCTATTTATGTTTTGTTTATTCAGTAATTATAATATAGTTTAGTTTAAGATGTGCTCCTTGCTGGCCGATCAGCGTCTCACCGTCGACGACGGCTGGTGATGAAAATCAGAACTGTGGCTCAGTCCTACACGAGCCCCAGCGTGACGCATATCCTATTTACTTGCTAGTTATAAGTCGTTATTGTTATTTTTCAATACATTTGCTCAGAAAGTGACTCTTATTGCACTGCACTTAGGTACATAATTGCCCTTGTTACCAAACTGTGACATTGTGATTACCATTACGCACTAGTGCTATAATATAGTTAAAACCTTATTGTTCAAACTGCTCCCCCGCCATAATTTTAATATCGTATAAGGCGCAGGTCGTCCCCCACGAGTCGCCGGTCATCCCCCGTTTATTCATTTCAGTGAGTGTATTGAAAGGTAAATAAAAAATTATTAAAACAGATTTTTACTGCCACAAAAGTTTACTAGTTTTACAGTTATTTTCTTCACAAGTGTATTGAAAAACGTCGTATGATACACGTGAGTAATTAGTGATTACCGTTCTCGGCTCTCGTAAGACCCTCGCCATGGCTCACGTCTTAATACCTCCTCGACGGTAATCACTAACATTACACACACATACATTAACATTATATCATAATGTATCTACTATTGTTTTTTTTTTTTAAATATGCGACATGTTTAACAAATAAACTCTTTTTCTTTCTTGCTTTACTAGTCGCCCAATCTGATCATGGTTTCGGGGATATTCGGTAAATTCTGTGACGCTTTGTTTACAGCTGATTCGCACGCAAGTCGCAACGGCCGCTTGCGAGCGTGTCGAAACATGTTTTGTTTACTTCGCTTTGTTTCTTCCTTTTACTTGTGTACTGTTTAGAGCTTTGTTTTGGTGTAAAAAATTAAGACAATACTGTAATTGTCCATTAAGGCTCAATCGAAATTCAATCATGTTAAAAATAAAATCTTATGATCATAAATTTCTCCTTTATAAATTTTATTAAGTCGTACCGAAAAGTTAATTTCGAATATTTTGCATTATTTTTATTAGTTAAAAATGATTCTCAGGAAATTAAATCTTTTGCAACAATAAACGTTACTCTGCATCAGAATTATGAATTAGACTCATTATTATCACAAGTTAAAAACTCTACAAATTAAAGGAAGCCGGTTAATGGGCGAGTTGACGACTACGAAAAAATTCAAATTCAAATATTTTTATTTCACATAGGCCTACATGGGCACTTATAAAATGACAGAAGCTAGTGCACGGTTCCAAATTGGTCGTTTTCAATGGAGAAGAACTGACACTTGGGCCACACCTAATTTGTACGAAGTCGCGTCGCGTGGCGTGCATGGCCCCGCAGGTCGGTGTACAACGCCCCCGTGTGCCCAATGTAGTTCCATCAGGATGCACTCAATGACAAGTGATGTCACCATCATTAGGTTACGTGTATACGAAAGAGATAGCTAGATATTACGACCACGCCTACATTTTGCCTAATACCATAATATCTTCTTTTATACATATAAAATAGGCATGTCGATTTGAAATCGATTAATCAAAAAATCGATTATTTTGAGTAATACAATCGATTTTTCAGATCGATTTTGAAACCTACATCGATTCAATGAATCGATTCATAAACCTCCCGAATCGGACCGATCAATTCAAAGAACTAGCGATAATATTCCTCAACTGGCTGCGGTATTTAGTTTATTCATTTTTTGCTGTTGTCGGAAGCAAAAGCAACTGGTAGTACTTGGTCAATAATTTGAACGCATCATAGAGTTGACTGACTTACGAGTGCTTAGGCGAGAATAAGAATTTAAACTGCCACATTAGTTTAGTGGTCGCAAGCACTACTGCTGAGCAAAAGATCCTGGGTTCGATCCCCACCTCTACCTATTCTTTCGAAGGAATATAGGCGTGATATTATGTTTATTAATTTAATAATACTTCTATCCAATTACTTGTATTTGCGCTAAATGGTCATCAATAATGTCTTGTATCTATATTAAGCAATTAGGCATGTTTGAAATTGGCGCGATTAATCGAAAATCGATCTTTTAATGCTCGATTTAAACAAGAATCGATTCTAGTATGTTCAATTTGAATCGAATCGGAGATCGATATTTTTTAAAGTGAATCGACATGCCTAATATAAAACTCAATTGCTGTTGGTTAGTCTCGAGAAAAGTCAAAAACGGCTTGATTAGATTTTGAGTTTTCTCGGTAGGTATTTAATTTGGTAATGTACCTACCAAAATAAAATAGTAGGTAGAAAAATTAAAGAGATTTCAACCTTTCAATCAAAGAAATTGATTGAAAAGTTGAAAATAATTTCACAGCGGCACGGCAGCTACGAGTAATACTGTAATTTGTTGTTTAATATAAAATACTGAACAAAAATAAACATGAGGAAATGCTCAATTACATCACTGTAGGAAGTTCATTAATGTCGGAGAACATGTAACCTCAGGATCGGAACTGCTCACAAACTGTTTACTTTCTGATCTCAGCCCCGGGTTACTTTACCGAAGCTTCACCGGCTATCGGAATGCCTTGCCAAAAGTATTTATTCTACTGGGAACGCTTTTTCCTGGTAGGACAATACACAATGTATTGTCCTACCAGGAAAGTTGTGGGAGTTGTACTTTGTGAAAGTCTGGAATGAAGTCCTACCACTATATTTAAAAAACTGGGCAAGTGCAAGTCGTATTCGCGCACTGAGTGTTCCGTGCATACTACAATTCCCGAATGAAGTCTCGAAGATTTTTCCGGATTGCAATCTTTTTTTTTTTACTTTGGTAACAACAATTTTACTATTTTCAGATTTTTACCTATACCTGTGCTATAAGACCTGGCTTTGTGCCAAATTCCAGGATTCTAGGTCAACGGGAGGTACCCTATGAATTTCGATCTTTGAGAGTATCAAAATATACGTTTTTTTGCGACAAAAACGGCCGTATCTTTTTTATTCGTTAACTTAGAAGTTTGATTTTTTCACAGCAGCTTGAAGGGACCGCAAACCTGAGTAGGTATATGGTTTTAATTTCAACTCGATACCTCCACTCGTTCTCGAGATAAATGGTCTTGACAGACAGATAGACGGACGAGTTACCGCGGCTCTGAAACGCAATAGGCAACTGAAGAAATACGGGTGGGTTCTAGTCAGTAAAAATCTGACACTCCCTATTGCTCCATCTAGAGCGAGAGAAGTTATTTAATGATTTCTGTTTCTCACCTCATAAAAGGGACAGATTTCTTTCGGCCTTTTCTAAATAAAATGATACATATAAAATTCACAATCGTATGAAAATGTAACCTTACTTTGCTAAGTCAAAGTACTTTCTATAAAACGTGTTCAGATTGGGTTTAAAACTATGATTTTGATAAACCTGTGATCTGATCCTGTTTACCAAAACTAATGATACAAAAGTTACATTATTTATTTCTTCTTACCTTAGTAACACCTTCAATTCAACGAATAAAGTACAGACTGAATAAATGAATAAATTAACCGACTGTATATTACATGTATCTCAAAATTTTTACAGTAGGTATAGGAGCTGAGTTGCGAGCTTTGGTTTTTGACGAGTTATGTTTTTGATGGCATATTTATTTCTTCTTACCTTCGTAACACCTTCAATGAACGCCCTAGTAGCGAGCTCTCCTGGTCCATCAACAGTCTTCCCGTCATCATCAGGGCCCCAAGAAGCGCTGTATATGTCCACATGCTGAGGGTTAAGGCTTAAGGAGCGGGCTTCAACAGCATCTGTGACGTCACCATCCAACATACGCACACCTGTGGAAACGGGACTATTATTAGTACGGAAAATGATTCAAGTAGAATTTATTTGAGAAAAAGTATTGTGAGAAAGGAATGGTTTTTTCAATACACTTAGATGCTTGAACTCCTTTCCTACTGTTCCGCTATATTTCGCACTAGTTTGGAAAAGTGCAGCGGCCAGTTCTCGATACACTTTATTACATTGTACCATGCGACAGCCCCCACCAAGGTGCATGGAAAACTAATGCGCACGCAAATTCTCACAGTAATTTGTTTTTAAAAATGGAATTATTATGTTTATGAGTCAATTTTTGAGTCAGCGTGTTGAAAAACATCAATTGATAGACGTTAACCATTGCCATTGCAATTTCTATGCTCCACATCGACCTTGTATTTGGTTCAGGCGAAAATTTCACCTCGGTTGCAATGACATACATCAAAATGTACTATTTTTAGTCCTTGATGAGATCACAGGACTTTCGTATGGTGCATAGCGCTCGTATTTTTGATGGACTGATGAATGTAAGGAAAGAACCATCAATTTCAAACCAAAATTATTTTTATTTTGAAATAGGAATACAGCCTGCGTATGAAACAAAAACTAAACTTTCTTTTTTTATTTCCATTTATCCACGCCGCATTGGAAAACTACCGGCCAGACTCTAATGGGTTATTCAAACTCGAATCCTAAAAAGTTCAGCGTTCGGGCAGGCTCGTGTGTTTTTCAAATTCAAAAGGCCGTACGTGGGTGAGTATTTGGACAAAAGCGTAATTAGCATAAAATGTAAAAGTCCCTGGCTGAGATAAATGTTAATCCCAACAAAAACATGTTTTGTTATCCCGTTTGTAACTGTAATTCGTGTTAATTTAGAGTTCCGGGGATGTCAGCTTGAGTAATTTATTTCAGTTCATCCCAAGGGCTGTTTTGAAACATACAGACGTAAAACTTGTGATAACGTAAAACGGTAGCTATCATCGTGACACTTCCCGAATAATAAATTATATCAGAAACAGAATCTTGTCATTTCATTTCGCCTTCGTTCGTGTGATGAGCGTACACTGTTTTATAACCATATATAAATGCTCTCTATGTCGGCATCGGAACATAACACGCATGTAACTGGGTCTCTGAAATTCCCAGAATTTCGTCTAGCAGCCTTTGATCGCATGTTTGTTATAAATTACAATTAGGGAGTCCTTTACAGTGAGTTTTACGATGTAAATATAAATCGAGGCTCCCACTGAGTAAACTGTAAAAGATCTGGCAGGCTATTCTGATAAATATTCAACTATGAACAAGCCAGTGTTTGCGATGAAATCCCGAATTTATGCACGAAGACACGTCTGTACTGCAGAGGGTTAAGGTAAACGTAATATTATCATTATACTTGCCGCTAAGTAATGTTTACACGAAGCTGGCCATTGCGATAAACTTGCAAGTTTATACTGTGTAGAAACGTATAAGTTAAACAGTGTTGCTAAGCGAGTTACACAAACGAATATACTTCGTGGCTACGTAGACTTGCTAATAACTTTATGCCCCGAAGCGTTTTCATATCGCTACACAGAACAGTCTGACACGGAAAAGTTCATATTTTCTCATTTGTACAAACATTTCGCTAAAACACATTTTCGAGAACTTTTCAACATCACTGTAGCAAAAGATACGGCCGATTTATTTAACAGGCGAAAGATATAACTTTAGCAGGATAATTTAAAAAATGTTAAGTAATATTGTATGTTTGCTGATAAACAATAATTTAAGCAATTTCAATGATTAAATTACATAGAAACGCAAACAACCTATTTTGTATCTATTATAATTAAATATTTCTTAGACTATTCCTGAAAAGTCGCCACGCCCCGAACATTGTATGATCAATTTTTGTTTTGATTAAAATAAAACACGAACTGATTAAATATTTGCAGCATTATCCGTTGTATATCTCTGATATTACTAACTTAATATTCAGCCCAAAACCAGCAGTATCTACCCATTTTATCGTCATTTTACAACCCACATTATATACCAGCTGTTTATATAATATAAAAAAAACCTAATAAAAACTTACGAGGCAACATAAAAACATGCATACGGCGTAACAGTAAACTTGAAAATATACTTTTTTCTTTGTCTTTTCTTAACACAATGAGATCTGGTGGGTAATCCCGTGAATTTCATTCGGTGAACACTTTTATTGGTCGTTTGATGTGGCCAAGAGTGCTTAGGTGAAGTACCTACACCCACATTTAAAGAAAATTATATGTGCAGAGCTGGTGTACCTACTAAATATCACTAATATTCCATACAAGTAATAGGATTTCAACCTACACAGACCAAAACTCATAATCTTACATAAAAATCTGTACTTTCAAAAGATATAGTTCCATAGCGTAAAATAGTATTTTTATTTTTGTGTGTACCGTGAAGCAGGAAGAAGTACTTATTTATACGCAAGTTCTGTTGGATTATCTGAAAGAGTTACTATGTCCCTGGAACGCAAAAGGTAACTGAAGGAATATAAATACGTGTTAGTCAGTAAAAGTCTGACACGCCCTCTTGCATCACTCAGAGCGGGACAAGATATTGGATAATTTCTCAACTCAAAAAAATGGTCCTCATAGGCTATATCATAATGTGTCATATATTTAAATCGATGGCGAACACTCAAATGAAATATTCATTTGAGTGTTCGCGTTCATTCATTTGAGTATTTACAAATATCACGGCCAGTTAGGCATACTCATAGAATTATCATGGTATTACGACCTACTGGCAGCTTTTTAGTGAAGAATTTTATAAGTACAGTTAATTACATTTCATCTTCATTTTTGTAAGCCTTTATATTCCCAGAGCTGGGAAAAGTTCTCCCCCAACTTCTTCCGGGTATTCTTTTCGCGAGCCACCTCGAACCAGCCCTTGTGGTAGGCTTCCAAGTCATTTAGGTGGTGAAATGTCACCACCACTTCCCAAGACGGCCTCGGTGGCCTCCTACCCAGCAGTCAATTTACATACGACTGACGTGAGGTTCATCTTGATAGTACCAATAAATGTCCAAGCAGACAAAGCAAAAACCTTATTAACTAAATTCTAGTCCATCTATCTTACTTAATATTTCTTGCGAATCGAATATATTAAGTAAGGCAGAACTGTTCTTTATTACGCATTCATAAATTCTCCTATAAAACATGAAAGTTGATCTGATCTATCTACTATATTTCTTGTGGTCTGTAATCCGCTGGGATGTTATTGATGATGTCACGTTTTTTGAACGACACTAAGCCATGAGAATATCAATCGATGGTAACCTAGGGACCTTATTTATAGACAGAATATTTTGGCAAAATAAAAATGCTATAAGACTTTTAGCGTTGTTGATATTGATCATGAAACTTTTTTTATCATCTGCGTTTGTGTTTACCATATGTCATTATTAATAGCCCACTTCTATATACCATCATCATCATCATTTTAGCCGAAAGACGTCCGCTGTTGGACATAGGCCTCCCCCAAGTGTCGCCATAATGACCGGCCATATGCGTCTCGCATCCATAAGATACCCGCGACCCTCAACAGGTTATCGGTCCACCTTGTGGGAGGCCTTTCAGTTCTGCGTCTTCAGGTACGTAGTCGCCATTGCAGAACCTTTCGTCCCCAATGACCATCTGTTCTGCAAACAATGAATCGCCAAACTTAAGTGGCATTGGGTATAAGGACCATATTGCTCGCAGTCATCTATTATATGCTGTTATTATTATACGCTACTTAAGGTATCTTAAGTCCTTTCAAAATCATAAGTCATTTATTGGAGCCAGGCTGAAAGTAAGCGCTTTTCGGACTTTAAAATTTACATAATCAATCGAGCACTTTCTTACCCCAACACGCCTTAAGTGTCAAGGTATTTTGAGCTTTCCTCTTATGAACCTATGCGATGTCAGGTCACAATAAAAAAAAGACAGTGTCTCAAAACAACCTCGCAGTACTTCCTACCTTCCTTATAGCAATAAGCACTACAATAAGTGTCGTATGTCCGACACTAAAGAACCAACTACTTACACTATTACAATTTGCACTTAGAACACAAGTCTTCTTAGGTTCTAAGATAGATCTTGACAATGCACTCTCAGAACACATCAGTCGTGCAAAGTGCAAGACTTAGAGCACTTGTGGACCATTGAGGACAAAAGCATTGTTTGTCTCTCTTTAAGCATCCATTAGATGGTCCATGAAGAGACTAAGAACTGTTGTTGATAATAATTTTACTATGAAAAACGAAGACTGTGCCATGCGTTTGAGACAAGGGCTATATTTCACCGAGATACCATGGCGGCACGACCAGTCGCCGCTACCAACAAAATGTAGACAGCTCTATAGAGAGTTATTCATCTGGTGTCCGTTTGGTTGCGCAAACAATTTGGTGGCACGACCAGCTCGGACGTGTGGCGACTCTGGTGGCACGACCATCTCGGACGTGTGGCGACTCTGGTGTCTGTATGGTGCCTAGTTTGGTAGCTTAGGGCTATATTTCACTGGGACACCATGGCGGTGCAACTGCCCCGGTAAAATTTTAGCCCTTATAGACACAAATTAAACGTCGAAATAACCAACGTAACTCCAAAAACGCCATTACTAAATTAAAACAAATGAAAATAAAAACTAAGCCTGCTGGACAAACAAAAAGGGACAGGTTTTATTTTATGTTGTTGTTATGGCTTAAGGCTTCGCTAAAAAATTTGCCAAGCGAACAATGTTAAGTCTAGACAGTATTTAGTTTTTTTTTTTGATGTAGAATAAGGCCCCAGGCGGAAGGCGAGGTTGTGTCTCTGCTGCGGCAAGAGCTGGCTGCCTTCAGGGAGCAGCAGCAGCAGCAGCAGCAGCAGTTCCAGGGGCACATTCAGCGCCAGCTCTCCGTCCTGGAGGGCATTGTTCTGCGCCCCCCTCTCGCGACCTCCGGCCAGAAGAAGACGGCGTCGTATGCCGCTGTCGCCGCGGCCACGACGACTGCAGCACCTAAGGCAGGCCCGTCGGGGCAAGCCAGGCGCGTGGCCGCGGCGTCGGAGCCTGCAAGGGCGGCCCTGGCGGCCAAGCAACAGCAGCGGCAGGGGAAGCCTGCCCCTCCCCCGAAGGGCAGGGTGGCGGCTGCCACCAAATCGGCGGGACCTCTCGCCGCGGCGGCGACTAGGTCGCGCCTGCCGCCTTCTCCGCCCGAAGACCCCTCGGCTGGCGCCGAGTGGATGGTCGTCGGCGCCAAGAAGAAGGCGAGCAAGGCGGCAAGGGCGGCCAAAAAGCGCAGGCGGCGACAAGAGCGCAAGAAGCGGGCCATGGCTGCTCGTCTTCGCGCCCCGACTTCCGCAGCTGTAGTGATCACACTACAGCCAGCTGCGGAAAAGAAGGGCGTGAACTACGATGTAGTCATGGCGAAGGCGAAACAGGCGGTGGTGGGCCACCTCGATGAGTTCGGAGCCTCCGGGGGCTTCCGAATGAGGCGTACCGCGACCGGGGCCCGAATGTTGGAGGTCCCTGGGGCAGACAGCGGAGAGCTCGCCGACGCCCTGGCCGAAAGGATCAGGGCGTCCCTGGACGTCGAAGAGGCCCGAGTGTCCAGACCCACCAAAAGCATGGACATGCGCATAATGGGTCTGGACGACTCTGTCAGGGTGGAAGAGGTGGTGGCCGCCATCGTCAGGGCGGGAGGGTGCACGACCGATCAGGTCCGGGCGGGCACCATCCGCGCTGACAGCACGGGCATGCGAGCCGTCACGGTGAGCTGCCCCGTGTCGGCGGCCAAGGCCATCACGGCCGAGGGCCGAAGGCTGTTGGTGGGCTGGGTTTCGGCCCAGGTAAAGCTGCTGGAGCCCAGACCTCTGCGGTGCTACCGCTGTCACGTGGGGCACCACGTGGGTGCCTATTGCGCCGCAGAGGACCGCAGTGACCGTTGCCACCAGTGCGGACAGCCCGGGCACAAGGCCGTTGAATGCCGTGCAAAGCCGCACTGCTACGCATGTGCGGCTGCAGGCAAGCCGGCCGACCACCGGGCTGGGGGCAGGTCCTGCGACCCCCCCGCCAAGGCCAAGGGCAAAGTCAGGCCCATCCACCCTGACGTCCTCACCGCCGCAGCCACCACCTTGGCTGCCGGCGCTGTCGCCGCCGCTCCCGCCGCGGCAGTGCCCTCACAGGGGGCTCAGGAGGAGACTGTAATGGAATGTCAATAACGACACCATTACGTCTCCTCCAGGCGAACATCAACCACTGCGCCCCCGCTCAGGATCTGTTGCTCCAGAGCATGGCGCAGTGGTCGATCAATGTCGCCGTCGTCTCCGAGCCGTACTACGTCCATCCCCGCTGGGTTCAGGACCTAGACGGCTCGGTGACGCTAATTTCGTCGGCCGCCGCCGGTACCCCGCCCCTCGAGGCTGTTGCGAGGGGACGGGGTTGCGTGGCAGCACGGGTCGGGGACATTGCAGTGGTAGGCGTCTACCTGTCCCCGACCAGAACTCCCGACGAACTCCATATCTCCCTTATGGAGCTAAGTGCCGTCGTCGCTGGGTTTGGTACCCTCCCCGTGGTCGTTTGCGGGGACTTCAACGCCTGGAATACGGCTTGGGGTTCCCGGCGCACGAACACACGGGGTCGGTTGGTGGAGGACTGGGCCTTGGAGCTGGGCCTGGTCGTCCTGAACCGGGGTTCTGTCCCCACGTTGGTGCGGAGGCGGGGTGAATCAGTGGTGGACCTCTCGTTCGCTAGCCCCGCTCTGTCGCCGCGTGTCGTCGACTGGCGCGTTATGGAGGAGGTGGAGACGTACTCCGACCACCGGTATATCCGGTTGGACGTCTCCGCCGAAACCTCGGCCGCGCCGGTCCGACAGAGCCCTTGCGGTCCGCGGTGGGCGCTTAAGCAGATGGACCGGGAGCTCCTCCTGGAAGCCGCGACGGTACAGGCCTGGGTGCAAGCACCGGACAGGCCTGTCGACATCGACGTCGAGGCGGAGTGGTTCCGGGAGGCCATGTCGCAAATTTGCGATGCGGCAATGCCCCGAGTCCGTCCAGGACGTGCTAAGCGCCAGGTGTACTGGTGGTCGCCGGAAATCGCTGCACTGCGCAACACGTGCAATCACGCGCGACGCCGGTACGCCAGATACTGCAGGCGCCGCATCCGTCCGCCGGATGCGGAGGCCAGAGAGGCGGAGCTGTACGAAGGTTACAGAGAGGCAAAACACACCCTCCGAGCGGAGATTAAGCGGGCCAAACTCGAGGCCCGCGACGTGTGGCTGGGGTCTCTGAACGCGGACCCATGGGGGCGCCCGTACAAGTTGGTACGGGAGAAATGCGCCCGTGGGCTCCCCCGCTGACTCAGAGTCTCCGGCCCCAACTCGTGGAGGGTGTGGTAAGCGCTCTGTTCCCTGCGCGAGGGGAACACTCCCCCCCGCCCATGGCTCCGCCTCCGCCAGCGGTGTCTGACGCGGACCGCAATAGCGACGACGACGATAATGCTCCAGAGGTGACCGAGGCAGAGATGAGAGTGGCGGTGCAAAGGCTGAGTGCCAAGAACGCCGCCCCAGGACCCGATGGCTTGCCTGGGAAAGCCTGGGTCCTGGCCATGGAGGCTCTCGGGCCTCGACTGAGAGGGCTCTTCAGCGCATGCTTGGAGAGGGGCCAGTTCCCACTTCGCTGGAAGACGGGGAAACTGGTCCTCATCGCGAAGCCAGGGCGCCCTGCGGACTCTCCGTCCGCGTACCGGCCCATTGTGCTGCTCGACGAGGTGGGCAAGCTCTTTGAAAGAGTGATTGCGAGCCGCCTCGTCGCGCGCCTTTCACGGGTGGGGCCGGACCTTTCGGACGGACAGTTCGGCTTTCGCAGGATGCGCTCGACGGTGGACGCCATCATGCGCGTGCGAGCCCTCACGACGGGGGATGCGGTGTCCCAGGGTAGGTGTGTCGTGGCAGTGTCCTTGGACATTGCCAACGCTTTCAATTCCCTGCCCTGGAGTACGATCCGGAGGGCACTCCGGTACCACCGGGTGCCCGAATACCTCTGTCGAGTAGTCGAGGCCTACCTGTCGGACAGGTATATTGTCTACCCCGGTCACCAGGGAGACTGGAAACGTCGGGAGATGTCGTGCGGTGTTCCGCAGGGGTCGGTACTAGGGCCACCCTTGTGGAACATCGGGTACGATTACGTGCTGCGGGGCGACCTCCCTGACGGGGTCAGCGTAGTCTGCTACGCAGACGACACGCTGGTTCTAGCGCAGGGAGAGTCGTACCGGGCGGCGGCCGCTTTAGCGACACGCGGGGTTGCGATAGTCGTTGGTAGGATCCAGGAGTTGGGACTCGAGGTGGCGCTGCGCAAATCCGAGGCCATGTGTTTTCACGGTCGCGGCCGTCGGAACGCGCCACCGTCGGGTTCTAACTAACGGTAGGAGGAGTTCGCATCGGCGTCGGGACATCGATGAGGTACCTGGGACTCATCCTCGACAGCCGATGGAATTTCGAGGAGCATTTCCGACGTCTGGCTCCCAAACTCAACCGGACTGGGGCCGCTCTCAAGCGGCTCCTGCCCAACCTTGGGGGTCCAGACGCCTCCTGCCGGAGGCTCTACGCGGGGATCGTTCGGTCCATGGCCCTCTACGGGGCGCCGGTGTGGGCGCCGTCGCTGAAAAAGCGACCGGCGGCCATTCTGAACGCCTGCCAGAAGGTCATGGCAATTCGGATGGTGCGGGGATACCGCACGATTTCCTGCGAAGCGGCGAGCCTTCTGGCTGGCCTACCACCGTGGGATCTGGAGGCAACAGTCCTTGCACACATGCACGACATGCGCGTGGAGATGCAACGCCGGGGTGAAAGTCCTCTGCCGCGACAGGTCACGGCATGGCGGACAGAGCTCCGGCGGAATCTCATGGTGGAATGGCGTCAGCGACTATCGCAACCCCGTCATGGGCACGCCACAATTATGGCGATAAGTCCCCTCTTTGAGGCGTGGCTGGAAAGACCTCACGGCGTCCTTACCTTCCGCATGACACAGGTCCTCACCGGAAATGGCAAGTTCGGGAGGTTCCTGTTCCGAATTAAAGCGGAAGTGACGCCCGGGTGTCGCCACTGTGCGGAACGCCCGGAGGACACGGTGGAGCACACAATCGCAGTGTGCCCTGCTTGGGCGGAGCATCGCCGTGCCCTCGTGGGGGTGATCGGCGGCGGAGACCTCTCGCGCCGGGCCTTGGTCGAGGCCATGGTCCGGAGCGAGGAGGAGTGGCAGGCGGTCGCCGACTTCTGCGAAGCAGTAATGCTCGCTAAGGAGGAGGCCGACCGCATCAGGCAACGGCGCTCTCGCCGCCGCCGCCGGGATTCCGATCCCGATTTCCAGCCACCGTAGGCGCGGGCTTGCGGACAGTGAGCAATGGGTAGCTCGCTGTCCGGCCGTCCGGTAACCGTCCGGACCAAGCCCAAGTCGTCGACGGCGCGCGCTGTTCCCGCGCGCCTCAAGGAGTTGTCAGCAACAGCAGGGGCCCAGCCGGGTCGAAGCCTACTGGGGCCAGGGTAATCCGAAAGGGCGCTCGAGCCCCGGTATGAAGGCTTGAAGGAACGGGATGGGTTTTTTAGTCAGTAAGAGTCTGACACTATCTCCCGCTCCGCCCAAGAGCGGGGGTTGTCATAAGATGATTTTTCCCATCGAAAAAAAAAAAAAAAAAAAAAATGTAGAATAAGGTCACTTTGTTTTTTTTTAGAAAGCAGTGTATCACTTATAGTCTCATCTTTACAGAAAATGTATCCAGTTAGCAGCAGCGTTGGAAGGCCTCCTACAAGGTGGACCCATCAGTCCAGGTCACCTGGTAAAGCGATGCTGAAATGATGATGATGATGATGTGTCGAGTCAGCCTAGCACTTCGGCAAGCTCCACTGAGGTAGTCAATATTACAATAAAATTCTCAGCACCATTTTCCCAAGATCGCGCGTCTTTTAATCATTCCACAATTATTCAGTAGCGTCTAATCTAACATAAACTTCTTTATGTTAAACCAATTTTATATCACAATATTGACTAGGAATCAATTTCCTAATAATTATTTTATTTATTTTAGCTACTGAACTTAACTCGAAATCATCCCGCCAAAATCCAGTGACAGATTTATTAACTTATTTAGGTAAGGTACGAATCTACCGCAACTGTTAAATTATTCCCTGGCATTCTATTCATAGTTAGAGAGTTCCAATCGAGAAAATTCTCATAGATTGACGTCATAACTTACTATTAAACTTAAACAAACCTCCAACACTAGCCCCATACGCGATGCCCATAGCACACAGCGAGTTGTTGGCAGTAGCAGTAAATTCTCTTGCGCATTTCGTGTTGTGGCAGTTAAAGTCGATCACGTCGTATCGCGGCTATCATTACACGTCCTATAGCTTCTTAGCTAACTATACGAATGGTTCTTACCTCTAACACTAGCCCCATACGCGACCCCCACAGCACACAGCGAGTAGTTGGCAGTAGCAGCGACTTCTCCCGCGCATTTCGTGTTGTGTCGGTTGAGTCAATCATGTCGTAACGCAGCTATCATTACACGTCCTATAGCTTCTTAGCTAGCTGTACCAATGGTTCTTACCTCCATCACTAGCCCCATACGCGACCCCCACAGCACACAGCGAGTAGTTGGCAGCAGCAGCGACTTCTCCCGCGCATTTCGTGTTGTGTCGGTTGAGTCAATCATGTCGTAACGCAGCTATCATTACACGTCCTATAGCTTCTTAGCTAGCTGTACCAATGGTTCTTACCTCCAACACTAGCCCCATACGCGACCCCCACAGCACACAGCGAGTAGTTGGAAGTAGCAGCGACTTCTCCCGCGCATTTCGTGTTGTGTCGGTTGAAGTCAATCATGTCGTAACGCAGCTATCATTACACGTCCTATAGCTTCTTAGCTAGCTGTACCAATGGTTCTTACCTCCAACACTAGCCCCATACGCGTCCCCCACAGCACACAGCGAGTTGTTAGCAGGAGCAGCGACTTCCCCCGCGAATTTCCTGCCGCATGTCGTGTCGCGGCTATCATCACACGTCTTATAGCTTCTTAGCTAGCTGTACCAATGGTTTTTACCTCCAACACTAGCCCCATACGCGACCCCCACAGCACACAGCGAGTTGTTGGCAGTAGCAGCGACTTCCCCCGCGAATTTCCTGCCGCATGTCGTGTCGCGGCTATCATTACACGTCTTATAGCTTCTTAGCTAGCTATACCAATAGTTCTTACCTCCAACACTAGCCCCATACGCGACCCCTACAGCACACAGCGAGTTGTTAGCAGTAGCAGCGACTTCTCCCGCGCATTTCGTGTTGTGTCGGTTGAAGTCAATCATGTCGTAACGCAGCTATCATTACACGTCCTATAGCTTCTTAGCTAGCTGTACCAATGGTTCTTACCTCCAACACTAGCCCCATACGCGTCCCCCACAGCACACAGCGAGTTGTTGGCAGGAGCAGCGACTTCCCCCGCGAATTTCCTGCCGCATGTCGTGTCGCGGCTATCATCACACGTCTTATAGCTTCTTAGCTAGCTGTACCAATGGTTTTTACCTCCAACACTAGCCCCATACGCGACCCCCACAGCACACAGCGAGTTGTTGGCAGTAGCAGCGACTTCCCCCGCGAATTTCCTGCCGCATGTCGTGTCGCGGCTATCATTACACGTCTTATAGCTTCTTAGCTAGCTATACCAATAGTTCTTACCTCCAACACTAGCCCCATACGCGACCCCTACAGCACACAGCGAGTTGTTAGCAGTAGCAGCGACTTCTCCCGCGCATCTCGTGCCGTGGCGATTCGAGTCGATCATGTCGTATCTTGGCTGAGGGTCTGAGTCGTGCGAGTTTACGTCGTATGACGCCATAGGATCCTGGTGGAAAAACAAATGAGTAGTATGAGTATAAGTCACCAAAGTGATGGGCCTTCATTAACTTCCCGCTATCTCAATCTCAACTAGCGATGATGTGACACGCACGCTTAGAAGTTTTACATATTTATTATATAGTAGTAAATAGCGACTCGCTTCAGCTTCGCACAGGTTTTACAAATCTTTGAAATTCTCGGCTTTTCTTCTACTATAACATGACAAAAAAAAGAAAATCATTTTATTTGCGTGAAATGGCGCAATCTTAGGACTAACTTAAAAAATATTAACATGCATTTGTTATACACTTATACGTAAACTTTCCTCATGAATCATTCTGTCCATTGGCGAAAATCGCATGTAAATTAGTTCAGTTGTTTTTGAATTCATCGCGTGCATACAAACAGATGCGATTGAGCCTTTGCCTTTGTTTTATAATATGTAAAGATATAGGTACACTTTTAACTTCTAAATAAGGCCAGATTGTATTAGTCAAATCAATTTTCTCTTAAATGCATGAGATAGACTCATTGCTTAAGAAAGTATTAGTTGAATATAGCTAACTTTGCTGCAAAGGTCATCCCAAAGATCCTCCAAGTAACTGCTGGTAGCATTACTCAAAGTAGTAACAGCAAAGAGCCCAATAAATAAATATAGGCCAAGGATGCCAATTTGTTTGACTACAAAGAAAAAAAGTCTTGCCATTCTCATGGACATTATTATGAATTACAGGGCCTCGAAGAAAATTGGTATCTGAAGAGTTTAATACATTCGTAGAAATTAACTGTTGAAAAAAATAAGTCCAATTTTTTTACTTCGCCTTATGATTATACAAGCTTCTGCCATCGGCTTTGTCTGCTTCATCACCATCAGCCTTTTTAATGTTCCCACTGCTGGGACTCAGGCCTCCTCTCTAGGAGAGGGAACGGGCCGTAATTCGCCACGCGTGCCCAGTGCGGGTTGGTGAATGTCACATGGCGTCGAATTTTTGGTTCTAGGGCATGCCGGTTTCCTCACGATGTTTTCCATCACCGTTTTGAGAGCAGTGGTAATGAAACAAATAACACAAAGTACTGCGCCTGGCAGGGTTTGAACCTGCGACCTACGAACTCGTAAGTCGGAGCCATTACCACTTGGCCACCACTGCTCTCAAGAGTAGCCTGCTTGAAAGTAGGGAGAACATATTTTCCGTATATAAAATATCCCATGTCTTAATGTAGGAAATGGTCGGCGTGTGCCAAATTTCATCCACGTTCAGCTTTTTAAGTGTGAAAGAGTAACAAAAATACATGTATTATAAAACGTAGGTACAAAAACCCTAGAATGTAACTTGGGACGAAACTGAAAGAAAGATAGATATTTTAACTATTTTAATAGTAACTACAACTACACCGGACAAGCCAGCAAGCAAGGTAGTCAAAATACAAATGTCAAACGGGCCTTATATTTTTTGAAAACTTTAGGGCTTCTTCACACGTACCATAAACCACACCACGTCGCAACGACAAAAGGCGGTCAAGCAGTGGACGTATGAATAGTGTCGCTGCAGCTTTTTGTGGTTGCGTTGTGGTACCGACAAAATGTCAATGTGGTTGCGTGGTTGCGATACGGTTACGTGGTGTGCAGACATGGTTACGCACTGTCGTTGCGTCGACGCAACGTTGTGTTTGCGATGTGGTCGGCCACTAGTCCGCAGTGTCGCTGGTTGTTGCGACGTGGTTGCAATGTGGTCGGTATCAAACACACGGTCGATAACGACTGTAAAATGTGGTACGTGTGAAGAATTATTATTCGTGTTGTGCATTGTTGCAATTTTTAACGTGTTTGTAATTTCAGGTACAATTTATTGCTCATGAATAAATTACACACGCACAACATTTAGGCAATCTCCCAACTTTCATTAAAATATTTCTACACCATTATTTATTCACTGAGCAAGTGAGCAGCTAACTTTTTCAGCAGTCTCAGGCTTCATTCATAATAACGTATGAAAACAATGCACGATATTTCGGTACTAATCCCGGTATAAGGGTGCAAACAGACCACAGACCATTGGCGTTGTCCTTAGTCTCGAAATATGTCACCTTAATCATATTGGTCAAAGTCTGCAGGACTCTTTGTGTGTTCTCTTATACTGTCCGTTCGTTTTTTACAACTTGATTTTTTTTTTCACTTTTTCCAAACTTTTACAGACTTTGGTTTCAATCTAAAACACAATTTATACTAAAATGTACTCTTCAAAATGAGAAGTTTTGGATTATAAGAACATCAAGGTCAATTGTAGGTTCTATATCTAAAAATCTCTGACTCAGAAGCTAGAGTTATGTTCCAGCTCACACTTCATACTAAATATTATAAAGATGATACTTTAAATGCATGTGTATGATTTATAATTCCGTCACGCTCAAACGGCTGAAAGAATTTGGATGATATTTGACGCACAGATAGACCGCATACAGCACATAGGATACTTTTTATTCCAGGAGTATGTTCCTTTGTAAAGCAGGTGAAGACGCTGCCAACAGTTAGTACGTAATAAGTCTCAAAATATGTCAAAGCGTCGTTCGATCGACCGCGGTCTGGCAGCTCCGTAAGGCGAGGCCCTTACGTTCGTCGCACATAAATCGCCTCGGTATACCCGCGACCCAATTACCCATTTTTTTTCCGAACGCCAACAGTGGAATTAAAGCCGCACGGGCGAGATGAATCGTGTAATTTGAAACTCCAGAGCTTTTGTTCCGAACACAGATGTCACTCTGCGCCCTTTTATCACGAAAGCGTGGATCCCCCCGCGTATTACTCGCTCCCATTCTGATTTCATCGGTGTTTTTCAAACATTTCCTCCTAACATACGTGGAAACTGCGCCTCTTGTTTCCCAATGAAGATTTGAGTACAAAGCACAAAGGGGCAACAGAAGTACCGACGTCATAAAACATACAATGAGACAATTTCGAAGAAATTCATTCCAAATGTCGTAAGTCGTAATCTAGAACATGTTGTTTTACGACACAAACCAATCAGATTCCTACAAATTGTTAAGATTAGGAGAAGCCCCATACGTACAAAGCTTTTTGGGAATATATACATTATGTGTACAGCTTAAGGAGTGGATTTCCCTGCCGGAGTCTGTGTTTCTTGATAGCTACAACCTCGGGGTATTTAAGTCAAGAGTAAATAGGCTAATTCTAGGCAAGCGTGCTCCATCGTCGGCCACATCATCGCTTACTATCAGGTGAGAATATAATAGTAAACCCGAGCCTATACATATATATATAAAAAAAGCAAAAACCATTGAGATTACTTACGTAATTAGCGACTAAGTCGGGATGGTCGGTCTCCAAACCATCATCGAGGATGGTGACCACTACACCTCGGCCAGTGATGCCTTCCCGCCATGCTGGTATCACGTTCATGTCTAAACCACCTCCTCGGTTCTAAATAACACAAAAAAAAAGTTTAAGATAAAGTGATTAATCGATCCAGTCGGCAATATAAATATTTAGTAAAAACCTACTCATTATCATTTAGTTGTTGATTTATAGAATGGCTTGGCAAAACATCTACAAACAAGACGTAATAAAATAAAACCAATGACCCACTTAATCTTCGGCGGTCGTAAAATCACGAAACGTACCACAAAAATGAAATGTACGAGTAAAACCAATTACTCAGGCTCCATCAGCGAAGATTTTTTAATTTACAAAATTGTTAGTAAAACGAATTTGTAGAAATACATTTTCAACACAACACGGACAGAGCCGAATGAAAATGAAATTACACATAGGCAGAAGCGGAACAACCACTGGAAATTTGTATTGACGGATCGTTTCACTGATATCTAAACGAAATTGGTTTTTATATCAACTATTTCAGATCGCTCGAATAACAAAACTGAACAAAGACTAACAACGAATTTTAAATTGGAATTACTTTTGGGGATTGATTGACAAGCATATATCTTTTTGTGTATCGTACGTGAGTATTTTGTTGACAAGTTTATACGAATTGGATATAAAGGCTTATAGATTGAATAAACTTAGCACACTATCTGTGCTATAAAATATTAGAGCACCTTCCACCTACCATATAAAACGTTTTGTGAAAATTAACCTTTCAATCGTGAGAAATAGAGACACTACAGAAAGATAATGGGTGCGTTCATTCGTTTGGGGGTTTAATAGAATAGAATATAGAATAGAATATCGTTTATTTAATAAAAGTGGCACATTTAAATAAAATACAAAAACAATTTTAACGCATACATTGCATTTGTTGCCTGAACTAGGTTGGACCTGTATTTCAGGCTAAAAAGTACAAATAACCTTAAGTAATAAATTAACAATTATTAAATTCACTATACTAAATAACATACATTTAATTTAACTAAGAGCAAAACATTTTTTATTTACAAACTATTAGATCTTCTGTCTCTCCGTAAGAGATGCTGAGTAAGTATTGCACAATAATCTTTTTACAGCTATAATAATTTAATTTGTACAAACCTAATTTTCTGTTTAATCTTTTGTACAGAAATGGGCCTAAAAATGTGAAAAAGCTTTTTACAAAGACATATTTTGAAAAAGTATTGGAATTGCATACAATATCATTCCTTCTCCTACTAGTAACTTCAGGGTGGTAGGAGAGCATGGTGTGTTGTTTTAATACCAATTGTTAATGAATTTCATTAGAGCCGCCTAATTGGGACCAGCTGTTTAAAGATAAGAATCGCTTTGGAAAACGTATGTAAACAATAATTAAATATAATTATCCCATTCTGTCGCCTAGTCCACCGTCCCTATTCCGCGTATGCTGACAATGCTTAATTCATTAAACCCCAAGCGAACGCCGACAATCTCTCTATCATTGTCTTTCTATTCTGTATTCAAAAGGTTAAGGCGCTGGTGGAGACTAAGCCTGGATTAAACTACTGACGAATGGAAGACGATATTGCTAGAAAGTTTACGATTCTGTGAGAAAACACAGTGAAAAAATTAATTTATTTTAGTATACATGACCTTTTTACCGTACCTATAATAAATTAATAATTAATATTTAAATCAAAACTTTTCTACCGTCATTACACTGTTTAAAGCGATTCTATGTAAGAATTATGCAAATTTCCCGTGATACCTTAATAAAACTCGAATTTTTGGCTTCCACTTCGTCAATATTTAAGAAGAGCGTTATAAACTTCAGCCAAAGAAAATTAAACTTCTCTCTCGGTTCGGTAGAATCGCTAAAGAAAAACAAAAACGACTCGGATCGAGTGCTTACACAGTGTAACTTCACAACTTTATGGTAAACTCAACGATATTCAGATTCGTAATTGAATGACACCTTTGCAATCATTGTAAGGTCTATATCCAATTATAAATTGGTCGTTACTCCATTTATGATTTTTTTTTAATCATAATTTAGAAAACTTTCTTATCTATATGTTGGTATTAAAGAATGACTGTGGCCCTAGGATCAGCGCTGTACCTAGCCTTTGAAATGCCCAGTGCGAGCTGCTATAACTGCCCCTTTTAAAAAAAGTTTTTATCGTACTCGGTTCAAACAATAAAAATAAACGCGACATGAGCGCCTAAGCTATCGGTAGTCCAGCTCAACTTATGTACACGATGAATAATAGGTATTGTACGTAAGTTACTAACTACCAAGAAAACAAGATCCAAAACTTGGCCCTAGTTTGATAATTTCTGCACCTCTCCGGGGCCTGAGTCCTGTGCCTGAGCACCATTAGCACTGTCCTAGTTACGGCACTGCCTAGAACACAAAGGTCAAGGTGAAGGACAGAGGTGAGTTTTAGTCACTAAAAACCTGACACGCCCTCTCGTTTCATCCTAGAGCTCAGAAGTAATTTATTGAAGCGCACGCGTGGGTGGGGTATTATTATTAAGAAATTGCCCGTGTTTTAGTAAAAACACAAAAAAAAACTTTTCCTGTTTTTTTCCAGGAAAATCGCAGATATAGAAACCATTTTTGGCTGAATAAATTTCGTACATCCAAGTGTACACTCGAGTATGCCAATTAAGCGTTCTTTAAGGTCATTCAAGATAGACAATCGTATATATAATCGGCCCTCGAAAGGTTAAATGAACCTCTAAAAAAAGTATTAAACTGTGTTAAACCAAGCAAAAATTATAATTAACTACAACCAAAGTTAGCTAAACATTTTTCAAGTAACTAGCTTCATAATAACTTCTCTCGTTTTATATTTAGCTAACCACAAAGTAGTTTTAGACTACTTTCATAAAAAACATTTTTGTTTACTTGTTAACTTGGCTGCTGGAAGCTAACTCGACCTTCTAAACGTTTTCAACCGTGAAAAGTGATCCTTCGGCTTCTGAAAGACTTTCAGTAGCCTCATTTTATTTTCAAATAGCTGGTTTTGCCAAAGGGACAGAACTCAGTCCCCATACTAATCGCATTGCCACTTCTCAAAGTCACTCTTTAGTCCGGGCACTCAGAGTAAAGTGCCTAGCTTTTACAACTGCGAATATATAGTAATAATATAAAGGAAGTGTTAGATCTAAAGAGCTCTTGCATTCCATTGATCGACGTTGCACTAGTGATTGATTCAATCAGTGACCTCATTTTGAAATAATATCAAGACCCACTTTGTGTATCGTAGAGTGCTTTGTTTATTTACGAATAGCAAAGTGCATCATCTTCCTAGCCTTTTCCATACTAGTTTGAGATTGGCTTCCAGTGAATACACGTGTTTTACATAAAACCAAAACTCTAAACAGACTCCGCACCCAGGTTGGGCGCAGCAAAGACAATCTCCACAGGTGGGATTTCTCGGATGGTTCCGATCTTCAGTGTTTGTGCGGCGTCTCTCCGCAGACCATGCCCCACCTTCCGTCCTGCATCGCTTGCCCTGTTGCCTGCTCACATAGGGACCTAATGACAGCATCAGTGGACGGCATTGCCGTGGCAGAATTCTGGGCCAGGCAAAGAAATTTAACAAATTTTGCCATCGATACGCTAAGAAGAAGACGGAACGACTGTCTATCAGTCCTCCACAACCCAGTCACTGGGCAACTTCTTGGATATACTGTTGGTTAGACTTTCTGGCGACCTAAAACGACTGTCAAAAATCTACGTATGACAACCGGGACCAACGGTTTGGAGGCACGGGGTGTTAGTAATATCCTAAGATACTAAATACCTAGAAAAATCATTTTCTGCATCTAGCAGTCACGCCTTTAGATATTCAGTTCGTCTTGCTGGCAGGCCTAAGATACTCCACGAAATTATCCAACACTAACAAGTTCCATGAACTTTTCAAGGCTTAAATTCTTAACAATACTCAAGGCCAGTTATAAAAATACTTACTAAATACCACATGTGGGGCCACTTCGGGTCGTTAAGTTGAAACTTGGAGTCAGCAGCTCTTGGCCGTCCCTTCACCCGAGACGGTTGGAGCTCTCGCTTGGAATTAGTGTCGCGCTTCGACGCGGCTGACGGCGCAGGCGCATCCGATGATGTCGTCTCAGCTAAGAAAAAAAAAATAAAAGTCACGATTTGTCGCATGCTTGGTTGGAGTGAGGTGCCGCAATCTGGGAGAGTGGGTCGGGGCAAACGTTTTGTTCATATTTATTGTAAGTCAAATCTTTGCAGTAACTAAGCAGTAATTTGACAGTCAATTAAGAATATGAATAATGTAATAGAATTTCTAATCAAACACTTCTTATTTATTTTATAGTAAAAATTATAATTACTCGTAAATATTTGAATTTTTTAGTGTCTAATTTTACCGTCAACTGTGTAATATTTCACAAATATTCAGGCAAAACTTAGTTTGACAAAGACTCAATAGAATAGAATAAACTTCATTGTAAGTACAGCAAAATATAACAAAACTACAAACAACAATTTCAAATATATATATATATATATATAGGTATATATATATATATATATTCAATCACTAAATAAACCAACACAAAAACTAAACTAATAATTATGTAAGCACCACAACAGACGAGTTCATTAGACATCCAGTGCCCATGAACTTCTGTATAAGTATTTCGCTCACGTTTCAAGTATATAATTATGATGTCTAGGCAGGCAGTACGGTTTTTTGTACAGGCGCCTTACCATGACGTGTTCAATGTCAAGCGTGCGAGCGAGAAAGGACGGCGCTATACACTCTTTAGAGCTCCATCAATTTAACAGTTCAGTTAAGGTCGTAAAATTAATCGCGTTAAGAGCTCATATTAGGGCCTTACTTCTTTGTACAGGAGCCTTACAATGACATGTTAAATGTCAGGCATGCCAGCGAAAAAGAGGGATGGAGCTATACATTCTATATCGTCCCTTAACAGTTCAGTTTAGGTCATCAAATAGATCGCGTTAAGAGCTCGTGGTAAGGCCTCATTCTTTGTATAGGTGACTTACAATAATGTGTATTACAGGTATGCGAGCGAGAAACAGGGATGGAACTACATATTAGTTAAGTCTCTTTAACAGTTCAGTTTAGGTCGTCAAAATAATCGCATTAAGAGCTCGTGGTAGGGCAACAGTTTTTCGTACAGCCTTACCATGATGTGTTAAATATCAGGCGTGCGAGAGGGATGGATCTTTAACACTTCAGTTTAGGACGTCAAATGGATCGAGTTAAGAGGTCGTGGTTGGGCATCAGCTCTTTGTACAGGAGCCTTACCATAATGTATTAAATGCTGACATTTCATGCCTGAGCATGCGAGCGAGAAAGTGGGATGGAACTATATACCATGTGTAGCTAAATCTCTTTAACAGTTCAGTTTACGTCGTAAAATGGATCGCGTTAAGATCGTGGTATCAGTTCTTTGTACCGGGGCTTATGTAAGGCATGCGAGTGAGACAGAGGGATGGAGCTATCATCGTCATTTCCACCGACAGGCGTCCACTGTTGGACATAGGCCTCCTCCAAGTGTCGCCACAATGAACGGTCCTATGGAGCTTATACTACACCCTTTAGAGCTCCATCCCTTTAACAGTTCAGTTTAGGTCGTCCAATAGATCGCGTTAAGAGCGTCCTTTGATAAACATAAAAAATCGAACGTACCTGTAGAATGATATGAATCTGGTAAAGTCTGGAAGTCCCTCTTCTTCCTCGAGAGTGCCCGCTGCTGCTTCGCCCATCGCACTCTGTTGTCGCCTTCTAGCTTGCCATGATGGTCGTGTGCTGGCGTGATCGACCGCTTCACGATCGCATGGTGATGGAAATGATAGTGGTTGTCGAATATCTGGGGAAGATAGAAAACATAATGTTAGTAATGTATTGAAGAATGATGTTTGAGTCAATGAAGAGTTCCTCGGAATGAGGAATGACAAGGGTCCTATATGTATCACATTTTAGTTCATCAGTTTTTCATACAAAAATAAAAATAAAAAAATTGAACGTTCTAAATATTACGAAGTCTGTGCGAAGCAAGCGATAATACAATAGCGGAGGGAAGTGGGAATCGGGCGGTGGGGGTGCTTGGTGCGCTTGCGTAGCAACGTATAGACGTAGGTAGGCATAACAAAATAAAGAGCTGAAATATAGAACAACGAAGTCTTGGAAGGTTTGTTTTTGGTAAATGAATATTGTTTTGTAAAAAGTCATAGAACAGAAGGAAGTTGTTGTTTATGATGTCAGTAATACAATCCTACAAGATTGTTCGTGTTTTACTAGTAACCCTGTAGATTTGGTACAAAAAAAAACAGTGTTTACAGTGTTTAAGAATGACTAGATCAAATAATTATCAACATAAGGTAACAGTCACTTCTGTTTATCATCTGTCCACGTGTTGACGGAATGAATTCATTAGTGTCTGGTTTGATTATTATAGCCTATAATTTAGGCATAATTAATGAGTATACATTCAAATAAAAAGAAACATTTAAGGAAAAACCGAAGGAAGAAAAAGCAAAATCCTGTAACTAATAACCCTTTTTAGCAGACGGTAAAAATGAATCATAATTTTAAAAGCAGTCGGTAAAAAAACAGAACCATAGATATAGTTTGTCGTGCAGTCTATTATGTACCTAAAGATAGCATATTTCTTCACTACAATAAACGTAAATTATGCTAATTAAGTTAATTTGCAAGCTTAATTATAATAATAACCCAATTTCAATTCAAAGTGTAGAGCGAAATATTTATGAAAGCACCACTACAGATCTACGTGACCGCTTTCAAATTAACTTTGTTTATCTAATTCTTTATCAGGACAAACCACTTGTACGCTAAACTATATATTTTACTGTGGAAATATTGTTGCATTTATTCAAATTGCAAATTATTATTTGTAGGACACAATGACTGTAAACTTCTAAAAATTTGGTGTAGAGAAATTTTGAAATAGTTTTATCCTTCCCATTCAATAAATTAAACACATTTAGAGGTAATAACAAATTCTAGAATTAAATTACTCTGAAAATATCGACATTTATAACGGTATCGATGCTAACACAGCCATTCATACGCTTTTTACAACGTAACAGGCTCCTGTCCATGAATACATTTTCATTTCAATACGTATTTTTTGTAACAAATTGCTATGGTTTTTAATTAAACATTTTAATTGCAACTCCCGCGATATTTAATCGATAACCATTATAAATTTTCTTCGCAAATATAAAATTCGTTGCCAAGGCGAATAAATTTTGCACAGAAAGCCAGAAATATATTTTTATTATTCTCAATTAGGAGTTTTATTTTTCCTCAACGTTGCTGGAAAGTCCTTCAGTTCAAACTAATGACGTTAATTTACAGTTCAATAGAACTGGTTCAATCAGCCACGTTTGAAATGTGTTTTGAAATAACCCGAGCTTGAAGTGACCAGTGACCCGGCGCTTTTAGTTCGTGCATAGTAATATGTAGTACTATGAAACGTTAGCCCGACACTTGTGTGGATCTAAAAATCCAAAACAAAGAGAAAACATGTTAAACGAATTAAAATTATTCCGTTCAAAATGTTTTAATTTTACTCAACATTGCACAATGTGTATGAATAAACTTTTCGCAAAGTTCTGTTTCTGAATTTATATTTTTGCAAAGTCAAATTCCGTTTTAAAGTAATTTAAATTTGTAATAAATATGCTGAAACATTAATATAAAATTTCTCTCAGTTTCAATACAATTTATAACGTTTTCCATATTTCAGTTTTTCGCCTTGGCATATAAAATTTATGAAAAGACGCTCTCAGTCTCCAGAGTGTGAGTGGTTGTTAAATGGAAAAAAGAGCTCGACGACTGTTCTATTTGTCTAGTTTTAAGTTCTTTTAATTCCAGTTTTGAGGAAAAGTCATATTTATTCTTCCCTGCTTTTCGACATGAGTAATGATTTTAAGCTACTTGAAAAATCGAGGTTTGTCGGCAAAATGTTGGCAAAGCCGTCGTTCTACACTAGACGATTGCTGAAATTTTCATATAACTGCCATCTCCGCATTGCGGTGTCGCACTAATATGTTTTTCGAATATTATTACATAATTTCGAATAACACGCGATCACATTTTATTTCAGATTACGAGAGATGGTGCCTAAGTACGTCGCATATCGTACGAGAAGATTTCATTACGGTCGTAATAAGATATTTATATGCGATATAAAATATATTTTTTTTCGACGCTATTAATTTATTGCTAACAAGAATTTGCTTTACTGTAATAATTTCGAATAAAGCAAGCTATTAATTATATTTGGTGCGTTTAGTCGTACCATTAGAAACTGAATTGGGAAAAGGCGTCCTTTCTGGAAACATTCAGCTTTATTTGATTATTCAATTAATTTTAAAGTTTATTTTGCTCGGGTGGTGTGCTGGCTTTTTTTCACCAGTACCCGCGGGACAGATACGGGCCATCCTGAGAGGCCATAAATATTTTTGGCTTGCGAATGGGTTTTTAGCGCAGTAACCTTTTTCGTGGAAAATAAAATATCAGAAAGCAGATTAAAGTGTTTGAAACTAAAGCAGAAAGAGTATTTTTTTATTAATATTTTTTTTTTTTTATTATCAAAGTTCTATTAGCTGCCAGACATTTAAGCTTACGAGTAGGTCCATTAATAATAATCCTTCTCAGGCCAATTTTAGTCAAAGGATGGATGGATCAAAAACCGCTTTCTATTTTTCTTCTCCATATTATTTTTCGATGTGTATTTTAATTTTTTTGATGAACCAGTCACTATACTAATTCAAAATAACAATGTTAAGAATTGAATACCTTCTGATTGTTACATTTAAAAAAACTTGTGAAAAATAGGTACGTACTTACAAATTAAAAAAAAAAAATTAAAGTACAAACTTTTGAAAACAAAGAAATCTGAAAAATTCTCATTTAAAATGATAAACTCAGTATTCCCTTTGTAAACTTTTACTTATTTCCCAGATTTCTTCGTATTCAACTAAACATGATTTATTTTAAAGCAGTCTTAACGGTCAACGAGACACGGGTGTAGCAAGGGATTCAGGGTAAAATCGCCTTCGGGCGCCGCGCTAGCCGTATTTATGAACTCAGGTGGAAAAAGGGATTTTCATCCCGCCACGCCGCGCCGTTGGCAGCATGGCGGCCCAATACAATATGCAGGAAGCTCTCCGGTGTCTCAGGTATTTGGAAATTTGGTAGCTTACTAGCTTTTAATAAAGGATATTTTGCTTCAAACATAATTTTGAAGACTGTTAGCGTCATAAGTTTTGTTAAGCTCTAAGATAATCAATAAACTGCTTATGTAATTTATTAGATCATTATTCTATCTCATTAACAACAGGCTTTTTACAAGTAGTTTGGAGAGATACGAAACTGGGCGTAAAGTCCCGCAAGTCTCTATTGAAAAGGAAGGATCCACCGACCAGACGGATGTCATGTCTGCTTGCTGCCCGAGAGATGATTTCGGGCGGTTGTGTATGTTCAAATCGCGTGGAGAATTCTAATTGCGCGATGCAGGATTTCGTAGTTTAGTTTATCTGTGGCGTTATAGATGTCGCTACACAAGCTTTTATTTAGCTTGCAATGTAGGTATATATGCAGGTAACTAATAAAACTATTTTTTTATAACTTTTCAAAGTACGTAAAACGATTAAGTATTTAAATCTCGTGACAAGCTTTTATTTTATTCTTTTTAAAACATTTACATAGAAGTTTGTTTTAATAAAAAAAAAACTTTTTTTACTTTAATTTAGATTTTTTAAGGCATGCTATGTTAATTTTACCTAAATATTCCTAGAAACAAATTGTTAGAAATCTCACAACATTAAATGTTACTTGTTGCGAAACATTGTTTCCAACTTAATACGGGGATTTAGCTGTGAATATAAATGTATAAGTAACATATTGAACTTTTGTTTCTAAATGTATTTAAGTTTTAATAAGTTATTATTATTATTAAAAAAAAAAACTTCATTTTAATTCGAGCGAGCAGTGGTGGCGGAGTGGTAACAGCCACGACTTACAAGTTATAGGTCGCGGGTTCAAACCCAGCCAAAAATTACTTTGTGTAATTTATTTTATCACTACTGCTCTCAAAACGGCAAAGGAAAACATGGTGAGGAAACCTGCATGTCCTAGAACCCAAAATTCGAAGACGTGACATTCACCAACCCGCACTGGGCCCGCGTGGTGGATTACGGCCCTTTCCCTCTCCTAGAGTGGAGGCCTTAGTCCCAGCAGTGGGAACAGTAAAAGGCTGATTATGCTATGTTATAAGAGCTTCATATACGGCAAATATATTCTATTTGCAATGAACTAACACCACTTCAAATAATGGCCAAAAAATCGTCAAATAATGCCAAATCCATCGAAACCTTTTCTATACACTAGAGCTTTGTACGCATGAATGATAAATTTAACGAATGCAAAGCCCCGGGCAGGTCGTTTGCGTAATAAAAATGTCAAACATTCAACAAAAATGTTCAAACAGTTTTGAAAATAGATTGAATATAAAAAAAGAATATAGTATCAAATAGAAATTAAAAATTCCAAAAATATAGAATTCGCTCTTTTAAAGCTTAAATAAAATAAATTGGAAACTTTAACTAGTGTAGCAATTACTCACTATCAACTTTTACAATATCCAAATTATCTTAACTACTTTTACTTGAGTAATTTTCTATTTTGTCTTTTTTCTATAGTTGGTTTTTACAACAAAGTTTTTAGGGTTCCTTAACCAATGGGCAAAACCGGGACCCTATTATTAAAACTCTACTATCCGTCTGTCTGTTACCAGACTGTATCTCAAGAACTTTGACAGCTAGACATTTGAAATTTTCACAAATGGTGTATTTCCGTTACGGTTATAACGACAAATACTAAAAACAGAATAAAATAAATATTTAACTGGGGTTTCCATACAATAAACGTGATTTTTTTTTGCCATTTTTATTCGACATTAACCTTTTGAATGTCTTAAGTTACACAGTTCGACATAAGCAATTGTCTTTCTATTGTGTCTCTAATTACGGCATTCGATGAGTTAAAATGATAATATATGTTGTTTAATGTTGTACAGAACCCTTCGTGCCGGAATCCGACTCGCAATTGGCCGGTTATTTTTTTCTTCCATTTTCTCATGAATTTTAACAAACCTACTGACAACAATTTTAAATGCTTTGTATTAACAAAAACCAAACTATGTCCAATATGTGTCCACATCTTGCTACTAAATTGCAGGACGTTATTCCGCCAACAATTTTCGAGGGGAAAAAAGGGGTAGTTTCGTGTCAGCGCACACGGTCCTTAGAAAGCGTTCCACCCTTAGGGGGAATCGTGACCTGTGCCGACTTAACGGGGGAGAGTGGTGACAAATGACACGGACACCTTTGTGTGATATTCATCCTTCTTGCTCGTCCTTTGAGCGTTAAATTGACGAAAATATGAATTATATCAATATCACTTTCAGATGGCTTTTATGCTTCTTAATGTTTTGGTCGAGTCACTGTGGATTTTATTTAGATTAAGCACGTTCGTTTAGGACAAGTGGCGATGGCGGCCCAGTTGCACGTGCAACTTAGCTTCACTTTTTTTTTTGACTGATCGATATTTTGACAATTCAAAAGTGCCTGTTATTGGTCCATTTGAAATAAAGTTTCTGATTTCCAGTGATTAAGGTCCCGACTTACGAGTCGTGGTTTCAAATTCAGTCAGGCGCATTTCTTTGTGTAATATATTTCATCACTACTGCTCTCAAAACGGTGAAGGAAAACATCGTGAGGACCGGTATGTCCAAGAATTAAAAATTCGAAGACATATGATATCCACGAATCCGCACTGGGCGCGTGCTGGATTACAGTCCAATCTCTTTCATTGAGAGGCCGGAGTCCCAACAGTGGGAACATTAAAAAAGCTGATTATGCTCATGCTGTTACGATCACTAAACGACGGCATTCTGAACGCCTGCCAGAGGGTCATGGCAATTCGGATGGTGCGGGGATACCGCACGATTTCCTGCGAAGCGGCGAGCCTTCTGGCTGGCCTACCACCGTGGGATCTGGAGGCAACAGTCCTTGCACACATGCACGACATGCGCGTGGAGATGCAACGCCGGGGTGAAAGTCCTCTGCCGCGACAAGTCGCGGCATGGCGGACAGAGCTCCGGCGGGATCTCATGGTGGAATGGCGTCAGCGACTATCGCAACCCCATCATGGGCACGCCACAATTATGGCGATAAGTCCCCTCTTTGAGGCGTGGCTGGAAAGACCTCACGGCGTCCTTACCTTCCGCATGACACAGGTCCTCACCGGAAATGGCAAGTTCGGGAGGTTCCTGTTCCGAATTAAAGCGGAAGTGACGCCCGGGTGTCGCCACTGTGCGGAACGCCCGGAGGACACGGTGGAGCACACAATCGCGGTGTGCCCTGCTTGGGCGGAGCATCGCCGTGCCCTCGTGGGGGTGATCGGCGGCGGAGACCTCTCGCGCCGGGCCTTGGTCGAGGCCATGGTCCGGAGCGAGGAGGAGTGGCAGGCGGTCGCCGACTTCTGCGAAGCAGTAATGCTCGCTAAGGAGGAGGCCGACCGCATCAGGCAACGGCGCTCTCGCCGCCGCCGCCGGGATTCCGATCCCGATTTCCAGCCACCGTAGGCGCGGGCTTGCGGACAGTGAGCAATGGGTAGCTCGCTGTCCGGCCGTCCGGTAACCGTCCGGACCAAGCCCAAGTCGTCGACGGCGCGCGCTGTTCCCGCGCGCCTCAAGGAGTTGTCAGCAACAGCAGGGGCCCGGCCGGGTCGAAGCCTACTGGGGCCAGGGTTATCCGAAAGGGCGCTCGAGCCCCGGTATGAAGGCTTGTAGGAACGGGATGGGTTTTTTAGTCAGTAAGAGTCTGACACTATCTCCCGCTCCGCCCAAGAGCGGGGGTTGTCATAAGATGATTTTTCCCATCGAAAAAAAAAAAAAAAAAAAAAATCACTAAACGACGTTCTTCGTTTTTATCGACAAATGCTCGTCTCTTTCGAAAAAGAATATAAATATCGTATTTACGTTAGAATTTTTAAGTTTCTCAATTCTCTTCGTTATTACTTAATTAAATAATAACTTTTATTTTTAATTTACATAAAATATGCCTCTGTCAAACTTTTTTGCATTGATCGATTCTCGAAGATGATCCCATAAACCCGACATTAAATGCCATTTGGTTTATTGTATTTATATTCTGTTCTATAGCATATTCCATTCTATCATAATTTAAATAAAATTCTAATAAAAAAGTAAAAGACTAGGTTTATTTTGCGTTCTGCACAAATTCTATGTCCCTTAGTTAGGGCTTAAAAGTAATCTTTATTCGCAGTGTCTGCAAGCACGGTTTTCTTTTATTAAAACTTGACATTAAGCTGGCTCAAGGCTTACCTAAAGAGTGTGGCAAAAGATTGCGAACATATATTTATTCGCGATGTAATCCCTACATATTCTATTAATGGGGACTCCTGAAGCAAGCCCGATAGTGACGCGAAAGGGATTATGTTCACATATTTGAACCCTCTAGAGTAGAAATTGTTGCCTACTTTCAATTTCTTTAGGCTCTATATGAATTCACAACATTGGGCGAGCAAGATTGGCGAAAATTCAAACAGCACAAACTTTTGTGTTTTTTTTTTATATCGCTATTAAGAGCGTCATTTTCGAGGTACATTTTCATAGAACCGCTCTTACGTGATTATTTTGTTATTAGGTACCTACACATCTTTCTCTAGATATTTTAGATACACAGCTATCTTGTGGATATTATTTAGGCTTCTATAGAAATCAAAAAATAAATTTATGTAAAACTAATCTTGAAAAGACCTCTGAAAATCTGCTATTTTACGTGAACTTTAGCCCTCCATAATGTACTAATTTAATACTAATGTATTATAATATAAAAAAAATTACCAATAGAAACCTTGCAGATTTCATCGAGATTCTGAATGACGACAATTTTTCTGACAAAACTTTTAAGTGTTTTAAAAAAAAACAAGTATTTCCTGGAACAAGTTTTGTGAAATATTCGAGTAAATCACGAGATTACCAAATGTCAACAGAGTTTTCAGGCGTCATTTTTCTGTTTTTGCGTTACCTCTTTATCAAACATCGCGTTCGATTGCGTTAGATGAAGCAACAAGCTTTTAATGATAAATCGTCCAGCGTCCTGCTAGCAGGACTTTCAGTCCTTCCGGTAGGACGCACCTTTTTTAATGAATATTACGAAAACGGCCCTGCTGGCAGGATTTATAAAAATGCAAATAGATAGTCGGTCTCTTTCTGATTGTAGGAGTGTTTGTTGCATCGTTCTAGCATTAGTGTGAGCGAGATGACCACGATATTTAGACGTGGAGATCGCGTGCGCTCGCGAGCATCGCAATGCGATGCGCCGGGAACGAATAAAGCGTGGAGTCGTCAACAATTTGGTGATGTATTTGCAACATCTTATTGTTTAGGCCGACATTTTATTATCAAAAACCGTTTTGTAGAAGATCACATGTTAGAAGCACTTTCAAAAACCGCATCCACAAAAGACAACAGAAAGCCAGCTACTACTGTAAATTATGCTGAAAGCGATGCATCTTCTGTGCTCCTCAAACAGGGCACAATTGTTTCGCATACCATGTAACAAACGGAATTGCAGCTAAATTTTATTTTTCTTTATTATTTTTCTGTTGGTTAAAAACTGTAAAATGATCAAGCGCGAGTTTAATTTTGTTAGCCAACTTATCTAACGCAAAAGCAATGAGAACCCGATTGCAGCTCCACCAATGCAAATCATCCACTCAAATATACCTACACACAATTTCGTCCAAAACGATCAAGTTGTTTAGGAGCAGACAAACACAAGTACAGAAGAATTATATAGAAAGAAACACAATAACTTTTTCCTGCGTTCACGTAGACGAAACCGCGGGAAAAGTATTGAATAGTAGATATAATACTTTATAAAATAAAAAATTAATTCTAATATCGTAATTACAACATAGAGCTCATTGATTAACTCTCCTGTCGCAGGTCTGCTGGAAGAAATTTCATTTGAAATAAGCAGTACCTTTGTACTCTTTTATCTGTATTTGTGTGTTTGTGTGTGTACATAAATGAATAAATAAATAAATTGAGTACCTGCCAAAAGTACCTATATATAAACATATCAATGTATTAGAAAAATAAATTTATGTTACCTACCTTACCTTACTGTTATTTATAAACACAACCACATAACTTTTCGTTTAATTCAAATAAATAAATAATTGAAAGTGGGTAGTTCAAAATGTTTGTTTCCCCTGATTTAGTGATTCTTCTGAGTCGTCCTGCCAGCAGTCGGCGTACTGCCAGAAGGACGTGCGTCAAATTTCATATAAATTAAAGTCCTGCTAGCAGGACTTTAAAAGTCCTTCCAGAAGAGCTTCTAGAAGGACATTTTTTTGGACGATTTATCATTAAATCATGCTCGATGTTTACGATAGGCAAGTGAAAAAGGACCCTCTTAATGAACGCATTGTTGGCACTAGTGAACGCGGTGTGTCGCAGATTCAATTTACGCACAGAATAAATATTTGTATGGCCTATAGGTACCTATCTATTTTGTGCTATAGGTTTAGTGGATGCGGGACGCACAGGATCGTTCATTGTGGCGACACTGGGGGGAGGCCTATGTCCAACAGTGAATGTCTATCGGCTGAAATGATGATGATGATGATAAGTATAGTTGTTCCGGGTTTAGTTGTCTTGTGCACATGAGTTTCCACGTTTGTGAACGCATCCAAGGTACAGAAGTGTAGTGCGGGACAATTTTTGTTTAAAAGAAAAAGAATGAAAAGAAGATTGACACATTGTCTGTCTAGTGCCTTTTACCATTCTTTACGTTTTATTTTTTGTAAAATATTCAGTCAGATTGCATTTTAAATTTTTTGTACCAATTTAAAAGGAAATATTGCAATATTTCAATCCATGTAAAATCAATGGCTTGTAAGCTTAGTAAAAACCGATAAAACTACAATTGTTTCGTGGAACTTTTTCCAATGACTCTCATTGCTCTCTTTGGATTCGCGTACCAAAAAGCCTTTCAGAATTACATTCGTCATGTTCTATCCGTAATTTTTTTTTTTTTCAATCAGACCGTTCTACACTCAATGTTTTCATCGCTTTTTTTTCTGTTTTTCATTTGCAATCGGGAACGTGCAACCACAGGCTGCCACTCAGTCGTGTTTCAGTTTTCGAACGCACCCAATGAATTTGGGATGCGTAGTTTTCGCCAGAACTACGTTTGTATTTTTAAATAAGCGAACGAAAATGGTTTTCCTAATATCTTTGAGTGAAAATCTGCCTTTTAAGCAACATTATTTTTAATATTTTATGTGAAACCTGAATATAGTTTTCAGAATCAGTAACTGAATCGACTCTAATAATTTTTACACTATGTTATATTTTTTCCCGAAAATGTTTAATAAAAGCCATAAGTTGGACACCACCGACATTAAGTACAACACAGGTCAGGGCAGGTCATTGCGAGCATTATGCGACAGCGTAAAGCTGGGTACGGGAGCAACACAACCCCACAGTCGCCTGGATGGCTCGGTGACTATGTATTTGTGCGGTCAACTAGGTAGCATAACAAGCTTATAACTTTGTGATTTTCCATGATACAGTTATAAAATTTTATACATAGATTCGTTATATAAAAATACTAGACACAACTAAAATTAATGTTGTGTAGTGGATAACATTGTTGTGTAAACGTCCATAGGGGAATATTAGGTTTCTTGTTTGAAAGTAGCAACTGGCTTGAAAGTATTTTGTATGTATGAAGACAGTAGCACAAAATAGATAGGTACAGAAGACAATCTCATGTATGTACTTCACTTTTTATACCTACGCTCGGCGGACGCACACTAATGAGCGTTTGAGCCGGAACTGTTCGACGAGTGATCCGAGACACGACCGAGACATCGTGTCCGTGAGCGGTGTCTATGTGTGCGTTGCTCAAGCGCGCTTTGTATGTAGATTGTCTTCTGTACCTATCTATTTTATGACAGTAGTTTCTAGCAATCACATTTTCAACACTGTTGTTTTACGAGTATTCTACTACTTTTGTATCGTGGTTTCAAGAACTTGGAACAAGCTTTTGTTTAACGTAACCTGAGATTATATTGAAAGTAAACAAGAGCAATTATTGGCAGATGTTTCTTATATTCTGAGGATCCTTATAATGGCTGAAAGCAATTAAATATCGTGTTACTTTACAAGAAGAAGCTCGATCAAAAGAAAGGTCACATTTGCTGAAAAAATATGTCTGTAGGAGTATATTGTATGAGTGTGATCATTCAACATAATATGGTTAAAGGTAGGTTTATTTTATTCACTCAAAAAGAAAAACATATTCAAGTCTATGAAAACAAACTAGACAAGGTGACATTTCATTAGTGATGTGATAAAGAAAGTCTGAACGTGTCAAAAGTTTGATAAATGCAGATAAATGTGACATTTTCGGTCATCTTCAATGACACGATTTTTGATTCACTGCTGCCAAACAAACGTAGAATAACTAGATCATTTTATTTGTAAGTTATCTTGTCTTCAGAAGAAAATAAATTAGTTAATTTAAAAATGTATTCTCCCCGTCTTAATGCTGTACAAACTTGGTCTTTGACTAACTTCCAGAAATCCAAACTTAAGGTTTGCCAACGAGCAATAGAGCGCACTATACTTGGTGTTAAATTAACGGATCGAGTTCGAAACACCATACTGCGCTCCAAAACCAAAATAGTTGATGTGGCTCAAAAGGCTGCCAAACTGAAATGGGACTGGGCAGGACACGTCTGTCGCATGCCCGACAAACTGTGGGTCAAAGTGGCACAAAGTTGGTGCCCTGAAACAGTGCGTCGGGGTCGCGGTAGACCGCGAAGGAGATGGCGCGACGCAGAACTGGCAAGAAGAAGCTCGGGCGCGCGAAAGATGGGAAGAGCCTTTGCCCAGGAGTGGGACAGAACAGGCTAACAAAAAAAAACAAGCAAATTAAATACCTATGTGATTCTATTGCAATAATGCATACTTTACACATTGCAATTATGAGTTCACTACAGCATCACCATATCTTACTACTCTAGGTATATTCGTTCATGAATATTTTATTTGTACTTTTAAAAAATAACAAATCGGTGACGTGACTCAGACAGCTGGCCAGTTTAAGTGAAACTTTGTTGTACATGTTTGCCGCATGCTGTTCGAGCGATAGGTCAGTAAGACACAGAATTGGCTAGTTGCCGTAAAAAATGTAATTAGTCCGTCTTTTAGATTATTCAAAAATAAGGGACACGTATTTTTTTATTTCTAAATTAAACCAAAAACGACAAAGATATAGCTCATTAAAGTTACGTGTAACGTCACGCCGTGCTGCATTTTTTCGCACGGGGTGACGTCACATGTAACTTTAATGGGTTATATCTTTGTTATTTTTTGTTTAATCGAAAAAAGAAAAAATACGTGTCCAATATTTTTTTTTAAATCTGAAATACGGACTAAATAAAATGTAATTATTTTGACCCTGGAAACTACCCTATTGGTTCCCTAAAATCGCACTACGAAAATGGACTTGTGAACTTGAAGGACTGATCATTCTCGGGAATTAGTAAGAAGTGGCTTAAAGCCGACAATAATCAAACGACTGGAGGAAGGCCTTTGCCCAACAGTGGGACAGTACTGGTTAGATATAATAGATAATTATTTACACGAGCTAATGACATGCCAGTGGTGTAAATTTTTACACTTTCTCATGTCGTTTGACGCTAGAGAGAAAACTGTATATGTTTTAGTGTATAAGATAAAAAATAAATAAATAAACTGTTTCTGAACTTACCAAAACTATATCCAAATAGGATCTCTTTAGTCTATTTTCAAACGGCTTTGGATTTAAGACTTAAGACTATCCTTTTCGAAAAGAGGATTTGATTAGTTCAAGGGCCCAATTCCCAGATCGGATTAAGAGTACCTACTAATAATTGGGTTTTATTAGAAAATCGTTCTAAGTCGATCAGAGGTAGGATTTATTCGTCTAAGAAGGGAAAAAATGGCATTTGGAGACTATGTAGGTGATCAAATCCCAGATTGAATTTAAGAAAGAAACTTAATAAATCGAGATTGGAGATTGGGATTATTCAGTTATACCGAAATTTATTGAATTTTTTGTGATTCTATTATGAAAATCCGAAACTACTACTACTAAGCCTACCTTTTTAGGCTAGCAGTAACAAGGAGTTTTTGTAAACAACTTTTGAGAGAGAAATTAAGTTACAACGTTTGTATTTAGCTTTTAAGAAAGAAAATACGTTTGTAGGTACACAAATATCGTCGCCCTCCCCGCTAACTGTCGTATCTCACAAACTGGCGTATCTGCACTGATATTATCAACGTGTTCATAACATTATTTCGAATAAATTCTCTCTAATCGTCATATCTGTATCGTTTACTGTTTAGAAGATATTCAAGTATTTCGTTTTGCGGAAGTGTAAAAGAAGGGAAAAAATATCCTCACTACTTCGTATTTTAGGGCTTTAGGGGCACTACTAACTAAAAGAATATACCAAGATTAATATAAGATGCTCATTAATTCATTAATAAAGCTACAACTAACGCAACTACAGGAATATGATTTTAACGCCTGACCGAAAAACGGTCGCCCTGGAAAAATATCAATTGCCAGTTACGACAGTTAGCAGGGAGGGTGACGATATAATATGCCAAATTTTATTCTTTGGGTCAATAATGTCAATATACTTGTAACTTTGCACAAGTAGTATCTAACCTAAGTGATCTATTTATTTATTTAGGGAAACTTTATTACAGACGTATTACATGTTCATAGAGTGATGCAAAAAGATAACAACCGTGCACGAACATTATTCGTTATTCAAAACTACCCCCATTATACGTAAATATACTTGAAATATGACACAAATATTTATCAAAATAAATAAAAACGATGGTCAACTACCAACACAAGAAACCCAGACCAGGACATCTATCTGTAGATCAGACAAATATTTTTTCCATTCAGGAATCGACCTCGCGACACGCAACGCAGCTGCCAATCACTCAACTACTGCGCCAACCGTGTGTTTAAACCTAGTAACTGAACTACTTACTACCTTAGTAGATTATTACAATCAGTGAAAATCTATTTAAGTAGGTAATACTTCCTACGTACGATTTTTAATAGCCCAGGCAATTAAAAATCTATCATAAACAGGAAAACGCATTCCAGCAAGCAAACGCTTGCTAGAAAACGAAAAACTGTCGTTCAAAGTCAAAAATGAAACCAAAACGTGTACATAATCTGGTTTAACGAATCCCTGTACAGGTAGCGCGTCCGGTTTCCATGGCAACGGGGAGCATGGTCCGATATCCACCATAAATGGATCCGTGGAGCTCCCTCGCCATAACATAAAATATCCGAGCCCTCCAACTTGTGTAGGGTTGGAAAAATCTTTTTTTTATTACTTTCCTTTTTAAATATACGGTTTGTGTGTTTTCTAACGCATGTTACTAAAATAGATCTACAGATAGTTAGTTATTCCGGTTCTGGGTGTCTGGTAATATGTGAATTTATTACGCGTTCCAAATTCGTACGACGAGACGTCAAAACATAGACCGATTCCTATGTTTTGACGTCTCGTCGTACTGTCAAATCGAAGAAATTTTGGCAAAATTTAAGAACTTGAAGATGAGTAAAATTGAAGAACTGGATTATGATTAAACTTTTCTCGTTCACAGTTCATAAATAAATTAAATTTTTCGTAAATTAATTAATGTTTTAAAATTTCTTTACTCGATCTGACAGTAAATCGTGACGTCACAACATGGCGCGCGATCCTATTCTCATTTGGAACGCATTGTACATGTTTGTTAATGCACCCACAGTACAGGAGTAATTCCTAGTATATAGAAAGTTTTTTTTAATATATTTTTGAGTAGGTATGTGGATGGATGGTGAGGTAGAGGGAGGCTGAATAAAATACAGATGAATAGATTGGGTAAGGAGTGATATGAAAGAAAAGGGAGTTAATGATAGCATGACGGATAACAGGACGAAATAGGAGGAAGAAATATATTCCACCGACCCCAAATATTTCTAAAAGTGTATATGTCAAACTATAGCTTTTGCACGCAGCTTCGCCTGCGTACATATAATATAGCCTATGTTACTGAGGAATAAATCAGCTTTCTATCGGTGAAAAAATTTTTGGAATCGGACCAGTACTTTCAGTGATTACCTCCTACAAACAAAAAAGCAAACTTTACCTCTTTATAATATTAGTGTAGATGACGTCAGCATATAAATACGTATATCGTCAATGGGCACACAAAAGATTAATAGTTTATTAAATTAATATTCCAGTTACAACTGTAAATAGTATGCCATGTCAACAATTCTCTTGCCCAGTTATATTTTTCTGAAAATGTGAAATTGAAATTAACATTTCAATTTCACATTTGATTTTGCTATTGTTTGATATCAATTTGATTATTAGTGTTGTCATAATTTTTAAATAGGTTTTACGACCATAACCACTAAAGTAATTAATAATTGTATATTATAGTTACTTAGTGAACAGAAAAGTGACACAATTTATTTGGACAACTATTCAATGCTCAAACTCGTGAGATTCGAAGATCTAAAATTTAAAACTGAAATAGCACTTTATTACCGTATTTTAAGCTATTGCATAGCTTCTATCGCGGGCCTTGAGCGTGGAGACCGAATCCAGAAATTCCGTAACGAAAATAACCTAACACCCCCCACTCATTTGTTTTTTGAGCGTGGTGACCGATAAGAAAACAAATGAGTGAACAATCAATCAAAATTCAATTCAATGTGTGAAAGTGTAACTTCAATTAATATCAAAGAAAAAAAAAACAAAGGAAAAAAAATACTGCATAAATAAAATAAATAAATAATTATAATTGCATATGTTGATAAAAATGCTATGCAATAGCTTTACCGCGGCAGTCCCCGAGTGCCACACGTCTTTTTTTTTATTACCATATTAACCTACATAATACCGAGCTGCAAATTGAAAAAAAAATAATGAAAATTTGAATTTCGTGGCTACCTGGAACGTTCGCCTTAAATCAGCCAACCCTAGACGAGAACGTAAAATAAAAGGCAAGCCGAACCGCTGTTAGTTATTAACGTTCGACAAAAGCGTATAGAGCAAAAACTTTACCTACTATGTACCTTTCCAACATGTTCTCATTTATTTACAACAGCAGAAAGTTTTGACAGGGATGGTCCTGTTCCTCAAATTATTTATAGCTGTTAGTGGCAGAATTTGGAATTGATTGCATAGTTAGGTATATCGTTTTGATACTTTGGACGTCTGAAAAAGTGGAAAACTTTTCTTTTGAACAGTGATTTTCGGCTATTTGTGGCTCTACTCATGACTTGATTTAGGTACACTATATCATATTAGGTAGATATTAAGTTCAGGGCTGCTGGGGTTTTAGGAAGAGTCACCATGGCTTAGGAACGCAAAGGTCAGTTGAAAAAACACTAGGTAAAACCTAGCTACAATTGTCATCACGGATATTGAAAGCTGGCTTCAAGTTGCGCAGAAGTCAAATATTCGGTCTCTTTAGTGGTGCAAAGTGAGACGCGGGGGCGGGAAGTGTCAGTGTTTAGCTCGCCGCTCCCTCGCGTCATAGTCACTCCTGATTCGTTCCCTGCGTTGCTGCATGTATCAAAATATGAAAACGATGGGCTCGCCAATGCATAGGATGCGCAAAGCGATCCCCACTCTAACGCCGAGCGCTCAAGATCCGTTTTGGCAATTATATGTTCGTAAAGGACTGACACTGTTGGTCAGTCCACACCCAGATGCGATACGACGCGACGCAACTTAGGTACTATAAGAAAAGATATACATTTCGGATCGGAATGCCTCGCAGCGCAGGGCTGCGTAGTGTAACGTATTCTGGATTCTCACAATAAAATGTATATATTTTTTTTAAATTATATTTTGAGTCGTTCTTCCCGCAACAAAGTAAATTGCCATATTAATAACAGAACAGAATTAAAAAAAAAAATAGCAGTTACTAAAACTTACCTTTATTTAACTAAACTTAATACACAAAGGAACTACTGAGTTATTGTTATACTTCAACAACTCAACAAAGTAGTACAAATACAACTTAACAGCAGTAAAAGAACTCTGTGTCTGGTAGCAGTCGCCAATTGCCACTGGGTTGAAACTTGTAAAAATTGTGATTTAAAAAAATAGTCACGTGCGAAACGAAGTTGAGTAAAATTGTTGAGTATCATAGTTTTAATGAAGTTAGTAACTAGTTATTATTTTTAACCCATTTGTATGTGTAGCAGTGTCCCTCTGTACAAGTTATGAGTACTGTAAAAGAATAAGTTTTAGAGTTTTCAGTCTGAGTGGCATTATGTTTGTTTTTAACCGCATTTATACCATTTTTTTTTTGAACAGGAGCAAATTATAAACACAAACCTTGCGTATTTACTGCTCTTACCATTAGTAAAAACCGTATTAAAATCGGTTGTGCAGTTTAGGAGTAAGTAGTTAGCAGATAAAGAGGCAGACGTGGAAACGTGTAGGGGTTCGCGATTAACCCCTATCTCACCTGACATAAGCGATGGTGCGCTTACCTAGAAGTAACTTATCCACTTTCGAGTTAAAGACCCCTAGGTAACTATTTTCACGCTTAGTTAAAAATCTTTTATTTGGTCAAAGTCAAAGTCAAAATCATTTATTTCAAATAGACCATTTGAAGGCACTTTTGAATAGTCAAATGTCGGTCAGTCCAAGAAAAGTGAAGCTAAATTGCACGTTCCAAAGAGTAGGTCTCTATGGAGAAGAACGTGCAAGAAACGGTTGGTTCACTACCATCATCATAATTTCAGCCGAAAGACATCCACTGTTGGACATAGGCCTCCCCCAAGTGCCGCCACAACGACCGATCCTGTACGTCTCGCATCCACTGCATTCCCGCGGCTTATCAGGTCGTCGGTCCACCTTGTGGGAGGCCTTCCAACGCTGCGTTTTCCGGTGCGTGGTCGTCATTCTGTAACCTTTCGGCCCCATCGTCCATCCGTTCCACGAGTAATGTGTGTGCCCTGCCCACTACCAATTTAGTTTGGCGATTCATCTTTTATTTGGTTTAGTATGGATTATTATCATCATGCAAGACTTAAACAAAAAAATACACGTCAAATGTTTTCTACCAATGTAGATATTCATTTAGTATTTTTTATGAATCCCACCTATCATATCTTTGATGTGAATGTATTCGCACAAAGCCACAAACAAATTCAATATTTATATCATTTGCCTTTTGCGCGCGCTCCCCAACTCCCAAACCTCAAAGATATTGCGTCTCCCAAATGTTATCATGAACGCTCACAAGTGCGGTTTTTCCAATAATGTAACGGAATACTGAAATAAGAAATCATCCGGAAATAGTCCCGATGGTTGCCATGACAACGGGTGAAGTTATCATGCAAACAATGCGAAATATTAAAAAAAAAAAATAGTTTCTACTCACATTCATATCGTTCTGCAGTGACAACAATTGTATGAACTACTACTACTGCTACTACTATTGTGTTAACTTATTTACTTTTTATTAATCAATGAAATCGTAATCACGAAGAAAAGATGGATGGGTTGTGTGAGAAGTGATATGAAAGAAAAGCGAGTTAGTGATAGCGTAACGAGTGACAGGACAGAATGGAAGAAAAAAAACGTGTTGCGCCGACCCCAAATAAAACGGGACAAGGGCAGGAAAAAGAAGATGCAGAAGAATGACATCGGAATCACGTCACCTAAACTCCATCGGTTTAGGTAGTTAACTAAAGGTAAACCAATCTTGCTGTCTTTTTATTTAAAATAAATCGTATAAAAGTCATGCAAAGATTATTTAAATTTAGTTAATTACCTTGCATCGGTTTAGGTAAAAAGTTAAAAACCTAATTGAAAACATATTTAGATAAATTAAAAAAATTTTTTTTTCGATAAAAGACATGTGAAGATTGTTTACATTTAATTAGCTACCAAAAACAGTAGAGTTTACGTAGATACATAAATTAAAAAATCACACTCACAATATATTAGAAAACACATTTTCGATTTTGAAACTTTATCCATTTTACGCAACTGGCTGGCTGACCGTCATCATTCTAAATTATGCTGAGTAGGTAAATCACTTCAGTAAACTGGGTAAAACTTAAAACTTGGTAGACTTGAACAAAATTTTAGAATTTCAACTGGTTACTTGATAATTCCTCCATTATTTAAATCTGGAATCTGCACATAACGCGCGTTTTTCGGCGTGGCCAACTCGATTGCTTATTTGTTTTTTTTTTTGCTTTATTAATCGGCACGGGAAACTCCGTTCAGACTACTTTTTTGTGGTGGAATATTTATTCCTCGATGTCTTCGAAAAACATACTCACATTCATCTTATTCTACAGTGACCATTGTATAAATACTTATTTTGAATACACTTGCTCAGAAAGTGACTTTTATTGCACTGCGTATGATTTTGTAACTGAAATGAGTCTTTGGTACTTGAAATAAATAAACTGCACTTAGGTATATAAAGGCACTTTTTACCAAACTGTGACATTTTGATTACCATTACACACTAGTGCTATAATGTAGTTAAAACCTTTTTGTTCAACCTCTTTGTTCGCAAAACAAATTTTGAATACGAAAAAATTTCGCAAAGTTATTGCGTTCCATGATATAAATTGGTGTCTTACTTACTTATTTTATGCAATTTTGACCATTTTAACTTGTACAAACGATTTAATAATAAATAAAAACATTTAGTAAATAAATCGTATATTCAAATAAAAATTGTTTTTTTATTGTGGTCTATGGCCGCCATTTTAAGATGCGCGCGGTTTTTGGCTTGACTTATTCGAGTGAAATTCAGTGACTGTATTAATTAAATAAAATTAAGTACTATAAAATCATTATAAAATCCATTGTCACTACGAAAGACATTATAGTAAAAACTTTTCACGCAAAAAACATAAACGTAAGACTAGGCAGTATGATCAAAATACCTTAGTCTTCCCCTAGGGGTAAATAAAAAAATTATGCGCGAGCATATGAAAACAGATTTTTACCGCCATATCTAAACTTTATATGCTCTTTGGCCTTATCACAAAAAATTTTACTAGTTTTACTGTTATTTTCTTCACAAGTGTATTGAAAAATGTCGTATGATACACGTGAGTAATTATAATGATTACCGTTCTCGGCTCTCTTAAGAACGTCTCAGGTCTAAATACCGCCTCGACTGTATTCACTAACATTACACACTTACATCATAATGTACTATTTACTTTTTGTGAATCAATGGCATACAGCGGAATCCTGTCACTTAGATAAATAAAAATCTAAATTAACAAGTCACATCATTTTAGAGAACACACTTTCAATTTTGAAACTTTATACATTTTACGCTAACCACCATCATTCTAAATTATATTGAGTAGGTAAATCACTTTAGAAAACTGGGTAAAACTTTAAACTTGGCCGACTAGGTAGGACAACATTTTAGTATTTCAACTGGTTACTTGATAATTCCGCCATTATTTAAATCTGGAATCTGCTTTTAACGCGGGTTTTTAGGCGTGGCCTAGTCGATGGCTCATTTGTTTTTTTTTTTTTGCATTATTAACTGGCACGGGTTAATGCGTTGAGCCTACATTTTTGTGGTGAAATATTTATTCACCAATGCCTTCCAAAAACATAGTCCATACAAACATAGTGGTTCATCTTATTCTGTAGTGAACTACTGATCAATATTTATTTAGTTTGTGTTAATTAATGGCATACAGCGTAATCCCGTCACCTAGGTACCTAAGTAAGTAAATAAAAATCCTAATTAACAAGTCACAATATTTTAGAAACACACATTTTCGATTTTGAAACTTTATCCATTTTACGCTAACCAGCATCATTCTAAATTATTATACTGAGTAGGTACTTTACAAAACTGGGTAGAACTTAAAACTTGGCCAACTAGGACAAAATAGTATTACGACTGGTTACTTGATAATTCCGCCATTATTTAAATCTCGCGCGTTTTTCATCTCGGCGATTGGTCATTTGTTTTTTTTTTGCATTATTAACTGGCACGGGGAAACTGCGTTCAGCCTACTTTTTGCGCTTGAATATTTATTCTATTTATCAATGCATTCGAAAAACATTGTGGTTTTATAGTATTGTTTGAATATGCTGCAATGTTGATTCCATAAATAAATGTCCACGTAAAATATTAATCAAATTATTACCACGGAATTAACAACGCATTCCGAAATACGAATCGCACAATATTCAAACAAGCACAGCAGGGGAATTTATAAGCATTATGGGCCCTAATATTTTCCGCGCAATATAACCAGGGCGAGTCAAAGGGCTTATGTGTGAAACAACGCGTTCGCGTTAGCTTTCAGGCGAGAACATTATAATAGTATTTGTGAAATGTAAATAAAAAGGTTTTTTTTGGCCCATAATTTGAGAGAGAAAATACCTGCATTTATCAGGACGCATTGCAAAAAATAACGGATACTTTGCTATTAGGAGTCTGCTATTAGAAATCTAATAAGTTTACGGTCCATGACCAGAAACTCATAACTTGATTGCAACACAATTTGTAAAATTATAATTAACAGCCTGATGCATATCTTACCCTATTAGACGATAGGGTCAGCTAAAGTTAAATATCTTATAGGTGAAGTGTACATAAAGACATGATCTTTGGCTTCACTACCATTAATCCTTGAGGTGTTTAACCATAAACCTAACAAATGGCGCAAGAAACGTGTTATTGCCAGCGTAGAGCAAGTATGCTCTAGGCTTTTCTTAATAACACGAAAGCGCGGAACTAATAAGTACATGCCGATACAAATTTCAAATTCCGAACTACCCCAATTAATCTTCTGCCAGAACTAATGCTACAAATGTTTTAAACTTCCCCCGTACAATGAAATAAACGTTTATTTTTCTCAGATTTCTTTCATTATTTCAAAGAAGTACAATGGAAGTTTCGCAATAAAATAGTGCGGAGTTATTTATTCTCTCGGGAACATTTGCTGCAGTCGATGCACAATATTGATGCGGGAGTGGTTCCCGAGGAGATTTTCAAATGATACCTGCTATTCTTTAACAAACTCACCATTATAACTTAGGTAAAGTGAACGCGTCACATAGGTTTTCACGGTGACTTTTGTTTACTGCATTGACCGGCTTAATTTGGAGGGAGATATGTTTACGGGAACCTTTTACATTTTGTAGTGGACAATTGATTCTTGCAGCTTATTAAGGGCTTTGTAATTTTAAATGAGTAAGGTTATTAATAGAGGTATAAAAATAGTTATATTTGATCATCATCATCATATCAGCCGAAAGACGTCCACTCCCAAAGCGTCGCCACAACGACCGGCCCTGTGCGTCACGCATCCATCTGATTCCCGCGACCCTGACCAGGTCATCGGTCCACCTTATATTTGAGACTGGGGCAGAAAAATTCGGAATAAAAATTTACAATAGGTTGAAATTGCTGTAAACCAGCAGCTTCCTTGTTATGCTATAATGGCATGGTAAGCACAGTTGTTAAGCGATTGGCTGCCGTGTTGCGTACGCAGCTTCTACTCCCATACGGAACAAATATTTTTAAGACGTACAGATAGTTTGTCTGGGTGCCGTGTGTGTGTACGTAAGTTTATTGTGAACGCACCCACGACAGAAGTTTAAATAAAGTATATAATTATTTTTTATTATAAATACATATCTGAATAATCATTGAAAGTTCACAAATGCCTGATGAGAGAGATACTCCATATATTAATAAAAAAAAACAGCATTGAATTTCTCAGAAAATATTGCCATCAGCATGGGCCTGCATAAAGGATAAAGTCAGCTTTTTCAATAACCGCAACATATTACAAGCACAAAGAGCCGTTAGCTGCAGATCCAATATCGACTTAATAAGCTTTTCTCTTCTACCATCCATTATGAAATTTAAAAATAGAATGAGAACGACGGAATCGGATGTTTTTAGAGTCTGTCTAATAAGTTAAACGACTTGGGTAATTATTAGGATTTAATGAAATCTGATGTAGTCAACACGGGTTCAATAATCAAGCTTGATTAAGAGATAGAGATCATTGTTTACTAACAGAAGAACCTTATAAAAAGTACTAAATATAAGTATTTTTGAAATGATTAAATATTATACAAAATTCGCAAGTCGGTTGACTTATTAGACAGACTATATTTAGCTTAAGGTATACCTACTGATAATCTCCGTTCTTATATCCGTTTGTTTTCACATCTATATCTTTAGATACTAAGGGCCGGTTTCATCAGCTGTTATTAAAGACCCGGCAAATAGCCTATTTGTCAAATAAGAACTGTCAAACTCTTCAACAACTGTCAAAAAACTGAAAATTTAATTGACGTATAGGCTAACCGCAGATGGTGAAATCGGCACTAAACCTAACTAAAATAGAAATTATTATTAATTTTATTATTATTTATCAATATGCTCTAGGGAACGATTTGTATTTTTATTCATCTACACTAAATATAATAAAGAAGTAAAGTTTTTTTTTTTTTGTTTTTATGTTTTTTTTGGTTTATAGGAGGTAATCTCTGAAAGTAATGGTCCGATTGCTAAACTTTTTTCACCGATAGAAAGCTGTTTTATTCCTGAGTGACATAGGCTATATTTTATGTACGCGTGTGAAGCCGCGGGCAAAAGCTAGTAATGAATAAACACGAAAACTACTGGACCGATTTTAAAAATTCTTTCACCAGTGTAATGCTTTTCACAGAGTGACATAAGTTATATATTTTCTACTTTTGTGCTCGCGAAGCCGCTGGCAAAAGCTAGATGTTAATACAATAAAAGAGCAGATTTATATTTTTGTGCATGATGAATAAATTCAAAAACTACTGAAACACTGTTCTGTTTCGAATTAAAATTCCTTTTAGTGTTGGATAGACCATCCATTCTATCTCAATAATTGGGCTATTCTTGTGAAAAGCTGGCTAATATAACATCACGCTATATCTCATGGTGGCGGAGCAATAACCAATGACGTAAGTTTTTTTTGAGATGGGCAATCATCTAATTACTTCTCACAGTCTGGATGGAGCGCGAGAGTGTATCAGACTTTTACTGACTAAAGCCACACCTGTGTCCTTCTGTTAACCTTGGCGTTCTAGAGCTACGGGTTTCCCTTTCAGAAATAACCCGCAGCGATAACCAAAGACTAAGGTGAAACTGCTTTGGACAGCTAGTAAATAATTAACATTGATTTTATCTCATTAACATCTTTTAAGAGACGTCAATTCCTTTCTTTATAAAACATTACCTACTAGTGAAGAACACAATAACCCAAACGACCATTGTGAATGCATAAAAGTAACAGATCCGATACGACACAATAGTCGCCACATCGCCGAGCAGTGACGACACGGTGGCAGCCAGTCGTGCCGATAGAAGCACTGATTTCAACGGCGACTGAAATTCATTGGAAATAAGATCGGAGCAAACGCAATGTAGTGAAAACGTGCGCTATTGTGGGAGGCGAGGCTTCTACGGCTACACACCCCCTCCTCTGCCCTCTCACGTCTCGACTACCCCCCTTCCCTCAGCTGATCCCCCTCTTTTAGCAGACGGCGTGGCGTTATGCCCCATTGTTAGTACACTATCCTACGACTTGCATCGGTTTCCTTAATCATATTTAATTAATGGCGCGCTATTGTGGCTGCCCTGTTGGTCTAATGGTTAGTGGCCCTGAATGCTATACCAGAGGTCGTGGGTCCGATTCCGACCCGAGACAAATGTTTGTGTGATGAGCACGATCATTTGTTATGTGCCTTGGTGTAATTTATTCATAATATGTATGTGTGTATTTAGAAATATTTAAGTATGTATGTCAGTTGTCTAGTACTCATAACACAAGCTCTGCTTAGTTTTGGGACTAGATGGCGTTGTGGGATAGTTGACAAATATTATTATTATTGTTAAACTATCCATACTTAATTCTCAATCATCTCTTCGACTTTGGTGATGGGATAAGTATGATACTTATCGTAAATCAACAAAGGTTCTTATGGGAACTATCGATTCATTTGTAGATAAAAACGATGGGATGTAGTAACATTAATATGAATAAGTAGTAAAGTGACAACACTTAAAATAATTTAGTGACCATAAAAGGGGAAGTAAAGATAGAGTAAATACATTCAGTTTATTACTTCTGAGATGTTGATAAAGTGGCTTCTAAAATGTCATGCGAATACATTAGAGTTTACGGTGAAATTCAGTTTATAGAAGGGCCACATGAATTTCCTGTAGAATTTTCGATTATACAAATTGACAATACAATTTGCTGTTTCTTTTCCCAACTATCTCATCGACTTCCATTCTAATCTGATGCAGCTGAGGACCCACATTTTGCATGGAACGACTGCCTTTTTTTGTTGTTAGGCTCGTTCTTGACCACTTACTCATGAGGACCTTTCACATTAGGCTCAAGAACTTACCGGACGGCGAACGCCATATTCATTGCCACTAGGGCTAATCCGTGCACCATATTTCAATGGGCTAACCACTCAACTCGAAGTCGAGACAAGAGATGCAGATTCGGCTGCACACTTACTCACTTGATGGAAAGCGACGATGTGGTTGACGAAGAAGCACACTTGGCTATAAGTAACCTATTTACTCCTGAATTAAAGATTCCCAGGTTGTAGCTATCAGGAGACACAGAATTCGGCACGGAATTCTACTTCTTAGCTACACGTATATTAAATGTGTTTTCAAAACGTTTTGTTCGTAAAGGTGGTATTATAGAAGTTGTAAACTTGTAGAGGAACCTCGTATGTATGCATAGTATACATGCGCATACATACGAGGTTCTTCTAAAAGTCTTAAAGGTAAATTAACAGTAGGTACTTGTGATACAGAAACTTAGTAAATCATGGACGAGAGAACTAGTTTGCTAATCACCCGACTTTCCTTCCGCAAAGCCGCCGACCGCGACCGTGAAGAGCTGGATATAGTTGCAATAGCAACTTTAGAATGTTTCCTAGGTTTTGATATTTAAAGGGCACTTATAGAAAGGATTACTCCCCACAGAAGTAAGATATGCTCAAACGCCTTTTATTTTCTTCTCGACGTTTAAAATAATGGTGAAGAAGAATCTTTCTCAATGTTTTTGTCTTGTTTCTCAATTTTATATTTGCTATCTAGCAATGTAAAGCATATTCAGCCTTATAAATTTCCCACTGTTGGGACTTAGGCCTCTTCTTTAGGAGAAGCATTAGGCCATAATCCACCACATGGGCCCAATGCGGGTTTTGGTGGATGTCACACATAGAAATAAAAAAACAACTTCTTTCTTATATCTATGATCGATTTTCCTTTTCCGTTTTGATAGCAGTGGTGTTGCTGGACAAAGTAATGTGCCTGCCTGGCTGGGTTTGAAACCACGAGTTACAACTACAAGTCGCAGTGCCCTGTAGGCCTATGTAAAATAAAAACATTTTGAACTTTTTGAATTTCGAACACTGGGTCAGTGTTCGAAATTCTGCAAAATGCAAAAAAACTTAAGTTTGAATTTCGTGGACTACTTTTGAGCATGCCCCTTAAAAGCCGGTAAAATAATATACAAAATGTGTGAGAAAGATTCAAGTACCGCGCTTGTGGTGGCTAATTATAATGGATTTCACTTTTCAGCTTCCGGGCTGCGGTATCGGTTAACACAGAGTAAAATAACTCCTTTTTCATACATTTTCCTAGTTAAGGCATTTGATCTCATTTAGTGCTATAAAACTTTTCGACTTTCCGAAGCTTACTCCTCGGTAACGGGTGGGTTAATAAATTTGTAAAAATATGTATTTATTATAGATTCATATATATTCATTATCAACATAATATGATCTTTTCATATAGCTAATACTTTATTCAAAAAAAAAACAACACGATACTTTTTCGCTTGCTTTCCCTACTCTTTTCAAACGGCTTTGATCTGTAGAAATATGTTTTCACAAAAAAAAATTCCTGATTAAGTGTTTCGCAGAATTAACATAGCATAATAATATGTTAATCAATCAATATTTCGCATAGAAAATGGTAGGTCAGCGGGGCCCTATGCTGGTGCAGGCGGCAGTACGAGTATGTGTACATTTCATTCCATTTTGTTCAAGGGACTATATGCCTTAATTGTACAAAACGTGAAGACTGAGAGAACACAACAAAATGTATAAATAAGTATCACGTTACTCGCGGTAGTAGCACACCGCCATTTGCTTTTACGTTTAATATTAAATTAACTAGGAATATTTTCATATCTCACAGAAAGAAACCTACACTAACAATGAGTGTTAGGTTACTTTTTATACCGTAAGCAATTACGGTTCGTCTGAGATAGGATACGAAAGCGAAGCCGCGGCAAAAACATTTCTATAAATAATATAATAAAATTATAAAGTTGAAGCATTTATTTGAACGTGCTAATCTCAGAAACTGCGGATCCGAATTGATTTTTTTTAGTGTTGGTTCCCATGGGAACGGAGCAGTAACCAAAGAATCACGTGAAACTGCAAGGGACAGCTAGTTGTCAATAAGATCACTTACAACCTGTAATCATGCTCATTTAATAAACATTTTTAACCGACTTCAAAAAAAGGAGGAGGTTATTAATTCGGTTGTATTTTTTTTGCATCTTGAGAACTCCGTCGTTTATTGACCGATTTGCATTTTTTTTGTATTACTTTATAAAACCACCAATAAAAAATCAAAATCAACGTTTTTTTTAGTTAGGGGTAGGCTACCCCCTTTTTATTTAATTTCTTACGATTTTTCTAAAGGTTGTCTGTTAGAATTCGCTGTCTGATACAACCGCCTTTAATCGCTTAGATTCAAGTTAGTCTATGAGTTATGTTACTATTTTGGTGTACAACAAAGTTTTTTCTATTCTATTCTATTGCCTTTCGTGATTACTCCATTTTTAACCCAAAGCATGACTGGTGGAAAATGCCTTGTAGCATTAAATCCCCTATGTACCACTACTGTACATGTAGTTTTTCATTTCATTGCGAGTCTATTGTCGCAAAACTACTAAGCATATTGCGACGCCTCCTCAAGTCCTCATTAGGTAAATGACCCCATTACACTGCGTTTCCAAATAATTGCAACAGTGATAAATCATGCGAGGAATTTAATGTTATCGCATATCAAGCCAGAACAAGATAAGGCATATTCTTACGAAAGGTAATGCCGTGTAGCGGGTGGAATCATTTTAATCTGCAAGACGATCTCGCGTTATCCTTTGACGGGATTATCTCATACGTGACGGGTATTACCATAGCTTTATTAATATACCCTTTATCGTACAGAAATCGCACACAGATGCTGTTCTTGTGGCTTTAAATTGTACCTAATTTAGGTTAAATTAATATTATTGTGATAACTTTGAGAACCTAGTTTAAAAGTGTGATTTTCGGCCTGGCTGTAACTCGGCGTAGCGAAACGATCCGATGCGATTCACGCGAATTCAAAGCGAAGCGGTTGATATTGTACTACGTGTACGCGAAGTCGCCGATTCAGCCGTCATTTATATAAAACAAGTCACCGCACTGGAGGAATTCGCGTCAAAATATCCAACCGACTAATTGCATCTGCTTTGCTTTGCATACCCACGTGCGATTGGTCACGTCAGCCACCGTAATAGAGCCTAGATTGTTTGCATTATTCACACCGCATTGCTTCGCGTTCGCGTTAGATCGCTCACATAGGACACCGCGTAACAATGATTGTGACTGTAGCAAAACTTTAGTAGATAAAAATTTTTGTTTTTCATATTCTTTATTCTTCTTTTAACTTTATAATCTAGGTAAGTAGTACTGTCCCACTACTGGGCAAAAACTAAATCAAAATCGGATAAATGCTAGACATTATTGTAGGACCAACCAAACCGCACTGGGCCCGCGTAGTGGATTACGACCAATCCCTCTCCTAGAGAGGGGGCCTGAGTCCCAGCAATGGGAACATTAAAAACGCTGATATTGATGATGATGATTGTAGGACCGGTCGTTGTGTCGACACTTGTGGGAGGCCTGTTTAGCAGTATACATCTTTTGATTGAGACGACGATTTGGACGATACTTAGTTATCAACTAGTTTTCCCGTAGTAATTGACTATGTAACTAGTTCATTAGTAAAGTCAAGACTGGAAAATCTGTTTGGCGTTCAAAGCCAGTCATTTTCCGCGCGGTTGGTCTCCTATAGCTACTTAATAAAGTTATTGTAAGACTCTGCCGACATTGAAATTGAAGTTAAGGTTATGTTTCACTTCCAACTAGTTTACATAACACTGTTGTATCTGAAACTTTATCAAGGGAATGTCGGTAAAGCTATGACGGTAAACTTACCGTGATGATGTGAATGATAACTTACAGGTGTTGATACTAATTTTTAAAAGGGTAGGATAAAATTTATTTGACTTCCTGACCTTATCCCATATTACTTGGGGTAGATTCAACACGTTTGTTTCTTCCATTCTGTCCTGTAACCCGTCACATTATCACTAATTTCCTTTTCTTTCATATTACTCCTCAGACAATCCGTCCATCTTTTCTTTGGCTTCCCTCTCCCTGTCCATCCATGTATACTCATTTATACTCAAAGCTTTTTTTAGTAACATGCGTTTCATCCCTCTTCATGTAAAATGACCAAGACAAACAATCGCCTTTCAACTTTTCAGTCACTGACGCTACTTTCAAACTTGCCCTAATTTACTCATTTCTCACTTTATCCATTCTTGCCAAACCACACTTCCATCTCAATATTCTCGTCTCCGTTACTAATCAATACTCCAAATAAAAATAGTATTTAATATTGTTTCTAAATTTCAAAACTTTCATAATAAATCTCAATTTGCTATTAGTGTACCAGGTGATAAATATTAAAAATAAAATCAATTATCCACTTTGTCGGCTCAACAAAATTTCAAATACGAGTATTAAGAAAGAGAAAAATTGGTAATTTCCCTTACTAAGTTCTAAAATAGATAATTACTCATTTTTTTTTATCTGGTTTTTGTTTTTCAAAGTACCTATTTAATTATACTATCAGCCATTTATTATAATATGTATAGTATGTAATAATATAGACTAAAAGTTTATTTGGTTGGTTAAACGCACTAACCTCAGGAACTATGGATTCAAATTGGAAAAATTCTTCAAATGTTGGATAGCTCATTTATTGGCCAGTAGGTGAGTAACCAAAAACTCGGGAGAAACCGCGGGGAGAGCTAGTAATAAATAAAAGAAGAGAGAATAAACAAAATTGCTACTTTAATTAGGTTTAAATATTCAAATTGTGTACTCCATTTACCCTAAAAAGAACATTCATCAAAATATTTAAATAATTAAACCATTAATTATTACGGTTATAATGCAGCCAAGAAAATAAACTTGACTGAACTAAAATACGGGTCTTCTACTTTTGAAACTTTCGATTTAATTTTGTGAAGTTCTGTGTTGGCGTAAATTTTGTGGTCGGCGACCTTTCAACTATGTTGCACGTTAGCAAGCCGTACAATGCAGAGAGCTGACACAATATGGAGACTAAAAAAGGTCAATTTCACTGTACACATACAGCTTGTGGGTTCTATCGAAAATGGAGGTTTCAAAAAGCTTATAGACGTAGTAAACTGTTTGCTCAGGAACCGTAAGGCTAATAGCGACTGCCGTCATTACACTGGGTTATTATTTCTGGCTTGCAGTTTACCTTTAGTCTTTAATGGATTGAATTGTTTATGTACACACAAACAACTTAAAATCGAAAAGAACAAATAGAAGAGTACAAAGGACCTGCTTATTTCTAACGAAACTTCTTCCAGCAGACCTACGACAGGACAGTTACTTTATGTTGATATTAAGAAAATTTAAATCTAGAACTACATTAGACCGACACACACATGTAACAGGCCAGATTTGTACAGTACAATTCACGAATGATGGCGGCCGTGAAGTTTGCGCAGAAGGCTGCGCAGTAACGTGTTTTAGGAACCAAATGGCGACGTGCGTGTGCGAGAAGAGTGTAGTATGCGCGAACGTTCGCAAAGGCTAACTTCACGGCCGCCATCATTCGTGAATTGTACTGTACGTAGAACAACATCGTGTGGCGTGGATCAGTTGATGTTCAGTAGCTCTACAAGTCTAGTTTCCATATAAAATGTGTGGAGACCGACGCGCCCAGATCGGCGTGTGTGTCACACGTATGCGCAGTGTATATTAATTGATGTACACTTTCTGAACCATTATATGAAACTAGCTATGCTCCGTGTCCTTTGGCTACTGTTCCGCTTCTGCGAGTCGTAGTTAATGTTATATAGCTTATACTATTTACCATAAACCCATTTAATCTTGTCGACTAGTTACAGAGATCAGCGCGATTAAGCAAACAATAAAGCTCGTTTTATTATGTATAAAACTAACTGCTATGAGTAAAAGTAGTTCTATATGCTATTTAGGACATAGTCTACTCTTGTGCCTTTAACCCGAATCCCTTCAGCCGTTCGAGCGTGAAGAAAGAACACACATACACACACACAAACTTTCCCCTTTATAATATTTTGACTTTGAAAATTAACTTCTCAAGAATGTTTTTCATGTGATTTTTCTGCATGCATGTTGTGATACAGTCCCAGTAACTATATTAACACGCTGCATATCCCGGGAGCAACATTTTCCGTCCACACAACACAGTCCATAGATTCAATGTTTGCTAGAAGTTCTATATAAACACAAGTCTCGTCTCTCGCCTTTCGGCGTAATATTTTCCTGTGTGCAGTCTGTGCAAATTGAATGTTTACTCGGCAAATAATACAATTTACTTTTACTATGTGTCTATTTACGAGTATTCCTGTTCTTTTTTATTAGAAATTTCTAAATCCATGAAACTATTAGACAATAGAAATGTAAAAAAATGTCCGCCATAAACACGGTTCTGATGTGACGTATGCGTACATTTATTTTCCTTTCAAAATTTTTTTTTAATTGATATTATATAGATAATATTATTATTATTTCCTTTAATTGTCTTATTAACATATTGTTTACATTTTTAATTATTTCTTAAAAAAAATTAAAATGGTTAAAAGTAAATCTACTTATTTTTTTATTATTGATGGGCTCGCGTTTGACCACTATCTGACCGCGCAACAACAGTTTCTACAGATGGTCGTCGAGGTTTTTGGCCATCAGGGCCGTTGACAGTTACGAAAATCAGTACAATGACAACCAAAGCTGTATTCTACATGTCGAAAACCTCATGCGGTAAGTCGACATATTTGATTTGTTTCTGTTTTTCAGCTTTCACGAAAACGTCAGTTCAATTACTTATCTTCTCTCTTTTGAGTTGGTACGCTCTTGCCAGAGTGGTCGTGGTCATCACTGTGAATCACGAGTCGACGAGTGATCATCTTTGTAATGCGACGCCATTCATCGCGGACTGCAGCTTTCCGGGTATATTCATAAACCGAGCACTTAGTTGCGGCCTTGATCTGGTCTGTCCATCTCGTTGGAGATCTCATTGGTGATTATTATCTTAGGCTTTATTTATTTGATTATATCCATTCTATGGGGATGCATACAAACATACCCAGTCCGCCATATTGGATTTAAAATGACGTCTCTTAACCATGCAGGTCACACGTTCTAGACACGTAAATTTTACAGACACGTTCAATTTGGATGATAATCCTCCAAATTGAATGAGCCTGCAAAATTTTAGTTTAGTTAGTGTAACTATTTTAAAATTTATTTGCTGCTATTTGACCTAAACAAACATATACACACAAACATTGCAGGTTGAACAAAAGCTTGTAAGAAATTGTATATCAAATTCGTCAGAGTGGCGCGGTAACATAATAGTTCTGGCAGTCGATTTTCAAATAAAATGACCTAACCTTTTTCCGGCTGAAATAACCTTTCGTATTGAATTTCTTGACGAGTATTGTGAAGATATTTGATAAGCAAGGTTAGTTTAATATAGGTCAACAGTGGATGACCCAGTAGCCGACATTTTTAAAATCCCAAATTCCTGAACAGACCCTGGATCTTCTGAACATTCATTTTCAATTCTCAGGTTGGGCAAAGTTATACGTACTGGTTTTTTTTACTACAGAAGGCTGGGGCCTAACCTGGGGCTGGGGAATAACCTTAAAATAAAGTACATTGACCTTTTCCTAATATCTTTTAGATACCCGAAAAACAAACAATGAATTGCTTTTTGTTATTAGATCATGTAAAGGATCACGATAAATATCGATTCAAGACAGCTTTACACGTCTTTATTTCCGCTTTTGAAATTAAAAATGGCAACAAATGTCGGAGGGTCACTGACCGTTATTCCACGGTTATCTGGCGTCTACCTTAGAAATTTTTCAGTCTGTAATCTACTTTGAACCGGGTGAAAAAATTGCGAATGCCACATGTCTTTTGATAGACTTAGGTACAGATATTGACTGCGGAAATGTTCATAAAAGTTGCTGTGGTCTTCGCAAAAGGCAATTGAAGGAATACAGGTGGGTTTTAGTTAGTTAAAGTCTGTATTTTTTTTTTTTATTGATGTAAACTAGTGCTTGACTGCGATCCCACCTGATAGTAAGCAGTGATGCAATCTCTGATGGTGAGGCGCACCAGTTTATGAGTCTATTCACTCTTTCCTTGAAGACACTCAAATTATAATCGGACGGGAAGATCGCAGCAGGCAGATTGCCTCACCCACAATCCACCGAAACCCTCATCGTGCCGAGATTATTGACATACACTCTCGTTCCACCCAAAGCGGAAAAAAGATGCTAATATTTATGTAACAGTTTTGAGTCTCTTCCAGTTGCCGTTAGCGTGTGTCGTCGGACTTATATTTTAGCACCTTGGTCACCGCGTGTTCACTTCGTTAGTAGTCGGCGTCGGATATTAGAGATTTACCGTCGGAAATTTACTGAAAACTTACACTATACAGGGGCCTTACCATGACGTGTTAAAATGTCAGTCGTTCGAGCGAAAAAGGGGGATGAAGCTATAAACCCTAATATAGCTCCATCCTTTTAACAGTTCAATTTAGGTCGTCAAATGGATCATTAAGCGTAGCTCGTGGTAGAGCCTCTGTTCTCGATATACCACTAAACAAACGTGACATACGTATGAAATGTTAAAACAGAAAGATAGCAAAGAAAAATTCAAATAAACCGTACCGCGTTTTAAGAAATTTCGAGATCCCAACATGTCCATTTAAGTTAGGTAGAGTAGGTTTATGAGAACTGCTTTCAACAAGATTCATGTCTGAACTGGACCTCATTTCGCAGAACTCGTTTGAATACATAATACGATCTCCACATTACACGTAAGTATTACGTATGTGTCCGTATGTATGTAGGTACTAAACATATTTTTCAGTTCACGTAGTATTTATTCGGTTTTTATTTTTGCTGATGAATGCGTAAGTCAGTTTAGAACAAAAATAAACTTTGGCAATTACCGTTTTATCCGAGCCCACGCACTTATCCGAGGGCATTAAAAATTACAGCCCAAAACGAAACCTTCGTCATATTTATTTTGAACTCAAAATAGACATTAAGAGTCCATTAATTTAACGGTTCCAAAGTTAATAAAATTCGCGTACTTCGTTCGGTTAAATGTGCACATAAAACATCAGAAAAACAAGCCGGTGCGAAATAACGGCTTCAAAATAAAACATGGTACATTTGTTACGTTAATAGGCATCCCGCCAGTATAAAGGATGTACTAAATACCGTGAATTTACACCAAAAATATTAGCGGAACGACGATAATTGGTCTCTAGGGACGCTAATAAAGTTGTGGCTGAGAAGACCTATGAATTGGAACGTCAAATATCGATAAATATGGCGTCGTTTTGTTGGCTGTCAAAATGACAGGTGAAGGATCGGTCCGTTATGATCACACTTATCAATGGGTCATACTATGATGACATATCAATGCGGACAGATATACAGACTGTTTCCCTGAATGAACAAAAAAACAGTAATGCTGTAAAATATAGCTTAATATTTAAACTTTATAGTTGGGCTGTGAAAAATACGGATGAAAAAAGATTGCATGTAGCGGAGATGAGAATGTTATGATGGATGTGTGGTGTGACGAGATTGGATAAAGTGAGAAATGAGTATATTGGAGGAAGTTTGAAAGTGGCGCCAGTGATTGACAAGCTGAACGGGAATCGTTTGTCTTGGTATGTTCATGTAAAGAGGAGGGATGAAATGCAAGTTACCAAAAGAGTTACGAGTATACATATAGATGGGTGGAGAGGGAGAGGGAGGGCAAAGAAAAGATGGATGGATTGTGTGAAGAGCGATATGAAAGAAAAGGAAGTTAGTGATAACATGAGGGACAGGGTAGAATGGAAGAAAAAAAAACGTATTGCGCCGACCCCAAATAACATGGGACAAGGGCAGGAAGAAGAACAAGTTTCCAAAACATATTGTGAAAGAAACATATTTTCCTACAAGGAGGACCGATGACCTGGTGAAGGTTGCGGGAAACCGATGGATGCGAGACGCACAGGAACGTTCGTTGTGGCGACGGTTGGGGGAGGCATATGTCCAACAGTGGACGTATATCGGCTGAAATGATGATAATGATGATGATTGTAACTAGAGGCCAACACGGCTTAAAACAATCTATTTCAATTTAATGCGTGAAATATCTACATTTCCATGAATACTGAAACAGATAAATCACAACTTTGTCAACAACGACGAAAATTCTCATTTAGAAAATGCTCGGTAAGAGACATATTGTTTAGGAGCACATGAGCACGACATATTTTAAAAACAAATACATTATATTTTAATGGCACGATATTTTGCGAAAATCTGAATAAGAATTCATTACCATACAAACAAGGGTGGTCGCCCTGCGGCCACGTACGTGACATCCTTGTAAATTAACGCAAGTCCTAGTACCAGATTTCACTGGTATTTATTTAAACTTCATGTACTGTGCTGGTACAGAGGTGGACTTAATGCAACAAGGCATTCTCTCCCAGTCAACCTTTGGGGTAAAAAAGAAAACAATTAAAAAAATGTCCCCCCCCCTGTAACTTCTAAAAGAAGAGAATGATAAAACTAAAAAAAAATATATGATGTACATTACCATGCAAACCGCCAACAAAAATTGGTTTGAACGAGATCTAGTCAGCAGTTTTTTTTTTAACTAACTTAACGCACTTGACCGGTTTTTTTTTATGGTGGGAAAATCATCTAATTACAACCCCTCCTCTTGGGCGGAGCGGGAGATAGTGTCAGACTCTTATAGTCTAAGATCCGATTAAGAACGACCTTCACCGGTCTGTTTAATGGATGAAACGTATTTTATGATAAATCTAGTATATTAAATAATATAACGCGGGTGGGTTGCCTAAGAAATTCCTGACCTAAATAATATAACGCAGGCACCCACCTGCGTTATATTATTTAATATACTAAATTTATCATAAAATACGTTTCATCCATTAAACAAACCGGTGAAGGTCGTTCTTAACCGTATCCTCTACTATTACTGACTAAAAACCCACCCTGTTCGTTCGTTCCTTCATACCGGGGCTTGAGCTACTCTTTAGAAACTAACCCTGGCTCCAGTAGGCTTCGACCCAGCTGGGCCCCTGCTGTTGCTGACAACTCTTTGAGGTGCGCAGGAACAATGCGCGCCGTCGACGACTTGGGTTCGGTCCGGACAGTTACCGGACGGTCGGACAGCGAGCTACCCATTGCTCGCCGTCCGCAAACCCGCGCCTACGGTGGCCGGAAATCGAGATCGGAATCCCGGTGGCGGCGAGAGCGCCGTTGCCTGATGGGTTCGGCCTCCTCCTTTGCTAGCATTACTGCTTAGCAGAAGTCGGCGACCGCCTCACCTAAAAGTCGTCCACTGCTGGGCACAGATCTCCCTCAGGCGCCATCACACCGATCAGTCATATGCGTCTTGCATCCAACGAACTCCCGCAAACCTCACCAGGACATCGGTCCGCCTGAAGGAAGGTCATCCAATATATATATATCCGTCTTCTGGAACGCGCTACAAGTCGCTTTCCGCTAATCATTAGTCTTGTGTAGTTCGCGAACGATGAACTAATAGGAACCGTATCTTCTTACTGAACGAAAAGAAATGTTTCCGAACATGAGTTGTTAATCAGTCAGTCGGTCTTTTAGTTCGCGCGCGAATGTGAAGGAATTTAAAGTACAAGCTACCTTTGTACCTAGGTAGCTTGAGGAATGAAAAGAAATGTTTCCGACATCCGACCACAGATTGCTAATCAGTCAGTCGGTCTTTTAGTTCGCGTGGCGAAGAAACTCCGAACGAGCGCGCGCGCTACGACGCGACGATTGATTGAAAGAGAGGCAAGTAGATCTTTTAGGCTACCCAAACACGTACAATAATATTGTCAATAAAGTACATATTGACAAGAATATTGTGTGTGTGTTATCCGAATTTCTTTGTTCAATATCGTCGCCTTGGAAGCCAATAGAGTTAAGCCACAATTTTTACGAAATGGACTTTAGTGCATTAACGTACTCACTAAGAGCTATACTTTATATTACTACCACAGAGCTAAGCTACTGACTTAAAATAATAATAATGCTCTTTTAAAGAAATCTAAATGATAAAGATAAAAAGATCGAATGTCTATGTCGTTCAAAGAAACAACTGAATAAGTAGTTCGTTCGACTGAGTAGGCCTATCTAAACGTGATCTAAACTCTATACCGATAGGTGACTGAATAGAGCTAATAGAACTAATAGAATGAACTAGTTCACTAAGCGAACTGAACTAGTTCGGAGCGATCTTTAAAATGACCGAGCAGGCACAAGACTACTAATCATCGATAATGGGACAGTTACCTTAGGTGGAAACGCTATTTAGCAAGGCTAATGAAAATCTAAAATTCGTGAATATGCCAAATATTCCTTTGTGGAACCTTTGTAATTGATACGCCCGCTGCCACTGAGAAATGGAAATACATTTTGAGTTAGCAATTTAAGTACGGCTTATGTTTTGACCCGATTTGTTGACTTATGTTTTTTGGTACTTAAAGCAAAGGCTGTAACTAAGGGACGGAATGTAATCGAAGGAACTTTTTACAAGTAGTGTTGTTACTTAATCGCTAATCTTGAATACTTTTACATCGAAACACAGCACATACCGTTTTCCATCAATATGTGTATTTACTAACTTTCTTCGCCTACTTAGCTTTTATTTATTTATTTATTTATTAAGGTCAAACCAACAGCTTCTGTGTACAGCATTTTACAAGTATGAATAATAATTGGCCTAAGTCTTACACAGTCGCCAATTACAGGTTAACCAGCATTCGCAAAATAAGACCTGTTATAAATCAAAATAATCACAATAATCATAACAATCACAATAATCATAGTAATCATGACAATCATAATAATCAAAATTACCAAAATAAACAGAATAATCAAAACAATCAACGTAATCAAAATAATCAGAATAATCAATAATGTCAAAATAATTAGAATAATCAAAATCATCAACGTAATCAGAATAATCAATAAGGTCAAAATAATCAAAACAATTAAAATAGTCAGAATAATTGAAAAAATAAATCAAATGATAATAAATTTAAATAATAAATCACAATCATAAATCACAAATCACAATTTAAAAAAATAATCATCACTCATACACTATGTTAATTGACAAGTTTTGTTCCTCGGTACTCCAGTACTCTGGTTCTAAAGACTTTTAAGGAGTCGTGGAAAATATCAACCTCAGGTACGGATTTTACGAAGGAGTTCATCTCTCTACATAGTCTGTTTATTGGCGATACATAGTATGTGATTAGCTTACTGCAGTTAAAGTTACAATTAGTTAATAACCTGTCGAGGCAAGCGTTTTTGACGTGGCATGACATGCCGTGTTGACATGACGTGTTAAAATGATAGTCGAGTAAGCAAGACAGGAATGGTACTATACCTACATCCTATAAATGGGGGTGAAACTTTTCATTTTCAGCGTTACAACATGACATTGACGACACGGTTGGCGCAATTGTAGAGAGATTGGCTGCTACGCTACGTGTCGCGGATTCGATTCCCCTACGGAACAAATGTAATTTGTATGGCCTACAGATAGTTCTACCGGGTCTTGGTGTCTGATGTATGTGAGTTTGCATGTTTGTAAACGCACTCACGATACAGAAGTAATTCCTAACATGGTTGCTACCGTCAATTTCATACCGTCAATTTGAGACACAAGACAATAGATGCGCGAACGGCGTTGGCTTGGGGTTTGCTTGATGTTTTTGATTTTGGTTGCTACGGTATTTAAAATAAATAAAGTTTTTCTTTTATTTCTTTCCACTCTCACACCCAGATGGATAGCGATAGACATCTAAATCGATTGTGTGGCTCACGGAATTAGTTTACACACGCGTGCGGGACTTTATTTATTTTGCCACTGATATACAGCGGTACATCGGAGGCTGACGTGACAGGGCGACTTATTGCACGCTCGACAGGAGCGTTTTACGGCCCTGAAAAACGAGCAATACACATATCGGCTGAATTATAGCGTGCAGGTGCCAAATAGATAGTATCGAGGTGGTTTTTGAATCGTATTGTTTGGTATTGGAGCAATTTTCAGGTCTTGTAATTCGTGACACGTCTTGTTTCGCGTCTGATTTATTGTAAGCTGCCGATAAGTAGGAGGCTACACAATGGCGTGTCGGGTTATGTTTCAGGTTTGTTTTGCCACGGGGTTGATTGAAAAATTATCGTGGCCGTGGACTGCAAAGGGCAACTGAAGGAGCACGGATGGGTTTTAGTCAGTAAAAAATCTGCCACTCCCTCTCGTTTTAACCAAAGCGGAAGAAGTTATATTATGAAAATATAATCTTTGAAGCGGGGCGCTTCTCTTATTCTTATTTAATAATAATAGTTGCAGAGCATTTCCACACCTCTTCGAACTTACGACTTGTCAAGTCTACGTGTTCCAAAACAATTAACTATTTAAATAAATTGACATTGCTTGAATGAACGACGTAATAACCCAGAAACGACGGGTAAGTACAAAATTGAAATACCCCAATTTCTTAGATGAGTATCTTAGTTAATATACGTGGAGGTAATATAATATCAAAGAACTGCTTTGACGTGTCGCTCGTTCGTACCTATAAAGCCGTGTACGCACTTATCAACAACTTAGTTCGCGCGTGTGTACCACAAACGAACACCGAACACTTTGTTCGCCAAACATGTTTGCGGCGATCCTATTAGTATGTTCTATACAATATTAGTTTTAGTATATTATGCGAAATCCGAAACACGTGCCTTGTGTATTTATGTAAAAGAGTCTATGTACAAAATTTCATAACTGTATCATGAAAAATCACTTTATGTCAGCAAAAATACATAGTCACCGGGCCATCCAGGCGACTGAAGGGTTGTTTTGCACTTGTACGCAACTATTCGCTGGCTCGTAATGATCGCTATGACCTGCCGTGACTTGTGTTGTACTTTGTGTCGGTGGTGCTAACTTGTGACCATTTTAAATATTTTTGGGAAAAAATATAACATGGTTCAACACCATGTTATATTCTTTTTGGAATCCATTCAGTTACTGATTCTGAAAAAACTATATTCAGGTTTCGCATAAAGTAAAAATAATGTTGTACAGACGCTGTTCTTCATAATCAATGCGAACACCAAAAAAACTTTTCACTACTTCACAATCGACCACTTCCAACGACGCCGCCATAGCTATTAAGACAGTTCACGTCTGTTTTGAACGAACTCAATTCGAACTGTGTTCGCGTTCGTGTTCGAACCTGCCGTCCATACAAGCCAAATGTTTAAGTTTGGTGTTTGTATTCGCTATGTTCGTGTTCGTACGTGCGTATACGGCTTTAGGCGTTATACGGGGCGTTCATACATGGCATTATAGGGGGTGATATTATTAAATTGTAATCTAGGTCAAAGTTCGAGGTCGTGTAATGCTAATGCATAGTGGTATTAATACACGATAAAATGGTGTACGACGTTTTGGCACGCCATATATTAACAGTCGCTTTGATCTACTAGATTAATGAATTATGTAATTACGGATAAGTTGATCAGTGTCTATTATATGATGTTCGTACGGAAGTATTTTGGGAAATATTGGATTTAAACTACTTAGCATAATTGGGTGATTGCCTTAGTAGGAAGGTTGTGTGTAAAGAGATTGACTGAATTTCCATTTGTCGTATTTTAGTATCTAATTAAATTACATGGTGTTCATTTATACACGAAACGATTTGGTAACATTAATTGAGCGCGTACAGAGTGCCTAATGTGATTTTGTTTCACGTTAACGCGATCGACTCATTTATGACGTTCGATGCTTCGATTGGCCCACTCAAAGCTCTTAACCAATCAGAGAGCCAAACGTAGTAATACGTTTCAATCGCGTTAGCTTAAAAACAACTCACACTCAGCGCACAATACACAAAGTATAGAAGTTCTGTTTCCTGACAGCTACAACCTGGGAATATTTCAGTCAAGAGTGAATAGGTTACTTCTACCAAGAAGTTGATGTTGGCTGACCAAAGCGTGCTCCATCGTCAGCCACATCATCGCTTACTGTCAGGTGAGATAATGGTCTGACGCGAGCCTTTTTCTTTCATACTATACAGGGTCAAAAGAAATTCCACAGCCGTTATTGTAATGATTTCTATCGACGGTAAAATAAATAAAATACAGAATTTTAATTCAAGTAACTACTGCAACAGCTGTGTTTCTGTAAACAGCTGTACTTGTAATAAAAGTTTTGCCTATTTTAGCTTTATGATCAATAAATATTGAATTCTGAAAGGGAAACCCCGGTCCTAGAACGCAAAAGGCAACTGAAGGACACTGGTGTGTAGTCAGTAGGTATAAGTCTGATAAAAAAATTAAATCATTTGTTTCAGGTAATTACCATTGTTAAGAACCATACAAAAACCCTATCCTTAACCCAACCCTAAACCTGATACCCAACCGCTCCGTCTTAGAGCGAGAAGTCATTGAAAAATTGCTAACCTAAAAAAAATATATAATAGGTAGGTTACGCTTTCACGGTTATACTATAAAACCGCTTCAGATGAAATAGTAATGTAATAATATGGAGTAAGCTAGAATCTCAAGGACGTACGCTACTTTTAGTCTGGCTTCGACTTTACCATGGAGATCTATGATTAGGAACGTGCAATTCAATTTAGCTTTTTTTTTTGACTGACCAACATTTTCAAAATTCAAAGGTGCCTGTAAACGGTCTATTTGAAATAAACGTTTCTGATTTCTTCGCGTCCGCAATAACTGACCTTCACGCAAAAGAAGTCGCGGGAAAAGCTAGTTACAATATTTTCGGTAATGTAAATTTTTCACACGTGCAATAAATCAAAATTGTTCGTCTCTCAAAATTGTAATAAACAACTTCTCATTTCCGTTAATTAAACACTTGAAACTTTGTACAATAATCTTTTAGTAGGCACCTTGTTGGAAACTTGACAAAACCTAATTAATAACTTCACTCTGAAATGTTAAGTCTTAATTAAAAACGTGATTTACTGCTGTGAAAATATAGAACAAAGATAAACTGAAAAAAAAAAACTAAGAATTTTGTTCATCAAAATTAACGGGTTGCTTTGTAATCCACAACGCGCGGGTCTAGTGTGAGCCTAGTGTCTTTTCGAATTTTTTTCGAATCTTCGAATTTTTAGTTCTTAAATTAATATACCCAATGAAATAATGAATACTTTTTTTTTTTAAATTGGTACCTAAATCTGACATATCAACGTGTAAAACCAATTCCATTAAATACTAGCTTTTGTCAGCGGCTTCGCCCGTGTGAATGACAAAATATGTAGGCTATGTCATTCAGTGACAATCAAGCATTCTATTGGTGAAATATTTTTTTTATCAGTCCGATAGTTTTCAAGTTTACATATTCGTTACAAATCAAAATACAAATCTGTCGTTTTTATGATATCCATACATAGGTACTATAACACAAAGACCCCCACACCGCGTCTACCTGTCTGAAGGCGACTAACTCAAAATATACTAAACAGATTTACATGTTGTTTTTACTAATAGACGGAGTGATTCAAAAGCATAAAAATATATAGTATATAAAAATACTATACCTCGTCAATAATTAATATAGATACTTATTACTCATTTTTGTTTAATTTTGAGTAGATATTATTCAGAAAACTCTTTTAATGAATCTCTTAAAAAAAAACAGAATCACCCGTTGCGATTTACCGCGCGTCATGTCAATGTGTAACTGGCTCACTGCATGCGTGAACGCGAAAGCCTGAATGTAGCTCCGCTGACTTACTCTACGATACGTTTTAACCGATTTTCGAAAATAAAAATTAAAAGAAAAATACTAATTCATTTTATTACTGACTTTTTTGTAGATTCAAAACTATATCTTGCATAGAAAAGAACGTAACAAATCACACGTTTCTACAATCTACAAGAGGAATGACTACATATGAAAATTTACTTCAAATATATGTTAGAAGTGTTACGTATCATACTAAAACCGTTCGCAATACGTGGTTCCTCCCAGCACTCAATATCTAAAGAATTTTATTAAGAAGCCTTGGGACATACTAACTGAAAACATGCATTGAGTTAATGGAATATCTGCACCGATAAGTTCTCCTCGCCTTTTCATAGAATAAAATGGTTCGGTCACAAAGAACTTTACAATGTATGGAGTATTTTAAGTCGATTTTAAATGTGATTTAATACTGTATGGAGTAGTTTTAGTCGAGTTTATATGTAATTTAACACAGTGTGGAGTAGTTTCAGTCGATTTTAAATGTGATTTAACACTGTGTGGAGTATTTAAGGTCGTTATTAAATGTGATTTAACACAGTTTACACAGTGTGGAGTATTTAAGGTCGTTATTAAATGTGATTCGTTACCTATTGGTTATTTAATCTATTTGTGCCATTTGTTGATGTTTTACTAAGGTTTTTTAAAGTTTATTTTAAGAATATTTTAGTTTTAGTGGGCAAAATAAATTTGTTTATCTATATACTATTTCTGAAACCATATATCTATGAATTTAGAATAATTTTATAATATGTCTCGTTTGCCTTCATGATACTTATTTTACGAAAGAGCGGAATCTCCTAACACAGGCATTATAGTCTGTCTAATAAGTCAACCGACTTAGGAATTTTGTATAATATTTAATCATTTAAAAAATACAAATATTCGGTACTTTTTATAAGGTTCTTCTGTTAGTAAACAATGATCTCTATCTCAGATTTCATTAAATCCTAATAATTACCCAAGTCGTTTAACTTATTAGACAGACTCTACTTGCCTAAAAAGAGGCTCCAATACACATATTACATACATCCATACATTGTAAAAAATTAAACTTGCTTTACCAATAAACTATTATTATTATTATAATAATAATATTTTTATAATAATATTTCCACAACTATCACACAACGCCGTCTAGTCCCAAGCTAAGCAGAGCTTGTGTTATGGGTACTAGACAACTGATAAACATACTTATATATTTCTAAATACATACATATTACAGATAAATTACACCCAGACACAGAACAAATGATTATGCCCATCACACAAACATTTGTCCTGGGTGGGAATCGAACCCACGACCTCCGACATAGCAGTCAGGGTCACTAACCACTAGACCAACAGGCCAGTCATATTATTTAACCTTCATGCAACTTAAAGGTACAAAAGTTGAGTTATTTTATGTTTTTGGTACCGAAAGTTTTAATACTTCAATCCGTACAAATCCTTACACATAGAACATCTATGCCACACCATGCTCCAAACAACGACACTCCAAGATAATCACAATAATAAAATACCTCAGCATGGCACCATAAAGGGCAGAACAATATCCCTTAATACTGCAACTAAAAAACGTTGGCATGTCGCACTGTAATAAACACAAATGCTTACTTACATTAAACTTTTAACTTACAACAGTGGCGTATCTAGATCAAAGGGGCCCCGTATCATTACGAGGCCCCTAAGACCCCCCCCCTTATTTTCACAAAATGGCGTTTCTGTGCCAACAGAGAGAGGGAATCCCGATAGCCCACTACAGCATCTCTGTAGTGGGCTATCGCGATTCCGTTTCACTGTGTGTGTGAATGAAATCTATCCAGTTAGTCTGATCATCATCAGACTAACTGGATAGATTTCATCCAAGTCATCATGTAGAGCCGAGATCGATGAGCTCGTTTATTGGAGCATTCTGGACTCGCATTGATGAAGTTTTTATTGTGATATTATGTGTAGAATACTAGAATGATGCTAAATAAAAAATAAATGAAAAATCCTATCATATAGTCATTATTCATTAACTACGCACCTATCATCAGTAAGAGAATTGAAGGTGTGGATAACATGTCAGGTACGATTTTTTACGTACATCGGGGCCTCTATAGCTTAGGGGCCCCGTATCCGCTTGATACGGCGGTATCTACGCCCATGTCACAAAACCAACCATATACAGCAGGGCGTTAAGAAACATTGCATGCCTAATACCTTCTTAGAAACGATAACAAAACGTTTTGTAGTTTCTCTGAATTTGGAATCGTCATGTGGTTTAACGAGCGTTAGTGTAAATTTATACTCAATATTAGCATGTGAAGGTAACTCTGTATATTTCTTTATTATTAGCTGTCCCCCGCGATTTTACCTGTGTCTTTGATTACTGTCTACAGCGAAGCATAGTCTTCCTCAATAAATGGGCTATCCGACACAACTAATTTTTCAATCGATCTAGTAGTTCCTGAAATTAACGCGTTCAACCAAACAAACAGACTCTTCAGATTATATAGTGTGACTGGCAATTTGTGTACGATACTTAAACACGTGATTGTGCTCATGATAACAAACAATTTTTATTATGGGAGCAAAGCCGAAGTCGCGAAAAAAATATCAGCTGTTCAGTACATTGGGCAAACATAAATGTACTGAACAACTGATTTTTTTTCGCGATTTCAGGTTTGTTTCCGTAGTAAAAGTTGTTGGTTATCATGAGCACAATCACGTGTTTAAGTATCGTACACTAATTACCAGTCACCCTATATAGTCTCTACATACTATCCAGGGCAGCGGGATTGGTCAAAACAGTCACCGCGATTCTGTAAAATAAAGCGCAATTGAAGGAACAAAGGTGTTTGGAGTTTAATCAGTAAAAATTTTAAATTCCCTGTTTGATTACTAACCCATAAAAAAAACTATATTTTTGCAAATTTTTGTCCCATTAGCATTCTTTGGGATGATAAAACACTTTTCACGCGGACGAGACCGCAAGCAGAGACTAGTAAACCATAATATCGTCTGACGAATCCTCGATAATAAGGCTTTCGAAGCCATTATAGAACTAAGTAATTGCAGTTACTCGGTTTTAGCAAGTTCAGAAGTTGGCGCTGTCAACGAAAGTACAAGTGAAGGAACTTTGTAACTAATATGCGTCGCATTAAACTTAAACGTTAAAGTAGAAGTTTGGAAGTTACTTGTACGACGTTTACTTAAATGTGAAGGGGACGTGCTAAAGTATTTTATACTTTCTAAATTAATTAAACAACAGATTGGGTTTGGATAACACTTCATTGTGCAACTTGTCCCAAGGTTGCCGACATAGCACGAAGAATCAAAACTTAAGTGGCAATGGCTTAACCTGACTGGCCGGTTGGTCTAGTGGTTAGTGGCCCTGACTGCTATGCCGGAGGTCGTGGGTTCGATTCCCACCCAGGACAAATGTTTGTGTGATGAGCATGATCATTTGTTCTGTGTCTGGGTGTAATTTATCTATATAATATGTATGTATTTAGAAATATACGAGTATAAGTATGTTTATCAGTTTGTCTAGTACTCATAACACAAGCTCTGCTTAGCTTGGGACTAGACGGTGTTGTGTGATAGTTGTGGAATATTATTGTTATTGTGAATGGGCAGGGTTCTGGGGCCAAAAGGTTCTGTAATGGCGATCACGCTCCGGAAGATATAGCGTTGGAAGGCCTCCTACAAGGTGGACCGATGACCTGGTAAAGGTTGCGGGAATCCAATGGATGCGAGACGCACAGGACCGTTCATTGTGGCGACACTTGGGGGAGGTCTATGTCCCACAGTGGACGTCTTTTGGCTGCAATGATGATGATGGTGCAACTGGTGTGTGCGCAGTCAAAGATTAGAATTCCCTGCTGGAGTCTATGTTCCGTGACATCTATAACCTGTCTTTAAGGCGTGTAGCACCGCAAACGACCTTAAGCACCAGGGTGAAAATTAAATACACTCATACTCGTACTGCGCCCTCCGCTTGCACAGAGCTACACTGCGCTTAAAAACCATTTCCTTTGCAAAATATTGGTTGATTGTTTTGAAAAACATTTAAGCACCAATTTTACTAGTACAATGGAAAATAAGCAAAAAATTACATTGTTAATTTATTTTTTATTTTTTTGTATTAGTCATACGAAAAAAAAAAACATATGTTGATAATGTTATACGAATCTACAGATAATAAACATATATTTTATCGGATCTATTAACCTAGCATTACTGAGAAATAGGCTTCAAAAAGTCACTCTTTTATGACACTAAATAGGAGCAAGAGCCTTAAGTCAAGAGTGAATAGGTTACTTGTAGGCAAGCGTAATCCATTGCTTACTAGGCGAGATAAAGGTCGAACACGAGCCTATTAATAATAAAAGTAAACTCCCAAATGACGATGACGATTTCGTCTACATGACTACATTGTCACTTGAAAAAATCTGTATTTCATTTTCATTTATATTACGTGACCATTCGAACGTGATGTAAAACCATATTGGACAATGTATATTCACAATTTAAAAGGCATTTTAATCGTTGGAATTCCTCGCTTTAGGACCATTTTTACATCCGTTTATTTGATGTATATTTACGCGTCTGATGTTCAGAATAAGTAAAGCATGTCCATTCTGAAGTGAACCTCTTAAATCTACCAATTGTAATTACTGGGCCGCAATCCTCTTTTATCTAGGTCATCGGATCTTCTTCGTCGTCTTTCGAATATATCCGACCCTCTTCATTCGCGTCAGATATTCAAGGATAATTCTTGCAAGGGAACACACTTTCCCACTTATGTGAATTTTCGGTTGAGAAAGTTTTGCCATCTTACTCTAAGTGATTGTGTGGAACTGAACTATATATTGATATTGGATGAGGAAATAAAATCGTATTGGACACTTGAGGTTGGCGGAATAGGTTTAAAGTTTGAAAGTGTTTGATATGAGGAAAGTTTTTCATGGCGTTGATTTATTTGCCTTTCTTTTGTGGTAGGAAATCATCAAATAAGTCTTGCTGCTCTAATTGGAAGTGGAATGTCAAACTTTTATTGACTGAAACTCACATGGTGTTCTTTCGAAGAATCGCCAAACTTAAGTGCTTAGTGGGCATGGTACATTGCTCGCAGAAGAAATGGTCGATGAAGACGCACACACAAAGTGGACATACGGCCTGGTGAGGAGGATCTAATGGATACTAGACACACAGAACCGGTCATTATGGCGACACTTAGGCCTATATCCAACCTACTGGGGCCAGGGTTATCTGAAAGGGCGCTCGAGCCCCGGTATGAAGGCTTAAAGGAACGGGATGGGTTTTTTAGTCAGTAAGAATCTGACACTATCTCCCGCTCCGCCCAAGAGCGGGGGTTGTCATAAGATGATAATTCCCATCGAAAAACAAAGGCCTATATCCAACAGTGGTGTTTTTCGGCTGAAATAATGATGATGAGTTACCCTCCAGGGCCATGGTAACTTTTGCAAACAATCCGCAGTACTGATTTTTTTTCCTGCCAGTGTCATTTACAAGTTGGAAGCTTGTAATAGTGTCCGATACGTTATGCGCGCACTGAAGCGCGACACGTCATTAAATATGCACGCCACTTGCACCTAGGCACCAGATGATAAATATTGCTCGTATGTTGCCACTTCACAGGCTGGTACTAAGTATCACGCAAACATTTTCAATATTTACTGCTGGAAAAATTTCAACGTCCCATTTTTACATAAAATATTTTTCAAAAAAATACCTACGTAGAAGCGTTATTATCGCTTACTCACATGGCTTTTATTAATTTCACATAACAAACCACAATGGGAGCAAAATGCGAACAGTCTGTCCCAAAAATATCTTCGGACTTTTTGACATTTGCATGACAGCGGTTTTCACTTAACCGGTCACTTTCGTTCTAAACCCTGGCTAGGTAGACCGCATTTATCACATCAAAATATGATTAACCTTTGACGTGAAACCGGCAAATGGATGGTACGGTGCTTGTCAAAGGTTTCAGAGCAAGGGACTCAAAAAATCACGCATCACTCGAGTAAAAAGGGTTGCCATCAAAAAGCTTTTAGGCACCTAGATATTTTCGGCATTATGTTACCATAACCGGACAAATCCCGCGGTCATACTTTGGCGATCGTAGAGACCATTAATAATGACTGGCTTATGTATAGTCTAGTGGCAACATTGTAATATAATTACATAAAGGCTTTTTTTTCGATGGGAAAAATCATCCAATGACAACCCTCGCTCTTGGGCGGAGCGGGAGATAGCGTCAGACTCTTACTGACTAAAAAACCCATCCCGTTCCTTCAAGACTTCATACCGGGGCTCGAGCGCCCTTTCGGATAACCCTGGCCCCAGTAGGCTTCGACCCGGCTGGGCCCCTGCTGTTGCTGACAACTCCTTGAGGCGCGCGGGATCAATGCGCGCCGTCGACGACTTGGGCTTGGTCCGGACAGTTACCGGACGGATTACATGAAGGCTCCGAAAACAAGGTTAACCTTAATGTAAAACTCAGATTTAAAGATTCTTGTACTAAAGTAGATTTTTTCCAACACATAAAAGAAACAAAGTCTACAATCTCAGGTTCTTTGAAACAAAAAGAGTATAATCAGTGATCCGTATCGTTAACCACTCATCCATTTATTCTTCACAAAATTTTGTGATAAGAGTTTTTAACTTATAAAACAATTTACAAGTCCGAACCATTAAGCCGACGTCAAATTTTTTATGTTTTATTCAAACAGCAGATACAAAAACTCATAATGATTCCTGATTAAGAAAGTCAAGATTGAAATCATATTTTTAAAATCAAAGTTTCATTGAGCCCGAATTTGAATTTGAAATATCACTGTCTTACGTTTAAGATTAATTCATAAAGTCGGCCTTAAACAAACGGGCACAATTGCTAAACTTTTTGACAAGTAAGGCGCTTGAAATTAACGTTGTGTTAAGTTTCGGCAAAGTTCGTGCGAAATGTTTGTGAATCTGTGATCTGTTTGAGCCATAGCCTTGACGACAAAGAAAAAAAAAAGCCGGACGTATTTGAATTTGGAATTCAGTGTAGCTAAAGCACCCGTACTTGTCTCGTTGCGTTCAGTAACCGCTTTTTGTTCTCGTATTCCAATGAGGACTGACCTTGTCAGCGGGTACCAAGCCCGGTCATCTGTAACAATTTATCGAATAAAACCTCTTTTTTATATAACCACGATCGCCCAATTTCTCAGAATAAATTTTGAATCAGTATTATATATCATAAAGTTTTTAAAGTAATAGGGCAGTCGTGTCGTTGTAATGGCTATCGATTATATTTCTCTGTTTTTATGACATCGCTGTTTTATTGCTAGTGGGTACAGTTAAGATAGTTATATATATTTCTTGTAAGCTGAATAACAAATACGCTCAAGGTGAACTGTTAAAAAAATCTGACATTAAGAATACCAAAAATAAAAGGTCAGGATTACTGCTTAACGTGTAATTCAATGAAGTAGATATAAATCTAGGTGCGCAAGATATTTTTCTTACAACAAACTAAGTAGACTGGCAAGATTGTAAACTTGCGAATCATAATAATTAAACTGTCAACAAAAGCTTAAGGTAGGAAAAGCAATTTATTCTGAAAGCGATAACATCTAGTATCATCAGGCAACTACAACACTCTTGAATTTCAAGAACCAGAGGCCCTACCATGAGCTTTAAACACGATTCGTTTGACGACCTAAACTGAACTGTAGAGGAATGGAGCTATACAACGTGTAACGTTAAATGCGCAAAACCTGAAAATAGATTGATCAGAATAACGAGCAGAATCAATTGAACCACTTTTTCATCTAAGTTACATTTTCAAAAAAATCTTCATTAAAAATGTTGCCCTGTCTGTGTGTATTAATAGCTCAAGCCGTCACGTTCGCAAATCCGCCCAAATAGGTAAACAAACACAAATGGTTGTAGTCCAATCGAAATTTCTCACACGCGGGGTAATAAAAGTTTTTGATTCATTGCAGATACGAATATTAAACAAACTAAAACTGCACGTAAAACCTTTAAAATTTTTTAAATGTTATTTTTTTCTCACAGGATTACTGAGGTTTTGCGCTTTTAATGTTACACGTTGAATAGAGAGTATAACGCAAGACGCTCCGTGGCATTGTTGATGCGCCTGATTTACTTACTGTGCTGGCACGTTTCTTTGTCCCGGACAATTACTGCCGCAGCAAGAAGCACAGAATGTTTGCTGTGCCTCAGTGTCGCCACTGTTGCCCGTGCTCAGTCTCCAATACCTCGCACTTTGGCTGCACTAAATGATCTCTTGGATTCTTATCCAACAAACGATCTGTTTGCGGATGAATGGAAGATGATTTTATTGGCATGTCAGAAGTACTGTGAGAGGAATTGATGTACGTGTTGTTTAAATGTTTATACTTTTACTCTTTGTTTAGTTACTGTAATTGGTTGTTTAACCGTTGTAATTAATAAAATAAATAAAATAAATAAATAACTCAATCGCTCTTTCTCACTCGCACGCCTGACTTTTTAACATGTCATGGTAATGCCCCTGATTACCGCCAATGCGACTGAAGAGAAATACAAAAATGAAACAGGCCGTATATAATCATTTCCCTAGCCTTGTCCCAAGTAGCTTGAGGTCAGCTTCCAGTCATATTGGATGTGACTGAATACCCGTGTCTTACATGAAGCGACTGCCTATCAGACCTTGAGAAAAAACTTCCTTTTTTACAAGCTTTTATTTAATCTCACCTGTCCCGATGTTTGTCTGTAATAAAATCTTGCAAATTAAATTTGACCTACTTCCCGGCTACAGATGTAGTTGAAATTTTGCATGCATGTGTAAATCAGATGACAATGCAATATTATTATGATATGGAGCTGATCTAATGATGGAACCGGAAGGTGGCTACAGGAGCTTGGTAGTTAAACGACACAACGCCATCGAGTTTGGGCTCGTATGATTCGTCTTGACGAGTATTAATTATATAAGTATTATACCGTGCTATAAAAGCTTGCTATGAAAAAAATATTTTCATTAAAGACTTGTTTGTGGTAGATATTATTATCAAATTCCTTCTCCCACTCTAGGGTAGAGTGAGAGAGCGTGTTAAAACTTTTACTAACTAAAACCCACCATGTTCCTCCATTTGCTCTTTGCATTCTAGAGCCACTTTAACACTTTCAATCGTTCCCGCAGCCCTAGGAGGAATCTGCTCTACTGGGCTCCTTCCGCTTTGCTGACATCTTTTTAAGGTGTGCGTGAAACACAACAAGTCTTCGACTCAGAATTAGTCTACAACGAACGGCCAGATGGAGAGCTACCCATTGCTCTTCGTCCGCAAGCCCACGCCTACCGCTCTTCACTACGCCAGAACAACCTTTATACACATATCTAATCGTTCACAGTCAAACTTTCAATCACATATTGTAAAAGGCGGAGGACACTAAGAGAACAGAAAGGGATCAATTAACAACAGTTTCTACAGTAATTTAACGAAGGGTCTTTACTCATTTATCAACTTGCCACCAGAAACTTTGACCCAAGTTTTGGTCTCTACATTATCACGATAATTAGCAATCGTAAAACAAAACATAATTGATACGAAATGGTTTCCGAACAGACAAGACGTAGACTCGGACAAAATTGCCGACGTGACTTAGACTGCAAATTGAGAAGTGAATAAGAAATTGGTCAGCAAAGGCTCATAAAATAGAAGATAATAACAACTATAAGATATTTTATGTCTTCAGAAAGATAATAATAAAACGAAATATCGTATCCTCCTTGGTCTTAAAGGCACGTAAGCGCATAAAATTTAATTATGCGCCCGACAGACAACTTTAAATGTTTTGTTTGTACAAAAACAAAATGTCAGCCGGCTCAAAATAAATTACAGGCTAAAGATAATAAGGAAAACATCGTACAGAAACGGATATTGCTCGATTAAATTATTAAGAAAATAAAAGGGACGCTTTAACGAGTCTCTCTGCGTTGACATCTGACATTTAGAAATATCACTGTCTTTGATAACAGGGAAAATTATTATAAACAAAGTGTCTTGGAAATCGGGACGTCAACAATGTCTCAAGTTTATATCTTGGCAGCATCAACACCTCATTAAATTGTTGTAAAACGCTGTAATTGGAAACTCCCGAAGAAAACGAAATCTGAATGGCTCAACTTTTTTTAAATGTGTCGTGTATAATTTTAGATTCTCATTAAAGGGTGGAATCACATGAATTGTTAATTCAATGACCATTACGATTTACAAAATTCCAAATTATTGAAAATCTAACCTAAAATTTTATCGCTATCGATAACGAGCCTCATCTAGATCCCTATTTGACCTTATCTACGGTCCCCTTTTAAATGACCCACTGGGTATGACCCATAAACGCCGTAAGCTAATGACCAGAGGAGGCGTCCATAAAATATGATCCACATACGAGAAAATGTTCACGTTAAAGCGACCGACTACATAATGCAAGCTGTTATCGGAACCATGTCCGCATGTAGGATAATGAATGGGCAGTTTTATACGGCCATTGTGCATTTAAATTTAATTCTCTCAATAGAATTAATTCAGAACGTTGCTGCCAAGAAAACTGTTCGGGTAACAAAATCGATTGTTATCTCTCTCGTAGCAGAATTTGTAGAGTGCACTGCAGAGGTTCTTGTTACGTTTATACGAAAATATAACTTTAAAATATTGGCTAAAAGTAGAGTAATAAAGGGGTTAATAAATAAAAGTGTCGACGATGCAGCGTGTCCGCTTGTATACGTTTTTAAAATATAAAGAACCTAATCCCTGTCTCCACATAAGATATGATAAACATATAGCGGCGATGCAATTTCTCGCACGCTACCCGTTTAATAATTTTTGTAGAACGACCTTAGGACCCTGGCCTTTTTCCAGAGCAGGCGACCGACTGGCACAGAAACTCCTACGTCATAAACGTTTACTAACGTACGAGATGAAAAAGGCGTATTTTTACAGAGGAAAAATATGGGATCGAACTTGTTAAAAGTACGGTGGAAAATGTAGCTGCGATGAGAAAGTAGGTAGAAAGATATATAGAGTATTTTAGACTGTCAGAGGCTCTACCAGGAGCTCTTAACGCGAACCTAAACTGTGTTGTTACCGTGTTAACAATACTTTTCTCACTCGCATGACTGACGTTACGGAGTATATCTTTTCACAAAGAAAGATACTGAAGTAATGATCAGAAGAAACAAAAAGTATTTTGTAGGTATCTTCTCCGAAACACAATATTTAATCTATCAATCGATAAATTGACGTTCCTTCATACTTTGTACAAAATTGGGTCAAACCAGTCAACAACTTAGCGTATAAATTCTCGTGAAAAAAGGAGGAATATCTTCATGATCGTCAGGCCGTTGACCGGAATAAAAATGATAAAGAAAAGTAAAGTAACTAAGTGGCTATACGAACCTAATCAATAGGCCATTGAGAATAACGATTACGATTTACTGAAAATAAGAACCACAATAATTAAGCTATCAATGTAAGTAAACATGAAGACCTTGTGAATGTTTCTTTAACACTTGACTTAACAAGATAAAAGTTAATGTCAACAGCAGGCGGGCTAATCGATAATGAGTTTCATTTTTATTGTGTCACCAACGAGATATACACAAAATTTAACTACATTTATCTATTTATTCAGGTGACATCAAAAACTCTAGAAGCGTGTAATCGCATATATATGAAGAAATAACAAGAATATAAAACAAAAAAGATAAGGAATCGTAACGCCATGATGCTCTTTAAGCCCCTATGGAAAATAATGACAATAATAACGAAAAGGAAAATGTTTTAGGAAAAACCCGAGTTCTATTTAGATACATGGTAAGTTCAGATGCCCGCAGTGATAGATAGCGTTGTCATGTTGAATAATTAGCCAGCGCCAAGCCGAGTAATTAAGACTGATCTAGCGATTGAACTGAACTCTGATTAACCTTCTGACTTGTGGGAAAATATAGAAGCATATGGCTATAAATGTGGATTCAGAGCATGGAATCATTGTTTACCGTTCCAGTGTGATGTTTTGTGTGTCATAGTTGTCATGATTACGATCCCCGGTCAGCTTAATTACAATTAGTAACAATGCAGTTGGTGAAGCTATGGTTGCATTGATATTGTGAAATTGCAATTTTATATTCTATTGTATGATGTGATAGAATGTGTACTAGAATGGAGAGACGAGTATTATTTCCTTTAAGATTCACCACGTGCAAAACTAAAAATCAATATTAAAGATCATATAATAAATAAAAAGGAGCTGACAAACAAAATTTTCTCGAAGTTCCAATTCAGTGAGGAAGTAATTAAGCTCGAAATTGTTAAAAGTAATTTAGGCATATTATAACTTTGTCACGTAAGCTAGAAACTGGCTTGCCTCTTAAGTTTGGTAGAAATGGCGTCGGAATCCTCTGGCGTTAGTCCAAGCACATATCGACCGCCTCTACCTACTACTATAAAATTCTAACGCACCGATTTTGACTGAATGCAATCGAAACGACATGCAATATTTGATTTAACAGATACGGACGTAAGCAAACAAACACACAATATTATTGTGACGATAGTTCCAATTTTAGTAATTGATTTGGGTGGTAATGTTGAAATGGAGGAAAAATCGTCGATTATAGCAATTTACTAATTGGGAATTTTGGGTCACAGGCTCGGCCCATGTACAAGGAAATGAAAAATGTTTCCATCCATTAATAGATTGCATTAGTTGACTTAACTTTTACGGCCTAGTTTTTCATATGTTACAGGGTTTGAACTTTTTACTTTAAATATTCCTTGTATAGTTTTGATGATACCAGATTCATCTTTAGAGTCAAATCATGCCTATCTCAAGTATTCTTAGTCAGCATTGCTGACAACTGAAACTTCAAAAGATGTCGCGTCATTATTATCAATACTTTCAACGTTGTTATAACTATAAATTCTTGTTCAAATAGTTTGAATCGTGTTTACCCAGTAAAGGCTGCCAAGTTTACTAACTAAACAATACAATTCAATGTCGAATTACAATACAACAGTTGAAATTTCGAGAATCCTGATGTACATTTTAAATTATTATACACAGTGTCTACTGACTACTTCTATTGTAGTAGTTATGTATAATTCAAATCCTATAAGAATATCGTGAAACCTAGATCACTTATGGGTGTCGCAAAGGCGACTAAAGAATCAAGAGGACCGGCCAGAAATATTCTCAAATATACATAAGTGAGGAAATAAACCAACCAGATACCCAAACGCCCATTATAGGAAGTATATTGGGTATGAGTACCAACGAAAGTTTTGTTGGAAATCACACTGATATTTTAAAAGTGAGGCACGCAGGTAGTTCTTGACTTTTTCTCGGGATAATGTTCACAGTGGATCATATTCTACGTTCAAGCGGGCGAAACTGCTGATTTTAATAAATATGTATGTTTGCCTATTGACAACATTTGCTATATGTGGAAAAGTACTGTTATTGTGTTTCAAACATTCTTGTTCAAAGCAAGGCATTCGAAATTTTGCCACTAAAATTTAACCATCGAGCATTGCTTTGTCAGTCGAGTCCATAAATTACTCCAACATACATTAGGCTTCGAAAGACATTGTTTGGACCTTTCACAATCACAGGAAAACTGAAAACGGAGTGCGTCGTGATTAAGGCATACTACCATCTGCCAGCAGCTTTGCGTGCGTAAAAGTAGAAAATTATCGCTAGGGAACATACACTCGAGATAAAAAAAGTATCCTAAGGTAAAGGACTTATTCTACTCATATGCTTAATGTCATCTCAATACATTCAGTCGTTTGAGAGTGAAATAATAACTCTAGATAAATACGAGTAACACCTATACAACTCCACACACCCATAGATTTTCCACATATGCTTACATAGATACAAACTTTCGCCTTTATAATATTAGTATGAAGTGTGAAATTTCCGCAATATCGTCCATTGAACATTTACGAGCTGGTACGATGAAATTCAAATGCCAAATAACTAACAATGTCTGGAATGCTGCTACTATCACCGATTTCATTCCACTAGACGAAACAGCAAACATTGCTATTGCTAAATCTGAGTACGCAGGTCCCAATTGTTTTTTTTTTCTTTTTAATACTAACAACTAATACCACTGGTATTTGTTTGGATTCATATTTAAATCACGTTTAAAGATAAAGGTGGAAAGTCAATAAAAACAAGTTTTGTGTATTCGTTCGGAATAAAAAATAAATATGATTTCATAAAAATATAATCGGTATTAGTTCTTGGTATTAAAACGGAATTAATCTCCCAATTAAGAGTGCGTTTCTACAAAAAGTATAACATAAACTACTTTAATACTATTGAAATTATATGAACCGTGGAGAAAACAAATGAAACTAGTTTGGCTAAAATTTTGTTTAGTTCACGGTAAATAAATTCACAACTTCATCGGCTTAGTCTTCGTTTATTATTTAAATGAAGTTTGGCTCCTTTGAGGGAGACCTAGGTATATTTATGAGAGAGACTTTAGTTGAAAATTGTAATTCTACAAACATTAAAACATAAGCTTGGATACCTGTAAATCCATCACGTCTTATTAGCTCGGATGTAACCTGGGTGGGCCACCACCTGGATTAGTAGTAAGTATATTTTTTATTCCAGTAGGTACATTCCGGCGGGGTAATTTTTGTCTTTAATTCGTGGAAATAATTTAACAACCATAATATTTCGTAATCAGCTTTATAATGTTCCCACTGCTGGGACTCAGGCCTCCTCTCTAGGAGAGGGAATGGGCCGTAATCTTCCACGCGGGTCCAGTGCGGGTTCGTGAATGTCACACATAGTCGATTTTTTTATTCTGGGTCATACCGATTTCCTCACGATGTTTTCCTTCACCGTTTTGATTGCAGTGACAATGAAAATTAATTACTTACAAATCGCAAGTCGGAGCCGTCAACACTAAGCCACCACTGGTTCTAGACCCACTGCTAAAGATAATTTAGTATAGATAAAACAGATTCCTATAGCATCTTTCTACCATACAAAAGTAAACTACTCGTTAATCCGAGTGCCATGGCCGAGTGTCCGAGTGATTAGTCCAAAGAAACATCGATATAGAGCTTTCGATTGTGAACGCCTCGTGTATCGATGTTGTCTGCACTATCATCGACAATCGATTAATTATCTCGCCTTTGTGTGATTCACTCGATTGCGCCGCCATTACGATTTTAGCGAGATGAAACAACATCACGCTTTAATTCTTGAAGAGATGGGCTGAGATGTATCTGCTTTAGCAAGAACTGTAGGTATGGTTTCAAGATAGGCCAAATTCAATAAATTATATTGGAGCATCGGTCATTTCGGTCAATGGTTTATTTTATGTTATTTATTGTTCGTTTTGAAACGAAATGAAAATGTTACGATGGTCAGCGGGCGTTACGAGACTTGATAAGGTACGCAACGAATACTTCAGAGGCTCCTTCAAAGTTGCACCCATAGCAGATAAGTTGTCAGAGAAACGTATGCGCTGGTTCGGACATGTCATGAGAAGGGACGAAGAGTTCCCCGTAAAGAAGGCCTTGGCGATTCCGGAAAGAAAAAAAGGAAGAGGGCGCCCTTTAGCTACGTGGTGGACAACCGTGTCCAAAGATCTGGAACGGGCTCAGCTGGATGCACAGACAACCCAGGATAGACTATCCTGGCGCCTAAAGACGAGGAGAGCCGACCCCAAATAAAGGGATAAGGCAAGGAAGAAGAAGATTTATTGTTCGTTTTTATTATTTACTATTATATTCACACATAAATTGAGTTTGTAAGTTTATTATCATTTTCTTTTTTCCTTAGTCTTAGTGCCGTGAAGGCAGCAAAGGAACAGGAGTAGGGTTTTTTTGTCAGTAAAAGTCTGAAACTAATTGACCCTATCTCCCCCGCTCAGCCTAGGGCGCGGAGATGTCATTGGATGATTATAACACCTTAAAAAAAGGTCTATATCATCCCCGAAGAAATGACCGTGATGCCGAACGAGGCTTTGCTTGCTTATAATAAGTACAATATGTTACTTAAATCTTCAATTTTTGGTTTTACCCACAGATATTTCATAATATAATATATATATAATATAATATTCCACAAACTATCACACAACGCCGTCTAGTCCCAAGCTAAGCAGAGCTTGTGTTATGGGTACTAGACAACTGATAAACATACTTATATATTTCTAAATACATACATATTATAGATAAATTACACCCAGACACAGAACAAATGATTATGCTCATCACACAAACATTTGTCCTGGGTGGGAATCGAACCCACGACCTCCGGCATAGCAGTCAGGGTCACTAACCACTAGACCAACAGGCCAGTCACAACAATAATAACACTAGCGAGGGGAATTTTTGTTTTCGTACCATATTATGATGAATTTAACTAATTGCCATTTATCGTCACCACGACTCTGATACTGGTTACAATCAACATTAAAACGAGAACTCCCAATTTGTTGATTTTTTAAATTGTATTATAGTTATGAGAGATGCCGAAATGAAATAATGTACCTACAGATGAACTTATTCATATGAGTAAGTTCAGTAGGTACATCTACCGAACTACTCTACTACTACTCTGATTGGCAAGTAAACAGGTAACATTAATTATTTAAAAAAAAAAAACAACTGCGAGAAAAACTAAATATTTCAGACTTGGATATATTTTAAAAGAGACTGAACTGAAACAAAATGAATATTTTAAATTGGTTTTGAATATCTCATGAATGACAAATCATGATCATTCACAGACACAGTCGGAGACATCACATACATCCGCGCTCTACCACGTATGACGATGGTGTGAACGACGATGTGGTCGACGATGGAGCACACTTGCTAGCAGTGACGTAACTATAGGGTGGCAAGGCTGGCAAAATGCCACGGGCCCCAGGCCCGACGGGGCCCCTGGTCTCAGAGGTCGCGAGCTCAGAAGAAGTAACCCAAAATATATTTAAAAAAAAATATTAAAATGAAATCACAACGTAACGTGATTGTTTATCGGGGGCCCCATCAAATGAATTTTCCACGGGCCTCAGATGATATAGTTATGCCACTGCGTGCTAGTAACCAATACTACTCCAAAGTAAAGACCCCCAGTGTTAATTATGTCACTGTTTTGATGTACAAAAAGTTCTATTGTGTGTTCCAACGGGTGGAACACCGCGGCTTGCGGACGTCCAGCAATGTGTAGCTTCCTATCCGGCCGTCCAGTAGTTTATCGGACCGAGCCCAGCACGCACACGCGCTCCTGAAAGACATGTCATCAAATCATAAGGGCCCAGCAGAGCCGATGCCAGCTAGGACCGCGGGGATTTTCTGAAGGGGAACCCCGTAGTCTTAAAACGCAAAGGGGAACTGAAGAACATAGGTGTGGTTTTAGTCAATAAAAGTCTGACACGGCCTCCGCACCGCCCAAGGTCAGGAGATGTCATTGGATGGTATCTATACGTAAAAAAAAAACTGGTGGAAGTCAAACCACAGCAGTGGCAACAGAAGAACTTAAGAAAAAACTAGCTAACAATTTTTTATTGTAAGCACCCGTTAGTAAATTAGATTTTAAACTTGAAAGAACTTGTTGCGACTTGTTCCCGACTCTCCCATTCAATTGCGCGTTGGTAGCATTTTTATCTTATCAAATGTTAACTCACCAGCGTGAGTTCAGAGTTACGTCCGTTATCACGAGTTTTCGAACGAATATCGCTCATATCTCACAAATTTAGAATGCCTATAAACTTTTATGCCCTCTTAAGTCTTAAAGCTTAAGCCCAGATGAGCCACTTTACCCAGTGTGTCATTGGCATGCGTAGCGACTGACTGTAATATTGACAATTTACCCCTTGAATCTCCTTACACAAAAAACAAGGTATTTTGAACCTATTGCTAATGAACTTACGGTGTTCTACTGACAATTCGAGTGCTGTCTCTTATGAACCTAAGAAGTATTATGCGATATTTGAGAGGTTACATCTTGTAGGAAAATATAAATATAGTATCCAAGGATAATGGAGTTCAAATCACAGTCTTTATATTTTATGTTTCATCGATAATATGCGTTTTTTACAGGAATGGGTTTTCTCTTTTATGATTCGATTTTTTTTTATTTGATTTTGGTTCGTCTGGGTCGTTATCATTAGGTCTCACAACTCACAGTTATCATTAGAACTGCGTCTGCTAGGGCCCTAGTTAGTTAGTTAGCCCATTTATGTCCCACTGCTGGGCGAAGGCCTCCCTCTCCTTTTTCCACACACGTCTGTCTTCAGTCATTGCGGGCCAGTCCCTCCCGTAGTTATCAAGCTCATCTCTCCACCTTCGCCTTGGTCTGCCGCAATGTCGCCTCGCGTTTAATGGGACCCAATCCGTGGCTCTTTTAACCCACAGCTCATCCGACATGCGGCAAACATGTCCCCAGGGTTCTAGGGCCATGTGAATTTTGAAAAAGATATCGAGGTTCTAAAACGCAAAAGGCAAAGGGACAGAAGTGGTTTTCATCAAAAGTTTGACACCGTAAAGTGAAATAAGTTATTAGATGATACTCCATCCCAAAAAAAAGAAAACAGAACTATGTACAAATCAGTGAGTAGCCAAAAACCACAAACTTCGACAAAGGGATTCAAGCAAAAAGTAAGGGATATTGGCCATTAGTAATATAACCCAGCAATTAATAGTAGATAACGCTATCGAGAGGTCAACGTCGCAACTACGTCACTGGGACAGCGCCAAAGACACAACACAATATTGACTTGCCCTATACACCTTTGGACATCTAAACAAATACATATCAACAGTGGAAAGGTAAAATGAGTTACCTATATGACTTGTTGTGAAATAAGTTATAGGGTAAAGGGAGATATATCTATTGGTGATATAAGTAATGTGGTGATATTTTTATAAACACAATACCATACAGTTTTCTATGCATAATATGTTACTAATATGAAGATATTTATTTCCCTTACGCTTCTCGGAACAACTCGCTAACGCTATCTCAGGAATGTGCTTAAAAAAAAAACACCACATTACTTATATCACCACTATATCTCCCTTTACCGTACTATAACTTAGTTTTGTCCAAAATTACCTTTCCACAGTAAATATGTATTAGTTTAGTTGTCCAAAGGTGTATAGGGCAAGTCAATATTGTGTTTGTCTTTCTAGTCTAGTTCATAAACTAGGCGGCTTATTAGTTTATAATATGTGCTGGCTTTGCAAATTATATAGAAAGTAAGAAGGAAAAAGAAAAAAAAAGCTCTCTTAGGAGAACTGAGTCGCAAAAGTGGCAACATTATAAGGTTGATTATGTATGTACTTATGTGTTTGTATTTACTAGTAATCAATTTATGATTCAATCATAAAAATCCCGAAACAAAACCCAAATAAACCTTATTAGTGACAATACTAGTGAAAAACGGGGATATACAATATAAAAAAGACTGCGATAAGAGTCTATGAAGCTGAGGCGACAATCAGGGCAAAACCAGTGACGTGCTCCACTAAAGGAGATAACAGTAAGTACAAACAACAAGTTAAACTCACTTGAATAACACCTAAAACACGACAATGCAGTACCTATGTGAACGGGTACGGTACGGGTCGGGTCGGCCAAGCCGTTATCTTGAACTCGGCAAACCCTAGTCCCTTCGCTGACCCTACCAACTGGCGCGGAATAAACGAGGTACACACGTTCTGTTGCCTCTTATTTATTAATCACTCGTGTACAGGTACTGACACACATCCGGATATTTTATAAATGAGCAGTTAGTATCTTTTGTTTTGTATCTGTCGTGGCCAGTAGCCCGATTCACGTAATCAAAACCGTAACGATATCGTAGCGATTTAGTCGTTTAGACCATTTCCGTATTCACATCCATCAAACGAGTTTGAACGACACCGATTTTAATGTCGTTTAGTCGAAGAGTCGATTTAAAAAAAAAATCTGTATTTAAAGAAAGAAAGAGCTTACATAAAACCACCGTTTTTTTTCAAGAAGACTATTTAATTTATTAAATTTCTATTTAACACCGCCCATTACACTCTCACTCACTTCTCATCACACATACATACCAACTCATTTAGTTTAGCTTATCTAACTTTATTTTTATTATTATGTTTTAGTTTTGTGTTTCTTGTTGTATCCAATTAACGCTATTCTCGTTGGCTTAATTTTTGTAGACAAATAATTTTCCGAGAGGTTTGACGCCGTATACCGAGATACAGAGATACCGAGATACAGGTTTTTCCTAGTTCGGTTACAGATGCACATATTACACTGTATTGTATTTATAATTAAAATAATAGTTTAAGTACTAAATAAATTCCTTTTGTACAATGTTTTTGGGTAAATAAAAATATCATTATTATTAACTTTCTTACTGCGTACACGTCATTTTTTTCGCAAATGTCAGTCATAAAAGCAACATCACGAAATTTTAAGTCGCCTGTCCCATTTCAGTCATGAAAATGAAGCAGAGTTCTTACTTCAAAAGTTCTCTTGCAAATGTGCCTTGCATTTTATTTATTCTAAAGTATGTCGACACTTATGTACTTGCCAGCCGGCGCGGCGCTCGCGTTAAGTGTACTGTGTTCAACGTAAATTAATAAATAATATTTTTATGAGATTATCTTGTAGGGGTGGGTTGTTAAGGCTACGGGAATGAATAAAAGAGTGGGTATCTAATAGAAGAACACAGGTGGGTTTTAGTCAGTAAAAGTCTGACACTTTCATTCTATCCTAGAGCGGGAGAAGTAATTTGATGATTTCCTACCACAAGAAAGTTGACAGAAACTTCTTTTTTTAGGTTTTTAGACTTCCCCTTTCCATTGCCCTTTGGGTGACTTTGAGTCTTCTTATGAGGCCCATTGTAAGCGACCACGTCGATGGGCGATGGAAAGGGCTATGCTCGGAGTTTCCTTGCGTGATCACGTCAGAAATGAAGATATCCGCAGGAGAACCAAGGTTACCGACATAGCTCGAAGAATCGACAAACTTAAGTGGCATATGGGCAGAGCACATTGCTCGCAGAACAGATGGTCGATGGGGACGAAAAGTTCTGGAGTAGCGACCATGTACCGGAAGACGCAGCGTTGGAAGGCCTACAACAAGATGGACCGATGACCTGGTCAAGGTCGCGGGAATCCGATAGATGCGTGGCGCATAGGACCGGTCGTTTGGCGACGCTTGGAGGAGGCCTATGTCCAACAGTGGACGTCTTTCGGCTGATATGATGATGGTGATGAGACTTCCCACCTCAAAAAAAAAATAAGTGGGTTGTTAGTGTTATATCTAAGTTTGATCTTGTCTAAGTCTGTCGAGAGCCTCTACCAAAGTAGTTTGAAACTGAAATAATTCCTGTAATAGGGTAGTTTTCAGGGTCAAAGTAATTACATTTTATTTAGTCCGTATTTTAAATTATAAAAAAGTATTGGACACGTATTTTTTCTTTTTTCGATTAAACAAAAAATAACAAAGATATACAATAAAATTACGTCTGACGTCACCCCGTGCGAAATAATGCAGCACGGCGCGCGTGACTTTACACGTAATTTTAATGGGCTATATCTTTGTCATTTTTGGTTTAATTTACAAATAAAAAAATACGTGTCCATTATTTTTGAATAATCTAAAAGACGGACTAGTTAATTACATTTTTTACGGCAACTAGCCTATTGTATAGGATTTTTTTTTCTAATAAACTAATTAACATATTTTTCCCTTTTTTATTACCACGTATTTTTTCCCATTTCAAATCAATTTGATGATCGAATTACTTACCTATATACGTTAATATCCCCATATTATGGATATAGGTAATTTTAAAATTCCCTGGCTCCTAAGCTAGTTATATAAAATGTATTACGGATAACCCTCTCTGTAATACACTTTATAACGAGCTCACGAGCCAGAGATTTTTATTGAAATATCTAAAAATTTAGTTCTGATACTGAACAATAATTCTGGTATTTGAAAAATATTAATATTCAAGTCACAATCTCATTTCAATGACGATCAAAGTCAAAAACTTAACAACAATTTGCGAAAGTCAGAAGTTTTTAGGGTTCCGTAGCCAAATGGCAAAAAACGGAACCCTTATAGATTCGTCATGTCTGTCTGTCTGTCTGTCCGTCCGTATGTCACAGCCACTTTTTTCCGAAACTATAAGAGCTATACTTTTGAAACTTAGTAAGTAGATGTATTCTGTGATCCGCTTTAAGATTTTCATACACAAATAGAAAAAGAGCAATAAATTTTAGGGGTCCCCATACTTAGAACTAAAACTCAAAAATTTTTTTTTCATCAAACCCATACGTGTGGGGTATCTATGGATAGGTCTTCAAAAATGATATTGAGTTTTCTAATATCATTTTTTTCTAAATTGAATAGTTTACGCGAGAGACACTTCCAAAGTGGTAAAATGTGTCCCCCCCCCTGTAACTTCTAAAATAAGTGAACGATAAAACTAAAAAAAATATATGATGTACATTACCATGTAAACTACCAACGAAAATTGGTTTGAACGAGATCTAGTAAGTATTTTTTTTTTAATACGTCATAAATCTAAAAAAATACACTATTATTAAAACATCGATCAAAGTTACAACGAATTACTAGAACTTTTATATTATGTTACTTGCTGCTACGGAACCCTTCATGGGCGAGTCCGACTCGCACTTGGCCGGTTTTTTTGACAGATGATAGACCGATATTAAACTGCGTAATATGTTCCTTCTTAGAACTGCGGGAATTGCTCTTCTTAAATGACTACATTAGAGCGACGCACACATGAAACACGCCTGATTAGCAGGTACGCAGCGGCGCGTTGCGTACGTCGCGTGACGTAGATCTTATGTAGCTCTATAAATCTAGTTTCCATATAAAATGTATGGAAACCGACGCGCCCAGAACTATGTGGTCCACGTATGCGCAACGTAGTTTCTACCTTTAGTTTCCTAGTAAATTATATACCTTACCTACGTGTTCCTAGCAATGTGAATACGCGTAACAAAACATAGTACTTTCTTCACCCACTTCTCGTACTAATATTTTATTTTGTAACCTCTATAAAGTTAGCACTACATTAGACCGGCGCACACGGACCTCGCCTAATTTGTACGTAGAACGACGTAGGGTGGCGTGGACCAAGTGTAGCTTTAAAGTCTAGTTTCCTTATAAAATATATGGAGACTGACAGCGACGCGCCCAGATCGGCGTACGTGACACACGTGTGTGTGTAGTGTAGTTCTTCCTTAAGGCGTATAGTTCCTTGAACCATCTGGCCGAAATTATGTGAACGCAACTCTCGCACTCGCCTAGGCGGCAGTACGCAAATCTGTGCATTTATTTGCGGCCAGCAGCGCCCGGAAAGCGCTTTAAATCCATTTTCTCTGCGAGATATTGATTGATTTACATATGCAATGTTCACTTTGAAAAATATTTAACCAGCAATTTTTATGTGTAAAAATGTTTCTAAAGGTCCAAGCCGTTTCGAAGGAGTAGGGAAAAGTTGCGAAAAGTTGCGAAATTGCTAAATATTTTTTTTTTTGACAAAAGCATTAATTGCACGAAAAAATCAAATGTTGATATTATTGTTCATGAATCTATAATAAACATATATTTTTTTCAAACCAATTGACCTAGCCGTTACGGAGGAGTAGGCCTCAGAAAATCACTGTTTTATGGCACTTTTCGGGCGCTTGGCCCTTAAACGCAGAACTACACTGCTTGTCGATCTGGTTTCGTTGGTGCTGGGTAGTTTTAACTTAAGACTCATTATGTTTTAAAACTCTTTCCTAAGGTACAGACAGATTCTCTGCTTAATTTAGGAAAGGAAGTTTTATGACCCTTTTATTAGCGGACAGTGATCTTATTTACATGAAATAACCACTCTAATTTTTGGTATTTCATCACTGATTTACAAGGCTAATGTTTTTTGCGCAATAAATGATTACGTAAGTATTTACTTTTATATTGTTTGTACCTACTAGTTTTTTTCTGTATGCCATGTACAAACTACTGATTGAATAAATGATTTATTTATGTTGATTTGTTAGATTATTTATACTTACAGTAATGTGAAATTCCTATCATAAAAATGCGAATAAATAATAATATGTCTTTGAACGTTCCGAAACTCTAGATAACGAAAGTAATAAACTTAATTATCGATGTACATATGTACAAGTATAATAATATATTATACTTAGGTTTAATCCCGATAACAGTACATAAATGCGTAATTTGTTAATAGTAGCGCCAACATCAACATTTGTAGATAACACCCAATAATGTTTGCACTGATAAGTATAAAGTTTCCAACAATATGAAAACGTACTTCCCTACAAAACAATACCCAAAAATCCTGTACGGAACCCTTCAAGTGCGAGTCCAACCCGCACGTTGCACTAGGAGGATTCCGTACCACAAGCCTAAAACGTCACGTGTCTTCTGTGAAAGTGATTTATTTTACTTCATAAACGAAAGAAATTATCATAGAAACAATTTGTATTTTTTAGTATACAGGAAAAAAATACGACCCCTGTATCCTCACACTGTGTACATATTTAATGAAAACATAGGGGAAACAGTACCTATCGATTCGAAAATTACTAAATGTTTTAAACGAGTGCGCAAGGAGGGAACACTGCACACACGTGTGCCACGTACGCCACGTGGGCGTGTCGGTCTCCATACATTTTATATGATAGACTTGTAGAGCTACACTAGATCCACGTCACGCGACGATCGTTCTATGTACAAATCACGCGTAGTCCTCGTGTGCGTCGGTCTAATGTAATTCTAGTTTATTATTTTCTAGCATATATAAGAATACTATAGTCTGTCTAATAAGTCAACCGACTTGGGATATTTGTACAATATTTAATCATTTAAAAAATACCTATATTCGGTACTTTTCATAAAGTTTTTCTGTTAGTAAACAATGATCTCTATCTCTTAATCAACCTTGATTATTGAACCCGTGTTGACTACATCAGATTTTATTAAATCCTAATAATTACCCAAGTCGTTTAACTTATTAGACAGACTCTAGCTGTCCGCCCGCGACTTCGTCCGCGTGTACTTCGGTTATCGCACTCTAAACGTGTTTTCCCGTAGGAATAAGTTGATTTTCCGGGATAAAAAGTAGCCTATGTTCTTTTCCATGTCAAAGGCTATATGCATGCCAAATTTCATCCAAATCCGTTCAGCCGTTTTTACGTGATTAAGTAACAAACATCCAAACTTCCACACTTTCACATTTATAATATTAGTTAGGATTTCTTTGGCACGCCCTAGAGCCTATATTATTATAGCTTGTTGTATTTTAGCATAAAATTGTCCTTATATTAGTCTTAGTTGTGAAAATGACACTGGGTACATTAGCATTATAAAAAAAAAATGGCGGATTTTTAGCACAAAAATATTTGTTTTCGAAAAAAAATGTTACAGTGACTGACTCCATACCTAAGAGTCAAAATAAAAGACGTAAGAAATAAAAAAGTAGTCAGTATCGAAAAACCCGACCGCAAAAAAAGACTAGAAGTTCGTCACTGCAAGTGATATCGTCAAATCTATAATTGAGCTGAAATAAATTCTATCTGCATCAGACTGTTTAAAGTGACTTGTTTCGAACTTTTTAGTCGTTTTTTGCGGTTGGGTTTTTTGACACTGCAAACTTATTCAAATTGAATGTTGCCAAGTTATATTCCTAAATACATTGAACAAGAGTAATAGTAGAGGATACGCTTAACGACCTTCACCGGTTTGTTTAATGGATGAAACGTATTTTATGATCAATTTAGTATATTAAATAATATAACGCGGGTGGGTTGCCTGAGAAATTCCTGGCCAGACAATTTTTTTTTTTTTTAAAAGTGCTCCGGTGTGTTTAACGAATAAATTTAATACTAACCGAAAGAGTGAAGCCTTTAGAACATAAAAATGTTGGGTTGCCTATTTGTTTCCTGGCATAACTATGGGTTGCCTGGTATAAACAGGTATGGATAAACAGGTGTGTTTATTTTGATATACAACAAATTCTATATCAAAATAAACGCTGTTTCATTACGAATGCGATGTTATAGTGTTGTCTGCAAAAAAATCTGGTATGAATAACGGTTGTGCATTTTTCTAAAGAAAAAGTAAATTTTCAATTTTTAATTAATAACAGTCTGGCCAGGAATTTCTTAGGCAACCCACCCGCGTTATATTATTTAATACACTAAATTTATCATAAAATACGTTTCATCCATTAAACAGACCAGTCAAGGTCGTTCTTAATCGGATCTTAGACTATAATGGTGTGCAAATAAACGTTTTATGTCAAGGGATAAAAGTGCATATTAGAGCAATCAATGCTGGAGTTAATGACCCGAAAGCTTTAAAATTACGTCCGTTAAATATTTTATTTGGCACGGACCGATGTAATCATCGCTACTAGCGCGCGTAAGTCACTTTTGTAAGCGCTATAGGAAAGATGCCACGCGCCGCTGACGCGCTACAGCATCGCGACTGTATCGATGCGAATGCACTACAGCATCGCTACAAAAAGTAGCCGTGAGCGATGGGCTTTAGAGTAGAAAAAAAACACAAAATGGCAGCCGCTATTAGGTTAGTGCGGTCATATTTCTGTGACATGACAAAGAGATTTTGTATTTATTAGAAATATCCTACTGCAAAAAATAAACAAAAAAGTTACTTTTTAAGCAGTCTAATACAACTGTATTAGACTCTATTACTAAAATACAACTCTATTAGGAATGAAATATGTGATCAAACCAAAATAATTACTACTAGCTGTATAAGTATGCTCAAAAAGTGCCTATTTTGAAACATATCAGTTGTTTGTTTCAACTTAGGTTTTTGAGAATCTTTTTTTAATAACTTAAAACGAAACACGTTTCAGTTTTAGCACCACGCAAAAATGAAACAAGATTATATTATTATTATAAGAACAACCAAGTAAGGTTACATCATAAAAGAAAATTTTGAACACATAACTTTTTGTTAGTGTAAGAAATTGTTTACTTTACCAGAAACGCTTACTGAGTAGAACTTTGAAAAAACAGCTTTAACAAGTACCTGGAAAAGAAAGAAATAAAATTAATTAAAGGAAAAGTCATCTAATTAAAATCCGTATAAATTTTCCTGTTTGTAATTTCAGAACAAAGCTTTGAGTTGTACAATAATTAGATATTTGTTAGAGTTCCTTAGGGAATTTGCAAAGATCAAAACTTCAGATGTTTATTTAAAGTCTCAAAGATAAACAAACACCTATCAATCTAGACGGATGGAATACAATTTTATCAATCTAGACGGATGGAATACAATTTTCTAATTCCGAAAATTAAATGTCTCTGTTTTATTTTTTATGCAATTAGGCACTTGACTCATTTTTTTATTATACTGTTAGTATAATAAAAGTGTAACTTTAATTGAAAAAGTAACTTTATTCAAAATCACAAATAGAAAAACAAATCCATTCAAAATTAAGATAGTTATTTTGGAAACCTTTTAAATCTCTTGGAAGGGGAAAATGTCAAGTAACAAAAAAAGGATATACGCACCTATCTATATCTCGTATAAACTACTATATAATAATAATCCACAACTATCACACAACGCCGTCTAGTCCCAAGCTAAGCAGAGCTTGTGTTATGGGTACTAGACAACTGATAAACATACTTATATATTTCTAAATACATACATATTATAGATAAATTACACCCAGACACAGAACAAATGATCGTGCTCATCACACAAACATTTGTCTTGGGTGGAAATCAAACCCACGACCTCCGGCATAGCAGTCAGGGTCACTAACCACTAGACCAACAGGCCTGTCACACACACTATGTTAAGAGATTGTGAGATATTCTCACTTCGTACCCACTATGTCATGTAAACATTTGAAAAGGTAGCTGCTGATCCATTTGAAAACCAATTGTGATGCTTCATTCAAAAAAAGCTTTATTTTAGTAGGTATTATTGATTGTTTCATCATCACCATCATCATCATATCAGCCGCAAGACGTCCACTGTTGGACATAGGCCTCCCCCAAGCGCATTACGCATCCATCGGATTCCCGCGACCCTGACCAGGTCATCGGTCCACCTTGTTGGAGGCCGTATTTATTGTTTAGTACAAATAAATTTACAAAAAAAAACAGGCAAATATCCAATTCAAGAACCTTTGAATATAATTAAAAAGTTACGGATAAGTAATACAATTTTCCAAACACGCTTATTCAAAGGTTTTAAAAGCATTCATTAAAATAAAACGCTGCGGAACCCCACAATTCTACAGCAACAACAACTCGCACTTGACCGCTTCTCCTCGTGTCTTCGCGTCGCGTCTGCTATTATTGAAGGCATCCATTAAATAATGAAACGTTTCTTAAAAGCCATTACGTAAATTATTGAAAACACGGAAAAGTACGGTAAGCAAGAATAAGTAAAGAAACGAAAATGTTAAGACGGCTTAGAAGAAAATTTCTTAGGCACATTAATGGTTGGAGAAAGATGAAATCAGTGAATTTTGAGAGGGGATTTTATTTTTATTTCGTTGGGTAAAAATCATCCCCGTCCTTGGGCGGAGCGGGAGATAGTGTCAGACTCTTACTGACTAAAAAACCCACCCCGTTGATTCGTTGCCTATCGTACCGGGGCCGAGCCTGCCTTTGAAGGGATGTTTCGTTTCCATAATGTATACGAACGTTTAGGAACTTTTAAGAATTTAAGTGTAAATACGAGTTTCCAGCACAGGATAGTGAACTAAGTACAAAGTTTAGAACTAGTTCTTGAAGCTTTGTCAGTCATCCGTTTTCATCAAAATCAGCTACACTCTCGTGTTGGGACTAAGATTTACGCAAAAGTTAGACAAGACAATTTTAAGACAGATAAATCAACAATATTACACTAATTGGGCTTGCGGAAGGTGAGCAATGGGTAGCTCGCTGTCCGACCGTCCGGTAACCATCCGGACCGAGCCCTAGTCGTCGACGGCGCGTACTGTTCAGGTGTCAGCAACCGTAGAGGCCCAGCAGGGTCGAAGCCTATTGGGACCAAGGGTCTGCTTCTGAAAAGAAGGCTCGGCCCTGGTATGAAAGGCAACGAAGGAACGGGGTGGGTTTTTTATTCAGTAAAAGTCTGACATTATCTGGGAGCTCCTCAAAAAAAAATATTACACTAATATATTATACAAGCAAAAGTTAGTATGTTTGTTACACCTTCACGCTTAAACTTCTGAACGGAACGGACGAAATTCAGCACTGAGGTAGACCAACAATATCCTGAAATAGCACATAGTTTATCTCGGGAGTATGTTTACTTGGAATCATTTTCTACTTTCACGTCAGTGAGCCTCCTGGCTAGTTTATTTACCTGTAACTATCAACCTGCCTGGCTTTATTCTACTATAAAACGCATATAGGTATTAGGTATACACTCAAACCTTCCGCATGAATCACTCTGTCTAATGGTGGAAATCCGTTCAGTATTTTTTGAGTCTATTGGGTTCATACAAACAGACAAACGCGGTAGGGCGGGTTTTATAATATGAAAAGATTATTTGGTACTTGCCAACTTGCTTCATTATTATGTAAGTATTAGTCTGCAGCAATGAACATAGAGCACACATAATAGAATAACTAAATAAAATAACAGCACTCAAAGGAGTCCCTGTGGATTCTTTTTCCACTGGTTTGCCCGTCAGTTCTAAATGAACTGGCCTCGTTTATTAGAAGCACGACGTGCAATGCATAATACATACAATTTATAACACATCTGTTTGCACGGGACACTGCAAGTTCCAAGAAGAGATGGCAACTTTCACCTTTACAATGGGATCTAGACCAAACAGTTCTAAGTGAAACCGCTAGAAAAAAAGCTTAATAAGACTTTACCAGCAAAAAATACGACTATTTAAATTTGCCTTTTAAATAAAGAAGTTATATAAGACTCGGGGCAGTCTCAAAACTTCACTCGGATGCGGTTTATTAACGAAGTCTCCGTAGAGAGAGCATGAAACTTCCGAACAGCTTGCCACAGCTTACCCGAAGATCGAAATGACTATACCGTCGAAATGTCCGTCGATTTCAAACTTTTGAAACTGACGATCGTGCTAAATCCAAAATTGGAATTTATATTGAAACTTTGAGAGAACGTGTAATTTCAAAGAACGAGGAACTTCATATATTGTAGGAATTTCACATTACTTACATAAACTTGAAATGGAAAGAAAACACGCAGCTGGGAGGTTTCTTTTCGAAGTTGAACACTGCAAGTTGATCTTTATCAAAGGTAAGATGAACCATCCTGTTGAACGTACAGAGGCGAAACGAAATAATTAGAAATACCATTTTCAGCAGCTAACAAGCCAAAAAAGGCTCTGTCCACCTGATGAAAACTAAATAAATGGAAATATATTCTGCAGGCTTTACATAGTCCGATGGGAAAAATCACCAACGCATGTAAACTCAGAACTACAGCATCCCACGTCATTGATATGCAACAGGAGTACTTTGAGGACGCTAACAGATGTTGACAATGAATTCTGCGAACACACTGGGGACGCAACGGTGTAAAGTTGCAAATTCGCAATCTTGCGGCGATTGGCGATGTCCGGAACTAAACCAAATGAAGGACCAAGTTGGAACTTGGAAGCAGGATAACTTGGTCCGGAATGCCAGAGTCGCGGGATGAGCTAAGTTAAATAGGAGGGTATTGAGAGCGCCGAGTCAACGCATTTCAGAGCTAGTAATCAGGACATTTGTCGAGAACAAAGCAGCTTTATTTTTTCACCCCAAAAGATTTGCAAACTTTATCGACGACGCTGATGAGTTCGAACTTCGTAATACGGTTTACATATTGATGTTAAATTTTCTGCGATTGGAAAGTTTGATGAATATTTCAGTATCTGGCTCTTGTAATGCCTTCATAAATCAAAAGTTGTAGAGATTTGTTTGGTGAATACCTCAGTGAAACAAAACTAGTTTATATGGGAAACCGACTAAGCAATCTATTTGCAAGTTGCTTAATTATGTTAACTTTGTACCTCATTGTCGCTTCTTGCTGTTTTCATTTTGGATTGTAACTGAAATTCGCTGATGTTGCTTCTTTACATGGATTCATCACCACTATCATTTCAGCTGCAAGACGTCCACTGTTGGACATAGGCCTCCCCCAAGTGGCACCACAACGAACAGTCCAGTACGTTTCGCATCTATCGTCAAATCCATTATCAAATCGTTTACAATTTTATCAACTTTTTTGTAAATATATGTGCTGTATTAGTTCATCACGATGATGTGACTATAAAATCTTTGGCTCTAAATCCAACTTCCTACATCTTCCATGAAAACTTATTCTCGGAGCAAAGTTACATGAAGAGCTGTGGTCTGTATTGAATGGCGAGTTGACGTAGTGTATGGAAGCAGTAATATCACTACAGAGAAGTTAACTCGCGAGTGACACGATCGCAGATGTTTGCAGGAGGCGCCGGATAAATTAGGTCACAGTCGAGCTGAACTAAGCGTTGCATAATTAATTGCACCATCCATTCGCAATCTCTTGAAGCTCTCGGATATCGCTCACAATCGTTCAGCAGCATAAATTAATATATGTGTCAACGCTGAAACTGAGCCTAAAAGTGATTTTTCTGTTCAAAATACTAAAAATGTATGAACTTAAAAATTAAATTGAGGAAAAGATCGAAGTTATCAGACTTCTGATTCATAACTGATCAGATTGATAGGCATATACACAAATTTAAGAAAGGAATTAGACCTCTGCCGTAGTACAAAACAGGCTTATATTAAAGCTATTAACTCCAAAATACTGACTTAAGCATGGATGGAAAAAAGCCATACAGAAGCCAATGATGATCTACCAAAAGCCAGTTTTTTTAGGTAGACAATCAACAAATGATTTCTCCTGCTAACAAACAGACAGACAACAATTGTAAAAAATGTTATTTTGGTGTATGTACCATATATATATTCATATGCATGTAGTAAAAAGCAGTTATTTCAATATTACAAACAGACACTCCAATTTTATTAATATGTATAGATGTATTATAATGATGAGATAGACTCGCGCTTCACCGCTATCTCAGCTGACAGTAAACGATGATGACGTGATCGACGGTGGAGCACACTTGCTTAAAAGTAACCTATTCCCTCTTAACTTACAGAGAGGTTGTAATTAGCCAAACATTATAAACCAGTTTCATTACTAGCTCCATTTGGCGAATTGCCAATGTTAATTTAATTCAAAAGTTTATCAACAATCACTTGGTACTCTGAAACCGCTCAACTGAAAGCCTTACAAATTAGGTCAGCATGGTACATGAGAAAATGAATAAACAATACTTGAATTTCACTGATAACCTTAATTAAACCTTTACTTTTACATAAATTTTAACAACAATATGTCTTCTGCAAAAATTTGTGTACAAAAATTGCAACATAAAATAAATAAATAATCATTAATTTTTGCTGTTCACCTCATTTGTCATTTATTCATAAAGTTACACTTATATTTTCTGTTGTGTGTTTCTATACAACATGCAACTGAAATAATGCACACCATTACTATACACACCAAGTAGAAAATATGCTCGTAGTTAGTGATCCTCCTTGTCGAATCGACGCACTACATTGACAGCGCGTCGGTGTTAGGCTGCTAAGCCACTAGCGTTTTATGAGCTTTGGCGTTAAGGCAACGTCTGCACGGATGCGGCCCTACATAGACGCGACGTAAACGTTGTGCATCCGCAGGGTATTAAAATCCAGCTAGCCTAGCAGCTAGTGGCAGCTAGTGGCAGATAGTGGCTAGGTGTAAATGCGAGCTTATCCATTGTTACAAAAAAATAAAAAATAGAATACGGGCAGACTCTGAATATACTATTTTTAGAATGGGCGTTTATTATATTACAAGTTGTATCTAATAGGAGCATCGACTTATATTCTAGTGAACATATATACCGCTAAATTTTAATCGTTTTAATCCCGTGCAGGGTCGATCTGGTACATGAAACACTATCGATTTGTAAAAATAAAATTAAAATATAAAGTACCTTTTTTTCAAAACTCGTATTAAGTTACGCATGTACGAAATTAATTTCTTTAAGGAAACGTCAGCTGAGCGAGTTCAATGACCTGTAGGTAGTTTGTACGCAACACCGTCTAATAATTTAGTGGTGTATATCGATGAATAGGAGTATAACTTATCTATGATGCACAAATATACCTGAATATGGATACATAATATACTGCCCATAGTAAGGTAGTCATCGAAGTCAATTCCAGAATCCTTTCCAACATCAATATCAATATTCCTTACAGTAGGAATAACTCTTCACATAACGTCACATATTTTATGAAAATATACGTACCCAGCGTTATGGATTCAGAAACTTTTCGAATAATTTCAATAGACATGACATTTTTACGATATATTTACGGGATTTTGTTTCTATAGGAATATTGTCTATATGAATATGTATTGGTACTTATGTACAAATCTGTCACCAATGCAACTTTACAGGAGATGCAAAAAACACTCCCTCCTAATCACATGTTACACCATGTGTGACATTTAAACCGCTACCAAATTAAATACATGTGATATTTTTCATAGGTAAACTTTAATTTGTGACTTATATAACCACAAAATGAAATCTTTGAGGGTATTAAATAAATTATACCCTTTCACCCGTAATAAGTGAAATGATAATTATACGCGGGAGTGATGATGATGGGGAGTGGTTTTTGTTTTTTATATGATACGAGTAATGAAAAGAAACTTTGTTTTTTATCCCTTTTATTTTGATATACTTTTTTATTATTATTGATAGGCTCGCGTTTGACCACCATCTCACCTGATGGTAAGCGATGATATGGTCGACGATGGAACGACTTAACTCATTTTTGGCAAAATCGGAGTTGTGGATTGCGTTAAGGGTTCTTGGTACAGTCTCTGAATACCGAAGTGTGGCTCTAGATCTCTATGTCACGTTCAAATTCGAAATAGGTACAAAGCAAGATAAAGAAATATACATTTCATTAGCTTCAAATAAAGCTCTTACATACCTATAGTCGAAAACTCGTAACTCTGCATTCTGTCCCACAGGTCGGGCAAAGTTTAATTGGGATTTTCTATTATTCGCTTATGTACATGTGCAGCTTGAGGTTTAAACTTTGCCCGGGCTGATGTTGCCTTTATTAGGTAATGATATTACAGAACAAGTGTCGTGGCAGACAATTTAGTGTAGTGTAGTTTATCTGATACTATAGTAGGTAAGGTCATATAAGGTGAGAGGTGGTGACCCAGTGGTAACAACCTCGATTTAATACTTGTACGTCGTAGGTTCAAACCCAGGCAGGCCTTTTACTTCGTGTTATTTATTTCATAACCACTGTTCTCAAATCAGTGAGGAAATGTCCTAAATTCAAAATTCGAAGACCTGTAACTATATGTGTAACTTACATCAACTTGCACTGGGCCCGCGTGGTGGATTACGACCCATTCCCTCTTCCAGAGAGGCCTGAGTCTTAGCAGTCGGAACATTTTATGTTTGATTTAGTTACTACTGTATTTTTAAGGTTATATTTTAAAATATGCTCTTGCTTTTTAGCATAGGCCTCTACCATATTCTTTCACAATTCCCGGGGGGTTCTCTTTTCCACATTGGCCCCATTTTTTATTTTACAGAATCGCTATATATTATAACTAAATACGTGTTTATCTTAGCCACGTGTTTACTTAAACTTTTATTGGAGCTGTAATACAAAATTTGTGATTTGACACACTTGCAAGGAACTCATCACTATTTATAATTGATTTCATTTTCACATCGCTCTTTACATATTATGTATAAAAGGTCTAAATACAAAGTAGATCATATATATGTGCCTTTTTAAATCAATCTCATCATAAATAAAACAAAGTAAGTTTGAGTGCCAGCTAGCTAACGAACAAAAATAAACATTATGGTCCCCGGTCACACAACGTAAACTAGAGTAGTAGCAGAGATTTGGTCGGAGACATTGCTCTCAAAGGCTCATTAACTGCGTATCGACCGAAACAGTCCCGAGTTGGGAGCCATTTACCGGCCAAAGCTTAAAGACGGTACAGCATCATAGTGCTAAGCTACGGAGATGAAGAAGCTTTGCTTTGTAGAAAAATATAGGCGTGATCGTCCACTGTGACTTATGACGATTAAAAAAGAAAGAAAGAACACGTTGTTAAAAAACAAACGAAATATACGGCTAATAGAGCGACAAACCTAGCCTAGTGAAGCCTCTCTCGACACTTCTTAGGTGGACGATCGACTTAAAACCATCACACTGCGACAGAATCTTCAAATCTTCACGTTATTATGTAGGATCACGAATACAGACTTATTGGCTAATTATCCGTACGCATGTACGTGATAGAATAGATTCGATAAGACTATTTATTTGAATGGCATTTTTATGAAATCCGTGTAAATAAATTACTTTGTTATGTTCCAGCTTGTCATACAGTACAATGACATTATTAGGTCACAATTAGAAATTTTTTTGGTCGGAACCCTGATTCACGTTTGAACTAAAAAAAAGTCAAAATATCAGTGAAAGTCCGGACAAAATCAGTTCAGCTGTCTCGGAGATTAGTCGGAACAAACAGATCGAAGAAAATTGGATTTTTGTTATAGGCATGAGATATACTTTCATTATCGATTAACATACACAGATTTAATTAGATATAATTTTTTTTTTTTCTTATGGATAGCCTCGCGTTTGACCACAATCTCACCTGATGGTAAGTGATGATGTGGCCGACGATGGGGCACGCTTGCCTAGAAGCAATCTATAGATGTACAGATGTTATGTTTTGTGGGTATTTAGTATATAAATCTAGATTAAATAGAATCAGTTCTTTTTTAATTGATCGACAGCGATGCGGAGAAATTTTTGACACCATATTTTAGGTAGGAGTTGGATCGTGTATAATTACATTATATAGTCTTAATTAGTTAAGTGTTTTTATTTTTCTGTTTATAACTATGCTTAATTAATACTACTAAATTGCTAAATAAAGAAATTAGAATGTTAAAAAACAATAGAATCATTCAGTTCAGAAGTCAAGTACACCAATATTAACTTATTCATTATTGCGACCACGAGCAACACTGCAACACGCTTCAAACCAAAGCATTGGAGGGTTAACGATTATTAAGTATTCATACTGCCACCAATTAAACTCTACGTCTCAATTATATTGACATGTCGGCTAAAATATGTGTGTTCAGCAATTGTCAGCCCAGAAACTGGGTCACAGACGCCCCAGTACGCCGCACTGGGTCACAGACGCCCCAATACGCCGCATACTTAATTTCATTGCACGACTCCCGAACCGTGAGAGCTAGGTACCTACTTATTTATTTTTTAGGGTACCCAAAGGGTAAAACAGAACCCTATTAGTAAGGCTGTCACTAGGCTGCATCTCATGAACTGTGATAATTAGACAGTTGAAATTTGATGACATAGATAATGTTCATAGGTAAGTACAGATATTTGAGAGCTAGGTACTGAATAGTACGTTTTAAGTACATTTTAACGCTAATTACTATAATTTATTTCGCTGAGGTATACCCGCCTTTCTGACTCTCACCGATGTACGCGGTATAAACGACGAGGTGAAACGCTTAGTTCGGACCGTAGAGGTTTCAACAACGTAAGGGTAGATACTCGCCATACGTCGGGTTTTCTAAAAAAAAAAGAATAAAATTAATATTAAGGGGTCTTCCATTGCTAAGAGCAGTGGTGGCCGAGTGGTCATGGCCCCGACTTACGAGTAGTATGTCGCGGGTTCGAACCCAGCCAGGCGCATTAGTTTGTGTAATTTATTTCATCACCACTGCTCTCAAATCCTGCATGTCTTAGAACCAAAAATTCGAAGACATGTGACATTCACCAACCCGCACTGGGCCCGCGTGGTGGATTATGGCCCATTCCCTCTCCTAGAGAGGAGGACTGAGTCCCAGCAGTGGGAATATTACAAAGGCTGATGATGATGATGGTGGGTCTTCCATACAACAAACGTGACTTTTTTTGCCGTTTTTTGCTACGGACGGTACGAAACCCTTCGTGCGCGAGTCCAACTCGCATTTGACCGGTTTTTTTTTTCTGAATTTCCTCCAGATTCCTGGGTTTTGTTTTGTGTGCATGGTAAACATCATGGCCCCATGTTATTGTTTATGTTAGGGGTCTTTGCTGCCCATGTAATTAATTTGAACTTGCTTTGTTTGTTTTCTGAAATTGTTAAATTAGATATTCATAAGTTCGAGTGTGTTGTTGAGCTGTTTTATTTTGTTCTGAAATATTTGTAAAATACTCTGTAAAGTCTTCCTTATTATTTTCAGTAATCATTAAAAAAAACTAGATACTCCTCCTTGCGTCGTTTATACAACCAGGTAACATAATAAGCTTATAAGTTTGTGATTTTTCATAGATTCTTTACATGAAAATACTAGATACGTGTTTCGGGCTTCACAGTCATATACTATTTTTTTTAAGCTATTGCATAGCTTCTATCGCGGGCCTTGAGCGTGGAGACCGAATCCAGAAATTCCGTAACGAAAATAACCTAACACCCCCCACTCATTTGTTTTTTGAGCGTGGTGACCGATAAGAAAACAAATGAGTGAACAATCAATCAAAATTCAATTCAATGTGTGAAAGTGTAACTTCAATTAATATCAAAGAAAAAAAAACAAAGGAAAAAAAATACTGCATAAATAAAATAAATAAATAATTATAATTGCATAAGTTGATAAAAATGCTATGCAATAGCTTTACCGCGGCAGTCCCCGAGTGCCACACGTCTTTTTTTAAATTGAGATAAACTAGTGCTTGACTGCGATCCCACCTGATGGTAAGTAGCGATGCAATCTTGTATTCTCCTAATGTTGTATTTCCCTGCCAAAGGAAAAAGTACATTTTCAAAGCAAAAAAAATTAGAGGTGCTCTCACATACTCCGCCCTATTTATAAACACAACTATTACTATTTATAAACCATAAGTCTTGTATAATTTATCTGCGACGAAGCACAGAACTTGAAGTTTGACAGTGAAACTTTAAATTGAGTTTAACACGGTGACGTCATCCACGTCAGGTAGCCTCTCAGGCTCCCAGCCAAGTGAAGCAATACAAAGTTTATTCATCAGACTTTGACAAGTTTACAACGGAAATAGAAAAAGAAATTGAGATGTTTTTACCTTTTTACTGCATATTTGAATTTTCGTGTATAAGTGCTGGTTTATCTGTATTTTTATAATATTTTGTGCAAAATTTCTCAAGAGCTAAAAACATTCATTACTTTGCCAAAATAAGCTTTATTTTTTTTTCACCACCCATAGTTGATTGGGAGAGAATGCCTAAGGCGTTAAGTCCGCCTTTGTACCTTTGTATTGCATGAAATTTTAATCAATAAATAAATACAATTTTACCACAGTGTCTCAAGACAACAGTCTGTGAGCAGTTCCAGTGAAGACATATGCCTCTGAAACGTGATCGCTCAAAATGGGACTCATCAAGAACGGTTAAAGTCACCCAATGGGCAATGGAAAAATCTATGCTCGGGGAGTCCTTGCTTGATTGAATCAGGAATAAAAATGTCCGCAAAATAACCAAAATTATCTACTGACATATCTGTCAAGCTGTAAGCAAGCAATATGACAGTGGGAAAATAGCACACACAATTATGGTCAATGGGGCCGACAAGTTCTGGAGTAGCGATCGTGTACTGGAAGAAGCAGCGTTGGTAGACCGATAAGCTAGTGAGGGTTGCTGGAATCCAATGGATGCACAAGACCGGTCGATGTGGCGAAACTTGGGGATGCCTATGTCTAACAGTGAACTTTTTTTTCGTGGAAATGATGGACTAAAATTGAAAGCTTTCTTAGAAAAACACTAATAATGGTCAAAACTATGGTTAGGTTAAATTGACGAGGTTCGAGAGTATAAGATTACACATAAAAAGTACAACATTACAGGCTGCGCAATAAAAATCAATTACCTACCTACGCAATTTTCATTTACAGTTACTGAAATTATAAACAAAAGAAGAAAGAATCGAAACCAATCAACGATCACAAACCTCTGATCTTTTTAAGAAACACATTAATTTCTTAATAATCGCTGCAAAAATTGAGGTTACAATCATAAACAGCGACACAGCGTTCCAGTTCACGTGAAATTGAAAGATTCCATATGAAGTAGGTCACTATTGACTTTGAAGCATACTACCTACAGCATTGTGAGGAAAAAAGATTTCAACGGAACTGCCTTTCGACTTTGAGAAATACTCTAAAGGCAGGTACAGACTGCTGTAACATAATATGTAATGTAACATGCAAACTGTTTGTAAGCACAGAGCATATTATGTTCTGTGCTTTCAGGCTACAAGCAGTTTGCAATCAACTTGAAAGCAGGATTTTTTTTTTTCAATGATTGCAGAAAAGTTGTAGGTTTATAGTTACAGGTGGCGCTACTTGTCGGTTTCCCTCTATGGCGCTTGAGTTGAGCTTCTATACTTAAAAAAAGTACTCTGTGGTAACATGACAGGAGTATTTTATAAGTGTTGGTCTTGCATCTTTTTCTGGCATGTGTTTTACGGTACCTACAGACACACAGAACCTGTCCGCACTGGCGTTCCGTACATACTGCGCGGCCCTTTGTGTTCGCCACAAAACTGAAAAATGGCGGATCGAGCCACGCACGAGTTGAAATGCTCTCTTCGTGCGCGTAGTGTGCACGGTTCGTGCACGCAAGACATCCACACTATACGAATTCTGTTACATTGCATAAAATATTGCAACAATGTGGACGGCAATGACAAACTAAACAGAGCTTGTGTTATGAGTACTAAACATCTGATAAACACACTAATATATTTCTAAATACATACATATTATAGATAAATTACACAAAACAAATGATCATGGTCATCACACAAACATTTGTCCCACGACCTCTGGCAGAGCAGTCAGGGCCACAAACCACTAGACGAACAGGCCAGTTACATTGCATGTTACATTCCGTAAGTCTGTACCCACCTTTAAGAGAGAGAGATGCATAAAACATTTATAGTTGCAATGGAGAGAACAGCTAAATGTTTGCTTGAAAGAAAAGTTTTGCGACGAAAACGAGCGATATTGCGGTTCAGTATTTTTATAAGCTTTAAGTTTAACTTTACTGTACTGTGGCTGGAATAAGGAGTTCCTGTAGCGATTCAGTTTATTGTTATTGAGAGGCTCGCACTTGACCATTATCTCAGTTGATGGTAAATGAGCGTGTTAGCCTAGAAGTAACTTATTTACTCTTGATTTAAATACACTAGGTACTCGTAGGAGCTATCAGGAAACCGACTCTAGCAGGGTATTTCAATCCTTAGCTGTATCCTGGAAGTATACCTAGTTCTCAGTTTTATCTTCATTCATATCAATATCTAACTGCTTGTAAGAAGTGACTCATTGCCTTTATCATCTCTGCTTTCATAGACGAAGTATTCTAAGTATCTGTTTGCCTTTTTTTTTTATAGATATAAACTAGTGCATGACTGTGATCACACCTTTTTCCAACTATACCAGAGTCAGGTTTCAGACAGTTATATACCAGCATTTTAGTACCTCGGTATGTTAGGATAGTCACCCATCCACAGAGCGACCTCGGCAAGCTTGTCTTAACCCTGGAGATCAACCCAGGCGGCTGTTATTATTCTAGCCACAAACTTTTTACAAGTTATTTATATGTAAGTTATGAAAGAATAATGAAAAACATTTATTTGTTCTCACACAGGACAAACAAAAATAAAATAAAAAGTAACAAAAAAAAAAACAAGAAATAGAAAAAGTATTTCTTAATAAAAAAATAAAAAAAACATTAAAATAACCTGTGTGAGGCCAAAAAGGCCCCATCTCAGCATTATGGTGCGACATTGAAAAAAAAAAGTAAATAACGCAGTACTGGAATTCTGATAGGGTCTGACGATGTCACGGACACACTCACAGAACACAGACAGAGAGGTAGGTAAGGTAATGAATAAACTTAAAAATATAACAATTATAATAAACTTTAAAAAAATTGCAAATAAAAAAGTACTATGAATAATTTAATCTAGTCTAAGCAAAATGATTAACCATTTAACGATGGCCGATTCTATATACTTAGAAAACTCATTATTAAATCTTCAGGGTTCTTTAGACAAAGAAATTAACAAGAAATCTGTTCCGGAATTACCGCCTACGTCCTCAATGAACTTCAATAACTCAATCCAATTTCAATTAGGCAAGTAATGGATATCTAATATTAACATAGTCTCCAAAAATAGCTCATCCCAAATCCGTGACTCTTTAAAATAGGGAGATAATTCAAACCTCTTTTGTCGGTCGGAAATTGAGTCATCAAATATTTATGGTTGTTGGTTTAATGAAAAATCTACACGTTAATAGCCTTCAGGGGCCTTAACATGACGTGTTACAATGCTAAGCGTGCGAGTGAATGACTTTTACACCATGTTATATTTTTTACCAAAAATATTTAAAAAAGGTCACAAGTTGGACACCACCGACACTGCGCCAGCGCACATCTGAGTGCGGAAGCATAACTACCCATCAGTCACTCGGGTGGCCCGGTGACCATGTATTTATGTCGCCAACCAGGTACCATAATGGGCTTAAAACTTTGTGATTTTTCATAATACAGTTTTAAAATTTTGCACATAGATTCTTTACATAAAATTACTAGATAGGTGTTTCAGGTTTCGTATATACTAAAAAACGGGGCAAGTGCGAGTCGGACTCGCGCACTGAGGGTTCGGTGCAAACTACAATTCCCGAATGGAGTCTCGAAGATTTTTCCGAACGGCAAATTTTTTTTTTTTTTTGTTACGTAGGTAACAACACATTTACTGTTTTCAGATTTATTCCTATACGTGTGCTATATGACCTTGCTTTGTGCCAAATTTCAGGATTCTGGGTCAACAGGAAGTACCCTATGAATTTCGATCTTTGAGACTTTCAACTCGATACCTCCAAGCGTTCTCGAGATAAAGGGTCTTGACAGACAGACAGACAGACGGACGGGCAACAAAGTGATCCTATAAGGGTTCCGTTTTTCCTTTTGAGGTACGGAACCCTAAACATAAGGTTGTATAGCTCCATCCCTTTAACAGTTCAATTTAGGTCGTCAAATGGATCGCTAAGAGTTCGTGGTACGGACTCAGGGCCATAACATTGCTGGTAACATTTCAAGCAGTGTTGTTTATGTATTCACATTTTAAGATAATCGCCTAAGCGTCGCATGTTTATCTTACAAAGTGGCGCATCTGTTAACTCATATCTACGAATATAAACTCGTATTGAGAATGTTTGTTGATGTTATCTGTTGATTTGTTTATGTTACGATGAGGGGAATCCTTACACTCAAGTTACTTGGCTGAAGGCGTTAGGTAAGTTGGAGTTTCGTTGCTTACCCTTGCTCATTAGGAGACTTTGTATTTATCTCCATATTCCAACTTGGTAATGGACGGGGTCTTGTAGAGTCGCTCTCTGGTAAGACTGCGGGATTGATCGAAAGAGTTACCATAACCCAAAGAGCAAAAAGGATTACTGGTGAGTTTTAGTCATTACAGTTCTGAAGGTAGAAAAACTACATTAAACACACGTGGACCATTGACGCCGATCTGGGTGCTGCGGTCTCCATAAATTTTATGTGGCAACTAGACTTGTAGAGCTACATTAGATCCACGCTACGCGACGCCACGCGATGGAACTCAACATACAAATCAGGCGTGGCCCACATGTGCATCGGTCTAATATGAACTACATTTGACTCTCCACCTCCACTCAAAGCAGGAAGACTTATTGGATGACATTCTATTAAAAAAAAAATGGCAAAAATATCAACGTCAAAAAAACTTCCCTCAATAGGGTAGTTTCCAGGGTCAAAATAATTACATTTTATTTAGTCCTTATTTTAGATTAAGTATAAAAAAAATATTGGAAGCGTAATTTTTCTTTTTTCGATTAAACAAAAAATAACAAAGATATAGCCCATTAAAGTTACGTGTGACGTCACCCCGTGCGAAAAAATGCAGGGTGACGTTACACGTAAGTTTAATGGGCTATGTCTTTGTAATTTTTGGTTTAATTTAGAACTAAAAAAATATGTGTCCCTTATTTTTGAATAATCTAAAAGACGGAATAATTAATTTTTTTACGGCAACTAGCCTATTGTCAACTTATTTACTCCGCCAACCTCAAGTGTCCAATACGATTTTATTTCCTCATCCAACATCGATATATACCAGTTATGTTCTGAATCCGAACCACAAAAAAAGAGTTCCTAGTAACAAAAATACAGAAAGCTTTATTCGGCACAAACAAGTAAAAACATCTCTTTGTTTTACAATTCCATTTTATACAATTCTATCTAGATTAGGTACACCGCTAGCTTCATTGTCGTCTGCAACCCAATTCTCAACGACAGATTTAAAGAACAACCAGATTTCAGTCCGTTTGTATAATTAAATGTAAATTAAAGACAGAGTCTATTTACTAATTGGAGTGAAGCTTAAATCGAGAGCGGAGGTTTAATAAGTTTAAATATGAAACGTTATCGTAATGCCACCCGTATGCACTTTGCAAGTTGACTCTGTGCCGTTTTGATGTCATTTGCCTTTAAACTTACATATAGGTACATACATAGGTAGAGGTACAAAGATTTGCTTATTTATTTTTGCGGTGGGAAATTACCAAATTATTTCTATCGCTCTAGGGTGGCGTGAAAGGGCGTTTCAGACTTTTACCGGCTAAAACCCACCTGTATCCTTTTTTATTACGTAAGAATTCATCTAATGACTTCTCTCGCTCTAGGGAGGAACGGAAGGGTGTGTCAGACTTTTACTGACTAAAACCATACTTATTTTCCTTCAGTTTCCCTTCCAGGGCCATATCTCTTTCAAAAAACTCCGTTGATACAACTTGGGAATTTTGTATAATATTTAATCATTTAAAAAATACTTAAGTATTACTTATACTATATACAAAATAATAATTCGATACTTTTTATAAGGTTCCTCTATTAGTATACTATGATCAAGATCTCTTAATCAACCTTGATTATTGAACCAGTGTTGACTACATCAGTACCCCTAGCCAAGTTTCTAATCTGCAATAGTTAACGCTTGTAGAAAGCTTCAAATGTACGGGAATGACGTCGTCTCAACGCTCAGTCACGTGGTCAGAACAAAAGAATTGGCGGCAAGGTCAACTCGAAGCGTTCGACGCTAGCGAAACGGTTGTAACTTGGCTAGGGGGGCAGATTTCATTTTGTCCTAATAATCACCGAAGTCGTTTGACTTTTTAGACAGACTATACAAAGATAACGTACGATTGTGTTCTTAAACACCCCTATTTTTTAAATAGTACAAAAAATGGGGCTCTGTCCGTACCCGTTAATGATCATATTTATGTAGTGAAAAGTAAAAAAAAACGAAGTCTTTGTCGTAATTGGTAAATTCTTAGTTGAATCAATCATTCATAACACTTGCTACTAGAGAATACTACGCGCAGTTGTTTTTTCCACTTTGATTTATTCACTCCATAAATCAATAGCCTGTACAATATTTCCATAAATTGATCGAAATTTTGGAATATAATCAAACGCTCATAACTTTGCTGCTTATGAATATTATTTATTGAGACTTTAATTAAACAATTACAAGAACTTTTCTAATAAGCCCTTGAGTATTTGTACTAATTAAAAATTAGGGTGTAGAAATCCCAGAATGTATTTTACAGTTAAGCCTCAGCTTTAATGCTAATTGAGAGAAAAATGAAAAAAACTTCTAAAGGAGACGCAAAAATTAATTTGCAACCATTCCTTTGTTAGCCTCTTGGCAATGTGTAGACCTCGGCAAAAGATAATCCACCGTCTTTCATTTTGAGTATCATAAAACACGCCTAAGGGATTACGCCAAGGGGATTGGCAGACTCCATCAGAATACTGATCATCCTGCTATTGCTAATCTGCCTGGCAAACGTAGTGATTAAGAAATGATCCTCCTAATATTGCTATAGGCCGTTAGGACGAAATTACCCAACATGGCGATAAAACTACGTGATTTTTAAACTACGTTTTTTTCCCAGTAAAATTAGTCATTCGAAATACTGTTAGGCAACCTTTGGTCCCTTATTGACATTCGACGGCCTCTTTAGTTCGTTTTGCTCTTAATTCGCTTCTAAAAGATTATAGGGGACGACAAACAACTGCCCAAATTCGCATTACTTAGGATTACTTAACGTGTTCTCCTAAAGTTTTAAGATAATCCTACTGGCGTGCATAATAGTCAATTCTCGGAAATAAAAGGTATCGGCGTATCAAAGGACCAAAGAAATAGGATTAAAAGAACTAATGCTTTAGCGGTACCGGATAGAATGGTCATGGTATCCGCTTGGCTTCTTAGTCTTCTTTTAATATTCTTTGCAAAAAATGTCTGTTAAGTTTTATGCAGTTCGGTACCGATTTTAGAATAAACCATGATTTTTAACATGGTTTAATGATAGCGGGGCATTGTACATCGACAGCTGGGCATTCTCCACTGCTGTCACTTTGGCTCATCTAATTAAAAATTGGACCGATGACCTGGTGTAGGTTGCGGGAAACCGATGGATGCGAGACGCACAGGATCGTTAGGGCTGGCCTATTTCCAACAGTGGACGTATATCGGCTGAAATGATGATGAATCATGAGTTAAAAATCATGGTATAAGTCTTATTTTTTTTACACTAATATAAAGAGGTAAAATTTGTTTTTTGTTTGTAGGAGGTATAATCTCGGGAAGTACTGGCCCGATTGTTAAAATTTTTTCACCGATAGAAAGCTACTTTATTTCTGAGTGATACAGGCTATATTTTATGTACCCACGCGGGCGAAGCTGCGGGCAAAAGCTAGTATTTTAAATAGCCTCTTATTAAAAGTGTGAACGTGAAAACACTGACGACTCTGCAGATCCAAAGATTAGTTTCTATTTCGAACCATTTTCTTTATTTTTAAAGGCTATTTGGCTTTTAATATAACGTTGACTTTCTACACTATCTACTACTACTTCTTACGTCTATAAAAATAAGAAACCAAACCATGTTTTTTAAAAGAAGAAATAAAGTAACCAGTTACCACGGAGTTTTTTTTTTTCAGATTCTTCTTTAGCTTGTTTCTTACAAGCAATGGGACTCGCGCACTAGCTTCTGACGTTTTATAAATGCTCAAGTAGCCCTATGAGAAATAAAACCATTTTGAATTGAAATGAATTAAGTTAACACTGAAAATTTCTTTGACACTGCTATTGAGAAAGTTAAGCGAGTCAATCCACCATTTATTGATAGTGAACTAAGAGTCGGCACCCCGCATTGCGAAAATTGGTTTTTGAAATTATGTTTTTATTGAGTTTTCTAAAATTTTTTTTAGGTATTAAATGATCAAACCTGTAGTCCTAGAACGCAAAGGCCAACTGAAGGACACATGTGTGGTTTTAGTCAGTAAAAGTCTGACATGCCCTCCCGCTCCGCCCAAGGGCGGGAGATGTCTTTGGAGATTTCCAAAGGTAAAAAAAGGATATGAAATCAGCACTTCTTTCGCTCTAGGTGCAATAAGAGGGCGTGTCAGACTTTTACTGACTAAAACTCGGCTTGTGGCCTTCAGTTGCCCTTTGAGTTTCAGGGCTACAGTAACTCGTTTAAAAAATCCAGTTTCTTATATCTACCAACTTTATCTAGCGTCTTCATGTACTGTAATCTCTTGGTAAGCTATTATGGTGAGGTTTCTTGGAGGAGCTTGAAAGGGTTTTGTTTTCGCTTTCAAGATACCTTGGCAGGCCTAGACCTTAATATATTCGTGGAATATATTACCTAGGAAGATAAGAGTTTTTCCATCACGTAAATATATAGGGTGAATATTTCAAGTGGGCTTGGATGGTCAAACCTGAAACAACTTAAAAGTATACATTTTAGTTTGCCATAAATGTAATAATATCATGGAATTGTATCAGGATTAGCGACACTACTGGGTGGTATTAATTATACGATGTATTTTTTTTTTCAAAATCTTTGGTTTCGTTTTCTAGCAAGGAATATTGTTTTTTTTTTTTTTTTTTACAAAAGGAGAATAGAGACTCTTTGAAGCAATTTACGGTATACCTTATAGGTTCTGATTTGACCATTCACGTCCATTTTAATAATTCACCCTTTTTAGTGGAAAATCAACAAATAACCCTTCCTGCTCTGAATAGAGCAAGAGAGGGTGTCAGACTTTTACTGACTAAAACCGACCTGTGTTCGTTCAGATGCCCTTTCCGTTCTAAGGCCACGGTAACTCTTTTAAACAAGCCCGTAGCACTAGCACAAATCGTCCCTACTTACCAGGGACGGGACTATACAGGGCAATTTACTGGACTTCCAATAAATTGCCCTGTATAATCAGCCTTAATATTCCCACTTCTGGAACTCAGGCCTTCTCTCTAGGAGAGAAAACCATCAACCGGTATATTGGTAACTAAATGGATCTAAGGAGAAATCTTCTTACAGATCTATAAAACGATTAGTATTTAGCCGAGCTTTAAAGAAGACATTAACATTAATTAGCTCTATTGTCTATTAGAATAACAGTAACGAAGTAATGGAATACACAACTTAATTAAAAAGCTGGTCTTAGGAGGCTTACTGCGCCCGTAGCAGAACACAACTCATTTACTCGTGCGAAAATGCAAATTCTTGTTAATTCCAAATTTAAATGAACTTTTTCTAGCGTTGCTGTTCCTACAGTTATTCAACTTGATTTATTTCACGGGGTTGTCGTATCAGTTGGACCGGAAGAGAGGGTTCTCGGTTCTTGAGAAAAAATTGCACCTTCAATTCCGCCCAAGGAGATATCAGCAAAACCGTAGGTGCCCAGCAGAGCCGAAGCCAGGCTGGGGACATGGGTTTGCTTCTGAATGAAAAACCCGGGGACCTGTAACCTGTGACCTGAAGGGACATATATAGGTGTGGTTTTAATCAGTAACTATCTGACACGCCTTCCCACTCCACCAGAAGAAGAGAAGTCTTCGGATGATTTCCCACCTCAAAAAACAGCGCTTTTTGTAGCGTTGCTGTTCCTATAGTTATTCAACTTGATTTATTTCACAGGGTTGCCATATCAAAGGGACCGGAAGAGAGGGTTCCTGGCCCCTTTTACCCAAACCTCGGGAAAAAATTGCACCTTTATACGTGAATGTTTCTGCTTGTTCCGCGCACTAAAGAATTCCTTAAATATTGATGCAACATAAAGCGAGCACAAGGAAAATGGGAATGAACGGCTGAATGATAAATTACTGAACAGTGCTTTGTTTAGGGGAAGCGTTTTGTTTGTGTTCATGCATGTGGTCCTTGCAATGTTTTTCTCGTTCCTATACGAACCAAAGCAGTGTGGACGCTGCGTAAATATCGCAACACCTTCTGCTAACGGCTTCGTGGAAAGTTTAATAGGCCTGTTTCACTCACTGATAAAGTAGGAATCTACTGGTCTGAAAAAATTGGTCTAATAGTTTTGAGCATCGATATACTACGCACTAGATTAGGCGTTCCGAACACTCACTTCAGTCGAATCAGGTGTAATGTCGACTGTTCACCTTGAACATTACACTAGAACGAAACGCATAAGTGCCACGAAATTCATGGCACGTAAGACATTTTGGTCGCGAAAAGCTTTCTTAACGCTGCATGTTTTAATAGTTCTGTTAAACGACATAATGCCAACGTAGCGCTGTTAACTTTTGTTTTAACTTTTTAGTATTTTGAAATAGTTTCAATGAAAGGGCTAGTCTACCGCTAGAATATAAGTCGATGTTTTTGAGTTTATTGATTACGAGCAAAAATACCAGTCGTTCCTTTTTATAATATTATTGAAGAAACATAACTTTACTAGCTGCTGCCAGCGGTTTTGTATGCATGATAATAAAAAATATCCTTATCGAACTTAGATGGATAAAAAGTGATAATTAAAAAAAAATATGTGCTATTTCAGATCATGTTGTCACGCGTACGTACCAAGTGTCATCGACATCCGTTCAGTTTGTTCGAGCGTGAAAAAGTAACAAACAGATTTTTCGACTTCATAATATTAGTATGAAAACCAAAATTGTTTATAACTACCAACCCTTGTAATTAACCATTTTAATTAAAGTTAGACGTCCAAAACAGCGTATTGTGTGACATAGAGATACCTAACTACTTCTCGTTAGACGGGAAGCCGACCGCTACATACTTGGGGTAGCAACTAAGAAAGTCCGGGCACCCTATCTATTCCCGGGAGCGTCGTAAAAGCAACTAAAGGACTGTACTCGTATCAACGACACTATATCTAATTACAAACTGCGAAAACATAATTTCTCTGGGGACGATAGATAAAACAAAGACGACCTTGCGAACATAAGTAACGGTTGGAATTGATAAGCTCTAAAGATAGGGCAGTCTACAAAAATCTTATAGCTTCAATTGACTAAAATTACGAAGAACGTGGGATGAATAATATTAGAATCCTCAAAAACATCGTTAATAATTATTTATAATAGAAGCCAATTTCCATTTTGTACAATAAATTAACGAAGAATGAAGCTAAAATAATTCTAGGAAATATTTAATACAACTAAGTAATTATTCTTGTTAAGTAAACTCGAGATAATATCTAATGAAATGAAGGGAAATGAAAAATCCAGAATAGATTTGCAAATGATCATTCCAATATTCATAAGCTCGTGCTAAATCAAAAGAATTGAATTATGTCCGAACAATAATCCAATTAAATCCAATCCAACATCTGAGGTTAATCGAAAAGTCGAACACTTGGAATCAATTATTCTGAACGATAAAAAAGTATTAACGAGCGTATTGAAGCCACGAAGAAGTTTTTTAAAGGACCGTATTCTACACGTGGTCCATTAATCTATCTTTGTTTATATCATTAATAACAAAAAGAGCAATAAAATGACTCCACCCTGTGTAAAATATCTACGAAAAGCAATAATGCTTAAATTGTTGGATCCGTCGAAGACGACGGTCGTGGCACGCGGGGTCCATACAAACATTTATTTTGTCCTGGCAACACCTCCCGAAACAATATGGAGGCTATAAAGAAAGGCGGGAGAAAACGAGGGTGCCTCAACGAATAATGAGAAATATTCCCCCACACATAAAACTTGCACCTACCGTTAATTTGAAAAACATTCCGCAATGCAAACTGTTTTTTTTTTTTTATTTGGGAGGCGGAATTAATTCCGCTAAATAAATTGTTTAGGAACAAATTGTTTGATTAAAATTCCAGTATCTTGGAATGTTTTGATAAAACGTACCTACGTCTCATTTTTATTATTTTTTACTACGATTAGCCGAGGGGATTGTCATTTCAAAGGAAATGTTATAAATCAAATTCCCTGCATATAGTCGACGTCTTCAACGTGACGAAGAATATCAACATGATACTTATGAATAAATAAATTCTTGATGCAACAGATTACGGTCAATATTTAGAAACATTTATAGAGGAATTTCAATAAATTAAATGGCAACCCAGCGTTCGGTCAACGCTCCGCAGCCAGTTATTTATACCAAGTGCGACATCTCTGCATATCATATATCAAACCACTGGACATCCACGATCTCATCACAAAGTATAAAGTAACGACCACTCTAAAGCTGTTTACACACGTTAATTCCCTAATGACAAAATTGCAAGACACGCTCAGTAAATAAACTAACGGCAAACTTCATAAGCAGCAGCTTCATTAAATATCTGCATGTTTTACGACCAAACTGTCCTACTGGAAATTTACGCACGAACAGAAACAAGGAAGTGCGAAATTGGCCAAGTTTGACATTAAACGTCAGAACGTTTAATACAAAAGTTATTTAATTTACTTTCGTGGTTCTATTTAACAGTATAACGGAACCCAGACTAAATTTAGTTGAGGCGAAAGTAAAAATATCGAAGTTCGTAAATGAACTCGCGTCTGATTTCATTCTTGAATTACAAACTTTGATTGGGTTCCGAACTAGAAACTTTTTCGTTTAAATTGCACTCTGAATACTTTGATACACAATCTATATCAGTGCACAAACTCTTGTGAATGGTTTGTGAAGGCATTTTCCTTATCGTTTACGTCGAGTACATCACGAATTGTGCTACTACATTGTGCAGGGTCCGCGCAACAAACTGCCGTGACTTGCATTTCACGCTTGACTGACAGTGTGACATCATATTAATAAATTGCATTAACATTTGCTGTTTTGTCAGCCTCTGCAGACACACATTTATAGGTACAGGTTTATTTTACCATTCTAAAAAGATCCCTGTAGAGATATCTAAAGCTACTATGGTAGAGCATTCGCTATATTGGTCCTAAGGTGCCGAGGGGCGAGCCTGTCTCCATTTGTAAATGATATTTATTTTACAAATAGTTTTCAAAAAACACTTTTACACGTCATTTTCTTCTCCAAACTAGATGACGGTCGGATTCGGATGTATGAATGGACGGTGTTACATAGCTGACTACTCTGAGAAGAAACACCGTAACAAAATCAGGGGACAACGTCTTTTTTAAAGTAAATGTCATGCAAACAAGTAACAGTCAAATCATATGAGAAACAAGCAGATTCGTGTCTGAGATGGTCTTTTGAGAAAAGAACCACACAGATTTGAGTGGACCTGTCCAGGCAGTGTAAGCATTTGACAGTATTCGTGAAGGTTAACTCAGGACCACTAATGAGTTCAATACATATAGTTTTAATTCCGGGCTGTAAGCATTATCAACACATCTTGGTGAAAAAACCAATAACATTTCACTCGAAATCGAACCAAAGCTCAAAGGACCAAAAACTAAGTTTATATCCCAAAATTCCGAGCAATTAAGCGCCAAGCGTTTGATTGTGACCCGAAGGGCTCTGAGAAATGCCTAAAGATTTCTTTGTCCTAATAGACTATTAGAACCTATCCACAATTAAGTCTTAGGTAATCATGAAGCCTGGCCAAACATAGTTAACATTCTCTATGTACCCTGAATCTATATTGATAAAGTTGTGTTAGTCTCAAACTGAACTGCATTGTGTATGCAAACAGAACTTAGACCCAGACATCAGGGTACACAGAGTTTCATTCTGATTTCTATTCGCTGTTCTATTAAAACTACATTCGATGGTTTTCGTTGTTTTAATTGGCTTTTTCTGACCACTTTGGACCAGCTCTTGGGCAGCTCTCATTTGTAAATTAACAGATATAGGTAGAAACCAGAAACTAGCCTTGCCTAGGGGTAGCTAGTAACAGTACGAGAACACGTTTTTACTGGGTTGTGGAAGGTAATTATTACTGATACCCAAAAAAAAACAATGAATTGTTTTTCATTATTAGAAAATGTAAAGGATCACGCACGATAGATGTTGATTCCAGATAGCTTTATTTTTTTATTTCGTTTTTTTTTTTCAAATTAAGAATGTCCATAAATATAGGAGCAATATACTTTATTCCAAATTTATCTTAGTTATCTATATATATTAATCCCATATATATTAATAGTTGGGAAAAAACTATGCTGGTTGATTTTTAATTAGAAATTATATTTTTTTTCCTCTGGTCCTCATATGAGTCGCGTCAATCACCGAAAACTTTACTGAAAACTGCTTTAGATGGCAAGGACATGTTAGCAGGAGAAGCGAGGACCATTTCGTAAAAAATCTACTGAACCTGCCATAATAAAAGAAAAGTAGGGGTCACCTACCATTGACATAGTGGTTTACAATGGAGAGAACGCTCAAGTAAGCCTATTTGCTAGAGCTGAACACCCAGGATAAAATATTCTGGCGCCTAATGACCTGGTGGTTTAGAATGGAGAGAGATATCAAGTTAGCCTATTTGGTAGAGCTGACAACCCAGGACAGAATATTCTGGCGCCTGTTACTGAGGAGGTCCGAACCCAATTATGAAAAAAGGACAAAGAAAAGATTCATTTGAATAGTATTTTACGATATAAACTTTTAGTAAAGTCGTTTGATCGTACATGCTTATAGATTCAGCACAATATTTAGGGTGTCTAGACACAACACTCTTCAGATAAAGTAATAATAGGCTTAGTAATGTTCAAACATAAAAATAAACTGCCATTTATATGACCAATAAAAAATAAACTACAGCGAAGTTCGATTATTTCAAAGGAATCCTTAATAACCAAAAAAAAAAAATGAAAAACCAATAAAATAAAGTAAATACATTAAGTTTATTAGACCTTTTTATAACAGATGTTTATTTAGTTTCTAACTTGTACCCACGAGTTTCTTTGTATCGCCAATAATTACCAATAGGTTCAAAGAAAAGCATTATTTTTTTTCTTTTAAACAAGTCTGACGTGTAATTGCAAAATGTATCGAGGCTTAAGGGAATTAAAGAAAAACATTAGTAATGGCACTCGGCGGTCATACTAAGATGGAGCGAAACGGGGTTCTGTATAGATTTGTTAGCCTATCCTGTGCGTGGAGGAGGACGAGACCGCAGCTCATCTTTTTCTAAACGGCCCAGTGATAGACACGTCGAGAACAGGTAATCTCCGCAAAATAGTCAGCCAAAACGCTGCTAGCCTTCCTTGAGGAGGTGGGGTAGATCAAATGACACATTTGTCCCACCCACACGCAAGATACCTACAAGCTTTAAACGAGGAGTTGCGGACACTAGCGTTTTCCACCTAACTCATCAAGTATGACAACTGTGTATCAGCTGTTAAAAATAGGTCCCTTAAATTTTTTAGCCTAGCCTGCTCTTACTCGCACTTTTTATGACCGCGAATGACCGAGTATGATTTTTTTGGGTGGAATATCATCAAAAAACTATTCCAGCTCTGGCTGGTGCTAGAGTTCAGACTTTTACTGCCTTGAATCACCCTCCTCTAACTGCCCTTTGCCTTCCAGGGCCGCGGAAATTCTTTCGAACAATCCCTCAATCCTGGAGTAAGAATGAATCAAGTAGCTTGTCATCAGTTAAGTGAGATTATCGTCGTCTATGCAAATGCGAATGCTCAAGTTATTCGGGCTTATAATGGAGGACTCCACGGAACGATTGGTGGTGCATGGGAAAGTCGAGGACAAAAATACTATGGGCGCTCATTGCCTCATCAAATAACTTCTCCCGTCTAGGTGGGGCCTTGGAGTACGAATTAATCAAGTAGCTCATCATCAGTTAAAGTTATCGTCCTCTGTGCAAATACGAATACTCAAGTTCTTCGGACATATCACTCGTAACGAGGACTCCATGGAACGATTGATGGTGCAATGATAAAAAATCCTGTGGCTCTTGGGCGCTCTCCACCGCGGTGGACGGACCTCATCAAATCTGTGATTTACTCCAGCAACAATGACTACTCCCAAGCGGCTAAACACAAAGCTGCATGGCGTCGCATCACGAGACAAGTGGTGTCCCAAGAATCGACCAAAACATGATCACAACCACTCTATCAAGAGTGCTTGAAGGTATGCGGATCAGAGAATAAAGTCCCACTCACCTCCCTAGCTGGGTCAAAGCCTACTGGGGCCAGGGTTAGTTTCGAAAGAGTAGCTCAGCCCCAATATGAAGGCACGAAGGAACGGGGTGGGTTTTTAGTCAGTAAGAGTCTGACACTATCTCCCGCTCCACCCAAGAACAGGGGTTGTCATTAGATGATTTTCCCACCATAAAAAAAAGTCCCACACACCTCTGTTGAAAAGGGAGGATTCTCCGGCCACACGGGTGTTATATCTGGTGGGCAACTACCCAATAGTTGATTTCGGGCTGTCGTATATATTCAAATCGGTCGGAAAACTTTAACTGCGCGATGCAGGATTTCGTATTTTTGTACTTCTTATGTGGCGAAATAGATGTCGCTACAAGTGCACGTCTAAAAAGAGGGTCATCAGTCAAAAGTAACATGGTGTTTGTGATAGGAAAGTAGCTGGTCTTGGTTTGTTTACTGTTAAATTGTTTCCGTATAATGAGGTTGAACACGCAACGCATTATCGGATCGGGTATTAGGGTCAGTCCTTGATACCGTTAGTTATTGTCGTTTACACCCTGTTTTATGTAAGCGAACCTTAGCTTTGTGTTTTTGTGTCGTAACACCCGCCTTTATAGCGAACATTGCTTTTAGGAGTTGGGCATTCATCTAATGACTTCTGCTACTCTTGGGTGAAGCGAGAGGACGTGTCAGACTTTACTGACTAATCATAATTTCAGCCGTCCACTGTTGGACATAGGCCTCCCCCAAGTGTCGCCACAATGATCTATCCTGTGCGTCCCGCATCCATCGGATTCTCGCAACCTTCACCAGGTCATCGGTCCATCTTGTAGGAGGCCTTCCAACGCTGCGTCCTCCGGTACGCGGTCGCCACTCCAGAACCTTTCGGCCCCAACGGCTATCTGTTCTGCAAGCAATGTGCCCTCTCCATGGCCACATGAGTTTGGTTTACTGACTAAAGCTCATATATATTCCTTCAGTTGACCTTTGCGTCTCAGGACCACGGGTGACCCTTTCAGAAGTCGACCTATGGCCCCTGTTGGCTTTAACCCAGCTAGGCCTCTACGCCTTTATATTTTTAAAGCACATGTAGGACGACCGTTCGCAAGCCCGCGTCTACGACAGTTGGACACACCCTGAGAGTTCTAATTCTTAATTCTTTATTGTACAAAAACTTAACATAGTACTATTTGACAAATCATGTACAAAGGCGGGCTTAACTCAACAAAGAGTTTTGTCCTAAGCAAAAGTAATAGGTAGAGATCATATTCGAGGGTAGGAGTTGGTGTACGTACACCAACATAAATAAGTCGATTACATTAAAAATATATCGAACTTTTTCAGGAGGAGGAACGTAAGCGACAATTTGCTTGTCAATTTGTTTTAGGCAGCAATGGGTTTTTTATTCCATCAAAGAAACGTATTTTCACAGCCCTTAGCATAAAGCTTTTGGTTCGGTTACCGAATCATGCTGTCATTGGGCTTCTAAATAGGAATTTTTAAGTAGCAGCTGGAAGTCTACATTTGAAATCTGCTGATGGTAACTATTCTCGTCCTCTTTACCTACTATATACATAGTTATACCTTCCTTTCTTACCCTTCGTCGAGAGTGAATGTAATATAGTAGGGTTTTTTTTTTTATGGTGGGAAAAAATCATCCAATGACAACCCCCGCTCTTGGGCGGAGCGGGAGATAGTGTCAGACTCTTACTGACTAAAAGACCCACCCCGTTCCTTCTAGCCTTCATACCGGGGCTCGAGCGCCCTTTCGGATAACCCCGGCCCCAGAAGGCTTCGACCCGGCTGGGTCCTTGCTGTTGCTGACAACACCTTGAGGCGCGCGGGAACAGTGCGCGCCGTCGACGACTTGGGCTTGGTCCGGACAGTTACCGTACGGCCGGACGTAGTAGGGTGTTATATTCCGTTCGTTCAATAGGCAGTACTAATAATTTAGTCTGTTTGTACAATGAATACCAATATCTGGTAATAATTTACTAATTTTGGCCGCCATTGTTCTCTAGATTCGATTCTTGTCACACCGTATTGATATTTGCCCACAACAGGATTCTTATAATTTCCCTCTATGTACACTCGCACGCTAAATACTCATTTGCCAAGTATTGTCCGCTAAGTTATTGCAATAGACAGTTAGACACATCCTTTAAACGACCGCCTGTACATGACAATGGCGTCGTGACTCCGACATATCGTAGGAATAACTTTGACCATAGAATCGGAACGAAGTACAGAAGAGACACTCAAGTAGGTACTCTTCTTTGCGAGTATCTACACCAAAATATCACTTACTGTTAACAACAAGTGTTAGTAAAACATCGTGATAAACCGGCTTGTCCTAGAATCAAAAATTCGAAGACATGTTACATTCACCAACCCGCACTGGGCCCGCGTGGTGGATTACGGCTCATTACCTCTCCTAGAGAGGAGGCCCGAGTCTCAGCAGTGGGAACATTGAAAAGGCTGATAATGATGTTAACAACTGTAACCAAACCCAAAACCAATGGTATAATTTATTTATTCATTAGATGGGTTTCAGTCAGTAAAAGTCTATCACGCCCGAATCCTGCAGCCCTGGCAAGTATCAGCCCAAGCGGGCCTCGTCAATTTTTCTGACAGCTTTTGGAGACGCTTGGGCTTGGTCCTTATCGAACGGAGAACTACTTATTGCTCGGCGTCCGCAAACCTGCGTCTGCGATAACCGAGATTTCCCTGCGACTCCAAACGCCGGGAACGTCTCCTACAGCGGTTAGGGTTTGACAACTGCCTCTCCCTCACGCTGTCCGCAGGTCTAGCTATCATACTAAGTCTAGACACGACAGGTCGCCGCGCCGCCATCAATCGTCTCCACGAGGACGCAGCGATGCTTCGCTTAAGTGGGCCAAACTTCGTATGCTCCATCGTATCTTTAACACCGGAGCGTTTCTGCCTACTGATTCTAAATCGGAAACCACCCCAAACAACCGAGTCCGCTGAGGACCTGCGCCATTCTAAAAATGAGGACTCCGTAGGGCCTCTCTAACTATTCCTCAAACAGGGAACTTATCGCCGCGATCGTGGTATGCCCAACGCTGGGTTGCGACAGTCGCTGTCTTCATAAAGACTGATTCCGCCGGAGCTTTGTCCACTATGCCGCACGCAAAACGAATGCTAGGTTGTAAATGCCAGGCAAATGACGATCAAGCGCATAAACACACTGCAATATTATTGAAATACAATATTGGACAGTCCAAAGGAATTTCTCTTCTTCACATTCTTATTCTATGCTTCAACATAGTTATGTTCAGCAGTTCATGTGAATAGGCAAGTAATTAAACGATACAATAGACGAAGGTAGGGAATGACTACGAAATATCCAAGTTAGCTACGTTAAGTTTAGACCAAACTATGAGAGGTACGTATAGTAATTAACGATTTAACCTATGACCACAAGCATTAAACAATCTTGACACAGTTAAGTTCTTAGAAGACGTTGGTGTTGGGCAACGGAGATTCGATCTTATACCTTTTTTATAGAGGTGGGATATCATCAAATAACTCCGTGAAACGAAAGAGAAAGTCAGACTTTCGTTGATTGAAACCCACTCGTATTCCTTGGTTGCTCTTGGGGTTCCCAGCCCTCGATGTTATACCTAAACTTAGAAATTATAAGCCTAGCCATTCATTTTTTTATAGGACACGTGATCAAACCTCTCATATTAGAACTAAGCAATGGGAAAATGAGAGCGAGGGAGAGCCTTTATTAAACTAATTCGTCTATAACGTCATCTATTTATCATATTAATCCTAGGCTAGTTGCCGTAAAAAAATGTAATTAGTCCGTCTTTGAGATTATTCAAAAATAATGTACACGTATTTTTTTATTTGTAAATTAAACCAAAAATTACAAAGATATAGCCCACGTGTAACGTCACGCCGTGCTGCTTTTTTTCGCACGGGGTGACGTCACACGTAACTTTAATGGGCTATATGTTTGCTATTTATTGTTTAATCGAAAAAAGAAAAAATACGTGTTCAATATTTTTTATAATCTAAAATACGGACTAAATAAAATGTAATTATTTTGACCCTGGAAACTACCCTATCACTCTGGCACTCTGACACACTGAACTTTGAGGGAAAAGAAAACCATCGATTTGAGAAGAAGAAACTCAGAAGGTTAAGATGTGGAGCGGAGCTCCCGCCTTAGCCTGCGAGGTTATTTTTTTTTTTACTATCCAAAAAGTTGCTTACATAGTACATGACTAGTGGCTAAGATAGTATTATTCAGACGCTCGTTAATTGTAGCTGACTTAGTAATTTAAAAGTTTGCAATTATTGGTAATTAAAAATATTATTCTATAGAATAACTTTACAGTTTGGATATTATAAAGAAGTTGTTATCGAAAATTTCTCAATAAAATCAAATCGGTTATTATTTCAAAAACCAACGAATCCACAAAAAGTTACAAAACTTATTATTGTTGTTGAAAAGGTCAACAGACAACTCATCAAGTTATTGAGATAATGAAAACGATTTCAACATTATTTTGCGAGAACACGTTGGATTTATTGTTTTCTGTGTTTATAAATTGCTAGCTTTAGCAATCGAAACTCGATTCATTGATTGATATTCGATTCTAAAGAGACGTAGCGCCATCTAGCGTTTTAAAGCAGATGTGGCCGTCGAAAGTTGTTCTTTCCATCAATTTTGCTTGCGTTTTTAGATTTTGAAATTCGATTTAAAAGACAGCGCCATCTGTCGTCTTAAAGCAATTGTGGTCGTCGAAAGGTATTTTTCTTTCTTATTGATATATGTTCTTTCCTCCGGTAACGTTTTTTTTATTCTTTTTACTTCTAAAAACGTATAATTATGCAATATTTTACCATGACCTGTTCAATGATTTAGGCGTAAAAAGGTTCTTTTTTAAGAAACAACCTTAATAAATCAATTTTTTTTAAAGAGTAAACATAGAGTTTCTTTACGGTTCTGCTCCACAGGAAACGACCAATCAGAACCGTGCAGTAGCTCCTTAAGTTTTATAAATGCTTAGGTGAAACAAAATCATTTTGAATTTGAATTTCGGATTTTTATTTTCGAATTTATGTAATACGCGTGCCTAACACTCACTTCAATCGACTCAGGTGTAATGTAGTCCGTTGAACATTACACTATGTTGAACAAAACGCGAAAGTGCCACAAAATTCATGGTGCTTAAGACATTTTCATCGCGAAAAAAGTAACCTCTAAAGTCTAAATGCTATCTTATCGCTGTATGTTTTAATAGTTCTGTTAGACGACATAATGCCAATGTAGCGCTGCAGTGAACTTTAGTTTTACTAGTAACTTTCCAGTATTTTGACAAATAGTTTCCATGAACGGGCTTGTCTAACACTAGAATATAAGTCGATGATGTAATACAATATTAGTTAGGATTATTGTCCCTAATATAATGTAGGTACCTAAGCTGAAATCATAAGACTTCATAGTGCCAGCTAAAAAAAGAAAAGAAAACAAATTCATTTCTATAGCACAACATTTTTGCAACAAAATAAATTCTGCATACAATTTTGTTCATGTACTGCAAATGCAGATTTAAATGCATTAACGTTAGCTTTTGTCGTTGATAAAAGAATTTAAAGCGAATAACGTAAAAATCCTGCTTCGAAAATCCTGCTTCGCAACGAACGAGCAATTATGAATGGACCGACATTTATAGATATGTATTTTGATATGTCTGACAACTGAAAATAAAGCTGAAATATTAAAATAAATGTCACACAAACTGACGTTGGTTTATTTTTAACCGAGTTTAAAAGATGATAGTATTTTTTAGGTATAACTTTATGGTTTGCTTTCATCGTCAAAATATTCAGTCTTCATTTCTTGACTATCACTTTTATATCTTAATTGAAATGCGATTGTTTTGGACTTGTCATTCTAGATTCTTCTAATTTGGTAAAAAACCTAAACCAAAATGTAAAATCACACTAACACTAACTACTACTTACAGACACACATGGCTGTAAGTTACTCCTTCACGCTCAAACGGTTGAATAGATTTGGATGAAGAAACATGGGTATACTATGTCTTAGAATAGCACATAGGATACTTTTTATCTCAAGAATATGTTCCCTTAAGATAAAGTTCTGCTCTCACGCGGGCGAAGTCATTTGCCGAAGCTAGTTTCTTTATGTTAAGCTATAACTTAACACAAGTTTCTAAGTATTTAAATTACTTCAAAGTTGGTAAACAGGGAATTATTTAGAAATTAAATAAGTACCCGATTTAATATCTGAAATCTTAAATACAAAATCGGGTACTTAACAACAAAGAACAAACAAATACTAACTCACTTGAAATTCCTTTAAAAACAACAATAGCTCCGAAACAATATAAAGATAATGTCCTGGCAACATATTTTCCAAAGCGCTATCTAGTCTTATTTGAAGCACGATTCTTTGTACAAAGAGGCTAATATTGCACGGTAGGTAACACCCGGGGGGAGTTATCAAATGGGGTGTAAGCGACGACACACCTGGGGGACATTCGGGTAAACACCGATTTAAAAATGTGTACGTTGTTACAGTCACGGGTATAAAAATTTATGAACAACACCAACGAATTTCTCCCAAAAAAATTAATAAAATTTACGAAGGCGATAGTGTTGAAACACCCCCGGTTAAATAATAATAATAATAATAAATCATTTATTATCAGGCAACTGGGCCCATAGAAAGTCAAGGGAAGTGGTTAGATCTAGGCTAGATGTAAGAAGCATAGGGCTGATCAAGATAGCGACGCTTGGAGTACCTCTCATATCATCATCTTCCTGCGCTTGTCCCGTTTTATTTGGGGTCGGCGCAACACGTTTTTTTCTTCCATTCTGTCTTGTCACTCGTCACACTATCACTAACTCCCTTTTCTGGCAGTACATTTCTTAAAACGCAAATGTGCAATTTTAATTTTAATATTTCGATTATTCGCCATCCATTTTTGCAAGTGACTGTACGTGAGGTGTTTAAAACACACATCCTAAGAATAAAATGCAATTAGTTTCAGGGACTTTGGTCATAAATTATTGTCAAGAACAAAATTTCGGCTGACACATGAAATGTGGTTGCAAATGAGAGTTTTTGTCACCTTTGAAATGAGTAAGATTAAATGGTTCTGTGGACGTTTTTTTATGAAAATAATCGTAGCATTTTATAAGGGTAAACGTAAGCAATATCAACGTGCGTTTATTTTTATCACCCCCATTTTAAAGACACCCCAGTGCAAACATTACGTAAATGTTTTTATTTAAATACAACAATGGGACTTGCTTCCCCAACGTTATCTACTTTGCAAAAATACCGCCGTTTTTTGAAAGCCTATTATCTAAACATCTCTGTGGTTCAACGAATGTTATTAGATAAAATAATTTGATTATCTGTTTCCATTGCAATCAGACAAGTGGAATGTCCTTCCTTAGTATTCTGATAACTACAATCTAGGGTCTTTGAATCAAATGTGAATAGGTTACTTCTAGGTGAACGTGCTCTATCGTCCACCATATTATCGCTTACCATCAAGTGAGATAGTGGTCAAACGCGAGCCTATCAATACTAAAAAAATGGGCAACTACGAGTCGGACTCGCGCACTGAGGGTTCCGTGCAAACTACAATTCCCGAAAGGAGTCTCGAAGATTTTTCCTAATTGCAATTTTTTTTTTGTTTATGTGACGTAGGTAACAACAAATTTACTGTTTTCAGATTTTATCCTATACCTGTGCTATAAGACCTTGCTTTGAGCCAAATTACGGGAAGTACCCTATGAATTTCGATCTTTGAGAGTATCAAAATATACGTTTTTTTGCGACATAAACGGCACTATCTTTTTTATTTATTAACTTAGAACTTTGATTTTTACAGCTCGAAGGGACCGCAGACCTGAGTACATGGTTTTAATTTCAACTCGATACCTTCACGCGTTCTCGAGATAAAGAGTCTTGACAGACAGACAGACAACAAAGTTTCCTTTTGAGGTACGGAACCCTAAAAACAATACCTTCTATATCCAGCTATAGAGGAGAGCCTAATATACTTATGTTAATATCTAACGCTAAGAAGATTCAAATCAAATCCAATTTAGATTCCTGTTCAGACATTAGGTTCAAATTCTTTGGCACTATAACATCTTGCTGACAGTTTAAGATGCAGATTGTGAAATACGAACACCTATTTATCACCCAGACCTTGTCGAAAGACGAAGAAAAATATCTTCGAACTGCACCTTACCTATAAATTCTAAACTTGTTCAATATACTTAGTGCGACAACTGGCAACTGTCACGGCAGGCGTGAAGAACTGGCGTGAATGGTGAACTGAACATTTATCACGGCGAGTCACGCTAGATTTAGTACTGATAACCTTTGGACATAAAACAACTGGATACTCTGAAAGGTAAACCAGAGTTGTGCAGTAGATTCCCACTTTTATATAAATTACAGGGCACGTGACTTTTATTTTTATTACTAAATAAATATGGAGGTCGACGCGGGCCCAGGCTAATATGATAAATGTAATAAAATTGTGGCGGGGGAGAGCACGCACACTTTTCTGCACTAGTGCGGAAAACAGTCCATTGTGTGCCTAAAAGCTGTGAGATAAGAGCGAGTTTTAAAGTAAGTGTATTGAAAAACTTATTGGCATCAACCGGACTTACCAATCATCTAGACTTTTCAATCCATACTAGACTTTTTTAAGGTGACTTCTCTAATCATCAATCATCTAATAACTTCTCTCGCTTTAGGGCGGGCGGAAGAGCGTCTTACTGACTAAAACCACACTTATATCCCTTCAGTTACCCCTTGCGTTCTACTTCCACGAGTTTCTCTTTCAGAAGTCAAGCCATGGTCCCAGTAGACTTCAGCCTTGCTGGAACGGTTTTGCTGACCTCTCTTTGAGGCGCGTGTGGAACACTACGGGTCATGGGAGAAAAGCTTGACCGATTTGGGGCAATGGAAAGGGCTATGCTCGGACTTTCATTGCATGATCACATCAGAAATGAAGATATCCGCAGGAGAACTAAGGTTACAGACATAGCCCAAAGAATTGCCAAACTTAAGTGGCAGTGGGCAAGACACATTGTTCGCAGAACAGATATTCTGGAAGAGGAATGGCGAAATTCTGGAGTCTGGAATGGCGACCTAGTACTGGAAGACGCAGCGTTGACAGGCCTCCCACAAGATGGACCGATGACCTGGTTAGGGACCGGTAAATTATATTTTTTACGAACTAATGTTATCCTTAAAGTAAGTAGTATTCTTTAAAAGCACAACCTTTATATCCCGCTGTAAGAATGTCAGTTTGTATAGAGGCCATTCATGAGTAGTTTGACTTACAACCAGACTAATGCGACAGTCAGCAATGAAACATTACCGATAACCTTAGAACCTAAAGCTAAAATAGCACTAACTCATGATGCAATGGAAGCATGAGTAATACGCAATCAATTTCGTACGTCATTCATTTATGCTAAATAGGTTAGGTGCATTTGTGTTATTGATGAAACACGTACTGATATCAATGGCGATGAATGAATTATGGACTGAGAATAAAAAAGAGAGGTATATGCCCAAAGAAAGACGATACTGAACGAAAGACGAAGCGTTGAAAGGCCTCTAACAAGGTAGACCGGTAACCTGGCGAGAGTTGCGGTAATGCCGGAGGCTGTTTCCCGATAGCTGTAACCTGGGGGGTCTTTTTTATTTATTTTTTTACAATAGTACTGCCACATCACATACATTTAACATTATTGGAAAACAATTGCATTACTATGGACTGATGTACGTGACAATGAGGGCGTACATAGCATTTACAATTTAACATCTCTTATGAATATATAAAAACACAAAATATACAATAAAATTAAAATTTAGTCAAAATTATTTGTAATACAAATGTCGAGATTTAATTAACACAATATTATTTATTTAATCTTAATTTAAATTTAATATTATAAAAATAGTAACAATTCAGGTCTTTTAGTTAAGAGTAGTTTACTTTTAGGCAAATCGTGCTCCATCGTCGGACACATCATCGCTTATCATCAGGTGAGATTGTGATTAAACTCGAGTCTATACATAATAAAAAATATGCAATGGATGCGAGTGGATACGAGACGCACAGGATCGTTCGTTGTGGGAAACTTAGGGGAGGCCTATGTCCATTAGTGGACATCTGTCGGCTGAAATGATGATGGTCAACGGTGGTCAAAGTCGGGCCGTGGTGAAGTATAGATTGAATTGATCACCAGCACGTGCAAAGACAGGTTGCCTGGAAGAAAGCGCAGAAAGCGATAAGACCGCCAATTGTAGAGCGCCTTTTTAGTGTATAATTTCCTTTTTGTAAATTGTGATCTTAGTGTGTATACGAGAAAGTATTTATAAATAGATATATAAGGACTTTCTATAATTATCTCTTTCTAGGAGTGTCTATAACTATATTTTTTATTTTATTAAAACTAATTATTTATATTGATTTACACATAATCTTCGAAACCGTTTGCTCCGTCACTCATCACTCAAAGCTTCATTGGAAGATCAGCGTCAGACAGCATTATTCTGTCTGACAACATTGCTGTAATTAAAAAGTTATTGTTTATTTTATTTATGTTGTGCCGTACTAGCACAGATTCTACTAGCTATCGCCAGATAAATTTCTATAGGTGCTATTAGCTATAGGTGCTATTAGCTATAAGTGCTACATTCTATAGAGTATCCATGAGTAACAGCGGTATATAAAAACGTCGGGCACACCCTGTGCATTCAGCTCTGCTACAAATCTTGCTGACTAGTCAATCTTTTTACTATTGTGCTTACCCTACTTTGAGCTTTATGTATTGAGGTAGTATCGATACGAGAGATGAAAAGATATACAACATTATAAAGAGGTATATAATAAAGAGGTAGTTTGTTTTTTTTATGTTTTTGTCTGTAGGAGGTAATCTCTGAAAGTTCCGGTCCGATTACTAAAATTTTTTCACCGATAGAAAGCTGCTTGATTCCTGAGTGACATAGGCTATATTTTATGTACGCGGGCAAAGCCGCTGGCAAAAGCTAGTTTTTATTATATACGAAACCTGAATATAGTTTGTTCAGAATCAGTAACTGAATCGATTCCAATAACTTTTACACCTTGTTATATTTTATCCCAAAAATATTTAAAAAAGGTCTCAAGTTGGACACCACCGACACTAAGTACAACACAGGTCACGGCAAGTCATAGCAGGCATGAGGCGCCAGCGCACAGCTGAGTGCGGAATCAAAACAACCCCTCAGTCGCCCGAGTGGCCCGGTGACCACGTATATGTTGCCAACCAGGTACCATAATGGGCTTATAACTTTGTAATATTTCATAATACAGTTTTGAAATTTTGTACATGGATTCTTTACATAAAATTACTAGACAAGTGTTTCAGGTTTCGTATATAGAGTGACTGGTAATAAGTGTACGATACTTAAACACGTGATTGTGCTCATGATATCATGATAACCAACAACTTTTACTATGGGAACAAACCTGAAAACGCGAAAAAAAATCAGCTGTTCAGTACATTTATGTTTGCCTAATGTACTGAACAGCTGATATTTTTTTCGCGATTTCGGCTTTGCTCCCATAATAAAAATTGTTTGTTATCATGAGCACAATCACGTATTTAAGTATACCATACTACTAACACCACAACTAACTACCAGACTAAGACTAACAAAAACTAACTAACTAACTGAGAGACTAGGGTGACTAATTGCCAGTCACCCTATATAACAAAAATAAGGTTATAGAACAGTTTTTAATCATATTGCAAAAGAATTATAACCCACAAATCCCCAACAAAATGTAAACCCTCCGCCCCGGCGTGATTCGGATCTAATTTTTCAGGGAAATATGAATTTCCAGAAGGAAATTGATTCTCAGATCACTGTCGAGATTCTCGGAAAAATATCCTGTACGTAACTAACCGTAAATTGAGAAAATGTTTGCTTTTAGACTTCCAGATATAGTGCGATAACAAAATGACATTACGTGGTAAACACGATGACGTAAATGAAGCAAAGGATTTCCCCGTAAATGAATAGATCGACAAGTGAATAAAATTATATTCTGTAGACCAGTAGCAATGGCTGTGTATGGTTTGTCATCAAACTTATGTAATTAGTTAGCATCACGCTTATATTCCAGTAACGTTAAGCAGAGGTGTAGGTACTTAATTAGTACTATATTAATATTAAGTTTTTACCATTAAATTTTTAACATAGCATAGTCGGCCGTATAATGTTCCCACTGTTGAGACTCAGGCCTCCTCTCTTGGAGGAGGAATGGGCCGTAATCCACCACGCAGGTCCAGTGCGAGTTGGTGAATGTCACATGTCTTCGAATTTTTGATTCTAGGACATGCCGGTTTCCTCACGATGTTTTCCTTCACCGTTTTGAGAGCAGTGGTGATGAAATAAATTACACAAAGTAATGCGCCTGGTTGGGTTTGAACCCGCGTCCTACAACTCGTAAGTCGGGGCCGTTACCACTGGATCACCACTACTCTCTTAAAAAAAAAATTTAATGCAATTTTTATTCCTTATATTTATAAGGTTATTTTTATAGGACTTATATGGCTCCGAAACGTGGTCACTTACAATGGGCCTCATAAGAAGACTCAAAGTCACCCAAATGGCGATGGAAGGGGCTATGCTCGGAGTTTCCTTGCGTGATCACATCAGAAATGAAGATATGCGCAGGAGAACCAAGGTTACCGACATAGCTCGAAGAATCGCCAAACTTAAATGGCAATTTGCAGGGCACATTGACCGCAGAACAGATGGTCGATGGGGACGAAAGGTTCTGGAATGGCGACCACGTCCCGGAAGACACAGTGTTGGAAGGCCTCCAACAAGGTGGACCGATGACCTGGTCAGGGTCGCGGGAATCCGATGGATGCGTGACGTACAGGACCGGTCCTTGTGGCGACGCTTGAGGGAGGCCTATGTCCAACAGTGGACGTCTTTCGGCTGATATGATGATGATGATGATAAGGTTAAAACTTGTTTTGACATAAACGAGCATGACAGTTGAGACTAGTCATTTCTTAACTGCCAGTGGCTTATTTATTTAGGTACCTTGTGTTCACATAATAGAAGCGACAAGAAATATGTAAACATGATTTCGGTAACTCATAAGCATAACATGATTTAAAAGAGTACCCATAGAGTTTCTTGCACGTTCTTCTCTATAGAGATCTAAGCATAGATTTATAAGAACGTCTACGCTTTGGAACGTGCATTTTTGCTTATTTTGACAATTCAAAAGGACCTGTAAATGGTCTATTGGAAATAAACGTTTCTGATTCGTATCCCAAATCAACGTGGTATGAATAACCTTCTTAAATAATGAAATTAAACAATGGATAATTCCACTATGTTAAGTACAGCTTAATTATAGTATTCAAAAACAATATTAGATTGATGACGCACAATAATATGAGTTTGACGTCATGGTTCATTTTTTTTAAAGCTATGTTACTTAAAGGCAAAGCAAGACAGAAGAGAGGGTCTGAAGAGGGGCGGGGGAACTATAGAGCTTAATTAATACTAACACTCTTAAGGTGGGTCTACACGAGACCAGCCGAGCACGAGCTGAGCATAAGCCGAGCTGCTTTACTCGCGTTGTCCAGAGTGGATGTGTCCTCGAACGTAGTTTTCATCATCATAATTTCAACTGAAAGATGTGGGCGTCTTTGCTTAGGGGAGGCCTATGTCCAACAGCCCACTGTGTTGTGTTTGTTGTGTTTAACGTACCTATATAATACAGAGTTAATATTTCCAAATTCGAGAGTGTGGTATTTTCTCAGGTTAGCAGATTGAGTGTTCCAGTTAATGGACTACTACTTTTTTCCCTATCGATTCCACAATTGTTTTATCTTCACCAAGAAGTTATCACAATTGTTTCGTATAAATATAATGAAAAATTAAAAGAGAACATGACTCGATCCACACGCACACCAGTCACACGAACCAAACGTCGAAGGCCTACATATGCCTACGTGCATTTGTGCTCGGCTCGTACTCTGCTCGAGTTCGGCTCCTCTAACGTAGACCCACCTTTAGATTCGTCGTCATTGTTAATCCAAATCTCCGCCTACATAATTTCGATCACCACCTTTATTTCCGTAAAACCGTTGTACCGGCTAAAGGAAATAGCCAAGACGAGTTCAATATTTATCTAGTTACGTTGAAAATACGATTGAAGCTCGGATTTCTTAGCTGAGATTAAGGACTGTTGTAGTGAACGATTCGTGTTTCTAATAAGTCGGCTACTTGTTGCGGGTTAATGTTTAACTTCCAAGAGAATTGATGAATATCGTCTTTAATCTGTTTGGACTGTAGAACAATAAAAGTGTAGCTTTTTTTCGTCTCCAGTGTCTTTTCGTCACTTTTGGGTGCGGCGGTGCGGACTTTTACTGAATAAAAACCCACTCCTTTTCTTTCTTTGCCTTGTACCCAGGGCCCCGGGTTTCACTTTTACACTGCCCGTATTGTTGATATCTCTACGGTCCGGACTTAGATTTTTACCTCGTCGTTTGTACCGCAAGGACTGGAACAATTTGCTTGCTGCGGTCTTCGCGTCCGTATATTAAGCTAGTTGCCGTAAAAAATGTAATTAGTCCGTCTTTTAGATTATTCAAAAATAAGGGACACGTATTTTTTATTTGTAAATTAAACCAAAAATTACAAAGCTATAGCCCATTAAAGTTACGTGTGACGTCACGCCGTGCTGCATTTTTTCGCACGGGATGACGTCACACGTAACTTTAATGGGCTATATCTTTGTTATTTTTTGTTTAATCTTTCAATCGTGGAAATTACAGACACAATAGAAAGACAATAAACGCGCGAACGTCGGCGTTCGCTTGGGGTTTAATGAATTAATCGAAAAAAGAAAAATTACGAGTCCAATATTTATTTATAATCTAAAATACGGACTAAATAAAATGTAATTATTTTGACCCTGGAAACTACCCTATTTAGGTGTATTCAAAGCTAGAGTGAAAAAGTGTTTAATAAACTAGTGCGCCTCACCATCAACGATTGCATCACTGCTTACATCAAGTGAGATCGCAGTCAAGCAGTAGTTTATATCAAATTAAAAAAAAATACCATGTTACTTTATTTCTCTGGTACCTGCATAAACGTTGTCAGTATTAATTTTATTAGTAGGTAGTTACTTTCACCTTAACGTATTTTGCAGGACATGTAAATAGATACTTTCATATTTCTTGACCCTAATGTAAATAAGTGTCATTTTCATTTCCTACTTCAAGATTATTACCAGCGAAGCAAGACTAACGTTTCTAAGGGCTATGTAATGAAATATTCATTTTATTATTTATTATTCCTCTCTCTAAGTGAGAATATTGGAAACCAATCAGCCGTTAATGGTTGCGTGCATATCTGTGCAAATTGTTACAAGCCATGGTGAAGATATATTGCAGTTATAAATAGCAAATAAGAGTTACATATCCGTTACTTTACTGCGAGTATACACGATATGCATAGCGCTGGTAGGGTCTGGACTGGTTTGTTGAGGGAATTATTAGGCCCATAACCACAAAATAGATAGGCACAGAAGTCAATCTAGATACAAAGCGCGCTCGAGCAACGCACACATACACACCGCTCACGGACACGATATCTCGGAGCGCCTCGGCCCGCTCTTCGAACAGTTCCGGCTCAAACGCTCATTAGTGTGCGTCTACCGAGCGTAGGTATAAAAAGTAAAGTACATACATGAGAATGTCTTCTGCACCTATCTATTTTGTGCCTTAACTGTTAGGATCGGGCATTATGATAACATATAACTACTAACTTTTTCCAGCTGCTCCCCTCCCGTGAAGGCAGAATATTATAACAAGGGCACATTTTTTTAAAGGTGAGAAAATATCCACCTCTATCTCCCGCTCTAGGGTAGAGCGAAAATTTGTGTCAGACTTTTACTGACTAAAACCACCCATTGTGCACTTATTCTTTTAAATGTTTGTCCTGTATTTTTGTTTATTTGGTGTACAATAAAGATTATAATAAATAAATAAATAAATAAAACCAACCCATGTCCTTCAGTGGTCCTAAGCCTTCTAGGGCCAAGGATCTGCTTCTGAAAGGAAAACTCGGCCCAAGAGTGGATTTTTTGTCTGTAAAAGTCTGACACACCCTCTCGCTCCGCCCAAGAACGGGGAATGTCATTGTATAATTTTCACACCTGAAGAAAAGCGTCCGAGGACCACCAGTTTCCTTTACCCCCGAAATAAGAAGTATCATTTTGCACCGCTGTCGGCCCGGTAGTCTTTTAATTTTATTCATTACAAATAAAAATATGAAAATGCAACACTTTCCTCTTTATAATCTTAGTAATAGACTAGTCTAGGCGGGATCGCAGTCAAGTACTAGTTTAAAACAGATTAAAAAAAAAAAGTCAGTAATTAATTCCATCCCCTTCATTTAGGTAGTCAGTACTAATTTGATTATAATTAAGGTGTCATCAATGCTAGAGTGAATAGGTTATTAAGAAACAAGTGTCCTTCATTAACAACGATTGCATTACTGCTTACCATCAGGTGCGATCGCAGTAAAGTACTAATAAAAAAATCAAAATAATATTCATCATAAGTAATTTATATACTGGATCCCGTACAATCAAATCAAAATCATTATACCTTATGCCTATAAAAAATATGCATAAATAATAAATAAGGTATAGAAAGTTGACAAAATGCATAAAATTATTGTCTTATTAATTAAATTATTTCTTAGTTATTGAAACTAATTGTTGATAATCATGCATTAATTACACGAATAATCCCATTTTTTTTTTGTTATTGATTGGCTCGCGTTTGACCACCATCTCACCTGATGGTAAGCGATGATGTGGTCCACGATGGAGTACGCTTGCCTAAAAGTAACCTATTCACTCTTGACTCAAAGACCCCTAAGTTGTAGATATCAAGAAACACAGACTTCGGCAGGGAATTCCAGTTGATTAAATGATATTTATTTTGCAAATAGGTTTCAAAAACACTTTTACACGTCAATTTTTTTTTTCGTCAATTTATACTAGATGAGGCCGGTGTTTCCTAGCTGACTACCCAAAAAAGAAACACCGAAACAAACTCAGGTCTCAAAGTCTCTTTTAAAGTCCATACAGTAGATATGTAATGGTAAAAATCCCATGAGAACCATGCAGAATTTATTCTAATCAAGCAGTCATTACACGATAATCCCAATAAAATTGTAGAGTTAAATCACAAGTAAGAGCTTACTGAAAATTATTAATATTACCTTAAGTTTAACGTAAGGCTGAACACCAACTAGTAATTTAACCGGAGAACTTATATTACAGCCATCTCCAAGTTATACTCGTGTGAAAGCAGTGGTGTACCTCACACAAGGCTTTTTGCCTGTAGTTGTACGCTTCAAGTGCTTTCTAAAGCGAAACTTAAGATTAGAAGTACTCAGTCCTGACGTACTTTAGTTAATCACTTGATATCTTCTAGAACTGGCAATTATTTAGTCTAAAACTCATTACTTCCAACTAACATGATATGAAAGAAAGGGGAGTTAGTGGTAGCATGACGTATCGTGATGATATCAAATTAATTCAAATCAGGATTTCTTTAAAATCATCATCATATCTCTAGCACATAATGGTAGGGACCCTCGTGTGCTATAGCATAATAAGTATGTCTAACATGGTCTGAAGTTTTGCCAAACTGAAGCAGCAGTGGACAGAGCATTTATTAATTAAATACTTTATGCACAAAAAAGTACAGAGGCGTATAACCATTGGGTAAAGTAGAGATAAATTATTATGGGTGCAATAAAAGAGAGAAAAAATGCATACGTCGCAGAACGGTACATGGTGGATATCCCACCTACACGCACAAAACGTTTTGGGAACACATTCATTGTGCGTGCAGCTAGGGAGTGGAATTCCTTGCTGGAGTCTGTATTTCCTGATAGCTACAACCCGGGAATCTTTAAGTCGAGAGTGAATAGGTTTCTTCTAGGTAAGCGCGTTCCATCATCGACCGCATCGTCGCTCTCCATCAGGTGAGATAGCGGTCAAGCGCGAACCTATCCTAACTAATATTATAAATGTGAAAGTGTGGATGTTTGGTTGTTTGCTACTTAATCACCCAAAACTGCTGAACGGATTTGGATGAAATTTGGCATGCAAATAGCCTTTGACATGGAAAAGAACATAGGCTACTTTTTATCCCGGAAAAACATCTTACTCCTACGGAAAAACACGTTTATAGTGCGATAACCGAAGGATGACCAATCGAGTAGACGGATTCTTGACTGGCAACCACATTCCAGAAGATGCAGCGTTGTCTTTTCTTTTAGGGTGGGCATTCATCCAATGACTTGCACACTTGTGTCCTTTTCACATTCCTGGTTTACTTTTCAGAAATTCTTCGTGGCCTCAGCCCTGCTGAGACACTATGATTTTGCTAACATTGAGGCGCGCGTAGAACATACATGGGCTCGGTCTAAAGCAGCATTGGTATGCTTTCCCAAAGATGAATGCTGTGATGAAAGTCTTATCGTTTCATGAAGATGACCATTTTGGTGGTTACTAGAGAGAAACACCAAAAAGACATATGTTGTTATTCCCTACACCATCTTTTTTATGTTGGGAAAAATCATCCAATGACAAACCCCGCTCTTGGGCGGAGCGGGAGATAGTGTCAGACTCTTACTGACTAAAAGCCCACCCTGTTCCTTCTAGCCTTCATACCGGGGCTCGAGTTCCCTTTCGGATAACCCTGGCCCCAGTAGGCTTCGACCCGGCTGGGTCCCTGCTGTTGCTGACAACTCCTTGAGGCGCGCGGGAACAGTGTTCGCCGTCGACGACTTGGGCTTGGTCCGGACAGTTACCGGACGGCCGGACAGCGAGCTACCCATTGCTCACTGTCCGTAAGCCCGCGCCTACGGTGGCCGGAAATTACCTACACCACCTATCTCTCTAATAAATGTATTGTATGTAATCATTAAATCCAATACATTTTTAAACAAAATTTTTTACTGCGAATAATCTTAACCTAATGGAACATCTTAATCGAGCACGTTTACCATAATATACATAACAAAAAGTAATCTGAAATCCGTAATAATTAAGGTTTTTATCGATAATTTTCACGGCTACAAAACCGTATTATGAAACATAGTTCGTGGAACGTGACGTCTGCATTGAGTAATATTCTAGAATTACATATCTTGATAACAGTATCACCAAATGCAATTAGCATTTCATGTATCATTTATGTATTATTAAAAAGTTAGTAACGTCAATCTTAAATATTTTGTCAATTTTTACAGCAATCATACTCTGTTCAAAATAACCTTAGACATTTATGAAAACCTTCTATTACCCTCCTTGTAACCGATTTTGATTTTTATGACGTTGGTGGCATGACAAATGACGGCTGCAGTAAATAGTTGGTATTGTAACCACTTTTTTGCTTTTAATGCCATGCTTATTCCTACGAAATAAAAGTTAAAATCGGTTGAACAGACAGTAAAAAACGTTTCTTTAAATGTGTAATCTTAACGTGAATAGGGCATAGTTCCTATTTATTCATTAATTGTAACAGAAACTGATGCTTTGATAGAAATCTAAAATAAAGTTTTGTTCCTGTTCAGCCCTGCGTTCTTATTCACCCTTTTTGACTATGTTTTTTTTTTGCTTGGTTCAGCTGCAACCTAGAACATTCAATCAGCCAGCAGCCTCCCCACTACCGGGACTCAGGCCTAATTTCTAGGTGAGGAAAGGATCAGTAATCCACCACGCGGACCCAGTGATTGACAGACGTCGCATGTCTTCGAACTTTTGGATCTAAAACAGTTTCCTTACGATATTTTCCTTAACCGTTTTAAGAGCCAATGGTGATGAAATAAATTGCACAAAATAATGCTGCCCGTGTAAAAACTCATGACCTACAACTCGTAAGCCAGGGTCAAGCCTAGACCTAATTAATATAATTGACGATCATAAATTAGGACTAATTGAAGATAGGTCAATTAATTTAGCCAATACACACTGCAATTGAAATTGATTTTTCGTAAATAACAAAGTAATTTTGCATTTCAGAATAATTTCATTATTTAGCAATCTGTACGTGAAGGTTTGGCTACTACCAACTTAAGCGTGGGCTCGGACGGCGAGCAATGGGTAGCTCGCCGTCCGGCCGTCCGGTAACCGTCCGGACCGAGCTCGAGTCATCGACGGCGCGTAGTGATCCATGTGCGCCTCAAAGATATGTCAGCAAACCGTAAGGGCCCAGCAGGATTGAAGTCTACTGGGACCAGGGGTTGTGCCAAAGAGAACTGGGGCTGAAATGAAGGCAAAGAAGGGACAAGAGTAAATTTTAAGTCAATAAAAGTCTGACATATCTACTGTTCTGCCCCGCCCAAGAGCCGAAGAGAAGTCATTGGATGATTTCCCACCTTTTTTTTTGGTGGGGAAAATCATCCAATGACAACCCCCGCTCTTAGGCGGAGCGGGAGATAGTTTCAGACTCTTACTGACTAAAAAACCCACCCCGTTCCTTCAAGCCTTCATACCGGGGCTCGAGTTCCCTTTCGGATAACCCTGGCCCCAGTAGGCTTCGACCCGGCTGGGCCCCTGCTGTTGCTGACAACTCCTTGAGGCGCGCGGGAACAGTGCGCGCCGTCGACGACTTGGGCTTGGTCCTGACAGTTACCGTCAGGCGAGCTACCCATTGCTCACTGTCGGCAAGCCCGCGTCTACGGTGGCTGGAAATCGAGATCGGAATCCCGGCGGCGGCGAGAGCGCCGTAGCCTGATGCGGTCAGCCTCCTCCTTTGCGAGCATTACAGCTTCGCAGAAGTCGGCGACCGCCTGCCACTCCTCCTCGCTCCGGACCATGGCCTCAACCAAGGCCCGGCGCGAGATGTCTGCGCCGCCGATTGCCCCCACGAGGGCACGGCGATGCTCAGCCCAAGCAGGGCATACCTCGACTGTGTGCTCCACCGTGATGATTTCCCACATAAAAAAATCGAAGTATTACCAACTAAAAACAAAAATGCAACAACTGCTGCTCTTGCACCTTCGTCTTGGGCGTGAATAACACAAGGCAAACCCGTTAATATGTAAATTCGCTCAAGAATAAATACTAGATTCACATTAAACAGATTCATGTTCCTTTGTTCTTGTACATTGGAATATTTCTATGGGTCGGAACCTAAAACGACTTCAGTGCGCGAGGGGTTAAAGAGTTTATGTCCTTCGGTAAACTGGTGTAATGACATCGCACTATGAAAAACCAAGAACTGACAAACAGCGCGGTATTGTAAGAAAGAGGTATCGCAGACCTAGATCGCAAAGAGCAAATGAAGGCATTTAGGTGGGTTTTAGTAAAAAATCTGAAACTCCTCGCTCCGCGCAGACAGGAAGAAGTTACACCGTAGGCGCGGGCTTGCGGACAGTGAACAATGGGTAGCTCGCTGTCCGACCGTCCGGTAACTGTCCGGACCAAGCCCATAGTCGTCGACGGCGCACTGTTCCCGCGCGCCTTAAGGAGTTGTCAGCAACAGCAGGGGCCGAAATGGGTCGAAACCTACCGGGGCCAGGGTTAGTTTCGAAAGACAACTCGAGCCCCGGTATGAAGGCTTAAAGGAACGGGGTGGGTTTTTAGTCAGTGAGAGTCTGACACTATCTTCCGCTCCGCCCAAGAGAAAAAAAGAAAAAAGGTTGTCATTGAAGATTTCGCACCATATTAAAAAAAAAAAGCGGAAGAAGTTATTTGGCGATTTCCCACCCAAAACAAAATCGATACCTTATGTAGATACCTTTTTTCCTTACATTAAGAGTTTTATCATCAGACCATCAGACGTACGGCGATGCGACATCCCACCCATACGCACAAAATGTTTTGGGAACACATTGTGTGTATAACTAAGAAGCGGAATTCCCTACCGGAGTCTGTGTTTCCTCATAAATACAACCTCTTTAAGGGTTTTAATGGGTTAGTTCTAGGACCACATCGACTCTTTCTATCAGGTGAGCTCTTTCTAAAAGTTGTTTGTAGATACACAAGGTAGTGCCTACAATCATCTTTGATACTTAATTGTAGATCTACAGTTAACTTCATTTATTAGAGACTAAATTAATATTTGATAAAGCTACTCGTCATCGCTGCAAACGATGATAGGATAAACGTTGGCCAGTAGCATAAGTGCTTTCGCCCTGTCGTTGCAATCACTATCCCTCATCCGATGGGCGGAAATTCTAAACCTTTGCATTTAAAATCAGAGAAAGTTTTCTTCGCTAGACTTCACTCCTAATTCCAACTAAAGAGGTAATGTATTCTTAATTCTTTCTTCCACTTGACTTTACCTCGATAGAGGCTCGTACAATCACAAAGACGTTTACCCAGGGTGCGCAGGTGGGTTTTAGTCAGTAAGTGTGCCACTCCTTCTTGCTCCATCCAGAGCAGGAGTCATTTGATGAAAAGTCATCAAATGACGCCTTCTGCTCTCTCTGCCACGTAAAAAAAGGACTAAGTTCAGATAAAGGAACTTTCAACGATCAATCTATAATTTTAATAAAGAGGTAGTTTGTTTTTTTTTGTTTGTAGGAGGTAATCTCTGGAAGTACTGGTCCGATTGCTAAAATTTTTCACTGATAGAAAGCTACTTTATTCCTGAGTGACATAGGCTATATTTTATGTACGCGGGCGAAGTCGCGGGCATAAGCTAGTAGGTACATATTTTAAGATTATTTTAAATGTTGGAAAACTATTAAAATGAATTTACTCATAACAGTCAATTTGATTGAAGAACGCATAGGCATACGTTGAGTCGGATGGACAAAATTATTTACATGATCACATAAACTCAGACTTTGATTTCATATCCACAGACTTAGCTTATTCAAATTAAATAACCCTGTCGTACAAAGCGCAGGATTTCCTCCATAGCGAAAGATGTGACGGTGCCAACTAATATTTCTCAGTGATTTAAACTATACAAGTTTCGCCACTTCCGCGAAACTGTGCCCCAAATTGCAGTTGTAAATGTGCAATGAAAACATTAACTGCACGTTTGAGAGCTAAACTCGTTAATCGTAATTAGGGCTGCGACATTGGAAACCCGAAAGCAGGGTAATACCTGCTAATTATTAAGCTTCGGGAATTAGAAGCCCGTGGATTGAGCTCATTGAGAACTGAGAAGGGAATGTCTTTTTTGGAGCATATTGTGGAATTAAAGACTAGAAATCTAAAAGGGTAAAGATGTCGTTTGGAGACTTGCTTTCTGAGATGATGGGAAGATTAGAGTCATATACGGGGTTAATTGAAACAATCAATATTTTGTACTGTCTATATTTACAAGTTCCGCCACTTCCGCGAAACTGTGCCCCAAATTGGAGTTATAAATGTGCAATGAAAACATTAACTGCACGTTTGAGATCTAAACTCGTTAATCGTAATTAGGGCTGCGACATTGGAAACCCGAAAGCAGGGTAATCGCTGCTAATTATTGAGCTTCGGGAATTAGAAGACCGTATACTGAACTCATTGAGAATTGAGAAGGGAATGTATTTTTTTAGTATATTTTGGAAATAGATATAGACTAAAAGGATAATAGTATGATTCTTTGCAACCGAGAGGTTGTCTCATTATCTGGCCTAGTTTTCGTATCGCCACTAAGCGCAAATGAGTGCCTTTGATACATTTAGTGATCGGGGAAAACTAATATGAAAATAAAAATATCAAATTGTAAAGAAAAAGTAGGCCAGATGAATGAGACTTATCTCGGTTTCAAAGAATCACCCAATTGGAAATGGGTTAAAGATTTCATGTGAATATTTGGTTTCTGGGATAATGGGAGGTGTAGTGTATGGGGTTAATTGAAACAACCAATGAACGGGATGTGAAGCCACAGCTTCATGCTGAGCGTTCGGTCGTTTTACGCAGATGGAACGCATATTTTCCTCATACATAGATTACGATTGTAAGCTAATTTTATGATTGCGTCATTTCGCGCAAAATAAAAAAGAAAAAATATCCAAGAAGTGTTTTAATCATTTCTCTAGGCTTTTCTCAACTAGCTTGGGGTCGGCTTCCAGTGTAATCAGATGCCGCTGAGTACCTGTTTTATATTGAGCGACTGCCTATCAGATCTTCACTAACCAGTTACTGGGCAGCATACTCTTTAGATAGACTGATGGTCAGACTTTCTGGCGTCTGATTACCTGTACCTAACTACTGACAAAATCGACGAATGACAACCGGAACCAACAGCTAAACATACGTTCCGAGCCAAAGGTTGACAGTAATGTCCTTAGAAATAAACGAAGTTAAATAAGCTCAAAATCCAAGAAATTGCGAATAGAAAGAAAGAAAAACAATTAATTTAGTTTCCACAACACAATAGCTAGGTAAACGCGAAACAAAAAAGGAGCAAAAAAAAAAAATACAATTGTGAGTCTCACGGCTAAGTATAAAATGCTCTTCGATTACGATTGCTTGAACGTTTAAAATTTTGTTCCAACGATTTAAATCTCACAATATTTTTCTACTAGAACTTTAAGATAAATCATGAAACCACAAACCGACTTCACAATAAAACGAAACGTAAATAGTCCCATTAAAAGGCATTGTTTCACAATCTCGCCTGAATGGCTTGCCGACGATAGGAAAAATCGGCTTACAGAGGATTGCACGTCAGGCGATCGTTTCTTATTTATAGTTCCATTAAAAAATAGTTCAACAGCCTTATTTCCTCGAGCATCGCCGGGTTCCGTCGTCTAGCCGAGCTACTAAATCTCATTTGCTTGGTTTCACCGCCGGTGTGATAAATTTCCTGCAATTTATCTGTAACATAATTCCTTATAAAATGTTTTACAAGTACTTTTAATATACGAGGATGGATATTATCTTTTAAAAGTATACTGGAAGAAAGAAAAAGTGAACGAAATTTAATACTGTCAATTTGTGTCTATGGAGTATGTAATACTATTAATTTTCGTTTGTAATACCAGTAATTGGTCTGCTTCTTCGATAGCGCAAGGTATTAAATTAAAATATTTACATTTTCCTTCCTGAATATTTCCGCAAGATTGCAAAGAAAAAGCAGCGACGTCGGCTTTTCAAATTAAAAAATCAGGTGGTGTTGTGACGGCCTCGCTAACGACCCTCGTGCAAGTGAGAGCACTTGCGGGAATAACCGAGAATTACCGCCTTTAGCTCTAAACAACGCACACCTCCCCTCCACTACCCCCCACCCGTGTTACAACGAATCAACTAGCTTGTTTTCGCTATAATGCAATATATACATATAAATGTATGCTTCCATTCATTTCCATTCATTCAGCGCACAATTATGTCGCGGTAAAAAGTCCACCGTTGTTTCTTTCATGCGCCCCACTTTTACACAGCCTTTCGAATAATTCACTGTTTATTACGTGCCTATTATTAAAATTTGCAGTCAAAACTATTATCCCGTTCAATGAATTTTAATTGCAATTTACATATTTAAGGTTAACGCTTTCGACATTCACACTACAAATTGTTACACACATGAACTAATAGGGGATAAAATCCCTATTGTTAATATCCGACTTACGTTTATTTTCATTAGGCACGCTCTGTTCGCTACTCACATCTCCGTAGGGGAAAGCACAAATTACGACTTCATCGATTTCCCACAAATTGTAATTATACCCTTACTTCGAGTATATTTACCGAACAACACACATAAATATCCATTGATACCGCATCTAATTCACGTGGAATGTGAATATACTACGAAAATAACTGTCCTATATTAAACGAAGAACCATTAAGAAAATGGGGGAAATGGAGCTGTCAAAATTTATCGATGTCGTTAGAAGCCAACACGCTACCACAGGAACTAATAAAGACCCAGTCACCTCGAATGAAGCTAATTAATAGTTCAGAGGATACAATCACTAAGAAGAACTAACGAAGAAGCTTGATGGAACAAGACAAATGAAAGTTGCAAAGGTCAAACCAACCGGCGGGGAATTATAAACAGCGACGCCGGGGAGCGGAAGAACTTAGTCTTGAACTTGGTGCGTTATTACAATGTTAACTGCAGAATACATATCTCTACAGAATCTTAACACAACTTCGTTAATACACGAGGTATAACATAAAGACTCAGCTTTCCCAATCGTAGATATTTCAAACGGAATTTTAACAGCGAATTTCAATTCTTTTACATCTCTCGATTTCCTGCGAACTAAAAGAGATTCATTGTCAGCAAACGTATTATGGACAAAAGCAGCATAAACTTCCTCGGAATTGACTTAATCGGATTAACTACTCCAACTAGATTATACGACACTGAAGTTTTCATCGCCCCTGTAGTAGTTAGTGATTTTTCTGTTACATCATCGACTTCACAAAGACCATTGCAACAAAACTCGGAATGAAGAACTGGCTTCACAAAGACAATTACAACGAAACTTGGAAAGAAAAAGTAGTCTATCTATCTACCAAGGCTTTGTTACGTAAGTAATCTGATTTTCAAGTAACCGAATACCCGGACATAAATAGGTCTACTTAGGACGAAGTTGAAGTAAGGTCATAATTTTTATTGTCCTCCCTCTTAGTCACGTCGTAACTTTTATTCAGGTTTCATGTTACGCTGACCCTGATCTTGACATAAATGAAGTGGGCGACGGCCTACCTAGTATATATAAAATAATAGTGTCATAACATTTGCGAATATGTCTTATCTGTTACAGATTTTTGTTCTGTTCCTGACGACAATAACACATTACCATAATACATTTAGGTGAATCTTCATCATCATATAATGCGATTTATTTGTGCAATATATTATGTAACATGATTTATATATGTATATGACCACTAATTGCATACATGCTTGTCGGACCATATTGCAACAATTTATCAATTGTGGTCTCGTAATTAGTAAGTACTGCGCAGGTAACTATTCTATTAGTGCAATTAAACGTGTACTCGTCATCGACCAGGTCACAACGAACGTAATTGTGGCAAATTAAGCTCATCAGTCTGTTACCCAGCTAAACACTACTCTCAATTGTCTGAATGGAATATTAAATGACACCTACACGAAATAGTAACAAAACGTCTAGCGGGAAGCTTCTAAGTAGTCGCAATAAAATTTATCCAATTTATGTGCCAGCCGTCTGGAGCGATTGTCACTTTGTCTTTATTGATTCGCGTAGACAACAAAAAATAAACATTTTTGGAGTCGCCCAAAAATTTTTCTGTTTGTATGCCTTTTATAAATACAAAAGTGATCGATTCGAACTCAAACCTCAAAGTAAAAGAAGTTGTTAAAAACTACATCTCTTTATGTTTTTCCATCCACTTAAACAATAGCCTTAATGACGTACCACCTCTCTAAATATTATAGTCGGCAAATTCTTAAAGAAAACAAATCAGATTCCCAGTGACAAAAATATTCATCCTCAATATTTTTCTTCAAGACAAACGGATGGTGAGCCACTCCTAAATACAATATTCTCGTCAGATATGAAAACAGAAATAATTTGTATTTCCTTGTGAATTACTACCAAATGGATTTATTGTAATATAAAAAACAAAAGATCGGCGTCGCAGAAGGACATTCGCCAATATCACAGAAAACAAGCCAAGGGCGCAATTTCTTTTTGGAAACAATCACTCAAATTGGGTCAAGTGCGTGTAGGTGAACATTTTACACCCGCTGTGTTTGACGCCAAGAATATAATTATTACGATGTAACCTAATTTTGCCATTTGGCATGACGATGGACAAAGAGATGGTTCTTGAGCGGTGTCCTATTTCGATGAAGAACATATAGGTCGGATTATATTAAATAGGCCTCAATGATATATAGCAAATTGATGAGAAAGGATAAATGTGTATAATAATGAATGACATATTTGTAACTGTAAGGGAGCAACCAATCAAGTAAGGCGTATAGTCTTTTGTTCAGAGACTCGAACAGAAAGCGGTGCCAAAAAGGCCAAACCTCTTTTATATGTATGTAGGCGTAATTACAGCTAACCTAAAGCCGATATCTTGCAGAAGCTTCAGACAACCGAAAGCTCAACCAAATGCTCGCGGCCACCCCGAACTCACTACTGAGAGGTATAAAGCCACTTAGTACTTCTAATATCTCGAACCGGGGTGGCTGAGCACATAGTTGTTTTGAAGGAACTATGTTTACCACAATTTCAGTAAGGAAATGGAATATGGAAAAACGTAAGAAACCACAATATTTTAAAAAAATCGAAAAAATAATTGGATAGACATAATCTTCCAATTACATCTTCTGTTATTTATTTATTTATACTTCATGTACTCTATTGGTACATATGTGAACTTAATGCAACATGGCATTCTCTACCAGTCAACTTTTGGTTTAAAAGAGAGGCTGAGGTAGCTGTGCACAATAAATTGATAAATATTACTAATAGAATAAATTATCATTAAATTAAGTGGCTTTATGTGTTTGATCATGCACTGAATAGCCAACAATATATGAAAAATATGCAAACATAATTACTTGGAAATGGACTATTAATCTAGTCATTAGTATCGTCATTATTTACTCTAAATCAGACTGGATTAATTTCCAATATGAATATTATTCTACAAACATTTATCACGGAGATAAATTTATTAGTTAACTATTTTGAAATATAGATAGCGAACTGAATCTGAAATCATATTGGCGAGTTCTTATTGTTAGGTTAGTCGATATCAAATGTGGCGAGATGCCAACATCGCTTGCTACATCTCATTGGAGCTGAACTGTTACCCTTTAGACAGAGCTGAATAGAACCGAGCCTTAAATCAGCTTCACGAACAAAACTAAAAGAATTTATTCAGCAAATTCGTGCGAAACAAAAAAGTACCGTTTCTTTGTAAATCCATGGCCATTCTACATATCTGTGAAGAGAGAGGCAGGCTTGAGTACCCTCTGGATCGGCCGCGTAGGATTTAACGATGTCAGACTTATCGATAAGCTCTATACGAGGACTTCCAACAGAGGTTTAACTATAGATATATCGCCGTCGCCTACCTGTGTGAAGTTTCTAGTCCTTTTAGTTTAGCGAACTTCGCAGACAACATTGTTGGCTTATGTTACCTTATGGCTTATCGTAAGTCCTGCTAGGGTTGTGGGATTGTTCGAAAACGTTATCGTGGCCCTGGAAAGCAAAGGGTAACTGAAAGAACCCGGGTGGGGCTTAGTCAGTAAAAGTCTGACAAGCCCTCTCGCCCATCATTTGATGATGATAAATGGCGTACTACCTATCCTTAGAAGAAGAAAAAAAAGCAAAATTTATTAAAAAAAATTCATAATTTATTCTAGTACCGTAAAACGGGGTGAATAGAGACAAAACTTTGGTTTGGTTTTTCTCTTTGATACTATAATATCGGCCTCTAACAAAGCATCGGTGTTTTAGAATAACAATTCATTTATAAATTGATAAAGTTAAATGCTGCAAAAAATATTCAAATATCGAGAAAATACCCTTTGAAAGTTTTGTCTCTATTCACCCCAATTTATCCGGTTTAAAAAAACTTTTAAAATTAATTGAAAATTGAATCGTGCTCTAATTTTGTGTTACAGCGTCCTTTGTATTCAATTCACAATTTGATGGACAAAAAAGATGAAGAGTAAAATTGTACATTTAGATTAAAACATATTCACGGTTTATGATGAATATTGATTGAAGTCAACGAATATAGCGTTTATTTTGATATACGGGACATAGCAACACAATTGGAGCAGGCGCTAAATATGCATACTTTCGTCTCTTTTGGGTGATCTGATAGATTATATTTATCTATAAATAGGTTTTCAAAAAACCCACGTGTTTTTTTTGTCAATTCGAAATAGACGAGGCCGATGTTTCCGCTGACTACCCTGAGAAGAAACCCCGAAACAAACTCAGGGGTTAAAATCTCTTTTAAAGACCACATAGCAAACATATAATGGTCAAAACATATGAGAACCATGCAGATTAGTGTCTTAGATGGTATTTTGAGGAACACCACAGATTTGACCGGATTAGTCCAGTTAGAGCAAGCACTTGTCAATATTCGTGTAGCTCAACTCAGGACTACTAAGGAACTCAGCTTTAATTTCTTCCATACCATTTTATTTGATGTTGTTGACAAGTCAGTGTACTGTCATTGGTTTATTTATTTATTATTAGGATCGCCAACATTACATGCACTGCGAATTTACAGGTTCATTATATAACACTTTTCAAGTGATGCAACACATATAGACAATCACAACTGTTCTTAGAGTCTGTCTAATAAGTTAAACGACTTGGGTAATAATTAGGATTTAATGAAATCTGATGTAGTCAACACGGATTCAATAATCAAGGTTGATTAAGAGATAGAGATCATTGTTAACTAACAGAAGAACCTTATGAAAAGTATCGAATATAAGTATTTTTTCAATGATTAAATATTATACAAAATTCCCAAGTCGGTTGACTTATTAGACCGACTATACATAATATCTATTATTACTGTAATATTGAAATATTGTAACGACAACCACTTTTTTTTTAAAAGAGTAGGTAACCATGGAATTTCTTGCCGGTTCTTCTCCATAGGAAACGACCAATTTGGAACTGTGCACCAGCTTCTGACGTTTTCTAAGTGTCCATGTAGGCCTATGTGAAATAAAATATTTTTTGAATTTTGAATTTTTGACGACATTAACACAAAACATTTGATTCTAAAAGACTTAATATTAGTTAATAATCATTGTATAAAATGTCAAAGAGAAAAATATCTAATAATTAGAATTTTGTCAGTAACAATAACTCTAAAACAACCACTGTGAAGAGACATATGAGAAACATTTCTAGTTTTAACAACATGCCTACAGGAATGTCACAATATTATTTCTTTGAAGATATATTTTGAGAAACCACTTTACTATCACAAAACTTTATTCTTTCTTGAAGCTGACTGATGTGTTTTGTTTTCGCTTTGTTTTTTATGATCTTGTTTTGTATTAAAAAGATACTAACTTAAACTGAAGATTCAACTCGAAGCCAAGTGAAGGTTATTTTTTCTTGGCATACTTCTTCAATGTATTTGCTGCAAGGGGCATAAACTAAGGGTGAGTTGCAACATTTAACCATAACGATAACCAAACCATAACCAGCCGTGAAACGGCCGCCTATTGGTCAATTCGACGATTTGACAGCTGTTAACGGCTTTGTTATCGTTATAGTTAAATGGTGCAACTCACCCTAAATGTCAAAACATAACCGCTTAGCATTTACCGCTGTCCATTTGTTTTACAAGTTTTACGTATCTCTAAACGATACTTTAATTTAAATTAATAATAGATAATAATTTAATCTTTATTTCTCATTAATTGCTTGCATTATTTAAAACATTTAATAAATAAAGAAAATTAGGTAATATAATACTAAACATTAATAGTTTGAAATATTGGATTTCCAGAATTTCACAAATATGTTAACATAGAATTAATAATTCTATAAATTCAAAAGCACTGAAATCAAATTATCATATTATCAAGAATCGTATTTGAATTATTAATTAATTTAATAATATTAAATCATGAATTTATTCTGGGCCCATAACCTCTAATAAAACAATGTAGTGCAGAACAGAACTTTTATATTTGAATAAATATACCACCAAGCCATCGCAGATGGCAGCACGTGTATAACCAGTTCACAGATAATAAATAACATACTCGTATTGATGCTCGTATTAGATATTACTTTTCTACAAATTTATTTCATTATTTTAATATTTATTTAAATTACTTTAAGTTACTGAGTGAGGTAAAAATTTTTGGATATAGGCTCCTCCTACATCTCCCAATTTTTTTTTATATTGGATAGGCTCGCGTTTGACCACAATCTCACCTGATGGTAAGCGATGATGCCTAATCATTAGCTTGCCGGATCCAAGCCAGTCCTGCCAACTAAGCGAAGTCATCTGCCCACCTGCGGCGCGAAACTTTAGTTTAAGGGACGATATATCAGCAGTCAGATAAGTTTTACTTAAGGAATAAAAATGGTGGCGGTTTTGACTACGCAAATACAGAAAATGATCCCAAGGGAACTATCCTCGGAATAAAAAGTATCCTACATGCTACTCTAGGACGTGTTCTACTCGTGTACCTTTCATCCAAATCCATTCAGATGTTTAGGCGACGGTTCCACTGAGGCGGTGCGGAGCGAGGCTGAGCTGTGAAAAGAGGTAGGTGTTTCCACTGAAGCTCCGCTCCGCTCCACCCTGCCCCGGGTGGAGCGGAGCGGAGCTTATTCTTTGCTTATTCGCCTGCTGCGAAATGAATTAATATGCGCGTGAGTGAGCCGCCTCGCTCCGCACTGCCCCGCCCCTTTCCGCTCCGCGTCGCTCCTCTCTCGGCGCTAGCCTAATATAGCCCATTTTCTCGTTTTAAACAATGCCGCTCCTCTCCGCCAATGCTGTTTCCTTTGAAGCGGAGTGGAGAAAGGGTTGTGGTTTTCAAACCATGTGATTGGTGTATCGCGGCACAGCTCGTCTCCACTCTGCTCCGCTCCGCCTCAGTGGAACCGCAGCCTTAAGCCTGAAGTAGTAACCAACACACACACACACACGTAGGTACTTGCATATAAACTTTAGCCTTTATATGTGTGTGATAAAAAATAACAGATTATTGAAAAAAATGACCTTGGTTTAAAATTCGATCTCATTTTAACGGTCCTCTTTAAAGAATGTGGCGTGGCAACACTAGCCGAGTGCGGTACACAGTGGGCTACAAGGCCACGCGGAACTGGTCGATTTGCAAGTGACATTAAACAGCCGATCGCCTTCAGATCTCGATCACTTACACTCACCAACACACCACACCATCAGGAAGATTAATACCAACTTGCTTTGATGCCCTTTGCGAAACGAAAACGTACCTGGAACAAATAAGATCTTTTGTTATTAAATGTTGAAAAGATAAAGCTTGTGATGTCTATAAAATTTGTTTTTTTTTTTGCCTGTTTACTCAGCTACAAGCAAAATTGTTATTTAGCCTGTAGGTACTTTTTTGCTTTTTGGCGTTTGTAAAACATTCAATAAAAAAACTGCTTTGGCAACAACTTCACTAAAAGAAATATAAAACATTTAGCTCTCGCTGGCAGAAGCTAATGTAATATTAAAATCAATTAAAAAATTGTTAAAGTTTCAACTGTTTATATGAGTACCTATAGTATTACCCCAATACAGAAACAGTTGAAACTTTAACTTCTAAATTAGTAATTTTGTGGTAGGCGGCTACTAGTTTAGAATAGCTAAAGTAAAATCATCTCTCATCATTCATCTTTATTTCATCATCATTCATCTCTTTCCTCAATAATTCCTGAAGTTGATATAAATGTAAGATATGGAAAGAGCCTGGATCTCACGTCACAGGGAATCCTAGTGTGAGTTCCAGGTAACAAACTTATATAAATGTATCTTCTGTAATAATAAATTATTCTTATTCTTATAATTAAATATATATCAGACGTCACGTCGACCCTATGTTTAGTCATAGGTAGACCTACAATGCATGTACACTATCCAGCCTTCGTTACTTTGGTTACATTCTTACTCGATTTTTACAGCCATTAAGTACCTGTAAATAACTGAAGCTCTCTTATGATCATCATTTTCCTGTTCTTTTCCCTTGTTATTTGGGATTGGTGCAACACTTTCTTTTATTCCGTTCTGTCCTGTTACGTCATGTTACAACCAACTTAAACAATAAAGTTATGAAGAAATAGAAAAACTATTAACTAGCTACCTCAACTTAGTAATGATAGGTCATCATCTTCATCATCAGCCTGTTTAATGTTCCCCCTGCTGGGACTCAGGCCTCCTCTCTAGGAGGGGGAATGACAAGTACGTCTAAACCTTTCTACATTCACCTCATACTCATCACACACACACCATCACACACAGATACGCATACGCAAACCCACACTGCTATGATTGGAACCAACCACGTAGTCATCTGTAATTCATATACCTAATTTTTCTAAGCATACGAATAATATGAATACGAATTTCTGGAGGAACCGACTATCAAGTCTCAGGCAATAAACCTACTTCGGGAAACAGGGAGCCTGTTACTGTGTACCTACAATGTACATATATTATGAATAAAGTTATTTGTTTATTTAAAATTATAAATTTTATAATAATAAATTTATTGAACCAATGTTACAAGAGTTGCCTTAATTCTAACTCTCTTTGACTTCGGAACCTCTTCTTACGATAAATCCCCGAAAATATGAAACCAATAAACGCATCCCAACAATATGTTTCAATATTTTCACCTCCTCTATTTTTGCTGACCCAGAAAAAAAACTGAAAACAACAAACAATAGCTATGTCAAAAGTACTAACAATCCACGCGGGAACTAGAGTGGAGCGATCCATCAATAACCCAATGAACGGTAAAATTCAAACTTAACCGCGGTTACAGGAACTTTTAAATTGAACTTGTTGTTTTAAAAAGAACCAATTCAGTGTTTTCTAATGCCACACAAGGCCTTCCTTGGGAAGTGGGCTAATCGTTACTGTGTCTGAGCAAGGTGAGTTTTTGAGATGAGGTTCTCGATGACATCTAAATTAATAAACACTTACATATACTACTCTGTCAAGAAAGTACCGGGAAAAGATCAATAATACACAAAATTTTTGTTATTCGTCCAAATTTATTTTATTACCTTCAAAGTATGCCCCTTCAGAAACGATACACTTACGCCAACGAATAATCCAATCATCAAAACATTTTTTAAACGCTGTTTCCGAAATTAAGTTTAGTTCTCGCCGCGAATTCTCCTTTATGTCTTCTACAGATTGAAAACGGGTACCACTAAGTGGTAATTTGAGTTTAGGAAAAAGATAGAAGTCGGCTGGAGCCATATCTGGCGAATATGGTGGCTGCTCGATGGTATTTGTCAAGTGTTTGGTCAAAAATTCGTTCACAATGATGGCCTTGTGTGAAGGCGCATTATCGTGGTGCAAAATCCAAGAATTTTCTTTCCACAAATCTGGTTTTTTTCGTCGAATTTGCTCTCTTAAATGCCGCAAAACACTCAAATAATATTCTTTATTTACCGTTTGACCTTCCGGTAAGAATTCCAAGTGCACAACACCGCGATAGTCAAAGAAAACATTCAACATGACTTTGACTTTTGATCGACTTTGGCGTGGTTTTTTCGGTTTTGGTGCAGTTGGGAGGCGCCACTCCGAAGCTTGTTGAGTTGTTTGCATACCAAACTCGTAAACCCACGTCTCTTCGCCAGTAACAATGCGTTTCATGAATGTTGGGTCGGAATTGACTCGTTCTAGTATGTCCTCAGCGACTCTCATGCGATTGAGTTTTTGGAGAAAATTCAGGTCTTTTGGGACTAGCCGACCGCGAGCGGCAACATGATTCATACCCAAATGATTAGTTAAAATGGTACGGATCGACTCGTCAGATACAGAAAGTTCGGCGGCTATCTCTCTCAAACTTGAATGAGGATTTTCAGTCACTATTTCCTTCACTTTTGCGATGTTAACTTCAGTTGCAGAGGTTGATGGCCTACCAGAGCGAGGCAAATCTTCCATCACATCTCAACTGCTTTTGAATGCTTTGTACCACTCTTAAGCACGTGTTTTTGATAAAGTCGATTCACCGTAAGCCTTCTGTAACATTTTCAGTGACTCCGAACACGAAATTCCATAGGCGATGCAAAATTTAAGACAAACTCTTTGTTCGATGTTTTTGTCCATTATGAAAGTCGCAATACACACTAGATATGATATAACTAAAAACAGCACTGTATTTAATATAAATAACAGATGCAACTCAAACTCCGCGCCAAAATGGAAAACAGTTGTGCCAATCTAGCAACAACAAAAAAAAAAAAATTGAATTTGGAACCATAAACAAATCATCCATTCCCGATACTTTTTTGACTGAATGTATATTTATAGGGTGACTGGCAATTAGTGTACGATACTTAAACACGTGATTGTGCTCATGATAACCATTAGGCAAACATAAATGTACTGAACAGCTGATTTTTTTTCGCGATTTCATGTTTGTTCCCATAGTAAAAGTTGTTGGTTATCATGAGCACAATCACGTGTTTATGTATCGTACACTAATTACCAGTCACCCTATATATTAGTTTATAAAAGAAATCGCTCTTTATAAATTACTAGCTTTTGACTGTAGCTCGCACACATAAAGATAGCCTATGTCACTCAGGAATAAAGCAGCTTTCTATCGGTGAAAAAAATTAATCGGACCAGTACTTTCAGAGATTACCTCCTACAAACAAAAAAAAAGAAAACTTTCGCTCTTTATAACTACACTAGCGGCCCATCCCGGCTTCGCACTGGCAATAAATATAGCCTACGTTACTCAGGGTGAATGGTAGCTTTCCAATGCTGAAAGAATTTTGAAATCGGCACAGTAGTTTTTGAGTTTGTTCATTACAAACATACACACAAAAATAAAAAAAATCCCTCTTTATAATATTAGTGTAGATTTCTACCTGACTACGCCAGAAGATGTTATGGTTTTCGAGTGTATGTATTTATATTTCTTTTGCACGCCTTAGAGCCTCAAACCGACTTGTAGCATTGTACCTTGAGAGGCGTCGATAAAATATTAGTTGTGTGAGTGATACTCGGTACATTAAATTTATAAAAAATAAAAAAAATTAAACCGAGTTTAATGTAAAAAAAACACTGAAAAGTACAAAATAACTTTAATTTCGGAAGTCGGTGTTTCTATAATAGATAGTTTTGTCTCTACGTTATTTAAAACCGACTTCCGAAATTAAAGTTAAAAAAAAAACATATTTACATTCAGCAGAACATAGAACCTCCTCCTTTTCGAAGTAGGTTAATAAAATGACTGAACTAATGTAAACATCAAGAGAATATCCTGATATTCTCTTGATATTCTCTTCATAAGTTATTTTTTAATTCGTAAAAATTAACGGTTAGTGTAAAATGCAGCCAAGCCGTAAAATACTAGTAGTCTATGTGGGGACATAATAATAGGTCAATAATTAATAAATAAATTATTTATTAATGTATATTAATTCAAATGATACCAGTCCAATTACATTAATTAAACATTGAAGTTATCAACATAATGTTGGCAGTGGTGTGGTATAAGAATTTTTTCAATGCCTTCCTAACAGTCGACCCTGAATTTGTTGTGTTTGATGATGAATGGTAATTCGTGCTTGTCTGGTCAATTTGATAATTATCTATACTTCTATACTAGTATTATAAAGAGGTAAACTTTTTTTTTGTTTTGTTTTTAGGGTTCCGTACCTCAAAAGGAAACAACGGAAACCTTATAGGATCACTTTGTTGTCCGTCCATCTGTCGGTCTGTCTGTCTGTCTGTCAAGACCCTTTATCTCAAGAACGCATTAAGGTATCCAGTTGAAATTAAAACCATAAACTTAAGTCTTCGGTCCCTTTAAGCTGTGAAAAAATTAAACTTCTAAGTTAACGAATTAAAAAGATACGGCCGTTTATGTCGCAAAAAAACGTATATTTTGATACTCTCAAAGATCGAAATTCATAAGATACTTCCCGTTGACCCAGAATACGTCATAAAAAAAAAAAATGCAATTCGGAAAAATCTTCGAGACTCTTTTCGGGAATGGTAGTTTGCAAGGAACCCTCAGGGCGCGAGTCCGACTCGCTCTTACCCAGTTTTTTGTTTATAGGAGGTAACCCCTAGAAGTACTGGTCCGATTGGTAAAATTTTTTCACCGATAGAAAGCTGCTTTATTCTTGTGTGACATACGCCACTGGCAAAAGCTATTTTAAATAGGTATTTCCTTTCAAATTATTTTTTCGCAATTTTATATGTTATTAAAATAATTCAATTATAAACTTTGAAATAAAAACAGAATTTTTCAAATCGATTCACAAATGATAGAATTCCGAGAAAACACAAAAAAAATGCAACCGAATAAATCGAACCTCCTCGTTTTTATGAAGTCGGTTAACATGGGACTATGTCATGGTCGGAAAAATGGTGAGTTGTGTCCATCGTACTGATAATGACCGTTAACAGTATTGTTAATTGGACTAAACTGGTGATTAGCCCGGCGGACGTTTGCAGGGTCGATCTGAATGAAAATACCTACCTACCTATCGCTTCCATAATGAACGAACTGATTGGTTAATCAATCCTGATCAAAATATAGCATTCACGAGTGGGCATAGTACAACGGATTTCCAGCTTGTTTGCATTTACGTATGCGCGGTCTTGTGGTCGGCGAGCAATGCGTAGCTCGCCGTCTGACCGCCCGGTAACAGTCTGGGCCGAGCCCAAGTCGTCAACGGTGCGTATTGTTCCACGCGCCCCTTAAGGAGATATCAGCAAATCATAATGGCCCAGTAGGGTCGAAGCCTACTGGGGCCACGGGCAGTGTGAGAGTGAGACCCAGGGCCCTGGAACGAAGGTAAAGAAGGAACTAGGAGTGGGTTTTAGTCAGTAAAAGTCTGACACGCCTTCTCGCCTCGCCCAATGACGGGAGATGTCATTGAAAGATTTTCCCACCCAAAAAAAACCATCCTTTCATTTTTGTTATGATAGGAAATCATCAAATAACATCTGCTGCTCGAAGTAGAGCTAGAGAAAGTGTCTAAATAAATCCTACTCATTAGTGATGTAACGAATATTCGCATTCGCATTCGCGCAAATATTCGCACATTTTTACATCCGCATTCGAATTCACAAGAAACTTGCGAATATTTGGCAATTTTTTTGACAAAAAAAAAGGTATTAACGCGAATATATTCGCGAATATTCGTCAAAATTTAAAATTCTTTACATCACTTGTATTATCATTCTATATCCGTTCAATCAATACTTAAATACCTTTTTGTTTGGCAAAAAAAACTGCCAAATATTCGCATGTTTCTTGTGAATTCTGCGAATATTCGCGATTGCCAATGCGAATATTCGTTACATCACTACATTCATGTTTCTTCAGATGTATTTTCTAGAGCCGTGGTGACTCTTTTTATAAATCCCACAATAATATGGATGCTGGGATAACGTTTGATTTATATAACTCTAGGTAGAATAGAATAAACTTTATTGTACACCAAAATAGTACCAATTTTACTGAAACTTAAATCTATGGATACAATGGCGGTCAATGGGTGAATGGTGGCAGGTATTTTGGTATTATAGAATAAGTAGACTGCCGACATCATATAATTGTGATAAGATCAAGAGGATTATTATCATAATATCAAAACACTAATATTATAAAGGCGAAAGTTTATGTTTGTTACTTCTTCACGCTCGAGTGGTTGGACGAATTTGGATGAAATTTGGCATACGATACGGTGGCCTCTATCATCTTCAAAGCCATCGAAATGGCTTATAAGCCAATAGATTTACCATCACCACTGCCCCCTACAGCTCTCAAAATGCTGTGTTCACCACTGCTCTCAAAACGGTGAAGGAAAACATCGTGAGGAAACCGGCATGTCCTAGAACCAAAAATTCGAAGACATGTGACATTCACCAACCCGCACTGGGTCCGGGTAGTGGATTACGGCCCATTCCCTCTCCTAGAGAGGAGGCCTGAGTCCCAGCGGTGGGAACATTTAAAAAAAACTACTGAGGTGTCAAGGGACACCCGGATGGAACGAAGTTCCGTTCTGGCTTGCTTTCTATAAGAGAGAGAGAGAGACAGACAGAGAAACATGCGCACGCCGCACGGCTTACAATAGCTTACTATAGCAAAAAGTGTCGTCACAAGTTTTCGTGAGAATTTTTTCCGTCTAGCCAATACCATATAACTAAAAAATACTATCCTATTTTATGTACATTTTGACAGCACTATTTCAACATCTTCGAAACCATGAAAACGACACTCATGACGAAAAAGTTGATAATTTCTGACAGCCGCCATCTTAGATTTACATTTTGACAGCACTATCGGCTTCAACAACCTCGAAAACCATGAAAAAGACACCCATATCGAAAAAGTTGATAATTTATTGCAGCCTCCATCTTGGATTTACATTTTGACAGTACAATCGGTTTCAACACCCTCGAAAACCACGAAAACGACACCCATGACGAAAAAGTTGATAATTTCATGCAGCCGCCATCTTGGATTTACATTTTGACAATACTATCGGTTTCAACGCCCTTGAAAACCATGAAAACGACACCCATGACGAAAAATTAAATAATTTCATGCAGCCGCCATCTTGGATTTACATTTTGACAATACTATCGGTTTCAACGCCCTTGAAAACCATGAAAACGACACCCATGACGAAAAATTAAATAATTTTTTGCACCCGCCCTCTTGGAATTATATTTTGACAGTACTATCGGTTTCAACACCCTCGAAAACCATGAAAACGACACCCATGACGGAAAATTTTATAATTTCTTGCAGCCGCCATCTTGGATTTATATTTTGACAGTACTATCGGTTTCAACACCCTCGAAAACCATGAAAACGACACCCATGACGGAAAATTTGAGAATTTCTTGCAGCCGCCATCTTGGATTTATATTTTGACAGTACCATCAGTTTTAACACCCTCGAAAACCATGAAAACGACACCCATGACGAAAAAGTTGATAATTTCTTGCAGCCGCCATCTTGGATTTACATTTTGACAGTAAAAGTGTCGGTACAACTTTTCGTGAGAATTTTTTCCGTCTAGCCCCCTTTCACAACGCGCGATAAGGAACTTCGTTCCAAAAAGGCTGATGATGATGATGAGATTTACCATGCCAAGAACTATGCTCAAATATCACTTTTTAAATCGTGTAGATGTCATGGCCAGATCTTAGAAATTGATCACTTCATAATATGGCCAAGTAAACTGGTCAGATCGTTTTAAGCGTTCAAGTTTGATATATATCAATCCTCGTTTGGCCTACTTTCTTTAGACCTTTTATTATAATAGAAATCCTACATCAATGATATGGCAAAACGAGGATTGACATAGAGTCTGTCTAATAAGTTAAACGACTTGGGTAATTATTAGGATTTAATTAAATCTGATGTAGTCTAGTCAACACGGGTTCAATAATCAAGGTTGATTATGAGATAGAGATCATTGTTTACTAACAGAAGAACCTTATAAAAAGTGCCGAATATAAGTATTTTTTAAATGATTAAATATTATACAAAATTCCCAAGTCGGTTGACTTATTAGACAGACTTTATCATCAAATGTTAACGTTTAAACGATCTGGCCGGTTTTAGTTGGTCCCTTAATGAAGTGACCAATTCAAATGCCCGCCATATACGCTAGGATATACATAGAAAGAAAGAAAGAAACAAAGACCACAATTTTATTTGGCATACTCACTCGTAGATACACACAATGCAGTAACAACATGTAGACTCTAACTATATAAAAAAAGAGACAACTGAAAACGTGTGTCTCACGGCGGCGCCAAATAGGTCCAGTACCTCTACCATGAGTTTAAAGCAATAGTATTTATCGATACTCGATACCGACTACGTAAATATTTTGTATGGCAAATTTTACAGCGCCTCTAGCGGTCACTTACGGAACGACAATTTGCCATACAAAATATCGACAATTATACTATTACTTTAAACTCATGGTAGAGGTACAGTTCAGCAAAAATGCCAGACAACTACGTGGTAGTTACGTGGTACCTAGTGTTACCAGGTCCGATTGGATAAAAATCGGGACAGTTGGTAAAACAAATCGGGATTTAGGGTTTTAGATCGGGACATTTTTTTAATAAAGTTTTTTTTTTCAGGTGGGAAATCATCCAATGACTTCTCTCGCACTGTATCAGACTTTTACTAACTAATACCCAGGCTTCTTCTGTCCCACTGTGCGTTCCAGGGCCACGGTCACTATTTAAAACGTTCCCGCAGCCCTAGCAGGCATCGGCCCTACTAGGCCTCTTCAGTGAAGCGCCGTGTGTCATTTTGAACGCACTGACATAGTGACGCAAAAGCGATACAGGTAATTTATTGCAATAATGATGGCTTTAATATATCTTTTGATTTATCGGGACATTTAGCGTCCCGATCAGGTTCAAATCGGGACGCGACCTCAGACCCCTAAAAATCGGGATGTCCCGCGCAAATCGGGACGCCTGGCAACACTAGTGGTACCTGACAGGTTTGTCTGTACATGTGAGTTGTGCAGGCAAACCGGAGCGTGTATGTTGCATAGCTGTGCAGGTTTGCATACAAGCTTACCTAACAGGTATAACTATGCAGATATAACCTAGCGTGTATGGCTACCTTAAGATCTGTCCACGACATAAACACCAATACGGTTTATTTTTAACATATAGGGACCGCCCGCAATTAAAGTCTACATTGTTTCTAACGATGATGTCAGCCATCAATGGCAGTGTTGCAACGCATGATACGTAGAACTAAAAACAAATGACACACGATTACTGAGAAACTTTCTAAATTAAGAATGAATCGCTAATTTTAGCATGCAATGATTTGGTACCGACTAATGGCCTAGATAAGTCTTATTATATTTTAGGTGGAAAATCATCCAATGAATTCTCCCGCTCTGGGTGGAGCGAGGGCGTGTCAGACTTTTTCTGAAAAGACCACACCTGTATAATTCAGTTGCCCTTTGGGCTCTAAGACCATAAACACCTGTTAAATTTAGATGCCTTTAGGGTTCTAGGACCACAGGTTTCGATTTCAGAAAATACCCGCGGCATTTCGGGTATCAGTCCTGTTAGGCCCCTACGGTTTGCTGACATCTCTTTGAGGAGCGTGTGGAACTTGGGCTCGGTCCGAATGATTACAGGACGGCCGAACGGTGAGCTACCTATTGCTCGTCATCCGCAAGACCGCGCCTACCGTGGCTGGTAGTCTAGATAACTCTACAGCCACATGCAGTGGACTGCTGGATCGCTGGGCTATTGTATTTTTGGAAAGACTTACCGCTGCCCCGGAACACAACGGACAACGGACTACAGAAGGTACACAGGTAGGTTTCAGACATTAATAATCTGACTACCCTCTCACTTCACCTAAACCAGTTTATTGTTGTACAGTAGTTGTTATCTGTTCACGCGGCCCCGGCGGCAATGAATTCAATACTTGGTTCTTCAGTGCTAAATAAAAAACCTGAGTATCTGAAATAGATTTGAACTTGAACTACTGAACTCTGAACTGACAAATCATAAAAATTAAAAATATCATGAAAAATGTTTTAAACATCACGATTTAAAAATATGACGTAATTCCTCAACACCATCTGTTAATCGAATTAAGAACTAATTTAACATACTCCATCTATGAGCAAAATTATGAACTAATTTTACGTTATCATCAATTAAAATATACGGTGTTATAACTTAAACAGAGAGAGAAGTTATTCGATGATTCCCCACCAAAAAAGCACTAAATGTAAGGGCAAGTTATTTTCGTGGATAAAATGGGGAATATTGTATACAAAATATAACAAAATCCACGACATACAGAATAAGGACACACGATCAAAGTGGCAGAATACCGTAACATAAAATACAGGCATATCAACTCAAGAATAAGAAGTAATATCATAGTTTCTGACACGTTCTTATTTTGTTAAACCTTTTCCCTTTTCTTCAAGTATTTGCTTTCTGAATATCTCGGGGCGATACTTTCCACAAGGTCAGATTATATCATTGTGGGCAAACGTTTGGTATTCAGGATATTTGCCACAAGAATACAAATAAGAAATACCTTGAGATACATTTACGATGCAATGATACATTTTGTTTTGAAGCCTTTTTATAGGCTCGGACTTGACTACCTACTATTTCACGTGATGGCAAGCGATGATGCGGTCGTCGGCGATGGAGCACGCTTGCTTAGAGGTAATCCCATTTACTTTTAAACTCCATTTTACATAAATCACGGCTGTTTCAATAATTCCACATATTGTCCAGTTGTGCAGACACTTGACATACAAAACTAGACCAATGACTTAAAGACCCCTAGTTTGAAGCTATCAGGAAACAGACTCCAACAGGGAATTCCACTTCTGAGTTTCGATACATTTCATTCTTAATTCTAAGTATGTTGCTATTAGAGATACCAAGGCTGTTAGGAGTCCTTTGAACACTGACACTTGCTTCTTAAACACACAAAGAGTTCTGAGCCGGCAAAACCCTGGCGTCTCAAGGAAACCGCTTTAATTCTAGAAAATATGTTTTATCTAAAACTAACCAATTATCATTGTTATTCTCAACACATTGCTATATTCAAGATGAGGATGAAAAAATTTAATTTTTGAAAAAAAAAAAACACATTTGCTAAACTTTCAAATGGCATTCCACATTTGACTGACATACCATAGGCCACCCTAACATCATATTAATTATGAGTATTTTACCAGACTGAGGTTACAACGCTATATGTAGTTACTTTGAAGTATTCACATAAATAGGACAGAACATAACAAACAAGTACCAATTTAGCTTGCTTCGAACGAGCATACAATTTAAGTGAGAAGATACCCTATTTGGTCTATTAAACATCATAGCAACGCCTTTGACTTCACGTGACAACGGAATATCAATAACCAGAATCTGAAGATCATTCGTCACTTTGAAACGTGATTGATACATTATTATTTAAGCACCCTCAAACAAATTTAAACTGATACGTTGGTCTCGCGGTTGCAGACTGTTAAGCGTCCTGGGTTCTAATTCCCTGGTCGGGCGAAAATTGCTATTGAGTTCTTTCTGTCAATAATTACTCAGTAGCTGCGCGGAGTTTGGAAGTTGGTGATGTGACACCTACGTGCCTCTGAAAGCACGTAACTCTCCGGTCGACTCGGATTGCCAATAAGGAACAAAAAGTACACCTGTATTTGTACATACGCTTGTGCACTATTATATCTCCTTCGTAATTGATAATATCTTTCTTAAAATTTGACACTTTGATCGAAATTCGATCCGGAGCATTATAAATTTTGACTAACGAAGAAATCATATCATATTTTTAGACGATTTCTCGAAGCAAGTTCTCAAAAAAGAAAAGAAAAACCGCATTGAGTGCATACGCGATTTAAAAATACACTGCATCTTAAGCCTTGGAATAGGGACGCGAGTACATTTTCTTCACGATATTATTCAACATCTGCGGTGAATATGTATATATCGAGAGCAAAGCTCCCCAAGTGCTTGAGAGTACTAGAAGGTATTACTGGTATTACTATGGAGGGCTTAGGGATAACTTGCGGAACGAATATGATACGTAACATATTGCTGAAGATGAGACGACGAAACTCAATGCTTCGAAAGCCATAGATAGATTATTAAGTTGGAATATGGAGGGAATATTTGCCAGTATTAGGCGTGGAAACCGCCTGGCAATTAAAAATGGATGCTCAGCGTATTAGATAATCAGCCGATTCCACGCTGTTGACTGCCTAAAATTGCAACTACGGCATAAGCTATTCTCATATGCATAAGGTGCTAGCTAGCTAGCTAGTGACAAATAATTTCTGCTCGCTCCCAATAGATTAGATATATAATAAATATGTTTTATGAGTTACATAATGTTAACTTCTTTGCATATTATAGTATAAATTCTACTTGAGTTAAGAAGACCTTAGTCGAACTATCCGTAATTTACTCAGCGTTGATTCAGCCCTCTCTCTCACTCAAAATTTGAAGAACCTTCAGTGAGAGACTCTCTTTGTAGTGTCTTCAAATTGTAGTATCCATGTGTTAATTAGTTGAATACTCGGTGCTTTATTTACGTAACGTAATTGATAAAAATGACAGTTTTCAGTGTAACAGCAGTATTAGTTTTTGTTAATTTCGCGTGAAAAGATAGCGACAGAATCTATAAATTTAAACTAACTACTAATAGCGTTGATAAAGTCGAAACAGCTATCGAACCTTTCAACTAGTTTATTCACCTAGCGGCCAAATAACAAAAACCACACTTTACTGAGACTGAAAACCACGCGAAATACACAAAATGTGATACCACTGACACATATTACTAACTGAATAGCCCAAAGGTAAGAACTAAATTGCGCACACATGGGCTACGTACGCCGATCTGGGCGCGTCGGTCTCCATACATTTTATATGGCAAGTAGGCTTGCAGAGCTTCATTAGATCCACGCCACGCGACGCCACACGACGCGTCGCTACGCACAAATCAGACATGGTCTAGTGTAGTTCTCGCTTAAAACGTATATTTAAAACAAATCGCCAAGTTACAGAATATACACTCGTATTTAAAAATAACGATCGAATTCCCAAAAACGAGGTTTGCGATTGGCGAAACTTATGCGACCCTCCAATCGCTTCAGTTTGCTCAGAAGGTAAACAAAAAATTTAAAATGACTTTTGGGACACCCAGTACTAAAAACATATCGTCAAATAGGAATACAAATCTCATGAGCACAACAAAAAGGAAAGGCTGATGTTACGAGATTATAACATCAACTAATTCTATGGAAGCGAAACCTGAATCAATCATGCTTTTCCTTTAAGGAAAACGATACTAGCAGGAAAACTTGTGATGGAAACGGTGTGTTTGATACTATTGTAGGCAACGTATCATTTACTGACTGGCCTGTTGGTCTAGTGGTTAGTGGCCCCTGACTGCTATGCCGGAGGTCGTGGGTTCGATTCCCACCCAGGACAAATGTTTGTGTGATGAGCACAATCATTTGTTCTGTGTCTGGGTGTAATTTATCTATAATATGTATGTATTTAAAAAATATATAAGTATGTTTATCAGCACGCTTAGCCAAGTTGTTACTCTGCAATCGTTAACGCTGTCGAAAAGTGATGAAACGTATGGGAATGACGCCATCTCAACGTAAAGTCGCGTGGTCAGAACAAACGAATAGACAATTCGTAGCCAAGTTCACATCGTTCAAAATCGTTTCTACAATGTTTAACGCTACATCCTTTGTTATACAAACGCTACATTGTAGAACGAGCAGCCGACTCAGGCGCGTCAATATGGCTACCAACTTATCGTTTTCTACAATTGCTGTCACCGAGGCGTTACCGATTAGAGAACGGAATTCGATTGTGACTTGGCTGCCCCCCTAGCCAAGTCACAATCGAATTCCGTTCTCTAATCGGTCTAGTTCACATAAGCACAAGCCCTGCTTAGCTTGAGACTAGACGGCGTTTGTGTGACAGTTGTGGAATATTATTATTATTATATTAGTGTTGTACCTGATACCTATCATATTGATGTTATTGAGAACAATAGCAGGAACCTGTCTGTGTCTGTCAGCCTATAAAGGGAGATACGTCAGTGTAATCGATAGGCTAGATTGAAACCTAGTTTAGGTTGACGTCTATAGGGGTATTGTATTACCTAGTAATTAAGTTTTGGAGATCAGAAGACAAGCTCTATGTAACCATTTCGATACCCTGCTGCCAGAGCTGCGAGATTGTTAGCAAGTGTTACCGTGGTTCTCACAAAAGGCATCTGAAGCAACTCTGTGGGTTTTAATCAGTAAAAATCTGACACACCCTCTCATTTTACCCAGGAAGAGAGAAGTCATTTGAAGCATCTGGGTAAACTGGAAGCCGACCCCAACATAGTCATGAGCTCATAACATAAAACCCTTAAAATAATCTAAAACATGGCGTCGAAAAACATGTCTGTGTCGCTGTCGACTGGTAAAGTTCTTAAAAGACTGGGGGCATTACCAGGCTGTCGAATGGTAATGTGCCCAAAAGACTGGCGGTATTACCCGGTATTATCACGCTGTATGGCAATGCATAATCCTGTCTAAGGTAAAAGGCAACCCTTGGGACACGTGAAGCGTCAACAAGGCATTTAGACAGATCTATCATTTCTGAGCACTCGGACCCTACGACAAATAAGTTTTAACTGACGGTATTTATTTCAGTTCTGGGCGTCTATTCTCTAAAAAAACCGCCTTGAGCGCAGCGCTGGCCGCAGCGACGAAATAATAAATAGGTACATTGGATTAACAATCCAATAGACCTCCTATGCACTGGATTGTTAATTCAATGTACTGCGATCTCGACTCGTCGCTGCGGTCAGCGCTGCGCTCAAGGCTGTTTTCTTAGAAAATAGCACCGATGTGATCTCTAAGAGAGAAACTGTTTTACCAGAAAAATATACAGTGTAGAAGAAACAGCAATCCATAACCAGTTACCACAACTTTAGTAAATGATTCTATACAGAAATGTTGGAATGTTTTGTCGGCATTTACCTACCTAATTTTTACGATATTTTTTCCGTTACGGTTCTTCTTTAATGTATGTGAATAAAGTCGATAAAATGATGATTTCTACTCTTGTGTTTCTCATTACATCGTTATGATTTCTCTTGTTAGTCGATAAGGAAAAATATTTGATCGCAGACATCGCTGGATTAGGTACCTATATCTTTATCTGCTACAGTGATTTCGATTTGAAGATTGAATAGCAAATCGTATTAAGCATAAGAAATTATTTCTGTTTGTTCGATCTTATTGGGCCTTTTCAGAATATTTTGTTGATTCTTGTTCGGTAAAATATCGTTATTATTTGTAATGTTTTCAATTATAAGAAGTTATTGTTTTGTTTTGTCTTTCTCTGAACACTGATACGACTAAATAAAGAACTATATTCACATGTATTAGAAATAAAGTCTCTCTTGATATAAGGCCCTATTAAAAACGAACTCATCAAAGTATGTACACTAGGCTGCAAAATCCCGGGTCCCTATTAAAAACTGTTTATAGTTTCTTTTAAATAAGAGAATTTGTAAAACTGTATTATGTTGTAAATTACATATTAATGCATAAAAAAATACATAAAACGTTATGTGCGTTATTTAGTTTTAATCAAATCTACACTAATATTATAAATAGGTAGGTACTTTGTATTTTTGTTTATAAATTTTATTTTTTTGTTTGTAGGAGGTAATTTCTGAAAGTACTGGTCCCATGTTTAAAATTTATTCACCGATAGAAAGTTGATTTATTCCTGAGTGACTTAGGCTATATTTTATGTTTCTATTACTAAATAAAAACACTTCTTAGCGAAATAATCTTGAAAGAAAAAAAACCTTTTTTTTTTTAATTTTGACATTTTTAAATTGGAATTTTTGTCTTTTAAGCTGTTACAGAGATTTCATACAATCTCTTTCGATATTTATATTAAGCAATAATAATCTACATATAACATATAATTCATACGGGTCATCTATATCATTATATACAAATAAATTGTGAGGTATCACAATTTTTCTATGTGAGCCGTTATTTTTGCGACCCAGTGTGTTTTCTATTGTGAGACTTCTGAATATCAAAGATTATTGAACAGGGAAAGTTCCATTGAATGTTCGAATAAATTAGACCGATAAATACGCGTAACAACTTTCGATTTCAATACGACATAATGAAAAGAACATTTCTGCTTGGTTCGTATTTCTAAAGGACATGATCTAAAGTAAGTTAGGCAACAAAGGTCATTACATAACATAATGATGTTAAAATATGAACAGAGTTACTAAAAAAGTCACAAAATCTGTAAAAGATTCTTTATGTGACTCGTACATAATATTTTTCCTATCAGATGAATTGTAAATGATCGCGAACTCATGAAATCAGTGTAGTTTTGCGAAAACGACCGATTGTAAAAATGTAAAAAGTCCTACCGCTTAGCATTCAAACGTATAATAGTGATAACAAATCACCATTTTAACGTCACTTCGCCAATGGTCTCTTATAAATTATTCCCCAACATAAACGCTAGCTAATTACTCTTTAAGACAATGACAATACTAAACTTATCATCAATATTTCATTGTTTAAAAAGTTCTTTGTTACAACATCCAATGAAATACTACCAACGTTGTATAACAATAAATCAATCATAATAGCTAAAAGATTTTTTGTTTGCAAACAATCGCCATTAATTTGCAACGTTTTAACGAACGCGAGTCTTAAAAGTTAAGATTTAAAAGTCAAAACTGTCGTTGAAAGTAAAGTGCTCTTATTTCAAAAAAGCAATTTCTTCCATGAAGACGCAGACGAAGTAAGAAAGTCTGGAGAAACAACTCATGTTTGAAGCATCAATGGACCCCTTTACACTTCAATAAACTGAAAGTGACTTTAGCGCGACTCCATTCACCCGTAACTATGTTACTGTAATTGATTTTAAAGGCTTCATGCTATTATTCGGAAACCTTCTCACCTATCAATAAAGTCTATTCTTGTTTGGCACAAGACGTAAACACATTTCGATCAAATTATACAATGTTGTGTGATTGATAAACTCTTTGGCTCCGAATGTGTACATATATATACCTTTATTTCTTTATCAAAACAAGCAAAAATTAATGAAGGTAAGGTTGTGTAAGATATATGTTTAATTTGAATTACTGCATATTATTAGATAATTACCGAAATGGAGGATCAAACAAAAGATGAAAAAATTAAGTGCGGACACACAATTTGTCCATCTCTTAGAACTATAATAAGAGAAGTGATAGCGTGAAGGCTGATAGGGCAGAATAGCAGAAAAATATGTTGCGCTAACCTCAAATAACATGGGACCAAAATAAGAAGATGATGATATTAGATACCGAAAAATAATTCCAATAATTGCTATTGAAGACCAGAAACACATTTAAGAATCAATAAAACGTAAGAACACAACACTAATTCAAACACTGCATTATACAGCCAGACCTATTAAGAAAATAAATAGCCACTTACGCATTGGAGGCTTAAACATTTAATTTATATTATAATGCAAACGACAATACAGCAGACACGAAAGCATTTCTCATAACGCCCCCGCTGGGATTTAGGACAGCACGAAATTAAGTAAGTCGGAACGTGAACTGCACTATAAAATCCTAGAGTCCTAGACAGTACGAAGGAAAGAGACAACAGTACTCGAGCTCAATAATCATATCTCATTCACAAAGTCGATTACACTTATCTTAGAAGCTACACACGATGATCTTAAGGTCGCCAAATAGGCAATATGCAAGCGGAACGCTGCAGAAACTGTCGTCTACGTAAACGGTTAGATAACCCAGACGCTTCGTTACGCCCCAGAAGCCGTAATAGTAAATTATAACATGGTTCCCTTTCACATGCTCGTAGTAACGTGAAACTGTTCCGGGAAAGATATATCTGTCGAACATTCAAGTTCGCGTGATTCCCACCACTATACCTACTCTGGTAAAAGAAGATGGCTGAATTTATCGGTTGACTTCGGCCGGCCGTTCGCACCCAATGCGATACGGATTCGGAACAAGACACATTTATAGCTTTGCTATTTGGAGGTATCCTTTGGACAGATTTAGTTTTGTTTCTGTTTGCAGACGGTTGGACGTTAGAGAGCGGCGCTATAGAACAAAAGATAAAAAAAAGAAGTCCGTCCAAAAATCAAACTCGCTCACACGTCGCGTCGTACCTAATGCTGTCAAAAATTTATTCGAAACTAGCTTTTGCCTGCGGCTTCGCCTGCGTACATAAAATATAGCCTATGTCACTCAGGAATAAAGCAGCTTTCTATCGATGAAAAAAATTTAGCAATCGAAGCAGTAATTTCAAAAATTACCTCCTACAAACGAAAAAAAATAAAACTTTACCTCTTTACAATATTAGTGAAGATAACTAACTCACACTAATCACACAAGAGCGAAAATTCATGTTAATGTGTGTGTATATTTGTTTCTTATTCATGCTCGAACTGCTGATTGGATTTAGAAAATTTTGACACACGGGTAAACGATGTTCTGGAATAACACATAGGATGCTTTTTATTCCTCAGGGGACCATACACATACACACACCCGGGGAATATGGTCCCTTGGGTCAATTTTCTACTTTTAGTAGCTTTTTTTTTATGGTGGGAAAAAATCATCCAATGACAACCCCCGCTCTTGGGCGGAGCGGGAGATAGTGTCAGACTCTTACTGACTAAAAGACCCACCCCGTTCCTTCTAGCCTTCATACCGGGGCTCGAGCTCCCTTTCGGATAACCCTGGCCCCAGTAGGCTTCGACCCGGCTGGGTCCCTGCTGTTGCTGACAACTCCTTGAGGCGCGCGGGAACAGAGCGAGCCGTCGACGACTTGGGCTTGGTCCGGACAGTTACCGGACGGTCGGACAGCGAGCTACCCATTGCTCACTGTCCGCAAGCCCGCACTTTTAGCAGCTAATAAATAACCACTGAAATGTCAACTTACAGAGAAAAATAGAAAAGTATTGCTGTGCCAGCCCCAATTAAATCGGGAAGGTAAAACAAATAACAAAGATGATGATATGGATTGCATTGTATAACAAAAACCATTTCAGAAAATTTTTTCTTGAGTTAACAAAGGTAACCAAAGAATAAGTGCTAACAGAGATACATATCCAAAAATTGTCCGTGACGCTGCATAACCCGAATTGTAGTAGTTATTTGCTGTCCACGCAAGGGATACCCTGCCCACGTCAAATGATGTAAAGTGACTTGTACCCGATAGATCAATTTCAATTAGGACCACTTTTTTTTATAGAGCAGTCTTGTTAGTGCGCCCTTTTTTGGTAGCAAATCATCAAATTACTTACATACTGCTCTGGGTGGAGTGAGAGGAAGTATTAGACTATTACTGACTAAAATCCACCCGTGTTCCTTCAATTTGCCTTTTGCGTTCCAGCATCACCATCGTAGGCAATTCAGCTAAATCTCTGTAGCCACACATTCAACTAATCTTTTATGTTTCTCTGCTAGTAAAATTGCTAATTCAGTAGTCGCATCCTTTCTAGCCATAAAATCTAACACAAAGTCGATTCATCGTTTGATTTGGATCCCGACTTAGCTCACAGAATCACCAAACTTAAGTAGCACTAGGTAGGACTCAATGCTAGCAGAACAGACGATCGATGGGGCTGAAAGGTACTGGAGTGGCGACCGAGTACCTGAAGACGCAACATTTGAAGGTGACCCAAGACCTGATGACGGTCGCGTGAAGGCCGATAGACGTGAGACGTTTAGGACCGGTCGTTGTGGCCACACTTGAGGGAGGTGTGTATGATGACCTACAGTGGACATCTTTTGGCTGAAATGGTGGTGATAAACTCAAAACTTTCCTCACAGAACTTTCCGCATTCCTCTGCATCACACGCAGATACGATGGCAACTGTTTTCCACACAATTTATTAATATCACATCACCACGTTAGTCGAAATTACGTGGATAAACGGAACGACTTTTCTAGTTCTATAGAGGTTCCTCATAATGATCACGATTATCGTGGGCGAAGCTCATAAAAGCCTCAGCAAAAACATAATACCTACTGCGCTTATTGTTATTACGGCTTGACAGACGACATCAGTAGCCACAGCATATTGTTACGACAGCATATCTGAACCCGATGCGGCGGCCATAACAAAAAATTTACATATTAATTGAAAAATCCCACTTGGTTTACATTCCATAACCCGTAATCCGCATAAAAGAAACAATTTTTGATTTCTGTTTATACTAGGAATCGATTAGTTTGCGTGCACGATGCTGATGTGGCCACCATGTTTATTTTACGTTTTAATAGCACAGCTTATTTTAATTACAAGGGTAATGAAGGGAGTCATAAAAATACTCGTAACATCATCCAGTAGCTAGCTCATAAAGTTGATTAACCTAGAGATATTTACATTTGTCAGTTTTAATGTCCGCGTTAACAGCGTATCGCATTACATTATCTTCTAATTTATTCCGTACATCAATTATGTAAATGATATAACTTAAAGCAAATATTTCTTATTCGTTTCCAAAAAATTGATGCTTAATATGTACCTACAATCACAACTTTCCACGTGGAGAGGAAGTTTATGTGACCTTTACATTTCACCTTGAGTATTTAAATCAACATATGCTGTAATAACTTCTTGCATAGAACCGTTAAGTATTCATGCTAAAGGTGACCTCGAACATTAATATTCACACATGAACTGTAGGCCTTAGAGGGAACGGACAGTGAGCAATGGGTAGCTCGCTGTCCGGCCGTCCGGTAACTGTCCGGACCCAGCCCAAGTCGTCGACGGCGCGCACTGTTCCCGCGCGCCTCAAGGAGTTGTCAGCAACAGCAGGGGCCCAGCTGGGTCGAAGCCTACTGGGGCCAGGGTTTTCCGAAAGGGAACTCGAGCCCAGTATGAAGGCTAGAAGGAACGAGGTGGGCTTTTAGTCAGTAAGAGTCTGACACTATCTCCCGCTCCGCCCGAGAGCGGTGGTTGTCATTGGATGATTTTTCCCACCATAAAAATAAAGGCTTTAGAGGGAAAGCTATCAATGTTGCCCGTGGGAAATATAGCCACAGCGTCTCATAATTTCACTCAACATTTTACATCTCACAATTTATATTTCAATCTAGTTCTTCATTCGTTTTCTCGGCCTATCGTAAAAGTTCGGACTATGTACTTCAAGGAATCATCCGACATGGCACGTTTTTAGTATCTGCGGCGCGATTGCTGTTTGACCTCTCCGACCTTTTGGGAAAACTGATTTACACTGCATAATAATATTGGTTTATGGGAGGATCTTGGACAAGCAGCAGTAAAAAGGCATTAGACGAATATCAAATCTTTCTTCACAATGCGTCTAGTGTATAAGATTGGTTATGATTTTTTTAGTTGTATCTTTTGGTGAAATGGTACAAAACATTGTTAGCTAAATTTCCAAATGAATATTGTAGAAATACAACCCAAGATTATGACATAATAACAATATACAGCTGGTTCATAACGGTACATGTTTTCCGTTAAAGATAAAGCAGAAACTCCAGTGAAATGCAAACTGCCGAACATTGTGACCCACTTTTGGGTCTCGCGCCAAAAACTAATCACAAGAACACATCCGGGTGCTTTTAATGTGTCCTTTATTATTATGCTATGGCTATGTTCACTTCGTGTTCAAATTGAAACGTTATTTGATATTGTTAATTCACTTTTCTTGCTCTCCCACAAAATACGGAATAATTTTATGAACCGTCATCGCACGGGAAACGAAATTGGCGCGCTAAATTTTTGTGGAGTGACCCTAAAAAAATTAATGTTGCCAGCAATTACGAAGGGGCCGCAGTCCTAGATGAGTTTTACAGTCCCCCTAAAATTTCCTCTGGACAATATTAAATTGGTGTTTTAAAAATTGGACGGATGTTAGCTTTCAATTTATCAGTCCCATTTGGAACCCCAAATTGTGACAAGTTCATGTTATTAAATGAAATTGAAACCAACGTAAATATGAAAAGCTACCCTCTGTCATCCCCCAAAAAAATTAAGGCATAATACAGCTGCACATGACAAACATGAATACAATCGACGTGTTGATTGAAATGGTTTACAAAAACCCTATCCTAAGCAGTCGATATTTTGATAATACAATACGTAGTGATGATGAATATTTTCGCAGAAACCATATCATACTATTTATTTATTTAAATAATATGGAAGATTTACAGCTAAACACAGATAAGAAACAGTACGTTAGACTGACAGTCAATAACAAGTCCTCACTTATAAAGTACAGAATAATCTATACTGATTTATACTATAGATAACACAGATCTATGTACATAACTTTAGGGTGAGTTGCACCATTTAACTATAACGATAACAAAGCCGTTAACAGCTGTAAAATCGTCGAATTGACCAATAGGAGACCGTTTCACGGCTGGTTATGGTTTGGTTATCGTTATAGTTAAATGGTGCAACTCACCCTTAGATGATATAAAAGCAAGTTAATTTTTCTTTGCTAAAGCTGATATTTTTGATATAGCGTACTCATACCTAAGTGTAGAGTAATATAATGTTTGGGACCTACATTATGTTGACAAGTCAAAGGCATTTAAATCTCATCTAAGTGCCCGAATATGTAGCACATACTCCAGCTACTTAGACTATTCAATTATAATATTAAACATAAACATTAAAGTTACGAACATAGCTCTTGAATCGTCAAAGGACTTTGCTTTTACAAACACAAACAGCATAAAATGTAAAGGGAGACATTAAAACGAATAATTAATATAATTTATTAGCATATTTTCTACTATTTATCTTCAGAATTACAAGTGAAGATACAAATAAGTACAATTAATAGGACGAAGACCTTTTGTTAGCCGCAACTAAAGGTATAAACGGTATTATGTAAGAAACAAAGATCACTGTTGCCTGAGATATGAAATCAAATAAATTGAACAAATTGTGCGATGCTTACTCGGCGAGAATGGACGCCTATTAAAAATTCCAATCATTGTAATTTGCGCTTTGCTGACAGGACATAAATCTGATATTGTCTGCGAAATTAATGAAGTTCGGGGCTGAAGCTGACAACGAAGAAAAGGGTATTAGGATTTTTTCCTTTTTGTGTTAATATGCGTTAATGTATGAGGGAGATGAAGATCACCGTTGTTCAGATGGTACTGAAATCTTGGGATGACTAAAAGTTAAAGACCTGTAACATCATAACTATTTATTTATTTAACTATCATTCATAAGGAATTAATTTTCCGTTAGCATTTACCTTCCCAATTCCATTTTCATGATTTTTAAATCAGCACCAGGTACTTACTTATAGTTGAGTACTTATAATTCATAATCTAACTTCCTTACAATATCACAAATGTTATTGACTAACTTCTGTCAAAGATTTCGCCCGTGTGTTGGTAGAACATTTTCCAAAGGTCCCACCAAAGGTTTTGGCTGCCATGGGTAACGTGGATTCGTTGTTAAGTGCAAAGTTACAGGATTGTGTTATACGATATTACATTTTTCTGAATCATGTTATTCGAGATCGCATGGCTATGGCGTTAAGTTTTTCGATGTCGCATGCATTCGTTGTTACGTTTTTCGGATAAGTGAACTTATTGTGACGTGTTATTCGATGTTTCATTTTTCGGAGTCATTCAACATACTCGTACAGACAGCGGCATCAATTGGTTACCCCCCTTTTCTAAGGTACTCATTTCAAAGCGAGAGTGGTACCCGGGTACCCAATTAATCCAGCTGTCTCTACCTATAAATATTAGCTAGGGGTAAACAACCCAGGATACTCAATACTTAAGTATCGTCACTCGAGGAGGCTCTTTATTCGCTGATTAATTATAATTAATTAGCGAAACAAAAGACTGTCTTCTGACTAATTAGTAAATAAGAAGTACTAGCCTAAGCTTTTCAAATACAAATAATAACATCCATTTAAGAGTATTTAAACATAAACCCACGCAATCAATCACAGAACCAATATTTAGTGATTAATTTTGCAGCATTCATGCTCAAATCCAGTGAAATCCAGGGCTTAAAAGTTCAGAATCCTCTTGTACGAATTTTCCGAACCTATCCGTTGAGAGAGACGTAACGTAATCCCGTCAAATTAAAGTATAAACAACACGTTACCCCTTTGACTGTGCAAAAAGGTTAACCCGACCAAAAAGCTAGAGTTTTGGACATTGGACGGGACCTTTCACCTTTGATCTGAGCCGACATGCCTTTCGTTGTTCGCTCTAGTTGTGCACGAAATTTTTTGATAAACCGACTAAGGGCTAGGCCACACGGTGCGGTGCGGCTCCGGCGCGGCGCCTGAGCGACGAATCGGCGGGCCGTACGAGCGGGGTGGCGTCACTCGTGTGCCCGCCCGCCAATTCGTCGCTCAGGCGCCGCGCCGGAGCCGCACAGCACCGTGTGGCCTGGCCCTTAGGTAAACAAAAAACACAATTTTAAAGAGAAATTACGGTTCTAGGTCTTTAGTGAATCAGAGTTCTACAGTACCTACTAGAATTGAGAGATGTAAAGGCGAAATTCACGTTAATATGCTAAAGGGTAAAGTTAGGGGGCGTGTGTGTGTGTGTTTATTACTCTATCACAGTCAAACGACTGATCGGATTCGGACCAGAATTGGCACTTAGGTAGACCAAGGTCTGGAAATAACATAGTTTATAGTTTCGGTTATTTATAAATAAAATAAAAAAACATTACTTCCAGATAATATAAATGACATAAGTAATTATGTATATCACTGGATATTATGCAAAATAACGTTTACAAGCTAGAATTGAATCCCTTTTTACTATATGGAGAATGTATGTTGAAAAGTTTGGGAAATGTTCTTGGCAACATTGGATATATTCCCGAAAGTTTACAACGAGTTAATTACCGGGAATTGGGAATATTCCCAACCATATACACATACCTACATATATGTACCTACGTATAAAACAAAGTCCCAATCCGCATATCTATCTGTAGGTATTATTATGTTCGCGATAAACTCAAAAACTTGACTCTTACTGACTAAAAAATCCATCCCGTTCCTTCAAGCCTTCATACCGGGGCTCGAGCGCCCTTTGGATAACCCTGGCCCTAGTAGGCTTCGACCCGGCTGGGCCCCTGCTGTTGCTGACAACTCCTTGAGGCGCGCGGGAACAGCGCGCGCCGTCGACGACTTGGGCTTGGTCCGGACAGTTACCGGACGGCCGGACAGCGAGCTACCCATTGCTCACTGTCCGCAAGCCCGCGCCTACGGTGGCTGGAAATCGGATTTCCTTACGATGTTTCCCTTCACCGTTTTGAGAGCAGTGACGTTGAAATAAATTACACAAAGTAATATCCCTGTCTGGATTTGAACCTGGCACCTACAACTCTAAGTCGGGGCCGTTAGCACTCGGTCACTACTGCTCTCCACAAGGTTAAGGTGCTGAGAATTAAAAAAAAAACCGCTAGTTTCTAACATTTTCAACACAGGGGTTGAAAATGTTAGAAATTATCGGTGCAAAGCTGTGCGGGTCATTAAATACCCAATAAAACTAATTAATCAAAGCACTTAATCAGGCAGTATCCCATTAAAGTTAAAGGGTTTTAACTGAGTAAATAAGAGCTAAGTAAAGCTGGATTATGTGCAATAAACTATTCGAAAACTTAACAACTCTAATACCCAAGCAATAAAAGCTAAATTCAATAAAGCTAATACAATTTGCTTTCACTCATATGCATGAATCAAATCTATGCGCTTGCCTCATAAGTGGTATGTATTTGCATTTGCCAAGTACGTATGTAATTAGTGTGAGATGTGTACACTTACGAAGCAATTATGGGAAGTAGCTAATAGGAAATTCGGATTTCAGATAGGTACAGTTCCAGGCAAAAGCTAGTTAGCATAACATGGCATAGTCGGCCGTATGATGTTCCCATTGTTGGGACTTAGGCTTCCTCTCTAGGAGAGGGAATGGGAGTCGAGGTGTGCCCTGCTTGGTATCGTTGTGCCCTCGTGGCGGCGATCGGCGGCGGAGACCTCTCGCGCCGGGCTTGGTTGAGGCCATGGTCCGGAGCGAGGAGGAGTGGCAGGCGGTCGCCGACTTCTGCGAAGCAGTAATGCTCGCTAAGGAGGAGGCCGACCGCACCAGGCAACGGCGCTCTCGCCGCCGCCGGGATTCCGATCCCGATTTCCAGCCACCGTAGGCGCGGGCTTGCGGACAGTGCGCAATGGGTAGCTCGCTGTCCGGCCGTCCGGTAACTGTCCGGACCAAGCCCAAGTCGTCGATGGCGCGCGCTTACGGTGATTTTACCCATCGAAAAAAAAAAACAGGGAATGGGCCGTAATCCACAACACAGGCTCAATGCGGGTTGGTGGATGTCACATGTCAAACTGGTTAGATTATTGATTAAAGTAAGATACGTATTTCCCAACCTCGTGGCTTATCCAACATTATCCATAAGTATATTGTTTTGGAAAAAATGGCTCCAATAGTGTAGATTCCTATCAATGACAGAATTTTCCTAAACGGATTAAAAACTCAGAACGGATATGATAATAAAACAATTTTACCTCCCTAAGTATACCTACACTATTATTATAAATAAGTAAAGTTTGTATTTTTGTTTATATCTGAAAGTATGTACTGGTCCGATTGCGAAAATGTTTTCACCGATAGAAAGCTGCTTTATTCCTGAGTGACATTGACTATAGTTTATGCATGCGGGCGAAGCCGCGGGCAAACGCTAATTCCATATCTTTACACAAAAATTAAAAAAAAATTGTTGGCTAACAAATGCCCAAACATTGTGATGATAAGGAAATACGAGTATTGTAAAGTAAGACAAAAACTATACTAGTATTATTTTGACAGGCAACAGTAGTGGTGACGATGAACACTGAGAGATTTAACGTTTATGTTAATATATTCGCAGAAATTACTAACAGACGCACAATAGTTTCTGAATAAATTTACACCCGCTTAGAGAACATCAACTGTATAATGTAAAACGACACACAGAAGAAATGTACAAAGTCAAGAGAAATGTAGAAACTATTTATAAAACAAAATACCAGCCTTATAATTCAGTTGAAAACCAGCGTCAGACAACTACCTCGTAGTTTTCTGACATTTTCGCTGAACTGGACCTTTTTTGGCGCAAACGGGAGACATACAATATTACTTTTTATTTATTTTTTTTGTTTTGTGTTTGTCTTAAGTTTTTGTTGTCTACAGTGTTTTGTGCGCCAAAATAAATACTTTTCTTTCTTTCCTTCTTTCTTTCGTTTTTTCTTTCTTTCTTTCTTTCTTTCTTTATAATGTTCCCATAGCTGGGACTCAGGCCTCCTTTTTAGGAGAGTAGTCCATAATTCACCACGCCTGCACAGTGTGGATTGGTGGATGTCACATTCACATGTCTTCGAATTTTTTATTCTAGGACTTGCAGGCTTCCTCACGATGTACTTATTCCTTCACCGTTTTGAGAGCAGTGAAGATGAAATAAATTACACAAAATAAAGCACCTGGGTTTGAACTCGCGACGACTCAAAGTCGGAGCTATTTGATACCAAGGGGCCATCACTGCCAAAAAAACAAGAATAAAAATATATATGTACCTGCTATAACTATAGCAGGTACATTCTATAATATAAGCATAAGTACCTATGTGCTATAGATTATTGTAATCAAATTAGTAGATTCAGCAATGAAACAGCATTTTTTTTTTCATTTTTTTTACCTGAGTTGACTGTACCGAAATTAAGTTGTTGGTATTTATCTATTAAAATAATGGTATCCATTCAGCATCGAAAAGAGTAGAATCGTATAGAATTGAGTTCAAACAATTACGAGTGGTATTAGTTTTTGGTATTAAAATAGAATAAATCGATGTTTTATTCCAATTCCATCTAAAACGGTACACAATTAAAATTCCTACACTAATTGAACTCATTAATGTGTCACCCTTTATTTGTACGACATTTGATACGGTATACACAAACACACTCCAAATAACTTGAAAATGTTACAATATAAATGTTGGGAATATTTTCCTATCAAATTATAATTTATTACCTACCTAATGAAATATCTTGTTTATTAGAGAACACATTAATATTAATAAAAGTAATTTTCGCGATATTGAAAGATTTACAGGTGGCTAATAAATAATCGTCCCGAACGAATTTCAGTCACGTTGGCTATTCTCAACAGATTTGCAAAAAGCCAAGCACTCGTGAGATATTATAGTGCACAAGTGCGTGTATAAGCACAGGTGCACTCTCTTTTACTTTACTCTCGTAGTACGATGGGACTGGCGATAGATCAGACACAGGACCAACGGCTTTACGTGCTTTCCCAAGCACGGGGAGCCATACCACCAACTTCCAAACCCTGGACTCATCATCATCATCATATCAGCCGAAAGACGTCCACTGTTGGACATAGGCCTCCCCCAAGCGTCGCCACAACGACCGGTCCTGTGCATCACGCATTCATCGGATTCCCGCGACCCTGACCAGGTCATCGGTTCACCTTGTTGGAGGTCTTCCAACGCGGCGTCTTCCGGTACGCGATCGCTACTCCAGAATCTTTCGTCCCCATCGACCATCTGTTCTGCGTGCAATGTGCCCTGCCCATTGCCACTTAAGTTTGGCGATCCTTCGAGCTATGTCGGTAACTCTGGACTGCTATTGAGTAATTCTTAATATTTAAACTCATCAGCACTTAATGTCCGACCCGGGAATCAAACCCAGAACCCCATGCTCAACAGTCACACTTGCGACCACGAGACTAACAAGGCAATATTGCTAATAACGCTTACACGTAATGAGACAGATTATTCGATGTTTGAGTTTAGTATCAATTTGTGAGACACGTTACTTTATTGTCGTCTGTACTCACGAAGATCACAGAGTAAACACGCCATTATGTATTATTACTCTAACGTTCGTTAAATGCCACTTAATTATTCAAGTGTTCGGTGTCGAAGATACATAAATTAGCTACTCTATTCCCTTATACAGGATGAGTTTTAGAGATAAGGCGCGAGATATATGTGACAACTTTCTTGCGATTTGTGACTTTTTGATGCTTCTAAAGACTTTTTATGTCTTTAGGAATGTAGTAAAAAAAGTGTTGGTAAATTATTACCCATTTTCTCACTTTCTGTAGAGACTGCGTTATTTTTAAAACCTGTGAATGTAGATAGCATTCATACAAAAGTTAAATACAGTCTCGTAGGGTTTTTCTACTTCAACAGTCAAGGTAGATTAAAGTAGTTGAGATAATGCTCTCACTAAGTTGCTTGATGATCGGTTCATACCACAGGTTGATAAGTAGCCTTAGCTTTGCTATAGTAAGTAATCCTTAAGTACGTAATCGGCTGTCAACCCTGGAGGAAGTCAGGTTTCAGTGGAGAACATGGAGGTCTGGAAGAGGACTCAGTCAGCTATCCCGTGAAGATGTGTATCAGGTATGAGTTAGGAAGTTACTGGGCTATGAAAGGCGGAGATCACGTTTAGTGTTTTGGTTTAGTTGGATTGGTTGTGTGTATTGTAAAGATACAATAATATGTCTGCACTTAAGGGTTTATTACACCACTCGATATTCAGTCTGAGTAGATGTCGCGTCGTTTCGCGTTGTGTAATAAGGGTCAGACTGCCTTATTAGGAATGAAAAATAAGACGAGTCTGAATATCATGTGCTGAATAACGCATAGTGTAAATAGGCCCTTTACTTACTCGTCAGAAATATTCCCCCTGTATATATATAGAGTAAAATGTGATAACGTTCCTCTGAAATACATGATGGTGTATTCTTGCACAAAGCTAGACTATTATTGTACAAAATGTGAATGTAACAGTTTTCGCCCATGCTAGAATATTAGATTACGCTTCAGTTAAATAAATTTCAGTGTGATTTGTAGGGTTAGCCCAGAAAGTTACCCAGCTGTGACTGAATTATTTTGTTAGAAAACAAACAAAACGGGAAGTAAAATAAATAAGTTAATACAATAATAAACATTATTTGTAATAACAATAGCGTGTTTTGAACTCTATGCAACAAACAGTACTGATAACTACATTTTCACCGAATTAATTTCGCTTTTCTGAATAAAATATTTATAGTTTTAAAGAATTAAATCGAATTGTTCAAATACGTATTCGAATCTAATTCGTTGACTTAGCAAAATTATTATACAATCACCTGTGTATGAAACGGTACACTAAATCGCGGATCCAGAAGAATTAATTGCATGTTTGGCTACAGTTGATTGGTTTTCCCTGATAAAGTAAACCAGGGGCCCGTCGAAGCGAAAACGTAATTAATTGGGAAAACTTAGTAAATACGACTCGATATTCCATTGAACGAAGGCAATCAGATTAGAGTTAATTAGCGGAGTTTGAATGGCAGCTGGCAACCCTAGGAGGTAGGTTCAAAGTATTCGGTGTGTGCGAGCGATCGTGTGCTGGCGTGCATTGTGCGAGGGCGCGAGATTGAAGCGTGCGGTTTGCATCCGGACTAACACAATGGCCATTTCGATTAGTATCGCGATGCGATCTATGGACAGCACAGCGACGGCCATTACACATCCTGGAAATGTGCGCCTACCTGTGCCCATGCCCCCAGCCCACCCGACGCGCCGATCATTCAAATTTCTATTTAGCGACATCCGATAACGCCGCTGAATTTATGTTCTGTTTCACGAATCTGTCACGTCACTCCTGTTATAACTCTGTCAAATCGTTTTCGCATTTCAAGAGAGAAAAATGTTTTTCTCATTTCATCCAAAACTTATTTATGGTTCAATTCGTAACTTATAAAAGCAATCAAGTCGTAGAGATAGTAAATTACGAAAAGCAAATCAAGAAAGAGATATTTTTCAAAACAAACGTCGCGTCGACGTCGTAAAGCAAGTTCGTAGACGGTGCCGCACCAAGGTGATATACAGGGAGGAAAGTTTAAATTTGTATCAAGATCACGTGGCTCGAGGTGTCTCACTCTATCGCGTACTGCTATAAACTCGAGCCATCTCCAATAAAACTTTGACTCGTTTGCACTTACAAGAAAATAATACTGCTTGCTTACTTTCCGATTCGATTCGGAAGCGAGAACGTGAAGACAGAAATGCTTTGCGCTATTTAATTTACTGAACATGATTCTACATGTTAAACTCGAATGCAGACTGGGAACTCTGATGAATTTTCAAGAACTATTTTACAGAGCTTGACAAATGTACATGTTCTCTTTGTTCTGTATGTTATCGTTATTTACATGTTTCTAGATAAAATAAAAGGAAGAGTTTCAATTCTCTTTTTTGTTTCAATTACTCATTTGTTTTTAGTCACGTCGAAATATTTCCAACCGACTTCAAAAAAGGAGGTTCTGAATTCGATTGCATTTTTTGTTGTTACCTTAGAACTCCGTCATTTATCCGATTTGCATGTTTTTCTTAAAAGAATATGCTTCGAGATTATTGGTCCCATTTTTTTCAAAATCCAGTTTTGATGATAGTGGGTGTTTCTGGTTCTATTTGTTGATTATTTCCGAAATTAAAAGTAATTTTGAACGTTTTAGTATTTTTTTTTAATAGTTTAGTCGGCTGTTTTTTTTTTGTGAATTTTTTTTTTTTTGTAGTGAAGCCGGTAGGTAATTCTTTTTTTTTAAATTCTTATCAGCTTACCTTTCTAATAAGAAACAATATAAGAAAAAATATTCTATTTTCGTGTAGCTGAAGTTAATTAGGAGAGTCTTATAATACATGTACGTGTACTAGCGATAATAATTACTTACATTCGTCTCTAGGCAGTGGACTAATGGCTAAATAATCAATTGATGCGGTTCGTCAAACCGTACCTGAAATACACGCGTAGAAAGGTATACTTATAAAACAAATTCTGAATTCAGTAATTTTGCTAAAATAATTTCGTATCATAATTATTGACCTACTTACCCTAAATGTATATGTGTCGCAGCCATCTGGTTTAATTAGGCATCCAATTGGACGCCTAGGGCGTTCGTTAAACGCCGGCATCCAATTGGATGCCTGGGCCGATAGTCGTTTGAACTAAAATCACTCAACGTTTAACAGCTTGGCGTATTGAAAGTTAGCCCTTTCGATATGACTGATCAAGATTCAGCCAAGTGATTCAAATTTAGTTCCGCTATTTATTGATTTAATAATATTTCACTATTACTTGGTGGACACTATTACTAAAAAGTAGTTTTATATAATTTATATACTCGTCACCCTACTAAACTAAATGATTACACAGCGTTCAGCCATGGGTGTCATGCACAAACACAAAGGGTAACCATGAAGCTTCTTACCGGTTCTTCTCCGTGTAGTGCCCATGTATCTGTAGGCCTATGTAAAATAAAATGATTTCGAGTTTGTGTTTAACTTCCTCTGGGTGGACCCAGAGCAGGAAAATTAATTTGATAATTTTCCACATACAAAAATTACGTATGAGTTTGTATTTACAATGTTGCACGTTGCAGCGAAATCTTGGCTAAGCCATCAGCATCTGTTATAAATCTATCACACAATCCCCACCACCCAACACTTCGAAACTATAAACTAAAGATGACACACAAATACAGACAATAATATCCCAGTTTTCACGTGCAGCCTAGTATTTAATTTAATCCAGCTTCGTCTGTGGGCCTAGTTGGCACCCCGTCAACTGCACTCGCATTCCGCCGTGACTCTGTTTATATACACAACCGTATATCAGCGTGCTAAAATCTGAATAAAACAACGTTTTTAATACCGAAAACTTGTATGAACAAACGTTAAAACCGAGAGTTTACAATGAAAGATTTAAACGCACGTAAATCAACATCTTTAGGAAGCTTAAAATCCAATGTAGAATTAAGTGTAAATGCAAGAGATTTCGGGTAAGCGGCCATTGAACCGATTTCCGTCATTAATTTGTAAATAAACGTATAAAGCGGTCAAACCAGTTCACTGGCGAATTCTGCTGTTGCTAAGGAGTAATAGAATTCGCGTGTAATCTCATTCAAACTAGTTGTTTGAGTCAACAATAGTTTGCCTGTGTAGAGGTGCCTATTTGCATACGCTAAGTATTGTTCAAGTATTCACTAAAACGAGGAACGGTACATGGCTCCATTGTGAGTTTAGGACTAAATGTAATGCTTCTGACGAATAGAATCATATCATTCAGTTTTCGCTTTATAGTTCCATAACTATAAAGCGAAAACTGAATACGCGATCAAATACAGCAAAGAAATAAACAGTTTTAATTTACTTCACACAAGTTTTCCCATAGCAAATGAAGCGCAGTATACTAGGTGTAAAGGTAGCCATTAATGTTAAGGTGTGCGTGACCTACCTGACAGTATACCAGTCAGGTAAGCTTGTGTAGGAACCTGCACAGTTATGCAACATACAGGCTCCGGTTTACCTGTACAACTGAACTGTACTGACAAATTTGTCAGGTATACTCTAGCGTGTATACACAATTGTATACCTACTGCTCTCCAAAACCAGGATAACTGCTTTGGCTCAAAAGAATGCCCAAGGCCCTTACCAATGTTAAAAGTCAAGCGTGCAAGCGAGACAGAGAGATGGAACTATACACTATACACCGTTAAATTTTAATCGTTTTAATCCCGTGGAGGGTCGATCCGGTACATGAAACACTATCGATTTGTAAAGATAAAATTAAAAAATAAAGTACCTCTTTCAAAACTCGTATTAATTCACGCATGTACGAAATTAGTATCTTTAAGAAAACGTCAGCTGAGCGAGTTCAATGACCTGTTGTTAATAGTTGGCATTGCGTACAAAGTACCTACAGGTCATTGAACTCGCTCAGCTGACTTTTTCTTAAAGAAATTAATTTCGTACATGCGTAAATTAATACGAGTTTTGAAAAAGAGGTACTTTATTTTTTAATTTTATCTTTACACATCGATAGTGTTTCATGTACCGGATCGACCCTCCACGGGATTATAACGATTAAAATTTAACGGTGTATATAGCTCTATCCCAGTTCAGTTTAGGTTGTCAAATGGATTGCGTTAAGAGCTCTTAGTATCCCTAAACGAATGAAGTGGGAAGGGAGCATTTAATTAGACTAGGCATGCGGTAGAATTGTCCTGACATGTCTGCCGCATGCCTGACTAACTATGACAAACTGTAGCACATAATTGGAGTCTTGAGACAGCGAGATGGAGTTGCGGCAGATCGCGAAGGACATGACGGAACGAACTAGACAGATTTCGCTAGAACTGGAAGGACATAGCACAGGCCAGCGAAGGATGAGAGGACTGGAAGGAGACCCTTGTCCAGGAGTGCGACAGAACAGGGTAATAGAAAACGAAAATATCAAAAACCGAGCTCAAGTTTCTTTTGAACATTTATCTCTGTTTATTGACGCTTGGTCCTGTGCATCTCGCATCCATCGGATTCCCGCGACCCTCACCAGTTCATCGGTCCACCTTGTGGGAGGCCATCCAACGCTGCGTCGTTCCGGTACCTACGTGATCACTAAAGAACCTGTCGTCCTTTCAAGGATGTGAACCCACAGGATCTGTCGTTATGTGCGCCATAACCACCAGGTCCGGATATTATGTCCAACAAGACATAGTCCCCATGTACTAAGGTACTGTTGTGCGTAGGACGTCTTTTGGCTGAAATAATGATGATGATTAACGCTTTGATTTTCCCTCTGAAGGTCTAAATTGCGAACTACATCTGTCAAAGTAAGCCAGTACCTACGAGTTCATCTTGTAAGGATGAAGGCAGTTTCCTGCTGTCTTCTCACTATAACATATTGCTATCAATCCGTTTGCAGAGTGTGGTAATTGCGGCTATATTTCTTATGGCCGCTTATTGTAACTATCTATTGGGTTCATGGTTAATAGGCGACATCTGTCATCTCTCAATGTCTTATGATGATAGCTAGACACCTTTTTTCCTTTTTCGAGGGTTGAAAATCATCAGAAGTATTTGCTCCGACCGCTCTGAGTGAGCTGAGTATTAGACTTACTGGATTAAACCCACCTGTGTTTCTTTTCCATCAGCAAAAGGAGGAGCCCAGCAGGGCCGAAGGCTACCTACTGGGACCATGGGTTAGCTTCTGAAAGGGAAACCCGGAGTCCTGGAACGCAAGGTAGAGAGGGAACATAGGAGTGGAGTTTTAGTCAGTAGAAGTGTGACACGCCATTCTGCTCCACATCAGAGCGGGAGCAGTCATTGGATGATGACCTAAAACCTGTGTTCCTTTAGATGCCCTTTGCGTTGGCCACGATAACTCCTTCGACTAATCCTGCAGCAGTAGACTTTCTCAATAACCTTCAAGATTCAGAAGAACTTCTGATAGCAGTTAGTAAGTCTCAGCTTGAGAATAATAAGAACAAATGCCAAAACATATTAACACGACAAGATAATTGCGTCTGTGCGTCGTATCGCATCTCATTGGAAACAGTAGATTACTTACGTTCTCTATGTCAGTAGCTCTCAACATTTTTTTGACTGGCGACCACTTTGGTGTCTTTTTTGTTTTGTTTAGTGTCTTAGAACGCTATAGGCAACTGAAGGACATAGTTTTAGTTAGTAAAAGCCTGCGTCCTCTCATCCACCCATAGAGCGAGAGAAGTCTTTTGATGACTTCCCATCTCAAAAAAAAGTGTAATTGTTGTTAGCAAGGCTCAAAGTACAGAAAAAACCGGCCAAGTGCGAGTCGGACTCGCCCATGAAGGGTTCCGTAGCAGCAAGTAACATAATATAAAAGTTCTTGTTATGTGTTGTAACTTTGATCGATGTTTTAATAATAGTGTATATTTTTCGATTTATGACGCATTAAAAAAAAACTACTTACTAGATTTCGTTCAAACCAATTTTCGTTGGCAGTTTTTATAGTAATGTACATCATATATTTTTTTTAGTTTTATCATTCTCTTATTTTAGAAGTTAGAGGGGGGGGACACACATTTTACCACTTTGGAAGTGTCTCTCGCGCAAACTATTCAGTTTAGAAAAAAATGGTATTAGAAACCTCATTATCATTTTTGAAGACCTATCCATAGATACCCCACACGTATGGATATGATGTAAAAAAAAATTTTGAGTTTCAGTTCTAAAGTATGGGGACCCCCAAAATTTATTGCTTTTTTTCTATTTTTGTGTGAAAATCTTAATGCAGTTCACAGAATACATCTACTTACAAAGTTTCAACTGTGTAGCTCTTATAGTTTCGGAAAAAAGTGGCTGTGACATACGGACGGACAGACAGACAGACAGACAGACATGACGAATCTATAAGGGTTCCGTTTTTTGCCATTTGGCTACGGAACCCTAAAAAAACTGAATTAAGTACAATCATCATCTTCTTAGCCTCTTTCCAGCTAGCTTGGGTCGGCTTCCAGTCTAATCGGATGCAGCTGAATGCCTGAGTTTTAGATGGAGCGACTGCTTATCAGACCTCCACAACCCAGTCACTGGGCAACACAAGCCCTTGAATAGATGGATGGTTTGGATTTTCTGACATCTGAGTACCTGTAACAACGACTGTCAAAATCTACAAATGACAACCAGGAAAGAAATGAGCTTTATAATTGAAAATATGTACTTCATTTTTTATAGAAACTTCAATAATAATATAATAATATTCCACCACTTTCATACAACGACATCTAGTCCCAAACTAAACCGAACTTGTGCTATGAGTACTAGACAACTGCTAAACATATCTACTTATATATTTCAAAATACACATTTTAGATAAATTACCAGAAAACACCCAGACACAGAACAAATGATCGTGCTCAAGTCATTACAAACACTTGTCTTTGGTGGGAACCGAACGAACGACCTCGGGCGTAGCAATCAGAGCCACTAACGACTAGACCAATAGGCCAGCCAGAACTTTTTAGAACTTTCGCGGACCACGCTTTAGCTCTTTCGGATCACCAGTGGTCCCGGACCACATGTTGAGAACCACTGTACGTACCTAAAGGCAAGCATACCCAAGTTTTTATTTATAGCAAAACTTATCCTGACTCTGGATTACAGCTGTTTGCACATTGTTTCAGGCTTTATATACGCTATGTACTTAGACTAAGTTCTTTCCAAGACTTGGGGACGTAAATATAAGTATCCATCAAGTGAAATGACTAACGAGTTCATAAAAACTGTATTTCTTCAAGCCACAACGTTATTTTGTTAAACTTTATACTGCCTGTAAGATCTTTATATCTATAGTAATAAAAACAAAAGATTTGTATTTTTGTTTGTAATGATTAAACTCGAGAACTACTGGTCTGATTTCAAAAAAGTTTTCATCACTAAAATGCTTCTTTATCACTGAGTGACTTATGTAATATTTCACGCGGGCGGATCTACAGTTGCCATCACGGATCTTCAAGATCCGCAGAATTCAAATATTCGGTCTCTTTAGTGGTGCGAAGTGCGACGCGAGGGCGGGGTGTGTCAATGATTGGCTGGCCGCGCCATCGCGTCATAGACGTCACTCCTCATTCGTTCACTGCGTTGCTGCATGTATCTAACAACGAAGACGATTAGCTCGTCAATGTATGGAATGCGCAAAGCGATACCCACTCTGACGCCGAGCGTTCAAGATCCGTGATGGCGTACGTGGCTTACCAAAAACTTTATTAAGAATTTTCTTTATATGTTTGCTCTTTCCTCTAGTTTAGTAAGTAGCCACTTTAAATACTTTCACATACATTTTTTTTTTAATTTTTTTGTTTTTCCATACGTATATTTCATGTTTTGCTTCTTAGTGCCCGTAAAAGCATGAACATTATTTTTATTTTAACTGTTGTAGTAAATAAGTTTTAGTTATAAATAACATGCTTTATATATTTTTTTTGTGCACTCCGTGGAAAATGTTGTTGGTTTTTCCTTAATAAATACATAAACTAAGCCATCCCGATTTACAAAATAAAGTATCTACTTTTTTTGCGACAGACGAAGTCGAAGAAAGTATAGTAGTATTACATAAAAATGATGCTGCGTAAACAAATATAAAAACATCATTTACTTTATGGCTATCGTTACTGGGGAGTCTTCGTTATATTGGATTTTTTAAGAACTCAATTATATTTTTCATTTCATCCTAATCTTAATATTATACTAGTAAAAAATATGGCGGTAATTAATTAAAATAATATACATGCGGCGGAACTTATCACACTGAACGCACTAATATTAAAAAGGCGAAAGATTGTGTGTATGTTTGTTACTTCTTCACTCTCGAACGGCTGAACGGATTTGAATGAAATTCTGCACACGGTAAACCATGTCCTCGCATAACACATAGGATAATTTTATACAGTACATTCCTTTGGTAAAATTTTCTACTTTCACATGGGCGAAGTCGCTGGCATCAGCTAGTTCTAACATAAAGGTGAAAGTTTGTATGGGTGTCTGTGTGTATGCATGTTTATAACTCCTTCATACTCAAACTGCGCCATGGATTTAAGTGAAATTAAGCATATGCGTGGACCATGCAGTGCAGTGATGGCCAAGTGGTAATGGCTCCAACTTACGAGTTGTAGGTCGCGGGTTCAAACCCTGCCGCCTGGCATTACTTTGCGTAATTTATTTCATTACCACTGCTCTCAAAATGGTGAAGGAAAACATTGTGAGGAAACCAGCATGTCCTAGAACCAAAAATTCGAAGACACGTTACATTCACCATCCCGCACTGGGCCCGCGTGGTGGATTCCCTCCCACGACGGCCCATTCCCTCTCCTAGTATGGAGGCTTGAGTCCCAGCAGTGGGAACATTAAAAAGGTTGATGATGATGATGATGATGATGGACCATGTCCAACGTTTAGAACACTTCCTTTATATCCCAGAAGTATAATATGTTATTTTACGTTGTTACGTTCTGCGGGCGAATCTACTGGCAGACGCTTAGCATAAATGAAGTTAAAGTATCACTTAAAAACTCAGGTAAAATATTCTTTAATAAACCGCCAAATAAATGAATGAACTAAGTCTAACCAGAGAACACAGGTGGCCAAGTGATAACGCCTCCGATGAGTTTGTAGGTCGCGGGTTTATACCCAACTAGGCACATTATTTTATATAATTTAATTAATCACCACAGCCCTCGAAACGGTGAAAAAAACATCGCAAAAAAACCGGCATGTAATTACTAGAACCATTTTTTTTAAATCTGATATAAACTAGTGCTTGACTGCGACGACACCTGACGGTAACCAGTGTCAATTCGAAGACATGAGACATACACCAATTTAAGAAAAATTTCATCGAAATTAGTCTAGCCATTCTCGAATTTTGCGCTAAGCAACACATTTACCTTTTCATTTTTATTTATTACCCTTTGTTAATCTGCTTTCTGTTGGTTCAAAGCAGATTTTATTCAATGCATGACAATGTCAAATGTGCGAACTGTCAAACGCGCGAACTGTCAGACGTGCGAACTGTCAGACGTGCGAACTGTCAAACGCGCGAACTGTCAGATGTGCGAACTGTTAAACGCGCGAACTGTCAGATGTGCGAACTGTTAAACGCGCGAACTGTCAGATGTGTAAACTTATAAACGCGCGAACTGTCGCGTGAAAGTTAAATAAAATGATTAAGTGGAAGAAAATCAGTTTATTTAACGCAGCCACGCTCAAAAAACGTTTTCTAAGATTTCCAATTTTATGTGCAATCTTCTTAATTTTTCTTTCCGGTAGAACTTTCTGCGTATTAGAAAACTTTTAAAAAAAGATGAATGAAATTGGTAAGTAAAGCTGTTTTCAAGTTATGGCGTGGCGTGACCAAGGGAAATTAGGAATTTATTTTTATATATTACTGATCGACCCAGCGAAATTTTGTTCCGCCATATAAACTCATTATTAAAGAAATCGAACGTAACTTAAACAGAAATAAAAATACTAAAATCTTGATTAAAAATGGGGTTTGTAGGAGGCTGAAAAATACTTTACAATCTACTCTCATTCTAGATACCAAATATATAAAATCATTTTAAAAACGCTCGAGCCGTTTCGAAGGTGTACGAACGCAAACACCGTGACACGAGATATTTTATTTATGTATTAGGAACAAAGAAGATATAGATTATTTACGTTCCATTAAATTACGTAGTATTATATATCATAAGTGTAATTATTTATATCGCAAATTGGATACGAAATTTGGTCCCCAAAAATAATTCTAACCAAAGTTCAAGTTACCTAACTTAATGAGGTCGTATCTTCTACTAATGTGACTAATGCATTTGATACCTCAAAACAAAAGAAGTACCTAGTACTTAACGTCTGACTGTCAGACCACATAAGCCTTCTGTCTGCGACAGCTAATGAAACCCTCAATGTCAGACCCCTCAGTTCACTCTTCACCTTTCGACCCCCAGGTCAATAACTTATTACTTACACGTACTTGTAAAGCTTAATAAACCGAAAATATCGTAACTTGGTAGGTAATGCCTGCGCTGTGCTGTTTGGTTTTGCCTGCGGCTTTTCCCGCATACATAAAATATAGCCTATGTCGCTCAGGAATAAAGTAGCAATCGGACCAGTACCTACTTCCAGAGATTACTTCCTGCAAACAAAAACAAACTTTACCTCTTTATAATATTAGTGTAATTAGACTCGCGCTTGAACACTATCTATCGACGACGGAACACACTTGACTAGATGTAACTATTCTTGACTTAAAGACCCCTTAGTTGTATCCCCTATCAGGAAACGCAACGTCCAGCAAAGAATTCCATTCTTTAACTGTACGTACAATGAATGTGTTCCCAAAGTATTTTATTTAGACTTACAATATTATTATAGACAGAAATTATATTGCTTGTTCAGTACGATAACAATTATTATACCTATTTATTGTAATGATGCAATTTTATCCAATGGCATTATAATGCCATTGGATAAAATTAAATAGCAGATAAAATAAATAGCAGAAAACACACAAATCATAAATAGAAATAATGCTACCTCCATATCTATTTTTAGACACAAATTATTTTTTGAGTTGAACAGGCAATGAACAGTGAGTTGTTTTTAGCTCACGCCGTAAATAAAACACCCTTGAAAAGCTTACAAATGGAATTTGCATTAAACTAATTAATTATGTTTTATGTGAACACAAGAGATATTCGGGAATAAACCACGAGGTCACAGAATAGTAAATAGTACTTACAGAAGGTAATATAAAATAAAAGACCCTCTATAAACGAACGCAAATCCACGCGCAACTTTACGACTCTCCCGGAAACACGACAACGTCATTTATATCTGATAAGCGATTTTAGAAAAAAAAAAACTACGAAAAGACGCGCTGTGCATGTCTGAGGCCCTACCAGGTGTTCTTAATGCGATCCATTCTACGACCTAAACAGTTCTAAAAACTGTTAGAGGGAGATGGAACTATTTGGGTGTATAACTCCTTGCCGCTTTCTCGCTCGCACGCCTAGCATTTTAGCCCCTGTATATGTATAACCCAGGTGTACGTAAGCATGCGAGGGCTTGCAGATGGCGAGCAATGGGTAGCCTGCCGTCCGATAATCGTCCGGACCGAGCCCAAGTCACCGGCGGCGCGTGGCCGCCCACGCGCCTCAAAGAGTTTTCAGCAACCGTAGGGGCCCAGCAGGGTCGTAGCCTAATGGGGCCACGGGTGATTGGGTGATGCGAAAGAGATCCCCGGGGCCCTGGAAAAATGGCAAAGAAGAAACAGTAGTGGGTTTTTAGTCAGTAAAAGTCTGACACTATCTCCCGCTCCGCCCAAGAGCGAGGGATGTCATTGGATGATTTTACCACCTAAAAAAAAAAGATGTACGTAAGCATATCAATGTGGACGTAGGCCTGTTTCCACTCATTACATGAAGTCGACCTTCTGAATTGTTCTGTGGTAGAGCTAAGCGCCATCGTACCGTAATCCTTTAAATAAACAGTCGCCCGCTTCAAACAGCCCAGAGTGATGAAAGAAAACAACAGCCCTAAATTAGATAAATTAATGTGGGCTACAAATCGCCCCCAACCTAATTCATTGCACTAATTTATAAGAGATTTAATTGCCTTACTCGGCAACAAAAATTAATTAGAATCACAAGTGTTGTTTGAACAATAACATGTTCTTTATGATGTAAGTGAAATTAGAGGAGACAATTTGTTGGAATGTTTCTTAGTAATATAATACGATGATGGTGACACTGACATTTACGTTACTTGGAACAAACTAGATTTACTTGTGCATGTCAGAGACTTCGAGTGCGATATCTCCTTATATCAAACGCAAAAATAACAAGGTACCTTAAATCTAATGCTTATAAATATTTAGTGTCTGGCTGACATTTCGAGCACTTTCTGTTATGAACCTAAGTGGTATCAAGCTACATTTAACAGGTCAAAAACGACTCTTCTTTTTTCTTTCTGCCCTTTTCCCATCTTATTTGGGGTCAGCGCAATACGTTTTTTTCTTCCATTCTACCCTGTCACTCGTCATGCTATCACTAACTTCCTTATCGCTCTTCACGCAATCCATCGATCTTTTCTTTGGCCATCTCTACAAACAAAGCAATTGTGTAATAGAAAAATTTAAAGTATATCAGCGATATGCAGAATATATCAACACAAACCAAGGTTGATAGTACAGGGCCTCAAGTCTGCTATTACAATAGTGTCAGAATGGTCTATCATTGATGTCATAATTGTCGATTTTGACAAGTTTGGTAATCTACTAATATAATGGCGTCATTATGACTTTCCAATGGTCAACCACTGACACTCCATTGAAAGAAGTGGCATATAATAGTAATCTCGAACATATTGACAAATGAATATTTGACGTATGCGGTAATCTGCTAAAACTTTGACAGTTTATTTGATCAGTGTTCTACCATCAGAACGTTATTGTGCAGTTATTGGTTTTAATATGCTCGATATTATCATTCTATCACAACTCTGTTACGATAACATTGACCGATCATTATGAATTAGCAGATTACGAACTTTTAGCAAAATGACAATGGGATCGTGTTGGAATGACTTTATAAAAATAGCAGACTTGGGCCCCAGGTTCTATGGTTGATATAAACCAAGCAATGTATAGGAAAGTGTTTAAGGTAACAGAGCAGTTAAATCAAAGGCTCGTCGAATGCCTAACGCAGCGGACTATGCGTCAAGACTGTCAAATACATTATCTACCATATATTTCATCCTGAACATCAAGCGAACATAATATATAGCACACGAGGATATGTCTATTACTGTCAACTTGGGTTATTTTACGCTAGTGACAATAAAACAAGAATTATTCAACTTTAAGGTCCCATAACAACGGACAAGAAGCCCATTCATTTCGATAAGCACATAACTACGACAGTATAAAACGTGCCTTCCCGGTGAAAATACAAGTTGGGTAACTTACAGTTTCTCCTTTTATTGCCACTTATATTCTAACATACGTTCCAACTACTTAGCAGGCGTGGCAAGTCATGCGTGGGCATATCATGGCCCTCAAAACTACCCATTTCTGTATTCAAACCATCTTGTTCCGGATAAAAGTACTACTGATCTCAAAAGCTTCGATTCCGGAATATGTAAAGAACAGCTTGCTGTAAACCAACTATTTGTGGCCGCAGAAAATCGTTGTTTAACTCTTTGGTACAGTTTACGACCGCCATAAAAGGAGTAAATTTACCGTGCCACTATTAAAATCTATTCTCGTAGGTGCAAACGTTATGGCCACAAGAGGAGAAGGGAATATCTCCAACTATATAGGGCGGTGCTATCGTTGTAAATCACCATTTCTTTCGTGAAACAGGTCTTTACGTCAGCCGACTTGTATAATTAAAGTACGTTTGAGCAACAACGTAAACAAACAAGTTTATGTGACTTCTTTATAGATGTTCAAGTGAGGTCTAGCGAAGCAAATTATGACGGACGTTTATGTGCATTTTACAGTTCGTTTCAGCCTATGGTCTTAATTATGTTCCAGGCTTGAAACATGTCTAAAATGAGACAGTGACGCTTGCACAGATGGCTAGAATAAGAGACAATAAAGACAATTTGATTCGAACATATTACTTGGAACTCTTGCAAGAGTGCTGTTTGTGTTGAGCTTATGTGAGGAGGAAACTATCTCTGTTGCAGTATAATAACAAAGCTCCGCTAGCAAACTAAGCTACGGACTAGGATATGAGTTTAGTTGGGGTTATCTTACTAGTTCCTAATACCTTTCTTTACGAGTAGTATGAAACACTGAACTGAAATGACATGTACGTGAAGTAAGTTGCAAACCGCGCAACGAAATCCTAATGAGATTGGATTAAAATTCAATTCGTAGTACTTGCAGTAGATGCTTCGTGCAGTTCTTGGTACTTAAAGATTTGTTCAATCATGTTTACAGTTATAGTTACAACCACATAACAATTGTTGAACAAATCTGAAGAGTATCAAAAATGATTATAACAAATTATTGTGTAGACCGTTCTGTCTTCTGAGATTTTGAAAAAGCTTCCAAAGCATTGTAATTATAGCAGTAACGGACTTAGAAGATCTTAAAGTATGCAATGCACTTGCACAATAAACATTAAATGTTTCAGAATGACGGATGTAGGATGCTACTACAATGTACACAAACCTATAGCGATATCGTCCAATCAAACAAAAACTTTAACATCAACAACGAACACACGCAAATATTTATTTACACGAGGTATTTTTGATCGTGGATTATTTTTACTGCCTTGTGTTGTGTCTAATATAAATCCATTATTTACCTTTCATTCTGATGCTACAATAAATTCAAGGTTAGATCGCTTTGGTTGTTGCTTATGTACCTAGTCTATTATATTCTTACTTAGCGTTTAAGCAATTTAAGACGGGTTTCTGAGTAGTTTGAGTTGAGAGAGCGACTCAAACCTTGCTTGCCAAATGCCAATGTCAAATTTTGACAGATTGTCAGGCAAAAGTAGAATAGCAGTGGCTGAAGGTGAAAGTAGAGTTTATGAAATACTCAACTTCTAATGCTTAAATCAGAAATCGGGGGTTAGTATTCATATACCTACTGCATTGTAAAGTAATTTTGTATCTAAACTAAGAAGATCATCAGCAATGATGCATTCGTCCAGCCAAAGCCTCTTTAGTATTCATATATGTACTGCAAGATTGTTTTTTTATTCATAACTTGTCATTTTTAGTAACCCAATCATGTATCTCACCGGTTGGAACATTGTTGCCAAGGGGTTTAGGCAGAGTTATCCTATGACAACAAAGGAATGTCCTTTTAGATATGTTGCCATAGGATGATGAAACAACATGTCTGCAATGTTATTGCAGCTGTAATAACTTGCCATTATATCAAGAAGATATATCTCGTATATCTTAAGCCTATCATTGCATTTATCAGCAATAGTAGTAGTCGCAATATGAATATGTTCAAAAAGAGTCGGTATGTAGCTAAACGCTTCCATTGCTTTTTTTGAGTTTTTTTTTTTTCCCGGGATTCAACCGTCGTGTTTATAATTCCGGGATTTTATAGAAGGTATTGTCAACTTTATGTTACTTACTTCCACGATCTTTAGGTAAATATACTCCACCTATTCCTCTCATTATAACTATAAAATTAAGAATAACAGTATCGAAATATTATTTTAAAGTGGTGACAGTTTTTCTGTCACAAAGTCAGCCATGCTGGAAGAGAAGCCGTAACTCGTTTACGGTTTCGATTTCAGCTGAAAATCGTGTTTCGGCCGGACACAAGGTACTAGTAATAACTTTTGACATAACTTTCGAAACCAATAAACGTCCCGTCGAGAATTCGCCAAATCAGAAATGTTGAAACAACAAAAGAATTGTGTCAGTCAGGAATACCGTATCTGAAAGCAAATTTATAACAGTTCCAAAAAAATACTAAAAAGAACGTAACGCGATAACAGACAGTCGTGTCGCAACACAGTATCGCATCAGTCTTTTGTCGAACGCGACACTATCCGATTCAGCATGAATTTCGATCATACGCCGTTTGTTTTCTACAGAAGAACAGGTGTTCCGGTCCTCTGAGTTATTGCTCACTCCACACGAGAATAATGGCGGAACTGTTAAAACGAACATTTGCACCTTTTTCTGTATAGCGTCCATGAAATTGGTCCCTAGAACGTGTAACTGCGAAATGCGACACCTATTTTTATTGGTACCGAATACATTCAGGTATTTTGAATCGAATTCTATTTTTTAGGTCTCCTTTACATTGTTCTCCACCTAACGCTAAAAGGATTTTGGTGTACTGCAAAGTAGCTAACACAAAAAAGAATTCAACAGTATCCACATTCGAATGTGTGGAAAATTGAAAATATTTTTCTAAAAGAAGCTGAATTTAGTTTAATGGCGTTTAGTAACGGTGGTACGAGTAATTAACATGGCACAAAGAAGTATTTATAGTAATAAATAATATTGCTTCATTAAAACATAATGAAAACAATACAAAAACACTAACATTGAAAGTGTCCGTGATTTTCAATAGCAAGATGGGTAACATTATTTCATACGTCACTCTCAAAGACAAGGCTGTTTGCTTCAATTACTGCAAGGATAAAAATATTATTAAGTCTCATTTAGCTAATTGAAGTTTACTTGTCTAGACACAATGTAAACATTTACACAGTTTGTATTGGCGTCACAGAACAAATGGTTTTAGCAATCCTAATTAATATTGGTGTCCTAATCTTGAGTGATTGGCTAGACTCAGCTAGTTGTATCTAATTGTTTTAAATAAATCGTTGATATTGATTTTCATCTTCATTCATATTACATGGAACACTAAGCACTTTTCCCAAGTCTAGTCTTCAAATATAAAGCGCTGAACTTTTCAAAAATTACTTCGACATGCACTGTTGAAGCGAACGCCGGCGTTCACGCATCTATGGCCTTACTATTGTGTCTCAAATTGACGGTATCTGAAAGGTTAAACACTGTCAGCTGATATACTTTCCTAAAAATATAGGCTGACCTAATCCGATGGCCACTTTATATTCCACAATTCCGATTTGAGACAAATTCTTACAATAATAGCCTATTTAAAGGTATTATTGTAAAAATTTGGTCATGGCAGATCATAGTGGGTCAAACAACTGGGTGCAAATGCAAAACTACCCCTCAGTCGCCTAGATGGCCCGGTGACTATGTATTTGTGCTGACATAACAAGCTTATAACTTTATGATTTTTCATGATACAGTTATGAAATTTTGTAGGTACATAGGTTCTTTATATATAAATACTAGACACTTGTTTCGGGTTTCACATATACACTAATGTTGTATTTCCTTCTAACGGCTATTATCAGTATTGAACAGTTTACGATTTAAAATGATGAAAGTTCCTGAACTTGCATAAAATTCTGGATGAAATGGGCAAAAAATTCGGACGTGGCCAATCGTTAATTATTAATTAATGGCGGCTTGTAATTAATTATCATTGATTATAACGATAGGTAATATAAACACGACCACAACGTTAATTTAACGGAGCGGTATTTACACTACGTGCCGTACATTGGTTTCGTGGTTTTCAGTTTAACAAAACCTGTGAACTGAGTGCGAGTAGTTTTTATATTTACCTCGTGCGGCTCTCTGATTGGTTAAGAGCTTGGAGTGAGCCAATCGCAGCGCTGAACGTCATAAAAGTTTAGATTGTATTGACGTAAATCAAACTCGCACTAAGCACTCTTTTTCTGACGAGTGATTCGCGAACCTGAATCCAGGTAAGGTTAGGTTGGTATTCGAAAGAGTTACCGTGGCGGTGGAATACAAAAGGCAACTGAAGGAGCATATAAATTTATCTAAACACCTTGTTGATACTTCGCGTGATCCAACGGCTCGATTTTACTTCAGATAGAGATTAGACATTTCCATACAACGTGGCTGTGCCGCCAGACTTTTCGGCACACTTTCAGTCGCCAGAGATGAGGAGAAATTTTTCGACACCATACGAGCACATTACACAAAGTAATGCACCTGGCTGGGTTCGAACCCGCGAACTACAACTTGTAAGTCTGGGCTGTTACCACTCGGCCGCCACTACTCTTTTCAGATAATCCATCTACGAATCGAGAACAAAAATACACTCAAATCAGCAATGACGTAAACAAAATCAATGTAAAAGGAGCCGCCTACGTCGCGAATTGCAAAACATACTTTGCAAAACAGCAACAATGAAGATGGCACGCGCCGCGACACTGCGATTGTTTGTTGGCCAATGTGCTCATCACAATGATTGGGGAACATTGTTTCCAATTACGTAATACAAACGAGCAAGTTGATATCATCGGGCCAGTGTTATTACCAGTAATGAGATTTAATCCCAATATTCTATCTCTGAATGTGATGGGGCACTTTTGACGCTACAATAAGTGGTAAAGGTATTGAGACTTAAAGTAGTGAAGATTTGGCTTTTTGTGAGCTTTTTGGGAGATCATCTACTAAAAAAACCTAAATCTAAACTAGGAATAGAGTAAGGCATTTTTTTATGGTAGGAAAATCATTTAATGACAACCCCCGCTTTTGGGCGGAGCGGGAGATACTGTCAGACTCTTACTGACTAAAAACCCACCCTGTTCCTTCAAGCCTTCATACGGGGGCTCCAGTAGGCTTCGACCCAGCTGGGCCCCTGCTGTTGCTGACAACTCCTTGAGGCGTGCGGGAACTGTGCGCGCCGTCGACGACTTGGGCTCGGTCCGGACAGTTACCGGATGGTCGGACAGCAAGCTACCCATAGCTCGCCGTCTACAAGCCCGCGCCGAAGACTAAGGCATGGAAAGTTAGGTACTTAATAAAACTAGAATGGTTTATCAATGGTTTTGTTTTAGTTGACAAATCTTCAAATAGCTTCTCGCGCTCTGGATGGACCAAAAGGGAGTGTCAGATTTTTATTGACTAAAACCTACCTGTTTTCCTTCAGTGGGCCTTTGCGTTCCAGGGCTACCGAGCTACCGCGTAGCTTTTTCGAACAATACCGCAGTACTTAAAGCCTGTCTACTTGAATAAATCTTAGAATATCGGAATACTTAATTGGGTTGCCTGGGTCAGAGGCTGTTCAGCCAACTTTACATCCGTTAGAGATAACCAATAATTGGTAGGAGGAAGAAGAACAAGAAGAAGACGATCCTAAAACATATATTTTTACCATAAAGTTCGCATTGTTAGAATTATAATGATCTAACTTAAGAATCATAATAAAGAATCATATTTGTTCAGTTTATTTTTAGTTGCAAGGATTTAATTAATGTAAGTTTAAGTTTTATTCCGAGTTTATTTATGTGCAAAACTCGCCTGCGTAGATACATCAGCTGTCATATATAGGGTGACTGGTAATTAGTGTACGATACTTAATCACGTGATTGTGCTCATGATAACCAACAACTTTTACTATGGGATCAAACCTGAAATCTCGAAAAAAAAACAGCTATTCAGTACATTTATGTTTGCCTAATGTACTGAACAGCTGATATTTTTTTCGCGATTGCGGCTTTGCTCCCATAATAAAAATTGTTTGTTATCATGAGCACAATCACGTGTTTAAGTATCGTACACTAATTGCCAGTCACCCTATACATATATGACTAGGTATCTCTCGCGGTTTTATCAGCGTCTTTAGTTACTGCTCCGCTCCTACGAGCCGTAGCATGATGTTATAAAGACTGTATCCTTTCTCAATAAATGGGCTATCAATCACTAAAATTTCAATTCGAACCAGTAAGTAGTTCCTGAGATTAACACGCTCAATCAAATAAACAAACTCTTCAGCTTTTTATTATGGAGAATGTATTTAATAGATTTCCCACCTCAAAAAAGGATCTGAATTGCTAGACTAAAATTACATTTATATGAACAAGTAAAAAATTATTACAGTACTGTGTTATAAGTTGATACTCCACACATTTTCTTTCCGGCCCACAAACATACCTGAAACAAAAAACAAAACAATTGTAATAAACTATCAGTTAGTGGGTAGTTACAACAGTGGCTATATTTTATTTGTTGTGGCCAAATTAACAACCACCCCTATTTCAGACGTTATAATTCCGAAAACAACAGATACATAAATTCGTTGCCAGACAAAATAAGGAAAAAATGGGGATGAAGAAGATATTTATGATGCATAACGAAATAACTTAGTTGAGTTTAACGCGAACGCAAGTAGTAGTGCATTCTGTTACCAGTCTCCCTAGCCAAGTTACAACCGTCAACGCCTCGAGTTGGCCACGCCCCCGATTTTTTTGTTCTGACCACGTGACTGAGCGTTGAGATGACGTCGCGTGAATGATGAAGCGTTAACGATTGCAGATTATCAACTTGGCTACGGGTACAGTACAGCACTATGTGATAGAATTAGAATCTTTGAATGAGGTCGTACCCACTTATTGCAAATTAATGTGTCAGCATATTCTATTCAAATCTTAGCTAAAGCTGTGCGCAGACTGTAGGTATTGGAAATACGCTTCCTATTCCTCTACGTGATGAGGAAAACATTGTGTGTCAAACCGTCGAACTTATCAAATCGTCGGTACCAAAATATATTTTGACAACAAAAGTGTTCTTCGTAAGGCAGACAATATTATCGAACAATTTTGTTGAAAACTTTTGTCTTGACTCTGATGTGCTTGCGCAATTGTATTGAAGTTTGTTTGACAGTTAAGACGTCAATCACAAGATGGCGTCAAGACTCTGCTTTTGAACTACGGGAGTGTTCGAAAGAATTGCCGTGGCCTTTGCAAAGAGCAACTAAAGTAACAACAGCTGAATTTTATACGACTTCAAAAAGGAGATTGTATGTTTTAGACAATAAGTCACTCTCTCGCTCGCTCCACCCAGAGCGAACGAAGCCTTCTAATGATTTCTTCCGCTCTGGATATACAAGGTGTAAGGGACAGCCCTCCACAAACTTTAAGGGCTTGCTCATTAGACCAAACTGAACAACCATCCACAAATATTTTTTTCAGGAAACGAAAAAAAAAATCGGCCTCGCCATACAATTTGTCCAATCAAGTTTATCATTTTGTATGGTGAGGCTGATGTGTTTTTTTTCGTTTCCTGAAAAAAAAAAATATGGAAAGTTGTTCAGTTTTGTCTGCTGAGCAAGCCTTAAAGTTTGTGAAGGGCTGTCCCTTACACCTTTTATAAAAAAATATACTGTGCGAATAAAAATTAAGCCTTAGGGCTCCCCCATAAAACTGCGAAGCTATACGATGCGACACCGTATTACAGATGTAGCGATGCGATTTCGTGCGGCAAAGCATCGGTTCAGGTGATGATTACAATAAGCGATGCGAATCAATTCGCAGATTCTTATCGCAGATGTTTTGTGTTTGGGCTCTACGGCATTAAGTCCGGTATTGTACTTTTATGTTGCAATAAGATATATGTATATATTATATATTTTTTGGTAGTCGCATAGTTGTCACATTGTCTCATTGCTACAGTACCTATTTGTTTATGTCATGTCCTTTAGTTACTAAAGTCTCATTTTATAAACACTTAATTGGATATTCTTTACCCCATATCTTAATTCCTTTTTTTTCCATAATAATTGTAATTGTTTATTTATAGTCTGCCAAAATTGATAATACGAATCCAAACACGTAACGATAGACTAGTAACTTGATCATCAACAATTTTCGCACGTGCCATTTATTTTTAGCCGTCTCAAGAAGTCTAGCATTTCAAATTATTCGGAAACATTAAGTCCTATATTATTAACTGTGAGTAGAAAGTCTTTGCCATCCAAATAGCGATCGCATCATTCTAAAACAATATAGATATATCTATAGGGCCATCATTTGCGAGTCTCAAAGCGTTCCGTCCGGCGGGCGTCTTCACGACAATGATCTCTTTAAGAGCTTTTTATTCAAACGCTGCTAACTTCTGACTCACTTCCTCAGAATGTGTTGCCAATGATTCATAGTCTCTTAGATTTATGTATATAAATGTAATAAATCATTATTTTGGATATATTGCAGTTTAAGAGGAATGGAATTCACTGCCGGTGTCTGTGTTTCCTGATAGCTACAACTTAGGGGTCTTTAAGTTAAGAGTGAATAATAGGTTACTTCTAAGCAAGCGTGCTCCATCGTCGGCCACATCTTCGCTTTCCATCAGGTGAGATAGTGGTCAAACGCGAGCCTATCAATAATAAAAAGAGAACCAAAATTATGAAAGAAAGAAGAAGACTACTCTTTCATAAATGAATAGCCAGTTGTGAATATATTATATCAATTAATCTAATAAATAATCACTAGGTATATATATACAAACTTAAAATAATAATATGTACAAACGAGTAAAAAAGGCTGAAAAACGGGGAAAACTCAGAGGGCATCAAAAAATTCGTCCACATCGATGTCAATGGGAAAAGTGCCCAGAACGCTGACAGCATTGCCACGCTGGATGGCAATGCTGATTCGTTGACTGTAGAAGAGTCCAGTCCTCTGGTCACGCGAAGAGTCGACCAACTGTTTGCTGATATCCCGGACAACTCGATGAGCGCTCGGACCCCATGGCCCCATGGTTTCAACAAACAAAGGTGAAGGCCGAATGTAGGTTAATTTTAGAAAGTCTTTCCGAAATGTTTTACTACTACTATAGACTAACTATATAGACTACTCTTATTTAACTTTGCTATTCACAGTTCTGTATTTTTAACCGACTTCTAAAAAAGGAGGAGGTTCTCAATTCGGATGTTTGTATTTTTTTTTTTTTTTTTATGTATGTTCGGGCATAACTTCGTCGCTTGCCAACCGATTTGAAAAATTCTTTTTTTGTTGGAAAGGGTATACTTCCCAAATGGTCCCATAGTCACCAAGTCGGGATCTGATGATGGAATCTTGGCTAAATCGAGGGGACTCCTCAAATATTATAGGCAACTATATAGTCATTTTGATATTTTCATCAAGGAATTAAGCATTTACAGTCAAAAAGTGACATTTGATGAGGTGGAACTGGTTAAGAAGACCAGAAATTGCCAACGGAAGTTCATAGTCACACCAATCTCTCAATGAACATAGTTACAAATAAATGAATAGTTCTGAATAGGTATGTTGAAAATGGTATCATCGATGTGACCTGATGATGATGATGGAGCTGGAAGATAGGTACCGGAACTCCGAAATTAATCAATGTATCCCAGCCGTGTTTGGGCTTATTACAATTGTCATGAGATGCACTTTGGCTATAAGGTACTATCGAATTGATCTGATGATGATGATGGAGCCGGAAGATAGGCACCGGAACTCCGTAATTAATCAATGTATCCTAGCCGTGTTTGGGCTTATTAGAATTGTCATGAGATGCATTTTGGCCATAAGGTACTATCGAATTGATCTGATGATGATGATGGAGCCGGAAGGTAGACACGGGAACTTCATAATAAAACAATGTATCCTAGCAGGGTTTGAGTTAATTGGAATTGTCATGAGAAAAAGGTACTCTGGCTGCAACTAAAAAGTGTGAAATAAAAAACTTTTTACAAAAAAAATAAAACCGACTTACTAAAAAAAACACTAAAACTATCAAAATAACTTTAATTTCGGAAGTCGGTGTTAAATAACGAAGAGGCAAAACTATTATAGAAACACCGACTTCCGAAATTAAAGTTATTTTGATAGTTTTAGTGTTTTTTTTTAGTAAGTCGGTTTTTTTTTCAGTTTAGCTATTATTATTTATGCTAGTCTCTTCAAAGTTAGGAGCAAAAGACCAAAAACAAAAAGGCATTCAGTCAGGTTTAACGACATCGATTACTTGCTTATAACAATTTCAGTGTTATAATGTACCTACCCACTACTAGGATTCGGGCCTCCTCTCTAGGAGACGGAACGGACCGAAATCCACCACGCGGGCCTAGTGCGGGTTGGTAGATGACGGTTTCCATCACCGTTTTGAGAGCAGTGGTGATGAAACAAATTACACAAAGTAACGTGCCTGGCTGGGTTTGAACCCGGGACATACAACTCGTAAGTCGAGACTGTACCACTCGGCTACCACTGCCCACATTACTTGCCTACTTACAGTCATTATTAATTGCGTGATTAAATTAATGATTGTAATTTCAATAACATTGATTTATTCATTTATTCGTGACAATATAAAACTAGATATCTTACGGATCGTCCAATAGAGTTCTATAATATAGCAATTAGGTAGGTACTTATATTTTTTTCACGTCAAACATTTAGATACACCAGTAACATCGCTTCCAAAAAACATCAAAAACAATATTTACATAGTCAAACAAGCACAGATGAAAAAAACTGGCTAATTGCAAGTCGGAATAGTACAGGAAGGACTCCGTACCATAAACGTATTATTACGTAGCAGTAGTTAGTAGAATTACCTACATACTGAAAATGTCAGCTGTCTAGGTACTTATTAAGATTCATGAAATTACAGCTCGCTGACTGACAGACGGACGGACGGGAAGCAAAGGCTTGGAGTTAAGGTCCCGTTGTGTATGGAACCCTAATTAGTAGTAGGGTTCCATTTGAAATACCGTCTTACACGGAACCTTAAAAATATTATCTGATATTGACTCTCAAATCCCTTTGAAGTCTCAATAGAGGAACGCTTACAAACATTTTTTCAACGATTTGAATAACAATAATAAAATTACTGAGTCATAAAAAGGCGATCAAAGCATCAAGGAAGGTGGCCTCGAGTTGAACGCTACACAAAGGGAGTAAAAAGTAGGTACCTAGCTACCTACAGCGAGACTGCGAGCATCCCGCGAGGACATCATTCATCATCTCACGACAATCGCTCCACAATCGAGGCCGACGCCCGTGTCAACAACAGGACAAAATAGAATGAAAAACGAAATATAAAATATCACGTTTTCACATCGAAAATATCTACTTGGAACACCCATAAGGTGACTTTCCTAAAAATAAGCAAGGCGTCTTTATTAATATGCAAATGAAGGCAAGAAAACTGTCGTCTGAGACGCACCTGTGTTGCCAATCCTCACGCACATTTTTACCTTTTTGCCCTTACTCCTTGATATTCCAGGGTTAACGAGTATCTGGGGAGAAAATGACGATGTCCATTTTACACAGATGGCCACCCGAAATTATACTCGTTCGATGTAATCGTCCAGTCAGGCCTGTGGTCGTTTACTTTTATTATCCTAAATATTATTCGCATCAATAAAATTGTGTATTATGGATCGTAACAGCCAAACAAGCATTTGGCTACAAAACATGTCCAGTACGGACCAGTCATTACTAATAAAAACTATGCATTAAGCCAAATACCTACATTGTTATTCGATTTTAATAGATAGGGGAATAAGTATTTATTGTTCACGTGCAGTACGGGCGTGCGTCATGGACATACGAACGACACAATTTCTCGGAAGGATGAACAATAAAAATCGAATAAAACGAAATACAGGTCACACCTATTGTCTCATAATATCGGCTCCCCTTTCAGTATTATCTCATACAGGTGGTTGCGTAAATCCTCAATAATCGTCGTACATTGCTGTGTCACGAGGAGCTACATGAAAAATCTGTCATATCAGACGCGTTACAGAATATTGCGTTTGCGGCGACACCGATGCCGTCGTGTATTCTTAACACCTGTGATTTTCGATGTGTTCACTGGGATTATCATATCAAGTGTCAAACCATGGAGTGGGAATAAGTATTCAATATTGGGAAAACAGTGAACTATAATATATCTTGCATGTTTGTTGAAAGTTTTGTATTCGAGTACCTAGCGGAATATATTTGTTCTCGGTGTATCATAATTTAATATATAAAGTCTCGTTCCGGCCGAATAGACAGATGAACGTTTATTTTTGCGATCGCTCCTGGGGCATTTGTTATATTGAATCGGAAAAATATCAACATTAGGTAGTATCAAAATAATCGGTTATTAGATTTTACTGACTAGTCTTAGACTGAACAATTGCAAAATGTTGCTTAGAAACTGTCCCGATTTGCATTAACAAGAAAACTGAAAATTAAATGATAGGGGAATAGGTATGATAAGGCAATAAAGAGTATCTATGTTCCATGAAGAGTTACCACCAATTCTATTTAATTTATACATGTCGCAGGTTTTTCATAAAATTAGGTTTTTGATGAAAAACCGGAAGATGACACATTTAAAACTCAGTTTCATCATAAACCTGTAACAATCCAGATTTTTGATCAAAAACCTAAACTAGTTTGGGTTTATGGTGAAGTTATTGACAAAATCACGAGTTAGCTTTGTTTTATGACAAATAAAGCAATTTAGAAATGAAACAATGCATCATCATTTGCAACTACTGGATGCAAGTAGCATTAGAAAGGTAAAAAGAACGATTTATTTAAAATTGGTACTTCAGCTGGGGTTTTAAAAGACTGGCTGCCTCGAAATTCTATTCAAATATCAACTACTGCCTTTAACGAACCTGTATCGACAAATGAACTGAGTTTGCGTGAAATTGCTTCAAAAATGTCTTTATAAGCCTCCAAGGCTTTAAGGTTTTAAGAAATGCTCGTGCGAAAAATCTAAAATGCGCGCTGCAAGTCTAATCGATGTGCATGCAAAAAAATTATGTTTTATGCAACTCTAGATGTCACATGTCAACAAACTGTCATAATTAATAAAGTATACTAGCAGATTTATAAAAAAGCAAGCACGTGGTAAACGATTCGTTATTACATTTTTATTCTTTTTTTTTTAATTTTGTCTCGGTTTAGTCGTATTTAATAGTTACGAAATTTAATATTCGCGGCTTATCAAAATCAGGTGAAATTGAAACATTTCTTTTCATAATTAGATTGAAGAAGTAAAATATTAGCTGGATCATGGATGTAAAATTTTGATAAATAAATAATTGTTTTCTTTCTACTAAGTTGCAAATGATGATGGATTGTTTCATTTCAATTGCTTTATTTGTCATAAAACAAACCAAAACCGTGATTTTGACAAGAACTTCCCTAGTTTAGGTTTTTGATTAAAAATCTGGATTGTTACAGGTTTATGATGAAATTGAGTTTAAAATGTGTCATCTTCCGGTTTTTCATCAAAAACCTAATTTTATGAAAAATCTGCGACATATACAAATACATTACTTACCTACTGACGAAAAATAGTTACGAAATATAGTTAAGTAAAGAATATACAGTAAAAATATTACACAAAATAAAACACTATATTATTATGGCTAATTCAAATTCAACTTATCAATAAAAATCGCAGTTTAAAGGCCCTTAAGTTAAGACTAGTTATTGTTAAGTTTTTTTACAGAAGTGCTGCGACTTGACTCTAGTTTTGTAAGAAAGATAAAAAATGTAACCGTTCCGAGGCGGGGAGTTTAAATTTTCGAGCATACTTTATGCGCTGTAGCTTCTGTCTTTCTCAGGGCTGCGAATCCTAAATACACAACGACCGGCTTGGTCCGCGATTGGTATAACTGCAATATGTTAATTAATTTTTTTCAATAAAACATATAAAGTTATGCCTAAACAGAAACAAAGGAAGGAAAAAAATAAAAACCTAACGAGAAAAAAAAGTGTACTATTTAACAATGTGTAGATACTATGTTCTTTCCTAAATATTCTAACAATACTAATTATTTTGTGCTAGGATTTAAACAAAATACTATGTTTTTTGCAAAAGAAAAACTGGAACCCTAGCCGTCTGCATACGTCAGAACAGTTAAAGCGGCAGAATTAGCCATTACTCGGGCAGATATCCAACACAAGATACGCATTTATCTTCGTAACACACATGACCTATTAACCCAAGAGTTAACATATTGTGGAGCAATATACACGCATAGACAATAACGTAGATGCATGGACAATTATGTACATATGCAGAGAACCATGCATCTACATTTGCTCTGGAATTCTGCTAAGAACACGCTGTCTTGGATTAATTGGGATAGTACAGTTACGAAGAAGCGTAACCGTGCTAGAAATGGCCAGGGGTGGCCAATTGGTCGATTGCAATCGTGCGGTCGATCTCAGCTGTTGATTCAGTCGATCTTGGCGAACAGTATTTACTTTTAGTCTCAGAGGACTAAGGCGAGAGGTGGCAGTTAGCTAGCTATTCGAGCCACCTACATTCTGTTACCTTGTAGCCCCGTAACTTCTCGATTATTTAAAGAAAACCGAAATTATTCGAAGCAGGTCGCTCAAATTTTTGAGCTCGCTTCGCTAGTTCTTTTATCTTTGATTACCCAATTTTTCAGCATAATTCGACCAAGTTTCTTACTATTCATGTTAGGGAAGTTTATCATATTGAACCTCTTCGAAGTGTTATACTAAAATTGTTGAGCTAGCTAGCTCGCTCTTTAATTCTATTGTTAAATTGATTGGTAGATCTCACAGAGTCTAGACAGTAAACAGTAGATCATAAATTTAAATAAGTTGGCCATTCCTGACCTTAAACTATTTAGCTAAAGTACCGCAAAATCTCCAACTAAATTAATGCCGCTTGACGAGCCTCTAACGAATTAAATTTATAATTCTGCTTCAGTAATTTAAGACGCTATACAATCTCCTAGATATAATTGTGTCTTTATATGGAAAAATAGTAAAGCTGTGCCAATCTTCAATCAACTGGGATAAGGCAAGGAGGATAATAGTAGCTATCCTCCGCGTGGATATTTCTTACACTTTCAACAACGAATTTGTTATTAAGGATCACGAAGATAAAAATGTACAGCTACAATACCTCCGATTAAACAAAATATTCACTTCTCTATTTAGCAAATTACTCCCTCGACGCTTATGATAAAAATGAGTATTCTAATTAAATTGTCGTCGGCTAATTACTGTAATTACTTTTTCCAATTTGCACAGCAAATTAACCAATGTTTGGTCTGATACGAGCGAACTGCGACAATGGCGTTATCTTTATGGCCAATAAGATGTAAAACATCATCGTCAACTTGATGGTTTGCTTGTCCGTTTGTCTACCTCATCGGCCCAAATTACCATTGTGTCCAAGTAATCCCAGACGCTATTACAAAAATAGAACTCAAATTGAATAATTAAAGTTTTTGTTGTCTCTTTTTGCTGTTTTGCTGTGGACGTTCGCATTTCGCCATTGGGAATAGCTTCGATATTAGTTGATTGCGCTCTAGCTAACAACTAATACAAAACTGGGCGGGTATCAAAAGCTTTCAATTTACAAGCTCCAAAAACATTTCCAATCAATGTTCGAAGCATTTTTAGCTCCACCGTTTTCTGCGAGTCATCGTTACTATTATCTTTTAAAGTTTTCACTCATATTTTCTTAGCATGAATGACTACGTTAAAGGTCTAACGCGATCTCGGATATTCAGTGAACTGTAAACTTCTATTTCAGCTTAAAAGATTTTCTTTGGCGTTTCCCGAATCTTGACAATGTCGTCAGTTCCATCAAAGGTTAAAAAGCAGTTATCTATTCAGCAGAGTCCCGAAGATCGAATCACAGTTCGTAAAACATGTGGTACGAAATTGACAAGCGAATTTCAAATAAGTTGTAAATCTAAAGAAACATTTGTATACGTTTCGTTCCTGCGAAGGAGCTCGTTCCCGGGGAGTGCCCTCTACGGGACCGTTTGAAAGGCCACGTTACCTTACCATGGCTGGCTTGGCGTCCTTTGACGACACTTGAGAGCACTTCGTTAGTTCACCGCAATAGGTAACAGTGTTATGATCCCGCACGTCTCGGGTTCGCTTCAAGTGCTCTTTTTAAGAAATAAGAAAAAAGCGATGGAGACGGATGTAATGGATGCATGTGGCGTGTTCTTACTGTACAAGTGAGCGTTTTATTAAAAAGTAATAAAAGAACACAGTCTGTAGTTGATGTTGCTATACGGATGTGACATTTCTCCCATAATATCGATGGTTTAGTTACAAACAATGAAGTTGATATTTCTGCTATTATTATTTTCACTGAAGTGGAATCCGAGTGCTCACAGATTATAAAAAATATCTGTTTAAACGTCTTGTTGACAATTCGCGTGACCCAAGAGCTACTTTGGACAGAGAATAAGCATTGCCATACAGCGTGGCAATGCCGCCAGTCTTTTGGGCGCATTACCAGTCGACAGTGATGTGGAGGAAATTTTCGACGCCGTATTTTAGTGTAGGGTTTATTTTAATTATTAATTTTTAGTTTTATTGCAATTATAGTTAATTGTGTTTTTGATATGTAGGTATATGTAAGCAAGTATTTCTGTACCTACAGTTAATCGTGGAAATAACTCCTTTGTTAATTTGATTGCAGTAACCACGCAATTGAACTGTGCGATTATTATAAATAAGTAATTAACGATCGTGACTGACCTATAAAACTGATAAAAAGCGGTTTTTCAGAGAGGTCAGTTCAGAGTGATGAAACATGAAATACATTTTAATTTGTGCCTTCATTTTGTAAATTAATTAGAACAGAACAAATTAAATTGAAAGGCCTCTTACAAGGTGGACCGATGATCTTGTAAGGCTTGCGGGAATCCGATGGATGCGAGATGCACAGGACCGATCATTGCGACGACACTTGAGGGAGGCCTATGTCCAACAGTGAACGTCTTTCGGCTGAATTGATGATGATGATGATGAAATTAAATATTATACTATATTGGCCTGACTGGCCTGTTGGTCTAGGGGTTAGTGGCCCTGACTACCATGCCGGAGGTCGTGAGTTCGATTCCCATTTCCCAGCCATGATAAATGTTTGTGTGATGAGAGAAATATATGTTTATCAGTTGTCTACTACTCATAACACAAGCTCTGCTTAGCCGGGACTAGATGGCGTTGTGTGATAGTTGTGAAATATTATTAATATTAGTTTAAAAATAAATCCGAAAACACAAAACAGCAGAAAAACGGGTAGAACGAAATCCTTCTTCTAAAAAGATTTTTATTATTTAATCTAATTACGTGTTACGAGTTTGAATGTGAAACAAGCCTTTGTGATCCTTTTCCAGTGAACTTTATTTTGTTTGACGTACAAACTGTCGGGGCTCGTTAGAGAGCGGTCCTGCATAAAGTAACTACAACCAGGTATGAAAATAATTAAATTATAATTTAAACTTTTTGATGGAACCCTCGTAGATACTCCCACTAGATCTAATAACGATGTTATCAGCGTAGTGTCTATTTCAATTAAACTTTCGAAATAGTAAAGGGTGAAATTGAAATTAGGATCAGTATCAATTCGACCGTCAAGTTAGATAAACATTGAAAAAGTTAAAGGGAATTTTTTTAGGAAAAAAATGGAATATTTACTTGAAGATTTCTTTAGAACTTCTTTTCGAATGTATTAAAATGGTAAACGTAGAAATTTTTATTTATTTATAAGCACTTACGTACAAATTATAGACAGCGATGTGGAAGAGTTTTTTGACGCCATATTTCAGTTAGTTTCAATTACCGTAGTGTTTTATTATTTATTTTTTAATTAACTGTAATTACAGTTATTTAGTTGTTTGTAAGTATGTATATTTGTTACTCCTTCTTGCTCAAACGGCTTATTGGATTTAGATGATGTTTAGTAAACGGGTAGTCCTGGTAGTCCATATCCTTTTTTTTATGGTAGGAAAAAATCATCCAATGACAACCCCCGCTCTTGGGCGGAGCGGGAGATAGTGTCAGACTCTTACTGACTAAAAGACCCACCCCGTTCCTTCTAGCCTTTCGGATAACCCTGGCCCCAGTAGGCTTCGACCCGGCTGGGTCCCTGCTGTTGTTGACAACTCCTTGAGGCGCGCGGGAACAGTGCGCGCCGTCGACGACTTGGGCTTGGTCCGGACAGTTACCGGACGGCCGGAACGTGAGCTACCCATTGCTCACTGTCCGCAAGCCTGTGCCTACGCTGGCCGGAAATCGGGATCAGAATCCCGGCGGCGGCGGCGATAACGCCGTTGCCTGATGCGTTCGGCCTCCTCCTTTGCGAGCATTACTGCTTCGCAGAAGTCGGCGACCGCCTGCCACTCCTCCTCGCTCCGGACCATGGCCTCGACCAAGGCCCGGCGCGAAAGGTCTCCGCCGCCGATCGCCCCCACGAGGGCACTTCGATGCTCCGCCCAAGCAGGGCACACCTCGACTGTGTGCTCCACCGTGTCCTCCGGGCATTCCGCACAGTGGCGACACCCGGGCGTCACTTTCGCATGAATCCGGTGCAGGAAACTCCCGAAGAACCATGTCCGGTGAGGACCTGCGTCATGCGGAAGGTAAGGACGCCGTGAGGTCTTTCCAGCCACGCCTCAAAGAGGGCACTTACCGCCATGATTGTGGCGTGCCCAGGTAGTCCATATCCTGGGATAGCACATAAGACATTTTTAAAGCGGCATTATGTTTTCAAGGGTTGTATTTTTACTTTTATGCAGGGGAAGCCGCTCTCCGAAACTAGTATCGAATAACAGTTATATCACTAACTTCATTATACCATCTAGGAGCTAAGTTCCATCGAAAAGACTATTTATTATGTTTGAAAAGAAACTTATTAAAGGCTCCGTTGATTCTTCGACTAGTTTCTGTGATTTCCCGCGGGTTCTTACTATGAAATCTTTCGGGAATTCATCGGATATTTATCGGAAAGGCTTTTCGTTGGACACAGATAGGCACTTGAATAAAATATAGCAATGGTTTGTTATTTCCATTTCATCATAAGTACTTACTTTTTTTATGTGTGAAATCATCAAACTAGGATGAAGCGAGATGGCGTGTTAGAATTTTACTAACGGCCCGTTCACGATCTTGCCGCTGCGAGCGGTACCTAAGCGTGGGGCGGCGAGCGGTAAGAACAAAAGTATGGAAAAAAAAATTGAAGTTTTTGTATAAGCTGTGTTACTTTTTGGTGTACAATAAAGTCTATTCTATTCTATGAAAATGTTAGAAGCACGCCACGAGACGCTGCTCAAAGCTGCGCGCGTCCGCCTACTGATGCGGCCCCGCTCGCCGCACCGCTCATCGTTAAGACAGACGTCGTGACCAGACGGTAAAATACACCTATGTTCTACCTTTTGCTTTCTAGGGCCACGGTCACTCTTTTAAATGTTCCGCAAGTCCGCAACCCTAGCAGGCATCAGTCCTACTGGTCCCACAATGCGCCGTCGCGTCGTCGGCACGGACTCGGTCTTTATGGACGTAGATACCCATGGCTAGTCGGCGCATGTAATCTTTATTATGTAGGCAAGTACCTATACCTAGTTTTTTTTACCGAATCCACTCCTGTCAGGTTGGTAGTTCACAATAAGCACGTATCAAAAGCAATCTATTGCATTCTCTACCTCCGGTAAGTTTATTGAATCCCATAATGGTTTTCACAACGTCCCGCTAACTGGCTAGGAACGCGCTTGCCATGGAAGATACGTATTTAGGTCTATCTTTATTGAATTGTAATGCGAGATCGAGACTGCTTAGAACCTGTGCCCCGCTTGGGCAGAGCATCGCCGTGCCCTCGTGAGGGCGATCGGCGGCGGCGATCTCTCGCGCCGGGCCTTGATACAGGCCATGGTCCGGAGCGAGAAGGAGTGGCAAACGGTCGCCTCCTTCTGCGAAACAGTAATGCTAGCAAAGGAGGAGGCCAACCGCATCAGGCAGCGGCGGCGCTCGCAGCGCCCCAGCCGCCGCCGGGATTCCGATCCCGAATTCCGGCCACCTTAGGCGCGAGTTTGCGGACGGCGAGCAATGGGTACCTTGCTGTCCGACCGTCCGGTAACTGTCCGGACCGAGCCCAAGTCGTCGACGGCGCGCACTGTTCCCGCTCGCCTCAAGGAGCTGTCAGCAACAGCAGGGGCCCAGCCGGGTCGAAGCCTACTGGGGCCAGGGTTATCCGAAAGGGAAGCTTGGTTCCGGTACGAAGGAATGGGGTGGCCTTTTAGAGTCAGTAAGAGTCTGACACTATCTCCCGCTCTGCCCAAGAGCGGGGGTTGTCATTGGATGATTTTTCCCACCATAAAAAAAGGCTGTTTACTTTCGAATTAGGTTTTTGTAACAAGCTCAAATTCTGATATTAGGTTTAACAATTTTCGTGTACGTCAGTCACAACTCATCGTAAATGTTGAAAATTCTAAGCAAGAGACGTTCCGTTCCTTCACCATGATTATCCTCTCTCTTTATTTCATTTTTTTTAAGGTGGGAATTCACCCAGTGACTTCCCCCACTCTAGAGCGGAGCGGGGTGACGTATCAGATTATACTGACTAAAACCACACCGATGTTCCTTTATTGCTATTGCATTCCAAGGGTTAAACTCTATATGCTATCATCTCAATAGGGCGACTATCTTTTTTAGGACCACGCAGGAGTCGATGGCGCTTTTTGTGCCTCATAGATATCAACAAAATGGACGGGACCCAGTAGCAGGGTCGATGCATAGTAGAACCTTAGGATCGTTCGTAAGATTTAGAGTCCTGGTAAGTAAATGGCATCTGAAGGAACACACTTTAGTCAGTAGAAGTTTGAACTCCCTCTCGCTCCACCTAGAGCAGAAGAAGTTTTTTGATGATCTCCCACCACAAAAAAAGATACCGCTAAGCTTATCGATTCAAAACATATGTACTCTAAGAGCCTTATCTTAACTCATTAAATCTCAACACAGCTACGAATATCTTTATTCTCTATTACGAAGATTATTCTCACAAAATAATTTTGGGATATTAATTAACTCTTAACACGCATGTCGCAGATATGATAACTAATTAAAATGTAAATGAAAGGCGACCCACACAGCTTCTATTTGGGTAGGTACCTACCTCATATCAAATTTTATCAAAGGCTTCGGTTGAAAGAAAGCTATGAGCGATGTTTTGTGATTTTATACAGTATAACCTTGAAAAGAATATTGATTAATTTGCACAATATTTGAAATACCGGACTATTAAACACTCAACATTCTTTTTTTACAAATACTTTTCTTTGTTGAACGTAGGTAGGTTAAGCACAAATAGAGAGGAAAAGGGAGGCCAAAGAAAAGAGATGGGATGGGTTGTGTGAGGAGTGATATGAAAGAAAAGGGAGTTAGTGAAAGCGTGACGGACGGGTGATAGGATAGAATGGAAGAAAAAAACGTGTTGCGCAGCTGACCCCATGTAATGAATATAATGAGACAAGGGCAGGAAGATGATGGTGGTGGTGACCATGAAGTAGGTTAGGTACAGGTGTTGTAACTTATTAACAAAAAATCTTGTCTAGCCGTCATCGGCGTACAAATATTTTGGTAAGTACAAAATGCTGATTATTATAAATTATCACAGTATAAACAAAACAAATAAAAAATTGACAATAGATACACAATAAAAACATCTTCAATAAATTACCTACGAAAATAATAAATTCTAGTGTAAATAAAATTGTAAACAAACAGAAAAAAAACCGGCCAAGTGCGAGTCGGACTCGCCCATGGAGGGTTCCGTAGCAGCAAGTAACATAATATAAAAGTTCTTGTAGTTCGTTGTAACTTTGATCGATGTTTTAATAATAGTGTATTTTTTTAGATTTATAACGTATTAAAAAAAAACTAATTACTAGATCTCGTTCAAACCAATTTTCGTTGGTAGTTTACATGGTAATGTACATCATATATTTTTTTTTTGAAAGAAAGAAAGAAAGAAGAAGAAAGAAAAAACTTTTATTCGTACCTCACACATACAGCAGAATTCGATAATAAATAAAAAAATAAAAAAACTTTAAAATCTGTGCAAGGCCAAAAGGGCGCCTAACTCAGCGTATGCTGCGATATTTAAAAAGATAAATAACGCAGCGCTGGTATTCAGTTAGGGCCCGCGGTGATGCCACGGTCACATTCACGGAGGCTCAATATATTAATTGGTATCGAAACATTAAAATAATAAATAATTAAATACGAACATTGATAAGACAACCACTGGAAAAATAATAAATACAATACGTGTTATGTGTTATATATAAGAAAATATAAGAAAAAATGCAATAAATAATGAACTAGAGACAGACGCCCGACGACTTGCGCTCCAAAATCATTTGTCAAAATCATAGACAAACGGAGGAACGCGAGCGCACGGGCGCACTGCTTACTTTTACTTTTTAGTTTTATCATTCTCTTATTTTAGAAGTTACAGGGGGGGAGACACACATTTTACCACGTTGGAAGTGTCTCTCGCGTAAACTATTCAATTTAGAAAAAAATGATATTAGAAACCTCAATATCATTTTTGAAGACCTACCCTACACGTATGGGTTTGATGAAAAAAAAATGTTTGAGTTTCAGTTTTAAGTATGGGGACCCCCAAAATTTATTGCTCTTTTTCTATTTTTGTGCAAAAATCTTAAAGCGGTTCACAGAATACATCTACTTACTAAGTTTCAACAGTTTAGCTCTTATAGTTTCGGAAAAAAAGTGGCTGTGACATACGGACGGACAGACAGACAGACAGACAGACAGACAGACATGACGAATCTATAAGGGTTCCGTTTTTTGCCATTTGCCATTTGGCTACGGAACCCTAAAAAGGTATTGAAAGTGTGTCAGGTATTCGTTCAGCGTATAATATGCTTTGTCATGTGTGATGATTGACCAGTTCCCGTATATTTTTGAGAGTTGTTGTATAACACAACGATTATTTATCCAATACCATAGATGCAAGACTGATACAGCTGGAAAAGGTTTGAATGCAAAAATGCGGGCCAAATTTTTAAGTTGGTAGAGTGACCGCTTGCTTTAAGGTTCAAGCGGCCGAGCAGTGCCATAAAAGAGTGACTTTCTGAAGCCTACTCCTCGGTAACGGCCAGGTTAATAAGTTTAAAAAAAATGTTTATTATACATTTATTATCAACAATTGATTTTTACGTGCCATTAATATTTTTGTCTACAACCCATCTCATTTCTTGAAGTTGGCCTCTGCATTTCAGGACCGCGGTAACTCTTTCCAACAACACTGCTGGCTTGGCAAGCATTGGCCTTAGCAGGCACAGTCATAAGTGATAATACATCTCTTTGTGGATCTTTATCAGAGGGTGAGCTACCCATTGCTCGCTGTCTACCAGGTGCACCGTACGCCAACCAGGAATCGCCCTGTGACTTCAGATCCACGATTGATCCCTAACAGACATTTCCAAACACATTCATTATGCGTACAGCTATGGAGTGGCATTCCCTACCAGAGTCTGTTCCCTGATAGCTATAACCTAGGGGTGTTTAAGTGAAGAGTGAATAGGTCTAGGCAAGCGTGCTCCATCGCCGGCCACATCATCGCTTAACAACAGGTGAGATAGTGGTCAAACGTGAGCCTATCTTACACTAATACAATAAATAGGTAAAGTTTCTATTTTTTTTTATAGGAGCTTATCTCTGAAAGTACTGGTCCGATTACGAAAATTTTTCACCAATAGAAAGCTGCTTTATTCCTGAGTGACATATATTTCATTTACGCGGGCGAAGCCGCGGGCAAAAGCTAGTACATGATAAAATTGTGTTTAACCTTTCAATCATGGTAATCAGAGACACAATAGTAAGACAATAGGTGCGCGAACGCCGGCGTTCGCTTGGGGTTGCTTGGGGTTTAATGAATTAATGTTATTTTCTATTTTCTTAAATTATATTTTCCCAACCGTATACAAGCAGATGTTGGAAACAGAAGCCTGCAAATCTTAAAACACTGAATTCACAAGTACGTGAATAATAATGAAGCCATTGCCAGGACAAAATAAACGACATTAATTAAATTTGCTGTTGATTTAGGAGACAAGTGGGACCACTTATTGTGTGCAGCTCGAATTGCAGAAATGCTGTAGGATAGTCGTATTCTCGTAAGTTCCTCGGGAAAGTGAATTTAATTTGCAAATAGAGTAGTAATTTCAGTACATACCTACTCGTATTTCATAAATTGTAAGCGTTTCTTTAAAAAAGAAATTGTAATACTTTAGTTGCACGTACATAGTGGATTCATCAGTCATCTTTAACTTCAAAAAGATAATATTTCTTAGGGTCCCGTACCTACACAAAGGGTAAAACGGGACCCTACGGAACCCGACTCGCACCTGGCCAGTTTTTTTTTTAAATTGTTTTCCCACACTAGGATTTATTCATTGCTCGTGTATCGTGGGTATGTTCACAAACATCTAAACTCACATACATGGCACCTAGAACCAAAACAACTATAGCCACCGATTGAACTTGAAACAGATAAAAGACCAAATACCCGAAATATTTCTTTAGTTTTTCCTTTCAATATGATTTTCAGACCAAAAAAATGCTTGACAAATCCCTACCCACAAATTATATGTTAAAAAAATAGTATACCGTTCACCGTCAAGAATAAGAAAGGACTGTAACACACAAGCCGTGGCTCCCGGCGGCATATTAACAACCCAACCCAGACCAATACCTAATCATTTATTGATAGAATTTAGGCCACTAACACACACGATTAGGGCCACTGGGCTGCTATTGCTTAGCGTCTGTAGGATTCAATTACATATGAATATTAGCTTCGGTACAGACTAACAGAAATCGGCATTAAGGAAAATACAGTACAGGTACCAGCATGAATCTTGAGCGCTCGGCTTCAGAGTGGAGATCGCTTTGCGCATTCCATACATTGGCTAGCCAATCGGTGTCGTTGTTAGATACATGCAGCAAGCACAGTGAACGAATCACGAGTGACGTCTATGACACGCTGGCGCGGCGAGCCAATCACTAACACTCCCCGCCCCGCGTCTCACTTCGTACCACTAAAGAGACCGAATATTTGACTACTGCACAACTTGAAGCCAGCGCTCAAGATCCGTGCTGGTATCTATACCTTTTTATTACGGGTGTAAGGAAAGTACCTTTATCAGATATAGTTAGTATACTTAGTTATATAGGGACCGAGCGCTTGTGCTCCTGGACTGCACAGGTGTCACTGAAATGCAAGAACTATCGGATCCCCGAACTCCCTTACCCAACCCTAGAAAACCTGAAAGGCCTAATCTGTTCTTGGAGAGAGGTGGGCTGACTGGAATAAGCCCACCTAAGGTTATGGCCGCAATGGCTTACGTACAATGGTCCGCATAGGACTAAGTGCGGAAACCAAACGACAAGACATAAGACATATTTTATGTAGAAACCTAATTCAGAATCGGAGTTTTCTTTGGTTTATCGGAATCAGAGGCTCATTTGACGACTTAAACTGGACTGTCAAGGTAGCCATACACACTAGGGTATACCTGATAGGTTTGCTGTACAGGTGAGTTGTACAGGTACCTAAACTGGAGCGTGTATGTTGCACAACTGTGCAGGTTTCCACACAAGCTTACTTGACAAGTATAACTGTGCAGGCAAACTTGTCACCTTAGCATGTAGATATGGCTATCTATAGTATGGCTACCTTTACTGGGATGGAGCTATACGAGTATATGGTGTATCTATAATTCCATCTCTCTTTCTCGCTCGTACGTCTGACATTTTAATACGTCTTGTTAAGGCCCCTGAACGGCCTGAACTGAAATCGAACGCGGAGGCAGGATCCGAATGAAGCAGCGAAGAAATGAAGAGCAAATTCACAACATTCCAAATACGAAACAAAACAGCAACTGAAAGATTAATTATTGACAAAAGGCACGGTCCCAGGGACGTTCCCCGCGCGCCAAGTATGAACTTGTTTACTCCTCCGATATCTCCATAAGTTCTGATTAAAATTTATCGGAATCGGAGGTTCAAAATCAATCGGAACTTCCGAATTTTCGGAATCGATATCAAACATCCGTGACATTTCTGTTTCTTATGTCGATATTTCGTGATTTGATTACTAAGAAGCCTTAACATGTACAAGGTGACAAGATTGATACCAATATGTCACGAGTTTTATCGAATTGAATAAGAACCTTGATAAAAATCCAATAGGTAAAAGAATTTTGACTTGCTATATGGCGAATGTGTGAATTTATCGAGCTTAAAACTAGAAAAGCTGAAATCAAGCATTGTCAGGATCTTTAGTACTTTTTAGCGAAATTGGAGGCGTTTGTCAATCAGTTATTTTCGGCCGTCCTCAGTTTTAAAGGCAGTCGGAATACAAAAACATGGATAGGTTCCTCCCACGTCCACAGGTCTAGCTGGTAGTGGTCTGGTAGAGAGATCATTTCCTACTGAAATTATTTCTTTTACAAGCAGAGGGAACATTTTTACCACCATAGCCTTTGACAGCTCAGTAGATATTATATCGTTTTACTATGGTTATTTGAAGACATTTCAATACTTCATAAAATACTCATAGTTAACAAATAAATAATATGTCTACCCACCAATAAACGTTCCCTAGATAAATCTATATTTATAAAAATGATTCCCTATTTCCCTTGGTCACGCCATCAGGCTGGACCGATTTCGCTAATTCTTTTTTTGTTGTGTTCGTTATTGTGAGGAGGTTCTTATAGAAAAATTAAAATTAGGGTAGTGTAGGGTAGAGTAAAGTAGAGTAGGGTAATGTAGGGTAGAGTAAGGTAGAGAAAGGTAGAGTAGGGTAGAGCAGAGTAGTGTAGAGTAGTGTAGAACAGGGTAGAGTAGGGTAGAGAAGGGTAGAGTAGGGTATAGAAGGGTAGAGTAGGGTATAGAAGGGTAGAGTAGGGTAGAATAGGGTAGAGTAGGGTATAGCAGTGTAGAATAGGGTATAGTAGGGAAGAGCGGAAGTGAAGCCGCGGGCAAAAGCTAGTAAGTTTATAAACCACTATTTTTTAATTTGTACAAAAAATGGGGCTCTCTCCGTGCCCGTTACAGATCATATTTGTATAGACTAAAGTAAAAAAAAACGAAATCAAAAAAATTGTCCACGAATCATTTTTAAAAATCATTCATAACAATTGCTACTAGAAAATACTACACGCAGTGTTTTTCCAATTTGATAGCCATTCATTCATTCATAATTATAATGCCAATATCCTTGGCCAATATTTCCATAAATTGAGTGACATTTTAGGATATAAAAAAACGCTAATAACTTTGCTGTTTATGAATAATATTTATTGAGATTTTACATAAATAATAACAAGACCTTTTTTAATAAGCCCTTTAGGTACAGTAAAATGGGGTGAATAGAGACAAAACTTTAAAGAGTATTATCTAGACATTTGAATATTTTTAACTATATCAATTTATTAATGAATTATTATTCTAAAAAATCGATGCTTTGTTAGAGGTCGATATTATGGTATCAATGTGAAAAACCAAACCAAAGTTTTATCTCTATTCACCCCTAAGTCTCTATTCACCCCGTTTTACGGTAAGTATTTGTACTAATTAGAAATGAGTAGTGTATGGCAGTTCTTTTTCAGTTAGACAGTTAAATCCGTGTAAAATAACAACTGTGTTAGCTTGAGCTTATGTCGTCGAAAAGGATTAGCCTAGCAAGCGCTCTTGGAAGCTGAGCTGAAATTTCTGAGTGCAACACTGCTAGCCGGACTAAAGCACGGAAACCCAGTGAACAAATCAAATAACGTATACAGAATGATATCATGGATTATCTTTCGAAGGTTGAAAGTTAACCTAGGGGTCTTTACATCAAGAGTGATTAGGACTTCTAGGCAAGCGTACTCCATAGTCGGCTACATTATCGCTTATCATCACGTGAGACAGTAGTCGCGAGACTGTTCATAATAAATAAAAATTGCTAATCAAGAGATCGTTAAAAAAGATTTACAACAATTATAAGTTATTTTGTTCACGTTGTTTTATTGAGGCATTTTTATAGATAGCAACAGTTGCCGCGGTTCACATAAATATGTCCTGCCTGACCTATCCTTTAGATAGTCAGAGGTGAATCTTGAAGAAATACCGTGTATTTTTTAAATATGGAAAATCATCCAATGACTTCTTCCGCCCTGTGGCGGAGCCGGAGAGCGTATCAGAATTTTACTGGCTAAAATCCTCTCCTATGTTCCTTTTTTCCGTGTGTTCCGGGACCTCGGGTTTACCTTTCGGAAACCCATAAGGAACACAGGTTAGTTATAAACTAGGACTACATAAGACTGACGCACACGTGTAAGGGTGCAAACATAAAGACACAGGTTTTTCGGTCCCGATAAGTCGGTACGGGTCGGTACAGAAAGGTACCGGTAAAACCACATAAAGAAACAGTTAAATCTGTATGAGTAAAGTCGCCTCTACACATAGGCCAGCGCATTCGCCAACGCACTGGCGGTGCGCTTGCAAACGCGCTTGTGAGTAATCCACACATTGGGAGGTCGTTCAGTATGGTTTGGTTCGAGCCAATGTGCGGACAGATTCAAAATGGATGTTGAGTCGCTAACAGCTGCAGCTGTATATTTATTCACAGCTTATAATTACTTTGTAAATGTGTACAAGAAAAGGGTGATAAAAAAGAAATGGCAAAAAAGAAGGTGGTGGATGTTATCAATACATCGAAATAAACTCACTTTCACATTTATAATATTAAAATAATAATAAAGTAGGATGCTCTTTGTAAAGTAAAACATTGTGAGAAAAACGGCATGTCCAAGAACCTTATTTATTTAGCACTTTTAATACTTACAACATTTTTATTTTTATGGTACTTATTTTTTGGGTTCCACAGGCAGTTTTCACTCTGATAGAGCTCAATAAATTTAAATGTTTCCTCGTTACTCATATTGTTCGCCATTTCGTCAAGTTAGGTGTTAATTCGCCGCAAGAAAAAAACGTGCACTCTTGATCGCTGCTCCGGTCAAACTGATCGCGCGGCCAATGTGTGGATGGTGCGCCAAGCTTGCGACAAGTGTCCTTTGATGTTGCCGACACCGCGCGGCAAGCTCGCAAGCGCGCCGGCCAACGTTCAAATACCTACCGCCAATGCGCCAACGCCCGTTCTACACATTGGGCCAGTGGCTGGGCCAACGCGCTTGCCAACGCGTTGGCCTATGTGTAGTGCCGGCTAAAACACTACACTGGCCAATGCTTAAACCCGTATGACTCGGTCCAGGCGGTCGGTCGGTACCGACCAGTATGTATCTGTTTCTTTATAAATGAGCGCATAAGAATACACGGAAGAATTATACCTGCGCCGATCGGTATCGATCCGTACGGACTTGCCTGCAAAGGATACCTTTTTCTTTACGTTTGCACCCTAACACAATACTTACATAGAACGACGTCGCGTGGCGTGGATCTAGTGTAGCTCTACAAGTCTAGTTTCCATATAAAATGTATGGAGACCGAACCGCCTAGCCCACCGCACGGCGTGGCACACTGTGCGCAATGTAGTTCTAGCTATAATTAGTAAAAGCCCAAGCCCATGAGGACAAGCCAAGAGCTTTACCCAGAGGATTTGTCGGTTTCCCACTGTAAAAAAGCTTGCTAATTCTATCGTAGATATAGTCAGTCTAAAAAGTCAAACGACTTGGGTAATTATTAAGATAAAATGAAACCTGATGTAGTCAACGCTGGTTCAATAATCAAGGTTGATTAAGAGATCTTGATGAATGTTTACTAATAGAAGAACCTTATATAAGTAGTAATATAAGTATTCCTTAAAAAAATCCAAGTCGTTTGACTTTTTAGACAGACTCTACATAAAACACCTAGTTAAGAAAAGGGCTATAGATCAAGTTCCCATCTAGCCAGCTAACCAGCTTACTTCATCATTTCATTGTCGCGGCGTGCGTGCTACCCGGCCCACAATAAGTTCTTTAATGCGTAACGTATTGTTCGCTAGTGGGAGATTAACAATAGCGAAGTCGTTAACACGTGCTATTTTCGCACAGATTCACAATGCGTACACAGTTTTGCACTTTTATTAAGTCTCTAAACGTGACGAAAATGGTATTAGACTTTCTTTCAATAAAGGACTGACCAGACGAGTTCAAACTAGCGTTTCAACCAAGGTGACCTTGCTAGTTTCATTCCGTATAGACAGCAGTTGTAAACCATGACCTTCAACACCCTTGGTTGGAAGGCGCGTTTTCCCAACCACCGAACGTGTCGGCGCGTGGTTTACATCCATGTCGGCGTAACACAAACCAAACACATAAACCATGGTGAGCTTAGTTGGAACGCTAGTTTGCAACCGTCTAGTCCCCTTAAGGCTTATAGTCCCTTGAACCATCTGACCGAAATTACGTGGACGCAACTCTCGCACTCGCCTAGGCGGCAGTACGCAAATCTGTGCATTTATTTGCGGCCAGCAGCGCCCGGAAAGCGCTTTAAATCCATTTTCTTTGCGAAATATTTTTTTAGACAAAAGTATTAATAGCACGAAAAAATTAAATGTTGATAATGTTGTTCATGAATCTTTAATAAACATATATTTTTTTCAAACCTATTAACCTGGCCGTTACCGAGGAGTAGTAGGCTTCAGAAAGTCACTGTTTTATGGCACTTTTCGGGCGCTTGGCCCTTAAGAAAACCCCTTATTGAAACTAAGTGTTTTGTGATGAAGTCATCACAAAGGTTGCACAATTAGCTGCTGAGCTGCCAGTCACAGATTCAATTCCTGCACGAAAGAATATTTTTCAGCCTGCTGGTATTTGTTCTGGGTCTAGGTGCGCACTCATGACGATACCGGAGTAACTCCTAGTGTTAAAAAAAGTAAAGGTGCTTTTTTAGTTTTTTTATGATGAAAAATCATCTAATGACTTCTCCTACTCTAGGGCGGAGCAGAAGGGCGTGTCAGACTTTTACTGACTAAAACCAAACTTATGTTCCTTCAGGTGCCTTTGCGTTTTAGGGCCACGGATAACATTTCTTTTAATCGTGCGATTTCTTCTGTACTTCAATTCAAGTCCCGTTTCTAGTGTTGAATTGTATTGAGACATGTCATTATAACTGTATGAAGCCTGTAAAGTATTGAAAGAAAGAAAGAAAGAAAATTGCGTTTAATTAGCATTACAAAAACGGAAACACCTTAAAATTAAACACATGGTACATTGATTCAAAGAAAATTTAGGTTATACCAATAATTATTGGTATAACCTAAATTTTCTTTGTTTTAATCACAAGCGATCTATGGGATCAAAATTATATCTGTAAGTGCATTGAATTGTCAACAACGTAACAAGTTACGAAGCAATTAATCTAATTAAGCTTAGAACAATCAGATATTACCTACCAATCGTTTGTTTGCATTTAATCAAGCGATGTTACTGGTTCACTGTTCCGTGAGCATTCTATAGAAATTGCAGTTAGGAGCAACTTGCTGTACTGACCGATCCAATAAATTGCTCCTCTCGCTAGAATTAATCTATATATCACAGGAACCGGATATGACAATGCGTTGATAGAGCTATTTATCAGGAATCTGAATAACCGCGCAATATATACCCATCAGATCGTACGTAAAGCAGTTAGATTAATCTCGTGTAGGAGCTGCTCGGTAACTGTGATTGCTTACTCAGCAATTAATTCTACAGCAGATGAGGTAGTACTGCCTACTAATCACACTTGGTTCTATTAATTTGCAACTAGAAACTCATTGACAAATGTCACTTGTAGATAGGCTAATGCCACCTACGCATTGACTCGTTTATCAGTTTCAATGATACACAAGGACTAATAACCCGTAATACACGTAGGTTCATTTCAAATAACATATAATATTATGTCTAGTCTATATTTCACGCGAGGTTAAGCAGAAGATCACCTCTTTGCATTCATGCCAACCTACTATTCAAAGTACCTACCTACATAACTTACGACCATATTACGCGAGAGGTTTCAGTCCACAGAATAGATGAAAGAGGTTAGAATGACCTTGTGAGCAAGGTAGGCGTGCCACAAAGTAAGGCAATGCTCATAGTTCAACTACCAATAGCAAATTTGCGATCTAAGTGTGCGAAGTCTGTCAGTTGCGTAAAACGCGTTTCTAATGGTTTATTGCCTGTAGTGGAGTTAAAGGGTGTGAGACAAGCGGCGACACTCGTTGTAGTACAAATCGGAAAGTATTTCCTTTCTAACCTCGTTCATCTTTTCGTGTTTCAGTCCCATAATATAAGGTAAGCCTTTACATTTAGCAGGGCACAATATTAAATACAGGTTCAAATGCTGATAAATTCAAATTAACCCAATTATATTTTGCCTGTCCTAAATATTAAATCGAGGAGCCCGGTTTATTTACTCATGTGTCCCTATGCTGTAGTATGATCGTAGCCACTCTAGTTAAAAAACAAATTTGAAAGGACTTCCACGGTTTCACGCAATAAATTTCGCGAGTATGTAACACCAACCTTCCTAGAATAATTTTGTACAAAGATCCTAAGTACAAACGTCGCTAACAGTTTAATTCATTAGATGGCAAACGGACTCGCGAAGTAATTACGTAGGTACCTCCCACAGTCCCGGTTGAACCACTTCCACAGGGATAGCAAACTTGAGGTATGGCACAGAAAATTCTGAACCGGTAAAATAATTTTACATAGGGTAAACCAGCCATACGTGCTCCAGACGGTAACGTGCCTAACTTATCAAACTAAAACATGCATTTAAAATTACACAAACTACACAAAACTTGCATTTTATATAGTTTACATCGCCGTCGTACTTATAAACTAACCAGCTCGGCTCAAATAAGCACCAATTTTAAATACGTGTCTTAGTTTTGCAAATGGGGCAAATTGCCGACAGGGGCATGTATGCCTGGTTTACCATAGTAAAAATGTAGATTATCGATTATAGATAAATAGGTAAGTAAACTTCCCGGGCGTAAAAACATATTACACTGTCGTCGAAATTCTTCTAGCAAACAGGCTCGACGCAGCAATGCAAATATTTATAGAAATTATACCAATCCGTAGCACCATTTTTATGAAAACAAGGTTTTGCGTAGGAACGGTTTTCAGGAACATTTAAAGAGCATTGTATTGTCGTTTATTAACGCCTAGAGTCTGTGCGGAAAGTAAACCATCGTGGGATTTGAGGGCGCTGCTGTAGATAAATATCGTTTTTGTTATGTAAGCAACATTGTGACGTCATTATAGTGCGACTGTTAAATCTTGATATTTTGAAACTATATTAGACTAGCTTCTTCCAGCGGCTTCACGCTATAATAAAAATTATCCTATTGGCTGAATTTGCTCACCTAGTGAAACTGCAAAGTTATAGCTTATGTACTATATTATTGCAATGTTTATGATTAGGTTCATCTGTCTAGTAGTTTTTCCGCGACACATCCATACATACGAGTACCTCCATCCATCTTCACAAACTTTCGCATTTATAATATTAGTAGCCTATTGAACTTAGCAAAAATATAGGTTATAAGCTATATGTTAACGTTTATCATTAAATTCATCCGTTTATAAGTTTTTGCGTAATGCCGTTAATTGTGGCGACACCTGGGGGAGGCCTATGTCGAACAGTGGACGTCTTTCGATTGTAATGATGATGAACATTTAAATGCAAACACGAATCGGTATAGGAAAATAGCGTGAAGAAACTGCTGTACTGCCTATCTAGGTAGGTTCCACCAACGACCACTTACCCAGTTCCAACGAAAATGGTTGTATCACTTTGACTGGGATCGGTCTATTGTCACTGACTGGAATATTGTAGCTATCTAGCAGCAAGTTTATGTTTACCCTATTTAAACATAAAGGTAAAATTGGGACACACTACCACTTTCTCGTTGTCTTCCTCAGTACATTTTTCCCTTTTGCTAATCAATGAAAAATATGAACTTAATGACTATGAAAATAAAGTACATTTCAGAATTTTTAATGTTGCTTTGTAAAAAATCTATTTAGCCTATAGGGGACCATCTCGCATATAAGCTCTTTGGGATCACTTGGTTGTCCGTCTGTTTATCTGTTAAGACCCTTTAACTCGAGAACGCTTGGAGGTATCGAGTTAAAATTAAAACCATACACTCAAGTCTGCGGTCTTTTGAAGTTGTGAAAAACTTCTGAGTTAACGAAAAAAAAGATACGGCCGTTTATGTCGCAAAAAAACATATATTTCGATACTCAAGGGAATCAAAGTTCATAGGGTGAATCGCGTTGACCTAGAATCCTGAAATTTGGCATAAATCAAGGTCTCGTAGAACAAGTACAGGGAAAAATCTGAAAATTATAAATTGATAGATCCGCCACAAAAAAAAAAATTGTTTGCAATTTGGAAAAATCTTCGTAACTCAATTCGGGAATTGATTTCATAGGTAAATTTGTACAGAATCTTCAGTGCACGAGTCCGACTCGCACTTGCCCTTTTTTATTTTAGTTACTGTATCCTTACTCAAGCCTGAAAAGAAATATTCTAAGTTAGTCGAAATGCATTATAAATTTAAAGTATCAATACTCTTTATACTAGCCATCGAAAATATTGACCAAAACAAAATAAACAAATATCGTCATGTTTAAATGAATTTCCGTTTAATTTATATATATTTGGAGATAACAGGGACAGGAGTTCACCTAGGAAGTCTAAAAACATTAAAATAAAAGTGTTACGTACCAAAAACACAGCATACCAATGTTTCCCAAGTTTGTGACTTTGTTTTGATCAATAATGGTGTGATTTGCCATTTGTTATCTTTGGCAAAACTGTAATATATTAAAAATTATTTCCCTTGCAGCTCAGTGAAATTTTTTATCACATTTCTGAAGATTTCAATTAAAAATCACAATAAAATAACATAGTAAACAAACTTTCTGTCAACATACTATGACGTTTGGCATTTGACGGATGGCTGGGTTGGGTTGCTACTTAAAATCTTTAATGTTGTTTTCACTTTACGCCACGACGGTTCTTTTATCGCACAGACAATAGATACTGCGATACGATACGAAGTGAAATTAAAATTCATTAAAAAAAATACCTACTTCGAATCACCGAGTAAAAAGGTTTGCAATCTCTGAACCAGAAGGCGCGAGCATAGTACAGAGCACAGATAATTAATAAGCGGTACCACAGGTTCATAGACAACGGGTCTGTCGCACGCACGTGCCGATGCCAAGCTTTATATTAAAACTCCAAGACAAACAGACAACCGCAATGTAATTATATATTGAAGAAATATATTGAAAAGATAACATAGGCGACTGGAGTGAATAGGTATTGTATTTAATAGATTATTTTGTTTCTACTATACTAGCTTCTACTAGGGGTTTTGTCCGCGTGAAAGTAGGATTCTCCATACAAATTTCGAATTTCTGATTTTTCCCCTTAAGGGTAGAATTTTGGAAATTCCTCTGTTAGTGCTCGTCTACGTCATAAAAGGAAAATTTGTGAAAATTTCGAGCTCCTAGTAGTAGTCCGTGGCATGTCAGTCTGTCAGTTTCTCCTTTGTAATTATTAGATTAATTAGAGAATACATAGAGTTTTAATTGGTAGGAATAGGTACAATATTAATTGAAAGCAAAATATTCAACAATATAGGTATGTTGAAGCCTGAAAGGCCTTTCAGTCTACTGTAAATTGATTAAAATCGCTAGACATCTTTCATCAGACTTTATAGGTCGTCCAAATAAACAGTAATTTAACTCGAAAATAAATTAAATTTGGTTATTTCTACAATACGTACGATAGAAATTCTTAATGATAACAAAGCTTATCATTTTGTATCAACTAAAATAAATCCCAGCACACTTTGAGAACAAAAGACACAATTTCAGATATAAATGTGACATTTCACAAGTCGTGCTTTCGTGAATAATTCTGGTTTTAAAGTTAAGGCCTGAACAAACGTTTTGCAGGATATTCGGAGCTGAAAATGCATCCATATCTAAAGCCGACGCGTTTCTTGCCACTTCACTGTTCTCTCTGACAGTGAGACGAGCATTGTCTGGTAATCTGACTATCTGACGTCACTCTGTATTTCAGATTAAGGAAATCCAATTTCACTTTAATAAAGTTAATAAATACTACATTATTTTGTTTGTTCCTTTTCTTGGAACGAACGTAATTTATCAAAATCATCTTGTAATAAGGCCTTTAGTTTAGGTATAAATAGATAATTCGGGCTTGAAAATTACCGAAGTATTTTTTTTAAAGTAGATAAAATACATTATAAATCTGATTAAAAAGAAATTGGATGCTGCATGTATTATTACTCGTGTATTAATCATAATATTGAAACATGAAGCCCAGGTATATGAGATAATTCGTTAATATTTATGGCTCATTTTATTTCAAACCTTATAATATTCTGATATCAAAAGAGATCACATGAATAATAGCTCTTATTAACTTGCAAATTGTTCAAATAAATGTACTTTTTAAGGACTATGCAAAATTAGAATAGATTTTGAATTTGATAGAGAAAGTAATTGTTTTTGAGATGTACAGTACAATTCACGAATGATGGCGGCCGTGAAGTTTGCGCAGAAGGCTGCGCAGTAACGTGTTTTAGGAACCAAATGGCGACGTGCGTGTGCGAGAAGAGTGTAGTATGCGCGAACGTTCGCAAAGGCTAACTTCACGGCCGCCATCATTCGTGAATTGTACTGTAATTTGATAAAGGCAGTCAATCCGATGGGAGGCTTTTATAAAAAAGCTATAATCTACGATAAGTATAAAGAATAAAAAAAATATAACACTGAGTTACAATTTCTTATTGGTTAGCACTGAATGTCCCATATAAGTAATAGATAATTCTAAGCTTAGTAAGTAATAACTACTTAGTACTTAAATAAAATAAAAACTAAACCTTTGGACATACTGTACAAATAATATACAAACCACAAAAGAAAAGAAATGTTCTAGGAAAAAACCCAACAGTCTATCGAAGAACATATTTTATTCATAATAAAACCACCACAATATTGTTCATCATGCGGCACTAAAGCAACTACAATAATACCTAGGTTGTCGATCTCAGCCTTAATACAATAATACCTAGGTTGTCGATCTCAGCCTTAAGATCACGCGCGGGAACAGCGCGCGCCGCCCAAGTCGTCGACGGCGCGCGCTGTTCCCGCGCGCCTCAAGGAGTTGTCAGCAACAGCAAGGGCCCAGCCGGGTCGAAGCCTACTGGGGCCAGGGTTATCCGAAAGGGCGCTCGAGCCCCGGTATGAAGGCTTGAAGGAACGGGATGGGTTTTTTAGTCAGTAAGAGTCTGACACTATCTCCCGCTCCGCCCAAGAGCGGGGGTTGTCATAAGATGATTTTTCCCATCGAAAAAAAAAAAAAAGCCTTAAGATCACACACCTTTTTACACTGAATGATAGCTGCTATAATCAAGAATTTAATCCCCAGAGCCACGGAAGCAGAATCCCTCCTTTGTGATGGAACCCACTTTTAACTTTCATCAAAAGTTTAATTAATTTCCTATCAGAAAATATGCAAACTACATGTTTTAATTAATGCTCCGTACTTGTTTATAATGAGGTGTGAGCTTGGCTGAATGATTAAATATCTAGCGTTGGTACATAACTAGTGCCGGTCCAATTAAAATTATTTCATAGATTACTAGAGTACAGTTCTATCATGTTTTTGTTTGCTAATAAATTGAGTTCGGTAGCTTCAAATTGACCATAGCAGTTATATAAGATACTAACTTTTGCCCGCGGCTTCGCCTATGTACATAAAATATAGCCTATGTCACTCAGAAATAAAGCAGCTTTCTATCGGTGCAAAAATTTTAGCAATCGGACCAGCACGCTTAGCCAAGTTGTTATTCTGCAATCGTTAACGCTGTCGAAAAGTGATGAAACGTATGGGAATGACGTCATCTCAACGTAAAGTCGCGTGGTTAGAACAAACGAATAGACAATTCGTAGCCAAGTTCACATCGGTCAAAATCGTTTCTACAATATTTAACGCTACATCCTCTGTTATACAAACGCTACCTTGTAGAACGAGCGGCCGACTCAGGCGCGTCAACATGGCTACCAACTTATCGTTTTCTACAATTGCTGTCACCGAGGCGTTACCGATTAGAGAACGGAATTCGATTGTAACTTGGCTAGGGGGGCTGTAGTTTCAGAGATTAAGTAACCCCTAAAAACTAGAAAACATAGAACAAATTTTACCTCTATAATATTAGTGTAGGTAGATAGGTAGGTATGTAGGTACTTACCTAAATATCATAGACAAATCTATTCATTGATCAAAACCACTTTTGACTGAAAGAATTGGTTACAAATAAGTGCTTTTGACTAATTACAACTAGGTAAGTACTTACTTAAAAATTACTAATATTCTTGGTACTTTTAGACAACAAAAAACGTTTTTTTTTTTTTTAAATATCTACTTAACGCGTTTTAACTTAATTAAGGTTTAGACTGAATCCAGTCAAAACTAGTTTTGAGTTATTATCAGTATTGACTGTAACAGATAAACGGGCGGTAGAGTGACTGCATGATAATAAATCACGTAAATTGGTGAAGTTAAGCATGTAGAGTGGCATATTAAATGCGTAGGACACTACAATTAGTTTCTGCAGAACAGTAGGTACATATACCGAGCAATTTTTTTTATGAAACACAACTGTGACATAATTAGATAAACAAAACTAAAAACAGAGACAGGCGCATCGAGCAAAATTAAACCAGCTGGACGAAGTGCACCTACTGATAAAAATCGTATAAAATAAAAGGCAGCAGGCGGCCAAAAGGAAGAAAAAGAACGAGACGGCCACAACGGACTAAAGCAAATAAAAGAATTGGAGGCAGATTGTTTCAAATGGACTTATTATTATGTCGGCGTACGACCTACCGCGAGCGCATGGGACCGGACCTCGTACCGACCACTAATCCTTTTTCAAAACAATCAAAAAAACTTCCATGATAATTAATTACCAACCTGTACACACGCCGCCGATGAAAAGCGACAGATTTAATATTTGATACTAAAGATGATAGTAAGATATCAGATCCTCTGGCATTCCTAGGTCTTAGAACATTTGACCTAAGTATTTAGGTAAAATAACTAGGGCTGCAGAATTATTCAAAAGCGTTACCCTGGCTCTGTTCTCTCTCTCTCGATGAATTGATTTGATAAATTCCTTCCTCAAAAAAGTTATCTACCGAAGTAAATAGAAAAAAAATCCAGAATTATAGGTACTAAATTCTTTTCCAACACAAGAAGCCACGAGAACCAAAAACAATGAAAAATAAGATTTAAAAAAGCTTGATAGCTCACTCGACCAGAAATTTCGCGGGACACAAAAAAAAGGGAATAGTTCTCAAATGGTCCGCCATTTACTGATTACCTTTGTAATGTATGACTCAACATCCGCTGGAGGTAATAATTTGTCTGTTCCCAACATCGACCTTCATTAGGACAACGGCAGGTACATGTTTTTTTCATCCCGACCCAATGTCGAACCACCTTATTATCGACTCGTAATCGCCCCCCTAACATACTGACAACACGACTGGCCTTTTTATTACTTACGTTCTTTTCGATTATTGTTTTGTTTTTGCTTTGGTGAAATATGATGAGGATTCTATCCTTTGGGAGAGGCCAGGAGCTAAAAATCAAGTACAGACTTTGATTTATTTAAAATAAAATATTTACAGGCATTTTTGAATGGTCAAGAGATCGGTCAGTGACAAATATTAAGCTAATTATACATTTTAAAGCGTAAATCTCTATGGAGAAAACCGTGAAAAAACCTTTGGACACTCTTTTAAATCGTGTTATTACAAATATCGTGAATATAAAATTTTTGTTCGTAAAAAAAAAACAATTCATAACATAGGTATTATAAAAATTAAAATAAGCCACATGATCAGTTACAATCGCAACTGACGGCGTCGTTTACGGAAATGACGCGTATTTCAGCACTATGTAGGTACTTTCGACATTGAATCGAAATAAGATTCAAAATCATTTAAAATGATCCAGAACTTTCCATTCTTCATGAAAAACTATTGACTTACATTTTTAAATTCGTCAGTCGTGTGCATTGTTTGAGCAGGTGGTTACATATAGTCGTATGCATTATGACCATACCACGTAATTTGGTAAGCAACTACCGTACGCGTACCGTCTGACCTTCAAAATGTTTGGGGATCCCAAACCAGTTCTTTTTACAACATGATGTTATTCGTGTTCGACAGGCCACGAATCAAACGACTTATAATGGTGATCTACGTATACTCAGAGCGAGAGACAAATACCGAAGCTTAGAAGAACTAACCTATGACTAACAAAAGTTTATCGATACAACTAAAGCCAATGATTTGAAATCTTTTCTACAATAACAAGATCCAACTTGAATAACATTTGTTTGAACACGCCAGTCCGATATAACACACAGTAAATCACTTTATGCAACAACAGTTTGACTTAAGCCGAAAATACTCAGAGAAGAATATGATAAAGCTTTATTGAACCCCTTTGATTTGACGTCTTTGTAAGATTTGCTGGAAGGTTTCCATTTTCGTCCAAAATCCAGAGACCGAATGAAAACTCGTTTGCATAATATAAGACAAGCCTAGTATTGAGACTAAACGCAAATAAATGGTTCCCTCAAGTTAAGACGACAATTTACCGGGTCAACGGAGCCAAGATAAATTTGAGACCAGACCTTACCGAATACAAAATCTGTCGCTTACTCTTTTTTGATAAAAGACTACATAATAAAGAATTGTTTTTGTCAAAAGATTTGTAGGCTTACCTTAGGCTTGCCTACCCGCTTTGTTATGTAACCTAACATTAGACACGCTACCTTTATTATGAAAATCTTTTACAAATATTCTACTGCAAGAAGACATCATTATTTATTTTCGTATTTTCTATACCGGCGTTTAAATAAATCACAAGTTCTTATGAATCTTGTAGACTACGGTCTACAAGATTCATTTACTACGGTCGAGAGATGTTTTTTTGACAAAGTAAAATTTAAAACTATTTTCGAATGTTGCTCTGATCATGGTAGGCCCATTTTAGTGGTTAGACTAGGTTAATAATCTCCCTTTTTAGGGGGTTATGTTGATGTGTTTCGTTAATCTTATGCTAAACATTGCAGGTAGCATATGATTAACTTTCCTACATACCGTTATTTTTCTTTAAATAATGTCTGCAAGTATACCTAATTTATAGATTTGATGATATGTCAATCCTCGAAAAGGTCTAAAGAAAATAAGGGCCTGTGCACACCACGTTTTTTAAACGCGCCGTTGACGCGCGATTTAGAAACGTGCGTCGACGGCGCGCTTTTATCCTATTAAAAGTCTACAGGCTGCGTCTGACTCGCGTGCGTATCGCGTCTGTATCGCTACAAACGCGCGTCAACGGCGCGTTTAAAAAACGTGGTGTGCACAGGCCCTAAGCCAAACTTAAAAGTTTAAAACGATCTGGCCACGACACATATATACTTAATAAACGCACATCCTTAAAGTAGTAGGTATATTCAGAATCGGTTACCTACTGCAGCTATTTTTTTAAATAGGTAATTTTTAATCCATATGATAATGAGCAGTGATAGGAATAGGTAGTGCCTATTTGCCTAAACTTCGAAGAACAGAGACAAGAAACGGAGACTTCCTTAGGACTAAATTTTTTCCGAGACATCTGTCCCGAAATTTTAAGACAACACTTAAATACATTTAAAAAAAATGTTATTTGGAGTAAGTAATTCGTCTATATTTACCTAAAGTTTGCGACTACATATATCATAATAAATAACATACACAGTCGTTACAACCATAAAATTTTCTGAATTTTGTTTTGGAGAACATTTTGTAAATGACTTGTTGATCGTAATACACAATGAACCACAATGTTTGTATAAGAAGCCGTACACGTTTCGAAGTAAATATCTTCTTTCTAGCTCACTCTCGGCTACGTTTAATGAGATTTCTAAAGTTCAAGTGTAAAAAAAGGCATTTTGTCTTTAAAATAATAAAACGGTATGCGACTATGGCGGTTACTTTTTGTAATTTCTAAGAATAGATAACGAAACGCGCTGCCGTAAAAGTGCATTAATCTTTATTGCAGACTTTCGGTGCAATAAAGATATACGATATTATTTTAAAGACAAAATGCCTTTTTTTACACTTGAACTTTAGAAATCTCATTAAACGTAGCCGAGAGTGAGCTAGAAAGAAGATATTTACTTCGAAACGTGTACGGCTTCTTATACAAACATTGTGATTCATTGTGTATTACGATCAACAAGTCATTTATAAAATGTTCTCCAAAAAAATTCAGAAAATTGTATAGTTGTAACGACTGTGTACGTTACTTATTATGATATAATATCTAGTCGCAAACTTTAGGTAAATATAGTCGAATTACTTATTCCAAATAACCATTTTTTTAAATGTATTTAAGTGTTGTCTTGAAATTTCGGGACAGATGTCTCGGAAAAAATTTAGTCCTAAGGAAGTCTCCGTTTCTTGTCTCTGTTCTTCGAAGTTTAGGCAAATAGGCACTACCTATTCCTATCACTGATAATGAGTTCAACTAGCCCTACTGAATGATTTTTTTTTCTGAATGTCAGTTTGCAGGCTGCCCTGACTCATTCAGCTTAATAAACACCATAGTAAGTAATATATCGCAACAGTAAAACTTCTCACTGATTTCATCTATCTAACGATAAGTTTGTTTGTTTCGTAAGCACTTACGAGAGATAAAACTGAAACAAGTAAAGAGGAGAGACATCTAATGAAGCAATCAGGGGATACGTTCATTAGTAGAGTTGTGTGTTTGTGATTGTACACGAGCTACAGTTTATACTTAGGTACTGCTGGCCGATTCAGGCACTTTGAAAAAAAAAAAAAATGTCACTATCAGATATACGATTAGATAGGTACTCTTTGGTGCTTAGCTTTAAAACTATCAAATAACAAAGTAATTCTGACTGTATTATTAGTGTTTCGCATTTTGCAGGTTAGTTTGAGACTCCACGTTCATTAAAATAATTTAAATATTTAATTACAGCTTAGTCTAATGTACCGAATTGCACGTCGCACTTCATGACGACAAGTACCGTAACAGATAGCGATACTCCATCAGTAACTAATCAGGACTTCACGACCCTCAATAATGAGTAATACGACTCGAGGAAGAACCCTAATGATAGCGTTTTTCTTGAAAATTACCCATTCACTAACGTTAGACAAACTTAGAGGGTTGTACATAATATTGATAATTAATGATTATAAATCCGTAAATAAATGCCGATAAATGTGTTACGTTCGCAAATCATATTTTGATAAATATAGAGCCTCTGCCTAACACAGACCTGTGAGAGGTGGTCTGAGCCCCAGCAGTGGGAACGAGGGTCGACTGGGTGATTCCCACCCCATAATGGTCTGGCACACACTCTAGGATGTTGGGTAACCGATTCGAAATTCTATGATCAACGCCAAATACTTCACATAAAAATCAGGCATGTCAGGAGCCAGGAAAATAGTCATATATTCCTCTGGAAAATAAAGATAAATGCCAATGTTTAAGAGTGATTATATATATATATGTGTATTTTGGCATTGGGGTAAACTAAGACCTGGGGCCCAATAGTGGTATTGAATGCCTTTGGTATAAAATACTAAGCAGGCGAAGCGGCGCGGGCTGGAGCTAATTAATCATAAAAGTAATTACATAAGGACCTAACTTACTACAAGAACCACTTTAATCAAAATTAGTCCCTACTTAAACATTTCTATTAATCTGCTAATTAACTCCACTTTCAATCAAATCTTCGCCCAGTCTCTTTTGAAGAATACAATAATTATTCAATTGTAAAAGGATGATCTGAGTGGCGATGGCGCGACCCTGTTCGATCTAAATTAAATTTTAACACCATTAATCTATGTAAATTGAAGGCCTAGGCCATCTGATTGAATGTGCGAAGCGAACCTATATCAATGTTAGACGGAAATAGATTCATTGAAGTACTAATTGATCTGTATTCCCTGGAAAGTTTATTCCGCATAAAAGTTTTTTTTAGATTAAATTTCATATCAAAATCCATCAAATGACTTCTTCAGTTTTAGGGTGGAACGAGAGCCCGTGTCAGATTTTAACTGACTAAAAAGGGAAATTATCAAATGATTTCTGCCGCTCTAGAAGCAAGAGGGCGTGTCAAACAGACTCTTTCTGACTAAAACCCACCTGGGTCCTTAAATTTATTTTTCTCATTTATTAATTAAGCAATAACCTTTTTACAATCATTTGCTAAACGTATTACCACACATCAACCATCGGTTTTAACAGCGGTTAACATGTCAGAAGCAATGACTCGGCGTCAAAACTTACATTAGATGAACAGTTGGTTGGTAACTGAGTACCACGTGGGATATATATTTATTTATTTGTTTAACTATTTATGTACACACAAAAATACCAGAAAAATTATATATAAATAGCTCACAGGTATATAATAATGTAGCTCGTCATTCGAAAGATACTTTCTAGATCTCATTGCAATCGTGAGCTGTTCTTGATAAGTTCTTTGTATTTACATGTTACCTACATTAGAGATTTCTTGTAGTAACATAGTTGGCCTGTGCCTTCCAGAAACACTGTAACTCTTTCAAACATTCCTACAACTTCTATGTAGGGGTAAAAAGCAATCTTCTTTTATCTCATACGAAGAATAACTTTAACTTTTACTCGTATTAATTTCGTGTTCGTCAATTGATACTGCAACAATTTCAAGCAGACGGATACTTTTCCGTAATTAAATTAAATGTTGCTTTTGTAAAAAACAAAGCAAGTTCCAGTTTCCGAAATCCATCGAACTTGTTTTCTACTTAACTTTGGTCCTAACGATGAATGATTCGTTTTAAATTAAATTAGCCTCAGTGATTCTGATGGAAAGCAAAAGAAACTTTTCGGTTTGTCGCAATATCTTTTGTGATTCGTCGTTGCGGAGCGGATATTTCTTAGTAGAGTTAATGCAATCGGTTTAGCGGAGGCTGGGGCCGGGTATTGTAGACTGTGTTTGTGGCTGCTTGGAGATAAAGCCGCAGACACACAAAAGCAGATGCCCCTCCACCCGTCGTGCCTCCAGACCCCCTCTACCCTCCAGCCAGGGAGAACGTTTAAGGCAACGACGATTGCCCCTTACAAAAGGCAGTCGTGACACCCCCCGTCCTCACCCCGCATTCGACTGCAGAACGGATTCGAAAGAAAACCAAATCTCATTCCGTACCGGCGCTCATTGTTTGAAAATCTTTCACAATTGCTTTTTGAAATTTACAATCTTCTTGAAGTATTCCTTGTTAGTTTGGCGATATATCAACCGGCTCAATCGTATCGTGTAGTTCGAACTTTACCCATAATACTAATAGGTGCTTGGGAGACTCATTAATATTTGTCGCGTGCGACTACCTACGTGGTGACTCGACTCACGCAATCGACACGATTTGTAAATTATATTTTAGTAGGTACTCGTACTTCTAACACTATTCCATTTTCATTAAAGCTTATTTCATTACATAATGAGACAATAAAATCACGATATCAGAACAGCGAATATGCTCTATGATTTTTACACTATTGTTACAGCATCTAGGTCAGACGATTCACAAAACATTTAATGGAAACTAGCACGTGCTAAAGAAACAATATGTATTTCTTGAACAACTACTCGAAACATAAAATTCGCGAGAGCGTTGACATTCACATCCTAATTACCCAAAAAGTATTTAAAGTAAGGCGGCGGTGAATGACTCGCACAATAAAGGCAGCGGTCCATTTCCGCGGCGTGCACCGAACATGTCGCTGTCGGCGCCAACGCATTTTGGCAACCGGCCGACAGTTGTGATGAGTGCACGTTCCGGCTTGTGTACCAACGGAAGCGGGTGACGATGAAACAAACAATAATGAACTCCAACATAAGGAAAATATTGAGCTCAAGGTAATTTCCTCAGCAAACTTGTAGAAAAGTAGGATTTTTTCTTTAATTATTACGCAAGGTACAATTTCCTCCTCTAATATATTCACCTTAGAAAGTAACTTTGACGTATTAATTTTGGCAAAACCGTTGAATGTGAAGGGTGTAGTCCTTTCATACCCTTCTACTATCGTTGGTTAGCACGTGGCATTCCCTTACAGCGGTAAACCCCATTCTTTGATAGGGTACCACGGTTGAATGGCTCTACTAATGTAAAACGTGTTTAACATTATTTATTCTTATGTTATTATATACTACTTCCTATTGAAACTTACGTATTCAAGTGTCAAGTAAACAGACGATTATCTTTTGAGATTTTTTCAAATAAAATAAGTTTTTAGATACAAATCATTTACGCGTGTGTGAGAATTTCATATTTTGGGAAAAGCGTATTCTCATCATTTCAGAAAATCATTATGTTGGGAATAACAATATTATGAGACAGAAAGTTCAATCAAAGTACTCCCTTGTCGCAGACACCTCTGCATCGTGAACACAACGAGGTACCTCGGTCAGTCTGTAGTTCTACAAACAGTGAAATACTGCGAATTCGCGATTAATGTAAACAGTCCACATGCGACACTAGACGACTTACCGACAAATACCAACGTCTCGAAACTTGGGCTTTGCTCGAATCTTTCTTACCACCAACTCGCATAAATCCTCGACACGTCTTCACAAATAGTTTTCAGCTAACTCATTAGGAATATCTCCGAAATGTCCCCATAGTTTAACTTAAAGAATTAACCATTACCGAAATATTCCTTAATTGCTAATGAAACACTTAACATAATTAAAGGAGGCAAATTTATCGCTATTAAGTAAGAATTTCAAATGTGTTACTTACAGATGCATTTTGTTAAACAGATGACAATAACACATTTGTAAACAAAGGAGCATAAAACTTAATAAAATAATGACCAGTAAAAGCTTCTGTCCAATAAATTTTATTCAAGTTCAAGAAAATATGTAGTTACCGAATCAGGTATTTGCAGTATTTTACAGCGGTTGTAAGACGCAAATAGTAGCACATCATGATAAACATACAAACGTATGTACGTACACAGAGTCTGTCTGTCGCATCTCGTGTGCCAGCTGAACAATACAATACGGCAGCATCAGAGATATGATTCTATCAGATATTCCGATTCTAGAAAACATTCTTTGTAAGTATAAAAGACTGTAGTAGTATGAAAGTGAATATTGACGTAAAATATAATAGGAATTGGAAATAATAGGACTCTTTTTTAAAATGTCAGTTGCTGATAACAACATTGAAATGGACAATGAAGAAATTTAGGTGCCTTTAAGGCAAGAGTGAATAGGCTCATAATAAACTAGTGCGCCTCACCATCAACGATTGCATCACTGCTTACCATCAGGTGGGATCGCAGACAAGCACTAGTTTATATCAATTAAAAAAAAAAATGAGTTTATGTGACGCCAAATTTAAATTACGCAAGTATAGTATTATTCCATTCTAATGATAGGAATACCGAAAGCATGTCTAATATTCAGTGTAAACAACTTTAATGTTACACATTCTAGATAACCTTAAGAGAATAATGCTATTAATCATTCCGTCGGTAGTTTTCTGCAATTTGTTTTCGTAAATGTGATAAAACTATTTAAAATAAATCATAATAACTTATAAAACTGTACTGCGAACTTCACCTTTGTAAAACAAAAAAAATCTTTATCGACAAGCATTTCTCAGAAAGCTGTGAATAAAGCAGTAACTTGTTTATTCCATTTATTATGCAAAATGAACTAAAATGTAATCAGCATATTTCTCCAAAGGTTACACAAGGTCCAATATCAGAACAAAACAGTAAATACATAAGCACAAAGAAAGCATGAATAACGTAATGAAAGCTATGGTATATATAGAATGGCCTAGACCGAACTCATTTGATTATATCTTATGATAAAACGATGTCCCAAATCTTACGTATGAGGCACATGAACTCGCTAACGATCTCCGCTTGATCGCCCAAGCAAGGCAGGCCATAACAAAGACCAACATCCTGCACTCACATAGTGCTTTATTACAGAAAATTCGGCAGACGTTATCGTTTAGCGTAAGACCCATTTACGCGAACATGAAAATACATTGCATGACGTCAGATGTGCCAGTAGGTATTGTATCTGTGATCGTGTGACGTCACCCAGGTCTGGCACCAACGACAGCATTTTGTTATCGGATACATGGAAGCGATGGCTCGAGTGACAGCCCCCTTTTGTCCTCAGCTCAGCGTGCCTCAAAGCTCCTATTCTTCCCTCTGGCATCGAACAAACGTTGTGTTTCACTAACAGTAATACTAGGACAGTATTATCAGTCTTTTGTTAAGATTGTATTAAATAAATACCAGATAATACAGTCGAACCTTAAGAAAATACAACAAGGAATTTTAAGCCGCAAAATCCTCTTTTAAATTTCTCGAGTTCTTCGTACCAATTTACTTAATATTGTAATTAGAGTTGAGACTTGTGTTTGTGTTCTTCTAGGTATGTCTTTCAATATGTTATTTGGAGAACTGCTCCGGCGTATAAATAGACTTCCATAAGTAGAAGAAATTCCAAATGAAGATGTCGCTTTAAATAAATAACTGTGCTCACTTAAATTTCCTGTTTATTTTTGTCCCCCCACTTCGCACGCGGGTGCTTTCTAAACGTGGACTTGGGTGTTTTGGGAGATTTAACATTCAATATTTTAAAGCATATTTTTGAGTCTTGTTCAAACGTCAGGTCTCTTTAAGGGCATTATACAATTATTGAGATCCGTACGTCGTGCGTCGCTTGTATGGTTTGCTGGTATTAAAGCGTTAAAATTACACATGAGGAGAAGTTCCAGAAACCATTGTGTCTTGCGAGATTTCCATTAGGTACTTATAAAATTCTTGTATTAGGGATTTCAAAGTTTATCGGCTAATTTTGTGCGACTAGGGAAAGACGCTTGGAGCCGAGTTCCAAAATGTATTCTCGTCTCATACAGGCATGCAAAATATTTGGGTTTTGCACGTAGTTATTTAACAATTAATCTGCATGTATAAACAAAGTGTTTATGAAGATGTTGAAAGCTCGTGAATTGTGGTGAAGTGGGCGGCGATACTAAATGGAACATTTCCTGTAATCTGTTGTTACAACGCATGAGTTTGCAGCTTTTGCCTAGAAATAACACACTAATTTTATCTCAGTGCAGTGTTAACGATGCGGTTCACTTGTTACATGATCTGCAGCAATTTGTTTCGATCACCTTGCTAAAAGTTCCAACTGTTTCAAACATCTCATTCAACTCTCAGAAATAAATTTTTGGATAGTGTTTTTCGCCATACGACAGAATACTATTTCTGAACGGATACGTATTGGCTATTGTTATTTTTCACACTATATAACTACGTTATGGCAACCATACAAAACAATAGCTAATTGAAGAAGTTTAGTAAGTATATTTGCCATTCATTAATTAGGTACTCGGTCAATGTTAAAATTTGATCATTATATTGTTGATACTACTTAACGCAGTTTAGATTGTCCAAAAAAACAATAGCAGAACGCACCATTGATTTGGAATTTTAAATAAACCGCTCAAGGTTAGATCAGTAAACTCGTAACCTGGCAATGACCGTTTTAACTACGGAGTACGGAATAGTGGGGCTCAAATCCGGTTCTGTTTCATTGACATGAAAATCCACACTTTATACCTATATAACCAATTATACCAGTATAACTGTGCCAGCAATACTTCCCGTAATTGTAAGGAATTTAGCCGCATTGGTTTAGATTAGAAGCTCATTCAGCCCAAATTCGCGCATTTTTTAGGATACGGTATTGCTAGTTTATCTTGGTTACCCACATAAACCCAGACAACAACGCATATAGGTGCGTTTCAACACATGAAACTAATGAACAAACCTGATTGCGTGGTGTAAGCCGAAATATGAAATCTGGCGCCGAGTTAATGGGTTACAAAATTAGACCAACTGGACTAACTGCAAACTAATCCTTTCAAGTCAAAACTATTAACGAATGTAGGTATAGAAACAAGCGTAATTGTTTCTTTTTCAATGTAAGACCTCCTAAGTCCGGATTTCCTTGATTACTTAGAAATACTAACGTTTTCTAAAATGTTCACTTCCTGTAAAAGAGCTTGAAGCCATTGAAATTATGCAGTTTGTGGAAGGGTCAGATGAGAACGAAAATCTTTGTTTAGTTGAAAGGAGCCTAACAAACAACAAAACTAAATAAAAGTGATACAGCGCTGATAACAACCAGCACCATAACAAGGATGATCGTTACAGTAATATCATGCAAAATGATAAGAGCATCTCACCTCTCCTAAGTTGACGAACCCGTGGTCGTTGGCCACAGCATCGGCAGCCTCCTTCCCTCCCGGTATATGGACGGCCCATGTAGGCGTGTAGTGGGCAAATGTTGTCTCCAATAATGATAAAATTGACACCAAGATGGTCGACGATAACACGGCACCCCGCGCCATCGCACGCACTCTCACACACTCACCGGCTAGTACTTGTCAGCATTTCACACACACTTTCCAAAGAGTTTCTTGTTTTAACCAAGTCTTGAATTAAATACTACTTGTAATTGTAACGTAGGGATAGTTGCTATCTTTAATCATGCGGCTCCGCATATGACTATCTTCTGAAAATCAATGTTACGGTTAATTGCTTGAGTTTCTTGGTCATGAGAAGTACTTGCTAATGAAGCTAGTTAATTATGTATCAGTTATCACAAATTAAGCTTCAATTACAAATTCTAATCAAATAACTTCGACGTGGGCTACATTAAGGAAGTTCCAGCTGGAAGTCATAAAAGCAATAGAAAAAAGTTGATTGAACCCAAAACCCACATCCATTAAAATCCGACATAAAACGTGCGAGGACTTCGTTTGCTAATCACAATGGGTGTGATGTGTGTTTATTCGATGGGCTCACCTAGGGTAGGGACTTAAATTTCCTAACATGTCTGTGCAAGAAAATTAGCAATCAATCGGAAATCGGTTTCCGCCAAATTAAAACTTGGACGAGCGTACGGCCTTTGGCAATACTTCCACCAATAAGTGGGTCAAGTATACATGAAGGACAAAAGTATAGGCTCCGACAGAGTTCTCTGTTATGCCGTTCTTTATTACCGTATCACCGGACAACCATTAATCACAGTGCGTTTCATCGAGTCTACTTCAACCTACTTTGGCGAGAGCATTGTTATGTCTGACGTTTGCCTTTTCTGGATAAACAAGACATGGATCATTTCCGCGAGTCTGGACGGGTTTCCTATTCTATTTTTAAAAGTGAATTATTTAGTATTATAACTTGATTCATGTTTGTCGGTTTGTTTTTTCTTTTGTGAGCCGTGCCTGGAATGGAATTGCGGTTTGTGTCAGCGCTTTTGTTGTTTCATATCATAGCTGCGTGTCGCGTCTCATACAAAGAGGATTGGTTTTTTGTTTATTTATTTATACCGCGTAAGGAGTTCAAGGTGAATTTTTGCAATTAATAGCAGTAAGTATTAAAACACTTTCACTAGGTATCTATAATTATACACCATCATACAAACTTCCTTTTAATATTATCCTGTTGGATAAAGAGCATTTAACTACGAATTTTTCCTAACACAACATGACTTTAATTTATACTCAACAAGAGGAAAAATATCCACTACTCCGAAAATGAATCAACATCGGCTAATTTGAAATATGTCACGCATTTTGCCTGTATTGTTTCAAGGCTTCTCTGTAAGTGCTACATTGCAGTTTGTATTGCACAAAATTGGATTCAATAATTGTCTTGCTGTTAAGAAATACTTATTAGTTAGATTGGAAAATATAACTTTCTTGCAGTACAATAGATATTACATTCAATCGCTTGTTATTGTACGCTTGTTGTGATATGATGTCACTTTATTCCTTGTTCTATATTTATGTTGTGTTTATCTTTTTATCTGTTTGCACCTGGTCTATCAATATTGTCTGATCTATTGTTTACATCTTTGTTACTACTCAGGTCATTATACTTTGTTGATGTTTGTAGTTTAAACAGGATATAGTATAATATCATTTATTAATATTGATCAAATATTACAAAAACCTTATCAGGTCAAAATATGATAAAATCACAAACTTTAACCGATCAGATTGGTGGAAATAATTGTGATAATAATGTTTATGCTGCTAGTACATATATATTTAGCTAAACCAGAAAATGGCACAACAGAAAATAACACATTCACGCTGTTTAAAAACAAGTATGTACGTTTGTCGTCAATAATTACCTCGTTTTATATTTGCATTTTTTAAAGTAGGCCACTCATACCTTCAGCTTGCGACTTTACCTGGCCGAGTTATTTACAGTTAGCATCGACAATAATTTATCAAGCAAACGCATGCCAATCTAGCTCGTAATTTCCATAGTTATTCGGACACATAAACATCCAGCTACTGAAGACAATCTACTATCAAAAGACAAGTTTTTATCTTATCTGTTTCCATTGGTTCGCTATGTAAACATTCGGTTTTTGTGACTAATCGCCGACGTAAGTATTTCGCGTGCAGCCCACGTCGAAAGGCGGATGCTTCATCGATGGAATCCGATGGGAAGGACCAAGATTCCGTGGCACTTAGACAATAGTAGCCGGTGAGAGTCGGCGCCGCTGTGACGAGCGTTCACCTCTCGCATCCCGCCTCCCTGTTATCACTTTACGCTTTCCTAAATGCGTTTTTATGACAAATTCCTCACGTGTTTATTGGCAGCAACGATCACTACGTTACACTGTGATGCACTACAGTCATTACAGGACACGGCATAACTGTCAAATGGCGCGTGAATAATCCGACGGCTCGGCACAAAACACGGCCGTCACGTCCGCGCACGTGATGCTGACTGGTTGGTTTGCTACTTTGCTCTCGGGCGCTCGCCGCGATTGGAGCCCGAGACGACCGCTACCTTGCCACACTCAGGGAATTTACCCATAAATGGGGAAAATGACTCGACAGCTGTTAAATGAGTGTTAATAATTTTAGTCGCCAAAATAGATGGGACGGGTTTGGTTTGGAGTTGGCCTAATTAGCACTAGTGCTATAATCGATAGGACTGTTCGAGTGTCCGGTTCAGCGAACCGTGTTAAGTTTTTCTTTTCAGAGGTACTTAAATATAACACGCACCGACAATGTTTGAATAGAGTAGATACAGTTACTGAGTTAAATACTATAGGTACCTACTTTTATTCTGTATCTAAACGTATTTATAGGCACTATAAATGTCGATATTTCGAAAATAAATCTTTATTTCTCTGTGTAGAGCGCCAGTGTTATGCCTATCTACCCATTGTACGCGAACTGAATAATTTATTGAAAGTATTGGTCAAGGCCGCATCGTGGCACACAAAAAAAGATATTTAACTTATTTTGTTAAGTAAAGCATTTCTTTAGACTTATACAAAAATCATATTTCTAGAAATGTTTTTGATTCTTTTCAAGTGTCTCTTCATAATATTCAATGAAACACCTAGGTACCTACGATGAAGAGTATTCATTAATAAATCTAAGTAATTTTATCTTTGTAAATCACGTATACAAAATTATATGCACTTGTAATTATTCCGATATCTATGGATTTTGGATATAATAGAGTTTACACGAAAATTAGTCATATTTGAATTTATAATTCGAGATTCAAATACATTGCTACCAGCTCAATTATCGACATTAGCAGAGTGCATTTTCAATTGATGTTTAAATGACAAATATATGATATCTAGAACTAGTTGCAACCAGCGGCTGCGCCCGCATGAAAGTCGAGAAATGTCCCGTGGGAAAATAAGTACACCCGCCGGGATAAAAAATATTCTATTTGCTATCCCAGGATGTCACTGGTAGACTGTGGTCTACCCGTGTGCCAAATATCATCTACTTAAATCCGTAACACCCTTTATAATATTTAAAAAAAAGTATAGATATCTAATATATACAAATCTCTTGTCACAGCTTAGTGTTTATTACTTACCGAGTTCCTCCGACACGGCTAGGCTGATTTTTATGATTTTTGTGTATATTTGATAGGTCTGAGAATAAGTTGCTATTTTACCCTACTACCTACCTCCACCACTTTTTTTTATAGACAACGTTTTGCGTTACTGATATCACTAGTAAACGGAACTAGGTAGGTACGTAGAGTTCATTGTGAAATAATTGTTATAAGTATCTCAAATTAAAACATAAAGGATCGATTTTTGAGACACTGAGATGGGCCATCCTTGTAAGGCCACTTTTCGTTGTAATTTTATAACTCAAGAACGGGCTCACCTATCCAAACCAAATGTTTAGGCTTTGTTCGGACTATTTAGTAGATGGTTTATGTGAAGTTTGGTATGGTATAGTAGGGTAAAGAAGGGTATAGTAGTGTAGAGTAGTGTAGAGTAGGGTAGAGTAGGATAGGGTAGGGTAGAGTAGGATAGGGTAGGGTAGAGTAGGATAGAGTAGGGTATAGTAGGGTGGAGTAGGGAAGAGCGGGAGCGAAGCCGCGCGGGCCAAAGCTAGTAATAATATAAGAAATTAATGTAGACAAGAAAAATCAAGGGAGGAAGTTGACAGAAATAAACTTTTATTTTATTAATTAACAAGTTTGTCAGTATAAATGATATTTATTTAGTATGTAAAAAAATGACGGTTTTAAAAACACACGTCAATTTTATGGTCAGTTTAGACCGGAGATAAGGCCGGTGTTTCCTAGATGACTACACAAATAAATGACTACAAAATTTACTTATAATTACATATACGTAGCGACATCTATTGCGTCACATATGAACTAATCCTGTATCGCGCAATCAAATTTCTCCGCTAGATAAGAACATATAGAACAGCTCGAAATCATCTATCGGGCAGTTGCCCACCAGACTTGTGGCGACGCTTGGGGGAGGCCTAAGTCCAACAGTGGACGTATATCGGCTGAAATGATGAGCTACAAATATGTCATGCCCTTACTGCCACATCACAAAAATCGTGAAGATGTAGATGGGGCCCCTCGCCCACGGTCTCGCACCCAAAGGAACCTCGCACAAGTGAGGGCTCTTTAGAACGAGGGTTTTTTTATAATCGATAGGCTCGCGTTTGACCACTATTTCACCTGATGATAGGCGACGATGTGGTCGAAGACTTGGTTGCGACTGTCTCGTTTTCGAATCGATGAAAGTGTCCCCGCACACGGGTCACAAAAAAAGCCGCTTCAAGCTTCTTTTTAAGGCGGCCTTTACCGCCACAAAAAAAAAGCTTGAAGCCGCTTCTAGCTTTTTTCGTGGCGGCGCTTTTTTGTGGCGGCCAAAATGCCATGCCATTATCGCGCATTTAATCCTTCTCCGTCAGAGTCCATTATGACACTGCACGCAAGGCCACAAGCTGTCGCGCGCTTCAGCTTTTTTTTATGGCCGCTTCTAGCTTTTTTTTGTGGAAGTGGACACAAAGAAAAAGGCCTCGCTGATGTACCTTCACCTACGTCTAAATTAGTAGACGCTACGCCTCTGCCTGCATTTTTAGACAGGACAAGGACAGACAATTAACCATTGTGTCCATAAAGGCGACTTTTGAAATACCGTTGTTAACTCAATTTCGGTAACATTGGGGACAAAATAGTAGGGTCAAATAATCAATAGACGATCGTACATCAATCTTAATTTGTGGCAAATTGGGTAATTTACTTTCTAAAAGCTACTTACAAGGGCACTTTATCTTATACGACCTTTTTAGGGTTCCGTACCTCAAAATGAAAAAAAAACGGAACCCTTATAGAATCACTTTCTTGTCCGTCTATCTGTCAAGACCCTTTATCTCGGATCGCGTTGAGGTATCGAATTGAAATTAAAACCATATATTCAAGTCTGCAGTCCCAAAAAAAAACATAAATAATAGGTACCTAAATATTATGTATACAAGGTGTAAGGGACAGCCCTCCACAAACTTTAAGGGCTTATTATTATTTAGAAGATAAGGGGCTATGCATCACCCATAGTGTAGGGGATGTAGTCACTGCGACCTAAAAGATCTATTGTGACTCGCCACCTTGTTAGAGTAACTCTTTTAGCCCGGAGGCTTCCAAGAAATTTAGAATACTCCTAGCTTTTAGAGTTTTAATCTCCTCCGGGCGAATAATGTGTCGGCCCAGATGGACACTGCGTTTGTGGACAAGGGGCCCGCATTCACACAAGAGGTGCTTAGGCGTCTCCCTCTCCTGATTGCAGTACCGGCAAACATCAGTGTCACTCAGTTTCATGTGAAATTGGTGCCTGTTTAGTTTGCAGTGGCCGGTTAAGGCGCGGGCTATCGCACAGATGTTCGTCCTGCTAAGCTCAAGAAGCTCGGCAGTTCGTTTTTGTGAGTAGCCTTCTATGAGAGATTTGGCGTGTAGCAGACCTGGTTGTACCAACCAGTTCTTTTTTGAATCGCCAAATAAGTTGCCCTTAAGGGTCTGCATGGCCTGGTTCTTTGAGATACCACAGAAGGGTTCTGGACCTATCTGATGACCTTGAGCCCCAGCCCGTGCAAGTTCATCGGCTTTTTCGTTGCCGTTGATTCCAGAATGACCTGGTACCCATCTCAGAATAACTTTATTCCTTTGCCCCAGGTCATTCAGTTTGTTAACGCAGTCTTTTACCAGTTTCGAATTTAAAGTATTCGAGTTCAAGGCGTTAAGAGCTGCCTGGCTATCTGAGTAAATCAGAATTAATTGATTTATGTAGTTTCGTTGACGGTTGGCCTCCACACATTCTATAATGGCGTATACCTCCGCTTGGAATATGGTAGCATGTTTACCCAGATTCAAGCTTTTGCTGAATTTCGGGCTAATGCCAAATATTCCACATCCTACATTCTCACCCATTTTGGACCCGTCTGTAAACCAGATCAGGCTTCCAGCCTTGCAAGTGATGAGGTTGTTTGACCAATCCTCTCTGCTCGGCAGTTCCACTGTGTAATTCCTTGTGAAATTACACTGTGGAAGCATGACGTCTGTTGTCATAGCTAGTTGATCGTGTTCAAGTACTGATTCGTGTAGCGATCTCAGTGCTTGAGAGCGCCAGTTTGCTTTGCCAGTGCTGTTTGTTCTGTACATGCTTGCCTTCGCCTCCTTCGCAATGAATAGATGAAGTGGCGGTAGGTTAAGCAGGGCATTTAGAGCAGCTCCTGGGGTTGTGGACATGGCCCCTGTTGATATGAGGCATGCAAGTCTCTGCAAACCATTAAGTTTGTTAATGACTGTCACTTGAGTTGTTTTCCTCCACCATACTACGCAGGCATACGTTATTATCGGCCTGACTATGGCGGTGTACAACCACAGGGCGATTTTAGGGTTTAAGCCCCATTTCTTCCCTGCTAAGCGACAGCATATTCCTAAAGCTATTTTAGCCTTTTGGATCACATTGTTAATGTGAGTGTTCCAGGTCAGTCTCTGGTCGATAGTTACGCCCAGGTACTTGACTTCGCTGGAGAATGGTATGAGAGTCCCCTTTACAGTGGGCGTTACAAGTTTGTCCAACTTACGCTTCCTAGTAAAGGGGACTATTGTTGTTTTACTCGGGTTAACCGATAAATTGTTTTCTGTGCACCATGTGTTAATAATGTTCAGAGATCTTTGTAGTATAGATGATACCGTGCTGTGACAGGGGCCGACAACACAAGCCACCACATCGTCAGCATAGCTATGTACATCTAAGTCTCTTGTAGAGGCTTCAACCAGCAATTGGTCAACAACGAGTAGCCATAGAAGTGGCGATAAAACGCCTCCTTGCGGGCACCCTTTAGTTGTTTTGAAGCTCTTTGTAGTTCCGTGTAAGGTAACACTGATAGTTCTGTTGAGGAGCATGAATTCGATCCAACGAGTAGTTGTTTCGTCAATCCCTTTCGCCTTCATTCCCTTGGAAAGGGCGTCTATGGTGACGTTGTCGAAAGCTCCTTCAATATCAAGGAAAGCACATAGGGCTATCTGTTTATCTTCCAAAGCCCTTTCGATCCTGTCTGTTAGTTCTAACAGAGCAGTTTCTGTAGATTTTCCTTTTTGGTAAGCGTGTTGCTTCGGATGCAGAGGGTTATCCCTTAATGGTCCATCCCTGATGCATTCGTCAATAACCTTTTCCATACTCTTGAGTAGGAAGGAGGTAAGGCTTATTGGTCTGAAGGACTTTGGTTGAGAGTAGTCCTTCTTACCGGCCTTTGGGATAAAACAGACTTTAACCATAGTCCATTTCTCTGGTATATATCCCCAGGCAAAGCTTGCTCTGAAGATTTTGATTAAAATAGGGATGAGAATAGTCTTCCCTTGCTGCAGAAGAGCTGGGAAGACATCGTCATCCCCTGCAGATTTAATTGGCTTGAATGAGTCTATAGCCCATTCTACCTTGTTCGGTCTAAAATACCTCGCCGCTCTTCTCCAGTCTTCATTTGAAGGCCTGGTGAGGCGGATATGAGGAGTATTTTGTACGATGTTATCTGGTGCCATCACCGAGCCAGGGAAGTGTGTAGACGCCAGAAGTTTCAGGGTTTCTTCCGCTGATGCAGTGAAGGCACCGTCTGGTTTCTTTAAGAATCCCAGTTGATTTGTAGGCGATTTGGATAAGACTTTGTGGATTCTGGCTCCTTGAGGGACTTTAGTAATCTCCTCGCAGAACTTCCTCCATGACAGTCTTTTCGCCTTTCGGATTTCTTTATTATAGGTAGTTAAAGCTTTCCGATACCGATCCCAGTCGTCAGTCGATTTAGCCTTATTAAACAACCTACGTGATTCTTCCCTTAAAACATCGAGCTTTTTGTTCCACCACGTCACTTTTCTATCCCTCACAGTTCTTAGAGGGCAGCTCTCTTCGTAAGAGGCTGTAATGGCTTCCGTAACTTGAGCAACAGCATAATCCAATGTTTCAGGGGAGCGTATGGTTTTAGGGAAGTCTTGGAGTCTATCCTGGAGCTTTATTCTGTACAAGTCCCAGTCCGTGGCTTTTGCATCCCTAAAAGTGATGGTTTCGCAAATGTTGGATGTATTCAGTGCGAATTTAATTAGTCGATGATCAGACATAGATGGTTCATCACTGACATGCCAATTGGTTATCAGCCTGGCAGTGTGAATAGTAGCGAGAGTTACATCAAGAACTTCCTTCCTCGATCTAGTTACAAAGGTCGGTTTACATCCCTCATTAATATCAGGAAACGAAAAAAAAAAATACGCCTCACCATACAAAATTATAAACTTGATTGGACAGTTTGTATGGAGAGGCCGAATTTTTATTTCGTTTCCTGAAAAAAATTTTTGTGGAAGGTTGTTCAGTTTCGTCTACTGAGCAAGCCCTTAAAGTTTGTGGAGGGCTGTCCCTTACACCTTGTATAATTGGCATAAAGCAAGGTCACACAAGTATAGGAAAAAATCTGAAAACTGTAAATTTATATTAACGTCACAAAAAAATCTTTTTTTGCGATTCGGAAAAATCTTCGATCTCAATTCGGGAATTGAACTGTTTTTTTTAATTGATTTAAACTAGTGCTTGACTGCAATCCCACCTGATGGTAAGCAGTGATGCAATCTTTGATGTTTTCATTCATAGGTAAGTTTGTTGCGGAACCCTCAGGGCACGAGTCCGACTCGCACTTGTTTAAAATAGTTTTTCTATGAAAGAAACCATATCCCTACATTTCAGAAACCAATCAGTGAAGCAATACTAAGTTTTCATTTTCAGAGTAAAATAGATACGATATTATAAGTAAGTAGGTAACTAAGTATTAAATTATTTAGGACATAGATTATTAAATTATTTTTAGTATACAGACTTATTTAAACGAGAATCAAACAAGGTCAGTCGTCTGGTAGGCTAGATAAGAGCAACCTTTTAAAAACCTCAGTAAAAACATCACAAGTTTTGAATTTTAATTTCTGTAGATATTATTTTAAGGTTTACCTACCAACTGTTACTAAGCTCTGTCTTGAAATATACCAAAGAACATATTGATTAAACCTGTAGGCACTTAGTCCCAAAGTAGGTACTCAAAAAAAAAAGTTTCTGTACTTAATCCACGATAATAAGCAGCTGGTTTTGATTTTCTCCCTAGAAATAGAATCTAATTTCCTTAATCATTTGAAATTCCGGCGTCAGAATGATTTGTTGCGGATTTCCATGAAAGCCACGCCCTCATTTCCCCCTAAAACTTAATACAAATTTCGCCTCAATAAACAGAACAGATTTTTGATTGGGCCGAAAGATTTTGAAGTGGCGACCACGTACCGGAAGACACAGGATCCTCCCAAAAAAGTGGACCGATGACCAGGGTCTCAAAGTCTCAAGTCTGCTATTACAATAGTGTCAGAATGGTCTATCATCGATTTCATAATTGTTGATTTTGACAAGTTTTGGTAATCTACTAAAATAATGGCGTCACTATTACTTTCAGATGGTCAACCATTGTCACTCCATTGAAAGAATATGTAATAAAATATAATGGCATAGAAATAATGGCATAGAATGGTAATCTCGTACATGATGACAAATGAATATCTGACGTATGCGGTAATCTGCAAAAATTTTGCCAGTTCCTTTGATCAGTGACCTACCATTACGACGATATTGTGCAATTAGTGCTTTTATTAAGCTCGATATTGTGATTCTATCACAATTCTATTACAAGACCATTGACCGACCAATGATCGATCATTATGAATTAGCAGATTACAAACTTTTAGCAAAATGACAATGGGATCGTGTTGGAATGACGAATTTATAAAAATAGTAGACTTGAGCCCCAGATCTTTTTTTTTTTTTTTTTATTAATGATAGGCTTGCGTTTGACCACTATCTCACCTGATGGTAAGCGATGATGTGGTCGACGATGAAGCACGCTTGCCTAGAAGAAACCTATTCACTCTCGACTTAAAGACTCCTAAGTTGTAGCTATCAGGAAACACAGATTCCGGCAGGGAATTCCACTCCTTGGCTGTACGCACAATAAATGTGTTCGCAAAACGTTTTGTGCGTATGGGTGGGATGTCTACCATGTACCAGTGGCGCAACGCTGTACGTCGTGTGGTCCGATGATGGAACGGACTTGGCGGAATTAGATTGTGCAATTCCAGTGCACACTCCCCGAAATGTAAACGATAGAAAACCGACCGACTAGCAACTCGGCGGCGATGCTCAAGGCTTTGGAGCTTCGACTCTACAAGTGCATCACTGCCGATGATTCTCTTGGCTCGCCTCTCAATCGACTCCAGCGCATCAAGCTGGTATTTGGTAGATCCATCCCAAAGATGAGAACAGTACTCAATACACGATCGAACTTGGGCTTGATAAAGACTGAGCAGCTGTTCCGGCGTGAAGTACCGTCTCACCTTTGCTAAGATCCCCAATTTTATGGCAGCCAGTTGAGCCTTTTCATCGATGTATGAGCCGAAATTGAGAGTAGATCATAACGTAACTCCAAGAAGCTCAAGGTGGTCGGTTATCGGCACGGTCACACCCCGGAAAGATGGAGCCAGGTGGAATTGGCTCCGTTTGGCGGAAAAAAGACACACCTGGGTTTTAAATGCATTGAACTTGACCAGATTGGCGTCGCCCCAATCGGAGACCGCCTTCAAGGACGAGTTCAAGCGTTCAACCATAGCCTCTCGGGATGACTGGAGCTGTGACCCGCTAGCTCGTGCGTCAGATACATATCTCTCAGCAACAGTGCTGTCGTCTGCATACCCAAAGATACCGGGTTTAAGTAGATCATTTATATGCAGCAAAAACAGCGTCGCCGAGAGCACTGACCCCTGAGGGACCCCGGCATTAATATCCATTTGACCGGACGAGCAGCCATCAATAACCACTCGGATGGATCGATCCCGCAAGAAGTCTGCGATCCAATCACACAGACCAGCAAGGCAAACCGAAGGAAGGAAGCTTAGCAATAAGGCTTTCGTTCCAGACCCTATCGAAAGCCTTCGAGATATCAAGGGAGACGGCAAGCGCTTCCCCATGTTTCTCGATGGCCTCGCTCCAGATGTGAGTGGCATACGCTAGAAGATCCCCAGTAGACCGGTTTTGGCGAAAACCGTATTGCCGGTCACTGAGGATGTCGTTAGTTTCTAGGTATGCCAGAAGCTTCCTGTTAAGCACCCGTTCCATACTCTTACAAAGGACGGACGTAACAGAGATGGGTCGGTAGTTTGCCGGGTCAGCTCGACTGCCCTTCTTAGGCACAGGCTGCACGTTAGCTTGCTTCCAAGCAATCGGCACTTTTCCAGTTTCATATGAGAGGCGAAATAGGCGTGTCAAGATCGGAGAGAATTCAGGCGCACAAGTTTTAAGCACGACCGCTGGTATTCCGTCAGGACCGCTGGCTTTGTTCACGTCTAGGTTACGTAGCACCCTACGGACGTCCTTCTGATGGATGCGAATATCTGACATAGTCGTCTCGCATTGCTCAGGAAAGGCAGGGGGCCGTGCGTCACCAGAGTTCACACGAGAAGATTCCGCAAAAAGAGAGGCAAATAAGTTTGCTTTCTCTTCCGCGGTGTGGGCCAGCGAGCCATCGGGTTTTAGCAGTGGCGGCAGAAGTTCGATTCAACCGACTTAGCCAGGGACCAAAACGCTTTACTACCTGCAGGGTATGAAGCAAGTTTGCTCCCAATTCGGCTTACGTGGTCAAACCGAGACCTCCTCAACACCTTCTTGCAGGACTTGGCAGCCCTGTTAAAGGCCTTCTTCTTTTGAGCCACGTCGCTTGCTTTGTGCATACGAGCGTCAGCCCAAGCTCGGTATGCCGCGTGCTTAAGCGCGTCTGCGCGATGACACTCGGCGCCGAACCATGGACGAGCTTGGCCAGACATGCGTACATGGCACACGTGTGCGCAGTGTAGTTCTACCTTCAAATATAACTGATCGATATTGCGACACACATGGGGGAGGCCTTTGTCCAGTCGTGGTCATCGTTCAGCTGAAATGATGATAAGTAATGAAAAAAAGAAAAGCAAAACCAGATATGAGGATTCTGCAGCTCAACTACGGATCCCAAAGATAGGAATAGTTGGGGTTAGATTTGTGAAATAGAATATTTCTGAGTTCCCCTAGAGGGCACTAAAACAGTCAAGCAACTTCTTACATAAAAGCAAAAAGGTTGTCCTGGCTCTGAACAAAAAACCTATTTTTGCCCTATAAATATTAAAAGTTTCGAAACATTGGCCTGGGATCTGCGTGAGGAGAACGCGTTAGATAGTAGAATAGAAGGGTTGTCACGACTTTGAATAAGTATTAATATAATAAGTAAGTAGGTACGTACATAAGTACTGCTTATGTTTTTTGTTAAACTTATGTGGCAATGGGCAGGGCACATTGCACGCAATACAGAGGGACGATGGACACGAGCGCCCGCAGGCTGTAGTTCCCTTGCGGATACGTCCGGAGCGAAGGTCAGTCTGCGGGACGGTGCACCCTGGGAGGCGGCCAATGACCCCCTTGGGTATTGCTGCCTAAGGGGCCTCGATGGCCGTCTGCGAATGTTCTGTCTGTCGGAACGCTTCAACGCGTGTCCCTCTGCTATAGCAGAGGGCACAGTGGCGAAGTAAGAGCGGGCTCGGTGTGCACTCACACTGCCGCCGGGCAGGCAGGAGGAAGGCTTGCTCCTCCTTCTGCCACCGTTAGTCTCGTAGCCCCAGAGATTGTCCAAGGTCATGTTTCTGACTTTTGATGGGGGACGAGGGTCCTGGCTTAACCGCCCGGGCCGCGAGGAAGACCACCTCTATAAAAAATTACCCCAAACCTCCAAGCGGCGGCGCACCGTGAGGGAGGTTGGTAGCTTGACTAATGGGTAGCTAAATTAGTCTCTAGTGCGAACCACGTATTTGAGCCAGTACAACATGAAAAATACTCGTGGGAACAACTATGGAACCATCAAAATTTTTCAAGAAAATAACGGAGAGTGATGCGCGGTCGGAGTCCGACGCGGCATCCGGAAGGAGCTCGGAGGGCTCGGAGAGTGAGGAGGCTGGGGGAGACCCCGGTAGATGCTTGGAGGCAGAGGTAATCGTAGGAGACCCCGGTGGGGACCCTGGCGGAGACCCTCGTCTCGATAGGAAGCGCAGGCCGAGGGACAGACCGTCCTCCGATACTGATGGAGAGAACCCCTCGGCAAGGAAGATCTCCACCAGCAGCCGCGGTGTGGGCCGAGCCCGCGGCAAAGGGAGGCTAAAGGGCGAATCCTCTGCCCAGCGAGCCGAGAGGCTTGCCGCGGAGGGGCGTCACCCTGGAGCGACCGGCGCCCAGAATGACCTCTCGGAGCCATCCGGCAGCGAGAGGCAGGCCAAGGAGAACTCGGACGGGGAGTCGCTCCAAAAGCTGGCTGTCACCCTACTGCGTGACATGAGTAGGAAACGGGAGAAGACGTCGAAGGAGAGGACGGCCCAACGGCACGCCGCGTCCCTCAGGGAAGCCTTCGACACCTCTCTCCGAAAAAGAGTGGCCAGACTCCGGAGCGAGCTCCAGGCCGAACTCCAGGCCGAGCTCCGGGCCGAAGTTCGGGCCAAGCTGGGAAGAGTGCCAAATGGCGGTGGCTGTCGGGAGCCGTCGGAGAGGGGGTGCAAGCAAGGGCAGGGCCAAAGCCGGCCCCAGGCCCAGCCCGAGCCGGAGAGCCAGCTGCTGACGCTGGTGCGGCAGGAACTGGCTGCTTTCCAGCAGCAGCTGCAACAGCAGCAGCAGCAGTTCCAGCTGCGCATCCAGCAGCAGCTGTCCCTGCTGGAGGGCATCGTGCTGCGCCCTCCGCTAGCGGCCTCTGGCCAGCAGCGAAAGGCGCCGTCTTACGCCGCCGCCGCGGCTGCGGCTTCTGTGCCCAAGGCGGGCTCATCGGGGCAAGCAGGGCGCGGGGCCGCGGCATCGGAGCCCGCGAGACCGCCGCCGACGGCCAAGCAGCAACGGCGGAAAAAGGGAGTGGCGGTGCCTGCCGCTAAACCGGCGGGACCTCCTGCCGCGGCGGCGACTAGGCCCCGCCCGCCGCCTCCTCCACCTGAGGAACCCGGCAGTGCATGGACGATCGTCGGCGCCGCGAAGAAGGCGGGCAAGGCGGCCAGAGCGGCCAAAAAGCGCGCGAGGCGGAAGGATAGGAGGAAGCGAGCCATGGCGGCGAGACTTCGCGCCCCGAATTCCGAGGCTGTAGTAATTACGCTGCAGCCTGAGGCGGAAAAGAAGGGCGTGACGTACGACGACGTCATGGCTAAGGCGAAGCAGGCGGTGTTGCCCCACCTTGACGAGCTCGGAGCTGCTGGAGGCTTCCGCATGAGGCGCACGGTCACTGGGGCCCGAATCCTTGAGGTCCCCGGTGCGGCCAGCGGCCCTGCAGCGGATGCCCTAGCCGCAAGAATAAGGGCGTCCCTCAATGCGGAGGAGGCCCGAGTGTCCAGGCCCACCAAGTGCATAGACATGCGCATTATGGGCCTGGACGACTCCGTCAGGGTGGACGAGGTGGTGGCCGCCATCGTCGGGGCGGGCGGGTGCACGACCGATCAGGTTCGGGCGGGCACTATCCGCGCTGACGGCACGGGCATGCGAGCGGTGACAGTCAGCTGCCCCGTTGCGGCGGCCAGGACCATCACCGGGGAGGGCCGACGGCTTTTGGTAGGCTGGGTCTCCGCGCAGGTTAAACTGCTGGAGCCCAGACCTCTGCGGTGCTTCCGGTGCCACGTGGGGCACCACGTAGGCGCCCACTGCGCCGCGGAGGTGGACCGCAGCGACCGCTGCCACCAGTGTGGCCAGCCCGGTCACAAGGCCGCAGAATGCCGTGCTCCGCCGCACTGCTACGCATGTGCGGCGGCAGGCAAGCCGGCCAACCACCGGGCTGGGGGCAGGTCCTGCGACCCCCCCGCCAAGGCCAAGGGCAGAGCCCGTAGGCCCATCCCCGCCGACGTCCTCACCACCGCAGCCGCCTCCTTGGCCGCCGCCGCTATCGCCGCCGCACCCGCCGCTTTCACCGCCGCACCCGCCGCAGTCGCCGTCACACCCACCGCGGCAGTGCCCCCTAGAAGGGCTCGGGAGGAGACGATGGACTGCCAATAACGGCCCCATTCCGTCTCCTCCAGGCGAATATCAATCACTGCGCCCCCGCTCAGGATCTGTTGCTCCAGAGCATGGCGCAGTGGTCGATAAATGTCGCCGTCGTCTCCGAGCCGTACTACGTCCATCCCCGTGGAGACTGGGTTCAGGACCTGGACGGCTCGGTGACGCTAATCTCGTCGGCCGCCGCCGGTACCCCGCCCCTCGAGGCTGTTGCGAGGGGACGGGGCTGCGTGGCAGCACGGTTCGGGGACTTTGCAGTGGTAGGCGTCTACCTGTCCCCGAACAGATCTCTCGACGAACTCCAAGTCTCCCTTATGGAGCTAAATGTCGTCGTCGCTGGGTTCGGTACCCTCCCCGTGGTCGTTTGCGGGGACTTCAATGCCTGGAATACGGCTTGGGGTTCCCGGTACACGAACCCACGGGGTCAGATGGTGGAGGACTGGGCTTTGGAGCTGGGTCTGGTCGTCCTGAACCGGGGTTCTGTCCCCACGTTGGCGCGGATGCGGGGTGAATCAGTGGTGGACATCTCGTTCGCCAGCCCCGCTCTGTCGCCGCGTGTCGTCGACTGGCGCGTTATGGAGGAGGTGGAGACGTACTCCGACCACCGGTACATCCGGTTGGACGTCTCCGCCGAAACTTCGGCCGCGCCGGTCCGACAGAGCCCTTGCGGTCCGCGGTGGGCGCTTAAGCAGATGGACCGGGAGCTCCTCCTGGAAGCCGCGACGGTACAGGCCTGGGTGCAAGCACCGGACAGGCCTGTCGACATAGACGTCGAGGCGGAGTGGTTCCGGGAGGCCATGTCGCAAATCTGCGACGCGGCAATGCCCCGAGTCCGTCCAGGGCGAGCTAAGCGCCAGGTGTGCTGGTGGTCGCCGGAGATTGCTGCACTGCGCAACGCATGCAGTCACGCGCGACGCCGGTACGCCAGACACTGCAGGCGCCGCATCCGCCCGCTGGATGCGGAAGCCAGAGAGGCGGAGCTGTATGAGGGATACAGAGCGGCAAAACGCACCCTCCGGACGGAGATCAAGCGGGCCAAACTGGAGGCCCGCAACGTGTGGCTGGGGTCTCTGAACGCGGACCCGTGGGGGCGCCCGTACAATATGGTACGGGAAAAGCTCCGCCCCTGGGCTCCCCCGCTGACTCAGAGTCTCCGGCCCCAGATCGTGGAGGGTGCGGTGAACGCTCTGTTCCCTGCGCGGGGGGAACACTCCCCCCCGCCCATGGCTCCGCCTCCACCACCAGCGGTGTCTGACGCGGACCGCAACAGCGACGACGACGACGATGCTCCAGAGGTGACCGAGGTAGAGATGAGAGTGGCGGTGCGAAGGCTGAGTGCCAAAAACACCGCCCCAGGACCCGACGGATTGCCTGGAAAGGCCTGGGTCCTGGCCATGGAGGCTCTCGGGCCTCGACTGAGAGGGCTCTTCAGCGCATGCCTGGAGAGGGGCCAGTTCCCACTTTGCTGGAAGACTGGGAAACTGGTCCTCATAGCGAAGCCAGGGCGCCCTGCGGACTCTCCGTCCGCGTACCGGCCCATTGTGCTGCTCGACGAGGTGGGCAAGCTCTTTGAGAGAGTCATTGCAAACCGCCTCGTCGGGCGCCTAACACGGGTGGGGCCGGACCTTTCGGACGGACAGTTCGGCTTTCGCAGGATGCGCTCTACGGTGGACGCCATCATGCGCGTGCGAGCCCTCACGACGGGGGATGCGGTGTCCCGGGGCAGGTGTGTCGTGGCAGTGTCCTTGGACATTGCCAACGCGTTCAATTCCCTGCCCTGGAGTACGATCCGGAGGGCACTCCGGTACCACCGGGTGCCCGAATACCTCTGTCGAGTGGTCGAGGCCTATCTGTCGGATAGATTTATAGTCTACCCCGGTCACCAGGGAGACTGGAAACGTCGAGAGATGTCGTGCGGTGTTCCGCAGGGGTCGGTACTAGGGCCACCCTTGTGGAACATCGGGTACGACTACGTGCTGCGCGGCGACTTCCCTGACGGGGTCAGCGTGGTTTGCTACGCAGACGACACGCTGGTTCTAGCGCAGGGAGAGTCGTACCAGGCGGCGGTCACCCTAGCGACACGCGGGGTTGCGATGGTCGTTGATAGGATCCAGGAGTTGGGACTCGAGGTGGCGCTTCACAAATCCGAGGCGATGTGTTTCCACGGTCGCCAGTCTCGGAACGCGCCGCCATTGAGTTCCCAACTAACGGTAGGAGGAGTTCACATTGGTGTCGGGTCGACGATGAAGTACCTGGGACTCGTCCTCGACAGCCGGTGGAATTTCGTGGAACACTTCCGACGTCTGGCTCCCAAACTCAACCGGGCTGGGGCTGCGCTCAAGCGGCTCCTGCCCAACCTTGGGGGTCCAGACGCCTCCTGCCGGAGGCTCTACGCGGGGATCGTTCGGTCCATGGCCCTCTACGGGGCGCCGGTGTGGGCGCCGTCGCTGAAAAAGCAACCGGCGTCCATACTGAACGCCTGCCAGAGGGTCATGGCGATAAGGATGGTGCGAGGATACTGCACGGTCTCCCGCGAAGCGGCGAGCCTTCTGGCTGGCCTACCACCGTGGGATCTGGAGGCAACAGTCCTTGCACATATGCACGATATGCGCGTGGAGATGCAACGCCGGGGTGAAAGTCCGCTGCCGCGACAGGTCACGGCATGGCGGACAGAGCTCCGGCGGGATCTCATGGTGAAATGGCGTCAACGACTATCGCAACCCAGTGCTGGGCACGCCACAATCATGGCGGTAAGTCCCCTCTTTGAGGCGTGGCTGGAAAGACCTCACGGCGTCCTCACCTTCCGCATGACGCAGGTACTCACCGGACATGGTTCGTTCGGGAGTTTCCTGCACCGGATTCATGCGGAAGTGACGCCCGGGTGTCGCCACTGTGCGGAACGCCCGGAGGACACGGTGGAGCACACAGTCGAGGTGTGCCCTGCTTGGGCGGAGCATCGCCGTGCCCTCGTGGGGGCGATCGGCGGCGGAGACCTCTCGCGCCGGGCCTTGGTTGAGGCCATGGTCCGGAGCGAGGAGGAGTGGCAGGCGGTCGCCGACTTCTGCGAAGCAGTAATGCTCGCAAAGGAGGAGGCCGAACGCATCAGGCAACGGCGTTATCGCCGCCATCGCCGCCGCCGCCGCCGGGATTCTGATCCCGATTTCCGGCCAACGTAGGCGCGGGCTTGTGGACAGTGAGCAATGGGTAACTCACTGTCCGGCCGTCCGGTAACTGTCCGGACCAAGCCCAAGTCGTCGACGGCGCGCACTGTTCCCGCGCGCCTCAAGGAGTTGTCAGCAACAGTAGGGACCCAGCCGGGTCGAAGCCTACTGGGGCCAGGGTTATCCGAAAGGGCGCTCGAGCCCCGGTATGAAGGCTAGAAGGAACGGGGTGGGTCTTTTAGTCAGTAAGAGTCTGACACTATCTCCCGCTCCGCCCAAGGGCGGGGGATGTCAATGCATGATTTTTTCCCACCATAAAAAAAAAAAAAAAAAAAAAAAAAAAAGAGGGACGATGGAGACGAAAGATTCTGGAGTGACGACGGAAGACGCAGCGTTGGTAGGCCTCCTACAAGGTGGACCGATGACCTGGTCAGGGTCGCGGGAATGAGATGGATGCGTGACGCACAGAACCGCTCATTGTGGGGACGCTTGGGAGAGGCCTATGTACAGCAGTGGACGTCTTTCGGCTGATATGATGATGATGATGTTTTTTGTTAGAGTTACAGATGAAATGAATAAATAATTAAGTATTGGAGGTTCGTTATACGAGTAGTATTCGTTTCGTTTAATAGCAACTAAGTAATAGCAAGATGTTTCCACCACGCCCCCACTGTTTTACATTTGAAATGCTAATTTCTGCTTCATTCAATAATCAATTTTCATTCTGTTTTCAGAAATCGATTAGCATTTGTTTTCTAGTATAACCTTATTACCTATGTGTAAATATCTCGTGTCACGATATTTCTTTGATCTGTTCCATTCCATTGTACTTATTTATGTTTTTCTCACCTGATCACGCTCGTGGGTTAATTAAATTTAAGTCGATTTATACTGGCGTACAATTTTTTAATAATTTATAGGGCAGAACAACATTTGCCAGATCAGCTATTATTGTATGAAAACAAAGGATAATACAAAATTGTGGTACTCACAAAAATCTCCGTTTAATATAATGTACTAGCTTTTGCCCGTTGCCCGCGGCTTCGCTCCCGCTCTTCTCTATTCCACCCTGCTATACCCTACTCTACCCTACTATAAACCTACTCTACCCTACACTACACTACTCTACCCTGCTCTACCCTACTTTACCCTACTCTACCCTACTCTACCCTACCATGGGGTAGGGTAGAGTAGGGTAGAGTATACTCTACACTACTCTACACTACACTACTCCACCCTACTATGGGTATAGTAGGGTGGAGTAGAGTACTCTACCCTACCAAACTTCATATAAAACATCTACTAAATAGTCCGAACCATGCCTAAACATTTGGTTTGGATAGGTGAGCCCGTTCTTGAGTTCTACAATTACAACGAAAAGTGGCATTGATTTTTATGTAGGGTAACTGGCAATTAGTGTACAATACTTAAACACCAGATTGTGCTCATGAAAACAAACAATTATTATTGTGGGAGCAAAGCCGAAATCGCGAAAAAAATATCAGCTGTTCAGTACTTTAGACAAACATAAATGTACTGACTGAACAGCTGATTTTTTTTTCGCGATTTCAGGTTTGTTTCCGTAGTAAAAGTTGTTGGTTATCATGAGCTCAATCACGTGTTTAAGTATCGTACACTAATTACCAGTCACCGTATATATATATAGATAAAACACATATTTATATAAGTTATTGCTTAAAAATTGTCCATTCTCTACATGTAGTCCATGTGTCTCTCAATAAGTAGATTATACGATTGTCACAATATTTTCTACGCAACATTAGATATTAATTTCATATCCAACGCAAAGAAAAGCCCGAGATACAACCCACAATACCTAGCTAAATAATAAATTCTAAACATGTATCGCCTTGAGCATAATATAGTAGATAATTTCATATATCATAAGCGTGAATACAGACGCAACTCGGTTGAGCTGCGTGCCAAGTTGTGGTTACGATGACCAAAATTTAATTAAACACATACTTGTCTACCTATTCGATACAATAGACACATTAGACACCTATGTACTGTCTTGCGGTTTCAACCAACCTTGATAAATTACCTTTATACCTAGTCAAGTCATGCTTGTCTTCGTGTCCTTTTTTTATGGTGAGAAAATCATCAATGAAAACCCCCGCTCTTGGGCGGAGTGGGAGATAGTGTCAGACTCTTAATGACTAAAAACCCACCCCGTTCCTTCAAGCCTACATACCGGGGCTCGAGCTGCCTTTCGAAACTAACCCTGGTCCCGGTAGGCTTCGACCCATCTAGGCCCCTGCTGTTGCTGACAACTCCTTGAGGCGCGCGGGAACAGTGCGTGCTGTCGACGACTTGGGCTTGGTCCGGACAGTTACCATCTTCGTGTCCTTGTAAATCCTACATTAAGAGACCGTAGAATGTCTACAGTGTGTTATGTCCCCCGAGCGCCTCAAAGAGATGTCTGCAAAAGACCCAGTGGAGCCAATATCTGCTAGGGCAGCGGGAATGTTTAAAAGTTTTGGCCTTGGAACGCAAAAGGTAACTGAAGGAAAACTGTGACTGACAGTCTGAGGGTGTAGATTAGTAAAAGACTAGCACTTCCTCTCATCCCGACCAGAGCCCGTTGTGTTCCACTGCAGGGCAAAGGCCTCCCTTTCGTTATTCCACTCTTTTCTGTCCTTGGCCACTTCTGGCCATCAGATGAGACCGTACAACACGTAGGAATAAAACAATTATGTCATGTACATGTTCTCTCCAACATCATGTTTAAAACATTTCGGATAGTCGTTAGCAAATTCTGTGCTAGCGTGTGATACCACCCGCATTACATAATGTTCCGAAAATCAGTCGGCAACAATTTAAAATCCGTTGCATAACTTTCAGTATCCCGATGTACGTTTTAACTTTCAGATATTGCATATTGTATTTTGTCACGAATCATTCTAATATTTACTTCCATATATATTATACATAATACTAGCTTTTGCCCACGCGGCTTCGCTCCCGCTCTTCCATACTCCACCCTACTCTACCCTACTCTTCCCTACTATACCCTACTCTACCCTACTCTACCCTGCTCTACCTTACCCTATCCTACTCTACCCTACTCTACACTACTTTACCCTACTATACCCTACTCTACCCTACAAAACTTCACATAAACCATCTACTAAAAAGTCCGAACAAAGCCTTAAACATTTGGTTTGGATAGGTGAGCCCGTTCTTGTGTTACAAAATTACAACGAAAAGTGGCATTGATTTTTATTTAAATAGATATCATAGCTCCGCTCAAATAGTGTCATATCTCAAAAAAATCAAATTATGTAGCAAAAGATGTTTAAAATAAGTGAAACTACATATGCTTAAAAATAAATAATGGGTCAACTATTGGTAAATAATTGAACTATGTGCTTACATGACACTATTAAGATAAGCTTATATTCCCTATAGATAATAATATTTTTTTATATCAGAATTAACTTCGTACTAAATTATATACTTTAACAACTTTTAAAACTTCTTATTAATTTCTTATATTTATTGTTGAGTTATGACATTTTTTAATTGGAGGTGCCATATGTATTTATTTTTGTTTTTCAGGCGCCATGTAGACAGCACTAGTTGCTATTTACAATGTCTGCATACCACAAACGGAGGCAACGACCTCAACACGTTAATATCTTCGAAAATGCTCGCAGTCGCAAAAAACGTACACAAAAACGAAAGCAAGCATAGTCGAGCTCAAGACGGCGATATATTTTTGTTTTTCAAACCGTTACCACCGTTATGATATTACCACTTGAATCTACTTGAAGAGTTACTGATATCTTAAAAGATATTTTCAGAAAATTCTTCAAGTTTTGTTGAAAATTTTATTTTATAGGTAGTTTTTTTATAGAAAACACTGTAAAGGTCTGCCAAAGGAATCTTTGAGAAAAAAACCGGCCAAGTGCGAGTCGGACTCGCCCATGGAGGGTTCCGTAGGAGCAAGTAACATAATATAAAAGTTCTTGTAGTTCGTTGTAACTTTGACCGATGTTTTAATAATAGTGTATTTTTTTAGATTTATGACGTATTAAAAAAAAACTGCTTACTAGATCTCGTTCGAACCAATTTTCGTTGGTGATTTTCATGGTAATGTACATTATATATTTTTTTTAGTTTTATCATTCTCTTGTTTTAGAAGTTACAGGGGGGGGGGACACATTTTACCACTTTGGAAGTGTCACTCGCGTAAACTATTCAATTTAGAAAAAAAATATCTTAGAAACCTCAATATCATTTTTGAAGACCTATCCATAGATACCCAACACGTATGGGTTTGATGAAAAAAAAAATTTCGAGTTTCAGTTCTAAGTATGGGGACCCCTAAAATTTATTGCTTTTTTTCTATTTTTGTGTAAAAATCTTAATGCGGTTTACAGAATACATCTACTTACTAAGTTTCAACAGTATAACTCTTATAGTTTCGGAAAGAAGTGGCTGTGACATACGGACGGACAGACAGACAGACAGACATGACGAATCTATAAGGGTTCCGTTTTTTGCCATTTGGCTACGGAACCCTAAAAAGGAAAGATTGAATCAAGGTCGGATAATTTTTCACAAACAAATGTACAGTGCCGTAGGTACCTAACTATAGGCAGTGCGTAAAAAAATTATATCTAGTCCTTTATTTTGGTTTGTATTGTACTTTTTTCTAAGGGTTACTTAAAGAAGCTCGCACCGGGGGTATATAAGGTTAATTAACGTCTAAAACAATTACCTCCGCGGCTTGAGCTCATAAAGCGTTACAATCGATACCCTGCCTAGTGTATTTTCGAACAAAAGTATTGTTAAAGAACTCACCTAGTTCTGAAACAGCTGTGGAGCTCCTGAATTCCCATTTGATCTAAAATGTACTGTAGTATGTAGCTGTGACAGCTCCCAACAAGAAATGCCTGCAATCCGGACTCAGTTTTCATCCAGAACCGAGTGAAGTACGTTATCTATAAAATAATATCTATAACCCTTGCATTATTATGAAACAAAGTCCACCTTCCACTTGTCTGTCTGTATAATTGCGATAAACTCATAAACTACTGAACGGATTTTCAAGCATTGTTCAACAATAAACAGAGTGATTCATGAGGAAGGTTTAGGTGTATCATCATCATCATTTCAGCCGATACACGTCCACTGTTGGACATAGGCCTCCCCCAAGCGCCGCCACAGATGTATAATACATGCATTTGTCATTTGAGAAAAGCCAAGAATTTCCAAAATTATCATCGACGCGAAGAAGGGGGGAGCAGTGTTAGGCAAAATGAAATTTAACAACTGATTAATAATTACGACTACCTACATATTGTAGTTAGTAAACATAACTAAAAATTACTTTAATAAATCATAAAAAAATAGTTAATCACTTTGATTAATGATTAGGTACTAACTACAAATCGTAAAATATTAATCAAGCAAATCAAAAGTTTTTCATAACTGAACTTGGCTGTATGCATAGAAATATAAAAAAACTCCTTTCTTATATCTATGGCTGTATGTATTCAAGGAGACCCAAAGTTCTTGCCCATCATCTTCTGTTCTGTTTTTTCGACTGTTTTGTCAGACTCTTGCTAACTGAACCCCATCTGTATTCCTTCAGTTGCCTTTCGCATTCTAGGGCCACGGTAACTCTTTCCAACAATCTTGCAGCGACTGCTGTCAGCTGTGGTACTGACTATTGAAACGAAAAAATCTATCAATGGCACTTCAAAAACACAAATTACACTGGATTCTAATGATAAACAGACAGGCACAGCATTAACAGATAGCTACTAATCAATTTAACTAAAATGTATAAAATTAAGTAACATTAAAATAAATGGATAAAAATGACGATTTCAAATCAAATAGATATGTACTACTTACTTAATAATACTACTGGCACTGAAACATGGTCGCTAACAATGGGCCTCATCAGAAGGCTTTCAGTCACCCAAAGGCCAATGGAAAAGGCTATGCTCGGAGTTTCCTTGCGTGATCGCATCAGGAATGAAGATATCCGCAGGAGAACCTAGGTCGCTGACATAGCCCGAAGAATCGCCAAACTAAAGTGGCAGCGGGCAGGGCACATTGCTCGTAGAACGTATGGTCGATGGGGGCGAAATGTTCTAGAATGGCAACCGCCCACCGGAAAACGCAGTATTGGAAGGCCTTCCACAAGATGGACCGACGACCAGGGACACAAGTCTGCTATTTTTATAAAGTCGTCATTCCAACACGATTCCATTGTCATTTTGCTAAAAGTTCGTAATCTGCTAATTCGTAATGGTCGACCACAGATCGGTCAATGGTCTCGTGATAGAGTTGAATGAGTGGTAGAATAGTATAGAGTGGTATAATAGAGAGTGGTAAAATGACAATATCGAGCTTATTAAAAGCAACGACTGCACAATGACGTTCTAATGGTAGATCACTGGTCAAAGAAACCGTCAATTTTTTTTCAAATTACCGCATACGTCAGACATTAATTTGTCAATATGTACGAGATTACCATTATTTATTTATTTATTAGAACTTTATGCAACGCACAGGTACAAAGGCGGACTTAATGCCTTAGGCATTCTCTACCAGTCAACCTAGGGTGGTGAAGAGAAAAACATGGCAGGTGCACAAAAAAAAAAAAACAACAAAAAATGGATTATTAAGAAAAATAAGAATGCAAATGTATCTATATAACTAAAATAGACATACATATATATTTAATATAATATTTACCTACATATATATTTATATAAAGTAGAAGAAGGGTTTTGAAACGACTCCGCTATTTGTTCTGAAAGTAATGCCGCAACTTTCGCTTAAATGCATACTGACTGGTGGCCATCCTGATGTCGAGAGGAAGCGCATTCCACAGAAGTATGGACTGTATATGAAAGGAAGAATGAACAAAATCAGAAGTATGAGAGGGACAGAGCAGTAGGAGATTGTTAGAAGAACGAAGATTCTTAGAATGGGAAGAACATAAATATTGAAAATGAGATATAAGATAAGAAGGAGGGGTAGGACAGTTGAGCAGAGAGAAGAGTGTAGTCAGTGCGCGCAAACTTCTTCTCTGGCGAATGGGCATCCATTTGAGCTCCGATCTGTAACTCGAAACATGGTCATATTTTCGCAAGTTAAATATGAATCGGATGCAGTTGTTGAGGAGCCTGTCAAGTTTGTCTAACAACTCCGCATTATATGCCACTACTTCCAATGGATTGTCAGTGGTTGACCATTGGAAAGTCAAAATGACGCCATTATATTAGTAAGTAATCTCGTACATATTGACAAATGAATATTTGAAGTTTGCGGTAATCTGCTAAAACTTTGACAGTTTATTTGATCAGTGTTTTACCATTAGAACGTTATTGTGTAGTTATTGGTTTTAATATGCTCGAAATTATCATTTTACCACAATTCTATTACCAGACCATTGACCGATCAATGATCGATCATTATGAATTAGCAGATTACAAACTTTTAGCAAAATGACAATGGGATCGTGTTGGAATGACGAATTTATAAAAATAGCAGACTTGGGGCCCTGGTGAGATGAATGCGGTGGATGCGAGATGCACAGGATCGGTCGATGTGGCGACGCTTGGGAGAGACCTATGTCCAACAGCGGACGTCTGTCGGCTGAAATGATGATGATCATGATGGTGACTACATAGTAACGAAAATAAAAAAGTAGAATAAAAGAAGATCTAGTATGTTATATTTTTCTTTTCTTTGTACTAAGTAGGTATTAATATTCTGGTAACTGAGTGCTTCTCAAAAACCTTTCCATTTTTCCTTCGCATGTTATTTTGTCTCAACATGTTTCTGAAGAACGCTTCTATCACTTTGTACATAGCCACTGTGTAAGCTTTTGATTCACAAAGGAGAAAATGTAAGCGTGCACAGCGAGTGCGAATTTCAATGTTTAGTTTTCTGATGCATAAAAGTATTCTCGCTTTATCCGAGAACCGAGCGCGCCCAATACAACCGAATCTCAAGGTTGGATTGGTTTTGGTCTTCAATATTTATATAATAAAGCTTTATGCACATAACACTGTACAAAGGCGGACTTAACGCCTTAGGCATTATCTGCCAGTCATTACTAATATTCCTGTTGTGTTCTGCAATTTTCTACATTCATAAGTGTGCAATGCTTATACTTTTGCTCAGAACGCAAGCCCATATCTTTGTTATATTTTTTTTTTGTTTGTAAATCATCAATTAATTTCTCTTGCGCTGAGTGGAGCTAGGCGTGTCAGACTTTTACAGGCTAAAATTCATCTGAGTTCTTTCAGTTGCTCTTTGCGTTCCAGTAGCCCGATTCACGTAATCAAAACCGCAACGATATCGTAGCGATTTCGTCGTTTAGACCATTTCCGTATTCACATCCATCAATCGAGTTTGAACAACACCGATTTTAAAGTCGTTTGGTCGAAGAGTCGATTTAAAAAAAAAATCTGTATTACATTAGGTATTCTGGTAGAATACTAATTAATGTAACTGGAAATTATTCGTCGATAGATCGTTGTTTCGAGCCAGTTGAGTTGTCGTTCTATCAAATCCCGATTAAGGAACACGTGAATACCGCTTTTGGATAGGACTTCGATCGAAGGACTATAAAACTTCAACGATATTTGGCTTGTTTGATTTTACGTGAATCAGGCTACTGAGCTATGGATAACTCTTTCGAAGGCAAGCCCTAATGTTACCATACATTAGGTCATTCAAATTTCTTTAGTAAGTTTTCTTTCTTATATAACCAAGTAAGATATACTTGATACTTGATGGAAACAAAATTCACATCAATCACGTTTGAAGTTTCTACAGAAGGACAATGACACGACGATCAATTTAGGTACCTACATTCGCAAAAAATACCAATCCAAGACTTGGACCCCTTGACAAGCGCCATTTTTTGTACTCTACAGTATGGATTAAATAATTACTTAACAAATTGGCATGACCTGATTTCTGTGTTTACAAAACGCGCATTTCACTTATGAAAAATGCTTCGTCATACTAGTTTTCCCGGTCTATTGTCAGAGTCCGCATCACATAAAGGAAACTGGTCGTGTAAATAAACTTCTTAAATGCGAGTATAAAGTGTGCTACACTCATGGCTATCTTTTCATCGTGTCTCCCACTAATGGAACCTGTTACTGTAACATAAAAGGACGCACAAAAGACCCCTTTATGGTTTAGAGAAAAATTGTACCACTATCTCATGGCCCTATTGCCTAAATTAAAGGTTTTTTTGTGAAGCAACCTTTTTACTTGTGGTTATAATACCTACCCAAAGATCAAAAGACAGATTATTTTTAATATTGAGGGGATGAAAAACGTTGTTTGCACTTTTATACCCGTAAGAATCGTATCTTAAAGAAGGTGGGAATATGGCCCCTACAGATATATAGGTCCTTCTCAATATTTTCTATTTAACTGTGTGATTTGTAAATTGTGATCGATATATATACCTTTTTTTGCAGGATTTTCAAGGTAATTATGAAAAACAGTACGGGTTGCGTTATTATTCTTAAATGCTATATGCATTTGCTCAATGCTTGTATTGATTTTATAATTGTTACAGTAATAATCGACGCCGAAGAGATGCTACCTGCATACAGCAATAGTGACTTTGAAACTGACGCTGTAGTAAAAATCGACTCAAAATATAACGACAATGTCTAAATTCAAATAGCTGATAGCTCAGATCCAAACTTGATAAGATCCAAACTGAATTCTGTTACATGATAGATAGTGTTGTGTGATAGTTTTATTTATCTCAGGACCTTGAGGTGGAAGGCGTTCGAGGAGCCGAAACCAACTCGCAGGGGCCCTTTTAGTCACTTTTAATGGAACGTGGTATCAACCAGTGGTTATTATTATTATAGATACGGATTCAGTGCCGTAGTTGTTATTTGTAAGCTCATAAAGACTCTTTATGACGGGTGAATTTACGATTAAAGGTTAGATTTTTATTCAATTTGGCCCCCAGTGTGCCATATAACTCACTTGATTTTATGTCCTACATTTTATTTTTTAGAATACGTAGGATATGTTTTTGATTGTTCTTTCTACAGCATTTTAATATTTTTCATACTGAAGTATATTAAGTAGACAATTGAATAAGGAGCCCTGACGTAATTACTAGATTTTTAATTTAGAATTTTGGACATGAGGCTTTCTCGAGTAAAATTAATCCAAACCTAATTCATTAGAGACATAAAAAAAGAATTTCTTTCCGTCCCTGCTCCTATTAATGTCAACTACTTACCTATAATGCCCCGTCGGAACTATATAAGAAAGTTCAAACCTATGAACAGGACGTAGGTAAGTATATAGATTTCGGTGTTAAAAGCACTACCTATACTTATTACGATATTGGAAGCGACGTTATGTTGTGAATTTGTAAATAGCCCTACCGCAATCAACTCAGCTAATCTCAATCCATTGCTGGACATGGGGTTCTGTTTAAGCTGTGCCTCGTCTGGACATCCTACTTCCACAACCTACCATGAGGGAAATAATGATGAAATAAAGAGGATATCTACAGAGAATTAGGGTTTCGTTTCATTTTTACCGAAATGGCGCCTAATACAATGATTCCACATTATTATCCAGCTGTGTAGACACTTCAGATACAAAACTTCACCAATTTTACATCACAATATTCACAAGGAATCAATTTGCTTAACCTTCTGAACTTTATTCAAAAAAATCCCGCCAAAAACAAACTCCCAATGAAACATAGTTGAGTAAATGTCACTTTTGCCGCCATATTTTCTATCAATCATATTCACATTTTTTTTTTTTCAAGGACAATAAAAAACGTATTTTAAAATCTGGTCATAAGAAAAACTTTTAGCGAAATATCGGTTGATTTATTTCCGTAAATGGTGAAAAAAAAAATGTATACATACTTTGAAGCCTAGTAAACTAAACGTTTCAGTAGTTCTACAATTGATGAATAGATGGCGCGGCCAGCGACGTACCTGTACTGTTTTATCATAGGAGCGACCAATCAAATATTGATAAGTGTCCCACTTTCATGACGTCATTATTTCCACGTTGGAAGTTGGGAGGAAATGTCATGTCGCTTTTTATTTTGTAAACTGATGTTTGTAAATTGAAAATTAACAAAATGTTGTAAATCCAGACGAAAGTCATCTGAATTCTACACTGTGTAATTATCTAAATAAATTTGTGCCAGTAATAGCAGCAGTTCGTCACGATGACCTCAATGTGGAGTCTTGTCAGAACAAAATGACTCCACAATGACGAAGTGAACAGGATCCTGGATTATCTTACTAGAAATGACCGCGAGCTTGACGAAGTGAATAAGAATAGAAATAAAATGGATAACTTTCAGCAGGACGGCCTAATGGTACGTATCTTACACATTTGGTAATCTGTATGCTGATAAGGTATCGGTCCGTGCAGATACTGTGATGAACCGGGTCGCTAGAGTGTACGCGCGGTGTCGTAGACGTACGGTGAAGTAATAGTGATCGCCCGGCGATTGTCGAACCTCGTTGAGCAGCTTTCGTGAACTCGCGCTCCCACTTTTACCGTTATACGTTCATTTGGTTTCGTGAACGGACGTAGGTCGCTCGCGGTCTCAACATCTTAACATTCCCGTGTCTTCCTTATCTAATTAGTTAATTCCCGCTAATTGGAGCGAGGGTTTCCCCTAGCGAGCGTGTTGTGTTGTGGTAATCTGTAGTTGGCCGGAGCCAGTGCGTCACGGAGTTGCGTCGCGCCGGTCGTGCGCCGCGTAAACAAGTTGTACTTGCCTGACTTGCCAGCTAGGCACCATGCGGTCGCTATCACTTCCATATGCCGCATAATTTCCAACAAATACTCACTGGTGGACATCATAATTTCAAGCGTACCCTCAGCAGGAATATACAGTGAAATATTTATAGTGCTCCAAAACAATCTTCAGTGATATTTTTCCTCAAAAGAACAGTTCTGTGTGAATCACCAATGTTAAAGTGTTGATGTAATATCCATGCAAACGAGAAGTGTTTAAAATGGATAGAAAACTAGATTTAATGTCTCTTTTTGAGGTAATTTTTTATTTTTTTTATTTCTACTTTTGATATATTTTGGGGGTAGTTGATCATTTATTATTATTCTACAAGGCCACTGGGTAACAATTATATCTTTCCTGGTGATGTAAATTATCTCCGTTATCAGTAATAACTACCTGCAGTATATATCTAAATCTAAATAAAGTAAAAGATAACAGTGGTATACAGGAACTATACAACTTACTTAAAACCTGATAAGACGCACTTGTTTTGTTTATTTCTAAGAGTTGTATAATACAAAGTTAAAAAGTATGTTACATATATGAAACTTTTGAGCGAGAAATGAAATCCTTTCACTAAAGAGCTCTTCAGTGAATTGAGAAAATGAAAGTAGTATTAAAAAGTTAAAATTCAAAGTGCGGAACTGACTCACAGTTTATAAATTTGTCTTGTTGGTCATTTGGGATTCTTGTATGAGTAATCTTTGAAGATAACAGCGAGATAAATTTTCCTATTATAGATAGGTATTTAATGAGGGTAGTGCCTTATCAAGTTGTTATGAAGATGCTCAATAGAACAAATATCTATGTCTACCTTCATAATATATAGCAGACAGCAAATATTGCTATAATTTAAGGTTCGTTTACCTTATGTAAATGAACTATGTATGAACTGTAAAGTGAAAGTATTATAATGTAACTAGAAAATAAATTTTTCCTCAAACGGTATAACAGCGATGAACTTATGTAGAAATACCTTGTTTATCATGGGATATAAATTATACAATTATGTTTAATTCATTAAACCCCAAGCGAACATCAACATTCACTCTCTCATTGAAAGGTTAAGTTCCATTAAAAACCATATTAAATTGAAATAAGTCAGCGGACATTTTGGCATAAATGTAATGGACAGTTTAGCTAGACCAACCTATGGATTTATGGCATGAAATTTTTTTTTTTTTTGATACCCTTGAAAGATTTTCTATCTCAACATCATAAAATTCATGGGTGCCAAGATTAGACTGTATCAATTGGACACTCAAAATTTTTGATCACAAAATTATACATGTGTATGATCAACACTTGCATTGTATTGCATCAGTAAAAGGGTAGTTTGTGGTTTACTAAACATTGCATAATGATATCTTAAGATTACAAACAGACACGTATCCTGCAATGTTTTTGTTTGTCCTTTGTTATCTCTGGTTTTCATAAAATTTAATACTTGTTGAAGGTGCTATCAATAAAAAAGTTCATTCATTCATCTTCTTTTATTTTTCATTCATTTATTCATTTTTTTTTTTTTCATTTTAAAGACAAATGAAACCAGTACTTTATCTAAATTAATAAATAGGTGTATCCCTTCTATCCTATTGGAGTGTGGTATCCACACTCAGTCCATGATGGACAATTGTGTGTGTCATAGTGTTTCTCTTGTATTTTATCTATTGTGTGTGTTTCAGTCCATTTGGTTTCAGTAAAAACTTAAGTATTGTAGATTTGAATGTTGTAATGAATTGCATTTCTTCTTTTACAGTCTTTGTTGGCTAAAGATAGAATCTAGGTTTACATTACACAACATTTCTGATCCACATTTTCGCAACTCATTTAGCAATGTCATCAGCCTGCTGAGATTGCTTTGCATATTGCATTTGTCAATTTATTTAACTTAATAGAAAATAATCTTAATAAGAATAAATATTTGCATGCTATTTTTTTGTTAATTTGTGTCATAATGAGTGGATTTTAGGAGCCTAAAAATAAACATCAAATAAATCATGATTTTATAAAAAAATATAATTAAACATGATATCTTCCCTGACCTGCACCATACCTGTTGTTAGCAAACATCACTTTATTGTGTTAATTAGTTGCACATAACTTAATGACTAACATCCTATAAATAAACAGATACTCATTGACAGTAAGAAGTCTAAACCAGTAAAAAATCATTATCATAAATTAATGACTATCCAATTTATAACGATTAAATAACATTCTAATGTTATGAATGTGCATAATATTAAAAAAGCTAGTGGAATTTATGACTAAATACGTTCCTGCACTAAAGTAGGCGCCAAATAGACGTGGAATAACGGTCCCCTACATTTATTGACAATCTTAATTTCAAAAATGGAGTTAAAGACATAAAGCTGTCTTGAATCGACATCTATCGTGATCCTTTATCTTTTTTGAAAAACAGTCCATTGATGGTTTTTCGGGTACCTTCGATATATTGGAGATATTAGGAAAAGGTCAATGTACTTTATTTTTAGTTTATCTGGCACCTTGTATATCTTTTTCTGGTGCATTTCTGGTTGTGTAGATGTTAACTTTCAAGTTTCTTACATAAGCTATTCTTAATGGAGCAACAATGAATCAGAGTTAGTCACCTTGTTAATTAATTACAACCAACCACGTTGTCATTTTAGCTAATTGATAATTTCATCAAAATATTTAGTTGTTGAATATGCAGGGTCCATTCTAATTACTTGGCAAAATTGACATGACAACCTTTTTTGTGGAAAATCATTGAATTATCCCTTTCGCTCCGGACGGAGAGGAAGTATCAGACTTACTGAATAAAACCCGCCTTTGTTCCTCTTTTGCGTTCCAAGGCCGCAGTAACTCTTTCGGACAATCCCACAACCCTGGACATGATACTTCATTATTGTTTTGAACCAGGTACCATCGCGGTCATTTCTGTCTGATCACTTAAAAAAAGAATTTGCTTGAATCCTGCGGTGCAACGCTAAACCAAACCTTTTGAAGTTTTCGTTTCGAGTGCAAGCAAAAATGACCTTGTGGTGGTCAAGCGGAAGTGTCTTTGACGGTACATGCACAAAGGTACAATGGCAGACCAAATATCTCAGATAGAGATTCTATACCATTCCAACCAAGGGTGATAAGATAACATTAACGTTTAAGCATCTAAGAACCTTTGTATAGTCCTGATAAACACCTTTCTTTGCAGTCGGACTCCTGGCCGACATCAGACGACCTGCTAGAGAACATATTCTCCTTGGAGCAAGGTTCCCTCAACTTCCTCGAGGATGCTATGCCCGACTTCAACCTATGCGACAACGTGTCGCAACCATCGGAGGCCATCAGCAGCTCTTGCTCCGACAGTGGGCTGTCAAGCGATCAGGCCGAATTGTAAGTGCTTTCTATGTTTTTTTGACACCAATTTGGAATAGGGTTGACTACTGAGATAACTTTTAATCGATGTGATGAAAGAGGAGGTTCGTCTGAGGCGAAGAGGAACTTCTGAGGCGAGAGAGGATGAATAGATTGGGATAAAGGAAGTTGAAATTGACTTCATACTAGCGGGTGGACTAATTGATGGTCCACCAAAAAGCATCGCCAGTGCATTGTCATCTTAAAAACTGTCTCAGGTCTGTCGTCGAAAGTGCCGTAGATGAAAGTTCCTGTCGGCGAAATGTCCATAGGTGAAAGATTCTGCTGGGGAAACGGAAATAAATGAATCACCTTGTCGAAGAACAGTCCAATGACGAATCAGCCTTAGGAGAACGGTTTCGGAATCGTTATCGAGGAAATCATCAAATAACTTCTCTGTCGCTCCATTCAGAGCGGACTTTTACTGACTGAATCCAGCCGTGTTTCTTTAGTTGCTCTTTGCAGACAGACCCGCGGTGAATCTTTCAAATTACCTCGCTGCCCTGGCAGGTATCGGCCCTAGGGTCGATGCATTTCAATTATGCTGCAATTTCTTTGAGGTGCTCGATGCTCGTAGCACACAACGCGACACCGACGACCTTACCCTTCAATCCACCGCCTTACTCGACCACATTCAGTTTTACTTTTACTAAACTATTGGGGTCGCCTAACAGTCTCTGAACGTAGCAACGATTGCATACAACCACTCAGCATAATGAATCAGCATCTGTATAATCAATTTTCGTTGTTGCCTTTCAAATTGCTTAAACAGATGGTTTTGATTAGTGTTAACAACCAAGGACTCGTTATCGCACGAATGGTTGGAATTTTAAAAGAATTTAATTTAAAATGTATGTTGCTTGATAACTTGATAAGTGAACACGATGTTACGTAACATCATTAAGCTGAATTCTCGCAGTGAGAATTGTATCTACAGTCTAGAGGACTTATGTAACGAACCGGCAAACGTTTTCTGCAGTGTTTTGTACCTTGGACCCTGCCATTGAACATTGAACTCTATAAAGAGTTAGGAATTATCTTGGAGCATTAAGCCTTCCCACACACACTGTCTTCGTCTTCACACTATAGGCCTGAGCATATAGTGTGTACTGATTGTAGTATACTGACTGATGGCTGCAAATTAGGCTCGCCTAGTTTGCAGCCGTCAGTGGCATGCTCTTGCAGTCAGACTTATAAAAACCTGACCTGAAATAGAGTAGGAGAGTAGGTTTATGCTGCTTCTTAAATGATGTCTATCGATCGAAGTGCTGCAGTTTTGACTGTTATCATCTTGCTTCTCTGCAACTTCGATAAGTCATGGAATAGATACCTCTGTTAGATTTCTGTTAGATTTTCTTTTTATTTAGTGTAATCATCATCGAGACCAGCATACAGTACTATTACGAAATTACACCTCGCGTGCGAAACTACTAAAGAAATTAGTTGTTACAAATGCAATTGCCTGATCGCTTTACCTACTGAAATAACTAGCCTTGTGGCCTGTTTAAAACAATATTATACAACCTTCTTTTTTAGTATAAGTGAAACCTGAAACACTATGTAGTATTTTTATGTAAAGAATCTATGTACAAAATTCCAAAACTGAAATATGAAAAACCACTAAGTTAAAAGCCAGTTATGGTAGGTACCTGGTTGGTGACATAAATGAGCAACTGAGGGGGTTTTTTTTTTCGCGGTGGGAAAATCATCTAATGACACTCGCTCTTGGGCGGAGCGGGAGATAGTGTGTCAGACTTTTACTGACTAAAAACCCACTTCTGTTACTTCTTGCCTTACGTACCGGGACCAAGCTTCCCTTTCGGATAACCCTGGCCCCAGTAGGTTTCGACCCGGCTGGGCCCGGGCGACTGAGGGGTGGCTGTATGCTGGCGCCTAATACCCGCTATGACCTGCCTGACCTGAGTTATACTTAGTGTCGGTGGTATCCAACTTGTGACCTTTTTTAAATATTTTTGGGAAAAAATATAATGTTACGTACGTGAGTAATCAAATGCCGATTTACTAAGAGACAACTTTATTCACCACTAATAATAACAAAATAGTCCAGTCAACAATAATCCGAATCGCAATTAACACTAGAGTACCGTTACACTATCGCTTAGGTCGTTAAGTAAAATCACTTCAAGTACTAGGGTAGTTCGCTCTTGATCGCAGTCGAAATCACAACTGACTCGCTTCCGGCCGGGGGCTCGTATTTATATGCGGAGCCAAGAAAATTCTAGATACCGACTTCCCACGAACGATCCAGAATTCCAGAACAATTGAATCGCTTCTCGAAGTCATAAATCATTTTTATTACTCGTGGTAATAACAGTCACTTTCATGCGAATTTCGACTCTATTGTTAACGTCGGAGAGTATCATTTCCTTTATCCTAGATAAATGCCTACCCACTAGTTGTAGGTACCTTGTGGATGTTTCGAGATTTTTCTAACGCTGGCTACGTACAACCATTCTAGACCTTTCGAACAGCAATGCGTTTTAATTATTACGAGCTACTCTTTATTTTCTCGGAGATATGGCGGGTTCACGTTTAATGGCGTAACAGTGCCCCCCTCTTAGTCATGCTCGTCCCGAGCATTATTAGATCCGTGATACGGCGCCAATCTATCCACATGGACAACCTTGGGTCTCCCTCTTAGCCCTTTCTTGATGCGGTAGGTCACGTCATTAATCCTTTTTAACACGGTGTAAGGTCCCTCCCATCGAGCTTGGAGTTTCGGCGACTTCCCTTTCCGTCGAAGCGGGTTGTGGAGCCAGACCAGTGTACCTTCCTCAAATCCCTTGGCATTGGCATTACGGTCGTATCTAGTTTTCATTTTTACGCTGGTGTTCATGCTATTCTCACGAACTCGTTTATGCACTTCGTCCAATTGATCTTGAAGGTCACTTACGTAGTCCGTAACTGGCTTAGTCTTGTCAGGTGGCACGCCAGTTATGGCATCGACTGGAAGTCTCATCTCCCTGCCGAAATTCACTCTTGCTGGGGTATGTCCCGTGCTATCATGCACTGCCGATCGGTAAGACATCAGAAATAGTGGAATATACCGGTCCCAGTCCTTCTGATGGTCATCGACAACCTTAGCCAGGTGATTCTCCAGGGTTTGGTTAAACCTTTCCACCATTCCGTCCGACTGAGGGTGCGCAGGTGTTGTGCGTGTCTTATAAATTCCCAGAAGTGTACACATTTCCTGGAACAGCGCAGATTCGAAGTTACGGCCTTGATCGGAATGGATTTCCAAAGGTGCGCCATACCGACATACTACTTCTTCGACCACCTTCTTCGCCACTGTCGTCGCTTCCTGATTGGGTATGGCGAAGACTTCGGGCCACTTTGTGAAATAGTCCTGGATCACCACTATGTACTTGTTTCCGTCATTTGTAACTGGAAAAGGTCCAGCGACGTCGATAGCGATGCGTTCCCATGGGGCTCCCACATTGTACAGCTGAAGCCTGCCCCTGCTCCTAGTCTGTGGTCCTTTCACAGATGCGCACGCTGTACATTTCCGACACCATTGCTCTATGTCATCTCTACAATTGAGCCAGTAATACCGCTGTCTCACTTTCAGTAGAGTTTTCTTGATGCCCAGGTGTCCTCCAGAAGCACCATCGTGTATTTCCTGTAGCAGGGGGACTACTTCACATCGTGGTACTATCACTTGTGTGGTCACCTCCTTGCCATCGTTCGATTCCCATTTCCTACAAAGCACATCATTTTCTAGGACTAAACTGTCCCACTGTGCCCAGTAGCTCTTTGTAACGGGACTATGTGACGATACTTCACTCCACTGGGGCCTAGTTCCGCTACGCTTCCAGTCCAGTATAGGTCGAATATCGTCATCTTCTTCCTGGGACTTCTTGAAGTTGCCGTCAGCCCTAATTAAATTAACGTGTTCTCGGGCTTCATTCTGCTGGCGGTGTCTGCAGTCCTCATTACATGGACGTCTTGACAGGGCGTCAGCATTGTTATGCCCTTTTCCATTGTGTACTTGATTGATGGTGATGGTTGGGGCCTTCAGTTGACCAGCCAGCACCCGCCCCGCGGCCCTGGCAACATGTAGTTTAACGACTCCTCGTTGACTTGAGTTCCGGAGTCCACACTTTCCCTCTTTTTCTTAGGACAATCGGTACGAATGTGTCCTTTTTCTCTGCACCCGTAACACGTTGGAATATAGCGGGACTGTGCTGGAGAAAAAGCCACTACTTCTCGGTGACGTGGTTGCACTGAAGGCGAGACCACTACTTCCCGAACTCTGTGCGTGCGTGAATCTTGTCGTACGGCTTCCACTTCCAGAGCGTGAGCCATCGCACTCTTTAGAGTTTGGTGGTGTCCGAGTCGCACCGTAGCCCTGACTTCAGGATCCCGTAGACCGTCGATGAAAGCTTGCACCAGATTTACTTCCACCATCTCTGGTGTCATCGACATGTAAGCACGCCGGACCAGCCGTTCGACCTCGACTCCCCATTGCTGGAGGCTCTCGTTCGACCTCTGCGTTCTCTCGCGAAGTTGCGCGCGGAAAACGTGCTCGAGGTGCTTGTCTCCATAGCGAGTGTCTAATCCCTCCATAAGACGCTCCAACGTCCTGCTGTTCGGAGGAAGGTTCTCTAGGACCAGCAGGGCATCCCCTCGTAGAGCCAAGGTTAATGCCGCAAAAGACTGCTTATCATCCCAGCGGTTTGTTTCGACCAATGTCTCGAATTGGTACTTAAATGCCGTCCAGGAAGACGTGCCATCAAAACGCGGCACATCAAATTTTGCGGCGGATGCACAGGGAGCGTGCGATGGTGAGCCGACAACAACGGATTCGCGTGCTTCGAGCTTGACGATTTTTTTGTTGATGTCCAGCAGGCGATCTTCGTGGCCATCAATCCTTGTTTCGAGGCTATCAGCTCGGGCGGAAACCTCCTTGACCTCCAAGGTGAGATTCTTTACCTTCTCGCCCAACGTGACGAGGCCGTGGTCGATTTTATCGAGGATCAGGTTCTGCTTAGCCTCCTGATCGCGGCGAGCGGCTTCCTGTTCGCGGCGAGCTTCTTCCTGGTTCGCTGCGATTAGGTCCTGAAGCTTACGCTGGTTGGCCTCTTGTTCGCGGCGAGCGGCTTCCTGGTCGCGGCGGACAGCTTCCATACTAGCTTGCATGGCGGCCAACACCGCAGCGAGGTTCAATTCCGAGGATGGTCCTGTTGGCGCCTCAGCAGCTTCTGTTGCTACCATACCAGCCTGATCTTCCTCCTCCATACGATGACGCGCAGCATCCATCTCCATTTGCCTCCTTGTTCGTGGTCGCTGTTCGTCGTCCCTCTGTAGTAATGGCATTTCACTTCTGACACCAGTTGTTACGTACGTAGGTAATCAAATGCCGATTTACTAAGAGACAACTTTATTCACCACTAACAATAACAAAATAGTCCAGTCAACAATAATCCGAATCGCAATTAACACTAGAGTACCGTTACACTATCGCTTAGGTCGTTAAGTAAAATCACTTCAAGTACTAGGGTAGTTCGCTCTTGATCGCAGTCGAAATCACAACTGACTCGCTTCCGGCCGGGGGCTCGTATTTATATGCGGAGCCAAGAAAATTCTAGATACCGACTTCCCACGAACGATCCAGAATTCCAGAACAATTGAATCGCTTCTCGAAGTCATAAATCATTTTTATTACTCGTGGTAATAACAGTCACTTTCATGCGAATTTCGACTCTATTGTTAACGTCGGAGAGTATCATTTCCTTTATCCTAGATAAATGCCTACCCACTAGTTGTAGGTACCTTGTGGATGTTTCGAGATTTTTCTAACGCTGGCTACGTACAACCATTCTAGACCTTTCGAACAGCAATGCGTTTTAATTATTACGAGCTACTCTTTATTTTCTCGGAGATATGGCGGGTTCACGTTTAATGGCGTAACAATAACATGGTGCAAAAATTATTAGAATCGATTCAGTTACTCAGGTAAATTATATTTAGGTTTCGCTTATACTTAAAATAATGTTTTATAAACAGCTAGAATTATCCTTGTGCATATAAATGCAGAATTAAAGTTAAATGTTTGCGTTTTACGTTACGTTACGACAGATAGCCGACTGGTCGGCTTAGTAACAGAAACTTCCTTTAGTACCCGTTTAATGAAAATTGAGTTTAAATTAAACTGGTTATTACGTCATTTTATTAGTGGTATAAAGACTCCATTTTTGTTTTACCTGTATCCCCGTTCAAAGCAAAAATGGCGTCCTTATACCACTAATAAAATCATCACATTCAATAGCTCCTTCATCTCTGGATGGAGCGAGGAGTGTCGGACTTTACTGAAACCCACCTGTGGTCCTTTTTAGGTGAGAAATCACCAAATAACTTCTCTCGCTCTGAGTTGAGCGAGGTGGAATGTCAGACTTTTGCTGATTAAAACCCACCTGTGTTCATTGACTTTGCCCTTTGCATTCCAGGGCCACGGCAACTTTTGAACAATCCCGCAGGTACAATGATGCCCTGTGTGGTTCTTTCCTCAAAAGACCATCTTAGAATCAGCATGGTTCACGTATGATATTTTTTTTCACCATTACATGTTCGATGTATGTACTTTAATAGAGACTGATGCCTGAGTTGGTTTCGGTGTAGTCAGCTAGGAAACATCATCGGCCTCGTCTAGTTTAATTAAATTAACAAAAAAATTTACCTGTTGTTTTTCATAACCTATTTGCAAAATAAATATTATTTATATACATATTCTGTACTTGCTTTTTTTTATTTACCTGGTTTAAGTGCATAAAAAAACAAATTCTATTCGATTCTGCGTCCCTATAGTTGCAGTAAAAATCAAGCCAGCCCGGATTAAGCCAACGCCGTAGGCCAAGGCGTGGCAGGATCCGAATTGGGCCAAGTTTAAAATTTAATTAGTGTAACGCGGCTTAACTGACTGGTTTATTGGATTATTACAAAATATTTGTAACAGTCACGTAGCCCCATGATATAAAAGAGACGTAGTAAAAAGATTTATAGTGAATCTCGACAAACACATTAATATTTGTCGTAAGAGCCGCTAAGTCAAGTTCAAGGAACTTTATTGCTGAATAATAAAGGCCATTTTAGCGCGACGCTAATGACTATTATCAAATCGTGAAGTTGTTGGACGAGTCCACCCTATTCTCAGGTTAATAAACAAGGTTTTGAATACTTGTGAGACAACTTTACTTTTGGTAAACACGTTATTTCTGAATATTGCAAAGAATGTCATCATTATGTAGCCTGTTGCGCTTGAAAATTCTTTTGGTTTGAGTGTGTCTTAAATTTCTTTAAAGGAATGTTACCCATAGCATTTATGTTGTGACTAATCTAATAGGAATTCTTCACAGATCCTTAACCTTTACCAAGCAAACTAAAAATTACAGTAAGATAACGAAGCGTCTAATAAGAACAGCACTATTCGTTGTTATTGCACAAAGTTAGACCCGTTAACGACAATACATTTTATCTATTGCTTCCAATCATAGGTCCGTTAAGAAGGCAATGACTCAAGTGTTGATGCAATTGGTACGCGTGTGACCAATTTACTTTTATAAAGTTTAAAATGTTAGTGACACTTTGTGTTTTAATATTCTAATCACTGCCGACGACAAAGCGGGACGCGATAAGAATTTTTTTTTTTTTTTAATAGGCAAAGGTTACACAGATACAAGTGTGAGAATGCATGTCGATAAAATGGTATATCGTCTTTGTTCTTTTTTTTAAATTTTGCAAATTTTTGGCCAGTGTTTTGTTAATGTTTTCTTAAAGAATATCTTCATGAATTGAACATAATGTTTGGAATAATCAATTTGGTATATGGATGGGTGGAGAGGAAGGCCAAAGAAAAAATTATTGGATGAATTGTGTGAGGAGTGGTATGAAAGAAAAGGGAGTGACGCAAGCATGACGTTTGACAGGACAGGTAAAAAAAATGGGTTTCTCTGACCCCAAATAACATAGGACATGGGCAGGAAGATGATGATGATGATGTTTAGTTTGGTAAAGTTGTTTCTTTCTTTTAGTGTGACTGGCTGTGTTTGTCTCGGTAGAAGTTTTTTTTTTATTGGTATAAACCAGTGCTTGACTGCGATCCCACCTGATGGTAAGCAGGGATGCAATCGTTGATGGTGAGGCACACTAGTTTATTAGGAACCTATTCACTCTAGCTTTGAAGACACCTCAATTATAGTTGAACAGGAAGACCGCAGCAGGAGTATTTAGTAAGACTGTGGATAACAGGCGATCTAACATAAAATATTGTCGCGTTAAAATTAATGCAGATTTTTAAAACGGAATTGTACTTATCTCCTCTTATAAGTCTGAACTTGAATGTCATCTTCACATACCTATCAGAACGTTATCAATATTTACATTTTACATCAGCCACACATGTTTGTAATAACTGATACCACGATCGTACCTATGATTAAATAGAAGACAAAGTAAAAAGGTTGAACTACATTTCTGCCATTGAGGTCAGCACGTGTGTCATGTCTACGTAAATAAGTTATAAGTAAAAACATAGATGTATACCTATGTAGATATATCAATAACGAACACATAAAGGCCCGTGTAAATGTTTAATTAAAGACACCATTCAGATACGCCGAATAGAAAACAACGGTAAAGGTTGAGTAAGGGCGTATCTAGGTTAAATAACATTTTATATATGTGTAATAATGACTCATATTTCTCCGTGATCGCGACACTGTAATTTTTTTGTTGAAATATGCAAGCATGGCGAGATTTACTTTACACTGCTCTCAAAACGGTGAAGGAAAACGTGAGGAAACCGGCATGCCCTAGAACCAAAAATTCGAAGACATGTGACATTCACCAACCCGTACTGGACCCGCGTGGTGGATTACGGCCCATTCCCTTCCTCCTAGAGAGGAGGCCTGAGTCCCAGCAATGGGAACGAACAGTGAAAGGCTGATTATACCGTGGCGGGATTTGCGCATTATACAGGTTGTTCTGGGGATTTTTTTTATTGTCCTACAAAACTATAGGGGAGGTCATTCTGAACATTTTTTACTATCGACAACATAGGTACAAACTTACTATCAAGAGCTGTTTATTTTTTTTTAGTTGCCAATGTTTTACGTTTATTTCGTCAGCCAACTTCACAGACATTATGCGTCAGGTCCGGCACTAAAAAAGAGTGTTAATACCTGTACAATACGTATAAGCCGACCGTTTCAAAAATAAAAATATTATAATATAGGTACGATTTAAACGGAATCGATACAAAATCAAGGCTCGCTTTAACGTGGGAGGACTAGGTATTTCTACTTTTATAACAGTATCCACTGAGTCACTCAAAGTAATAACTACTCATATTTCTCTTTTATAGTAGTAACTAGCGACCGGCCCTAGCTTCACATGTTACAAATCTTCGAAAATCTCGGCTTTCTCTGCTGTAATTTGTACGTGTTATACACCTAAACCTTCGTCATGAATCAGTCTGTCTATCGGTGCAAACCGCGTGCAAATCCGTTCAGTAGTTTTTGAGTTTATTGCGAACAGACAAACAGACGCTGTAGAGAAATTTGTTTTATAATAATATGTAAGGACAAACACATAATATGAGGTTTACTGCGACACTTATCATATTAAAAGTAGTTGCGGAGATAAAATACTTGATTGTTTGGTCACTCGTAAAGATCGTATGAAGAAAAAAGTTGCATCGCCCTTTAGTTGACCTTTGCATGGGTTGATGTCCTTACCTCAGGGTTGACCAATAATGCTTCAAAATGCTTAATAATGCTTGTTGGAGATAGTAATCGTGAGTAGATTACCTAGCATTTATCATTTATTACTCCTCAGGAAAACCTTGGCAATATCTTGTATAATTGCGTAGTTACTGAAATTCAGAAGTTATATAAAATCGTAACAGAATAAACAGATATATATCGTTCTATTTTATTTAATTATACAGCTATCTACGCAATAGGTTTGATAACCTAAATACACAGAAAGTGCATTCGTCATTTGTTCCAAATTATCGCATACAAAACACTATCTAAATATACAGGTTGGTACATAAATACGGACTTTAAATGCTGATTCACACTTGTCAGTATTCTGGAAAGTACTATACAGGCTGAACGGTGTCTATAACTGAAATGTTTTTGCCTTTCACTTACTGACAAGCCCGTCAAAATTCGAGAGCAAGCCTCGGACACCGACGAACGATTAAATATCACGTTTTTTATCTACAAGTGAGCGGTGAATGAATATTTTAAATCTTAGTTACAAAAATATACCTTCTTACTTTCGTACGGTTTTGATTGTTTCATTAAGTACCTACCCAGCTCAATGCCGTGCGTAATTCGCTGATAAGCAAGAAAAATATGTTATTGAAACACGCACATTTTTCAGCATTAGTCACGGTATATTATAGTAAAATGTTCTTACGAGAATATGTTTAGAAACTTTATGGATAAAAAGAAAAAAAAATGCATAGACTAGAAAGGTTTTTGCGATTTGTCTAGCTTTTTCTACTACTTAAGTAAGAACTACATTAGACCGACGCACACATGTAGCACGCCCGATTTGTACAGAGTACGACGTCGCGTGGCGTGTATCAAGTAATCTATCTACAAGTCTAGTTTCTATATAAAATGTATGGAGACCGACGCGCCCAGATCAAAGAGTGTGGCACACGTGTGAGCACCTTAATTCCTAGCTCAATTTTTTTTTTATGTATTTGGAATAGTAACTATTTACTCAAAAAAAATATAACAGATTTGTAACAATGTTTTTCTGTAACTATAACGGTTTAGTAACCTCATCACAAAAATACCTGCCTGTATACGGTAGGTAGGCCGATGACAGGGTCGCGGGAATCTGATGGAAAAGAGACGCGAAGGACCGGTGGTTATGGCGCTTCTTTTCTGGTCGAACTGGACAGCTCTGTCGTTGGTTTTATATGAGTCATGGAGAGAATGTATGTAGAAAAGGTCCTAAACTAAGTTTTAAGTCTATACATAATACATAAATAAATATTAATAAAATTTAAGAGTCTGTCATATCAAAATAACATCTTTCTACTAAATGCATATGAAAATATAATCGATGCCTACCTTAACATCTGTCATTTTTTTATTTTTTACTGTCAGTCTGTTTATTCCCGCTAATACCCGAAATGACTGAACCGATATTGACAGGACTTTCACTGATGATAGCTAATGTTGTATAGAGCAATTTGGCTACTTATTTAGAAAAAAAAAAACAAGACTGCGAAAAAAAAATCTGAAAGTCTGGCAGGTTGAAGTAAATAAGTACTATCTATAACCATGTTTTTGGTTCAATCCTACATAGTATTTCAGCACATTCTGATCCCTACAATAGGTCGTTACTTCGACCGTACGCCCCACCTCTTGACATCCCCCATTTACCCCATTTCGAGTAGACATCGTAACCTACTTATTTCTATCGATACTTATCACGCAAGTAGGTGACATTCATCTGTTATTTCCATAAATATTCCTACTATCTTTTCTGAAATGAGCAAGGAATTGATTCTAATACCTGGCAATCTTCCAGATCAATTTTCTTCATACTTTATTATTTATGTTTAGTTGTATCAGTAAAAGTCTGAATAAATTACAGTAATAACTAGGTATTCCAATCCCGCAAACGCGGGATCCCGCACTACAACACTCCCATTCTCAAGTCTTAATTACTTTTTCATGAAATAGCCGTTCAATTGGATAAGACGACCTGGGAGGGTTTTGTTGAAGTTTTTATTGATTAGGTATATCATTCCGTAAACAACTAAGTTCGTATTACGGTAGCCAATCATATTTAAATCCCATTCATGCGTTTCTTTTTATTTATCGAATTTTTTTCTGCATTATGAGAAAAACTTAAGAAAATTTGAGTTTCGCGGGCTGCCTCTGATGATCCATCTCAAGATCGTATATCAAACAAAATACAGTAACTATGAAAAACGAACCTTTTTGGGCGACGATAAATTTAATTGACAGGAATCGTTTTGAATTTGGCACGGAGGGTGCCCCACCCTAAATTTACATACCATATAAACTCTAAATGTATGTCAAGTGCACAGAAAATCGATAGTCGTCATAAACAACTTAAGTAGGTAACTTATCCATTTATTCAAGACGGCAATACCCTGTATCAATTACCAAAGCAACATGACTACCAAAATATTGTCTGGTTTAACCATAATATCTGTATATAATTATTTAAATATATTATAAGGATGTAGACGTGTTTACGCACAACTGCACGTAGGAATAGGAGTTACTAGTTCCATGCATGGTCTCGGTGATATTTTTCACCAATACTTGGAACGACGTTTTTGTACCACAAAACTCTCTTGGGTTTAGCGTGTGTTTGGCTATTATTTTATACGTGGAAATTCTGGAAAAAGGCCTAGGTACTTTGGTTATTATGTTGTAATTTAATAACCAGAGGTAGGTAAAGTATATTTACTTACAAGTTCGTGGAATTGATAATAGGTACCTCCTCTAAAATTCTGGAGTCACAAACATGACAACTAAATCTCGTGCCTTATGAAATCGAAAATTACTTAGGTATTTATTTTGCTTTGAAAGAAATCTTATTAGAGTTCCATACTTAAACATAATAAGAAATGTCATAAATTCATAACTTAGTTCAGATACTTAAATCCCGACATTTATTCGTCATGTTTCCGGGATTTTAGACGAATTAATAGGTAGGGTATTACCAACTCTATGTTACTTACTTCCTCGAACTTCAAGTAAATATATTTTTACATAATTCGATCTCTGGCTATAACCCGGAAAAAATGTTTTTGCACTTCGACGAAATCATCTCGCTAACCATCGATTACCTAAAGATAGATATGGTTAACGAGATGATTTCGTAAAAAAAAAGATTTTTCCCGTATCAACATTTAAATCGATGAAATATAATCGATTTAAAAGTTGATACGGTTTTTTTTACGTGACCTTGCGGCAAGAAGCAAGGTCATGGGCGACTATAAAACGCGAGCTAAACGTGACCGATAACACAATAATTCTATGGTAATGTGAAATAAATTTTACTTTGAAACCTTTAAGTCGAATTAGTTTCATGTGAAAGGGGTGTAGCCTGTTCCGGATACCTATATTTATAACAACCTTCCGGATTCTGTTTCCTAATAGCTACAACCTAGGGGACTTGTAAGTCAAGAGTCAGTAGATTACTTCTAGGCAAGCGTGCTCTACAGTCGAACACATCATTGCTTACCATCAGATGAGTTAGTAGTCTAGCGCAATCATCATCATCATCATCATCATTTCAGCCGAAAAGCGTCCACTGTTAGATATAGGCTTTACACAAGCGTCGCCACAGCGTCTCGCATCTATCGGATTCCCGCGACCTTGACCTGCTTATTGGTCCAAGTTGTGGGAGGCCTTCCAACGCTGCGTCTTCCGGTACGCAGTCGCCACTTCAGAACCTTTCGTCCTCATCGACCATCTGTTCTGCGATCTATTCTGTCAAGCGCAAGCCTGTTAATAATCTGGCCGTCCGGACCGTGCCTGAGACCGTCCACCGCGCGTAGTTATCCACGCGCGATTCAAAGAGATATCAGCAAAACCAGCAGGGCCTAAGGCTACTGGGGTCATGGGTTTAATTCCGTGGTTTATTCCCAGTCCCGACTGGGAACGAATGGGAAAAAAGTTTCTTTCCTCCCCAATGGAGAAACCCGTGGTCCTGGAAGGCAAAGCAAAGTAGGAACATAGGTGTGGTTTTAGTCAGTAAAAGTCTGACACTCCCACGCGCTCCGCCCTCGAGCGGGAGAAGTTACCGGAAGATTTCTCAGCTCAAAAAAACCTACCAATAATAAAATAAAACTATAAACGTTGATGTGTTCCGGTTATAAAGATCCCCATATTACTTTCGAACCGGAAGAACAAGTGTCAATGAAATGGAAGCACTTGAGCTTAATGCATTGCCTTTCTTGGAGGCAAGGTTAATATTGTCTCCAACAAAGGCTATGCATTTATAAACCCCTTCATCACCAGCCTTTTTTATGTTCCCACTGCTGGGACTCAGGCCTTCTCTCTAGGAATGGACTTTAATCCACCACGCGGGTCCAGTGCGGGTTGGTGAATGTCACGTCTTTGAATTTTTGGTTCTAGGACATGCCGTTTTCCTCACGATGTTTTCCTTCGCCGTTTTGAGAGCAGTGGTAACTGCGTAATAAACTCCTTGGTGTAGTATAAATCTAGATAGCCGCGGCAACCGCATAACCACAGGTGGAACACCATTATTATTTGATTTCCAACAAAGACCACAAAGATACAGTAGAAATCCTTAGGCATGGGGTCCTTTAACGTGTGCTCCTTCGGTTGCAGGAGACCAAAGCATGCACACATAACTTTTTCAGCCGAAGGACGTCCACTGTTGGACATAGGCTTCCCCCAAATGTCATCATAACGAATGGTCCTGTACTTCTCGCGACTCTCACTAGGTCATCAATCCGCCTTGTGGGACGCCTTCCAACGCTGCATCTCTAAGCGTTCTAAGGGCCATGTGACCTGCCCCATGCCACTTAAGTTAGGCGATTCATTGGGCTGGATAATAAACCGAAATATAACGAAAAGTCTAGAAACAATCTCTAAATTTAACTTCCTTTTACAGCGACTTCGAGCAACAGCTGTCCCCATTCCTGATCCAGAACTCCTGCGATGAAGACGCCGGCGCCTCCCCCGTTGGCCTCGAACCGACCAGCCCTGGGAACGTCCAAGACGTCATCATCCAGGACTCCAGCGATGGATCCAACTCCTCCAGCGAAATCGTCGACGATGCTTTTGACATGTTGAACTTTGAGCAGAATGTGGTCCCTGGATTCCTTAATAAAAATACATTCCAAAGCCCTGGTGAGTTATTTTATTATTCATATATGCTAAGGGCTCAAATTAGTCCTAAAATAACAGAATAATTTTATTTAATGGGCAACATAATTATGTTTTTTTGTCAGCTTTTCTGAAACGTAAAAATATAAGTACGCTCAAGTATTAAATATTTGTAGGTACGTTTTATAAATGGTGGTTACAGTAAGCAACACGTGAAAATGTACAGAAAGAATTTAGCCAATTTTGTGATGGTATTTTTAATAACTGACACGGTAAAAAGGTAATTATTTTACTTCTTGATGTTTATACTTTGACAAAGGAGTTATTACAGGTGATAATTCTCTAATAAAAATATTATGTTCATTTAGAGCTCTTTTGAGACATAAAAATAACCAGCGTGCAGCGTAGTTACCGGTTTATTACGCAGTACTAGCGAACTCGACCTATGTAAAATAACCACGTGGCCGAGCCGTATCTCGCGAATCAGAATAACAAATACATTCAAGATCTAGACACTCTTATTCACTTCACATCAAGCCTTTTACATAATTAAAATACATATAAAATTATCTGTTTTTCGTTTATCGAATTTCAACTTGCAACCTTCAGATATTATTAAATATTTTGTCACTTTATTCTCCTCGTTTTCAATATGACACTTGAGTCAATAAGTATTAATGTCACAAAGATTTTTTCGTAATTGTGTCGCGGTGGAAATGTAATAAAGGTTCAATACGATTTTACGTAGTTAACAATGGTCAATGCTCCTAATTTGCGCATTTATGTCCTGTCCGTATTGAGTCACGACTGACGCAATGAGACGACTGAACTTATCATACATTATTTACACACAACTATTCAACTAGCGGCTTCCATCCCCTGGTAGATACCGTGTAATTTCCCTGGATGAAATCAGCACTTAGCGATTCTTTTTTTGTTCAAATATGAAACATTACCCCACACTATACAAGGCGCCAGATAAGCTTAAAATAAAGGTACATTGACCTTTTTTTACCTAATATCTCCAATATATTGAAGGTACCCGAAAAACCATCTATGATCCTATTTTCAGAAAAATCGATTCAAGACAGCTTTACCTACGACTTTAATTTCGTTTTTGAAATTAAAAATGTCAATAAATGTAGGAGGGTTAATGGCCGTTATTCCACGTTTATTTGGCGCCTACTTTAGACTAGGAATGTTGTTCCTGTATCCTAGGTGCGTTTATGAACATTTTAACTCGCTTACACAGTACCTTTGACTCACATAATAGACTAAAACTGTTGGCCGTAAAAATATTTCGACATACAAATATGCGACATATACATAAGCGCAGCAATCGATCGGCCAACCATACCGTCAATTTTAATTTCCTATCGGATAAAAGAATTTAAAATTCGAATCAATACTTCTAGAGGACCTTTGAGAACCTTCTGCTAACAACCGAACAATTTTACCTCTTAATCAAATGTTAATTTCATCATCATAATTAGACGTCCACAACTGGATATAGGCCTCACCCAAAGCACAAAATAGATAGGTACAGAAGTCAATCTACATACAAAGCGCGCTCGAGCAACGCACACATAGACACCGCACACGGACACGATATCTCGGTCGCGTCTCGGACCACTCGTCGAACAGTTCCGCCTCAAACGCTCATTAGTGTGCGTCCACTGAGCGTAGTGTATAAAAAGTGAAGTACATACATGAGATTGTTGATCTTCTGTACCTATCTATTTTGTGCCCAAAAGTCCTTTAGTCCTTATAGACCTTTAGATTAACGCGTTACGCGAGCCTTACCAGGTCATCGGTTGAACTATTAATTTAGATTAACACGTCCCGTTTCCAAATAATGACAAAAAACTTCCTTCCCAGGTAAAGGCAACAGAAAGCGGCGTCTTTCGCAAACTCCACAGGTTGTTGTACAACCGAAAGTCCAGAAGCCTACGATCAGGATCCCAGCTAGCACTACCAGCACGCCTAAACCACAATTGGTTGTGAAGGCACAACCACAGAAACCAGTCAAAGTCGCCAATATACAAGTCTTGAATCCTCAGACTAAGGTGTACTCGAAGCCCGTTGAAAGCGTAGCCCCGCAAAGGCGAGTGATCCGCGTAGCTCCTATGGCCGGCAATCCTCGTTCGATTCTCCTTCCAGTAACAATAAAAGACATGAAAGATCTCAAATCGATTAAGATCATCAATGCTGCGGATTTGAAGAATGCGTCCAATATTAAACTGGCGGCCGCTAATCTGCTGTCTCAAAGCAAACTTCACGATTTGAAGGTCGAAGCTAGGGACTACGATTATGACCACAGCGGAAACAATGGTGAGTTGCGTTTAATTACCTACCTTTTGTTAACTTGTACGTAAAGGAGTGGAAATACCTACCGGAGTCTGTTTCCTTATAGCTACAAACTTTTGGCTTTTGAAGTCTACGAGTGAATAGGTTACTTCTAGGCAAGCGTGCTCTATCGTCGGCCATATCGCTTACGATCAGGTGAGGTAGTGGTCAAACGCGAGCCAAACTAATGAAAAAAATAATAATATAGGAAGAAAAAAGTAATTATAAACTGTCTCTACATAGAAGTCTTCAGTGATACATGATGCGTAAAGCATTCGAAATTATTTTAAAAGACATTGCAAGCCAAATGGCGACCACTACAGTTAATTTTAATGTCCAATAAATTTTCGGTCACCTCGTTGTGGTTTGATTGGTAACAATTATGTACGAACAGTGACATAACGTAGCCAACCGGTCGATCTGGTCATTGGACTCGTTAAATATTTTACTTTCTTAATGGAGTTGTACGAAAATAGCTGTCAAATGTATCCAAACGAAAGTTTCAACTGTCTGCTTCGTTACTAGATTATTATTTATTTAATAACTTGAACGTTCAGTTCGTTTACTCTTCAAAATGCACCTCAACTGAGACAGTTTGAAATGAGGTCAAGGCTATTTCCAAATAAGATCCATTCATGTGAAATGTCATTATTAAATGTGAACCTCATTCATATAAATCGTTTTACTCGTAATGACTAGTTTGTCTTTTGTTTTATACGCATACTAATTGGCAGTAGTATCACTTAACACACACAACGACGAAATTATTTTGATGGCCGATACATTCCTAAAAGGGCAATAAACCTAACTGATCTTCCATTTTAAATCAGACCGTTAGGACGACCCAGTTCTACAAGGATTAATTTCATAATTTAATTAAATTTATTTTAACTTTATCCGTATAAGTAAACCTAACTTATTTCCCCATACAGATGACTCGGGCAGTGAACGTAGTGATGACGACGACGATCACAAGGACGTGGTTCCCGACGGAAAGAACGGATATCCCCGTCTCGTTCTAACCGCCGAGGAGAGGCGACTGTTGGCGAAAGAAGGCATCACACTACCCACCAGCTATCCCCTGACTAAACACGAAGAGAGAGAACTTAAGAGAATCCGACGCAAAATCAGAAATAAGATCTCAGCGCAAGATTCCCGTAAGAGAAAGAAGGAGTACGTTGACGGGCTTGAGGACAGGTAAGCAATCTGTTCGTAAATCATTATAAGCCGATCAACAGCGATCACGGACCTTTCCTTTAAGGAGGAGCTCAGCAGCGATACCACGAGCTTTTGACGCGATTCATTTTACGACCTAAACTGAACTGTTCAAGGGATGGAGCTATAGAGGATGTATAGTCCCATCCCTCTTTCTTGATCGTATGACTGACATTTTAACGCGTCATAGTAAGGCCAGGTCGTCTCGCCACCTCTTCCCAGGTCGACCTCGGCGGCGTCGTCCATCTTTAGGTGCCCACTTTGTGGGAACTCTTGCCCAACCTGGATGCCTACCGCGGTGACAGGTTCGAGGTGGCTCAAGAAAAGAATGCCTGGAAGGAGTTGGGGGAGGCTTTTGCCCAGCAGTGAGACAGTATAGGCTATTAAAAAAAAATAGTAAGGCCCCTGCTCATACTATCATCTCTTACGGGATTGTGTAGCAATATTGTTACATTCTTTATTTTAAATTGAGACATTCAAATAAGGAAGTGTTAGGTAGAGAATAAATTCGCACAATTATCACAACAAATAAATGGGATTTCAGTAGATTTACAACTTCTAGTATCGTCTGGAAAACCTGATAAGATTAGATATAATTTGAAGGTTTATTTGTTATAAATTATACAAAGATGGCCGTGGGAGATAATAATGTGCAAATAAATAAATATCGAATCAATTTTAATTAATATTAAGCAACGTACCACACGCTATCCCTTTAAATAGGCTGCAACGGAAAATTGCGAAAAATCATGCAATTATGCGCTGTACACGGAAGGTAGTAGTTACCTACCTAAAGTATTTAAAAAGCCTTTTTAGGCTGCTAGCTACAGTCGACGATATTGCAAGGGGACCTTGGGATAAATATATTCTGAATAATACGCTTTAATGTTTGTTCAGATGCAATATGACAATGGCTGAAAAATATACAACTGTTTTAAATGAATTAAGTATTTACTTAAGGTGAACTCGCAACTTACATAGTTGTTTGTTGCTTCGTCCGCGTACGTAAAATATAACCTATGTCAGTCAGGAATAAAGCAGCTTTCTATCGGTGAACAAATTTTAGCAATCAGACCAGTACTTTCAGAGATTACCTCCTACAAACATAATATTAGTATAGATCATTTTAAACTAGGTATAACTCCCATAATTCATGGGTGCATACGTTCATATCACATACACAAGACGCCCAAACGTAGAACAAATATCTGTAGGCCATACAAATATTGGTTCCGTGCGGGAACCAGCAACGCGCAGCGCTGCAGTCGATCGCTCCACCGCTGCGCCTGTCGTTACATATAAGGGATAGGAGTCAAAATAATAATCGACTTTCAATAAATAAAATATTGTACACCATATGGTTATGTTACAGGGATCCTTTGCAATTATATTATAAGGACTGAATTTCCACCCGTGACAACAATAAATAAATTTATTAAACCCTAGAAAACGTACAAATACAAATACAAAAAGTTTATTTGTGCACACAGGTACAATTTAGGTGTTACAATTATTTGTATAGTGTCTCTGTGTTCTGCCACAGTAGGTAAGTGTGTTGTAGGCTAGACTTTTACCCGACTACGGCAAAGCCAAAAGAGGGTTATACTAAAGACTAATTTCTTTATTGTAGCCCGTGTGAAAACCGGAAATAATCAAGGCTAAGGTCTACTTTACGTCTACTTACGTTTAAAATTCATCCAAAACCAATTTGACTTTATTAAATCCAAGCGAACGCGTTCGCGCTGTCATTGTCTTTCTATTGTGTCTCTAAATGATGGTATTCGAAAGGTTAATAGAATGTACAAATACTATCTATTCCTGTCGTTATACTGACAATAAAGCGAGAACTACAGTTTCAATAAAACTACTTATTTGAAGACGTAGAGGTACCATTCAGTTATAACAATAAACCTCGCCATTTACCTTCGCTTAAGGAAATAACACAATTTAATCCATTGTTTCAGAGTAAAACAGTGCACAGCAGAAAACCAGACGCTTATAAGGAGGATAAAGATTCTGCAATCACAGAACCAATCTCTGACAGCTCAACTCAAGAGATTACAGGTAAATACCGCAGTTATTTATAGCTATTATATGTCTGTATTTATAAATGCGGCCATAGCTTAAAATAATGGTGCTACATCGATATACAGGGTTATTTGAAAAACACTGGTAAGTTCTCAGGTCTATGTCAAGAACATCATAATAATGATTCTATGACTTTTCTTGAACGACAGTGTAATGTGCATAAAGCATAAATAAATAAATGTTACGAAGTCTATGCGAAGCTATCGCTAATAGTGCAACAGCGGAGGGGATCGGGGATCGTGCGGCAGGGGTGCTTGATGCGCTTTCGTCGCATCATACCGACGTAGGTAGGTATAGCAAAATACAGAGTTGAAATGTGTTAGATAGAAAAATCTTGGAAGGTTTGTTTTTGGTAAATTAATTATGTTTTGTAAAAAGTCTTAGAACAAAAGTTTTTGTTGATGATTTTAGTTATACAGTCCTGCAAGGTTGTTAGTATTTATTTTTTTTGTTAGTTTTTTAACCCTGTATATAAATGCAGCCATAGCTTAAAGTAATGGTGCTACATCGATATATATGTACTACGCACTAGATTACGCGTGCCGAACACTCACTTCAGTCGACTCAGGTGTAATGTAGACCATACACCTTGAACATTACACTATGTTGAACGAATCGCGTAAATTCATGGCGAACTCTTTGAATGTCGTAATTAGAGACACAATAGAAAGACAATTACCATAAGGTAATTCGGTCGGACTGTGTAACTTAAGACATTCGAAAGGTTAAGACATTTTGGTCGCGAAAAAGTATCCTCTAAAAGCTATCATCTTAGCCCTGTGTGTTTTAATAGTTCTGTTAGACGACGTAATGCCAATGTAGCGCCGCAGCAAACTTTTGTTTCAACTTATCAGTATTTTGACAAATAGTTTCGAAGAAAGTCGATGTGGTGCTATAACTAGTACAAATCGTGAATGTTTTGGGTGAGGCATGAAAGAAAGCCAAAGGGAATGAGATCATTTAAAAAGGAACATGTCTTAACCCACCAATCCCCAACAGATTTTTTTTTATGTAGGAAATCAAACAACTTCTCCTGCTCTGGGTGGAGCGGAAGGGTGTGCCTGACTTTTATTGACTAAAACTCACAATCTTCCTTCTGTTGCCCTTTATTGCGAGGGCTGCTATGACGATTTCCCACACCAAAAAAAAAAAAAAAATAATAATATAATATAATATTCCACAATTATCACACAACGCCGTCTAGTGTCAAGCTAAGCAGACAACAATTACAACAATTTTGTTTTCTACTACATAATTATGAAAAATAACAAACTCCGATTTTAATATAGCCATAATCGACGGGTCCTTTATTAAATAAAGCCGTAATTGGAAGGTCTGAATTAAACCTCATAACAATTTACGTAAAAATAGCTACCGCATTTCTGCCTCGCGCTTGTGCGCCTTTAAACAGAGAACATTTTAATATGCTGAAATTACTAGCTACTATACTCTGTTCAAAATAAAATTAGACATTTATGAAAACCGTTTATTACTGTCCGTTCAACCGATTTTGACTCTTATTACGTTGGTGGCATGACACATGGCGGCTGCAGTAAATAGTTGGTATTGTAACCATTTTTTTGCGTTTAATGCCATCCTTATGCCTACGAAATAAAAGTTAAAATCGGTTAAACAGACAGTAAAAAAGGTTTCTTTAAATGCTTAATCTTAACTCGAATAGGGTATAGAGTTGCTAATACTGAATTTCAGTAAAAGCGAAAGTTAAACTCCAAATGGTTGCAAACAGACAATAACCAGACGTAAAAGTATAAACACATTTACCGAAACAATAAAATTAAAAATGCCTGCTATTCACCTTTCTCTTTCGAATATGTGTGGGAGTGAGATAGATATATCGATAACAATGGTCCTGCCGCCATATTTAGTTTTAAATGTCATTGTCCGATTACTTGCTACTTTTATTGCGTAACTGTTTCACCGAAAGTTTTCGCTATGATAGTCATTAGTCAATCCTAGTGACAAGTAAAATGTTGTTCTAATAAAGTACAGTCGATCCAAAGGCCAATTCAAACTGGTTTGTAATGTAATGACAACTTTGATGTTGCTAATTTCTCTTTTTTTAATCGCAGCACAAATAAACTTTATACTTAAAAAAAATGTAGAATAGAATTTGGTACTATTTTTGGTGCTATTGTTTTTATTGAAGAAAAATCGTAAATAGAAACAAAATTTCTAATTGGTTAAATATTATACAAGTTAGAAACCCAGAAGGGTTTCAAGATTAGAAAATCTTGTGGAACGAGAAACTGTCAAATAACAGTATAACGATGCAGAAGTCGTGGCCAGATCTTAGAATTAATCACTTCATGATATGGCCTACAAAAACTGGCCATATCGTATATCGGCTAAGGAGTGGAATTCCCTGCCAGAGTCTGTGTTTCCTGATAGCTACAACCTAGGGGGTCCTTAAGTCAAGAGTGAATAGGTTACTTCTAGGCAGGCGTGCTCCATCGTCGGCCACATCATCGCTTACCATCAGGTGAGATACTGATCAAACGCGAGATTATCAATAATAAAAAAAAAATCATTGATGTAGGATTTCTATGATATTAAAAGATCTAAAGAAAGTAGGCCAAACGACTATTTTAATATTCTAAATAATTAAAATCCTTACCAACCTTAATATAACTATTAGTGTGATGTAATTGCTATAAAAAACATTTTCATATTTAGGTCAGTAACTATTTGATTGTGTATCTTTTATCAGTAGCCCCATTATGACGATTAATTGTCAATTGTCTGCAATCATGATCGAATTCTACTAATGAAAGCAATCAATGGATTGCGTATGAAATAATCATTGTATGCAGTCCCTTTTTTATTTTGTATGGTAGGAAAACAGGAGTGTCAGACTTACTGATTCAGATTCAGATTCGTTTATTCATTGTAAAACATAGGTAGGTACACTGTCTAAATAAAATCCATGAGTTTTCCTTCGTTTGCGATTTACTGATTTCAGTATTAGCGACTCTACTACTAGATAACTTCAGCCTTTTAAAATACTCCCTGTTGAGTTTTTATAGAGAAGAAAATTTTGTGGTTATCCTTATTAGTGATCGATGTGTTATCCTCATTACACTTTTGATTTTGGCGTGGGTGATTATTAAATTACTTCTACCGCTCGTGAGTGGAGAAAGAAAGTATTAAACTTACTAAAATCCGCCCCTCAGTTGCCCTTCCAAGGGCCCGTTGTGTCTTTCGATCAAACCCGTAGCACATTGTATGCAGTATTAGGGGTTTATTCTACGGTAACTGTCCGGACCAAGCCCAAGTCGTCGACGGCGCGCACTGTTCCCGCGCGCCTCAAGGAGTTGTCAGCAACAGCAGGGACCCAGCCGGGTCGAAGCCTACTGGGGCCAGGGTTACTTTCGAAAGACAGCTCGAGCCCCGGTATGAAGACTAGAAGGAACGGGGTGGGTCTTTTTGTCAGTAAGAGTCTGACACTATCTCCCGCTCAGCCCAAGAGCGGGGGTTGTCATAGGATGATTTTTTCCCACCATAAAAAAGGGGGTTTATTCTAAGTGCAATTGCCAGATGTAGAACTACACTGCTCACACGTGTGCTACATACGCTGATCTGGGTGCGTCGGTTTCCATACATTTTAAATGGAAACTAGACTTGTAGAGTTACATTTGATCCACGCCACACGACGTCGTTTTACTTACAAATCAGGCGTGTTACATGTGTGACGCACACATAGTCTGATATAGTTTTAGCTTTACAATTATGTCGTTATATGACCTGTTACTGTTGATCTCGGTTAAATAATGATTTCCAGTGTCATTGACTAGCTATGTTCATATTCAAATAATGTTGAATGACTTCCAATATTTTAATGTCAATATTTTTTTTATAACCTGCTTCTATTAACTTATAAAAAATTATATTGTTTTTAGTTCATCGACTGTCTCTTCGTAACATAATAGTCATTCTACCTAGCATAATATTATAATAATAAATTATAAAACTACCATACTAAACACACTTACATAAGTAGGTACTCACACACACACTGTATTATAGCTCAGAAAGAAAAGAATTTTAAAATATAAAATATCAGACACACCAACCTATTTTATATATAACTTGAAAACTAGCTTTGCAGTAATTTCATATTTATAATGAATATTAAGATATTACTCGTACCGGAAGACGCAGCACTGGAAGGCCTACCATAAGGTGGATTGATGACCTGACATCAATCCACCTTGACCTCGCACCTTGACGCAGAGGACCGTTCATTGTAGCGACACTTGCGGGAGACCTATGTCCAACAGTGGACCTCTTACAGCTGCAATGATAATGATGAGTCTCCCATATTTGGTGTCATAAACAATGATGGGAACTGAGTAGAAATAAACCGTTATTCTCGCGTCGTGATCCTCATTGTTAAGGTCGTGAATTTGTGTGGTCGCGAGCAATAAGAACACTATACTCTTCAAAATTATATTAGAAATTTATGAAAACCTTTTATTACTCTCCGTTCAACCGATTATGACTTTTATTACGTTGGTAGCATGACAAATGGCGGCTGCAGTAAATAGTTGGTACTGTAACCACTTTTTTGCCCTTAATGCCATCCTTCTTCTTCTTCCTGCTCTTAATGCCATCCAAATAGAAGTTAAAATCGGTTGAACAATCAGTAAAAACGGCTTTTTTAATTTCTAATCTTAGCGCGAACAGGGTATAGTGGCACCAAAGGTGAAAGGGCACCGGCAAAAAGAGTTTTTGAATAAAATAATAAATGTGGATGGATTCTGTGATGATTATGAATAACAGCGTGGTTGTTGACAGGACGTACCCATTAGGAGAATAAATCGCGTCGAGCTGACCCAATGATAATAGAATCTCCTCGCTCGCAAATCATGAAGATTTTTATAACTGTTTTTGTAAAGCAAACTTAACGTAAGATAAAACTTAGTAAAATGGTCATTAACCTCCTACATTTATTGACATTCCTTATTTCAAAAACGGAAATAAAGACTTATCGCGATTCTTTACACTTTCTAGTAATGAAAAACAGTTCATTGTTTGTTTTTCGGGTTAGAGATAATAAGAAAAGGTCAATATGCTTCATTGCAATTTTATCTGGCGCCTTGGACAGTGTCACAGGTGGCGATCAATTTAAGGCTACCGTGTTTTATTCTTAGAAGCACTTTATGTCATCATTACTATATAGTAAAAATATATTAATTTCCGCCAGTCATTAGAGTTGACAGCCGACATGATTCCTCTGACATTTCAAAACAATTTTTTTTTTTCCTATCTTATTCAAACACCTACGGGGTTACCATGACGTTCAAAGTAAGATTGTTTCATTCTTATTCCAGGGTGAGTAAGAGACAGAGCTATACAGGTTGTCTAGCACCATCTCTTACCCACACTGAAATAAGGTTAAAACAATCTTACTTTAAACGTTATGGTCTAGGAACTTTTCTATAGCCTAACATAAACAGCCTATTATGTTCCCACTGCTGGAACTTGAGAGCCTTCTCTCTAGGAGGGAATGGGCCGTTTTCCACCCCGCGGGCCCAGTGCGGGTTGGTGGATGTCACATATCTTCGAATGTTTGGTTCTAGGACATGCCGGTTTCCTCACGATGTTTTCCTTCACCGTTTTGAGAGCAGTGGTGATGAAACAAATTACACAAAGCAATGCGCCTGGCTGGGTTTGAATTGAACCCACAACCTACAACTCGTACAATTACCGGAACGGATCTTGAGCGCTCGGTGTCAGAGTGGGAATCGCTTTGCACATTCCATACATTGGCCAGCCAATCGTCTTCGTTGTTAGATACATGCAGCAACGCAGGGAACGAATCAGGAGTGACGTCTATGACACGATGGCGCGGCGAACCAATCACTGACACTCCCCGCCCCCGCGTCTCACTTCGCACCACTAAAGAGACCGAATATTTGACTTCTGCGCAACTTGAAGCCAGCGCTCAAAATCCGTGATGGTAATTGTAAATCGGGGCCGTTACAACTCGGCCACCATTGCTCTAAGCATGTGATTTCTTTCGGCATCACAATAAATAAATTTTACTCCAATTAACCTTTCAAGCGTGAGAATTACAGACACAATAGAAAGACAATAGGTGCGCGAACGCCGGCGTTCGCGCGGGGTTTAATGAATTAATTCATTAAACTTGAAGCGAACGCTTGCTCTGTCATTGTCTTTCTATTTTCTCTAATCGACGGTATTCAAAAGGTTAAACCTATTTTCGTTTAATTTCAGAACGTCCTGACGGGCGTGACAGGGGGCTCCACGAACAAGTCTGCGCAGCCCGCCACGTGCCTGCTCGTGCTGCTGCTGTCGGTGGCGCTGGTGGCGCTGCCGTCCATGCGCGAGGACATGAAGCCGCGCGCCGCGGACGCTCCGGCCAACTCGCCCGCCGTCACTAGAGCTCTGCTCTCAGCTTCCAATAGTGAGTATTGATTATTTGTGATAGTTTAACCCCTTATCCGCTTATGTTGGAAAAATATTTCCGAGTCACGCCAAGGTCATATATTTACGCCCACATACTCCATCTTGTTTAACTCTTCAAATCCACTGGGGCTGACACTGGTCAGTTGTTGGTGACAGAACCGCTGGCGGCTGCGGTTAAAGGCTTCAAGATCGGTTTCTGAATTGGCGTTTGGTATTAAAAATGTGTCAAACCATATTTTAATGCCAAAATTTGACAGGCTTTTAGGCTAGAGTTCGAAAAATAATCAACTTGAAATTCTTAGTTCAGATATCGAGAGGCAGTCTAGAGTTGATGATGATGATAAAATTAAGGCAGTGAAAACTGAACAACGGCTGAAAGCTCTTAACGCGATCTATTTTACAACCTAAACTGAACTGTTAAAGAGATGGAGCTACATACATAAGGTATACACCCTATGTATGGAGCACAGTTCCATCCCTCTCTCGCTGGCACGACTGACATTTTAACACGTCATGGGAAAGCCCCAGACCACACCACTGGTTAAGTTTATCGTTAGCACCTACAGTGAGATGATTATCTATATCTAAATTTACTATTCAAACATTGTCAATATCTTTGCTGAAATCTATCTATCTATCTACATTATTGCTGAAGATATCTAAAAGTGTTGTATCAACCAGGAAGTGTATAAAGTTATAAAATTATATCCTACAAAATTATAAACTAATTAACCGATTTTAAACTAGAACGTAAGTGCTCTATGTTCACAACGCTTGCTCAACACGCATAAAAAAACGTGCAAACGTATCAACATAACCCATTAAGAGGCCGGCGAATGTCACTCGCTACTGCAAGTTGACGCGTATTCAAAATACGTTCGCGGAATATAGCTATCTCTGTTTGACAAAAACAAGTGACGGATTGATGCAGCTTTGTGAGTGTATGTGAGCGTCTTACAATTTATTGTTAGTAAAATGAGGTATTATTCATTATTTGCTTTATTTTTGCCGAATACTTCGGGAATTGTTTGTGAATGTACGAACTAGTAATGCGTTTTTTGGAAATTTTATTACCGCGCCAATATCTCAACATATTATGATAACAAAGCAGATATGTCATACAAAGGTGGTCTTTTTTTACGGTTGGAAAATCATCTAATGACATCCCCCGCTCTTGGGTGGAGCGGGAGATAGTGTCACACTTTTACTGACTAAAAACCCACTCCTGTTCCTTCGTTGCCTTTCGTACCGGGGCTGAGCTACCTTTCGCAGCTAACCCTGGCCCCAGTAGGCTTCGACCCGGTTGGACTCCTTCTGTTGCTGACAACTCCTTGAGGCGCACGGGAACAGTTCGCGCAGTCGATGACTTAGGCTCGATCCGGACAGTTACCGGACGGTCAGACAGCGAGCTACCGATTGCTCGCCGTCCGCAAGCCCGCGCCTACGGTGGCCGGAAATCGGGATCGGAATCCCGGCAGCGGCTGTGAGCGCCGTTGCCTGATACGGTCGGCCTCTTCCTTTGCTAGCATTACTGCTTTGCAGAAGGAGGCGACTGCCTGCCACTGATCCTCCTCGCTCCGAACCATGGCCTGTACCAAAGTCTGGCACGAGAGATCGCCGCCGCCGATCACCTCCACGAGGGCAAGGCGATACTCCGCCTAAGTGGCACACCTCCACTGCGTGCTCCACCGTGTCCTCCGGGCGTTCCGCACAGTGGCGAAACTCGGGCGTCACTTCCGTACGAATCCGGTACAGCCCGAACCTACCGAACTTACGTGTCCGGTGAGAACCTGCGTCATGCGGAAGGTGAGGACGCCCGCGCCGTGAGGTCTTTCCAGCCATGCCTCCAAGAGGGGACTTACTGCCATAATTGTGGCGTGCCCAAGGTGGTCTTCTTGTGGTCAAATCAGAAAATGTTATGGAGGCGAGAGCTTTTTTTTTTTTTTTCGTAGGTGGGAAATTATTTAATGACTTCTGCCGCTCTTTTAGTGTCAGACTTTTAGGGAAATGAAAACTGTTCTTTCGTTTCAAGGCCCCGATGTTCTCTTTCGCTCAACCCTTGGCCTCAGTAGACTTCGAACCTGCTGGACCCTTACGGTTTTGCTGACATGTCCTCGAGACGCGAGTGGAACACTATGCAACATCGACGTCTCGAGCTCGGTACGGACGCTTACCAGACGGCCGGACGGAGAGATACAAATTGGTCGCCGTCCGCAATCCCGTGCCTACGGTGACTGGAAAAAGGAATCAGGATCCCGGTGGCTGGGGCGTGAGGAATGATGTTCCCTCATGTGTACGACTGTCTCCTTTGCTAGCATAACTGCTTCGTAGAAGGAGCCGACCACCTGCCATTCCTACACATTCCGGACCATGGCTTGTACCAGGGTCACTCCCACGAGGACACGGCGCGGCGGCAGTGCTCCTCTTGAGTGGAGCATACCATCGCCGTATGCTCCACCCTGTCCTCTGGGCGGTCTACACAATGATGACAGCCAGGCGTTTCTTCCGAACTTACCACGAGGTGAGGTGTCGTCATGCGGAAGGTGAGGATGTTTCCACGTCTATTCACCAACTCCTCAAAGATTGGATTTATCGCCATAATTATGGCTTGCCCCGAGATCCCGCCGGTACTCTGACCGCCTTCGTCAGTGGTTTTTTACCCCGGCGTTGCAACTCCATGCGCAAATTGTGCAAGGACTGTTGCCTCTAGATCCCATGGTGGCAGACCAGCAAGGAGGCTCGTCGCTTCGCTGGAGAACGTGCGGTATCCCCGCACCATTTGGATGGCCATGATCCTCTGGGATGCGTTCAGCTTTGCCCCCGGTCGCTTTCACAGTAATGGGGCCAACACCGGCGCTCCGTAATGGGCCATGGACCAAACAATGCTGCGTGGAGCCTCCGGCAAAGGGCTAAGGACCTGTATGTTGGGTAGGAGCTGCTTCAGGGCAGCCCCAGTCCGGTCCAATTTGGGAGCCAGACGTCGGAAGTGTTCTCCGAAATTCCAACGGATGTCGAGGACAAGTCCCAAAAACATTCCGACCCATATCTTGGTACCGATCCCTGGGGAACACCGCACGACATCTCTCGGCGTTTCCATTCTCCACGGTGAGCGAGGCAGATAATGAACCTGTCCTTCAGGTTGGCCTCGATCACACGAATGAGGTAGACCTGGTGATACCGGGGTCCAACTAGAGTGCTCCCTGCAAAAGCCAAACTGGCCATCCGCAAGATCCGGCTCCACCCGTACCAGGTGCGTACGAGGAATAAAGAACAGCGAAGAGCACCCTCAGAGCGGAGATACGGCTGGCCAAACTGGAGGCCCGCGACGTGTAGCTGGGGACTCTGAACAGAGACCCGTGGAGACGACCCTACGAAATGGTGCGTAACAAGCTCCGTACCTGGGCTCCCCCGCTGACACAGAGTACCGGCCCCTGTTTATGAAGGGTCTGATGAACGCTCTATTCCCGTCAAAAGGGGAGCATTCTCATCCGCCCATGGCTCCGCCACTAGTTTTAGTGTAGTTTATATTTTTATGTCACCGTTTTTTATAGCTATATTTGCATAGTATGTGCTATGCGACCTCCTCAACGGGGTCAGCGTGGTCTATTATACAGACGACACGCTGATCCTAACGAAGGGAAAGTCGTACCAGGCGGCGGTCGAACTAGCGGAACGCAGGGTTGCAACACCCTCCAACCAGCCTTGGCCCCACCGACATCATGTCATATGGGCCGAATCGAAATGAGACGGCTGCGGACACAGCCCACCCATATAAATATGAGCGCGTTGTCACCGCAGCCGCTTCTTGACTCCTTTACAAATTTCCTCGTCTTGTCCCCATGTTGCCTTTCTCCCCATCTTGGGGCGGCATACTAACGGTCCCCCCTCAAGTGGGTAAGACAAACACACAGTACGGGTTCGCTGCCTGCTTACTCCTTAGTCTGTGCCATTCGTGTTCGAACTCTTTTGAGGCCATGAGATTGCAGTAGTAAGCCGGTCTCACATCCAAGCAAGTGATCCCGTCCATTATCTACATATATATCTTTCGTCGCTGTTCGTCACAGCGACGAAAGATATATATGTATAAGGGGGGCATCGCCACAGAACGTGATCAAAATTTTCATCCTCATCACCGCAATAGCACACGCTAACCTCACATAACCGCATATCATACAGTTTCTTCCAGAAATATCCATGTCCAGTCAGGATCTGCGAGACTTTGTAGTCCGGCTCGACCCAAGTTGCCTTGAGCCTAACCGCCACGTCAGGGAGGAATCGATGAAGTTCCATCGCCTTCTCTTCACGCAGAGTTGCAACAGTCATGAAGAGGATCCAGTAGTTGGGACTCGAGGTGGCACTGCACAAGTCCGAGAGCATGTGTTTTCATGGCCCTCGGAACGAGCCACCGCCGGTTTCCCAAATTACAATAAAAGTTTACAAGTATCTGGGACTCGTCCTCGACAACCGATGGTATTTTGAGGAGCACTTCCGACGTCTGGTTTCCAAACGTGTTACTTATTGTTTATTTTGTGTTGCGCCTTGTGCTGTACCAAATAAATTATTTTTCTTTCTTTCTTTCTTTCAAACTGGATTAGACTGGAGCACTCAAGCGGCTCCTGTCCAACCTGGGGTGTCCAGACGCCTCCTGCTGGAGGCTCTACGCAGGCATCGTTCGGTCCATGGCCCTTTATGGAGCGCCGTCGCTGCGAAAGTGATCAGTTGTCAAGCTGAACGCATGCCAGGGAGTTTTAGCCATCCTAATGGTACAAAGACAAAGCACGGTTTCCTGCAATATATCTGCACGGTTTCCTGCAGGCCTGCTACCATGGAATGTGGAGGCAACAGTCCTTTGCACGCATATGCATGATTTACACGTGGAGATGCAACCCCGGGGCGAAATTCCGCTACCACGGCAAGTCGCTGTATGGCAGACAGTTCCGGCAGGATCTTAGCGACTGTCGTTACGCAAATCCTCACCGGACACGGCAAGTACGGGAGGCACCTGCGTCGAATTTAGGCGGAAGAAACGCCTGGTTATCACCATTGTGTGGACGGTCTGAAGGATACGGTGGAGCATACGGTAGAGATGTACATATGTGCCCCGTTTAGGCGGAACACCGCCGCGTCCTCATGGGGGCCATCGGTGGCAACGACCTCTCGCGCCGAGCCCTCTTTCTACGAAACAGTAATGCTAGCGAAGAAGGCGGCCGCATGGACGAGGGAATACCCTGACGCCCCAGCAGCCAGGATCTCGACTCAGATTTCTAACCACCCTGGGCTTGGAATCGCCGTCCAGCCATCCGGTAACCATCTGGACCGAACCCAAATCGTCAACGGCGCTTTTTTTTTATTCTTTTTTTTAAGGGGTTTTTGACGGCGCTTTTAGTCAGCTAAAGTCTGACATGTCCTCAAGAGTTCTGTATTCCTTTTATTAAACTTTAAATGCTTACGTACTATTTTATTTAAGTCAATAGTGTCAAAAATATTACAATAAAACTCGACCTATGAACGCAACTGAAGTAATGACAGCACGCACACAATGACACTGACATCCCGCTTGCCGCGATAGCACTAGTAAACTCTTGGAAATTTGCGATAAATTGGACGTGTTTCGTAATACCAAAATTGATGAATGAAAACTTAATGTTTTTCCAATTTGTTTTCTATGATTTGTAAATTGATAATATAATCTGTGTTCCTACATTGAGAATATTGGACATATTGTTATTTTTAATATAGGAAAAGCCAAATGAAAACATGCCATTTACGTTGTAAAAAAGTGCGAATTATAATTCGCTTTAATTTCGTTTTAGGCAAGTTTTTTTAAAAAAGAAAGATGTAGGAACCTAGATAAATATCGTCTATAACCGAATAACATCATAATATGTTGGAAATATGCTCCAATTGCAAATGAGCGTGGTATTACGTTTGTATGAAAAATTCATCGGTCGCCGTGCTCTTAAATTTCGGACTTACCGAAAGATAGGCATAACAGATCGTGAACTTTGTTAGTAAGTAGTGCTGATAGCACTTACATTACTTTGATTACATAATTTAGTTGTTAGGATTCTGTACCCGAAGGGTAAAATGGGGCACTATAACATATGCCTTGATCACACGTACCGAGTAAAAGGGCGAGACAGTAAAATGTTGCTCGGCCGAGCACTCGGCGCTGTGTTTACACGTAACGAGAACTCGGCCGAGAGTACTGTCTCGCCCGTTTACTCGGTACGTGTGATCAAGGCATAAGACTCCGCTGTCCGCTGTCACCAGGCTGTATCTCATGAACCGTGAAGTATAGATAGATAGACACAGTTGACATTTTCACAGATGGTGTATTTTCTGTTGCCGCTATAATAAAAAAATACTAAAAAACAAAATGAAATAAATATTTAAGTGGGGATCCCATGCAACAAACATGTTTTTTTTTTTTGCCGTTTTTTGTTACGGACTGTACCTTCATGACGAGTCCGATTCGCACTTGACCGGTTTTTTTTTACTATTGAAATCTCATTAACGTGTCAAGTTGTATAATAACATTTGTTATGATTACAAACAGTATTTAAATACATGCTAAACGAAAATAGTTAACCTATTTATCTAAAAATACTTCTAGTTTTGACGGTCAGTCAGTGACAAACTCTTTGCAAATGATAATGCTACGTGTATGTAAAAATAAATTGAGCACCTTGTTTTTTTTAATTGGACCGCGACCGAAAGATATTTTTTTATCACTTTCTATGCTGTATAGATAACAATATTACATTACACATATCTCAATCGTGACTAAGGTCAAATAATACTACATTATAGGTATTTCGTGCGACTCGAAATTACTATATTTCCTTGCCTGACAACTGCATGTTACAATTTACAAGTTATATAACATTTTTATCTTCAATTCTTTTTACGTAAATTTTGATGTTCGTTATGGTCGAATTCACGAATCAACTTTCTCATTACATCGTTTCGAAATCCATGTAGAATCGACTGCACTACTTTTGGATGTTTATGTAACGCGATGCGCTTTTGAAAGTAATATAGCAAAAAATCATGTCGACTTGTATTGAAATCTTTTTACAGGTTTCTTTTCACTTAGTTGCAATAGAAAAAGTTTCTAAATCTAAACGTTTTTCAACAGAAATGGCGCTCGACGAGACAGTAATAGATGATGGGGAGTTTAACATGGATGAGCTGATCACGTTCAACCGCCCACACTCCGACCATGACTACCAGGTCGTGAAGAGCACAGAGACGCAGAAGGTGCTCGCTGGCGGATACGTCGACCTGCCCATCGACGAGGACTGGCCGCCCAACCTCAAGAAACGCATGAAAAAGCACGAGCTCGACTACAACGACGGCGCATACATGCCGCCCGTCGTCAAAGAGGAGAACTACGAACATTACTACAAAAAGTTTAAAACTGAAGATGACGGCGACTTGAACATGAACGATAAAGGCTTCCTCACCAACACTCTGATATCAACGGGCCGCAAGCTCGGGGAACTGCTCGACCTGCTGCCCCCCATACCCGTGAAGACCGACGATTTAGTTATTGAGGAAATTTCCGACTACGATTCCAGAAATACCACTGAAGTCAAGAGTTTCGTAGTGAACGGCACACTGAACGAGTTCTAGATTAGCAGATTCTATATTTCTATTCCTTTACAATTCCTTGTTGTTTCCTTTCAGATAACTATTTTACTATTATTTTACACAGAATGTATTTTTTACGATTATATAGTTTCAATTAAATTCCTCGCGCGTAGTTGGTCAGGAATTTGACTTTGTGTTTGTTTCGACTTGTTGGTCGTGTTGAGCTGACTCAATGTTTGTAGTCATGCTAACTACCCTTGGAATTAGCCTCTAGTTTATACATAATAATTATGTTTATGTTAGTGAGAACGCTATGAATGATTTTATTTAGTTTTAAGTATTATTCAAACGTAAAGTATGGCAATGTCACGATTCTGGGAATGAACGTTGTTGAATATTTATTTGAGAAAATCAAAATTAATATATAATTAAATCAAGATATATTTTTATTTACGAATCATACTGTAGGAGTTTAGTATAAGTTATTTACTAAGCATTTTCTCTGTTACGACTTGGTGCAATTATATTAGTAACTGATTTGTCAGTTTTAGCTAGAATTTGTTTTTAAGTACTTCATTTGCATTAGTAATAGCTCGTTTTACCTACTTACCATATAAGAGTTTAAACAAAATGGACTACACTGAGAATGCTGGTTCGAATAAATAAAATTGTGTAAGACAATTAGTTTTTCAATAGTTAACCCCAACATGCCAAATATACCTCCACTAGGTAAATAAGAGTATACAGAGTTTACACAACAGGCTACACAGTACGCGATCTGTCCCAACAAGTCCTAAACATGTTCCTAGAAACGACATGATATTGCATCTTCCGCTCTCAAGCTATAAATCTAATCCAGACAGAAAGAGTGGAGCGTACGAATGTCTCGCCTAGGCAGTCTCCAAGTGGGATGAAGCCAATCTAGTGGGATTCAACGCCGCCAAAACTCAAGCGTGTCTGTTCACTGATCAAAGGAGTCCGTTTACCTTGGCTCCTGCTTTTCGGAATATATCCCTAGAGTACACCGACCGCCTTCAGCTCTTGGGAGTTGACATTTTCTCAGACCTTAACTTTGGGCGGTTCATCGAGTCTAAAGCCAAGGAGCCGCTAGGAAACGGCTTCTTGCAAAGCTCCGGCGGTACTTCAAACCAGAACACCTTTTAATGTTATACAAAGCACAGGTCAGATCGTGTGTGTACCTACTGCAGCCACATAGGCTGGTGCAGCAAAATGCCACCTAGCAGCTTTGGACTTTGTGGAAAAGCGTGCGAAGAGGCTAATTGGTGATCCAGATCTGTTTCATTCCAATCTTCAAAGCCTTGAGCACAGGCGAAGGGTAGCCAGCCTTTCATTGTTTTACAGGACGCATTTTGAAGAGTGTGCGCAGGAATTGCATGTCTTGATTCCGCTATCTCATTTCTACCACCGACGAACTGCGAGTATCCACCCTTAAGCTGTTGAAACTTCTTATGATCCGGACCAAGCGTTTCGCCTCGTCGTTTATACCGCGTAAATTGAGTGACTGGAACAATTTGCCTGCTACGGTCTTCCCGTCTGATTATAATTTAGGTGTCTTCAAGGCTAGAGTGCTCTCAATAAACTAGTGCACCTCCCCATCAACGGTTGCATCACTACTTATTAATAGCACCGCATCTTCTCATGCTGTTAGTCTTGTTAGTGTATGTTTATTTTACAGAATTTCACTGCCTTGCCTTTGGAGGGAGTTGGCTTCGCTCGTTCAGCTAACTGGCGGGGTAGGTGGCCTGGGCTCGAGACGTTCGCTCTGTTCGAGTGCGTAATATACTGTAAATGTGCGCCGCATTAGTGTGTTATCGTTTTGGAAAAAAAAAATGCAAAAATCGATTGCTGCTGCATCCAGATCTGGCGAATGCGCCACTCGCGAGCCATTCGTACGAACGAGCCGTGCGCGAAATGCGCGCACACCGTTCGCAAGGGGCTTACGTGTGGCGCATTCGCCGGATCTGGAGCTACCATAACGTCACCCCAACAAGAAAGACGCGGTAGCGTTTTCTAGTACCTACTCTTCCTCGGTGACGCCTTCATCTCACGTCCCTCTTCAGGCACCCACTGCGTAACGAACGGAGCTTCACATGCTCTATGCAAGTAACTATCATGTAAATACATGATAATTAGTTTTTTAGTTAACAGAACTTCATCATTTTCAAAATCAAAATTTCTATTTTGAAAAGGTAAACAAAAAATAAAAATAAAACGATTATCTTATAATAAGCTTTATTTAATTATGAATTAACAAATATTTTCGTAATTTCGAACAAGGTTTGTGACATTAACTGAATACATATCCCATATTTACCATCTTACAGAAAAATAAACACAGAATTGTCTCTATGAATATGATTTTTATTTTTTATACTTACTTTTACATTCAATTCTGTTGGAAAAGCATGTATAATACATAAAAGTTAATAACTACAATTCATATATCTTCCTCGTGCGTCCACAAGCCGACTGAACATGACTTACTTAGTAAGCGAAATTTTAAAATTAAATTAACTACAAAGTGATTATCCACGAGAGCTGAAGGGGAGGCGCAGCTCGGTCGCTTGGTCGCGCCGCTGACACCTACCTACGTTTTTGGTGCAGCCTTCACAATAAATAATCATGTTAAGTTAACATAGCAGAAATTTAAGTCGAAGAATGCAATAAAATAAAAATAAATGTGCATTATAATTTATTATTTTCGAATACATTTTAGTCACGATAGTAGTTGTGAATGCCCAAGCCATCAGGGACAGTTCACTTCGCACCTCGACGTACCATAAGTGATAATTTACAATGCTCCCAGCAATGATACGGCGACATGAAGCGTCGTCCGCTACTCCACCCCATGGTGCACTAACATACCCTTGTTTATTCAACAATTTAGTTACTTATCATTCACCTATACACACGAAGAGCTCGCTCGTTCACCTCTGTAGATCACACATCTTCACTTCGATTTTAATACCCAATCTAATTTGATTATTCTATCTAGCAAATAGAAAGTAACAATTAGGTACAATTATGGTATTAATCATGTATTTAAGATTTACAAGGTTTATTACACTCGATTATACTGCAATGGTTGTACGATAAGTATTAACGATCCATTTAACGAGAAGAATACTTCAATTTGTTTACAATAATTTATCAAAAACCATTATTTAAAGAATTTATTTAAAAATTTCCTTTTACATATCGACAATATTCGCATTAACTATACTTTTCTAAAAAATATGAAAACGACACAACAAGATGTTTATTTTTTTTTATGTTATAAAACACTTCAAACGTACTTAGCCAAATGAATAACTTCTAATGCATTGGATACAATTTTGTGATGACTACATATCCGTGACTAATTCAAAATTCCTTACGAGGATGTCAGTGTGCTCAGCGCAGCGTCACAGCTTACTTTTGGTATAAAATATGTACCTATAGTAGAATATCAGAACATACGATTACGTGAAAACAATTCGGTATATCGCTGCGAAGCTGCGCTGCTTACAATGACACCTACAATATCTTACTCCTATGCAAATCACGCTTGTCGAAACCTTGCCGCTTCCAGTCCAAGCAAAAATATACAAATGTTTTTTTTTTAAAGCTGTACAATTTATACACCATCATCTTAGCGACCGCCCTAGTCGTGTGGCCACATGATCTCACGGAGACATCGTATATAATATTTAACAAGTGATCGTCTGTCGGCTCCACGTGGCGGTGGTAAGGGACGCGCTACCCATGATCTCAGTCTCGTCGCAAATCGACTCCTAAAAATAAATGACCGTTGTGATCGTACATTAAGCAGTGTCTTGCTCGAAGCCTGCAGCCCCGGCCGCGGAGCGCTGCACTACAACAAATGACTAAGCCCCACGTGTGTACGAACCCGACGAATACTTTGGAACGCCCCGAGCGACCGCGGCTGCAGCGTCATCACTGATAACACTCCTCTGACTATTCTTTACAAGTATCATTAGTCTATTCAAAAATGATATACTTCCGTCGTAAGGCTAACAATCAAACAAAAGAGAATCGCAATCATACAAATTGACATGAGCCCAGAGCCACGTGTGTTTGTACACAAGGTGAAATGTTTCATTCAGTCTTGTAGGAATATAGAGCCAGTTCCCTCGGGACTCGACGGGGACACCGATTGAAACAAATTACGTTTTAACACTATTGTATTGATTTTCTATATAAATTATTGCACACTTAATAATAACATTTATCGAATTAACCAATCGTCAATATGGTCATGTTTGTCACAAAAGCATGTATTGAAAAAGTAAATCGTTACTTACATTTTATATCTTATTTTAATAAATTTCTGGTTATCTCTTAAAAAACTATAATAATAGATATAAATAAAGATAGGAAATTATGTGGCGTCACTATAGGAACGGAGCCAATTTAAATATTATTATATTCGTTTCCATACAAATCGAACTTAGGTAAACAATGACTAAATAAAGTTAAATCTAAAGAAGTCATACAAGCAGTAGGTTGAATGAACCCCGCTGAGGCCGACACGACGGATGAAACAGGTCTACGGCCCGGAGCAGCGGCGATAATGAAATAAAACCTACAAAGAAATTATTGTATTCAAGAGAATCTAACTGTTCCGAACCAGTTCCTTGCACGATCTCTTTTGCAACGTAACATTAAATACTTCATCAATACACACTTATTGATAATCACGTAAAACAAATCAAGAATCACAACCTGCGCGGACAGAGGGAGGGTACATTCAACCCACAGCGGACGAAAGAAGTTCATCAACACACAAACTTATTATAAAGTCACAATAATGGCTGTTTATCCACTACTCCAGTATCAAGACAACCACACAAGTAATGAACGCAAACAACGTACAAAAATAATATTTCACTGTTTCATTAATAACGGAACAAAGCGATATACTCTACTCGGTAAGTATTTGTTAAACTACGGGTGTTGATGAATCATGATCGAACGACCTAATGTACAAATCTGTGGATTTGTTCGAACTATGTGCTGGAATGGACATCATCGATGCGAGTGAGGCCATGAAAATAATGCAAGTGATGTCGATGAGGTAAAGTAAATCTCACGTCTTGAAAAGACAACATATAATTTACAAGTTTCGGTGAAAATTAAACGTAATTCACTACGGACGGGAACACAAAAATAAACATTCTGCCAACCGCACATGGCTTAGAATTCAAACTTATTTATTGCTAAATATTAAACGCCCGTTTCAATAGTATGATCAACTTGGGAACCTAACGTTACAGTGGTGATCGGGATGATTCGTGGGTGCTCGAAAGCAATATCTATTAAATTGACATAGTTTTAACAACCTGACCGAAAGGCGCTCGAATTTCTTAGTTCCAAACTACAGAAAGAACACAACATCGAAAAAATTCAGCGACAGCTCAAGATTAGCCCACCTTGGACCTCCTGTTAGAATGTATGATTTATCTAAGTTTCAGAATAACTAACACAAACTATTCATTTCCTAGTAAAGTCCTATGACCGCGTTTAGTGTTTGCACTGTTGACAAGTACTATTTCTTATACAATGTCAATAGTAATGACAACAGAAAATTGTAATGTTTTGTTATTCAATGCATCGAGTATCTAAATGGAAGTGTTCTCTATTCATTAACAATTAACGCAATAAAGGTATATAACTGGTACATACGGGTATAACGTTTTGTATAGGTACTATATTCTGAAATATATGATTGCCAACCACTCAATACATTTTAATGCACCTTTTTGTTACGCGTAAGGTCAAAATGAAACTAAAACTTATGATAGCTTCGTATAATGAGTTAGCATTATGGATTACTCAAAATTACAAAATCTAAAATTATATTGAATAAAAATTCTGATAATTGAGGATCGGGGTAGCATACGATTGTTAAAATAAATCGGCAATATATTTTTTCATACATTTAAACCCAGTTGCTCGATATATTTTGGTAAAATTAGAGTGCGATGCAAGTATTATATTAACTTTACAACTAATAACAACGCATCAACTATCTCTCTTTTTATTGCCTTAGAACGTCTGTTAACAATTACACTATATAACAAAAATATGTCAATCACCAAAAAATGTTCTAGATTACTTTAAACGCTCTCTTTGCATCGTCACTATAATTTGAACCATCAATAACACGAGTCTTAATCTCAATTTATGGCTTACTAATTATTAGCCTTTAAAAGTTTTCCCTTGAAAGTTCGAATAATTTATCTTAGTCTAGCGAATTACTTACCGCGTTAGAAGAAATACGCCTAGCGTGAACCGGCCGCAGACGCTAGGCGTATTTTAGGCATTCAACGTAACATATAATTTACTGTCACTATAATTCCATACCATCAAAAAACGGTCGTGAAACCTAGCCACCTAGGTAAGTACATTGCTGCATAATACAGGTACGTATAGACAATGTATGGGAGCAACTGGGTGTAATGTGTGGAGGGATGCGGCTATATGCGGGCGTACGTTCTGTGCGTGCGGGGCGCGGGCGGGCGTGCGGGCGGGGGGGCGGGTCACGTGCTCTCGCGTCACTTGCCGGCCCGGGCCGCGCACTTCTTCTTTTTGCGCTTGAAGAAACAACAGCATCTGGAATACACAGATTGCCTGCATGACGATTTACAGAGTCTGTCAGGTAACTAGCTGATATGGTGGGACACATTCGCTGCGAAAGACACACTGGTAAAAGAAAACAAAACAGGAACTATTTTACAATTCATTGATAATGAGTGCAGTACCCAGCCTATAACCTGTGCGTGTTTCCATAAGATCCACTTTGTTAGTTCACTTTTGCAGCGAAAGTGTTCAGGTGTCTACACACTGAAGCCGCCTGGTCTACCGGCACGAACCCGACGCGAGCTAGTGGACCAAACCGCGCGATCCACTATGCCCAGTAGAGCATGCGGATTGATCCGCCAGGTACGTGCCAGCGGGCGGCTTCGGTGTGTAGACACCTTTAGGTGATTGTGAATATGATGAGTATATGCTTAGAAATACAACATCAAAAGTGAGGATTGCAATAAATGGGACGTGGCTGTGAACAGTAAATCAGGTTCTATGAATATGAATTATGTTTGATGGTGTATTATGAAGATGGCTGACATTTTATTAGTCTTCTAGAACTTTACATTGAAATTGACATAGCACTATAATCCTCTTCTTGGTGTTTCCTTGCGGATTTGAATAGCAGGAGCGAGAGCAGGAGTGCCAGACTTTTACTGAATAAAACCCAGTGTTCTTTCTGTTGCCCTTTTTTGCAAGGGCTACTGTAACTCCTTCCAACAATCCTCTGCCATGATAGGCGTCGCCCTTAACTGGCCCCGTGAATTTTGCTGACAACTCTGCGACGCGCTTTGAACACAACGCACCGTCGACTCGGCTTTGGTCCTTAGCGGACGGCCAGATGGCGAGCTACCCATTGCTCACCGTCTACAAGCCCGTGACGTCGACAAACACATAACGCCATCCGGAAAACTCTGCAGATCATAAAATCTTCGTGCAGGAATCGAACCCACAGCATGTAGTGTTGTACCCAATCGCTCACCACAGTAACGACAATACCGTCATATTTCACACATCGAGCCTTTTCAGAAAGAACATCGTAAGTGGGAAAGAAAATTTGTTTTTATTGATTGGTAGTTATATGAATAATGCGTTATTTTTTTTTTTTAGGATATTGTCATAAATACTTTTTTAAAACCCCATTCATAAAAAAACGCACATTATCGCTCACGATATTCTTCCTGAAAATCGACACGACCTTTCCTTGCATTGATCGATATTTTCTTAATGATGGTGACATGAACGATCATCGAATGTTAATGTTTATGAAGATGAGATGCCAAGCACCCAACCACCAAGCATGTTAAACTAAAAATAGGTAAAAATAAAATAAAAAAGGAATGCATACAGTTGGAACACTGACTTGGTGTCGTCTACCACGTCGACCTCGTGGTGTGGCTGTGTGATGGGCGTGTTGCTGTGCCCCGCCGTGGGGTCGTCCGCCCCTAACTCGCCGTTCGTTGAACTAACCACCTGGAGAGTAATGGGGTGATTTCTTGATAACTTAAAGTTCGTTTTAAAAAGGTAGGTTTGGATTTATACTACAAAATTATTCATAAATGTATCTTCGATTGCATCACTGCTTACCATCTGGTGGGATCGCTATCAAGCACTAGTTTATATCAATTAAAAAAAATGATACAGATATTTACCTGTATCATTACATTTTATGTATTGTTACGCCATTAAACGTGAACCCGCCATATCTCCGAGAAAATAAAGAGTAGCACGTAATAATTAAAACGCATTGCTGTTCGAAAGGTCTAGAATGGTTCTACGTAGCCAGCCTTAGAAAAATCTCGAAACATCCACAAAGTACTTACAACTAGTGGGTAGGCATTTATCTAGGATAAGGGAAATGATACTCTCCGACGTTAACAATAGAGTCGAAATTCGCATGAAAGTGACTCTTATTACCACGAGTAATAAAAATGATTTATGACTTCGAGAAGCGATTCAATTGTTCTGGAATTCTGGATCGTTCGTGGGACGTCGGTATCTAGAATTTTCTTGGCTCCGCATATAAATACGAGCCCCCGGCCGGAAGCGAGTCAGTTGTGATTTCGACTGCGATCAAGAGCGAACTACCCTAGTACTCGAAGTGATTTTACTCAACGACCTAAGCGATAGTGTAACGGTACTCTAGTGTTAATTGCGATTTGGATTATTGTTGACTGGACTATTTTGTTATTGTTAGTGGCAAATAAAGTTCTCTCGTCAGTAAATCGGCATTTGATTACCCACGTACGTAACAACTGGTGTCAGAAGTGAAATGCCATTAACACCGAGAGACGACGAACAGCGACCACGAACAAGAAGGCAAATGGAGATGGATGCTGCGCGTCATCGTATGGAGGAGGAAGATCAGGCTGGTATGGTAGCAACAGAAGCTGCTGAGGCGCCAACAGGACCATCCTCGGAATTGAACCTCGCTGCGGTGTTGGCCGCCATGCAAGCTAGTATGGAAGCTGTCCGCCGCGACCAGGAAGCCGCTCGCCGCGACCAGGAAGCCGCTCGCCGCGAACAAGAGGCCAACCAGCGTAAGCTTCAGGACCTAATCGCAGCGAACCAGGAAGAAGCTCGCCGCGAACAGGAAGCCGCTCACCGCGATCAGGAGGCCAACCAGCGCAAGCTCCAGGACCTCATCGCGGCTAATCAAGAAGCTGCTCGCCGCGAACAGGAGGCTAAGCAGAACCTAATCCTCGATAAGATCGATCACGGCCTCGTCACGTTGGGCGAGAAGGTAAAGAATCTCACCGTAGAGGTCAAGGAGGTTTCCGCCCGAGCTGATAGCCTCGAAACAAGCCTGCTGGACATCAACAAAAAAATTATCAAGCTCGAAGCACGCGAACCCGTTGCTGTCGGCTCATCATCGCACACCCCCTGTGCATCTGCCGCAAAATTTGATGTGCCGCGTTTTGATGGCACGTCTTCCTGGACGGCATTTAAGTACCAATTCGAGACATTGGTCGAAACAAACCGCTGGGATGATAAGCAGTCTTTTGCGGCATTAACTTTGGCTCTACGAGGGGACGCCCTGCTAGTCCTAGAGAACCTCCCTGCGGACGGCAGGACATTGGAGCGTCTCATGGAGGGACTGGACACTCGTTATGGAGACAAACACCTCGAGCACGTTTTCCGCGCGAAGTTACGCGAGAGAACGCAGAGGTCGAACGAGAGCCTCCAGCAGTGGGGAGTCGAGGTTGAACGGCTGGTCCGGCGTGCATACATGTCGATGACACCAGAGATGGTGGAAGTGAATCTGGTGCAAGCATTTATCGACGGTCTACGGGATCCTGAAGTCAGGGCTACAGTGCGACTCGGACACCACCAATCTTTAAAGAGTGCGATGGCACACGCTTTGGAAGTGGAAGCAGTACGACACGATTCTCGTACGCATAGGGTTCGGGAAGTGGTGGTCTCGCCTACAACGCAACCACGTCACCGAGAAGTGGTGGCTTCTTCTTCAGCAAAGTCCCGCTATATCCCGACGTGTTACGGGTGCGGAGAAAAAGGGCACATTCGTACCGATTGCCCCAAGAGGAAGAGGGGGAGTGTGGACTCCGGAACTCAAGTTAACGAGGAGTCGTTAAACTAAATGTCGCCAGGGCCGCGGGGCGGGTGCTGGCTGGTCAATTGAAGGCCCCAACCATCACCATCAATCAAGTTCACAACGGAAATAGTTTAATCATCGAAGGGACGCTGAATCATCGGGCTTGCAATTTTACCATTGACACGGGGGCGTCACGGACTGTTATAAGACCTGAGTTGCTGAAACGCACCATCTTGTGGCAAAGAGAGTCCCCATCCTGCCGACTTCAGACAGCAACCGGCCAGCCAGTCTCCGTCCTCGGTGATACAGAAATTGAGATCAAAATCGGTGATCAAGTGTATATCCATCCTGCGTTAATTGCGAATATTACCGACGATTGCATACTGGGTCTCGACTTCTTGCGGAATAACCGATGTATTTTAGATATCGACAGGGGAGTATTGAAATTCCCAGATCAAGAAGTCTTCCTGCAAGGAATTAAGTCATGCAACCTCTATTGTTTAAAAAATACTACACTGGCTCCGAGAACAGAAACCTTAGTCGAAGTAAAGTTTCCCAAGAAAATCAGGCAATCAAGATGTGTTTTGGTAGAGGATACTGGCCGGCACCCGGAGATCATCACCGCGAGGACATTAGTTATGACGACAGGAAAATCCAAGGTCAGGATTGTGAACCTTGGGAAAGAAGAGGTCCAACTGAAGAAAAACAGTGTTGTTGGGAGATGTGAAGAAGTTCAGTATCTCCGTCAAATCAATAAATCTCCAGCAAAGCAAGACACGACCAAAGTCGAAACTGATCACATCCAGCAACTTCTGGAAAATTCTAAGAGCAACTTATCGACTTCGGAACTACAGCAAGCCAAGGAATTTCTGCTGCGGTTTCGAGATATCTTTGCAACGGGAAAAGACTGCGGGAGAACAGGTCTCGTCAAGCATGAGATAGATACAGGTGATGCGAGACCAATTAAACAGAGACCGCGCCGCATACCCTGGGCTAAGGAATCTGAGGTAGCAGAAATGGTAAAGGACATGGCTGATAGCGGAATAATTGAGCCTTCTACGAGTCCATGGTCTTCTCCAGTCGTTCTGGTGAAGAAGAAGGACGGCAGTACAAGATTCTGTGTGGACTACAGATTGCTGAATAATGTAACAAAGAAGGACAGTTATCCCTTACCAAGGATAGACGATACGCTGGATATGCTCAGTGGCATGAAGTGGTTTTCGACCATTGATTTGAAAAGTGGCTACTGGCAAGTGGAAATCAGCGAGAAAGATAAAGAAAAGACAGCGTTCAGTACGGGTATTGGCAGCGGCCTGTGGCAATTTAATGTCATGCCTTTTGGGTTATGCAACGCTCCAGCGACGTTTGAACGCCTCATGGAGAGAGTCATGGTGGGCCTTCTTGGTGACGTCTGTCTGGTATATTTGGATGACGTCATTATAATGGGTCGCACTTTTAAGGAAAACCTGAGGAATATGGAGAAAGTGTTCACCAGGATACGAGGGGCTAACCTAAAACTAAGCCCAAAGAAGTGCGCCCTGTTCAAGAAGGAGGTCAGCTACCTAGGACATGTTATTGCCGCTGACGGGGTGAGAACCGACCCTGAGAAGATAAAGGCAGTCCAACAGTGGCCGGTTCCAAAGAACAAAACGGAAGTACGTGCATTTCTAGGGTTGTGCACATACTACAGGCGGTTTGTCAAGAATTTTTCAAACATTGCAAAACCTCTACATCAGCTGACTGAGGATAAACGAGATTTTATCTGGAACGACGACTGTGAGTCAGCATTCAACGAGCTAAAAGAACGGTTATGTGAAGCGCCTATACTGGGGTACCCGAGCAGAGACGGAAGATTTGTCGTTGATACCGATGCCAGCAACACGGGAATTGGTGGAGTGTTGTCACAGGTGCAAGGTGACAGACAGGTCGTAATCGCTTACTTCAGTAAGGCACTTTCAAAGCCAGAAAGAAACTACTGCGTGACTCGACGAGAACTGCTGGCTGTGGTTAAAACCTTGCAGCATTTCCACAAGTACCTCATAGGAAGACAATTTACGTTGAGGACGGATCACGCTGCATTGAAATGGCTTCTACAATTTAAAAACCCTGAGGGCCAAGTTGCAAGATGGCTCGAGCAGCTGCAGGAATTTAACTTTGTAACAGAACATCGTAGTGGAAAAGGGCATAACAATGCTGACGCCCTGTCGCGACGTCCATGTAATGAGGACTGCAGACACTGCCAGCAGAATGAAGCCCGAGAACGCATTAATTTAATTAGGGCTGAAGGCAACTTCAAGAAGTCCCAGGAAGAAGATGACGATATTCGACCTATACTGGACTGGAAGCGTAGCGGAACAAGGCCCCAGTGGAGTGAAGTATCGTCACATAGTCCCGTTACAAAGAGCTACTGGGCACAGTGGGACAGTTTAGTCCTAGAAAATGATGTGCTTTGTAGGAAATGGGAATCGAACGATGGCAAGGAGGTGACCACACAAGTGATAGTACCACGATGTGAAGTAGTCCCCCTGCTACAGGAAATACACGATGGTGCTTCTGGAGGACACCTAGGCATCAAGAAAACTCTACTGAAAGTGAGACAGCGGTATTACTGGCTCAATTGTAGAGATGACATAGAGCAATGGTGTCGGAAATGTACAGCGTGCGCATCGGTGAAAGGACCACAGACTAGGAGCAGGGGCAGGCTTCAGCTGTACAATGTGGGAGCCCCATGGGAACGCATCGCTATCGACGTCGCTGGACCTTTTCCAGTTACAAATGACGGAAACAAGTACATAGTGGTGATCCAGGACTATTTCACAAAGTGGCCCGAAGTCTTCGCCATACCCAATCAGGAAGCGACGACAGTGGCGAAGAAGGTGGTCGAAGAAGTAGTATGTCGGTATGGCGCACCTTTGGAAATCCATTCCGATCAAGGCCGTAACTTCGAATCTGCGCTGTTCCAGGAAATGTGTACTCTTCTGGGAATTTTTAAGACACGCACAACACCTGCGCATCCTCAGTCGGACGGAATGGTGGAAAGGTTTAACCAAACCCTGGAGAATCACCTGGCTAAGGTTGTCGATGACCATCAGAAGGACTGGGACCGGTATATTCCACTATTTCTGATGTCTTACCGATCGGCAGTGCATGATAGCACGGGACATACCCCAGCAAGAGTGAATTTCGGCAGGGAGATGAGACTTCCAGTCGATGCCATAACTGGCGTGCCACCTGACAAGACTAAGCCAGTTACGGACTACGTAAGTGACCTTCAAGATCAATTGGACGAAGTGCATAAACGAGTTCGTGAGAATAGCATGAACACCAGCGTAAAAATGAAAACTAGATACGACCGTAATGCCAATGCCAAGGGATTTGAGGAAGGTACACTGGTCTGGCTTCACAACCCGCTTCGACGGAAAGGGAAGTCGCCGAAACTCCAAGCTCGATGGGAGGGACCTTACACCGTGTTAAAAAGGATTAATGACGTGACCTACCGCATCAAGAAAGGGCTAAGAGGGAAACCCAAGGTTGTCCATGTGGATAGATTGGCGCCGTATCACGGATCTAATAATGCTCGGGACGAGCATGACTAAGAGGGGGGCACTGTTACGCCATTAAACGTGAACCCGCCATATCTCCGAGAAAATAAAGAGTAGCACGTAATAATTAAAACGCATTGCTGTTCGAAAGGTCTAGAATGGTTCTACGTAGCCAGCCTTAGAAAAATCTCGAAACATCCACAAAGTACTTACAACTAGTGGGTAGGCATTTATCTAGGATAAGGGAAATGATACTCTCCGACGTTAACAATAGAGTCGAAATTCGCATGAAAGTGACTCTTATTACCACGAGTAATAAAAATGATTTATGACTTCGAGAAGCGATTCAATTGTTCTGGAATTCTGGATCGTTCGTGGGACGTCGGTATCTAGAATTTTCTTGGCTCCGCATATAAATACGAGCCCCCGGCCGGAAGCGAGTCAGTTGTGATTTCGACTGCGATCAAGAGCGAACTACCCTAGTACTCGAAGTGATTTTACTCAACGACCTAAGCGATAGTGTAACGGTACTCTAGTGTTAATTGCGATTTGGATTATTGTTGACTGGACTATTTTGTTATTGTTTGGGGTGAATAAAGTTGTCTCTTAGTAAATCGGCATTTGATTACCCACGTACGTAACAGTATAAAAATGCTTCAACGAGACATTTCAAGTAGCGTCTTCATGATTCATGGCGCTCATAGTTTGTAGATTATTTAGGTTTTGGGAAGATACATAATATTATGGATTTCTGTCATAGATGCAACGGTTATCTATAGAAGTTAAAGACAATTTTATTAAGCAAAAGTTATTTATAATGACTAGATACTTAAATTTAAAATATAAGATCTTATTTACACAAAAAACATCTTTCTTACAACATAGATCTTGTTCCTATCTACTATAGCCCATATCTAACACGTAACCTTAACTAAAATGGGATTCGTGGGTCCTATAATATACGGTTTTAAGGAAGTGTGAGTTCTAAATTCACGTAAAAAAAAATAATGTTTTTGTATTAAATAACAAAGCTCCCCTTGATAATGCAAGTGATGAAAGAAATTTGATGCAAAATTAAACAAGTGAGTTTTTTTTTAATATTATTTAACAAAGGACTACATTTTTCAATATCTTCTGGTGTGTCCAGACCTGGTGAATGTGCCGTCCGCTCGCGAGCCACTTGCGACCGGCGCGCATGCATTTCGCGCTCGGCTCGTTCGTATGAAACCCCTGCGCCGCGCGCGGTTTGTACGAATATATAGTTCGCAAGCGGTTCGCGCACGGCTCGCGAGCGGCCTGATCTTGACGCACCATTATGTAGGTTATTTTATGAAATTATTTAAATGAAAAACAGGAGCAACAGAATCGATAAGATATTTTTGTCGACTCTTCGATTAACCGTTTATTTTGTAGCAACTAACATTATCAAGGGGTCAAAATATGTACAAGAAAAAAAGCGTCAAAACTTCAGTGAAAACGAAAATACTGGTTGCAAATAAATGCGTGCAGTGTCACGGAAACATAAAATAAATTAGCGTCCTAATTAGAAGCTCAATCGTGTACAATACTTTATGAATGAATATTGGCAGTGCTTGGTTTAAAGCTTTTGCAGTTTGGCCGGACTGGGCGATTTAAATATTTCCCTCTTAACGAAACATACCGACTTCTCTGGTTAAGAGCGCCTACACAAAACTGCGATAAAATGAGATACGACGCCGTATCGCAAGTCGCTGCGGTTCAGGTGAAACAATGTGCGACGCGAATCAATTCGCAAGTTCTTTCGATGCGTAGTGCGAGCTTGTAAATTTTTATAATGCGACGATGCATCGTAGTTTTGTGTTTGGGCCGTTATAAAGAAGTGCCATTTTAATAACATAGGTACTTGTGAAATAATTGATAGTGTATTGGGTGAGTTAACACGCTTGATGATGTATGAGGGTAAAAATAAATAACATTGTGAACAGTTTTTCAGTTTCAATTTGTACTCCATTCATAACAAGATCAAACATTTAAGCAAACCTTTTTAGTGTCCGCTCAACCGATTTTGACTTATATTCCGTCGACATAAGGATGGCAATAAAAGCAAACAAGTGGTTGCAATACCAACTACTGCAGCCGCCATTTGTCAAGCCACCAACGCAATAAAGGTCAAAATCGATTGAAAGGACATTAAAAAAAGGTTTGTTTAAATGACTAATCTTATTGGGAATGTAGTATACAGATAAAAAGTTAAACATTCTTCGTAAAACTTCTCTACACTGGAATATTTAAAGTAAACGTCCATATATATAATGGACATGTTTTTAATTATCCACCCACTTCTACAAAAAAATAAGAGGAAAATATTCAAAAAAGCTGTAGTGACCTCACTGGTAGCACATAAGCGACATGCAGACAGTCACACAGGGATTGCCGCAAATATGTTTCAAAACTGACCGTGGAAACCGATCCGGGAAATTTCACATACCGAAAATGTTTATTCTTCAATAGCTAAAAAATAAATACACCAATATACATTCACAATTCACGTTTAAAAATAATAATAATAATGCAAACATAATAGTAAAGACATGCATACATAGTGTGTTTGTGTACTTTTATTAAAGTGCCTACAGTTATTGGACTTTTGTGGGCTCTAAATACATTGTGGCTTAATTACTTAGATGGGTAAATTAGAAAGTCTTGTTCTTAGATGTCTAAACATAACTAAAGTAAAATATTGAAATTATTGAGAAAATAATCAATGAAAAATAGTCCTGTGATCTCCAGCTATAAGTCAAGTTGCATTCATTTTCTCTAGTATTAATCTCGAGATAGGAAAGGCCAAACCAGAAACGAATCAAATACATTATATTTCAAATAAGCCATTTACAGGCACTTTTGAGTTACAGGATCTTCATATGACTTTTCGAAGCACAGACAAGTAATTCTAATTTTTATTTTTATTTTGGTTTTGGCACGTCCTATTTTAACATTATATTTAAAAAAAAATAGATGAAACAAGACGCCATATTAAAAACATATAATCCTTATATCTGACCTGCACTGATCCGTGCCTATCAGCGGGTGTAAGGTGCCCGGTATTAAGCGGCGTGGCCTTCCCGCTATGAGGCCAGTTACCGCCCGTGTTCGCCGTGCCGCCTGTACCGAAATCCTTCGTCTTTGCCAACGCTGCCATCTAGAGAAACATGCGAAATTGAGCTTAGATACAGGGAGAATAAGGGCCAGATTAGATTGTTAAACAGGTACTTGACTTTGGGCATTACGGGCGCAAAAATGGCGTCAATAGTCGTGGCGTAACGGCGCAGCAATGCGCAATCAATTCGAAAGTTTCTGCAATGCGGCGTGCGAGCTCGTAGATCGTCGTTTTATAATGCAACGTTAGATCACAGTTTTGTTAATAAGGCCTTGTGGCTTGTGCGAACTGATGAAGTTTAGCTAGTGGTAAAAAGGGCAACGTATTACAGGTAAACACAGCACAAAGGGCTTAGCTGATAATGTATTTCGATAAATATTTACCATTGGCTTGAGCGAGAGGACGTTAGTAAAATAATATAAGAAGTCAAGTACCTGTTTATAATGTAATCTATGTTTTGAACATTAAAAAAAATAGTTTATTTACTTTGCTTATATAAAAAAGTAATTAAATATTTCGATACTAACAAAAAATTATATACTGTTATATAATATACAGAAGTTTTATAGTTATAGTTTTAATTTGTTTAGCCTGTTGTTACGACTTTTACAAGTGATTAAATAAATAAATAGATTATAAACTCAATATTAATTAAATAAAAGCAACCAACAAAACCTGTATTATTCTATTACATAAATATTTATGTAGGTATCAACTATCAGCTGGTTTTAGCAAAACTTTGGGGTTCACAAACAAACGAACACAAGGAAAGTCACAAATTTCAGTGTACGGAACACACGAAACTAAGAATAAATTCAGGAGACTACCACAAAAATAAAAGAACATGGAAACTTCTATATTAATATGCGCGCGCGCAGGGTTAATTACGACACAATGGTTGCAGTAGACCTCCTGAAAGTGAATAAGATACAGAAACAACACTAACAGTTGTCATAAAGACCATTTGGAATGATAGCATTCTGGAAAACTCCACACGAAAACGTAATTCTGGTCTGTTAGAAGGAAACTAGCGATAAAAACCCTTGGAGCACTAAGCAAATGTTTTTTGGGGAGATGAACAACGAAAATTGATTTATTTTTACATCTAAAACTTTATTGATATCAAAATAGAAACAATAATTAATTATAATTTATCAGTATCAATACAACATGTAACTGGAATTTTATGCACACACTTAAACATTCCAATTAGAAATTTAAGTGAGTGAGTTTTAGTTGATTTAGATGTAACATGCTGTGGGCGAGCTTGCTACCTCCACTTTGTCACATAAACCTTTGAAAGGTTTCAGACAAGTGTATTTGTTGCATTCAATGTAATCTAATGTATCTACACTAATATAATAAAGAGGTAAAGTTTGTTTTTTTTATTTGTAGGAGGTAATCTCGGGAAGTAATGGTCCGATTGCGAAAATTTTTTCACCGATAGAAAACTGCTTTATTCCTGAGTGACATTGACTATATTTTATGTACACGGGCGAAGCTGCGGGCACAAGCTAGTGGAATAATAAAAAAAAATACAATCTTAATTTAAGCACTGATTAGGCAGTATTGTTTTATTTAGTTTCACTCGTCCCGATGTTTAGATGTCTGTAATCAAATCTTGCAAATTAAATTTGACCCGGTTACCGATTGAGCTGAAATTTTTGTAAGCATATTTCAATCAGATGACAATGCAAAATTATTATGACACGGAGCTGATCTGATGATGGATCCGGAAGGTATATACAGATAATCCTATCAAGTTTGAGCTTTTTGGAATGATCTTGATGAGTATTAATTATATCAAAATATACAGCGCTATAAAAGTTTGCTATGAAAAAATGTTTTTCTTTGAAAGTTGTGTATGAAATTGGTTATTCTAACTGTAGGCAAATAATATGGGAATCGACACTACACTGCTAGCTCATCGGTATTGGAATCACGTACGGTACGCACGAACACAAAAAGACTAGCGACGCAAACAAGATTTGTAAATAATTTATCAAAATAATAATTTTTATTAGTATTTACAAAGAAATCAACAATTATTTTAGGATGAATAAATTTTACCTACTTTAAAATTAGCTGAAATCGATTCAGTAGCTGCTCTAAACATACTTTCAGATGTACGTTTATTTTGTCACATGTTGTATAACTGTACTATAATTGTTACTTTGCAAACATTAAATCTAAAGTCGAAAAACAGATGTAAAAATAAAACACAAAATGGAGAAAAAAAAAACAGCACAGGGTCACAATCAACAAATTTCAGAGCAAACACAATTGGATATTTATAATTGAAAATATCAGCGGAATATTTTGAATAGACAGTATTGAGGCGAGCGTCAAGGGCAATGGGTATTAATAAAAGATTGCTTCTTAAAAAGCCACCAAACCTCTTCAGATATGAGCGCCGCTTCATCGTCCTCAACCAAACCAATCATATAATCACACAACTCATCCTGCACCGACAAAAAAGCTATATCAGGGGCCGTACAGTGAAGCGTAAAGGTCACAGCTCATTAGAACCACCCGGCACCCACTCCGCACCGCCTCGCCTCCTGCGGCTAGTATTCTTTATATGGGCTTGTATGGGTATGCGCTCACTATATCAACTCCGTAGCGTCACCGGATCGCCTCGATCGTAAGCCCTCCACGCGCGGACGATGGGTGGACCACTCGGTGACAACTCGCTGCTCGCATGCTTGAGCTTTGCGTTGACTGCGCATTGCCCACGCGCGGGTCCCGAGTGGACCGCGCGCTGCCCGCGAATTATTCACGCAAGGATGATACTTAGCGATGCTCCGCTACCCACCCTCCCTTCATTCCCAGCCTTTTTTTCGGACGTATTGTTTTTGTTTTCAAAATGAATAAAGAAAAACTACTCGAAAATTCGTGGACCAAGTGACGTCCACTCGTTAACCACTCGGCGTTCACTCGTTGACCGCGCGGGGTCCACTGGTTGACCGCACGACGTTTATTGGTGATAACGCGGCGTCCACCCATGGACCACCTGTCGACAAAGAGTGGACGTCGTGCGACGAGGCGGTGCGGTGCGGAGTGGGTGTCGGGTGGCTCTAATGAGCTGTGACCTTTAGAGCCATGATTTGTAGGGTGCGGAGAAAAGATGGCAATTCTTAGAAAGCAAGCAGCCAGCCGATATTCCGATTCCCATGTCAAATTTAGCTAGAAATGCCGGTTGCAGACCAAGAGAGACGTTAAGTCACCTTAGTACTAAAGTATAAAATTATAATGGTCAGTTATGCCAGTTATGCTGCTCATTCACCATCATTCTTCTTGATCAAGCCAAATTAACCGTGTTTGGGGATATCTTGCATGTCCCTTCAAAAAGGCTCCCCTCTCGCTCTACCCAGAGTGGGAAAAGTTATTTGATGATTTCCCTCCCTCAAAAAAAACTAATCTTACTTAGCTAAAGTGTGATCTATTCAGTCTGCAACCGTCTTAAAGGTCTCATGTGCATGTTGCGAAGCTATTTAAATTTTAAAAAGTAACTGCATTGCAAGAGTCCCCGCGTAAATATCAAAACAACGATTGCGGCCGCTTCGTTTCGCACCCACGTGAGATTGTTTACGTGGGCCACAGTAACAGAAAGTCTTATTTGTTCATCTCGCGCCGCATCGCTTCGCGTTCACGTTGAAACGTTTACTTAATACACCGCGTTAGGCATTTTGGTGCTACTCCCTGTGTATAGCTCAATCTCTTTTTCGCGCCTGATTAATGATTGTTCTAACACTTCACTGTACGCCCCGAGTTCAGGCCATGAGCATTGCTTCACATTCCAATGCATAAGAACAGTTTATAACAATCCCGTCATGTCCAATCGTTACATCTCTCAATTGAAACTTTAATTTCAATTTAAAATAAATCTTTTTAAGATAAAAAAAAAAACAAAGTAGGTATTTACATAAATGCCCGACTGTTTTAGTAGTAATTTTATTCAACAAAAAATAATTATTTCGAAATTAACTGTGAAATAAAGTATTAAATAAAAGCGGCGATACACTTGCCTGTAACTGGTACAAAAGTATGCAAGTAGTAAGCATGCCAGTGTACCACAAAAAGTTCTGAGGCACTACCATACTCAACGCCATCCATTTGACGACCTAAACTGAACTGTTAAAGGGATAGAGCTATATCTAATGTATAGCTGCATCCCTTTTTCTCGCTCGCACGCTTAACATTTTAACACATCATGGTAAAGCCTTAGATCGGTGTATAACACTGTGGCATTCAAGTTACTTGCATACTTATATGCCAGTTACATGCGTATTGTTGCCTTAAAAAATAGATAAAAAAAGAAAGATTCTGATGACTGAAGTAACGCTTTGAATTACCTTTACTCTTAATGTGATAGTTACCTTGTGGAAGGGCTGATGGCTGTCGCGGTTGGGTGAGACAACGATTTCCTGTCCAGTCTGGATCGAACCCACCGGGGTAGACTGAAATCATACCGACATCACATTCAATACAAAATTCGACTAAATAGCCTCAATTTACTCTAACTAAAGGTACAAATTAGTTTTACAGATACAATTTTCAAAGTTAGGCTGCTCGCCTATTTGGTGACCGTGACCAGCATCTTACACTATTTATATTGTAACTAGCTTTTGCCCGCGACTTCTTTTGTGTAGACAATAGAGTTGAGTTCAGAAAGAAAATTAAAAATGCGTTTTTAAATTTTCTTAATTTTTCTTTTCGTAAGTTCTTCTAAAGTGTCAGAGAACTGAAAAGAAAAGATGATTGAAAGCGATAAAGTCGTTTTCAAGTTCTGGCGTGACCAAGGAAACTAAGGATTCATATTGCTTGACCACCATCTCACCTGATGGTAAGCGATTTCAGAGTAATTACCTCTGTTAGGTTGCGCTCTCCGCAACGTACAAAAAGTCTCTATACTTATAGTGTAAGATTTTGGTCGCGGTATCCAAGTGTCCATAGCTACAATTTCTTCTCATGACATAAAGATGCACATTCTGGTATATAGAACTAAAATTTAAAAGAAGTGTTTACTAATATTTGCACCTCAAAAGCAACAACACTCATACACAATACTTATACATGCCAAAATACATTGAAATTTTGAATCTTAACAGTTCTGTAATAGGGTAGCTTTTATTTCCGTAAAAAAAAAAATCATTACGATAATATTCCGTCACCACTAACCTTGTCGGACTTATTCCTAACCACATTGGAGGGCGGTGCGTTGCGCAAGATTCGCATCACGTGAATGTTCGAGGGCTGTCCACACGCATCGAACAAAAGCGGTAAGCATGCATGCAACACCAACGTTAATGAACGAATGACCACAGACCACGCTAATATATGAACAACTTCTTTTTGGTCACCAAAGATTCAAAGAGTTTTATACCAAAAAACAGAGGTAAAGACCAAATTAAAAGTTCTTCAATTGTGATATTTTGTTGATGTGGCGAAATGTTGCAACAAAAAATATAGTTGAAAATGGACACCTGAACCATGCTCAAATTAAAAGCAAAAATTCAAAGAAAGTCTATTCAATATCTACACTAAAACACACTGATATGGGCATAAAATTTTTATTTTATTAAACAAATATAATAAATTATGCAACTTCTACCATTAGCGATGTTTTCTAAGGAAATATAATTCAAACAATTATTTTAATTCATTAATTATTTAGACCATCATCCGTTAAGGTACGATAGAAAAAGAAAAAAATATATTAACAAAAATTAATGTCCAAAGAACAAATTGTGAGAAAAGATTGCTTTTTAATGATGACGAGCCACGTTACGATATTTAATACAATTCTTGAAATAAGGCACATTCAGAAAGCAGCACAAAAACTTAGTGAACTAAGAAACATTACAGTATTTAGCAAAGAAAATTTGCAAAAGTTGACACTTACAGTACCATGATTTTTGTATTTACATCGCGCTTATTTGGCAGTAAATAAGTAAGATCAAAATTGGCGCATGCGATTTGATTTGACCGGAGCACTTGCAGGTTAAAATGGCGAAACGATGTGTATGTCAACTTTTGCAGAAGGATAAAGCCAGTGAGTTGAAAAAACATTCAAGCCAATGAGAAGACAAATTTTGTGCTTTGTGGCACAGCAGGGTATCCAAAGCAGGTTAAGAATCGCAAGCACATTATGTTCTATCGCGTCCCGAGGACATTACAAAGCCCTTACAGAAATCTAAGATTGCTTGATAAACGTTTTTATAGAACGCGATAGGACAGATGGCTATCTTTGGCTTACATGGAATTGAAAAGACTGGCAAGCCAAGTAAGAGCATAAGTTATAAAAAAAACATTGACTTATCTGTCACAGTTATTAGTCTGTGCACAGTTATTTTATCTTCGAAAACCACCTTATAAGCAAGAAAATAAAGATCACATTTACGTTGTCAGAGGTAAAATAACTTTGACGGACTGTTGACAAAAAAACTTAAGATGCAAAAGTATTTAATATAATGGAATTTATAAAGCTACTAAAAATGTATGATTGTGCTACATTTTCCTGCATGCGTTTTGTGCGTGAATGAAGTTTTACTTCGAAAAATGAATTTATACTTTTGCATCTTTTGTGTCTTGAGTAAATTCTGCCTAATATGCTTGGGATTCAGTCACAATAAGCATTAACATTACACATATTCTACATAACGACTTACAACGTCAACGTAACAAAAGTCGTTAAGTACAATGTTATATTTAATATGGCTTCTTTGAACAGTAAACAAACAGAAGCTGGTGTAAGCATAGCTGTTGTGCAAGGCCACGGGAAATGCAAGTAGGAACCAAGTTTCTGGATAGCTAAATATCTTCACAAATTACCACGAATCTAATGGATTTTTGCTATCAAGAATCTCGGTTAAAAGTTGTATATCGTTGCAAGCTCGGATTAGCCAAGTTAACAAGATTGAGAACAGTTATTAAGCGATAAACACATTACAATTAATATAACTAGACTCATACACGCGATACTTGGTTCCAAATAGTGGTCTCTAATTTCATTTATGTTTCTTATATGTGATTGAATCGGAAACACACCTTCGTTCCAACTGATGGTATCTGGTGATCGCTTATGGCCTTGTTTTGAGTTGGGAATAAAATAGATTCCGCCTACGTCGAATAAATCCTACAAACACCATCTCATTTATACCGCCAGGGTCGCACATGCACGACTAAATACTCCATCACCTCAGTCCTCTGTCACCTACGGGGATGAAGTGCTAAACGTGATGGTGAACCCTGGCGAACAGCATACGAAAATACTCGTCGGACCAATCCGACGCAAGCTGATAAAGGGTTAAAATCCAACGCGAACAATTGCCCATCTCAATGTGAAAGGTAGGTTTTACCACAGTGTACTTGGCAACAGATATAGAATATTCTAGAAACACTTTTCAATGACTTTGAGAATGTTCTTGTTCACGGATGCTAAACAGAAATAGCTCTCGCTACTGCCATAAATAAAAACAGTCCAGTCATTGATAGGAATCGAATTAATACTGTTTTGTTAGCTAAATTTAGAATGTTTGTTATAGACGCGATAACATTCTCAAGAAGAATGAGATTTAGACCGATACGTCTTGATTTTAGATAACATTGCAATTGTAGTCAGATTATGTCCAATGCAATGTCCAATGGTTTTGATTAGTAGATCTCATTCGAAGTAAAATCTGCTAATATATAAAGTGTATAAGTAGTTAGTGTAAGCTATTCTGTATTAGGAAATTTATTTAAACTTCATATCACAATACTGGTTCCTAGGGGGGATGTAATACAACAAGGCATTCTCGGCCAGTCAACATTTGGGTTAAAAAAGACAACACTGTGGAAACCGAAGAGCGAAATCTGATTTTTTTGCATTGAAATCCTTAAAACACTTCACATCAAAACGGCTTCTTCAAAATGCTGTAACTTTATTGGAACATTGAAAAAAAAAAGACATGTGTATCAAATATGCGAAAGCCACTTCGTTTGTTTGTTACGCCTTCACGCGTAAGCCGCTAAGCTGATCTTAGTGAAATTTTACATGAACATGGTTTAAGATCTGGGATACTTTTTATCAACATACCAAGCGGTTGAAGGCGGGGGCAGTAGCTTTTTGAGTATATGTCGTATATCATAATCGTACTTTACATTTTTTTTATCTCGAAACTCGCTTTCACCGCTTTTTGGCTTTCGCGGGCAGTATTGCACTATGTAAGGAGGGTTTACTAATTGAAAAAAAAAAAATTGTAGTATGGACGACTAAAGGTGTATATTGGATATGCTTTGGAGAGATTGAGATAATATAAGAGATAGCTTTAGAGAAAGGACGCTAGGCTCTGCTGTACACTGATTCATGTCGAATTCCTAATGCTTCAGCATAAAACTGCCAAAAACCTATTCTTCAGACTGTCAGGAACCGCTTTCATTTAGCTGTACACGACAAAAACGCCACATTCGATTTAATTATCATTTCAGATACCAAGAATCGCGTGTACGATTGTCAAGGAGCGCGTCCACTTATCGGCAAGAATGCAAATACTCCACATATCGGTGTTATCAAGGACGCGGTTGGAGTGAGACTTTCAAGAGCCGGTATTTGCCTATAAGTGAACGAAAACAGGCGCAGCCATTGTTAAAACTATAAAATCTAGTCAAGGTAAAGTTGACTGGATTTTTTTCTTCATATCAGGTCATGCTTTTAACGTTAACATTTGCGACGGTCCCGGACTTGCCTGTGAACATTGCTCATTATTACACTAGAGCTAGGATGCTCAAAACAGCCTTCCTGATTCCTTTTATTTCTTTCCTAATATCTTTGAGTAGGTGACCGAAAAACAATGAAATACATTGTTTTTCGGTCACCTACTCAAAGTCACACTAGTAATGAAAAACATTCATTGCTAGAAAATGTAGGGGATCGATTCAAGACGGTTTTATGTCTGTATTTCGTCTTTGAAGTTAAGAGAGTCAATAAATGCAGGCGGGTCAACGACCAGTATTGCAAATTTATCTGGCGCCTCATTCCTCATTTAATATGACAGGGATCATGTGATTTTGTTTTTTATCGGTTGGCTATTCACTGGTTCTATATTCTGAGATAGATCGCCGACTCTACAAGTTTGAGCATCCAAGCTTTACTCCATCTACATGACTAAGTTATATCGGCGTATTGTATGTTGGCGAATGTTCACAAACTTTCAACAGAATTTAATTAAGACGTGCAACGACAGACGTCGTCATACAGTACCACCGATATAATTGAGTAAGCTACCCTAGCCCCAAGCCTTAGTTACGCTCATGAAACTTTAGGCCCCAGACAGGGTAAAGGGATTGCGTGGGTGCCAAGGCGGGCACGGAGAGACAGCCATATAACCGCCTAGGCTACGGAGGCCGCCTGTAATGGCACTGTCTATTATATTACCCCGAGGAAACGCGTCTAGCTCCTACTGGCAGTGACAACATTTGGCTAACGCTTCGGCACCCACTCTAATCACTGAGCGTTCACTCTGGACGTGGCCTAGAAGAGAGGAGCATTCGCTTGAGGATAGTCATGCTACGGTGTTGTTTACCATGGTCTTGCCGGTCCAGTCAAACTCGCCGTCGTCCACGTAGCCGCGCCGCTCGAACAGGTCGCGGAACATCCGCCGCAGCTGGTCGTAGTCCGGCGTCTCGAAGAAGTCCAGCCGGCGCACGTAGCGTAGGTACGTCGCTAGCTCTTCGGGGTGGCCTTCGCATAGCACCTGGGAAGACAGACGAATATAAGAAAATGTTGACATTTTGCTTATTTATACATTTTATACTTTGCTTATTTATACATTTTATATTTTGCTTATTTATTTATTTTATATATGTTCACATGTTAGTTGGTGACGTTATCAGGCCACATTTCTTTGGCATTTGTGAATGTGGAAAACTCTAGATTCAGGAATCCTATTTAATTAAATTCAATATATTTTATATCACTTATGGAATTATAAAACGTCAGAAGCTACTATACCTATTGTCGTTTACAGCTGTTTTTATAATATTCTGTTTAACAACGATTAAATATACAAACACAATTCCATCCAAATCGTAAAGGAAAATAATTCACGAACGAATGTTTACACTTAACTTAAAAATACGTATATCAAGAACAACACTACAAAAATCAATTTTCGCCACAAAAATATTACTAGTTCAGCTACATCGACCTTGTACCGCAAAAATCGAACTCATGTCCTTCAGATAGCATTCTCTTTTTGTGGAACAAAAGAGTCATTTCACAGACATTGATTTCAAACAATATTACTCATCACTACTGATAAATTGTATGCATATCTTACTGTATATTTTATTGATTAAATGAATATTTTTATTTATTCTAATCTCTGATAAGATTGACTGTTTAAGTACCTGGCTGTAGGATATCCTATTTCGTCATTATAATCAGATAAGTCCTTGAAAACAGTAATAGGTACCAAGACTGACGATACATACCCTGTACTACTAGCCAATTTGCTAATCTGCAATCGTTAATGCTAGTAGAAAGCTTCAAATTCAAATTCAAAAGTACGGGAATGACGTCATCTCAACGCTCAGTCACGTGGTCAGAACAAAACATTCAGGGGCGTGGCCAACTCGAGGCGTTAGACGCAAGAGAAACGGTTGTAACTTGGCTAGCTAGAGAACACAGCAACTATAGAAGACGTATATAACCGTGGAATAAAGTACATTGACCTTTTCCTAATATTTCTGCGTAGGTACCCTTTTTTTTATTGTGGGAAAAAATCATGCAATGACATCCCCCGCTCTTGGGCGGAGCGGGAGATAGTGTCAGACTCTTACTGTGCGTAGGTACCCGAAAAACCAAAAATGAATTGCTTTTCATTACTAGATCATGTAACGGATTATGATACATGTCGATTCAAGACAGCTTTATGTCTTTATTTCCGTTTTGAAATTAAGAATATCAACAAATGTAAACCGTTATTCCACGGTTATCTGTCGCCTACCTTAGTAAGTATTTTTTGGTGTACACGATATCGCCGTACTAATAAACGCTTTTTAATTAATTTATTTCTTGATAGGCTAAGTGACTCATAGCTCGACTACGGCATGAACTGTCATATTCACTGGCGATTGAATGATCGGATCAAACTATATATTCTCAGGAAGGTTTTTGCTCTTTCTATTAGTGAGAACTGTCATTGAAATCCGTTCCATATCTTAGAAGTAAGCGGAAAAACCGACAGATGTCGAAAACGACTTTGTTTTACACTAAAGAACATGTAACATATTAAACGCACATTTTGAAAGTAGTGTGTTCAAAATCGGTTACTACACTAAAATAATCAAGAATTCTTAATGTATAAAAATGTACCAATTGTGAATAGTTCTTGATAAATCTACATTGCGTCACAGTTTGTCTCTGCGTGCGTAGATAACAATACCGATGCGCTACCAATGTAGTGCCCATATTATTTGCCTACAATTAGGATAACTAACGCTACGTCTTCCTGAAGAAGACGCAGCGTTGGAAGGCCTCCTACAAGGTGGAACGATGACCTGGTAAGTTTGCGGGAATCTGATGGATGCGAGACGCATAGGACCATTTATTGTGGCGACACATGGGGGAGGCTTCTGTCCAACAGTGGATGTCTATCTGCTGAAATGATGATGATGATGGCGATAGCTAATTTCTTAAAAAAAAACTACTTAAGAGCATTAAAATAAAATTTCGGTGCTTAATTAATTAAAACCCATTATTCCAGTTACATGTTGTCAATAGAAGCGTCAACTCATGTCTTTGCAGAATGAGAAGAGAAGATTATAAGATACTAATAAGAAAAACTCATACTCGGCATCTCAATAAAGGTTAAGGAAAGTAGAACAACACTAGATTATAACACCTCAACATTTGTTTCACCAAACAAGGACGGACGGAGTGCCCTAAAAACCTAATCTTGACCTCAATGCTATAACAATGTAAATAAATGAATTCGCTTCAATCATTGAGTGACGTTTCAGTGTACCTACCGTGGAGGTTGCCTACTGTGTTGTGACGGCAGTCAGCTAGGTGACGATGACATACAAATACTCGTAAAATCACGACTTCTACTACAAGTTACGGAGAGATATAGTATAGCCATTAAAATAAATTCCAGGGTAACCCACGACGAGTGATGCAAAAGAGAATCCCGGGGGCCTGGAACGAAGGCAGGAGTGCCAGTTGGAGGAGGAACAGGAGTGGGTTTTAGTCAGTACTAGCTGTGCCCGCGACTTCGTTCGCGTGGACTACAGGATTTTGAATTTGTTTTTTTTTCAAAAATAAAAGTAGCCTATGTTACTCCTTATTACATCAGCTACTTGGCAAAAAAAGTCCCGTCAAAATCGGTCCAGCCATTTCAGAGATTAGCCCGGACAAACAGACAGACAGACAAAAATTTAAAAAAAGATATTTTGGTGTATGTACCGTATATATATTCATATGCATGTAGTAAAAAGCAGTTATTTCAATATTACAAACAGACACTCCAATTTTATTTATATGTATAGATGTATAGATAAGTCTGACACGCCCTCGCGCTCCACCCAAGGCCCGGGAGAGGTTATTGGATGATTTCCCACCTTAAAAAAAGGGTAACCCACGAAATTAAAATTTTCTTACGTTTTTTTTTTTCAATTTACAGTTCACTTTTGTAACAAATATTATATTTGCGGTAGTGACAATGTTTGTATTTAAACTATCATCACAAAGAGATGTGGCGTTGCCGGCATTATGGGAATATTGCTGGCAATATTGCCACCAATATTCATACTTCGGGCAATATTCCCACCAATGTTCCCAATTCACAGCAATATTGCCGGCAACGGCAGATCACTAATCACAACTCTCTGAACTTAGAAACGAGGTAAAACGTGTAGTCTTTATTAAAATGTCACATTTTATTTCTTCTCTAAGTTAGATATTGATGATTTTTTTTTGTGTAAATACATACATTTTAGTGCCCTACTATCTGATATTGAAATGCAAATGTAAAAAAACGTACAATTTTTGAATTTCGCTGGTACCCTGGAACTTCACATTAAGTCCTAAATTGATGTGCAGTAGTGGGCGAGCATATTAACCAGCCAGAGACCTAGCAGGTTGCTGGGGAAATCCTAATGGGAATACCCAATAACACATTTTGCGCTCAGTCTATTTAAATGTATGAAAAAATGGCATTATATACGACGAGCCACGATAAGCTTACGGCTGAGATATTTTTATTATAGGGATCTTTTTTATTACGTCCTGCTGTTCATACTTAGTATAAGTATAGAATTCCTAATCCTTCTGTTTTAGAGGTCTGCAGAACGAGGTATTAAGTCCCGCAAACATCCGTTGAAAAGGGGGGGTTTTCTCCGACCAGACGGGTCTCTTGTCTGGTCCGTGCAACTGCCCGATACTTGACTTCGGGCTAATGTACTGGTATATGTTCTATGTATACGGGCGGACAACTCTCGCGATGCATCATTTCGATTGCTTTTTTATACTAGCTGATCCGGCGAACTTCAATGAATGTAGTATTGTGTATCTTTCGATATAGTCAACCGATTGCGATGAAACAAAGCCTAAGTAATATATCAAGTTACACAATTTTAATGTATAAGCGTTATCTACATCGATTTTGTACATTTTACGTGATCCCCCACAACTAAAAAGATTTTGCGTTATAGATGCCTCTACAATCTACATCACTCCCTTTTTATAAAAAATCGTCAGAAAGCAGTTTATACGGTAACTTTTAGTTCGGGTTATATGCGTAGGTCAATCAAAATGTAATTGGTATTATCTATCGTGTGATCTTATTGATAAAGTAGCGATAATTTCGCGCCATTGATAGCCCGATAACGTCATCGGTGAAATATGGAAGAATAACAATAATATTTCAGTATTTCTTAATGTTTGCAGATGGATATAGATATAATTACTCCAATAATATAATACATTATCAGTTCGTACGGTCCAATCGATTGGGGGAATTTTTTGTACTTGAATGTTGGATTAATCTTAAATTATCTGGCGCTTTCGTGATACTGTTGTGCTATCTACTATACAACATTCGTTTTATATGTAAAGAATCTACGTACAAAATTTCATAACTGTATCACGAAAAATCACAAAGTTATAAGCTTGTTAAGTCAGCAAAAATACATAGTCACCGGGCCATCCAGGCGACTTAGGGGTTGTATTGCACGTGCACCCAACTGTTTGCTGGCGCTTAATGCCCGCTATGACCTGTATTGTACTTGTGGTGGGTGGTGTCGGTGGAAGGCAACTTAAGCTTTTTACATATTTTTGAGAAAAAATATAACATGGTGTAAAAACTATTGGAATCCACTCAGTTACTGATTTTTAACAAACTGTATTCAGATTTCGCATAAACTAACAAGAATATTGTCTATACATATAAATAAAATTGGAGTGTCTGTTTATAATATTGAAATAACTGCTTTTTTTTTATGCATGTGCATATGAATATATGTGTATACGGTACATCACCAAAATAACATTTTTTACAATTTTTGTCTGTCTGTCTGTTTGTCCGGGTTAACCTCTGAAACGGCTGGACCGATTTTCCCGGGACTTTTTTTGGCAGCTAGCTGATGTAATAAGGAGTAACGAAGTCGCGGGCACAGCTAGTATAAAAATATATCCCTATTTTCCTTGGTCATGTCATCACACCTGAACGGTTAGACCAATTTGGCTAATTTTTTTTTTGTTGTTTTTGTTATTGTCGGAAGCTTTTTATGAAAGAAAACATTAAGAAAGTTGCGCAGAAAATCAGGAAATTTCATACAACTACGACTATTTGAATCTTCGCGCGTTTGTCAATTCATAGCTAAGACAGGATAACGTCTGTTGGGTCTGTGAGTATAAAATAAGGTGAATCAGCCTCCATTATTCCATACTTTCGATAACGTAGCGAATCGATTTATCATGGTTAGATATTTGTATTTTACCATGGCAATGATTCGTAATCTTATGTTATGACGTCAATGTCGATTCGACACCAATAAAATAATATCAGATGACAGACGAATCGATATTAAAAGTACAGTATCTAATGTTCTCGTAAGGCGTTCAAGTTATATTGAGTTCATGTGTAGTTATGTTATCTGTAACATAACTATGATAAGTCTATTGTCGATGGTCTAGTGATATTGCATAATACATTCTAATGCTAGACATAGGCCTCTCCCAGGTTGCCGGGCGTCCGTAGACGCAAGGCGACTACCGGCCAACGTAAGCGCGGGTTTGCGGATGGTGAGCGATGGGTAACTCGCCGTCCGATAAAGACCAATGTGTTCCAAGCGTGCCTAAAAGAGCTGTTAGCATAATTGACGAATCTCCAGGATTCCGGAATTGTTCGAAAGAGGATCGCAAAGGGCAACTGAAGGAACAATCAGTAACTGCCATTGGACCCAGAGCGAGAGAAATGATTTCTCACAGGTTGCGCTATCACACCTAGTTTTACTTCAACCAGTCTGTTCCAGCCACTTCAAGAGGGTTCCTACAAAACAACTCGAGAATAGAATTTTGTACCCTTATAGTTATTATCATAAATAAATTAATTCTTACCTCTATAGGCGTCGCTCGTTTGGTGTCACCAATTTTTTGGTATCGCTCTTTAAGTGTATCAGCTTTTAAACCCTGCCAGGGTAAGGAACCACGTAAAAAATACATAAACATATGCCCAAGAGCCTCTAGGTCGTCGCGTCTAGATTGTTCTGAAAAATACAAACATACCTGTTAGCTTAAGTATGAATTATTGTATGAAGTTGCATGTTGAATACAAATTAGAGCATATTCCACGAACTATTTGAATGTACAGAATGTACTATACTATGTTTAAATGTCATTAAACTTTACCAAGGTTAAAAGGGTGATTTATACATCCTTGTATCCATTTATAATATTACGTTTTATTTTTTTACTTTATAATATTCTTATTATTAGGATATAGGCCTTCAGTACGTGAGAAGAACGCCAGTTTTGATGTGGACGTTACATCAGAACTGCCTGTACAGGTGAGTTGTAAAGGTAAACCGGAGCGTGTCATAACTGTGCAGGTTTCCACACAAGGTTACCTGACAGGTACAACTCTGCAGGCAAACCTATCAGGTATACTCTAGCGTGTATGGCTACCTTAACATGTCTTCAAATTGTTAGTTCTATGCCGTTTTCTCCTCAATATTATCCACCACCATTCCTAAATAAAATTGCACAGTTACGTTCATACATTACCTTTTCCTAAATGTGTGTTTATTGACATGTATCTTGCAGTCCCGGTAAGTGACTTGTGTTCCCGATATGGAATATGTTTGTTTGTCTCTAAGTCTATATATTCTTTGGCCAAACCAAAATCTGAAATGCAACAGACATATTGATTAACTTAATTATTTCATCATCATCATCATCGGCCTTTTTAATGTTCCCACTGCTGGGACTCAGGCCTCCTCTCTAGGAGAGGGAATGGGCCATAATCCACCACGCGGGCCCAGTGCGGGTTGGTGAATGTCACATGTCTTCGAATTTTTGGTTCTAGGATATGCCGGTTTCCTCGCGATGTTTTCCTTCACCGTTTTGAGAGCAGTGGTAATGATATAAATTACACAAAGTAATGCGCCTGGCTGGGTTTGAACCCGCAACCTACAACTCGTAAGTCGGAGCTATTACCACTCGGCCACCACTGCTCTCTTAGTTATTATCACTTAATTATTTATCGACAGAAAAATATAGGTTTGAAACATTAATGTATAGCCACCTTTTTGAATGGGCCATAATCCACCACGCGGGCCCAGTGCGGGTTGGTGAATGTCACATGTCTTCGAATTTTTGGTTCTAGGATATGCCGGTTTCCTCGCGATGTTTTCCTTCACCGTTTTGAGAGCAGTGGTAATGATATAAATTACACAAAGTAATGCGCCTGGCTGGGTTTGAACCCGCAACCTACAACTCGTAAGTCGGAGCTATTACCACTCGGCCACCACTGCTCTCTTAATTATTACCATCTTAGTTATTATCACTTAATTATTTATCGACAGAAAAATATAGGTTTGAAACATTAATGTATAGCCACCTTTTTGTATAGCCGTCGCTATACAAAAATGTAGCTATAAATAATTGCCACTACTGCAGAGACCGCTAAATTCATTGACCTCGACATGACGTTCATTTTATCAGTTTAAGAATATGTATTCAATACATCAACGGTCGATCGATGACTGTTCAGTGTTCATTGTAAGATTTGTAATCAAATCACACGATTTTAACTTAGTACTGACTACTGACATACTTCTGAAAATTGCTTTATAAATATTTAACTTTAAAATTATTATACAAGGAAAAAGATATGAATGCTATCTAGTGATAGTGTCTATAGATTTTAAATAATATTTGTATAGGTCATTTAATTGAACAGGTAATAACGATTGTATTCCATTTTTGAATTGCGAATATCGTTAAGCTTTTCAAAAATTGAATGCTGTTGTTTTTACAAGCAGTTTTCCTCTGCTGTAAGTTTTATTCACCCAGCATAAGTACAGGCCACATAGAAAAAAAACCCTACACAATTCCTACTGGAACACGAGTATAATATTTGTAAAGGTCATTTAATTGAACGGGTAAAAACGATTGCATTCCATTTTTGAACTGCGAATATCGATAAGCGTTTCAAAAATGGAATGCTGTTGTTTTTACAAGCAGTTTTCCTCTGCTGTAAGTTTTATTCACCCAGCATAAGTACAGGCCACATAGAAAAAAAACCCTACACAATTCCTACTGGAACACGAGTATAATATTTGTAAAGGTCATTTAATTGAACGGGTAAAAACGATTGCATTCCATTTTTGAACTGCGAATATCGATAAGCGTTTCAAAAATGGAATGCTGTTGTTTTGACAAGCAGTTTTCCTCTGCTGTAAGTTTTATCCACCCAGAATAAGTACAGGCCCCATAGCAAAAAAAACTCCTACACAATTCCTACTAGAACACGAGTATAGTATAAAAGATAATTTAATTGAACGGGTAATAACGATTGCTTTCCATTTTTGAACTGCGAATATTGATAAGCATTTCAAAAATGGAATACTGTCGTTTTTACAAGCAGTTCTCCTCTGCTGTAAGTTAGAGAATAAGTACAGGCCACATAGAAAAAAAAACCTACTAGAACACGAGTAGTAAACCACAGACCTCGTCCCAAGATTGTATTACTTCACTATTGTTATATCTCATTACCTAATCGTTCTGACGTGATCATGAATGAGGCTCTATCACTTAGCAGAACGAGCCGATGTCTCCAGTAATGCTTCATTACACAAATGACTGTCGTTGACACAGCCCATTATAATTGGCGTGACTTCTGTATTAACACCGGCGTGGGTTTTACCGGCGGCCATCATTATTTTTGTGGGTAATAAAATTTGCTTCTAGTTTACGAGGGAGTTTGAGGTCAAGACTTGGTAATGAGAGTTATTTATTTTTTTTAGTTTAATAATGCGTCTAGTTATTTTTAGCACATACTATGGGGGTAACCAGTAAGCCACTTTATAAAAGGGAGCTCTTTACTATTCAATATGCAGTACGACTAAAGGCTAATATGATCAAGTTATCGTGGTCTCAATGCTACGGACTGTTCGAAAGCAACCGTGGTCTGGAAACGCAAAGGGTAACTGAAGGAACACGGGTAGTGTATCAGAAAAGTAAGACACTCCCTCTCGCTCTACCCAGACGGGGAGAATTTATTTGAAGATTTCTCACTTCAAAAAAACAGTGAGCACTTTTATAATAATGTAGACAGCCAGTTTCTAGAATTATTGTATTATCAACAATCATAATCAAGCTAAGAACGGACTCATACAGTTGCCATAACGGATCTTGAGTGGTTGCGCAGAAGTCAAATATTCGGTCTCTTTAGTGGTGCGAAGTGAGACGCGGGGGCGGGGAGTGTAAGTGATTGGCTCGCCGCGCCATCGCGTCATAGACGTCACTCCTCATTCGTTCCCTGCGTTGCTGCATGTATCTAACAACGAAGACGATTGGCTTACCAATGTATGGAATGCGCAAAGCGATCCCCACTCTGACGTCGAGCGCTCAAGATCCGTTGTGCCTACTGTACACTCAATATTCTACAAGTATAATAATATGACTATACACTGAATAGTCTACTAGTAGTAGTTTTATCGTTCTAAGAACTGCTAATATATCTACTAACCATTGCATACGATAGCTGTTAATCAAATTAGAGACAATGAAAAGAATTGAAGTTTCAATGCCAATACGAGTATTAATGGACACTATTTTATAAGGGGGTAACCTATCATTGACTAGGGTCGATGCTTGTCAGAGCTATGAGACTGCTAGACAGAAATATGTCCAAGAATGCTAAGGGAAATTGGAGGACCACGAGTGGGTTTTAATCAGTAAAAATCTGAATTCCTCTCGGTCAATTCTGAGTTGTAGAAGTTATTTGCCTTTCAACCCGAAAAAAGGGAAACCTGTCGCATATGGACCACCAGTCTATAACATGAAAAACTATAGCTTAAACTCTCAGGCACCAGTGTACCAAATACCGTACACTTACCAGCTAACTTAAACCTTATGACGTAAAAATAAGGTCTAAAGTTAGCTGGTACCGCAATTATTACAGATTTTATTTTGCATAAAAACCATTTCTTATATCACGAGCAAAACATTCTCGTCAATAACAAGGAAATCGTTGGGGCAATTAAACGGGCCGGTTAACAAACGACCGTTGTTCGCAAACTTTCATTTTTAAATACTCATGACTCAATCCGATAATCATGACAGCGTAATTTGAATAATCAATTAAGCGTATAATTACGCCAAACAAAATTATGACAAATATACGTACAGTTGCGAAGGTAAACATTGGCATAGTATCAATTTTCTAGTATAAGCGCGAAAATATGCTGAACACTTTCATTATTCTGCCCTTAGGCCAATCGCCCGCGACGACTTTTTGTAGCGATACTGTCGCGCGATTCGTAAACGCGCGATTGCATCGCTACTAACGCGCGTTAGTCGCATTTGCAAGCACTACAGAAAAAATGCGAACGCGCTACAGCATCGCGACTGTATCGATGCGAACGCGCGACAGCATCGCTAAGTCGCCGTGGGCGAAGGGCCTTAGACTACCTATATTTTCCTGCCTATAGATAAATAAATCCAATGATAAAAAAGATACACACTTAAGTATCTACAAAATAAAATTTCGTTTCTATTTTATAACGCAATCATAACTTGAGATCAAAAAGCCTTCAACATTTATGGTTCTACGTCCCAATTTTGGTGGAAAAGTTAATATTTGACACATAACTGTGATACATACAGCTGTGTTAACAGTAAATATTTACTATGGGGTGATTCATTGACCTCTTTACAACATACGTTTATGACTAATAAAGATTTTCACTCGTCGAGGTTCTCACTATCCTCTTTAACTTGAGTACTAGAATTTGACCTGATTTGCTTTCAAACTTGGCTAGAGAATGACGCATTTTCGTGGAATACATCATGAATGGAATTCCTTGCCAGTCTGTTTTGTGATAGCTACAAGCTAGGGATCTTTAAGTCAAGAGTGAATAGGTTACTTTCAGGTAACGTGCTCTACCGTTAATCACATCATCACTGACCATCATTACTCCTAGCCAAGTTGATAATCTGCAATCGTTAACGCTAGTAGAAAACATCAAATGTAGGGGATTGACGACATCTCAACGCTCAGTCACGTGGTCAGAACAAAAGAATCGGGGGCGTGGCCAACTCGAGGCGTTCGTCGCAAGAGAAACAGTTGTAACTTGGCTAGGAGGGCTGGTGAGATAGTGAAAATTCGAATTGTGTTACAGTACAATTTAGCGCGCAAGAGATAAATATTAGTAAATCGTGACTTACCAATGATGTGAATGATTTTTTCTCTTTTAGTTGCAGTTCTACCTATTAAAAAATTTTCCGGCTTAACATCTCGGTATATTAGGTGTCTCGTATGAACATACTCGATACGATGTAACTGAAACATAGATGGAACAGAATTAGTTTATGCCTTCACTGTCACAATCAATTGACGTCGGTCGGTACAAATCATTCCATTGAAGGGCATATCATTATATAATTGAGTATTGACGCTTCAAATCAGTTTAGTATCAATAAGTGTCAATGCGTCAATCGATACGTGAGGTAAACGGTTTAAAACTTTCAGCGACTTGAATTACACAATCAAGTTACTACTCTCTTCTTTTTTATTTTCTGAACTAGCTGTTGCCTGCGACTTTGACTTATAAGACAGCACAATGCCATTTAGTAACAATTCTATTAATCTTTTTTTTTTGCGCGATACTCTAATTAATTTTCTAAAATAAAAGTAGCTAAGTTACTCCTTATAACATCAGCTATCAAACCGAAAAATCTCATCAAAATCGGTCTAACCGTTTAGGAGATTAACCGGAACAAACAGACATATGTTTTTTAGAAAATGCATATTTTCATTTAGTAAAAAAAAAATGATATTACAGACACTTTAATTGTATTTGTAATGTATTAGATTTAAGTATATAAGATTTCATGTTTATTTCATGAACATAGTAGAATTCGATAATCAGCCATAAGTTACTTGATCAGACCTTCAGCCGACTTCAATTCAACATATGAGATTTAATCAACTGATACACGCTTTTGCATGCCAATTATTATGTAGAGTATTTTCCCGACGAGTAAAATATATTTCTGCGATATGAATCTACTCGTCCCACTTTTACAATTTTCCTTTACCCCAGGGATCGAGTTACAGGACCGCTTGAAGAGCTCAAATTTCATTAAAAGCGTAGGCTCGGGACATTTTCCTCAAATTGCGAACGATATTGCCAATTTAATATAATAAATGTCTAAGGTCTAATTCGCGCATTACTGATTTGCTTATCAATGCAAGCGTTTGTTCGTCGCATTGCATCAGTTACGTCACAATAGTCTGCCAGTTAGAACGCTCTCTACAATCATATTTCTTGAACGCTCTTGCTTAGTCAGTGCTGTTATTTAAGTTCAATGACTTGTACCAATTGATTTTAGCTAAGGTAGTAATTCTGAGGTTATAATAATATGTCAATACACAAACAAAAATCCAAAATTTGTTTTCTTTTATCATCGAGTTTGCAAAAATAGAAAAATGGTATAGAAAACGCATTTTGACTTACCAACTGCATAGCGATCATTAATACAGTCTTTAGAGAGAATCGACGGCCGCAGAGATCGAATAGATCCTCCAGCGATGGCCCCAGCAGTTCCATCACCAGTGCATTGTATTTACCGCAAGGTCCAAAGTAATACACCTCCGGTATGCCCTCCGCTGTCGACGGCGCTACAGGAGCCACGGGAATTAAGGGGAAGGAGGGGGGAGGAGACAGACCGAACACAGTTAATGTACTTACTCACATTTGAATACACGAGCATTGCTCTCGCATGCACCTGTACGACACAACACTGTAGCCGATATTTACAAATAACATCATCAAACACGACAGGACGCGAGAGCATTGCTACGTGTTCAGCCTAATATAGAAACAAAAATAAATAAAAATAAAACAAAAAACACAATTACACGGGCCACAACAAGGACCATGGCCACGGCTTGCGAACCCTCGTCGGATGAATGACAAAGATTTGGATATCGGTTACGGTGTTGCGTCAGAGGACAATCACCTATCTACCGGAGAATTGGCACGGGACTTACGAGCTGCATAGCAATCATAAGGACCGTCTTGAGTCGGAACCTCCTGCCGCAATGTACGAACAGGTCCTCGAGCGAGGGCCCTAACAACTCCATGACCATAGCGTTGTAGCGGCCGCCACATGTTCCCAAGTAGTATACTTTTGGTATGCCCTCTGAGTAAATTTGATATGCGTCAGCTACGTTATTGTCTAACTACGTTATGATGCTATGTTATTTTATGACGGCCTGCGTCGGATACATCCGACAAACACTCGCGTTTATTCCACCAGGGTCGCACATCCACGACCAAATACTCCATCTCGTCAGCTCTTCTGTCACCTATGGGGATTGAAGAGCCAAACGATATGAAATACCCAGCCGCAAATACACGGCCCTTTCGAATAGGACCCGAAAGCACTCGTCAGACCAATCCGACGCAAGCGTTTAAAGGGTTAAGACAATGACTATTATGGGATTAGCCTACTATTGGTGCCGATAGTTATTCAAGTAGTACGGGTAAATGGTACACCACAGACTAACTACAACAGTACTGCTGAATTGTCTCTCCTTCTCCCTTAAATCCATCCAAAGGGTTTCTGTAAAATATCGCTTAACCACCCATTACAGAAAATAAGATAGGGTGTTATCCCTGTCATTTTCTTTGTTCACTATCCCCGTTATATGTTTTCATGTAGGTTGTATATCCATTGTAGTTTAGGCTACAATTGGTCCACCCAATTCGTAGGTTAGTCATATCACTTCGTTTTGGAATGACCGTGATTCATCATTTAAAAATTGTTGCTGGACCGATATTAAGCTTAAATCAGTACGACTACTGTCTGACTCTGTAAAGAATTTCCGTAACATCATTCTGTATAAAATTATTCACACAATTAGGGAAAAACTTACCATGCGTGCCTAATAACTTGTAAAATCGGTATTCTAGATGTAATTGTGGAGCCTTTGACTTCATAGGCTCCATCTTAATCGCTACATGTTCATTGTTGTAGAGATTTTTTCCTGTAAAAGAAAAGTTAATTATAGTATAGGTTATATCTTCATTATTTCAGCCGAAAGACGTCCACTGTTGGACATAGGCCTCTCCCAAGTGTTGCCATAACGACCGGTCCTATGCGTCTCGTATCCATCGGATCTCCGCGAATCTCACCAGGTCACCGGCTTCGGTCACGCCGAAGTCATTGGATGATTTTCCACTATAAAAAAAAACATTGTGGGAGGAGGCCTTTTAACATTAGTACAGTTAAGTGCAATAAATATGTCCCAAAACCAAATGCAATGAACGTCGACTGTTTGTACTTCGAGAGTATCATTTTTCAGATACAATGACGTTTCGACAGCCTTTTGTAAACATTTTAAAAATAAAAGCAAATCGTTCTATTTCATAAAATGTTCTGAAAGTCTGACTAAAACATTCCAAAGTTATTGTCAACGTCACCAACTTGATTTATCGATGTTATCATCGGTCATAAAGATCGTCATAACATCATATCAATATAGAATAGCAACATCAAGCTTTTCAGGTTATCTGCGAACAGCTAGTCGACTCTTCACGTGACCAGAGAATTATTCTTTGGCCAACGTATACCAGCATTCAGGGCACTTTTCCCATTGACAGTTTTGCATGATACATATCAACGGACAGCCGATACTACGGGATCTAGGAGCGTGAAATTTTGCACTAGGTTTCCTTTTATGACGCAAGCAATAAGAGAGCATTTTTCAAAATTCACCCCCCTCAGCGTATGAAAGGGGGGTCCAAAGTTTGTACGTGAAACCTATTTTCACGTAGCCGAAGCCGCTGGCAGAAGCTAGTATCTAATAAGCTATTAGTTTACTTGTTTATAAGTATACTGCAATAACATTTTGTTTTAAATAATCAAAGGAAAAAACACTGAATTAGATCTCAATAATCAAAATCTTATCTGGTGGACTAATTAAATGGAACAACACTGTTCACTGTTGTTAGAGGCTGTAAGCTCGAGTGAGGCGGTGACATAGAAATTAAATTAGGTAACGCAAATGACGCTACCTCGGTTTCGGTAATAACGAAGTCGGGGGACGGGACTAATGACATCTTGAACACTAAAATCCTGATTATGTTCGATACATTATTTAATATTGTTTCTTCGAACTAAGAGACAGATGAAATAAAAACTAGTCAATAATAGAGTCGTGATCAATTAATTTTATTCACAAACGATTACCATTATTTGACGATGTAGAGCTGTAGACAATCTGGCGTAGAACTGATAATATAAAATAAATTATTTAAACAAACAATCTGAAGATCTTCAATTCGTTTCGAAGATCTTAAAAACCAGTAAGCATCATTCGATTCAGTAATGAGTACAAAAACGATATAAGCACTAATGGCCTAACAAGATGTTATTAATTATAATTGCTCTTTAGATTATAATCGTTACGGTAAAATGTTAAATGGAGGAAACAATTAAATAACCCACACAGGAAACTAACCAGGAGTTATCCACTTACTTTTTATTCGTGGGATTTTTAGCTTGATTAATTCCACCATGAGTGTTCCATTTTTTTTTAAACACGGAGTTCGGAAAGTAAATAATGTATGTATCGGCTTAATCACCTCACGCACGTGTCCGCAATAATGTTATTTTCAGTGACGCGAGGTTGAATCCAATTCTCATCCGCACGCAGCCATATAATCTCCCAGACAACAGCCATATGAAACCTTACTGCCTAGGACATAAGGCCCACGACCTCACGTGTTGAGCCCTGACATTTCAAAAAGTATATGATTTTCTGCCTAACTACTTTGTTTAAAAGATTTCGTGGTCGTTGTAAAGTGATCGTATTGTGTGGCACGTGTGAACGAGGCGCGGTGGCTGAGGTTCATTTGAAAGAGCGTTTCCGAATACTGACAGCGAAAGAATGAGTCATAAGTCTTCCATTATTGCGGAGGTCCTTTGTTACGTTGCTTGCCTTCTACCTGCTGGACGAATATTTTAAGTTTATAGGCTGCACGAGAAATTACGATATTACACTGACGTATAGATAGCATAACAATTACGACAATGTCAATAGTTTTAGCCTTCCGAAAACCGATATAAACGCCTAAACAACTACATGACGTATGTGATTCTACGATTCAACGATTTTCTATATTTAAATGGATCATCATAAATCTCGAAGAGAATTCGCCGAGGGTCTCATTTTTACCTCAGCTTGTACAATATTGCAAAATATTTCCGTAAGTAATATACTTACTAGCACTTGCAAACATTAGTTTCGCTTTCTCCGTCTGAAGATAACGGATCTCCAGACACCATCAAAATAAAAATGATTTTGTATCGCACATAAAGCAACATGCAACTATTCTTCACAGTATATATATATACAATATTTGTATGTATACTGTGATGGAAAGCTTGCTAGCCTTTCGAATAGTCAGCATAGTGACCCATTTACCCTCAGCTGGCTCTTACAATAGGGACATTTACATTCGATTCACTCTGTTTCCTATCAGTTCAAGATCTTCATGACAATGATAAGTTGACCTCACTAAAAGCATTTTGCCAATGTCGTGCAAAGATTCGTTTCTACTATCAATGACTTTCCCAAAATTCTATCAGGCTAACAATATTCCTATAAAAAAAAATCTAATTTCCGTCGTCTCCAAGCAATCTGTTCAATAAATGTAATAAGTACCCCCAGGTACTTATTTATATATAATTATCAGGTCTGGCCATAATAAATATCGCATCTTTACGCATGACGAAATTATATACGGAGAAACTGTATATTACGAGCCGACTGTAAAATCCAGATGTTTAACTTCCACATAAATCTAACAAACTTTTAGGAAACAGACTATTACGTCTTGATAAAAATGAGTGCAACAACAAAAATAATGTATTTGTTTTCATTATGGCAGTTCTGAAGACTGACAAGGACATTACTGTACTCTTAGTTGGAATTGGAACATAGGGTGTGTCTAAAATAGTTACTATTAATAGGTTTACATATTTCAGTAAGCGCGCAAGGTCGGCAAGACGCGTTGTTATGAGCTTGTCATTGAGTGACTTAAGTACATTAGCGATGTTGCCAATGTTAATATGAAAAGGATAATGTAAAAATTAAAAAAAGTCATGACGTCTCCTCTTGAACTTGTTCGTTATTACTAACAGGATAAGCAACTTCGTTTTTTTTGTGGTCCAAACTCTCATCCTATGCGTCATCACTCAACGCAATTTCGAAGGAGTAGAAAACCAATCAGTTATGATTCATCGTATCAAAGTTCGTTGATTAGAATCACGTTGTGAGGTTTTGTTTTTATAATTTGTTGTTAAAAATAGATTGTTTTCAAAACCTAGTAGCAGACACGTGCCAATTTGAACGAAAACCCTTTAGATACCGATCTACCTGAAGGGTTATTCAATGACCGACTAACACAAAAACCCTTGTCGGTTCGAGATTAGACATTGTCTGCATAAATATTACATTCAAAATATTTCTATTGAACTCTCTCGGGATATTACTCGTATACATACATCTGGAAAAGGGCAACATTTCCAGAGAGCACAATATAAATCATAAATCTTTTTTCCAATACGTACTAAAAATAGGGAACTCCTTTGCTTGTGTAATGAAGAGTTTCTGGTATAGACTACTGTATGATCGAAGACATTCGATTTTAAAAGAGGTTTTCCTACGATCAGTTCAATCAGAGCCCGGCTCGTGTGGCTGTAGCTGTTGGCTCTAAGCTTCGCCACCATCATGATATCGACAGCGCTGCCTTGACAGGTAGCGGTCACTTAAAACAAAAGGTAAAGATAAGGGTTTACTTACCGAGCCTAAGTTCACCGAAGTTACCGCAGCCGATTTTCTTGCCGACGCGGAAGTTAGGCCCCACCATAAGAACGCCCGAAGACGAGGTGACGGAGTGCCTCGACGTATGCATCGCGCTGCTGCCGCCCACACCACGCCCGCCCACCGCACCGGCTGCGCTGCAATGGTGAACACATAGCTTAACATCGTGTAGGATACAGGACTCCAGAGGGATATTTATCTTCTACTACAACAATTTCGACTAATTTGGAACCGTGCATTAGCTTCTGAGGTTTTATAAGTGCCCATGTAGTCCTATGTGAAACAAAAACCTTTGAATTTTCAACTATTATTTTCACCAGGGAAGCATCATTGGATGGTTTTTCACCATAAAAAAAAAGCTCAAGAGGCAAGAATGTTGACTAGTGAACTTCCTACATCTTAATTCAAGAATGATACAATTTTAGAGTATCTCCTACACTTTCGGCACTTGTAGATGGGAATTCCCCAATGCAGATTTTTATTCTGAACTGAGACAAATCTGTTTTTAGGTATCTGAGGTTTTATAAGTGCCCATTTAGTCCTATGTGAAACAAAAACCTTTTAATTTTCAACTATTATTTTCACCAGGGAAGCATATTATAAGCGACGTGTGTTTTCGTGTCATATTCGACAAGTTCTTGTCTTTGCGATTGGGTCCTTCCATCTTGATTAAGTTCTTCAATCTCCATAGGTAACTGAGGAGCTGACCAGATGTAGTATTTGATCGGGGATGTGCGACTATGGCGGAATAAACTTGAGAACTGTTTGTTGATTAAAAGGTGTATCCGACACTGATCCCGGTTTCCGGCCACCGTAGGCGCGGGCTTGCGGACAGTGAGCAATGGGTAGCTCGCTGTCCGGCCGTCCGGTAACTGTTCGGACCAAGCCCAGGTCGTCGACGGCGCGCACTGTTCCCGCGCGCCTCAAGGAGTTGTCAGCAACAGCAGGGACCCAGCCGGGTCGAAGCCTACTGGGGCCAGGGTTATCCGAAAGGGAGCTTGAGCCCCGGTATGAAGGCTAGAAGGAACGGGGTGGGTCTTTTAGTCAGTAAGAGTCTGACACTATCTACCGCTCCGCCCAAGAGCGGGGGTTGTCATTGGATGATTTTTTCCCACCATAAAAAAGGTGTATCCGACACCTCTTCAAGAGGCAAGAATGTTGACTAGTGAACTTCCTACATCTCAATTCAAGAATGATAAAATTGAGTATCTCCTACACTTTTGGCACTTGTAGATGGGAATTTCCCAATGCAGATTTTTATTCTGAACTGAGGCAAATCTATTTTTAGGAATCTACAGTAAAATTAAAATTTATCCAGTGTGTTTCATGATCTGGTATCCTCATTTTTATAACTATGGTTTTAAATGATCCATTCAAAAAGCACCCGGATTCAAGGACATGGTATGATACCAGTAAGGTTAGCGATATTTGTTTAGCAATGCTGTATCGATGTTCATTGATTATATTATAAGAATGACACAATGTTATCTTTTATATTGACACAACTTTTACCATTCAATGCGATATCTTCGGATCTTTTACTTAACTCTTTGAATGTCGTAATTAGAGACACAATAGAAAGACAATTACCTTATGTCGGACTGTGTAACTTAAGACATTCGAAAGGTTAAGTAAATGTCATAAGAAGAATTTTCACCTCGATTTAGGTATATTAGAATTTTCTCATGGGTGGAAGTCTGGTCATTTCAGTGATGATTATAATCAAATGAAAACGAATATAATAGACTTCGATTCCCGACTTATGCCCAAGTATTACAGAAGCAGTTGTTCTCCAGTTTCACTGATGATTAAGTAGCTTAATTAAATTAAATTCGAACAATTACGTACGTACAATTCGATATTATTTGAACAATGAATGACGTAGACTTTCGGCCGAGTTTAAAGGCTCGTTTACAGGAAGCAATTTCAAAAGGCCTGTTGAATGAATTAAAAGTCGAGTGTTTTAAGAGTTTCAATAAATATAACAAAGTGATAAAATATCACGGCTAAGTTACTGTATAATAGTAACTACCGGCAATTGTAAATATTAAAACGTCATTTTAGAAATTACAGTTTTAAAGCTACATTATGACTTTTACTGGCATTATTAAATTTTATACAAATGGGTTAGTGGATGCTATAAAAATCAGTTCATCACGCGACTAAAAGGCACTCGATTACGTAGAACATTTCATTCAGTCAAATTCTATTTTTGTAGTACGGGTACACCGACTTGAAGGACCGTATTGAACGCTAAGCTAGGTGACGCTACTGCAGACTGAAGAGAAGATGACAGGAACAGCACTAACCCACCAAGTGCAACTGTATCACTCGAAGAATTCTAAATATTCAGTTACTGACCCTTTTCATTTTCTCTGATAACATTACATGCTTGTATAATAGTTAGTTTTGTTTAATAGTTGAGATCGGCTCTATTTACCATTAACACAAAATAGAATAGAATAAATGACAGGAAGCTATAACTTCAAACAGAATAAGGCGAATCAATTTCATAGAAGTTGTACAACACACGTAGCTTGAGCATAATCAACCATGTAATGTTCCCACTACTGGGATTAAGACCTCCTTTCTAGGAGAGGGAATGGGCCGTAATCTATGGTACCACGCGAGCCCGTTGTCGGTGGGTGAATGTCACATGTCTCCCGTGGCAAAAGCAAAAACCGAAGTGAAAAATAGAGGGTAAAGTCTTTGCACTGCAGTGGGACAATGATGATAGAATCTAGAAGGAAGGTTTTTATTTACGTCCTAGTCGCGAAAAATGGTACTAATCACGTCAGTCCTGTTTACCAGTAAATAGCAAGACCACATGCCTACTGATTAAATACAGCGAAATACCCGTCAATGTGTAGGCTACAGGAAAACCATCGATCCCATCGATACTTGGGTAATTAGGTGGTTGACTCATTTTTTATTATTATTTTTATCTTGTTAGCATATGGATGGCAAAATAATTGATTTTGTTTTTCTAATTACACACGTATACTGCAGCTAACGCTGTCTTTAGGTTCCCATACAGGTTACAGGGCTCATGATGCAAGATGGAAGGTGGGACATGGTCTGCGGAGAGACCCCGCACAAATAGTGAAAAACCTGTGAAGATTGCCTTTGCTGTGCTCGACTTGGATGCGAAATCAGTTTAAAGTTTTTCAGGTCGGCAATGGCAACTCGAGTATAGGCGAGGGACTCTTCGATGGCTTGACGAAATCACCAGGTTTAAGCGTTTCAGGACAAAGGCATTTCATGGTAACACCGTTTTGGAGACAAAGAGAGAGAGAGATTCGATCTCCCAAAGTGGTGTTACCATGAGATGGATTCACGCTTGCAACAAGACTATTACGAGAATTACGACTTTCACGTCTCTGGATCACCGAGCTTTAATTGAGCCTTTGATGGCGATGGTCATTCTGCTGTTTAGTTTTTTCTATGCGGCTAGCCACAGCCCTGCGAATGGTTTGAGGTGCAACCCTAATTTGTATTAAAAAGTAACTTTGTCCAGAATCGCAAATAGAAAGGGTTTTTCAAAACCGTTCAGAATTAAGTAAGCTAAAAACCTTTCTAATCTGGTGGAAGGGAAACTGACAAGAAACAAAAAAAGAATGCACCAACTGACATGTGACGTTACCGCCATTAAGTTACGCTGTACAAAAGAGATAACCAGATATAATATTCCCACCACGCCTTTCCTCACAGCAATATTTGTAATGCTAATTGCTGCTTCATTTAATACCCAATTTTGACTCTAATTTTAGAAAAGGATTTCATAAGTGTTATTAGTTATCACACTAATATTATAAAGGCGAAAGTTTGTATACATGTATGTTTATTACTCCTTCACGCTCAAATGGTTGTACAGATTTCCATGCCATGTCCTGGAAAATATATGATTAATTCCGAGTTTCCCTTGGGATTATTTTCTACAATCACGCGTGCGAAGCCGCTGGCAGAAACTAGTTTAGTATAAAATATATACAAAAATAAATAAAGGAAAATACCCCATTCTAACTTTGTAAGTTTTCACCATTTATTGGTTTGTTTCCACAAGCGGAAACATAGTGCGTGATGCTTTAGAAAATCATCGAAATCTTTTTATTTTCAACGCAGGACGGGTCGGTGCGACCTTTTATGATGAGAACAATAATCTGAATCGTTTACGATGGGGAGTGAGTGTTGCGACGCAGCTTGGGACCCATCTTCAGCATTTTGCTATTACTGAATGAGTACGTCCTTACATCTTGCTTGCTTTACCGATGACATTGTATTTTACGGAATGCTGCTATGCCTTATTGAACAGGAACAACAATCTTTTCCAATGCACGACTGTAGGACAAACCAGTCAACTATGAAACGTCATTGCACGAAAAGTTTTGCAAGTAATGTGCCTTTTTTCATTAATTGATTGGTCCGCTCATGGTCTCGATTTCGTCTGGTGAAAAGGGATGGATGGGGTCGTGATAATTTGATCCAGGTTTGAGAAAGTGGACGCGGGAGATTTGGCCGTCATGCATACCTATGACAGGGATTGTTTCAACGATAAGAGATTCGTGAAGAGAAGAATCTACATCACAGTGACAAAATTCCTCGAATAGCCCGTGCAGGGAACAAATCCGTTTACAGTTTTATAGTCGCGATAATATAAAACAATAGATACTACACAAGACATTGCAATATTTAGTTCTGCAAGCCCACAACAATGCTATAGGAAAATCAGATTTGCATTATGAAATATGTGAGTAATGGCAAGAAGATAAACATTGTCTTTTATTTGAAATAATGTTTATCAAAGAGGTGTGACAAGATACTGTTATTATGGGAAGTAATGTGAAATTTGTAAATAACCTCCTCCTTCTTTTTTCAGTCCGTTAAAAATTATTTTTTATAAAAATATTGTTTATCATAGAGGTGCGACAATATACTGTTATCTATAAGGAGAAACTGACTGACTGACATATCAACACACAGCCGAACCTACTAGGTCTAGGAGAGTGAAAGTTTGCACCAGGTTACCTTTTATGACTTAAGCGAGCAATAAGAGAGGATTATCCAAAATTCACCTCGTAGGGGGTTGAAACGGGGACCCCAAATTTAAATAGTAAGGGGATGAAACGGGGGGCCCCAAAGGACATCATTCAAGTCTCGAACATTTTGTACCCAGAAAAAAATTATACTAGATTCTTAAGCGAAATAATGTCCTGAGGAGATTTTACTTAGGCTGCTATTTGACTTTGAAAGTAAAAAAAATTATTATTTTCTAAAATTAAATGTAATTAATAAATGCCTGGTTAACAGATGATAATATTCATGCGCAAACATTCTTAATTATATCATTAACGAAAGATTGACTCTTACAAACATATTGGCAGATATAGTCATAAAACATAATTATAATAGAAGGCGAGTACAATTTCGTTCACTATCAGTGGATGTGCCAGAATTAAATGACTTCCCGAGGCTAACGGAAGAAGACTTGGTGCTATTTAGTCTTGGTATATACCAGATAAAACAAGCGAGGAGCTAGTAGCTCATCGCTTCGAACGGCAATCATTCTTCTAAGCCATGTCTACATGCTTCAGCACCGTAGACCATATACATACGCTACGATAGGTTATACAGAAGACCGAGGAGTATAATCTGCCTCTCTACCTGGCGTTTGTGGACTACGAGAAAGCCTTTGATTCAATTAATTGAGACCTGGGTTGTACTGCAGTCTCTCCAACGGTGCCAGATTGACTATCGGTACATCGAGGTGCTGAAGTGTTTGTACAAAAACGCCACTATGTCAGTCCGACTTCAGGACCAGAACTCAAAACCTATCCTCCTGTAGCGGGGTGTGAGGCAAAGAGACGTCATTTCTCCGAAACTGTTCAGGCCGCAATGGAGGATGTCTTCAAAGTTCTGGACTGGAGTGGATTAGTCATTAATATCAATGGCGAGTACATCACTCACCTTCGGTTTGCCGACGACATAGTAGTCATGGCTGAGACTACGGAAGAGCTCAGTACAATGCTCAATGACCTCAGTAGAACTTCCGAAGACAGAGTGGGTTTTAAAATGAACATGGACAAAACTAAATTCATGATAAACAACCATGTAGCACCCACTCTTATCAAGATCGGAGACTCTATAATCGAAGTTGTGGACGATTACGTCTACCTCGGACAGACAGTCCAGTTGGGTAGATCTAATTTCGAGAAAGAGGTCAACCGTCTAATCCGACTCGGCTGGACAGCGTTCGGGAAGCTAAGTGGTATCTTCTCGTCCAACATACCACAGTGTCTCAAGACAAAAGTCTATGACCAGTGCATGATGCCAGTGATGACATGTGGTTCCGAAACGTGGTCGCTCACAATGGGCCTCATCAGAAGGCTTAAAGTCATCAAAATGGCAATGGAAAGGACTATGCTCGGAGTTTCCTTGCGTGATTGATTCAGAAATGAAGATATCTGCAGGAGAACCAAGGTTGCCGACATAGCACGAAGAATCGCCAAACTTAAGTGAAAATGGGCAGGGCATATTGCTCGCAGAACGGATAGCCGTTAGGGCCGAAAGATCTGATCTGATCTGATGTGGCGACCGCGTACCGAAAGACGCAGCGTTGGAAAGCCTCCTACAAGGTAGACCGTTGACCTGGTGAAGGCTGCGGGAATCCGATGGATGCGGGACGCGCAGGATCGTTCATTCTGGTGACACTTGGAGGAGGCCTATGTCCAACAGTGGACATCTGTCGGCTGATATGATACCTTTTTGCGGTTATTTTATACTACCTACCTACTATGATCATATGTTAGTATGACCTAACGTGCAAGTCTATTATTCTACCTAGATGTAGCAGGGGGTAATCGTAAACGTTCGGTCATTTCAAAAAATCCTATAGACGTTATTTCCCGTAACATTCTAGTTTAGATTTTTAATTAACGGCACTTACACTTTAAACTCAGATAGCAGCCAGGGGGTTAATTCTAGACGTTCCTTGTAATAGTAAAAAATCTTCAGGACATTATTTCCGATGAGAATCTTGTATATTTTTATTCTGGCCGGCACTTTCATTTTTGGGTACGAACACTAAGCTCAGATAGCAGCCAGGGGGTTAATCCTAGACGTTCCTTGTAATAGTAAAAAATCTTCAGGACATTATTTCCGATGAGAATCTTGTATATTTTTATTCTAGCCGGCACTTTCATTTTTGGGTACGAAATGAAGGATGTCCTTTAAATAGATAAACCTACTTATACGCGGGTGACGCCGTTGGCAGAAGCTAGTTATGGAATATAATCTGTAATCGAAAGGATCTTTCTTTGTAAAAAACCTCTTCCTATTTGAAATCGGTTTAAAACTTTTTTTTTAATATTGTGTCATAAGAGGTATGAAAATATACTGTTATTAGGGGAAGTAATTTGTAATCGAGACAGAGATTATTATTAATGTAATGTGTCAATATGTCTCAGAACCCTGAATTCCTGGACCTTTGGAAGGCGAAACCAACACGCAGACGGCCTTAAGAAATTTTTAATAGAATGTGGTACCATGGTAGAAGGTTATTATTATTATTATAAGTCATTGTATTGGTAAAAAATGTTAGGTATTGCAAGTTTTTATTCACAAATACCGACGATCAACTTCTTCAAAAAGGTTCCGTTTAGGTAGTAGTCTGTCTTTATTAACTTAATAAGCAGTTTCACATCCCTAAAGTTAAGGTTTTAAAGTAGGTATCTGCCATTGTTTCACATCCCTAAAGTTAAGGTTTTAAAGTAGGTATCTACCATTGTTTCACTTCCCTAAAGTTAAGGTTTTAAAGTAGGTATCTGCCATTGTTTCACATCCCTAAAGTTAAGGTTTTAAAGTAGGTATCTGCCATTGTTTCACATCCTTAAAGTTAAGGTTTTAAAGTAGGTATCTGCCATTGTTTCACATCCCTAAAGTTAAGGTTTTAAAGTAGGTATCTGCCATTGTTTCACATCCCTAAAGTTAAGGTTTTAAAGTAGGTATCTGCCATTGTTTCACATCCCTAAAGTTAAGGTTTTAAAGTAGGTATCTGCCATTGTTTCACATCCCTAAAGTTAAGGTTTTAAAGTAGGTATCTGCCATTGTTTCACATCCCTAAAGTTAAGGTTTTAAAGTAGGTATCTGCCATTGTTTCACATCCCTAAAGTTAAGGTTTTAAAGTAGGTATCTGCCATTGTTTCACATCCCTAAAGTTAAAGTTTTAAAGTAGGTATCTGCCATTGTTTCACATCCCTAAAGTTAAGGTTTTAAAGTAGGTATCTGCATCTGCCATTGTTTCACATCCCTAAAGTTAAGGTTTTAAAGTAGGTATCTGCCATTGAGGTAAACGGGGAACCGGGTGCAGTAGGCAGACCGCAACATAGGTATGGCAAGGCTAAAGTCCTGCTAAACTGCTTTCTATTCATAAACAATCTATTATTAAAGCGTCAAAGTTGTATTGGATTGGACGAGTCCGTAAGCGCATCTGCCATATGATGTACATGTCACCATATAATTCTGCCCGTGATAGTTAAAAAGACGTATCTAACAAAAAGTAAAAACGGAGAAAAAAATGTTTTAATTAATGAAACGGGAAATCGTTTGCTGTCTTTGAGTAAATTTAAATAGTTACATATTAAAAGTTGAAAATAAAGCCGAATATAATGAGCTTTAACTTGGTTTAATAATAATATGAAACTCAAAAAATCAAATCTGGAAAAAATGTTAGATGCGTCTTTTTTACTAACGGGGGCAGAATTGTAAAGGGCCTATTACACCACTCGATATTCATACAGTTTTAGTCGACGTCGCGTAGTTGTAATACGGGTCAGAAAGTCTTACTCGAAATGAAAAATAAGATAGTCTGAATATCGCGTGCTTAATAACGCGTAGTGTAATAGCCCCTTAAAGTCTGTATGATTGTAATAAATCTTACAATGTACGTAATTCTCAATGTTTTGTGAATAGAGCATCTATACTTATAAAAGGAGAAATTGACTGATTGACATATCAACATACAGCCGAAACTTAATAGTCTTGGAGCGTAAAATTTTGCATAAGGTTTCTTTTTATGACGTAAGTGAGCACTAAGGTTTTGAAATTACCACTTTAAAGGGGTGTGAAAAGGGGAAAATTTGTTTGTATGCAGAATTGTATTCTTTGGGCCCATATACCGGGTCTGTAACGTTACTTTGAGAGTCATAATATGGTCGGAAACTCGACTGAACGATTGATCGAATAGAATTTATTGTAAAATAATCTTTTATCATCAAACGTTACTTTGATTGAACGATTCATCGAATATTTAATAATTATATCGATGTCTCGTGCCTTTTTTTCCGGTGGGAAAATCATCTAATGACATCCCCCGCTCTTGGGCGGAGCGGGAGATAGTGTCAGACTTTTACTGACTAAAAACCCACTCCTGTTCCTTCGTTGCCTTTCGTACCGGGACTAGAGCTCTTTCGAAACTAACCCTGGCCTCAGTAGGCTTCGAACCAGTTGGGCCCCTGCGGTTGCTTACAACTCCTTGAGGCGCGCGGGAACAGTGCGTGCTGTCGATGACTTGGGCTCGGTCCGGACAGAATGTCATGCCTTTGGGATATGGAATTTAAAGGGGTAGGAAAACATCGAGGGACACTGATTGTGGTTCTCGTTAAGTTAAGATGGTCACCCATCCACAGACTGACCTCGGCAAGCGTTGCCTAACCTTGAAGACTGAACCGTGCGGCTATTATTATTTTAGCGGGAAGTGTTGTTATGGTATGGCACGGTGTTTAAGGAACGAGCTTCTCATGCATGAGGTTACGGGCACAAAATAGATAGGTACAGAAGTCAATCTATGTAGATTTATATATTTAGACAAAGCGCGCTCGAGCAACGCACACATAGACACCGCTTACGGACACGATATCTCGGTCGCGTTTCGGACCACTCGTCGCACAGTTCCGGCTCAAACGCTCATTAGTGTGCGTCCACCAAGCATAGGTATAAAAAGTGAAGTACATACATGAGATTGTCTTCTGTACCTGTCTATTTTGTGTTACGGGTTCTTAGCCGGGCAAGTACCTGATGTAAATTTTTCAATTCATATGCCCTTGTCTAAGTTTATCTAAGATTTTACTAACACTCTGTGCCTCGGAAAGTACGCAAAGCCGTTGGTCCATGTAGGTAGCCAGACGCCAGAAAATCTGAACATCGGTCCATCTAAGAAGTATTGTGTTGCTCAGTAATTGGGTAGTGGAGGTTTAAGTCTTTAGTCGGTCTAGGTAAAACACAGGTATTCAACCGCATACAGTTGGAATGGAAATCAACCCCAAGCTAGGTGATGGTGAAATAGGAGAGGGCCATTGTTGAGTGGTTGCAATAGAGGGTAGAACTTAACCTTTCAGATACCGTCAATTTGAGACACAATAGGGTAGTTTCGAGGGTCAAAATAATTACATTTTATTTAGTCCCTATTTTAGATTATAAAAAAAATTATTGGACACGTATTTTTTATTTTTTCGGTTAAACAAAAAAGAACAAAGATATAGCCCATTAAAGTTACGTGTGACGTCACCCCGTGCGAAAAAATGCAGCACGGCGTGACGTCACACGTAACTTTAATGGGCTATATCTTTGTCATTTTTGGTTTAATTTACAAAAAAAAAAAATACGTGTCCCTTATTTTTGAATAATTTAAAAGACGGACTAATTTCTATTTTTTACGGCCACTAGCCTATAGTAAGACTATAGATGCGCGAACGCCAGCGTTCGCTTGGGGTTTAATGAATACATATTAGCTATTAGTATGCGCTATATTCAGTGGCGGATGAAGCCAGCGCGGGGCCTGTAGCAAATTCGACCAAGAGGACCCTGTGTGGACCTTTTTTATAAGTAAAACCTCGGTCAAGCTTATTCTTAACGGTGTCTTTTAGGGTTCCTACTAATCAACTGCATATTTTGACACCAAAACCCTGTGTTTTTAAGATTGATGAATACTGAAAAAATTCTAATAGATCTCTATTCTGTAGACTTTTACTTGAAAGAAAGTCTGTAGGTAAGTTGAGTATCACATCTAAAGAAATTAGCTGTATTTGGATTTAATGAAATACATATACTTTGACTAGGTTGTTTTTTTTTGCGTTCGTGTGGGGGATCCTCGAACGCGCGGGAGCCCCAAATGCGTGGGGCCTGTAGCATTTGCTAATCTTTCTACTTGGCTAATCCGCCACTGGCTATTTTGGCTAGTAAAATAGCTAAATTATCTTATGAAACCTATTAAGTACTTATGATTATAAAACCGATTAATTTAAATAATAATTTATCAACTTTCCTCAATGAACCTTCCTTTTACATAGGGACAACGTCATTGACAATTGAATAGTTGGAAATACATATACAAATACACATGATATCAGCGTTTATTTCAGCTAGGTATTGAGGAAATAGAATAAAGGAATGTATTTAATCAGTATTAGCATTATAAAGCGAGTTGGGCAATTTACTATTATAATTTGGTGCTTCCTAAACAAGATTTTTGGCACAAGTAGGTTAACTAGAAAACATACAATAACAACATCCATAAAATGTTCCCACTTCTGGGATAGAAGCCTACTTTCTAAGAGAGGGAATGGGCTGTGATCCACCATGCGGATCCAGTGATAACCATAATTAGAGACACAATAAAAAGACAATGAGAGAGTGAATGCTGGCGCGGTGTTCGCTTCAGATTTAATGAATTAGAATATGTAATATGGTCATAGGAATTACAGATAGCTCCCTCTGCAGAGCCTGCAATGATGAGGACGAGATAGCATCTGCATCTAAACTGCCCAGTGGTACTTCGAAAACCCAGGTACCCTCCATGATAATGATCAGTAACACTAAGGCACTGCTTACACTGCATCAAGGAAGGCTTGATGAGCTGAGGCGAATTGAATGACACATTTATCCCACCCATACTAAAAATGAGCACTTTAAAAGTGGAATTGCGGACACCAGTCCAAAATACAATACAATACTATGTGACATAATGTCAACAATGAAAAAAAAAATTACCTAATGTATGGTAACAATTTAATAGAAGATTGGCCCAAGATGAAACTAGGACAGTATAAATGAGGTCAAGGTAACCAAAATTGCATGCCAAAAAAATGTCACCTTGTATCTTGAACTAATAGTACAATGATTAGGTACTTACTTACTATAAAAAATGCACCAATATTCAGTAATAAATTTTAGTATATTGACTAAAGAAGCTCACCAATTCTTAATCTCTTTAGAGATATGTACTTGAGGAGTTAAATACTTAATCTGAGTTGTAAGCCTATTAGTTTTTCACATGTTACAGCTTTATGCTTTAGTAAGTAGTGAAAAATTATGGAATATTTACTATTATAACTTTTTTAATTAATTAAATGTAAAGAAATATCAAATGTACCTAGATAATGTGTTTACTAATTACTATTCCCCAATGGGTTTTCAATTCTGGCATTAATAGTTTTTTAATAAAACTGGAATGAACAGTCTTGGATTTAATGTTTTATTAAGTAGCATCTATTTTGAAATGACATAATTTCTGTATGAGACCTATTTCAATAAAATAATAGTTAAAAGACAAGTCAATAGATTTGGCCAGAAGGTGATTAGATGGAGTCGGTATATATGACTGACAATCTCTGAGATAAATTATAGGAAAAATTAAACTTGCCAAGTCCTCAATATAATAGAATTTTTTTCATGGCATCTATTCTCATAATATGACAGCAACCTCAGTCTAGAATATCACAGAATTATGGTCACAACAGTCTACACATGATAAAAGATCAATCTTTTAAATGTTCCATTTTAAAATGATAACTATTATCTTGTTGTGATAATAAAATAACCTGCATAATTAGTCATTATGCAGCCTATCAATTGATAGACAGATAATAACCAGTAGATACTTGTAATTAAAAAAATAATGAATTATCTACAATGATTATTAAATTCTTAGGTATTTTTTAAGTGTTTTAGTAAAAAATATGATGCATATAATGTGTCTGTAATATCAATAATTCAAATATTATGTTTTTAGTTAATAAGCAAAATGAACGAATGAATATTATATTTAACCTCCAAAACAAACTAAGATCTGGCCTTCACATTTTTTTTTAAATTTTTCTAGCACATACTTAACTAATTTACTCAAACCTTTAAAAATAAGATGTTTCATATGCTACATCAAAATGTACAGCAGCTATAGTGAATCATACCAACCGTTATTGGCATTGAGTCTAAAAGTGAAAGTTACAATGCACTTCCAACCACCGAAAGCATGGAAGGAGACAATTATCTAGCCAGCACTGGATAACAGACACTTTTTGATTCAAAAATGCATAAAATTCAATTTAATAAGTAGCCCATAAATTCTCATAATATTTATTTCAAACGTTTTAAGTTCTATAGTCTTGCAGTTTCACTGGTGTGAAGTTTTACAAAACAATAGGTGGGTATCTGTGTTTTGTACCCACTGCGTAGTATCATTAAATAAAATGTGACTTGTCCCCGTTACTTTATACATAATTGTGAATTATCCTATTCTACAATTTAATGCTTCTTGAATAACCAGTTTTTAAGGAAATAAATGAAAACCAATAATTATATTTTTACATTTTCAGTTTTCACAGAAACGAAATAATATTACTTTATATGTGAAAAATGAACAATTCCTGTTGAATACTCACAATTTCCTATGCATTGTGGCATTTATTTAAATAAATACAATAACAGTCACATTGAATATTCATAATTAATATAAAAAATGTTAGTCACTTTGCCGCAGACAGTTCACTTGTCAATTTTGAGTGACATACCGCCAAAGCACTCTTGATTTCTATAGAAAACTGACTAAGTTGGTCAAGTCAGTAGTTAGTTACGAAATGTCACTGTTTCAACAATGCTAGTGTAATAAAAAAGATGTTTCTTTAAAAATAATGGCACTTACATATTTTTTATGAGACCTAAATGAAGGTTTTATTAAATCAATTCAAACAATAAACAATGCATAACTGGACACAGATTGTGGCAGTAATGTTTGATAAGTTAATGTTTTTATTAAGAACATGTTATCAACTGTAAGTATTGTGAGAGATATATAAGATGTTTACAGTTCATGATTCATCAGTACTGCAGCAACACTTACATACCTTTTGTGTATACTAATGTGCATTTACACAGTGACATAATAAAGCTTGAGTTACTTAAGCAGTCCATTTCCTAACAAGCAGGTTGTTATCCTTTATAATATGTATTAATGCAAATTAATTTATGTAAGATTTAGCCTATGGCTACAACCTATTGAATTTCTCTTGGCATCTGTGTTCTATTAACCTTGTTTTTTTTTGAACATTTAAGTTTACAAACACGCTAGGTACATGTGTTATAGAATCTGTATAGCAGAAAAGCAGATTCTATTCTATTTAGACTGAATTCTCTTTGATGTCACTATGGTGACTCAACATCAAAGTGAATTCAAAGTATTTATGGCTCTGAATCTTGATTGTATTCATGAAGATAAGATAACACCATGGATGGTCCTTACAGCACAATAGAAACTTACTAAAGTATTTTATGTAATGTTGAAACTATGAAGTTTCCTGTACTCAGTAAGAAATTCTTTTACAGTTCTATTTTAAATTGAATAACCACAGACACCAGAATTCATATTAGTCAGAATAAATCCTCAGAAATGTATTAATAATACCTACAATAGGCTATCTTAGAACATGATAGAATAGAATATAATTTTTATTTCAATTTTAGATAAGATCAAGATAAAACTGTATTACTTAAAAAAATGAATACAAAACATATTCCCAAAAACCAAGTTTACTTACTTTTTAGTAAGATAATAGTCAATTAGAATATGCTTTCAACAATGTCAAAATATTTATTTTAAGTGTAATTCACTTTGAATAGCTTGTAATGTAATTTAATGTAAAGTTTATGCTACAGCCACTGTAAGAAACATGTGACTAAACTGCAAAAACTGTGTTTACATTCACACAGAATTTGTAAGATCATTGACTTCAGTATTTTCAATAGAGTTTTTGCTGTCTATTTACTTTATAAGATATTGTAATGAGTAAAAACTATATTTTCTATCGAGCAAGTACTTGTAGATAGGAAATTATCTTTTAAAGGTTATATATGACATTATTTCGTATGAAATTATCTTACCTACGTTATAAGTCAAAGTAAATATCTGGTTACAAAAAACATTTAGGTTTACCTACTACCTTCAACACATAATGAATTGATTGCTACAAGTTTCAACTTGTAGGGACTGACTACATTGAAGAATGTTTAATGTTTTCTTTTTTTTTTCATTCAGTATGTGGTCAGACAGAAAGGGTCATTAGCTCTTAACCTTATTCACTGAACTACAACTTGAAATGATGTCATATTCAAATAAATTTGTTTAAATACTTATTGTACAATGTAGAAATAAGTTGCAGGCTTAAGAATATTACTGTTATTCCATTATAAGAGTCCAGTGAATAGAAGGGTCACTTAACCTCTTTACACTTTTTTCCATGTATGGCATATCGTGGCCACACTTGCTTAACCAATTTTGTATTTTGAATCTGTGTTATCGACAAACTACCTGAGTTTATGGCCCGTATTACAGAACGTCACTCAAAACTCAAGCGTTACTTAAAACTAGTTTCAACCAATCAAATGGCTTGAATCTAGTTTTAAGTAATGCTTGAGTATTGTGCGATGTTCTGTAATACAGGCCTAAGACATGATTTGCTTTATCTTACAGTTGCACATGATTTAGTCATGATAGAAATGTAAGCTCTTGAAACACTGGAGCTACAACTAAGAGCATACCACTGCAGCAAGATACATCTGGTAACTAAACTTGTGCTGTATCGTATGTTGTTACTGGCAACTTGGTGTGCAAGAAGGATAGTAAATAAAGGTGCTTACGATGCTCTTTTTTCTTCACCCTGTCGTTCTTTGTCCTTGCTATTATCACGCTTATTCATAATACAAGACTTGTTGTGCAGGCGCAACGCCCAGCACTCAGCTCACTCCCAGTGTGCAGCGTCCGCCGGGGCCGCAGCGCAGCCCATGTCACCACAACTTCCACGACACCAGCCAGCGACGCATCGCCATAACACAATCCAACACAACAACACTTTTGTCACTTCTTTTTAATATAATTATTGCTATTTTTTTCTTCACTGCGATACTGTTACCACTGCACTGTTATACAATTTATCTCAAAATCATTTTTGTTACACTGCAAACACAATTTGGACATGAAGTTGGAATGTTTCGGCGACACCAGACGAATCGTATCGGAAATCTCAAACTGATAACTGTCCTTTCTTTAGCAGTCTTAATTGATTATTTTATGCGATTTTACTCGGAAAGGGAACGAGAATGAATAGAGGTCGCCGTGCCAATGTTATGTTCATTGAAGAGTAACAACAAGCGATGTGGGTGTCCAACTTATTCAAATTACCAAAATCACCACGCAGTCACCAAATCTTCTAGCAATCAACGTAAAATGTGTTGAGCTAATTAATATTTATTGATAAAAGAAATGAATGTATCGGAAAAATGTAACAATTGACAGTTCCTTGTGAGAAGTCAACCCCAATAATTGTCGGTCGGCACAAAACGTTTTGAAATAATTTACAACAAGGATTCTCAATACTAGAGTTCAGAGCACTGTGAGAAACTTAACTGCAGGAAATAGAAGCACAATTTGTAATTTTTAGTTAGCTTTCCGTAGGATTAGTCACAACGTCGCCGAAACATCAAATGGACATTTGTTCTGATAAAAAAGTTTAGGTTTTGTAATGGCCACCAATGTTACACTTTTAACACTTCATAGATTGCGATTTAAGAGATGTATTACTAGAAGTTATAATCTAAATTAATTTATAAATTATACGTTTACATAAATATATTACCAAGTAACGATAAAATTTCTTATTTATAAAATATTTAACTCAAAGAATAGTCACTGATTCGCCATTCGGCGCATGCGCAAACTTGCAGCAGTTTGTGTTGTCAGAGTAGTTAAATGTTTTTTGTTCTTCAAAATCCTATTCAATTGTGGTTATTATTTTTTTATTTCAAATCATATTAATCATATTACTAAAACTGTATATTGTGGGCTAATTTTAAAATTATATTTATCAAGAAGTTACCGAGGGTTTGCCCAAAAGTCAGTTCAGTATATATTTATTTTTTTCTTGGGCAACATAACCATTAAAAATAAAAATATAGATTGCGTTCATAAAGAATGGTTTTTGGTTTAGCTTTTTATAGGCTTAAAAAAGTACTGGTTTTTGTTAAAGTATTTATTAGTGCTTTTTCTTGCAATAAAATCATTTTACTTTGCAAATTTTCAAAATCATTGCGTTTAGACTTTTCTTATTGGTCATAATTTTGAAACGGATGATGCAATTTAATTGGTTAATATTTGACGTTTGAAACATGTGTGAAATTAGCGCCAGTTTTGAACAGTTCAATTTGTGTAAAGAGTCTTCTTTCAAGTTCTTTCAGTCTGGGTGAAACTAGAGTTCATAAAAAAGTTATCACATATTCAGATATTCTTATATATATGTAAAAAAGAAGATAACCAGTAATAACAGAAAATAGAGAGCTAGTTAAATTGGTACACTTTCAAAATGCAATCGTTGGTATACCTAGTTGATAAGTAGGTATAATATTAATTTTTAATTATTTTTAAGTACCTAATAGGTACCTTTTTGTTATTATATTCCTGTATATTGGAGCAGATTGAAGTACGGGCGCTATTTTTTAAAATAGCCTAGGGCGTATGGTACTTATGTAATGGGTATTATTATAGGTACTCTTACAGATTTGTAATGACTATCCTTTTTTGGATTTTTAAAATCATAGAAACTGTAATTATATTACATCTTCCTTTTCAGCGACGTCACGTGGTTTAACCGGCAGTAACATCCATCGTTTTTATTGGGTAAGTAAGATATAAAACAAAAAGTACTTAGGTACTTACCGACGCCGACGTAAGTACATTTAAAGTGCTTTTTTGCTGTCGCTACCTATGCTGTTTTATTGCTCTTATGTGGTAAAATTGTAAGTTAACAGAAATAATATTGTTACCTAGTTAATATACTGATTGTAAAAATCTATGAAGAATATTTTTGACCTTACGCTTTGATAAAAAATCTCATGATAAAAATAAGCAGATAATAAAACTAAGAGCCAGATCTAAGTCCGTGTAGCAAAAAAAGTAGCAAGGCACATAAACAAGCTTCTTGAAGCGTCACATTCGGCCTTCACCTGTATAAAGAAGCTGTACTTGGCTCGTTCACCGACCATTATATTATAACCTTATTTATCTAACTATGATATTATTTGATTGATATTTTATACTAAATAGGTACTCGAAAATATCATTATTTTCGAGTAGATAAAGTTGGTTTTGTACACTCCTAGGATGAACCTGTAGTTTACACGACGCTCTACGCACTACCTATGGCCTGTGACAGCCCAAATGATTTATAGGTACCCTTAATTTTATAGAAATTATTTTATAGTGTATCTGTAGTAAACTACCTTTATAATTCAAAGGAAAACTTCTTCCGAGACTCGAGACTCCGGGATTAATACGGCTGTCGTAGGAAGATCGTTGAATCTTCTTGTAGGATTCTTATCATCAGCAAAAATGTGTAATGGACCTACCACACGCACAGGCTTCACCACAGTTTTGGCTGCGCACTCAGTCCAGTTTGTACAAGGAACATCGGGTAAAAGGAACCGTATGAGTATCACCAACCACACGCAAAGTTTTCTTGACTGAAGCTTTTGCGGGTGGTAAATAGGAGGCCCATTAGAAATGCCTAGACAGTGGAAAGAGCAGTTTCGTCCATCGATCGCTAATAACGATATTGTTTCCAACGCACATTATATCATCCAATGAATGCGAGCCGCACAGGACCGGGTTCTGTGGCCACACTTGATGGCGACCTATGGCTAGACATATGCCTCTTCCAGTGGGCGTCTTTTGACTGAAATATTGATGATCTGTCCTTTTCCCAACTTGCTAAGGGTCCGCTACTTGGACCCGCCACAATTATGGCGATATGTCCCTTCTTTGAGGAGTGACTGGAAAGACAACACGAGGTCCTTGCCTTCCGCATGACGCAGGTCCTCTTCGGATATGGTCAGTTTGGGAGGTTCCTGCACCGGATTCGTGCGGAAGTGACGCCCGGGTGTCACCATTGTGTGGATCGCCCGGGGGCACGGTGGAGAGGAGTGTCCGCTACCAGTCTAATCGGATGCGGCTGGATTCCCGTGTTTTCCATGGAGCGACTTCCACAACCCGGTACTTCTTGGATAAATTGATAGTCAGGTACAATTACCGGCACGGATCTTGAGCGCTGGCTTCAAGTTGCACAGAAGTCAAATATTCGGTCTCTTTAGTAGTGCGAAGTGAGACGCAGGAGCGGGGAGTGTCAGTGATTGGCTCGCCGCGCCATCGTGTCAACAATGACGACGACGATTGGCCCCCCCTGATCCCCACTCTGACGCCGAGCGCTCAAGATCCGTGCCGGTAATTGTATTCTGGCTGAAATGATGATGACGGTGTGACTATATCATATTGCAAATAATTATCATCCAAGAATTATTACGTATTACTACGGTAATAGCTGTAAGTAGATCTTTGTTCCACCATTACATCTGTTATGATAAAGATCGTCTGTTGACCTAGAGTTGGCACTTGGCAGTGACTAATCTGTCTCGACTCTCGATAGTAACAAATGGGTGTTAGGTATTATGATTTTCTCCTTGAACCATTTATTGTCAAGGCCTACGGGCCTGACCGGTAAGTGAACCTTGACCGTAAATAAACGAGATTGTCCTAAAGGATTAGGTACCGTGGCCCTGCAACGCAAGGGGCAATTGAATAAACACAGGTACCATAATCAGCAAAAGCAAAACGAGTCTAACAGTCCTTTTTCCTGCTCTAACCTGAGTGAGAGAAGTTATTTGAAGATGTTTGTAGTAGTAGTTCTTAAAGATTTCTACTAGGAATTTGAGATTGTCTGAACCAATATCATTCCGACTAAGTACGGAAACTTGCAAGATCAGTTTTAGTATCGTATTTATGTTTTCAGTGCACAGTAAACACTAACGAAAAGACAGACCGTGCTATCTATTTTTAGCCAGGCATTGACCGGCAAGTGAAGCTAGAGAAGTTTAGTGGATCAGATTATTCAAGGCTCAATTCAAGAGCAGCTATTAAAACTACAACTAATTGAGGACCTACATACGATATTAATCCTCTTTGACATCAACCTTGTAAACTCCGGAAATGCGAGCAAAAACGGCATAACCAACATTTGGAATCGCACATGTTCGATTTTCGAAAGACATTCGCGGGAGTCGGTTTTGCACCTATTCATATCATGTGCATAATGCTCTTGCGCCGGCTATGAGGTGATCGTTCATTTCGCGACTCGCGTATCAACGCCAATGGTTGTTCCGTTTCTAAAGGCCGACACTTCTCCAGCCAGTACTATAGCGTGCGCGCTGCTATCGCGACGTGTTTTATTATCTGTCAGTCTGCTCGTATTATAGTAATTCTTGGGAGTTCAAAGCCGGTTGATCAAAAGTAAGTCTCGTTTGCTTATTATTTCTTAAGGTGGCGCAGACTTGCGTCCTGTTGGACCATTTTGGGTTAATTTAACCAAAACCAGTTTTGTTTTTGGCCAAATGTGTCGAGTTTCGATCAATTGATGGCTTCTCATGTAGATCGATTTGTGTGCAAATTGTGTTGTTATGTTTTGGATTTACTATCAGGTTTTATTTTTCACTACTTTCGTTATGGTAACACTGGGTTTTTATATTCTGGATTCACCCATATTTATCAAAAGGGATTCCTGAAATTTGTTTAGGATTTTGGAATATAAAAAATTAGAATGTAGGTAGATATTAAGGGTTCCTTGTATCTATAAATTTTTATTCGTGGATTCGCAAGCAGAAGTGATATAAGATGAAGTCTAGCTCTGAGTGATATACTAAAAATGAGAATGGGAAAAATGGGTTCAACAGGCGGGCAGGTATTTCGGTTTTATGGGTTTTTCCTTGTTCCGTGGGTCTTTTTTTTTCCTGCCTGTTATCAGGCTTATTCTCATAATTATACCTATCGGTAGTTTAGTATAGAAAAGTTCTTTTCCCTCCTTCTTTCTTCATGATATATCCTTGGACCAATCACCAGCTCCTATTTAGCTGATGCAGCTCATCACCATATCTTTCTGAAAACAAATGATTAGATAATATTTTAATACCTACATAATTATTTAAAACAGTCTACATAGGAGTTATGGATCTATTTGCTAGCGGTTAATAATAAATTAACATAGGTACAATGCGTTCCAAATGAGAATAGGATCGCCCGCCATGTTGTGACGTCACGATTTACTGTCAAATCGAGGATAGAAATTTTGAAACATAAATTAATTTACGAAAAATTTAATTTATTTACGAATTGTGAACGAAAAAAGTTTAATCAGAATCCAGTTCTTCAATTTTACTCATCTCCAAGTTCTACAATTTTGCCAAAATTTCTTCGATTTGACAGTTCGACGAGACGTCAAAACATAGGAATCGGTCCTATTCTCATTTGGAACGCGTAGTAGGTACCTATATTATAACAATTTTAAAGTTTTGTAACCGCAAAGAATTCTTTACGGTTACAAAAAATAAATTTTATCAAAATACCAAAGGTATTAGGTGGTATTGTAGTAGGTATTTCTAAGAAATTATTATTTTTTCTAAAAAAAGGTAGTTAAAGTAGGTACCTGCTTACTTATTTAATAAATAAAATTAGGTAGGGTATACCTACCTTACCGAGTTTGCTTGCTGTTGCATTAGGTTATTAAATATTTTAATTTGCAAGTATTTATTAGTTATTATTAGTAATGCCATCCAGTACAAACCGAGACTCTTCCAGGCCCCATATAGCACATTGGTATGGCCATCTCGATATAGAACTTAAATTGTATACCTATCTGGCGTGGCCAGGTCTTATAGGTAACTGATCACTTCATAATGTGACCGACCAATTCATAAAATGGTTGCAATCCATCCATAGTATAACCGGCTAAAACTGGCCAAATTGCTTAAACGTTTGACGATAAATATCAATCTAAGTTTGGCCATATCATTAATTATACAGATAAAAAAAGGTCAAATAAAGTAGGAACTAATGTACTTATTGCTCTTGTAAGCAATCTCTTGTTGCTATCGATTTGTGTGATAGTTAATAGTCGGCGTTGCGTACCTACAAACTACCTACAGGTCATTGAACTCGCTCAGCTGACGTTTTCTTAAAGAAAATAATTTCGTACATGCGTAAATTAATACGAGTTTTGAAAAAAGGTACTTTATTTTTTAATTTTATCTTTGTAAATCGATAGTGTTTCATGTACCGGATCGACCCTCCACGGAATTAAAACGATTAAAATTTAGCGGTGTAGGTATAAATATTTACGATGTGATTACTCATGTTAGACCATAATATTATGAACTAATACTGAGTGTTCATTGATACGGTTAGCCCATAGGTATCATGCTGTGGCCAGTCGTCACTGTTTCTATTCTAAGATTTGGCTAAGTACTACTTATCTACCGTCTAAGGAATGAGAAAAAATGTTATCTAACCAGTTTATCAATAAATAAGTACTTACCTACGTATACAAAAATAGAATACTAATTTTCAAAACAATAATTCGAAACTCAACAGTCAACGACGACGCCTGTCCGTTTTCTATCGTTTACATTTCGGGGAGTGTGCACTGGAGTTACACAATTTTATTCCGCCAAGTCCGTTCCATCATCGGACCCCAAGACGTGCGGCGTTGTACCACTGCTGCACCGGTACATGGTAAACATCCCACCCATACATACAAAGCATTTTGGGAACACATTCATTATGCGTACAGCTAAGGAGTGGAATTCCCTGCCGGGGTCTGTGTTTCCTGATAACTATAACCGTCTTTAAGTCAAGAGTGAATAGATTGCTTCTAGGTAAGCGTGTTCCATCTTCGGCCACATCATCGCATAACATCAGGTGAGATAGTGGTCAAACGCGAGCCTATCCATAATATAAAAAAAATACCTACGTTGGTAGAAATTTTAAACTGTGTTTCTCTCCAAGAGAGATTTGAGTAAACCATAAGATCCATTAAAAACATAATTTTCAAGATAACTATGTTGACATATCAGACTAAGTACTACTTCTTTTCGTGTCGATGTACTGTAACATTTTTTTTCTAATCAGTAGGTATTTGGCAACCTGTACAACGCTGTTACTGGCCTCGTATAGTTCCTGAAAATTGCAAGTCACGCATGTCCTGTGCAGCGGCTCCACACTGGCACTGTGTTAGAGATGAGTCGAGGAAGCCTTATTTGGCCACATTGTTTTTACAGCGGCCAACCTGGGTCCGCAGTCGGTTAAGAAATTTTAGATTGGCCACTGTAATTTGCGTCCAGGGGAAGATGTTCTGATGGGGTGACGATGTATGGTGTAGTGGGTGTTTCTGCTTCCACAGTGCGCATTTCTCTCCTCTGCACAATCTTTCGAAGAAGGCCTGTAGTCGTTGCACGTAGTCAGAAGTCAGAATATCTGACAACAGTTTAACCAAGACTGTGTTACAGAGTTACTGGGCTATGGAGGTTAGATTTAATAAACAGTGGCTGCATATGTAATATTAGTATTCCGTTGCAACCGTTTAGAATGGAAGCCGATCTCAACAGAGCTGGGAATTAAAGAGACTAGACTTCAAGGTTGCTGCCCGCCAGGGCCTCGAGGATTTTCTGAAAAGGAAACCTGTGGTCCTACAACGCAAAGGGCAACTGAAGGACACATGTGTGGTTAGGTTAGTAAAAATTCGACACGCCCCCTCAGTCCGTCTTGGGAGAAGTCTTTAGATGATTTCCCAACCCAAATAAATAAATGTCATCTAAAACTTTTCTATCTCCAAATCTTTGACTAGGTACATAATGCTCCAAATCTAATGTTTTTTGGGAAGGCCGAAGGAGGTCGGAGATCACACGTCAATATTTTTTTTTTTAGGTAAACTAAGTATACACTGAATTAAGTGTCTTTCCAAGCAATAATTTTTCCAATTAAGTTACACACACGCATTTAAGAAACAAAAACGGTACAGTCACGTCCGCAATACCTTGATAACTGTAATAAAAGATTATAATTCGAGAGGAAGGTCGCTCTATGCAGTTTCTTTATTTAATAAGTAGGTTACTTGCAACTTTAAGTAAGTAGGTACTTATGTACCTAAGTTACAAAGAGGAAAAAACGTTACACAGCACCACAGCATACTGCACCGCACAGATCATGCGATCTACAATCTAAAGGCTTTGATTTAAAGTAGAAGGAACTGTTGATCGGCGTCGAATGATCCATTCATTCCGCTATCGATCAACAATCGTTCATTTTTTTTTAAATGTGGCTACTTGTTTTTAACATTACTGCCAGTCTTGAGAGCTGCACGATCTAAACTAAAGAAGACATAAAAAAGACTGGCAACTAAGGATAGATAAAACAAAAAATAATAGTAGAAAGCACAGAATAATATTTTATAGTTGAAGGTAGAAAGAAAAGGATCAGGTTCCGCAGTCATCCATTTAGAATCGCATAGCATTATCATGCTGTGCTCGATTATTCTCGCAAATTACTTACGATTTATAACGCACATACCTCTACCTACCTGATTAAGTACCTTCATAATCGTTTATCGAGTTTTATAGTTTGGAAATATTTTTTTTTACTATCTATTATGACAAAATATGATTTTTAAAAGTTGTAGCAATATGAAAAAAGTATGTACCTACTTGAGCACGTATGCACGTATTTATCGAGTCCCTCCAGTTTTAGGAAGTCGTCGTTCAAGATCGATTAAAGTGCATTGTCTTATCCCACAGCAGAAGAGATAACTAGAAGAGATTTTTTTTTAGAAATTTTTAACTTCGTCTCAAAGACAGGTTGCCGTGCGGCACGTTGCGTCGTCGTAACGTGTTTGTGTATGCCCTTAGGCCCGTATTAATAAACGATGCTCAACTCCGTCCTCAAGTGCGATATCATTTGATCCCCGATTATACGATGACAGAAGCTCAAGATCATTGCTAATTAATAAACACATAAGTACAGAATCTCATTTACCAAGATCAGCTCCTCAATGCGCTGTACTCCACATTGACCGAAGTTTAATATAAAATTCCTTTTAATGAGAATATGAAATACCGAAACTTGAACAAATCTGAATCTTTTTTTTAAATATTTACTTGGCAATCCAAAAGGATTTGAAGCATTTCTCACATACATTTTCGATAAACGATTTCGCAATGGCCATAAATACTCGTAGTACTTACTATATTTTTTAGTAATATTAAATTTTTACTTAAAATATTTACAAATCCCACGTTTCGCGCTACGATAATCACGACCTCAAGTCCCGGTCGGTCTACACTCATGATCTGGCAGCTCAAGTACAGAGATCTTTGTAAACTTAAGTTTCGAGTCTCGTTTATTAATCAGACAACACTCGGCTGATGTCGTAAACCTAAGCTGAGCTTGAGCTCGAACTTAAGCTTGAGCTTGAGCTTGTGAATCTCGTTTATTAATACGATCAAGACCTCAAGCTTGGTATCAGGTACGAGATCTTGGGCTGAGGAACGTTTATTTATACGGGCCTTAGATTGGGCAATTTTCTTTGACACTTGGATTCAGGGAGAGAAAATTGCTTGTGAAGTACGCATATTTACAGGTATATGAGGTTTTACCTTTCTTACCTAATACCTTCAGTTCTACCATCTTGTTCAATAATCCAATACGGGGTGCTAATGAAAATTTTGCCAAGTCAGGCCCAGATAGTTGAAGTAATTTTCTTTGAGTAGTTAGTAGGTATATGTGTTTTTTTTTATAAGTAATGTAGGTATTTGGTTATAGACAAATGTAGGAAGTTTAAATGAATCGTAAAAAAAGTAATTTTCGATAGCACTTATTTCAGTTCGAGTTTTTCATGATTCGTTTCGTTATAAATGGACAAAAATCTTTCATGTTTTATATTTTACTTTGTTTTTTGCTTACGCCCTTTAGTGTTCTCAATTGACTTCTCATTGTTAAACATGTCTGTTTTTCTGATAATGTTACTAACACACTGAAATTATATCGACATAGCGTCGATGTTTTTTAAATATTGATACTTTTGTGCATGACCGCTATTGCATCTGAAGGTAAGCGATAATGTGGTCCTCGATTTTTAGTCGCTATGCTTTTTTCTATCAAGTCGTCCAACATCATCATGTCAGCCATAAAACGTCCTCTATTGGACATTGCCGTCCCCAAGAGAGGCCTTACCACAGAAATCTTAATATTGCCTTATTATTAAGATTTCTGTGGGCCTTACCGACCGGTCTTACTCTTCCTGCTTCCAGCAAACTGTTTGCAGTTCTCCAGGGTATCAGTCCATCTTGCGGAAGGCCTTGCAAGTTGCAACGTCTACCAGTTGCCTACCTAATTGTTGCTTCTGCAGAATATCCATAAAAAAAATCTCTTGTAACATAGACGGTATCCATAGGAATAAGATTTAACAAGGTATAATCTCATACTTGACCGCAGGCAGTAAGGAATGTTATGCAGATAGCGACACAGGAATGTCAGATGGCAACATAACAAACTAACAACCCATTTCCTTCGGCTAAGTTCACCATACAGTGTGCGCACATAAAATGACGTACATAACAATGTACATAAACACAGACTAGGTACAGAGCACTGATAAGATCTTTTCTCATGGTGTTGTTCGTTTATTCATTATTCTAACGCCCAGTGTAAAAATAACTTGCAGTTTTTAATTTAATTTATTTATCAAACGTTTTAAGTAGAGGACAGGCAGCATATTTGGGATAGCTATAGGTAGGTACTGCAGATAATTTGGAAGACTTTCTCTATGGAGGTGAAGGGTACGATGTTAATACCTACGATATCAATACTAAGAACAATACAAAATTTTAACGTTTTTAGAAAATTCATTAAATTGTTGAGCTTATGGTTTTCTTTTGATTTTGTAATAATTATTTATATATTTATATATATATTTTGTACTAATAATTATTATATAGAAAATTATGTAACATAAAGATTCAAGTTAGGAATTAGGATACATTAATTTGGAATACCGAGAGTGAATATCATATTTAAAAAAAAATATTATTAGTTTTCCGCTTAGATAAGAGCAGAAAGGGATGAGAGAGCGTAAAATTGATCTGTCCAAACAATTAAAAGTTCTCGTTATTTTTGGAGATTGTAAGTTAACAAAAATTTAAGAACATATTTAAAAAAAAAAGAAAGAAAAAAAAGAGCACGAAAACAGTATTCCAAATAAACTGCACTATGAGTACGAAAACCATTTATGGATTAATCGTGCTTACTTTTTAATTTGATTGTATTATTAAAAGTGTAATATTTTTAACGATTTCCAGTATTTATGTTACCCCATTTTAATTTCGACCTATTTTCGAAAAACAAAAGGGTAGGTATTCCAAATATGAATTTTTCTGCACCATTTATGGAGGCATCCATATAAGTACTTACTTATTTTCTGTATTTACCAAAGGAAGATGTTTAGATACCTACCTACTAATTATTAGCATAAGCATAGCATACTTACAAAAAACAGTTTTAAACAATATTCTGAACTGTGGATAACTGATTAAACATAAATATAATAATATTAAAAATACTTATTTCTGTTTCATAACCGGTTAAATGTTGAATTTACTTCCTCATAACATTACGAAACTACCTACATTATGTGCAGGTTTGATCGTTTTTCATCATACTAAAAGTAGTAAATTACCTATATTAAATCATCATTTCAGTCGATAGACGTCCACTGTTGGACATAGGCCTCCCGCAAGTGTCGCCACAATGAACGATCCTGTGCGTCCCGCATCCATCGGATTCCTGCAACCTTTACCAAGTCATCGGTCCACCTTGTAGGAGGCCTTCTAACGCAGCGTCTTCCGGTACGCGATCGCCACTCCAGAATCTTTCGGCCCCAACGGCAATACATTCTGCGAGCAATGAGCCCTGCCCATTGCCACTTAAGTTTGGCGATTCTTCGTGTTATGTCGGCAACCTTGGTTCTCCTGCAGATATCTTCATTTCTGATACGATCCCGCAAGGAAACTCCGAGCATAGCCCTTTCCATTGCCCTTTGGGTGACTGTACTAAATGTAAAGTTGAAAATTATACCTGAACCTATACCTACCATTATCAGAATAGGATGATGCGGGTGACAGCTGTCAGATTCGTAAACCTATCCTTTTCTCTCATATTCGTCCTGTTGTCATCCTACTTCTTCGTCTTCATCCTGCCCTCATCCCATATTACTTGGGGTCGGCGCAACACGTTTTTTTTCTTCCATTCTGTCCTGTTACCCGTCAAACTATCACTAACTCCCTTTTCTTTCATATCACTCCTCACACAATCCATCCATCTTTTCTTCGGCCTTCCTTTCCCTCTCCATCCATCCACATGTATACTCAGAACTCTTTTAGTAATATGCGCTTCATCCCTCCTCTTCACATGACTATATCAAGACAACCGATTACCTTTCAACTTTTCGGTCACTGGCGCCACTTTCAAACTTCCTGTACTAAGCTCATTTCTCACTTTATCCATTCTCGTCACACCACACATCCATCTCAACATTCTCATCTCCGCTACATGCAATCTTTTTTCATCCTTCTTTTTCACAGCCCAACATTCTGATCCATACTGTATGACAGGTCTTATGACGGACTGTAAATTTTACCCTTCAACTTGAGGGGCGGCATGCGTGGGTCGCAAGTTGTTCCCGTTGTCATCTTGCCATGTAAAAAAGAACTTAACTGCTTGATTTTTATCTTTATCTAAAAACAATATCGTCGTGGGTATTTATAGACACTTTAGATTATATAAAGAAGTTACGGTTCAGTTATACCGTATCTGTTTACTACTTCATAATTTTAATCACCGGTTGATGTGCTGTTATTATCAAAGAAAAAAAGTGTGTCGACATACCTATAATAAATATTTAGTAGATTAGATATTACATAATCATATTATAAAAATAGCAATCACAACAGACGCGCTCGATACCAAATTGTTTTTATGTACTTAACTTACCTACAGTAAAAATTTTTTAAACAAAACTTTTTACAAAAAAATACAACCGACTTAAAAAAAAACTAAAATTCAAAATAACTTTAATTTTGGAAGTCGGTGTTTCTGGATTTGTTACATTATTTTTTGACACCAACTTTCATGTCATTTTCCCTTTAAAAATAGGGATTCTCTAATTCCTTGCCAATGCCAATGGCAAATTCACATTACATTTACCTATCCAATTTAATGATGAGTTGGACCCCATAATAACTACGCCCAGTCGCAGCATCAGTATCGGTTCTTAGGTCAACAGAAATGCAGGTGTATCATAACTTTTTGGAGACTACCTACATTGGTGGTAGCGGCTTTGAAAAAAAATTCAAAGTCGAAGCGTTTATTTTCACCATGATTAGCTGCAAAACAGGAAAATGTAACTTTATTGCGATTAATTGCATGATTAACTAAGGTTGTGGGTACTTCAACTAGTCATTGTATTTAATTTAAAATGATTAACGTAAACGAGTGTTCAGAAAATATTCACTGGTTCATATATTAGGGTTAAAGGTAAAGAAAAAAAACGGATCCTTATAAGATCACTTTGTTGTTCGTCTGTTTGTCTGTCTGTCAAGACCCTTTATCTCAGGAACGCGTGGAGGTATCAAGTTGAAATTAAAACTATGTATTTAAGTCTGCGGCCTCTTGAAGCTTTGAAAAAATCAAATTCCTAAGTTAACAAAAAAAAGATAGTCGTTTAGTCACAAAAAACGTAACGACACTCGAGGGAATCAAGATTCATAGGATACTTCCCGTTGACCCAGAAACCTGAAATTTGGCATAAAGCAAGGTCAAGGTCTTATAGCATAGGTATAGAAATAAATCTGAAAACAGATTTGATGTTACGTCACAACAACAACAAAAAAATACGATTCGGAAAAATCTTTGAGACTCCATTCGGGAACTTAAAAAAACAAACTTACATATTACATTGTTCAACAGTTTACTTAAGTACGAGTAATATGTAAGTTTGTAGGTATGGTTTGTACGGCGCGAGTCCGACTCACACTTGCCCAGTTTTTTCTAATTGCATCGTGCAACGGTGTCCAGCTTTAGATATTTTTGTCACTCTGCCCTGCTGCCTTATAACATTGACCCTTATAGTTCTCGCTACAATCGCTGCTCAAATTCAGTTGGCCAAATGACCCTGCTTATAGTAAATCATACAACTCCAGTACCTGCACAAATAGTTTACTACATTTCATGCAAATACCAGTAATGTTGTGACCAAACTTTCGAGAACGTTTTGCTTGTCAAGTAATCACGATTATGGCTATCAAGATAATAAAGTGAGTACCTAGCATAGATACTGAATCAATAACTTCTAAATAAAAACAAACAACTCAACACGTTCCTAACCAAATATTTGGTGTGCGAGGGTAATCCTATAAAACGTAATCTCATTTTCATGTTTCATTATCACTTGCGTGGGTAGCGAGAAGTGGAAGTAGGTACGATACGCACAGTTTGGTACAGTTTTGAGTGGATTATAATCCCACGAATTAAGAATTGTCAGTTGAATGACTACACTAAGGTAAGCGCCAGATAACCATGGAATAACGGTCATTGACCCTCCTTTTGTTGATATTCTTAATTTCAAAAACGAAAATAAAGACATAAAACTGTCTTGAATGGACGTGTATCGTGATCCTTTACATGATCTAGTAATGAAAAGCAGTTTATTGTTTGTTTTTCGGGTATCTACGCAGAAATATTAGGAAAAGGTCAATGTACTTATTCTACGGTTATCTAGCGCATTTTATACAATTGTTAAAGAATGGTGCGGGTGACAGGTGATTCATGCAATGTAGCTACTAGCCACCTAACCTTTTCTCTAATCACCATACCCATGCTATGCAAAAAGAAAATAACACAGCAAATAAACGGTACTGGGTAGTTACTGTAAAGAAGTCGGTTGTATGTCATGTAGTTTGGCAAGGTCTTCTGTCTCCTCAGCCGATTATACTTAAGTTCTAGGACGAAAGGGTAATATAAGTTGATGTATATGGCAGAATACAGGAAAAACTATAATGAAACACCAGTTCAGAAGATCAAAACAACCATAGAGGCGCGCATAAGTATATACGACATCGCATAAATATCTGTATATCATGCAAATTGTAAACCAGAGAACATAATGCATAGCATTATAGTGCTACGATGGGATGGGCTGTGGTAAAGAATGACCGAATAGCCGTGACGTCATCATGTCGTCACTCTTACCAACATTTGTGCCGAGACGTTCTTTGAGCTCACGACAGACGGTATCTAGTGACTGACTAGCACTATTGTCTTCTAAGCTACGCTAAATTGTGGTAAACCTGCTGAAATCTTCCATAGTTTCCTCACTACAGCAGTTTTAACTTTTGGCTAAATGGAAATTGATAACTATTATCAATATTTTCTTTACATAATTTCAGGTGGTCCTCAATATGGATAGCGAGATCTCAGAAGAAACAAAAAAGCAGGTGGCTCAGCTTCGCGAATGGATAACCACGCAGTCGCATTTGCCCAAAGATTTAGGTAAGCATAAATCTTAATTAACATATATTTCTTATTATACCATCCAAAGATGTCTGTAATATTATCATCAGACTATAAGAAAATTGTCCCTTCAACTGTAGCTTTTGTAAAATCTTTCACTTCCTTGAAGTAAAAGAAAACAAAATGCCTGATTGTTAAATGTTGGTGGAGAAAATTTATGATCTCCAAGTTTCTGATGAATGTCTGACTAAATTTCATGACGTGACCTTAAAATCTTTATAGTTGAACTAAACCTCCAATTTAACGATAAATATAAATATATTTTTAAACATATCTGGCAAAGAGTTATGTTATGAAATCAATATTTCAATTTACATGGAAGTAGCTGTTCCAACAGACACTATTCTGTCTTATCTATGAACCGAAGAATAAATAGTCGTCGTAGTTTTCTGAAATTTTCTAAATTTCTACGCAATTTTTTTTTAAGATCTTTTTTGTGACAATAACTAACTCAACAAAAAAAAAGAATTAGCGAATTTGGTCCTGCCGTTCACGTGTGATAACGTAACTATCCACATAAGGATTCATTTTCTATACACACATAGTACCTACTCTAATTAACAATTGTAGCATACTTATAAGTATGTACTTACAATTTTTTCAAAATTAAATATAATTTAATTTTAAGAATTTTATTATTAAGTAATTATTTTAATAACTAAGTGATACATGTAAAACAAAAAATAAAAAAAATGCTTAGCTAAATAAAAACAATCTAAAATATTGGAATGGATATTATATAGTTTATATTGTCATTAAATGTAAATAGGACAATTAAATAAATATTTTCTATCTAAAAATTCTATCTTCCTATATACAACTAAACGAGTCTTAAATTCTTTTTGTTTATTTCCTTTTAAATTGTATACTCCACTGCTGACATAACATCGAAAATTAATTGGTCATTAAAATTCACTAACATTCCGAATTTGACAACTTGAACTTGATGGCATTGAAACGTCAAACTTTTTTTTTCGGGATGGTTATTACAAGGATTGTATATGCAACATTCTTGGGTATATTTTTTAATTTGAACGATATAAAATAAACGTGGGCAGTGGTGGCCGAGTGGTAATGGCTCCGATTTACGAGTTGTAGGTCGCGGGTTCAAACCCTGCCAGGCGTATTATTTTGTGTAATTTATTTCATCGCCACTGCTCTCAAAACGGTGAAGGAAAACATCGTGAGGAAACCGGCATGTCCTAGAACCAAAAATTCGAAGGCATGTGACAGTCAGGAACCCGCACTGGGCCCGCGTAGTGGATTACGGCACACTCCCGCTCCTAGAGAGGAGGCCAGAGTACCAGCAGTAGGAACATTAAAAAGGCTGATGATGATGAAAGTAAACATATTGTTGATGGGCTGTTGGTATCTCTATCACACTTAAGTGAAGCCAGTTAAAACTAGTTTTGACTAGGTTTTGGACCTAGTCAAAACTAGTTTTAACTGGCTTCACTCACAACTCCTAATAAGATAAAACGGGTTTGTTATATTATTAGAATAAATACGAAATGATTTTTTTTTTAATGGTCACTGTAAAATCCTACTAAACTGACAGGTTTTGAGGAAATGTTAGGTAGTAGTTTTAACTGGTTAAAAGTTCTTCTGACTTATCTTGCGGTTAAAAGTGATTTTGACCAATATCTAACAGTTTTGACTGTGATATAACTAATGCTAAACCGGTTATGGCAGTTTCGTGCTTTTGATTTGTTCACATGACCGATGATGGGTTATCAATATCAAGTGTTCTGAGACACGAAAAATGAACAAAAAAATAAAAAAAAAAAACATTATAACACAGAGCCTAAAATTCTGGAAATAAGGGCGTAAAATTTTGATCAATCAATCAGTAACCGAATGGATTCCAACAGTTTTTACACTATGCTATATTTTTTCCCAAAAATATTTAAAATGGTCACAAGTTGGACACCACCAACACTAAGTACAACACAGGTCACGGGCAATAGCGGGTATTATATGCAAAACAAACCCTTAGTTGCCTGGATGGCCCGGTGACTATGTATTTTTGCTGACATAACAAGCATAGAACTTTGTGATTTTTCATGATACAGTTATGAAATTTTGTACATAGACTGTTTACATAAAAATACTAGACACGTGTGTTGGGTTCGTTGTTTTTTTGGGTTTTTTTCGTTGTTTTTTTTTTGGGTTTTGCATATGCTAAAACTAAGGTTGTGTATCTATAGGTGCATATATAAAAAAGAAGGTATCAGCAACTACCTACGCGTTCCCAAGTCCCTGTTATTGATTCTTCCGAATCGTACAAATAATAATTGCCACCCTATAGGCCATTCAGCGAGCATCGTTGAACGAAATGAATGGGAATCCGTTGTCACATGTACTGTCACTATACATGTACCAAGTTTTCCACAATTGATACCATTTTGATATGACTTTCAACCTAATCCTTTTCACTATAAGGTATAGATTCTAGCTTTTAGATTTTGCTTTGAATTGTTTTCAAGTGTTCGTCCTATAGAATGTTATGTGGTATTTATCGATGTTATGCCATCTCAAAACAGTACCTTTGTATGTACTTACTTCAGTTCTGCGGTGACGTTGGCATTGATGAAGCATCTATTAACAATTTCCAGCTTTATTTGAAGGAAAAGTTGCTTTATCATAATACTGATATCACCATTGTCATCAAATAAGAGATAGATGGATGACTTGCTAATGACTCAATAATATTTAAGCATTTATTCAGAAGAAATAACTATGTTAACGTAAAATAATCTTACCCAGTGCATCGATGATATCTTCAACTTCACCTGTTTGCCCAACTTTCGCAAAGGCCTCCCCCATTCTTTTCCTTTCTGTTCTGTTCAGCGCTTTTGTAATCCATGTTTTTTCTGTAATCGCCTTCATATCACCTTTCCACCTTCATTTTTTATTTCATTGATGAACACTACGTTTTTGTATAACTTACCTAATTTTTTTTTTTTATTTTACTCTCTCTATTTTTGCATAAACAGTAATAGCTCAAAATAATGTTCATAGCATAGCATAGCCAATTTTTTAATGTTCCCACTGCTGGGACTCAAGCCTCCTCTCTAGGAGAGGGAATGAGCCGTAATTCACCACGCTGGTACAGTGCGGATTGGTGAATGTCATATGTTTTCGAATATTTGGTTGGTTTGGTTCACCGTTTGAGAGAGTGGTGATGAAATAAATTACACGTAGTAATGAGTCTGGCTGAGTTTAAGACCGCGACCTACAACTCGTAAGTCGGGGCCGTTACCATTCGGCCGAAAATGATGTTTAATTACACGTACGATAGATTTCTTACATTTTTAAAGTTCAATTCGCGACGCTGTTTTGATAGCCTCCCAAACTTAAGTAACAATAGTCTAAGCGGGTTAAAAAAAAGCGTGTTTAACATATTTCCTGTTCAATGCGTGGGTAACACTTACAAAACAAGTTTTATAATAATAATAACAACCATGCAACTTGTTGTCTATGAGTCAGCAGACAAGTTTCAACTATTTGGAATCAAACTGATTAAATATTTACCCCACTGCCCCAGAAGTAGTGTAACCAACTTGAAAATTTTTACAATTTGCAAATTGTTACCTACATTTTTGAAAAAAAAAAAAAATTACTATTAATAATATCAGGCAGGGGCCATAGTCTTAAAATAGTTCTAGGTTACCAGTCCACTTAAGACTCTAAAAACAATAGCCTTATATTATTTTCCACATGTTGCAATAGTTTCCCTTCAACCGGGGGTTGTCCTTGGATGCACTAACATAGCGCATACAGGGATAATCACCGGTTGGTACCACGTTCCATTAGCGTCTAAAAGGGCCTCTGCGCGTTGGTTTCGGCTCCTCGTACGCCTTCCAAAGGTCCAGGACCTCAGGGTCCTGAGATAAATAAATAAATATAAAAATATAATAATAATAATCGTTTATTTGCTTAGAATGTAGGTACATAAAATACGGTGTTTACAAAGAGTTGTGATCCTGATACAATCTATTGTCATTTGAAATAATAATGAAAATTGTAAACATAATAAGGAAATGTCAATACATAATGTCAAAAATTACGTGTGTATTTTAATTGGCGTCGTTTGAAATGAATATATTGGGTATCATAAATTTACAATGTCAACAACTAAATCTAAATAGCAGAGTCATTTAAAAAATCACTAATTGAATAATAACATTTATCAATTAATAGGGCTGTCAGTTTTTTTTTAAAACATTGGAATTGGTTCATTTTTTATAGTATCCGGTATTTTATTATATACCGTAGGACCCATGACAAAGACACTTTTCTTAAGTAATGCTGTCTTGTAGCTACTATTTTGTAATAGATTCCTATATTGACTTCTAACAGGGCCCCTTCGAGTTTCTGATACTGTTAAGAAATAATTCTTATTTGTCCTTACAAAAATGGCTATTTCCAAAATATATAATGCTGGAAATGTTAACAATTTTAGAGAGGAACACAACTGTCAGTCATTTTTAAGCCACACATTGCCCTTAGCAACGTTTCTGGGCCTTGAATACTTGTTCTCTCATGCTACAATTTCCCCAGAATATGATTCCGTAACGCAGTATCGATGCCACCAATCCATGGTAAGCTAATAATGTTGTGGCTGTACTTTTACCTTTTTTACCTTTTGTTCAAATTAAATAGCACGTACGCAGAAGTGCTTAATTTTTTACATACCTCTTCGGCTTGGGGTTTCCATGTTAACTGACTGTCTATCAATATTCCCAAAAATTTAGCCACTGTTACTTTGTCAATTTCTTGCCCGTTGTATTCTATAGTCATTTGTTGTAATGGTAAACGTTGATAGAAATGCATTATATTGGTTTTTGATAAATTAATAATTAAATTGTTACTGTCAAGCCAGTTTACCATATCCGCAAGAGTATTATTTATTTCCTGTTCGTATGTATTTACGTCGCACAGTGTGGGATTTGACCTTAGTTGCGGACACTATCATTTTATGTTGGATTTAAGTAGGCCTAGTCATCCCAGACCATTTAAAGTAATACTTTTTTGAAAATTTCAATTAGATTTGCAGATATTTTTTTTTTCATTTAAGTCGTGGATTTCTACGAAAAACGTTTTCAGCCATATTTTCCGAAAAAAGTGATATTTCTCTTTGTAAAAAAAATCAAACCATCTGCTAGTTTACAATGCTACTAGTGTGAAAATTTCAATCCCATAAGTGCTGAAAAACGAGAGAAAAAAAATAATTTCAAAATTTTGAAAAAAAAATAATTTGAAATTATCTATGTCATTGTCGCATTTTTTTTAACAAAAATTCAATAGGGTTATGTTTCTACTAAATTGTGACAAAAATCTATATAACTAGCTTGCGCGATGTTGGAGATATTGCGTTTCTAAGGTTTTTTATAATTTCTATGGAAATAAACTTAGAAATTTTTTGTTGTAAAGAGAGGGTTTTTTTGGAATAGATATCATCTTAAATAGGTATTCGGTCGCTGTGTTAACAAAAAGAAAATTTAGATAGATATAGTATATTAGCATACAGTAAGTAGGTACCTACATTTACAAATCATCTTCATTATCTGATTGTATTAAAATTTCTTCTGTTAACTACACAAAGGGAATCTCCATCATCTTCTCTATTATGCTCACACTCAAATTCGAAATAACGTACGTTTTCTGTTGTGACTTTTAATATATTTAAGTGGCAACCCTAACATAAAATTTTAAAATTCAATATTTCTGTTATAGTGTATCTGTCGCATCTGGTTTTTTTTATGATAATAGTAATTAATGTAGTTAACATATTGACACTGAAAAAAAACGCGACCATGTAAATAGTGACTAGATAAAAAAAAAAATGAAATCATAGAAAAACCATTTTTTTGCCTAGAATAGCGCAATATTTTAGGTTTTGGTGGATTGGTTGGTTCATAAAGTACATTTGCTATCAAACCAATAAACATTTAGTAAAAAAAACCATAAAAGAAAGAAGAAAAATTGTTTCTATGGTTTCTATGGATTTTTCATTGTTTTCTGAATTTCTACAAAACTATGACAGATACATCAATGGGAGTTTTAATTGGAGTTTTGTTTCAATGTTATCTCTCAGAAAAACGCATAAAACGGGATGTCCGCAACTAAGGTCAAATCCCACACTGTGCGTCGCCACATTTCATCAATATAGTGCTATCATCAGCAAATAATACCATTTTGTGTTCAATGTACGTTACATTGTCATGCATGTCATTTATATAGTGTATACTTTAACTCCTTAGTAATCCATTCCCGTTTGTTTCGGTGTTTCTTCTCCGGGTATTCAGCTTATAAACACTAACCTCGTCAAGTTTAAATTGTCGAAAATTTTGACGTGTACATAAATTTGCAAAATGAATACCTATCATATATTACTTGAAAATATCATCTAACTTTTTGGAGTGTATATAGATTATAGTGTATCTACGAGTACTTTTTTAGCACAGCCTGTAGCTAAACGGTTGGATATACTTTAACAAATGAAATATCATTAATGTGTTAAGTGCCATTGGCTAAAACGCTAGATGCCTTCATTAAGTGCTATATGTCGTATTTTTTCGTACAAGAACATATCAAAAATATAACTCACTTAAATGTAGGAAAAAAATAAGACTTGTATCAAAAACCCGAACGCAAAGAACTACTAAAAGTTCCAAATAAGTCGCTTTTCAAACAGTCTGTTGCTGTTAGTGGCATCAAATCTGTGATTGAACTATGTAACTCCATTTTCTTTTTGATCTATACTTTTACTAACCTGAGTTTAAGAACTGGAGGAAATGGCTCTTGCATCACAAATAGTAAAAGGCTTTGTGTTCTCTGTACATTGTTTAGCAATACAAGCTTTCCGGAAATGTCCGCAGGCAATGTTTTGAGACCATTCAAGCCTACCTATGTAACTAGCAGTTGTATTCCATGGAATTGTGTAAACAGCTTAGGTACCTACTAGGTAAATGTTGACAGCAGTCTAGATGTGAACCCAACCGGCGAGACCAAGATTGCCATGTAGGTACGACAGTCTTTTGTTTCATCATGGTTTTACATCCTGCCCGCACGATTTTCGGTAACTTTGAATAGTTCAAAGTTGTTACTGTTTGCTCAAGAGCTCGGCTTTATTATCTAGTATATTATGGAAAATGGACCATGTTCTGCTATAAGCAACTTATTAGCATCATTTTGCTTTTCTGTCCATTTAATAAGGGTTTTTATTTATTGCTACCTATATCTTATTCATGTTAGAACTGCTACTTTTTCTGCCACCATTTTTCTCATCAGTAGGCTCATCAAACAACGTGAAATGAGAGAGCGTCACAATTTTACTGACTAAAACCCAACTGGGTTCCGTAAGTTGCCTTCTTCGTTATGGGGCAGGCTGCGATAAGCCTTTCATACAATCCTGAAGCCTAGAAGCCATCTCCGTAATGACATTTATGGCTATTAAGCCATATATAATGTCTTCCAAGCGAGAACTACATTAGATCGACGCACACGTGGACCACGCTTGATTTGGACGTAGAACGACGTCGCGTGGCGTCGCGTGGCGTGGATCAACTGTAGCTCTACAAGTCTAGTTTCCATATAAAATGTATGGAGACTGACGCACCCAGATCGGCGTGTGTGGAGTGGAACACGTTTGCGGAGTGTAGTTCTACCTTCACACGTTTCTCTCTCCATCTCTCCTACTCTTATAAGAGAAGCAAATATTTATCTATAAATATCATACAATCATAACAGGTTATCACATAAAGGTTGTCTGTAAAGAATTGCTGTTAGCGATAAGACCACCCATTGTGACACCCTTTTAATTTTAAGTTCCTATTGTCATTTTATTATTGGTGTACAATAAAGAGTATATCTGTCATATATGTATACAATCTGTCTATCTATATATTTCATTGTCACGTTTCAGAGGACAGGATCCTAGTGAGGTTCCTTCACAGTTGCTACTATGACATAGAGAAGACGAAGCATACCATAGAGCTGTTCTTCAAAATCAGAGACAATTCGCCAGAGTTAATCAACCACAGAGATCCACTGTCACCCGCTATGCAGAAGGCTATGAAAATAGAGTGAGTATTATGTTACAGCTTCCTTGAAAACATGATCTTTAAAAAAACGTGTTCTAAAAATGTCTTGCTAAGCTAATAAGGAATTAATAGCTCAACTGTGGAGCCGTTCCCACTCCGGGTCCGTCGACCAATGTCCGTCTGTGGGAGAACCGCTGTGGTCCCCTGAGTCTCTGCAATGTATGCAAATAAGTTAGAAAAAATTAAAATGTACTATTAATATCTAAATTAAATCATAATACATACATATATATATCTATATAGGTATCAATATCAGTAAATAAAACACACAAATAGAAACAATGCATAAGTAGATACATCCGTAGAAGTAAATCGTGTTTTAATAATACAAAGTCTTACTTAACATAATTCTGTGGCCCTAGTGAAAAAGGATCTAAGTCCAAAAATGCAACTTTACAGGAGACGTAAAAAACACTCTGCGTGCTTCAAATTCGTGTTTGACCTCGTGTGTCATTCAAACCGCTACCAAATGAAATACATGTGATGTTTTTTATAGGTAAACAATTTATGCTCTTTACTATTATTAGGTTATTTTTTATGTAAAGTTAATAGTTTTTAAGATAGTGACTTATACCAATCACAAAATGAATTCCATAAGGGTATAAAATAAGTTAGACCCGTTCTCCCATAAGTTAAATATTAATTCATGCACGTGAAAAGGGATACGCATTTGAAATTATTTTTAATAACTAATTACCCAATGGAAAGAAATATTTTTTCTCTTTATTTCGGTGAAAACGGATATAAGTCTAATAATATCCTTTCTAACTTAAACCATTTTTATGGACTAAGTGTTGTTGTATCGATAAACACCAACCAAATTGAAATGTGGTTGATTTATGTTAATTTAGATTAAAAAACACAAAAGAAAGTTTTTATTTTTCTGTTTAAAACAATATAAATGGACTTGAAACCAACTTGCGTGGTTTTTTTGGTGTCAGTTGAATCCTTTTGCACAAAGTAACTTCCTTATTTTTAGGGCTAGCTTAGATCTCTTTTCACCAAACGATAGAGCATTTTTTTCTGATCATTTTGGTATACTTAACTCATTTTCGACAAAATTGGACTTATACCCCTTTTCACTAGGGCCACAGAATTATTCTGCAAGTGTCTCGTGTTCTGGCAACACTTTGGTCGTGACTGCACTAATCTAGGGCAAGCTTATGGCTGTTAGTAATTCGTTCTAATCTCTGCTATAAATCGCAAAACCAACTAACACGGTGGAATTAAAACCGAGTTTTATTTGTTGCAGTCTCTTTATGATAGTACTTGCTGTACATCGTGTTATTACAGGCTTATATCTAAAACACTGGCAACTTTTAAAAAATTATCGAATTTTAGTTCATTAGATTTTCATACAAAAATATTATTTTTTAACTTGAACGTTTTAAATATTACGAAGTTTATGCGAAGCAAGCGATAGTACAATAGCGGAAGAGAGGGGGTCGTGCGCGGGAGGCGTAGGTGGGTATAGCAAAATACAGAGTCGAAATGAGTTAGATAGAACAACGAAATATTGAAGGTTGGTTTTTGGCAAATGTATTATGTTTTGTAAAAAGTTATAGAACAAAAGTTGTTGTTTAAGATGTTAATTTTTTATTTTTATTTAATTCTTATTATCTTTATTGTACACCACATAAACAAAAATACAGATGTTAGTAATACAGTCCTGCAAGGGTGTTAGTGTTTTACAAAAAACCCTGTATAAATATAGCAATTGGGAACTTTGACAGAACTTTCAATCGTGGAAATTACAGACACAATAGAAAGACAATAGGTGCGCGAACGCCGGCGTTCGCTTGGGGTTTAATGAATTCAGTGAGGTTTATATGACGTATAAAACAACATTTTACACCACCTGCTCGATAATGTCGTTTTATACGTTTTGCTCGTTCTAATTTTATGGTCTCCGATGGATCACCAATATCTTTAAATAGGTAGATTCTTATCCTTATACCCTTTTATGTATACTTCTGTGACAGGATTATGTCAATTTGGTACCTTATTAATTTTAAGTCCCATATGTAATTTTTATTTTTGGTGTACAATATAGAATATCTATCTATCTACTTGCGTTTGCCAGCGACTTCGCCCGCGTGAAAGTAAAAATTAATCCAAAGGAACTTTGCCGCCATGTTTTTTCCCACCATAAAAAAACTTTGCCGAGAAAACACGACGGAACATACTCCCAAAAAATGTGCTATTTTTGGATATGGTGCACCTGTGTGCTAAAAAAAGACATTGGAAAATTTCTCACCCGCTATTCAAACAGTTGTTTGTTTACATTAGTTTGACAATTTTTTTATAATATGAATGTCCAAGAGTTCAATGTGCAGAACAAAACAAAAGACAGAATTGAGGCTTTTTTATAAACTAAAATCTACTCAACTTAAACTTATTACATCTCGAAACTGCCAAGAGTGAAGAGGCACAACAATGCGCTCCACGCTAGCGTAACTAGATTTCCAAACCTTTAAAATGATGTATGATTCATCTTTGTTCACCGTGGGTAAATTTTCCATGGTAAATTCCCAATGTTCTTACATCGAGAACGAGGTAACAAACAACATTCATACAAACTTTTGCCTTTATAATATTAGTGTGATATCGCCTACGGGCACGGCCCGATCACGACCTTGCCGTTGTGAGCGGTAGCTAAGCGCGGGGCGGGGAGCGGTAAGATCAAAAGTATGAAAATGTTTGAAGCACGCCACGAGACGCCGCTCATAGCGCCTCTGGCCCACTTACCGATGCCGCCCCGCTCACCGCGCCGCGCGCCGCTAAGACCAGGCCGTTATGGTGGATAGGTGCCTATCCGCTGGATGCGAGGTGCACAGGACCAATCGATGTTTGCTTGGAGCAGGCCTTATGTCCAGCTGCGGACTTCTTTTGGCTGAAATGGTGAAGGTTATTATGAAGCGTCAGAACTAGTCAGAAGGTCCTTATAGACCTTCCTGTAGACCAAACAGTCTTGAGCGCAGCGCCACAGCGTTGAGATCCAAATAGGTACATTGGATTGTTCCTGAATCAATGTACCTATTTGGATTTCGTCGCTGTGGCCAGCGCTGCGCTCAAGGTAGTTTTCTTAGACAATAGCACTGCAGATCAAGCTGCTTCTACCCTCATGAATAAAATGATCTGACTACTCACGTCATGCCAGATAACATACAAGATAGAGTATATTGTTTCATTACACGATGTAATAGAGCAATCAGCACTAATTATAATAAAACGGGTCACGATCCACTGCCTACTCCGTCTCTAATTAGTTATTTCTAAGACAAGTTTTGTTGCGGTTTTTTCTAGGTATTAAACTGACAAATTTTAATTCTCAACACAAAGTTGCACAATAAAATTAGTTTTCAACACACTCGCTTTTAGGCATCCAATGAAGCTCTAGTATGGAAAAGTAAACGGCTAGTCTATTCCATTCTCATTAAATTTATCATAGGAATATATGATATCAGGTTGGTCATTAGGCCTCAAATATCCACGATCGTGAGCCATTTCTCACAAACATTTGTAACGTGTTAGTGCTTAACTAAACATTACATTAATTACCTATGTCTTTTGATATTATGCATGTATGTCAGCATTTGTCATTGTAGTTTTTAGTCCTATAACAGCCTTGCCTATCGGCTGGAGCACCTATTCCACCGCGGTTGCAATCACAAAATTTGCCTACACGCATTAATATACACTATTCCCAGCTCCGGTAGTTCCAGTCGCCTTAGATTTCTGCTTATCATTTTTTTATTGCACTAGGAACTTGAATCCTGGAGATCAAGAAATTATGTGTTAGTTGGTTACTAAGCGGAAGAATGAGGACTGTTTCCAGTACGACTTTGGATGATTTTTGGAAGAAAAACAAAATGGAATGATCGTGTGAACTCATGACAGTAATATGTTCCATTTATCTTATTATAATATGGTAAAAAAGGAATATATTACTGAGATTACGGCTAATAGAGATGATTAACATATACAATAAATGGAGACAGACGGGTAATACTTATGAAATTATCGTTTTCGAAAATGGGTTGTTTTGAGGTGTTATCTTTGGATTGACTTGGAAATATAAGTTCAAATAAACTTTATGTTATAGGTACTTTAATATAAAATTGTAATTCAAAGATATAAAAAAAATAATAATACCTACTTAATAAAAAAAAAAATATATAAATTATTTTTCTTTCTTTCTTCCTTTTCTTCTTCTTTCTTTTACTTATATAAAATTTCAAAGCAACCCGTTTTAAAAAACAGCAATTTCATTGGTAATGTTATGTTGCTATGTCGACTCAAAATATTTTTACGACCTACATTGACGTCTGGTATTCAGAATAAGTGGTATACGAATGCAAAAACATATAATAAAAACATAAATATTCATAAATCTTCCTCTTAACAAAAAAATGTGACCTCGATATCGTCTAGTTTTTTTTATGTCTTCTGATTTGAGCGCTTATAATATTTAAGAAGTCTGTCATGAGTTACGTTTCGGCGATCGGCAATTTAAAAATATATATTTATTTGTTACATTATTAATTATAGAGATACAATATATATGATAGATGAAAGAGGTTAATTCTTTCCGATTTGTACTACAAGGAGTTCCGCAACTAACAGACCACGCACACTTAGATCGCAAGTTTGCTATTGGTAGTTGAACTATGAGCATTGCCCTACTTTGTGGCACGCCTGCCCCGCCCACAAGGCCATTCTAACCACTTTCATCTCTTCTTCTTTCTTTCTCTTTTTTTTCATCTCTTCGGTGGTATATTGAGCGTTAACGTCTTTTACGATAAGTTAACTCATGTTTTTCTTTTATTTTTTAATAAATTTAATCACAATAAATCATACGCAAGTTGAGATAAGACCGAAACCGAACAATGTGTTTTGTTTGCCAATGCCGACAGCAAATGCCTCCTTGCTCCCTTTTAAGCAAATGTAATTTACCTATCATCATCATCATCATCATCATCATATCAGCCGAAAGACGTCCACTGTTGATTTACCTATAATGTGAAATTATTTTCGAATAAAATAAGACCGTTACTTTACCATGACCCATGTTTTTTTATCAATTGCAGTCGGCACGATTAGGAAATGAAATTGAAATAACAAATCCGGTCAAAATATTATACAATACACAACATGTACTTGCTTATCAAGAATAATACATACCCATGTACACTCCAATACGGAATAAGCATAAAAAAATATAACCAGTTTATAAATATACAAAAAATAGAATATTGGCAATCAAAACAAAATAGTATTGGTAGAAAAACAAACGAGATAAAACCATTTCAAATAAATACATCTGTATCCCTCGTCAAACTGCCGCTTTCTATAGCAACCGTATGTTGAAGTTTGACGTCAAAGATGAAGAAGAAAGAAAAAAGAAGACTTTGAAGCTGCTCATAAGAAAGACTAACGAGAAAAGAAATCGGCCTCTCCATACAAAATTATAAATTTGATTTTACAGTTTGTATGGAGAGGTCGATATTTTTTTCGTTTCCCTTAAAAAAAAAATTGTGGAAGGGTGTTCAGTTTCGTCTACTGAACAAGCCCTTAAAGTTTGCGGAGACCTGTCCCTTACACCCTGTAGAAACATTCTTAAACAAACTTGTTTAATTAAACTCAAGGTTTTAAATAACATAACAGTAGCCAAAGATCTAATTCCTTTTAAAATTACAGCAAAAAGCAAGAACAAAAGATTCTCGGTTTTGTTATTTCTGGAAGCGAGCCAAAATCACGACACTACTTTTCAACCAAAAATCTCCATAATTAACTTTTTTTCCAGAAAAATGGGGCACTACACAATATCGGGCGATAGGAATGTCTGGTTTTGGCAACTAAACGACCCCGGTTTGGAGCATTACGACTATGTCCAAGATGCTCGGATGTTCTTCATGTCTTGTGACGCGTGGATGCTGGCCAACAACCATTTAGCTGCTGAAGACATCGTGGTTATGGACGTTAAGGATATTACACTCAAGTTCATCACCAAGTTTAATTTATCTGTGGCGAGGAAACTGTCTAAGTATCAAGAGGTAGGTGTATTCTATAATCTGTGGGTACAGTACGCCCGACAGATCTTGGCGAGCCTGAACATAGGCTTTGCGCATCTCTCTCTACGTCGTTTGCCTTGAACGTCCTATGTTCAGGGCCTCAAGTCTGCTATTACAATAGTGTCAGAGTGGTCTATCATTGATTTCATAATTGTTGATTTTGACTAGTTTTGGTAATCTGCAATTTTGAAAATCAAGTCAATCAATCACTGACAAGCCATTGAAAGAAACGGTAATCTCATACTTCATGACAAATGAATATCTGACGTAGGTATGCGGTAATCTGCTAAAATTTTGACAGTTCCTTTGATCAGTGACCTACAATTAGAATGTCATTGTCCAGTCATTGTTTTTAATAAGTTCGATATTGTCATTTTACCACTAACTGCTATTGCGAGACCATTTACCGATCATTGATCGATCAAGAATTAGCAGATTACGAACTTTTAGCAAAGTGACGATGGCATCGTCTTGGAATGACGAATTTATAAAATTAGCAGACTTGGGGCCCCTGGCTTGCCAAGATCCGTCGGGCGTACTGTGGGTTTATTAACTGCTGTTTGAAGAATTAATAATAATACTTATACAGACAACCACTGATATTCTCATACAACATTTATACCACACAACGAAAAACCAGTTTACAATACACAATTAAACAAAAGAGAAACACATATAATAACAAAAAAACCGGCCAAGAGCGTGTCGGGCCACACTCAGTGTAGGGTTCCGTAGTTTCCCATCCGTCACAATAAGTGTTCCCACTTTGAGTTTAAAAAAAGGCTAATTGTTACGTTAACTCTTTGAATGTCGTAATTAGAGACACAATAGAAAGACAATTACCTTATGTCGGACTGTGTAACTTATGACATTCGAAAGGTTAACATACTAAGTACGGAACTCTAATAAATACGGAACCCTAAGAACGGGCCCACAAAGGACGGTGATAACTAAAACAGTATGCAAGTATGTAGTAGAACAGCGATTGTGCACTCGTAAAATTACGAATTTAATTAAGAAGCAACGATTTTTTACTACGGTAGGTCATGAAAGTTATTACGCAACGCCATCTATCGAACCATTTATTAACTGGTTCGATAGAAATGTTAAGATAAAAATCTTAACATTTTGATAGATGGCGTTAAAAATGAATTTTCATTTTGTTCTAAATTGCTTTAGCATGTTCCTGATAGAAGTTTTATGTAGTTATAAGATAATACCGCCAATGCCAAGGAGAGACCAACCGAACAATTCGATAATACCCGACCCCATCAACTCAGGAAAAATCCTAACAGCGCGAACGCGAAATAGCCTAGCGCCATCTCTCGGGGAAATGGGTTATTAATTAATACATAGGTACCAGAAGAAGTTTTCGGTGGTAATTTTGGATTGCGAGAACCGATTTTAATAATTCTTTTTTTGTTTGAAAGAAGAGACGTTCAGGATAATAAAATATGTAAACGAAGTTAAAAAAAATGCTTGCATATACGATTATACTACAAACTTAGTCCAGAAATTATTTTGTAGAACCTTTTTGTCTTTTTTGTACAAAAACTGTTCTTTCCATCAAGTTCAAAATAATTTTCCTAGAAAGTCCTTATAAAGTTCTACTTGTCAGATTTTTTTCATATTTTCTAAACTTATGGTTCAAAAGTTAGAGGGGGGGGACACATTGTTTTTTACTTTTGGAGCGATTATTTCCGAAACCATTGACATAATCAAAAAATGATTTTAGTAAACCCCTATTCATTTTTAAATACCTATCCAACAATATATCACACGTTAGGGTTGAAATGAAAAAAAAAATCACTTCCCACTTTACATATAGGGGGGCTACCCTAATAAAACATTTTTTTCCAATTTTTATTGTTACGTACGTGGGTAATCAAATGCCGATTTACTAAGAGACAACTTTATTCACCACTAACAATAACAAAATAGTCCAGTTAACAATAATCCGAATCGCAACTAACACTAGAGTACCGTTACACTATCGCTTAGGTCGTTAGATAAAATCACTTCAAGTACTAGGGTAGTTCGCTCTTGATCGCAGTCGAAATCACAACTGACTCGCTTCCGGCCGGGGGCTCGTATTTATATGCGGAGCCAAGAAAATTCTAGATACCGACTTCCCACGAACGATCCAGAATTCCAGAACAATTGAATCGCTTCTCGAAGTCATAAATCATTTTTATTACTCGTGGTAATAACAGTCACTTTCATGCGAATTTCGACTCTATTGTTAACGTCGGAGAGTACCATTTCCCATAAATACCTAACTACTACTTGTAAGTACTTTGTGGATGTTTCGAGATTTTTCTAAGGCTGGCTACGTACAACCATTCTAGACCTTTCGAACAGCAATGCGTTTTAATTATTACGAGCTACTCTTTATTTTCTCGGAGATATGGCGTGTTCACGTTTAATGGCGTAACAGTGCCCCCCTCTTAGTCATGCTCGTCCCGAGCATTATTAGATCCGTGATACGGCGCCAATCTATCCACATGGACAACCTTGGGTTTCCCTCTTAGCCCTTTCTTGATGCGGTAGGTCACGTCATTAATCCTTTTTAACACGGTGTAAGGTCCCTCCCATCGAGCTTGGAGTTTCGGCGACTTCCCTTTCCGTCGAAGCGGGTTGTGAAGCCAGACCAGTGTACCTTCCTCAAATCCCTTGGCATTGGCATTACGGTCGTATCTAGTTTTCATTTTTACGCTGGTGTTCATGCTATTCTCACGAACTCGTTTATGCACTTCGTCCAATTGATCTTGAAGGTCACTTACGTAGTCCGTAACTGGCTTAGTCTTGTCAGGTGGCACGACAGTTATGGTATCGACTGGAAGTCTCATCTCCCTGCCGAAATTCACTCTTGCTGGGGTATATCCCGTGCTATCATGAACTGCCGATCGATAAGACATCAGAAATAGTGGAATATACCGGTCCCAGTCCTTCTGATGGTCGTCGACAACCTTAGCCAGGTGATTCTCCAGGGTTTGGTTAAACCTTTCCACCATTCCGTCCGATTGAGGATGCGCAGGTGTTGTGCGTGTCTTATAAATTCCCAGAAGAGTACACATTTCCTGGAACAGCGCAGATTCGAAGTTACGGCCTTGATCGGAATGGATTTCCAAAGGTGCGCCATACCGACATACTACTTCTTCGACCACCTTCTTCGCCACTGTCGTCGCTTCCTGATTGGGTATGGCGAAGACTTCGGGCCACTTTGTGAAATAGTCCTGGATCACCACTATGTACTTGTTTCCGTCATTTGTAACTGGAAAAGGTCCAGCGACGTCGATAGCGATGCGTTCCCATGGGGCTCCCACATTGTACAGCTGAAGCCTGCCCCTGCTCCTAGTCTGTGGTCCTTTCACAGATGCGCACGCTGTACATTTCCGACACCATTGCTCTATGTCATCTCTACAATTGAGCCAGTAATACCGCTGTCTCACTTTCAGTAGAGTTTTCTTGATGCCCAGGTGTCCTCCAGAAGCACCATCGTGTATTTCCTGTAGCAGGGGGACTACTTCACATCGTGGTACTATCACTTGTGTGGTCACCTCCTTGCCATCGTTCGATTCCCATTTCCTACAAAGCACATCATTTTCTAGGACTAAACTGTCCCACTGTGCCCAGTAGCTCTTTGTAACGTGACTATGTGACGATACTTCACTCCACTGGGGCCTTGTTCCGCTACGCTTCCAGTCCAGTATAGGTCGAATATCGTCATCTTCTTCCTGGGACTTCTTGAAGTTGCCTTCAGCCCTAATCAAATTAACGCGTTCTCGGGCTTCATTCTGCTGGCAGTGTCTGCAGTCCTCATTACATGGGCGTCGCGACAGGGCGTCAGCATTGTTATGCCCTTTCTCATTGTGTACTTGATTGATGGTGATGGTTGGGGCCTTCAGTTGACCAGCCAGCACCCGCCCCGCGGCCCTGGCAACATGTAGTTTAACGACTCCTCGTTGACTTGAGTTCCGGAGTCCACACTTTCCCTCTTTTTCTTAGGACAATCGGTACGAATGTGTCCTTTTTCTCTGCACCCGTAACACGTTGGAATATAGCGGGACTGTGCTGGAGAAAAAGCCACTACTTCTCGGTGACGTGGTTGCACTGAAGGCGAGACCACTACTTCCCGTACTCTGTGCGTACGAGAATCTTTTCGTACCGCTTCCACTTCCAAAGCGTGTGCCATCGCACTTTTCAGAGTTTGGTGGTGTCCGAGTCGCACCGTAGCCCTTACTTCTGTATCCCGTAGACCGTCGATGAATGCTTGCACCAAATTTACTTCCACCGTCTCTGGTGTCATCGACCTGTATGCACGCCGGACCAGCCGTTCAACCTCGACTCCCCACTGCTGGAGGCTCTCGTTCGACCTCTGCGTTCTGTCGCGTAACTGCGCGCGGAAAACGTGCTCGAGGTGCTTGTCTCCGTAACGAGTGTCCAGTCCCTCCATAAGACGCTCCAATGTCCTGCCGTCCGCAGGGAGGTTCTCTAGGACCAGCAGGGCGTCCCCTCGTAGAGCCAAAGTTAATGCAGCGAAAGACTGCTCATCATCCCAGCGGTTTATCTTAACCAATGTTTCGAATTGGTATTTGAATGCCGTCCAGGAAGACGTGCCATCAAAATGCGGCACATCAAATTTTGCGGCGCATGTACAGGGAGTGTGCGATGGTGAGCCAACAGCAACGGGTTCGCGTGCTTCGAGCTTGACGATTTTTTTGTTGATGTCCAGCAGGCGATCTTCGTAGCCATTAATTCTTGTTTCGAGGCTATCAGCTCGGGCGGAAACCTCCTTGACCTCCAAGGTGAGATTCTTTACCTTCTCGCCCAACGTGACGAGGCCGTGATCAATTTTTTCGAGGATCAGGTTCTGCTTAGCCTCTTGATCTCGGCGAGCTTCTTCCTGTGCGCGGCGAGCGGCTTCCATACTAGCTTGCATGGCGGCCAACACCGCAGCGAGGTTCAATTCCGAGGATGGTCCTGTTGGCACCTCAGCAGCTGCTGTTGCTCCCATACCAGCCTGATCTTCCTCCTCCAAACGATGACGCGCAGCATCCATCTCCATTTGCCTCCTTGTTCGTGGTCGCTGTTCGTCGTCCCTCGGTGTTAATGGCATCCCACTTCTGACACCAGTTGTTACGTACGTGGGTAATCAAATGCCGATTTACTAAGAGACAACTTTATTCACCACTAACAATAACAAAATAGTCCAGTTAACAATAATCCGAATCGCAACTAACACTAGAGTACCGTTACACTATCGCTTAGGTCGTTAGATAAAATCACTTCAAGTACTAGGGTAGTTCGCTCTTGATCGCAGTCGAAATCACAACTGACTCGCTTCCGGCCGGGGGCTCGTATTTATATGCGGAGCCAAGAAAATTCTAGATACCGACTTCCCACGAACGATCCAGAATTCCAGAACAATTGAATCGCTTCTCGAAGTCATAAATCATTTTTATTACTCGTGGTAATAACAGTCACTTTCATGCGAATTTCGACTCTATTGTTAACGTCGGAGAGTACCATTTCCCATAAATACCTAACTACTACTTGTAAGTACTTTGTGGATGTTTCGAGATTTTTCTAAGGCTGGCTACGTACAACCATTCTAGACCTTTCGAACAGCAATGCGTTTTAATTATTACGAGCTACTCTTTATTTTCTCGGAGATATGGCGTGTTCACGTTTAATGGCGTAACATTATTTTACCACTTTGTTGGTGTGATTGATATACATATTGGTACCAAATTTCAGCTTTCTACTGCTAACGGTCACAGAGATTAAGCGAGGACGGACAGACAGACGGACAGACAGACGTGGCGAAACTATAAGGGTTCCTAGTTGACTACGGAACCCTAAAAAGACGTGTGGTACTCGGGGACTGCCGCGGTAAAGCTATTGCATAGCATTTTTTATCAACTTATGCAATAGACCTCGCCAACAGCTGCGTAACCCCACCCATCCAAAACCAGACCTCGCCAACAGCTGCTTAACCCCACCCATCCAAAACCAGACCTCGCTAACAGCTGCTTAACCCCACCCATCCAAAACTAGACCTCGCCAACAGCTGCGTAACCCCACCCATCCAAAACCAGACCTCGCTAACAGCTGCTTAACCCCACCCATCCAAAATGAGACCTTGCCAACAGCTGCTTATCCCCACCCATCCAATACCAGACCTCGCCAACAGCTGCTTAACCACTTCCATCCAAAATCAAACCTCGCCAACAGCTGCTTAACCTCTTCCATCAAAAACCAGACCTCGCTAACAGCTGCTTAACCCCACCCATCTAAAACGCCGACAGCTGCTTTCACTCATTTGTTTTCTTATCGGTCACCACGCTCAAAAAACAAATGAGTGGGGGGGGTGTTAGGTTATTTTCGTTACGGAATTTCTAGATTCGGTCTCCACTCTCAAGGCCCGCGATAGAAGCTATGCAATAGAAAGAAAGAAAAGAAAAAGAAAGAAAAAGTGTTTATTCACGTCAAACATGACGCATACCATAACAAAATAAATAAATAACAATATCGACTAAAAGTAGCACGTAAGATATGCGTCACATCCGCGCAAAACGGCCAGCGCTCAGCAAAATGCTGGGGCTCATGAAAAACAGATAGAATAGCTTAAAAATTCACACAGTGCGGTGAGGGGGAACTTGTATTTACATCAAAATTTTTTGAGGTATGAAATCATTGACTTCTACCACTTCAGAGTGGAGCAAGAGGGCGTGTCAGACTTTAAATGACTAAAACTGACACTGTCTTTCAGTTGCCCTTGGCTTTTTAAGGCACACAGTAAACTCTTTCGGTCATTCCCGCATCCCTAATTTATACTACACTAATAGGTATATCGATTATTATTTTTGAGTACTTTATATCATAGCATCAGCTTTAAGGCGTATAGTTCCTTGAACCATCTGGCCGAAATTATGTGAACGCAACTCTCGCACTCGCCTCGCGGCAGTACGCAAATCTGTGCATTTATTTGCGACCAGCAGCGCCCGGAAAGCGCTTTAAATCCATTTTCTCTGCGAGATATTGATTGATTTACATATGCAATGTTCACTTTGAAGAATATTTAACCACCAATTTTTATATGTTAAAATGTTTCTAAAGGTCCAAGCCGTTTCGAAGGAGTAGGGAAAAGTTGCGAAAAGTTGCGAAATTGCTAAATATTTTTTTTTGACAACAGTATTAATTGCACGAAAAAATCAAATGTTGATATTATTGTTCATGAATCTATAATAAACATAAATTTTTTTCAAACCAATTGACTTAGCCGTTACGGAGGAGTAGGCCTCAGAAAATCACTGTTTTATGGCACTTTTCGGGCGCTTGGCCCTTAAGGTAATGCTTTGCTACTTATCTTACCTTATCTTATCTTCTTACCTTTTGAATGACTTTTAAGCCTTCTCATGAGGCTCATTTATGCAAATATGCCCGCGTGGGTAAACCTGCCGGTTTACCTAGGCCATATTTGCATAAATTACCGATTTTGGTACACATGTGCCTGAGAGGTTAACTACCTTTTAGTATGCTGCGCTGCAATGCTCATTGGTAAACCTTATTTTGTCATAAATGTAACTCCTCTTTGATCTCCAGGAAGCCATGCCGATCAGACTAAAGCAGATTCACGTGATAAACGCGCCACCCTTCATAGACAAGCTTTTTGGCCTCTTGAAGCCCATCCTTAGGAAAGAAATCACTGAAATGGTATGTATTTTTTCGGTTAAGTACTTTTTTTATTTATATTAACTAAGGTGCTAGATAACCTTGGAATAACGGTCATTAATCCTCCTACATTTGTTAACATTCTTAATTTAAAAAACGGAAGCAAATAAAGACCAAAGATTTTCTATATATCCAAAGACATAAAGCTGACTTAAATCATGATCCTTTAGGTACATACTTTACATGATCTAGTGATAAAAAGCAGTTCATTGTTTGTTTTTCGGATACCTACGCAGAGATATTAGGAAAAAGTCAAGGTACTTTATTCCATGGTTATCTGGCACATTCTTATAGTGATATCCCACCTGATGGTAAGCTGTGATGCAATTGTTGATGGTGAAGTGCACTATAGGTTTATTGAGAGCCTATTCACTCTAGCCTTGAACTCCTTGACGGACGGGAAGCCCTTAGCAGGAAAATTGTTTCAGTCCTTCGATGTACGCGGTATAAACGACAAGGCGACACGCTTAGTCCGGACCGTAGAGGTTTCAATAACGTTAGGCCACCCTTACGTTTATGTGGACGGGGGAATGGAATTATTTAAAGCAGTTCCATCCCTTTTTTTCGCTAGTACGTTTTTCATTTTAATTCGTCATAGTAAGAACTCTGAAATAATAAGAATATTTGCTAACTTCACAGATCCACTTCCACGCGCCAAAGTCCGAGACGTTGTATAAGTTCATCAATAAAGAAGAACTGCCACAAGACTTCGGCGGCTCCAAACCTTCGTTGGATGAGCTGAACAAGAAGGTCGTAGATATTATTATGGAACAAAGGTATGACTGAACTACCTATATTACAACATTAGTTTAGTATATGGGAAACCTGCCCCCCTAGCCAAGTTACAACCGTATCGTGTCGAATTCCGTTCTCCAATTGGTAACGCTTCGGTGTCAGCAATTGTAGAAAACGATAAGTGGGTAGCCATGTTGACGCGCCTGAGTCGGCCGCTCGTTCTACATGTAGCGTTTGTTTATCAAAGGATGTAGCGTTAAACGTTGTAGAAATTCATTCTATCATTTTAAACTTTTGATATTCGTTTGTTCCGACCACGCGACTTTACGTTGAGATGACGTCATTCCCATACGTTTCATCACTAATTGTCGACAGCTTTAACGATTGCAGAATAACAACTTGGCTAAGCGTGCTGAAGTATTTTAATGTAATTGACACAAAATTGTACAAAATTTCATAACTGTATCATGAAAAATCACAAAGCTATAAGCTTGCTGTGTCAGCAAAAAATACATAGTCACCGGGCCATCCACGCGACTGAGGGGTTAATTTGCACTTGCATCCAGCTGTTTGCTGGCGCTTGCCCGCTATAACCTGCCGTGACCTATGTTATTTATGTTTTATTACTGACTAATAACAACATAATGACAATAGTAGGTTATTAAATTGCTAATAACAAGCTTCCACGACCACAAATAGGTAGGTAGTTATAATGACAAAAAAAGGTCTACTCTAGATTACTACTACAGATTTAAGTGAAGGTACACTCACTTAAATCTGTTTAGCCATTTGAGAGTGAAGGAAATACCTACCTAACTAACGAATGATACTAGTGTGAGTGCAAACATTGCAAAAAAAGATGAATGGATTGTGTGAAGAGTAATATGAAAGAAAAGGGAGTTAGTGATAGTGTGTCGGGTGACAGGACAGAATGGAAGAAAAAAACGTGTTGCGCCGACCCCAAATAATATGGGATAAGGTCAGAAAGAAGAAGAAAAAGATTGCAAACATTACAATAACATTGTTTTCTTTTACAGAGAAACGTTTTTGAACGAAAACTTTTGGAAAACGGAGAAAAAGGGGAAGAAAACAAAAGATGCCACCTTTAGATCTCTAGATATAGACTAATTTTTAATACCTACCTACTTTTAAAATTATACATGACAATATTTAGCATTAAATAGGTAATAAGTAGGAGTTTTGACGAGATTTTTCCGAGTGAAGTTCAGCGGCTGTATTAGCAAATTGATTCATAATGGATATTGTGATGTAGTTTTATATTTCAAGTGTCTCTACAGAACTGGACAATGGAGTTGAGAATTTTATTGACTACTGCAGTGAAGTTTGCCGATTTCGTTGACTAGATCCATTTGCTGCAAATTACTGCAAAAATATTACTTAGAATGTGTTACATCCGTATTTTAATGGTTCTAGAATGTGTTTTTTTTTGGTTTGGTTTCGCATGAATTCTATACCAGCATATACCAGTAGTACCACAAAGTATTTAGTATTTTTTTTTTCAGTCACTATGAGGAGTCAAAGTGACTGCAAAAAAAACTAAATACTTTTATTAGTTCTTAAAGTTAGGCCCGTGCCTTAGATGGACGCCAGGGTGTTGCTGCTAGTTCGTGCAGCCAAAAAATTGCATGCAGTTCTTTTTTATTAACGTGGATAAACATCTAATGACTTTTACTCGCTCTAGGTTGGATAGTGAGGGCGTGTCAGGCTTTTGACAGTTGCCCTTTACGCCCCAGGATTACGTGTAACGCTTTCACCAATGCAGCTCTGTAGTTTATTTATATACAGAGTGTAGGGGACAGGTCTCCGCTAACTTTAAAGGCTAAAGGCTAAGGCGTTTCCGGAAAAAAAAAACTGTGGAAAGTTGTTCAGTTTCGTCTACTGAGCAAGCCCTTAAACTTTGCGAAGACCTGTCCCTTACACCCTGTATACACTTGGCCACTGTTGGTCACACAGTCAACCATACATTTTTTTGGCTTCATACCCTTGCCGTCATGGCGCCCCAATGAGGAACGGATGCGAAGTGTTCGAGGCCAAACCAAAAAAAGGTACATTACAGTACATTTTCACTACACCTGTAATATGTCATCTAAGTTTGTAAACCATCTTTAATTTTGGACTTAGGTACCGTTAAGTAGGCAAGAATTTTTTTTTTTATCTACCGTAGATTTTCACTACAAGTACCTACCTTTATCAGCACAAATGATCGCCAAAGCCTTATTTTGGATAAGTACGTATATAATTATGTAAAAGAAAAGTTTTTGTCTTTACAAAGTCGCTTTATAAACCACGCAGCAGATTTCAACGCGGTTTTCGCTGATATAAAAAGGATGGTTTCTGTATAAAATTTGTTCCTGAGCGAAACCGGGCGTTCATAGTTAATAATACATGTAATCACCCACGATGCTGTGTGTGGCATGCTGATTAGTGCTGGGCTACATTACTACGGCACAGCGTCTGTAACGCCGACCTGTGTTGAGTGGATGCTAATCATTTGATACTGTATCTAGATCTCAATACAGCTCTCATCTTATCTATCTGCACGACGCTGCAACATGCCGCAGCCAGGCGCCGCCTTGTTTCACATTAACGACGCTGCGCCGTTTCGCAATAACGACTCTGCGCCGTTTCGCGATAATGAAGCTGCACCGTTTCGCGTTAATGATGCTGCACCGTTTCGCGATAATGATGCTGCACCGTTTTGCGATAACGATTCTGTACCGTTTTGCGATAACGATTCTGCACCGTTTCATGTTAATGATGCTGCGCCGTTTCATATAAACGACGCCGCGCCGTGGTACTGTAGCCAGGCTTTTACTCTATAAGATTCAAAATGCACAATTTCTTACTCTTTTTTTTATTATGTAAGCATACAAATAGCTGGCTGTGTTATTATGTCTGTGCCTTATTGTTTGTGTATTTATTAAGAATCGAATTTAATTAGTTAAAACAGGTGTGCCTCGCAATCAGCCAGGGTCTTGAGAATTTAATGTATAAACGTTATCGGTGTGGTTATATTATATACAAATTTAATAAATAAGTATACAGGTCAATCACGTGTAAAAAGACGTAATTTTTTACACCTAAAGTATGACAGATTTATTATAAAAAGAAAATCAACTTTTTGAGCGCCAACCTATGCTGAATATGTCCTTCAGTACCAAATTAGGTATAAATGTATACTTAAAGAATATTAATATCATTTAGCAGTTTTTTAAAATAAACTATGGCTCCTATTGAAATGAAAATGTAAAGTTGGAGTTTTAAGTAATAATAACAAAACTTTTTTTTGTATTATGTACAATATCTAATTTATTCATTAATGTTAAATTAGATGGTCTTCTAATGCAGTCGTGGCGTAGAGGGCACAGAAACATTTGTATTTTATACAAGACCATGGTGCTTAAATTGATAAGAATAGGTAGAGAATGAAATATAGAGCCTACAATATTTTGAATTGCTTATTTTTACTAGTGACGTGACTATAGAATTACCTATTTTTTCTGTGATTTTCTCAATGACAAAAAAAAACTGCAACTTTGCTAACCCTTCTAGGTATGCTTTGATACCTATAATAAAAATAGTCAGTATAAAACTATCATATAGGTATTTTATGAATATAAGTAATTTTGTACAAAGACTTGTTGAATTGTTAAAAATTGTGAAAAATGGCTGTAGTAGGTAGGTGTATATTTTAAAATTAAAACATTCCATTACTTGTTATGGGTAAGATAAGAGTATTTTGTACAAAAATAATCTTATAAATATAATAAAAAAAAGATAATTGCGAATCCTGTTTTTTTTTTTTAATTTGTACTTACTGTAATTATTACCTTTAGTTATTGTGACGAATAGGTAATGGGGTGGGTGGTAGGGTGTGGAGGTATTGATGATGTTCACTATGTCCAGCATATTTTGATGAAATGTGTCAAGAATCAGACGGGTAGGGAGCTATTGACAAGATTATGTAATATCAATAAAATCGATCTAGACACAGACACGAGAAGTGATACTGCAGAACTACAGTTACATTTGATATGGCAATATGCCTTTAAACCCACCAAAAGAGATTCTCTCATGGCTCTTTGGGCGCCACTTGATCGAACTGTTGAGCTTTTCCATCAAAGATGTTCGCGGTTTTCGAGGCGAGCGTGAAGAAAATCTACCATTTTATTTTCCTAGCCAGAAATCTTAGGTAACACTTTTTAAACTTGACACTCTCCATTGTCTAAAGGCATAAATCGTGCAAAGTAAAAAAAGGAATATTAGTCAGTAGAAATACCATAGGTTATATCGTGGGTTATATGTATACTCTTGGGTAATTCACCAAGTGGGTACATCAGCTCAACCGAATTTATCGCGTTTTGCCGATTTGTTGCTAGAATAATAATAATAATAATAATCTAGGAGTTTACCACAAGACAACACAAAAAGATGATTGCCGTGCGGTTTTGTTGAGGTTTGAAATATCTGAACCATGTTTATAGCAATTTTAGACATCTATCTAGGTTACAAGTATGTATTGTTAGCTGGGTCTAGGCAGGGGTGCCATGTAATATAAAATATAGCTACTAGTTAAACTCAAAAAGTGATCAACGAATTTCCATGCAGTTTTCACCAATTAATGATCATGTGGAAGGTTTATGTGTACAATACATGCATATTATTATTACAATAGAGAGAAGCCAAGAATTTGAAAGATTAGTAACGTCCGTGCGAAGTTGGGGCGGATCGCTAGTATTAAATCAACAAGCATATTTTTTAATAATATTCCTTTTTTAGGGTTCCGTACTTCAAAAGTAAAAAAACGGAACCCTTATAGGATCACTTTGTTGTCCTTCCGTCTGTCTGCCTGTCTGTCTGTCAAGACCCCTTATCTCAAGAACGCATGGACGTATCGAGTTGAAATTAAAACCATATACTCAGGTCTGCGGTCCCTTCAAGCTGTGAAAAAATCCAACTTCTAAGTTAACGAATAAAAAAGATACGGCCATTTATGTCGCAAAAAACATATATTTGAATACTCTCAAAGATCGAAATTCATAGAGTACTTCCCGTTGACCCAGAATACTGAAATTTGGCACAAAGCAAGGTCTTATAGCACAGGTATAGGAAAAAATCTGAAAACAGTAAATTTGTTGTTAATTAGGTCACAAAAAAAATTGCAGTTCGGAAAATTTTTCGAGACTCCATTCGGGAATTGTAGTTTGCACGGAACCCTCAGTGCGCGAGTCCGACTCGCACTTGCCCAGTTTTTTAATAATAATTCAAAACTATCACACAACGCCGTCTAGTCCCAAGCTAAACAGAACTTGTATTATGAGTACTAGACAACTGATAAACTTATATATTTCTAAATATACATCTTATAGATAAATCACACCCAGACACAGAACATGATCATGCTCATCACACAAACATTTTTCCTCCGGCATATCAGTCAGGCCCACTAACCACTAGACCAACTGAATTGTTATTGAACTTTGTACAGTTGAACGAGGCTCCTAGCTAATTAGCCAATTTCCGAGCTGGACACGCTTCCTCAACAATCCTTAACAGTAAGTAAAATCCATACAGTAAAACAATGCATAATTTATTGACAATGTATGACGTAGATACTACATATTTGAATCATGAAAGTGCTTACAATTTATTATTTGTTCTGACTGAACTGATGCCCGTTGTTTTGAGAGGAGACTTTGATCTTGAACCGGCAACAGGAGACTTACTATGACGTGTTAAAATCTCAGTCGTGCGAGCAAGAAGTATTACACTTAAATAGCTCTATCTCTTTAACAGTTCAGTTTAGGTCGTCAAATGGATTGCGTTAAGGGCCTCAGTAGGCCCATAAGTTACACGTGGAGCCACGATCTTCGCAGGGTGGTTGGCAGCAGGAATGTTATAGATATAAAACAACAACAGTGAGGAAATTGTTGATGAAATTATTAAGTGTCGAAATAGGTTACCGTGATATACCCACGAAATAATTTATTAAGTTTTACCAAATCAAGCTAATGGCCAATCTAAGTTTCTTAAAAAAATCGTCATAATTGAAAACTAAATTGACTAGATTTTTTACGATGACAGTAATAAATCATGGCTCAGTTTTCTTTTTTGCTGGCTTGACTTCATGTCTTTTGGCTAAATTGAACTTTTAATATTACCACTAATATAGTTTTTTTTTTGAGTAACCTAATACTTAAACCAAACTATCCGAAACTTATATTGGTTTTGGTTACAGACCTCCACAACCTCCTTTGTTGGCACAATCTGGATGAGAATAGCTGGGAATGAGAATCGAGTAGTATTTTAAGTTATTGGAAAGGCCCTTCACAAATTAGATGATATATAACTACAGGTTTATAAGCCTATACACCACTAGTTTTTAATTAGTACAAATACTTAAAGGGCTTATTAGAAAAGGTCTTTCTATTATTTAAGTAAAGTCTCAATAAATAATATTCATAAACAGCAAATTTATTAGCGTTTATTTATGTCCCAAAATGTCACTCAATTTATGGAAATATTGTACTGTACTGTTATAGGCTATTGATTATAAATGAAAAACAATGGTAAAACACTGCACGTAGTGTTTTCTAGTATCTAAGCAATTATAAGTAATTTATATCAATTTTCGTGTACAATTTGGGATTTCGTTTTTTTTTTTACTTTTGACTATGTACATTATAAATATGATCAGTAACGGGTACAGATAACCCAATTTTTTTTATACTAATTAAAAAATAGGGATGTATCTATAATGTAATAAAAAATAAAGAAATCTAATACTTAGAGGCAGGTGATGATGATCGTACGAGTATATTACTTCATAATAAACAAGATCGTACATCATCTATTAATGTGGATATCTAGACAAGGAAAAATGTCGTATCGTAAATTAAAATAAAAATAACTAATGAAGATACACCAAATAATCATTGACGGTGTTAAATGTCAATTTGTTAAATGTCAATAACAATTTTGGTTGGTAGACATGTATCGGTAGATTTTTGCGGCAATATATTTAGAATGAGGGGTTTGACTAAGAAATATTATCCGCAGGGCAGTGTTGCACTGAACTGTTGGCCAGTAGCGACCTGAGGACCCCCCAATTCTTGTTCCTCATCTCTGGCTTGCCTTTATTGGCCTGCCGGCTGTACAGATTCCGGCACGGATCTTGAGCGCTGACTTGAACTTGAAGTCGCGCGGACCTGAAAGAGAAGTAAAGTATTGGGTCTAGTGAGACGCGGGAGCTGGGAGTACATTTTTGTAGTTACAGTGATTGGTTCGACGATGTGTACGATGGGCAAATTGATCCTCACTCTTTCGCCGAGCGCTCAAGATTCGTGCCGGTATCCATAAAGAACATTGACGAGGAACGTAGCTCACACTAGTAAGATGCTGATAGGGATCATGGTTATACTTTTGGAATAGTCCTGGAAACCAGATTCCTGAATAGTTGCCAGCTTTTCTAAAGAAACATACCTTGTTTTTTTTTAAATCATCACAAAAAATATAGTAACTTAGAAGAAATTCTGAAAAATTGTTAGGGAAAGGGATGTATATAGACCTATGTTAGGCTCTTTAACTATTCGACTTTATGTACAATTGCCGTATTTATATATATATGCATTTCTTCACCAATTATATCTCAGTCTAACTCAATATTATTTGGGTAGAACTCATTGGCTACATTTGTCATCAACACCGCACCTTACATGGCGACTCTGCCAAAGGAGACAGCGCGCGATTCGCGAATTTGAGAAGTTCGACCAATGTTAGTTCAATGTCAAAATCATTTGTGACAATGAGACAAATAAATATTTATTTTGATTCACTCGAGTTAACGTTTGGTACCAGACTAAATAAAAAAAACCCGCGAAAATGGGGAAACGACAGTACTCGATATCGTTCTTATTAAGAGTTGCTTTTTTTTCCAGACATTTATTTTAGAGTCTTCTCTCATTACACCATAATCAGCCTTACATTCTATATTGCACAGTAAAGTTTAAACCAACGGTAGTCAAGGCTTGGCAGGGATATTTAGTTTTGGTTTCTTGGTACTCACAAAACTTTGAAACTAAGTAAAAATGTTGGATCGAGTGAACTTAGCTCAAAAATTCTAGCTCGCCGCCAGGGACCGGTTAATTAAACCTTTTTAACTGAAATGGCGTTAGTGGTTGATTGTGTAGATAAGTTGAGAAAGAAAAGAACGTAAGTTGTAGGTATCCTATGTTCTTTAAGTGAGCGTAATGAGTACGAAAATGTTGGCCTCCACAAAGTGCGTTTCGGTAACGTAGGTACTCGACGAGTATTTTGAACGTGTAGGTATGGCAGTTTATATTTAATTTATAAGTACATATTATTATTTTAAGTTTGTATATATATACCTAGTGATTATTTATTAGATTAATAGATATAATAAAGAAAAAAAAAATATAAGTCTTATCTTTGTACAGCAATGAAAATATCATATTTTGCGTAGGTACAGTAAAATTTACCAAACTATAGTAGAAGCTGTAACCCTAGTCTTAGTGTGTTTAAAAACTTTGGTAGCAAATTAAGTTTGATCGATGTTCTTTTGTGTTTTTCAAATTTTCAATCTTAGATTCGAAGTTATTTTGGATCATATCTCCAAAAATAGATGAGACAAAATAAAGGATTATTTAGAGTCCACAAAACGTGACAAGGAAGCCACGTGAGTTTCATCTGAACTGACTGCCCGCTATCATCCTCATTCAGCCGAAAGACGTCCACTGCTGAGCATAGGCCTACCCAAACGTCGCCACGACGACTTCAGGGTACCAACTTTGCGTTTTACTGACCCGCCACTCGATAGGCATGCGGCAGACATGTCCAGCCCAGTCCCACTTAAGCTGGACAGCCTTCTGATTCACGTCAATGATCTGCGTTTTAAAGCGCAATATAATGTTTCGAACGCGATCCGTTATTTTAACACCTAGTATGCTGCGCTTCAAAGCACGTTGGCAAACCCTTAAGTTTGGACCTTTGGATATTAGTCAAAGACCAAGTCTGTGTACCATAGGTCAGGATGGGGAGAATACACGTGTCCATTAGTTTTCGCTTAAGTGACATAGGCAAGGTGCCTTTAAATAGTTCTTTCATGGACCAGTAGCTCTTCCAGGCATTTTCTGTTCGGCGTGTTATTTCCTAGTCTTGCCTTGCCTGGAAGGAAACTACTTGGCCCAAGTAGAGATATTCCTGGACATATTGTATATTCTCCCCACCCACATATAATGTTGTTTTCAAGGCTTGTGTCGCTAAGGTTTTGACATAGACATAGAATATTGTGATGCATATGGGACGCAGGATTGTTCGAAAAACTTACCTTGGCCCTGAAATTCAAAGAGAAACTGAAAGAACAAGGTTTTATTCTGTAAAAGACCAATACTCCGACACTCCTTGCTTCTCCTACCGCGGGAGAAGTTATTTGATGATTTTACCAAGATTGGTCTAAACCGAGGTCGTTAAAATAAGAACCTTTATAATTCGTGAGAAATGGCTCATTGATGTTTTTTTTTTTCGTTTCTTGTGGCAGCCCGCCGATTAACTCAATATATCTGCCCAAGAGCCCACAACGGAGAGACCTTCGTTATTTTATAAAACCTGAAAGTTTTTCTGTGCATGTTAAGAACGACCAGCGACTATGGAGTTTGGGTTGTGGTTACTTGGGCAGATATCAAGCAGTAAAGGTGTATAAAATAGTACCTTACTTTCGTTAAAGTATAAAGCTCAATTTTTTATATTTTCTTCGGGATAGCCTTAGAAGTCTCGTCATCCATTGCCAGACATTTATGACGGTTGCTACCCCTGCCAGACACCCCTAAACTTTGATAAATTACCTATAACCCCTCGAGCGCTAGGGTTTAATGACCCGGAAAATTGCCGTGTTTAAGTAAATCACCAATAAAATAGATAAATAAATTAAAAAAAAAGTAAAGTAAATTAGGTGCCTAAAACCGGGCTTTCGAGTAAAAGTATTGAGAAAATATAGCGATCGCGTTTCTAGTCGCTCGCGGGTAGGCGACGACTTCGAGGTCTGTGGTGAAAAGAAACATTCACAGACAGTCAATGGAACGATCCCTCGACCTCATCTCAGTAAGGAACTCTAAAACTGAACGCTACACTGTAATAAAGTTAATTGCTGTCATTAATTCGGTTTAGGTACAGCAACTCCAACTATAGACACAGTTGAACAACTAGTTATGTGGTAGTTATTTATAGTATCCATATATTTATAAAAAATTAGAATGTAACAATGTAGGTAGATGATCAGTAGGTAGACATTTATTTCCACTACGTACCTACTAATTACCTAGTGCAAATAAGTATAACCTACGATCTTATATGAGAAACGATTATTCTTTTTCTCATCGTTTCTTTCATGAGGGTAAGCATTGAAAGAATTATAATAGTATCATTTGCTTTTATTCTGTACCTACCTATCTGTGTATTCGTAGTGCAACTATGTATTATGTTAATGGTTAGGTAACATATATCTACAACATTAGTATATTCGAAACTCAAAACACGTGTCTAGTATTTACAATCGAATCTATATACAAAAATTCATAACTGTATCATGAAAAATCACGAAGTTATAAGCTTGTTATGTTACCTGGTTGTCCGTAAATATACATGGTCACCGGGCCATCCGGGTGTCTAAAGGGTTGTTTTGCTTCCACACACAGCTGTGCGCTGGCGCCTAATGTCCGCTACGACCTGCCGTGACCTGCTATACTTAGTGGCGGTGGTGACCAACTTGTGACCTTTTTTAAACATTTTTGGGAAACAATATAACGTCATGATGTAAAAATGATTGGAATACATTCAGTTACTGATTCTGAACAAACTATTTTCAGGTTTTGTTTTAATTCTGTGTTTTCATTCAGGTAATGTTGTATATTTCAAAAGTAGACAAATCTGGTATCGGGAACAGGGTCGAAGCTACAGGTCAGGGCTCCAGAGAAAGGAACTTCCTCACAAAACGAGCCGTCAGGAATACCGCTTTCAGAATCAAGCCCTTGATCCAGTCGCCTATCGCGAGCCTCCTAAGGTGTTGATCGAGGCTCTTGGCTATGACTATCGGTACAATGATCGCCGTGTCCACACCTCGCATTATTTTTTTAATAATCTTTATGTCAACACAAACTCCGAAAATAATTGAAAAATAATGACATTTGATTTTTTCTAATTAGAAACAGGACAACTTTACAAAACTTTGAACAACCTAAGTATTATTAAACTAATGTTTACAAGCATGTATATAGAAGTGTTCTTTGATCCGTACCTACCTAACTCATAATTTACATATCTAATTTCTGGTTATTGCATCCGCTTTGTAGCTAGCTAGTCTATCTATATTAAGAACCTAAAAACCTAATATTATAGAAAGATTTCAAAACAAAACTATGGTCATCAGGACTCGTATACCTTTAGTCTATTCTCGTCTCCTCGGCTGCCAAAACAAGAGTCGCCTCTTTCTGCGAAGCAGTAATTCCTTGCCGGAATCTGTGTTTCCTGATGGCTACAACCCGAGAACCTTTAAGTCAAGAGTGAATAGATTCTTTCTAGGTAAGCGCGTTCCATCGTCGACCGCATTGTCGCTTTCTATCAGGTGAGATAGTGGTCAAGCGCAAACCTATCAACAATAATAAAAAAATGCTAGCAAAGTAGGAATCCGACCATGAGGCAACGGCTATCATGCTACAGCCACCGCTGCGATTCCGATCCCGATTTCCGGCTAATGTTGGCGCAGGCTTGCGGACGGCCAGCAATGGGTAGCTTGCTATACGACCGTCCGGTAACCGTCCAGACCGAGCCCAAGACATGGACGGCGCGTGGAACACCACGCGCGCCTCAAGGTGTTGTCAGCAAACCGTAGGGGCCCAGCAGGGTCGAAGCCTACTGGGGCCAAGGATCTGCTTCTGAAAGGAAGGTTCGGGCCCGGTACGAAAGGCAACGAAGGAACAGAAGTGGGTTTTTAGTCAGTAAAGGTAAAGGTATTTCCCGCTCCGCCCAAAGAGCGTGGAGATGTCATTGATGATTTTCCAACCTACCAAAAAAAAAGACTGATCCCAAACTTTTGCTTCCTTGATATGATATAATAGACCTCTACGAGTTAGTACGAGTTTTGTGAACAAGTAGATCATTTTGAATACAATAAAACCCAACCAAAAATTAGTTGTGAGAAAAAATTGGTTACGATTTATTATAAACGGATTCAGCACCCTTTGACATATTGAAACGTTTATAATATAATATTTAAAAAGGTCACAAGTTGGACACCACCGACACTAAGTACAACACAGGTCACGGCAGGTTTCCGGCCACCGTAGGCGCGGGCTTGTGGACAGTGAGCAATGGGTAGCTCGCTGTCCGGCCGTCCGGTAACTGTCCGGACCAAGCCCAAGTCGTCGACGGCGCGCACTGTTCCCGCGCGCCTCAAGGAGTTGTCAGCAACAGCAGGGACCCAGCCGGGTCGAAGCCTACTGGGGCCAGGGTTATCCGAAAGGGCGCTCGAGCCCCGGTACGAAGGCTAGAAGGAACGGGGTGGGTCTTTTAGTCAGTAAGAGTCTGACACTATCTCCCGCTCCGCCCAAGAGCGGGGGTTGTCATTGGATGATTTTTTCCCACCATAAAAAAAAAGGTCACGGCAGGTCATAGCGGGCATTACACGCTAGCAAACAGCTGGGTGCAAGTGCATAACAACTCCTCAGTCGCCTGGATGGCCCGGTGACTATGTATTTTTGCTGACATAACAAGCTTATAACTTCGTAATTTATCATGATAGAGTTATGAAATTTTGTACATAGATTATTTACATAAAAATACTAGACACGTGTTTCACGTTTCGCATATACTTACTAAAAACGCGCACTTTTTGGTAACGTTCCGTCACGGGTTAGGTCCAGAATTCAGAAGGCTTAAAGTCACCCAAAGGGCAATGGAAAGGGTTATGCTCGGGGTTTCCTTGCGTGATCGAATCAAGGAGGAGGGACCAGCGCAAGAGGTTGTTGCCGGCGATCGCCCTCACGAGGACACGACGGTGCTCCATTCAAGCGGGGCACAAATCCACCATATGCTCCACTATGTCCTCCGGGTGAATGTGCGATGCGTTGACCGCTCGATCAAATATTCGATATTTTGAACACTCGACGTATTGAGTGTTCGATTTATTAACCATTCGATATTATGAACGTTCGAGTATTTAGGTGTTCGATTTAAAGTGGTCGATTAATTGATGTTCGAGTATTTGGCATTCAATTCGGCATAGTACACCCGATTAATTCAGATTCAGACGCGGGCGAAGGCCCATCAGCGAGCCCATTTCTTTTTCTTTTATAAATTCGAAAACGAGACAGCCACTGTCGCCAGTGTTCGACAATTTCGTCGCTTACCATTAGCTGAAATAGTGGTCAAAGCACGAGTTATAAAAAACCCTTGTTCTTAAGGAGGCCCCATGGACGAAGGGCTGCTTCGCCCACGCCTAGGTACGCTACTGTGTATTGATATACCACCCAGGAAACGAAGTGTAGCTGCTGAGACTGATTTAGCTGTACTCAAGTGGGTACTTGGAGTTTCTATAAAAGGTGAAGATGACCACGTTGTATAAGTGTGACGCATTATATGGCCAACCAGGCCTCAAAGATGGATTCTAACATTGTAGGTAGGTATATGTAGTTCAGGTAAGTATCAGTATATGACTTATCTCACGATGCAACCATTTCGTATACCTATTCAAAAATGCAAAACACGTTTTTTATCTCGAATTCGGTTAGATTGGGATTTTGATCGAGGAAATTTTGTATCCCTTTTTTGAAAGCTTGTTTTATTATTTTCTTGCTCCCATATTTTTCGGGTGTGATTTACCTTATTCATAGTTATCTTATTATCACCACACATGGGCGACATTTTTTGCATGTTAGGTATTTAGGTACCTACGTCTTGCAAAGGTAAATGACGGCGGCTGATGCCTGTCACCGGCTCGCAGTTTCCCTTTGCTTTGTGGAACGCAAAAGGTAACTGTAGGAACATATGTGGATTTTAGTCAGTAAAAGTCAACGGTACGAAGGAACGGGGTGGGCTTTTAGTCAGTAAGAGTCTGACATTATCTCCCGCTCCGCCCAAGAGCGGGGGTTGTCATTGGATGATTTTTCCCACCGTAAAAAAAAAAGTTCATAAAAGTCTAACACTTTTTCGCTCCACCCAGAGTGGAAACAGTTATTTGATGATTTCCCACATTAAAAAAAAAAACATTTTTGCCTTGTGACTGCATTTCTCGTCAGGCTATGATGTATTCTATCAGATGCACACACGAAGAAGTGAGAATGAATCGGTCAGTCGAAGTAACGTTTGGTGATAAAAGGTTGTGTCGCAATAAATTCAATTCGATCAAATCGTTTAGTCGACTTTCTGTTAACACTTTGAGACCGGCACCTCATGAGTAGGTACTTGGTAGGTACTTGGTATCCTTCATATGGCCACCGGTGATACATCGCTGCCCCAATAACCAAAAGTCTTGCCTTTGTACAATTTTTGTCTTTTGCATTTTGTACAATTTATGTCGTGATTATGTCAATTTTTTTTTCCTAATATATATCCACCTCCTGAGGTGCACTATGAAAATTTGTCAATTTTACTAGGTGGGGACGGTAAGTAGATACCACACTTTCTCTCAAAACGGTGATAATTTCTTAGTATAAATTATAGTAGGTATAGTTGAAAGTATAGTGTCACGTGGCTAACGGTGGTGCTCCCCGCCGTGTCGAGAAATACAGGGTGTAAAGGACAGCCTCAGTAGTTCAAACTGAACAACCTTCCACAAGATATTTATTCAGGAAACGAAAAAAAAAATCGGCCTCTCCATACAAACTGTCCAATCAAGCTTATAATCGGTACTTTTATAAGGTTCTTCTATTAGTAAACTATGATCAAGATCTCCTAATCAACCTTTATTATTGAACCAGTGTTGACGACATCAGATTTAATTTCGCCGTAATAATCACCCAAGACGTTTGAATTTTTAAATAGACTCAACCAACTCTAAGAACAAAGTTGGCAGCTTGCACACTGTATGTGTAGGTTTAGCTGCGGGGACAAAAAAAAGTTAAATATTAGATAATAATAGTGGATCAAGATCGTGAGCGCAGGGCGTTGGCGGTCCGGTTATGTTGATACACAGATTTGCACATTATTATGAGGTTTTAAAAAATTACGCTGTTCAAACTGTATTGTACAAAAAACTATTTATAACAAAATTAACTTCAATACAGATGCACAAAAAAATGTCGGAAAAATATTTTATTTTTTTCCTCTGACTCTTTTCCGCACAGTACAAAAACTAGTCCTAATTTTAGCTCACAATCATGAGAAACGCATATTTTCGTGTTAGGTGGGTATTTATTCGTTGAACTATAAAAATAATTGTGGTGAACTTCCCACCGAAACATTCTTGCCTATTCTAACTGCTTGACGTTATAGTAACATTTATTTACTAAGAATTTGTGCAGTTTTGACTTGAACTGTGGGGAAGGTAATCGTTTAACCTTTCAGATACCATCAATTTAGGACACAATAGTAAGACAATAGATGCGCGAACGCTTAGGGTTTAATGAATATGATCAAGCAGTTTGTTGTAGATCTTCAATGATGCCATACAGATAATTATTTTATTAACAAGTGCTATTTTTCCATAATAATATGGTATTTTAACTTCTAGTCTATTTTTGTTACGTAATTGTTGTTTAAAAAAAAAGACAAAATAATTTGGATTCAATTTGATAATTAAACTCGTTTCATAGACACTACTAAGTACTTATATTAAGTACTTTTTTGTTTTTTTTTTTAATTCATGTTATTTTGGCTGAGCCATGTTTTTTTTTACAAACACTAATAGATGTAGCCATGACAATACGACTTGCATATTAATAAAAAAAGCCTTTTATTTCTTGCCGATTAAATTGACAACATGACATTGATTACAATAATAAAATAGCATTTCAAAGATTACAAGACAAAATAATTATTGATAAATTTATAAATTGATTGTATGCTTATAGATAGTACCTATTTATTTGATTAGACGAGTATAATATATTTGTATTCAATATTTTTCATACAATACGACTTATCTACCGATTATACGTCCTTGGGTTAGGTACCGGCAGCTCCGATCTAACACAAAGATGATCATATAAGTTCACCTAACCCACTTTCTCTGGGCCGAATAAGAGGCTCGGCAAGTTCATAACATGATTGTCCGAGTACATAGGTTTGTCATTATCTATCGCAATTTGAAATTGCGGTTGCGACAACCTGTGGGCAAATTTTGGCATATTTCATTTCAATAGCCTACGAATTTGGTATTGCGACAATGGCATTACCACAGAATCCGCAGTGCGTGTCGTTCGCAGTTACAAAGTCGTCTAGTGTTCGCTTGGCCTTAGAAATCTTAAAAATCGAACGCAGTGAATAAAATTTTGTTTATTTATTTAGTTACGGTTGAGACACCATTGAGCGAAGGCGGTTGTTGTTAAACGTGCTTCATCGAGAATTATATTTGTTACGAATTTCGTATTGTCGCAATTAATTTAAGGTAAGCTGTTTATTTTAACTTTTGTTTTAGTTAGTGTCAGATTTGCAAATATTTTGAAAATAATCAGACTCGATAAAACTGACAGACGGCAGATGGATTTATTAAAAAAACGTTCTTCAGTAAATCATTTATATTATTCTTATTTATATCTCATCTATTTTTATCATTCGATTGTAGTGGTTTTTATTTATTTAAGTTTAATACTTTAAGTATACTTAACTATTCATGTATTTACACTAATTTATCTTTTTACTTAACTGTGATTATTACTATTTATTTATTTCAAGTAAGTACCAAAGACGCATTTCAGTTACACAATCATACACACACAGACAATAGATATAATAAAATTACATAAAAAATAATTGATTATTTGGAAGGTATCTATTAATTATAATAAAGTACTACTACGAATTTGTTATAGTTAAAAATGAAACTACAGCCTTCTAATGTTTGCACTTATTTTTTTTTTTTTGAAGTGGGGAGTCATCAAATAACTTCTCTCGCTCTGGGTGGTGTGGAAGGGAGTGTCAGACTTTTACAGATACAACCCACTTGTGTTCCTTCAGTTGCTCTTTGGATTCTAGAACTCTTTTAAACATCCCCGCAACATGTTTGTAATCTACCTTACATTTTAAATAATTATAACTATTTAATGATCTCATACTGTGTATTTTACTTTGTAATTAACTGTCGTTCATAGATCGTTATCTTCAGTGTAAAGGAGTCTTCCGACCATGATCATACCATGACCGTACTAGGAACGTGTCAGACAATAAAATCTTTCTTGTATTAACCTTTCGAATGTCTTAAGTTACACAGTCCGACATAAGGTAATGGTCTTTCTATTGTGTCTCTAATTACGACATTCAAAGAGTTAAACGAATGAGACCACCATAATTAATAGATATTGTAATATGGAAATTTTTCAATGGAGTTTATTGTCGGATACGACCAATTAATTTCGGCGTTCTGTAAGTACCCATGTGTGAAATCCGGGGCCCTGGACGAAAACAAAGAAGGAACAGGAGTGGGTTTTTAGTCAGTAAAAGTCTGACACACCCTCGCGCTCCGCCCAAGAACGGGAAATATCATTGGATGATTTTCCCACCAAAAAAAAAGTACCCTTGTGTGTCTAAATATGTAAAATAAAAACATTTTGAATTTGAATACCGTTCGATACGGGGATGATACGCGGGTCCCGCGTTCTAGTGGACATAGTTGTTGTGATACCCTGTCGTTTTTGTTTGTGTTTTTGATATGTTCCTTTTTTATTATGTGTCGGCTCGCGTTTGACCATTATTTCATCTGATGGTAAGCGATGATGTGGCCGACGATGAAGCACACTTGCCTAGAAGTAACTTATTCACTCTTGCCTTTAAGGCCCAAGTGCTCAAAAAGTGCCTTAAAACAGTGACTTTCTGGAGCCTACTCCTCGGTAACGGCCAGGTTAATAGGTTTGAAAAAATAATATGTTTATTATAGATTCATGAACAACATTATCAACATTCGATTTTTTCGTAGGTACTTTTGTACAGGATGGCCCAGAGAGAAATGCAATTTTGATTTTGCGCGCATTTTTAAACAACAAAATGGTGACGTGCGGGAGTTGTGTCAGTACAAAACGCGGACTTTATAATTTTTGTTACCATAGGTTGTTACACGATAGCGCTGCGCGCGTTTTGTATCCGCGCATTTTATGAGAATGCTCGATCTTATGTGACTTTTCGACGACTCTACTGTGCATAATTCAAATTGCGGCGCATCAGTGAATGTCCAAGCACTAATTTAATTAAGGAATGGATTGAATGATTTGAAAGGACAAGATCGACGCAAAAAATGCAGCCTCGCGGTCGTCAAAGAGTATCACGGGCCGACGAAAACATTTAGCTAGTTCGTGAATTTGTACGCGCGAATGCAGCGAGCGCAAAGTTCATCAACTTTGAGATTGTTTAGATCGACATTGCAGCGAATTTTACGGCTTGATTTGAAATAACATCCATATAAGATACGGTTGCTACAGGAACTATAGGCATCACACTTCGAATCGAGATTGAGATTTGTAAATGAAATGCGCAAGTTTCCACAAAAAATAATTTTAGGCAGGGTTAACATCTCCTGGCTACCAAAAAGCCCCGATCTCACTCCAGCAGTCTTCTTTATGCTGGATTACCATAAAAAGAGAGTACATTCTGATAGCCCAACCACCCTGCAGCAACAGAAGTTGAATATTCGGCAAGAAATGGAATCCAGTTCGAGGATAAGTCCAACAAAAGTTTTCCAAAATTTTGACACCACATTGGATGAATGTTGTAACCGCCAAGGAAATCACTTCGACGATGTAACTTTTATAAAGTAAATTTAAAAATAAATTTCATTTAATTTTCTTTATATTGAAATAAATAAAGTTCTTCAAAATCATACAGGTTTTTTTTCCTTGAATTTTCGAAAGTGCATTTCTTTCTGGGCCACCCTGTATAAAAAAAAAAATTATTACATACAACAACATCACATTCGCAACTTTTCCCTACTCCTTCGAAACGGCTTGGGTCTTCAGAAACGTTTTTACACATAAAAATTAGTAGTTAAATATTCTTCAAAGTGAACATAGCATATGTAAATCAATAAACATTTCGCAAAGAAAATGGATTTAAAAGTCAGCGGGGCTCTGTCCGGGCGTAGCTGACCGCAAAAAAATGTCTATATATAGAGAGATAGTCGTACTGTCGCCTAGACAGGTACGAGAGTAGTGACCATTTAATTTCGGCAAGATGGTTCAAGGGACTATAAGCCTTAATATTCCTGGGTTGTAGCTATCAGGAGTCAAACACAGGTTCCGGCAGGGATTCCACTCTCTCAATGTATTCCTAGAACGCTTTGTGCGTATGAGATGTCGACCATGTACCGGTGGCGCAACGACGGTCGCCGTATGTCTAGTGGTCCAAAGATGTTACGGACTTGGCGGAATTGTGTAAACGTTCCTATCATGGTCACGGTATAACCCCGTATCTTCAGAATAGTGAGTAGAATCCTTTAATGACGGCTATCAATTTTAATTAACCTACCATTGTATATTGGTGCTTTAAAGAAGGTTTCTAGGAAATTATTATGAAGAAACGTCATCGTCATTACAATGCAATTTATAAAACTAAATATAAACTTCTTTATGTTTCATTTTAGTTTTTGATTATTTTACCTCAATTCTCATAATTTATACGTATATGACAGAATGCGTTAAAAGTCAAAAGTTTTACAACACTAATTTATACGAATATGACCGAATGCGTTCAAGGTCAAAAGTTATACAACTCTATTTTTAGTTTATGCGAAACCTAAATATAGTTTGTTCAGAATCAGTAACTGAATGGATTATTTATGGATTCCAATAATTCTTAAACCATGTTATATTTTTTCCCAAAAATATTTAAAAAGGTTACAAGCTTGACACCACCGACACTAACTTATTATAACATCACGTCACGGCTCACGGCAGCTGTTTGCTGGCACCTAACTAATGCCTAACTAATGATAGTGGGCATTAGATAGGTGTCAGCAAACAGCTGGGTGCAAGTTCAAAACAACCCCTCAGTCACCAGGGGCCCAAGTCTGCTATTTGTATAAATTCGTCATTCCAACACGATCCCATTGTCATTTTGCTAAAAGTTCGTAATCTGGAAATTCATAATGATCGATCATTGATCGGTCAATGGTCTCGTAATAGAGTTGAGGTAAAATGATAATATCGAGCTTATTAAAAGCAATGACTGCACAATGACGTTCTAATGGTAGGTCACTGATCAAAGGAACTGTCAAAATTTTTGCATACGTAAGACATTCATTTGTAAATATGTACGAGATTACCATTCTATCCCACTTCTTTCAATGGAGTGTCAGTGGTTGATCATTGGAAAGTCATAATGACGCCATTATATTAGTAGATTACCAAACTTACTCAAAATCAACAATTATGAAATCAATGACAGACCATTCTGACACTATTGTAATAGTAGACTTGGGGCCCTGGATGGCTCGGTGATCATGTATTTTTGTTGACATAACAAGCTAATATGCTCAATGCTCCAAGAACTAAGCACGGCTAGCCTCGAGGTGGGACTTGCAATGAACCCAAAACGAAGGTGATGACTAACAGCATCAAATGTAGGGTCGAGGTAGATGCACAGGAAATACATTATGTTGATGAGTATAACTACTTGGGCCAGTTAGTATCTTTCGAAATAGGCAGAAGAAGAAGATTGATATATTCAGAACACGTGGAAAAGCTACGTACTGGTCTATGAAGACGCTAATGAAGGGTGATTTTGATCGAAGCCTACTGGGGCCAGGGTAATCCGAAAGGGCGCTCGAGCCCCGGTATGAAGGCTTGAAGGAACGGGATGGGTTTTTTTAGTCAGTAAGAGTCTGACACTATCTCCCGCTCCGCCCAAAAGCGGGGGTTGTCATAAGATGATTTTTCCCATCGAAAAAAAAACTCATTGACATGTGTATCCTGCCCATCCTAACCTAGGGTGCTCAGACTTGGTATCTCATCAAACTACAAAAGTTTCGCCTTTGGGTTTGCCAGAGAGCTATGGAGCGCAGCATTCTGGGCGTAAAAAAACAGACCGAATACGGAACGACACGTTGCGCTCCATAACGGGTATAATAGACGTGGGCAAAAAGGCTGCCAGGCTCAAATGGGACTGGGCGGGTCATGTCAGCCGCATGCACAGTTTTTTTTTAACAAAAATTGAATTTAAAAGTCCTAATGCAATTTCGACTAATAAATAATTGAAAGAAAAAAGAGGTTTAACCCGTTGTGTGTCTAAACGTGGATTCACGCGAGACAATGGCTTTTTAATTGTGTCTCTAATTACGGCACACGAGAGGTTAACTAAATATTGTCAACATTTATTATGAAATTGTTTTACAGGCACCAACCGAAACACTTTAATAAACGTGTGACTAAAGATTTTCTGTTCTGTTTTTGTTTTTCCAGTTACCTCGTTTATTTTAGCTTCCTGAAAAACTTGTTTCATACTTTTTCAGTGTCGCTTTTTTGTCGTAGTCGGGTTTCAGTTTTTACTTTTTTTTTAGTTTATGCGAAACCTGAATATAATTTGTTCAGAATCATTGGTCTATACTATAACTGAATGGATTCCGATAGTTTCTACATCATGTTTATTTTTTATCAAAAATATTTAAAAAGGTCACAAGTTAGACACCACCACAGGTCACGGCAGGTCATAGCGGGTATCAGGCGCCAGCAAACAGCTGGGTGCAAGTTCAAAACAACCCCTAAGTCGCCTGGATGGTCCGGTGACTACGTATTTTTGCTGACATATAAAGCTTATTTATAACTTTGTGATTTTTCATGATACAGTTATGAAATATTGTACATAGATTATTTATATACAAATACTAGACACGTGTTTCACGTGTTTTGGGTTTCGCTTAAACTAAAACGAATGTTTTATATTTCCGCATATTAGAGGGATAGAGAATCTCAACAAAATATAGGGGCTTAGTGTACGATATTTATACACGTGATTGTCCTCATAATAACAAACAATTTTTATTATGGGAGCAAGGCCGAAATCGCGAAAAAAATATCAGCTGTTCAGTACATTAGGCAAACATAAATGTACTAAACAGATGATTTTTTTTCGCGATTTCAGGTTTGTTTCTGTAGTAAAAATTGTTGGTTATCACTAATTACTAGTCACCCTGTATATCTTTCTTTTTGGGCCTCCCTCTCCTTGATTTGATTGGCATAACCTGATGATTGTGAGAACAGAATGAAAGGACAAAACGTGTTGCGCTGACCCCAAGTAATGAGACAAGGGCAGGAAGATAATGAGATACCTATTATATTAACCATATAATTACCTTCACAATATGTATACAAATACCCAAGCAATCAACGTAGGTATTTACGTATTTACCTAATTCTTTTATCTACAAAAGAGTAAAGTCACTTTGGTTTTATTGAATAAAAGGAATAAATATATTGTACCCTTATTGCAAAAACCAGCTATCCACATTTTTTACCCAAATTAAGTTAAATAAAACTAGCGATTCGTATCATCAAGACGAATCTGCAAGTAAAGCTGGTTATTAGTTATGACACTAATTTACATAGATAGCTTCAGCAAAAAGTAAATAACCTATAGAATTGATCGAATATAATAAAACTTAATAATCCAAAAAAAAAGCAGTTAGTTGGTTTTTGCAATAAGGGTACGATATAGAATACAGGGTGAAAGGGACAGACCTCCACAAACTTTAAGGGCTTGCTCAGTAGACAAAACAGAACAACCTTCCACAAGATTTTTTTTAAGGAAACGAAAAATAAAATCGGCCTCTCCTTAAAAACTGTCCAATCAAGTTTTTAATTTTATATGATGAAGCTGATTTTTTTTTCGTTTCCTGAAAAAAAGTCTTGTGGAAGGTTGTTCATTTTCGTCTCCTGAGCAAGCCCTTGAAGTTTGTGGAGGGCTGTCCCTTACACCTTGTATAGATGAATTGGCCGTAGCAGTCATTGACCCTTTTACATCTATTGACATTCATAACTAAAATAACTAAAAAAGGAAAACACAAAAAGCTGTCTTGAAAGGACATCAGTCGTGATTCTTTACGTTTTCTACTACTTAATAGAAAACAGTTCATTGTTCGTTTTTTGGGTGTGTACGTAGAGATATTGGGAATAGGTCAATGCCTATTTAAGTATTTTCTGCATGACCTTTTAACTTTTGCATTGGTATCTACAGACTGTTGCATCCATTAGGTACCCCTCTCACGTTATTTCATAATGCAAAATATGGTAGTGTCACGCACGGAACAGTATGAACCGACATAGGTACTATCGAGTTTGATACATCAATGTATTGAACTAATAAATTACCGATCTAATAAACAATCACTGTAAGGTTTTTCGCAACAGGATTTTGTAGCACAAACGTTACATCGCACCAATAAAGCATTGATGGAATACAATATCGTACTACTGAATTATCGACGCACCCTGTATATACAGGGTTATTTGTAAAACACTAACAACCTTGCAGGACTGTATTACTAACATCATAAACAACAACTTTTGTTCTATGACTTTTTACAAAACTTAATCAAAAATCAAACTTTGCAAGATTTCATTGTCTATCTAACACATTTTAACTCTGTGTTTTGCTATAAATCTACCTACGTCTGTAAGCCGTGATGTTAAGCACCTCGCCACCCGATCCCCACTCCCTTCCGCTATGGTACCTACTATGGCTTGCTTCGCATAGACTTCGACGTAGTTCGTAATATTTAAAACCTTCCATTTAAATATTTTTATTTTTGTATGAAAATCTAATGAACTAAAACATGATATTTTTTTAAAAGTCACACAACAAATGTTGTTGTTTATGATATTAGGACCATAATCCTGTGTCTTACAAATAACCCTGTTTATAACGCGAAATAAAAAAAAATGGACCATCAAGTTTCGAATCCAAGTAGGTATTATAAACTTAATTCTTTTTTGGAACCCATTATCAACTGGCAATTTATTTATTAGACTGCTAACGTGTTTTTAGTACTGATATTGTAGGATGAAATAACTGACCTATTGTTTTTTTTATTACTGTCCATGTTTTACTGTCGCTCTGTTTACCAACCGTCGATGAATTAAATAACTGCCCATTATTTTTTTTCAACTGATCATAAAAACGTCTAACAAAATGAGTCCCCTATATCGATATATAATGTCGCTAGAATATAAGTCGATGGACACTAAAAAATATGCACGTTTGAGATTTTTTGGTTTATTATTTTGAGTGCCTAGTTTATTTTTAGGTTGAGTAACCTTTAAAGTTTAATGATTTAGGTAGTTCATTAGCCTTTTTAACACAATAAATATAAATGTCTAAATTACCTACGCCTTAATGTTTTTTTTTTTTTGGTATTTTTTGGATACTTTTGCAGCTTGGTTGAGTGACTTTATAGTCACAAAGTAGAATAGATTTAAAGTTTGTTGCACCTACACAAAAACAATAACAATTTTATAGAAACTTAAATCTGTGAGTACGATAGCGATCTTATCGCTGACAGCGATATCTACCAGACAACCTTAGGATAGACTATAAGAACTTTACATAAATAAAGTGTACTGTTACTGCTAGGAAATATTAATCAAACCAATGTTTTATATTTAAAGATATAAAAACCAAACATGAAAATATACAGTTGCACAAAAAATAGTACATAAGCTTAAGAATACATACATAAGTAGGTGCATATAATATATGTACATATAATTATGTGTTACATACACTAGGAGTTACCTACTACTTCCTATAACGTGGGTGCGTTCACAAATATTTAAACTTACATATTATTATACAAAATTTCTGGCTCCGGCACAACTATAAAGGTAAAAAAAAGATTACCAACAACGAAAAAGTTACCAAAAAGGTTGGTTAGGTTTTTAGGTTAAGGTTAGGGTCCCTAAAAAGGTTTACGCCCGGGAATAGAACCCACAACACGCAGCGCAGTAGTCAATCGCTCAATCACTGCGCCAACCGTTTGTCAGTAACTTACTTATTAAAGAAAAAAAGATATCTTATATTCATTTGTGACTAGTTATTGGATAGATGCTTCCGTAAGAAGATCCTGATTTAATTCCCGGACTTGGTTTTACATAAAGCCCCTCGCCCACGGTGACCTTTTGTACCGATGCTGTAGCGCGTTCGCATCGATACATTCGCGATGCTGTAGCGCGTTCGCATCGATACATTCGCGATGCTGTAGCGCGTTCGCATCGATACATTCGCGATGCTGTAGCGCGTTCGCATCGATACATTCGCGATGCTGTAGCGCGTTCGCATCGATACATTCGCGATGCTGTAGCGCGTTCGCATCGATACATTCGCGATGCTGTAGCGCGTTCGCATCGATACATTCGCGATGCTGTAGCGCGTTCGCATCGATACATTCGCGATGCTGTAGCGCGTTCTCATCGATACATTCGCGATGCGGTAGCGCGTTCTCATCGATACATTCGCGATGCTGTAGCGCGTTCGTATCGATACAGTCGCGATGCTGTAGCGCGTTCGCATCTTTTCTATAGCGGCTTGCAAATGCGACTATCGCGTTATTAGCGATGCTGTAACGCGCTTACAAAACGCGCGACAGCATGATGTCGCTCGCATCGCATCGCACAAAAGTCTACAAAGCCTTAGCCTTTGATCTTATAACTTTTGCCGTAGAAAACCCTGCGTTATTTGTACATTTTATTTATTTGATAAGTTAGACAATTTCAAGAGTTAACCATCCTTTTAAAACGAAGAAGGATCCGTTTTGAGATATACAGTGTCTATAAAAAGTCATTACATTTTTATGCTAACATAATATATATATATAAAAACAACACCGTAAAGGAAGTAAGCATCATTACGCTTTGGGAGTTTTTTTTTATTTATCTACTTAATAATAAATTTAACAAACATTGTTTCAATTGTTTCCTGCCTTATACTGTATTTAAATACGTAATATAATTTAATCATACTGTATTGTACATACAAAACAAAATCCCCCACTTCTGTCTGTCTATATGTCCGCTCAATAAACTTAAAAACTACTGAACGAATTTTCATGCATAGCATAGCATAGTCGGCCTTATAATGTTCCCACTGTTGGGACTCAGGCCTCTTCTCTACGAGAGGGAATGGGCCGTAACCGTAATCCACCACGAGCGAGGGTCCAGTGCGAGTTGATGGATCAAGATATGTGATATGGCTTCGAATTTTTGGTTCTAAGACATGCCGGTTTCCTTACAATGTTTTCCTTCACCGTTTCGAGAGCAGTGGTGATGAAATAAATTACACAAAGTAATACACCTGGTTGGGTTTGAATCCGCGACCTACAATTCATAAGTCGGGGCTGTTACCATTCGGTCACCACTGCTCTCATGATTTTCATGCAGTTTTCATCAATGTACAGACAAATGTGTATAATACGTGTATATTATAGTAGGTAGAGGAAAACCGAGATTTTCAATGTGTAAAATCCGTACATCCGGGTCGCTAGTATAATGATATAGCTCAGGTAATAATTAAGTAACATTGTCTTTTACCTCGTTTGTACGCTTGACATTTTAACATAATACCCCAGATCATTTAGTCAGCAAACAAAATTTTATTAAAATGATTAAAGTAGGTACTAGCTGACGCGGTGAACTTCGTACCGCCTAACAGTCAATAAATTTAGTATAGCTTTCGATATAGTCAACCGATTGTGATGAAACAAAGCCTAAGTAATATATCAAGTTACACACAATAGGGTAGTTTCTAGGGTCAAAATAATTACATTTTATTTAGTCCGTGTTTTAGATTATAAAAAAATATTGGACACGTATTTTTTTTTTTCGATTTAACAAAAAATAACATAGATAGCCCATTAAAGTTACGTGTGACGTCACTCCGTGCGAAAAAACAGCACGGCGTGACGTTACACGTAACTTTAATGGGCTAAATCTTTGTCATTTTTGGTTTAATTTACAAATAAAAAAATACGTGTCCCTTATTTTTGAATAATCTAAAAGACGGACTAATTACATTTTTTACGGCAACTAGCCTATTTTAATACATAAAAGTTACCTAAGTACATCGATTTCGTACGTTTTACGTGATGCCCCGTGCGCGCACAACAAAAAGAGTGTCCATGCAATGGAGTTTCTTGCACGTTCTTCTCCATAGAGATCTACGCTTTGAAACGTGCAACTTAGCTTCACTTGTTTGACTGACCGACATTTTGACAATTTAAAAGTGCCTGTAATTGGTCTATTTGAAATAAACGTTTCTGATTTCTGATTACAAAAAAACTTCTACAGATTTATTATATGCATCATAGATTATTTGAATCCTGTTGTCCGCTAGCGACCTGCACGGACGACGTGCACTTGAGATCGCGTTTCGTACCTACGCAAAGCTACATTGTCCGATCCGGTTGTCTGATGCAAGAATAGATTTGGTTCATCATCGAACCGAATTCGAGCTTGTGCATTGATAGCATGATTTATAATTTTAGCGAAATGCAATAATTATGTAGTCTTGACGGTGGTCCCCAAAATAGGCGACACATTGCGAACGCATAATATCTTGAGGACTGGAATAAGATAGGTAGCATTAATTTATTAAACTATGTGTCTTTTTTGAATGTCACATGTCTTCGATCTTTTGGTTCTAGGGGCATCGATATATCGCCGTCCCCGGAGAATAAAATGATAATTACAAAAACGCAACTTTTCAGGAAAAATAAAAAACATGTTTTCTTCGATTGCTCCTTAAATACTGGACGTAGAATGATGATTGTTAGGTTTGAAAAAAAGTAATTTTATGTATGTTCGAAATGTTTTAGTGAAAAATGCCTAATTATTAAATCATAGACATTATTTAAAAAATAAGAAGTTAGTCAAAATTTATCATCGTCTAAGTTCTATTATGTCGATTATCATTTTGTTCTCCGTACAGCCTGACCAGGATCAAATATTGCACTCTTTACTTGTCATTTTATTCTACGAGTTGTTAGGGAGCAAATGTTGACTATAATACTTTCATATCGTCTTTTTCTTGTAAATATTGTATTATATTTTTCTGTTAAAGACTTTGAATTTGGTTTTCCAATGAAAACATGATATGGTAATCAACATTAGTTTTATTCAATTGAAGTGTCCAAAAATTAACTTTGTAACAAAACGTCTTCCAAATCGTTGTTTAACAAAAAAAAAACTAGTTCTCACTCCTAAAAATTAAAACAAAAAAAAAATATTAAAAAATAACAATATTTTCCTTAATTTGCTCTCTTTGGACCTTCATTTGGTATTGATATAAAAGTCAGCCTTATGATCACATATAATCTGAATTATTATTTGTTATTACACGAAAGAAATTATTAATATAATCTATTACAAGTTACATAATTTTTTATCAATCTATCAGCCTCATAATCACATGAATGTATCACGTAAAATCAGTTTCTTATAATTTATAATGCTCATTAACTAAATAAAGATGAGTCATTATCGTTATTGCTATCAGAACAGCTACTGTCATAAGTCAAGGACTCGTAAAAACCACGATGGTAACTTGGAATATCTCCTGCCTTACAGAGGCTCATAAGATCATTATATAAAGCCTTGCTTATAGGAATAGGCTTGGTGTATAACGTTTGGAGTTCGGGCACATAGCCAGGACTTGGGCTTGGTAACTGGCTGGTACCCCGCCTGCTTCTTATACTCTGACAGACTCTGTATTTAATTGGGAAAATTCGGAATCAAAGTTGTATTTATATTTTAAAATTGATAGATTTGAATGTGAGGCATTCATTTACTTCCATGACTTGAGTTTATGATATTTTTTAGCTCTCCTCATTTTTTTTGCCAGTTCTTATTGTCTATTAACTCCTTAATATTGTAAAATTCTTTTTGCGTCATCTCTTTAACTTGATATTTTTTTCCATGTACCTTCGCATTCATAATGATTGTGTACATCTGATCAGGCGTGTATACAACTCTGTGTTTTAATTCTCATTCAATGTTGAAATGCATGGAATCCCCCTCACTCTGGCCATGGCCTGTTTCAAAGAATCTATGTGTGATATTCAATTAAAGCTTCTGTGCAACATAAATATATAGAGCAAATATAAATCTGTTTTTGTTTTGTCCGCAACAACTGTCGGAGTAAAATGATATGTTATGGATGCCTCTTTGTTTTTCATTAAGTAGAAATTGCCATAAGCAACTACCAATTTCATTTGCCCCCCTTTTAGCAATCTGACCATGCCAAACATAACAATAACCTTTACTCTGAGTAGCATCATACACAGTGAAATTATAAATGGGATACTTCCTAATAAGTTGCAATTTCTAATAAGTTGCAAGACACTCCTAAAGCACATACAGAATGTATTTTTGATTTGAGACTAACTTCACCACATGAAAGTAATGGACAATTGAGGTACAAAACTAAGCTGTCATCAAAAAGATGCCTAAATAAAATATTTCAAAACGATAACCAGCCGTCAACCTCTTATATTCGTAATTCTATTAATAATCGCGAAGGTGAAAAAGAAGGAGAACCAACACCGTCTCTTATTGACTTGGATGCAACATTACAACCTAAAAATATTTTTGATTCTATATTGTCGGACAAAACGATTATTATTCGATTCATACAATGAAAGCATAACAGTTAGTCCTCAAAACCTGACACAAACAAGACAAAACAGTAACGTCGCTTACTATCAGAGCCCTGATCATAATGAAGACCATGATAGAGAAGACCAAGCCGAAATTCATTCATTTAAACGAAAGACAAGATATTAAGAACAAAAAATTATATAGGAGAAGCCTCTATAGGCTGCAGATCGAAGAAAATGTACGATAAAAAAGTTTAAAAAGCTAGTTGTAAGTGCGCAAAAAAATGTGGTGAAAAGATAACTCATGAGCAAAGAGAGCACATAATGAAGCAATATTATATAAAATAGGAGATCACGAGAGACAGTGGCAATATATCGTAAATCATACATTAGTCAAAGATGTTAAGCGAGTCACTGTAGACCGAAAACGCAACCGAACTCAATCGATCGATTTCTTCTCCCCTACTTGCGTTTGCGTAAAATTTAAGTGAGGGAAATGGATGACAATATGTCTTACTGTTCAAAACTACGTTTAGTAGTTTTACTAACACATCTATATACGAAGCGTCTGATTGGTTTTGAACGAGAATAAAATGATAACTGGATTTATCATTTTCTAGTCGAATATTTTTCACGAGAACATAATTCTATGAATATTTATCATACTAACAAGTAGGAATACATTTCGATAATATTATATTAACACTTTTTTCTCGTAATTTAAGGCCTGCCTTAAATCTTTGAATACTATTGTAAAATTTTGTAACTTCGTAAAATAACTGTATAAAAATTTCGAAAAAATTAAGCTCATGTATTACCACCCACAGATCCCAAAAATAACATAACACTAACACTAAGATAATGGCAGTTATCATTTTATTCTCCGGGGACGGCGATATGTACTAGAATATAAGTCAATGGTTCTAGGACATGCCAGTTTCCTCACGATGTTTTCCTTCACCGTTTTGAGAGCAGTGGTAATGAAATAAATTACACAAAGTAATACGCCTGCCAGGGTTTGAACCCTCGACCTACAACTCGTAAGTCGGAGCCATTACCACTCGGCCACCTCAACCAACCCGCACTGGGCCCGCGTGGTGGATTACGGCCTATTCCCTCTCCTAGAGAGATGGCCTGAGTCCCAGTAGTGGGAAAATTAAAAAGGCTGATGATGATGTGTCTGTTTTATATTTGGACAATCATCAAATATAAAAACTAAAACATAGACTTTTGCCTTGGGTGGAGCGAAAGGGAGTGACTCAAATTCAAGTTCAAAATCATTTATTTCAAATAGACCTTTTGGAGGCACTTTTGAATAGTCAAATGTCGGTCAGTCCAAGAAAAGTGAAGCTAAATTGCACGTTCCAAACTGACGACCAAACGTTCGACTGACTAAAACCTAGTGTCGCCACAATGAACGCTCCAGTGCATCCATCGGATTCCCGCAACCCTTACCAGGTCATCGGTCCACCTTGTAGGAGGCCTTCCAACATTTTATATTGTATAAACTCGTGTTAACTATCTGTTAAGTCATAAACTGTCTTTGCATAGTTATTATCCTGAACATGCTACATCTACCATCATGATTAAAATTCAATTTGAATATTGTCTTTTCAGATGACACAAGTAAATGAAAAGGATGTGGCAGCCGTCAAAGACTGGCTGGCTAAAGAACCTACTCTACCCAAAAATTTCGGTAAGTGTACCCTACCTACGTTTATCACAGTTAAGTGGTGATTTATTATAACGTAAATTGACATTTTATATTTGTAATTCAATTGATGATATATATTTTGTATTTATAATTTGAATTGCCATTATACATTTCTATTTTTTTTAAATTGATTTCTATTCTTAATATACCTAATTGACATTTTATATTTGTAATTTTTTTTTTATTTAGATTTTATTTTTACATAATTTTATATTTCAATTTTGTCAGTGTGACAAAACATAGCAAGAATTTAAGACACACAACCCAAACAACTTCCAACCCAAGGTGGGTTGGAAGTATCTTATAATTGATTTAAATGTTTAACAAATAAATGATTCTGATTTTAATAATCAAACCATTTACTTGAAGTAAATATAGTACAAAGAATGCGCCGCATATACTATTTTGAAAGTGCAAACACACATTTTGCCATGAATTGCAAATAATAATAATAAAAAAATTAACTTTCTCATCTTTGTCGTTGGAGGAGCTCGTGGCTAGCTTATGGGTAACAGCCGCACGAGTCGATTTCCTCAGTCTGTAAATGCTGGTCACCCATCTACAGACAGACCAGTAAGTTATGAGGGCCCTTCCCCATTCGCCTATCATCAACGTTGAGCATGGTTTAAAAGCTTGTTGCTTCATCTAACTAACGCAATCCAACACGATATTTGATGAAGAGGCTACACAAAAAAAACTTTTTACAAAAAAATATAACCGACTTACTAAAAAAAAACTAAAATTATCAAAATAACTTTAATTTCGGAAGTCGGTGTTTCTATAATAGTTTTGCCTCTTCGTTATTTAACACCGACTTCCGAAATTAAAGTTATTTTGATAATTTTAGTTTTATTTTAGTAAGTCGGTTATATTTTTTTGTAAAAAGTTTTTTATTTCACACTTTTTAGTTGCAATACACTTACAGCCAGAGTACCTTTTTCTCATGACAATTCCAATTAACTCAAACCCTGCTAGGATACATTGTTTTATTATGAAGTTCCCGTGTCTACCTTCCGGCTCCATCATCATCATCAGATCAGTTCGATAGTACCTGATAGCCAAAGTGCATCTCATGACAATTCTAATAAGCCCAAACACGGCTAGGATACGTTGATTAATTACGGAGTTCCGGTGCCTATATTCCGGCTCCATCATCATCATGAGATCAGTTCGATAGTACCTTATAGCCAAAGTGCATCTCATGATAATTGTAATAAGCCCAAACACGGCTAGGATACATTGATTAATTTCGGAGTTCCGGTACCTATCTTCCAGCTCCATCATCATCATCAGGTCACATCGATGATACCATTTTCAACATACCTATTCAGAACTATTCATTTATTTGTAACTATGTTCATTGGGAGATCTGTGTGAGTATGAACTTCCGTTGGCCATTTCTGGTCTTCTTTACCAGTTCCACTTCATCAAATGTCATGTTTTGACTATAAATGCTTAAGTCTTTGATGAAAATACCAAAAAAACTATATGGTTGCCTATAATATTTGAGGAGTTCCCTCGATTTCGCCAAGATTCCATCATCAGATCCCGACTTGGTGACTATGGGACCATTTGGGAAGTATACCCTTTCCAACAAAAAAATAATTTTTCAAATCGGTTGGCAAGTGACGAAGTTATGCGCGAACATACATAAAAAAAAATAAAAAAAATACAGACATCCGAATTGAGAACCTCCTCCTTTTTTAGAAGTCGGTTAAAAAAAGAGAGATAACGCCTGATAACTTTGTTAGCATTCTGTAATTCCGTGACTTAATCGAACATTTCACAAAACTTGTTCCAGGAAATATGTGATTTTTTAAAACCCTTACAAGTTTTTGAGAAAAATTGCGATCATTCAAAATCTCGATTAAATGTGCAAGGCTTATATAGATGTAGTTTTTAAGATTTTTAATAAATATGAGTATATTATGGAGGGTCAAAGATCACGTACCTAAAATAGCAGATTTTGATTTCTATAGAAGCCTATAGATAATATCCACAAGACAACTTTGTATCCAAAATATCTGAAGAAAGATGTGTAATAACATCATAATCGCGTAAGTGCGATTGTTTGAAAATGTATCTCTGGTTGGCCACTTTTGGGCCGTTGATCCTGGCTGTCATTTTTAAACCTTTAACATTCTTTACGGATAGTCAGAAACCAGTTTTGACACCTGCAGTCTTACCACGGGTATCGTGTTATCCAATTACTGGGCTGTAATATCCACCTGCATTTAGGTTTGATTGGAAACCATCCCCATCACCATCTCATTTCTACCATCGGACAACCCGACGAACGGCGAGTATCAACCCTTACGTTGTTGAAACCTCTATGGACCGGACCATAGATTTTTTATATTTCTATGGACCGGACCAAGCATTTTGCCACGTCGTTTATACCACTTACATCTAGGGTCTGTAACAACTTGCCTGCTGTGGTCTTCCCGTCCGATTATAATTTACGTGTCTTCAAGGCTAGAGTAAATAGGCTCTTAATAAATTAGTGCACCTCACCATCAACGATTGCATCACTGCTTACCATTAGGTGGGATCGCAGGCAAGCTTTAGTTTATAACAATTTAAAAATAACCCTAACAAAGATTAAAGGCTAGGCATATTGACTCGATATTCGTCATTGATAACCTTTATAATTTATATCAAGACCTTTTATACACCTTTTTTGTATCATATTTTCCTTGTTTGTGTGAGTCACTTCATTACACATCTAACTTACTCACTCGTGGGCAAAGCTGCGAGGATCTTTGCCCACGAGTGAGATGTAAAAAGATGAGAACATTATGTAACAGCTGGAAGTCATGAGGTGACTTCCAGCTGTTTCGATAGTATTATTAAATTAATATTAATAATCATTTATTCGGACTGTGTTTCTGTCCATAGGTAACATACACAACATTAATACAACTCAAAACAATAACATAATATAAAATAATTAATTACAATAATTTAAAATTACTTAAATTCAAAATTTGGCTATGATGGAGCGACATAGTCAATATTGTGACAAAGCTCTTTAATAAAGATTTAAAAATAAATACAAATCGAGTAACCAGTTTACAATACACAATGCAAAACGCATAAAAAAAACAAAATCTACACACATTTAGCGCGGTGAGGGCGCCCTGTCCTGTGACTCACCGCTCAATCAATGCAATTTAGTCAAGAACCTTTATGGTGTCATCCAACTTGAAGATCCAAAAAGCTTTGAATCGTGGGGCTCTTTGAACCGGAACCGCAATACCAAGTTCCACCTATCGAAATAAATATTTAGATATTATGTAAGGGACAGCCCTCCACAAACCTCAGTAGTCAAAACTGAATAACCTTCCACAAGATTTTTTGTCAGGAAACGAAAAAAAAAAATCGGCCTCCATACAAAATGTCCAATCAAGTTTTTAATTTTGTATGGTGAGGCTAACTTTTTTTTTTCTTTTCCTGAAAATCTCTTGTGGAAGGTTGTTCAGTTCCGTCTACTGAGCACGCCCTTAAAGTTTGTGAAGGGCTGTCCCTTACACCCTGTATATATATTTTTAGTAATAGGTATTTTGGGACCACAAGGAAGGGCACTCGAGCGCCGATTGTACATACGTCTGTACAACTTGAAGACCTTGAAAAACGCTTAATTTTCGTTTTGTACACACGTCTGTACGCAACTTATTTGGCCGAAAATTTTAGTTTCTGTATTATATTATTCCATATTTATTATATTATTTGTTTTTCCTAAAAAAAACAAAAAAATATTTTATTTATTTATTTTATTGGTGATTTACGTAAACACGGCAATTTTCCGGGTCATTAAACTCTGGCGCTCGAGGGGTTAAAGTACAGTTACCAAAAAACAATGTATTTATTTTTGGTACCAAAATACTACTAAAAAAAAAAAATTGTTGGTAGCAGTTGGGACCGCAGTCCCGGTCCATAGTGCCCCACGACCCGTTCAGTTTAGGAGTGAACAATTCAGTTTAGGGTGAGTCGTAAAATGGATGGCGTCAAGGGCTCGTGGTAAAGGTTCAGTAGTTCAAGTATTTATTAGCAGGCACAGACAAGGTTAAATTGAATTGCACTCATTTTATTTTTTTACCATGCCTCTTAAATGTAGCCCATTTGCATTGGTCCAAATAGTTTTTTATGCAATCTGAGTAGTACACAATCATGTAAGTACGTATAGAAATGGCAGTATCGCGTGCCTCTTACTTTTTAACAATGAAGTTATTTCAACTTAATAAAAGTAACTTTAAATTTTTGTAGCACTCTTTTAGAAAGTCAGAAATAATATATTTAATTGGTATATGTACAACATTACTTTTATTATTATATTCACGGATATCTATGATTATATGCGTAACCCGAAATACGTGTCTAGTATTTTTATGTAAAGAGTCTATGTTTAAAATTTCATAACTGTATCATGAAAAATCACAAAGTTATAAGCTTGTTATGTCTGTAAAAATACATATACAAAATACAAATAATAGTCACCAGGCCATCATGCGACTGACGGGTTGTTTTAGCTCGCTGTCCGGCCGTCCGGTAACTGTCCGGACCAAGCCCAAGTCGTCGACGGCGCGCGCTGTTCCCGTGCGCCTCAAGGAGTTGTCAGCAACAGCAGGGGCCCAGCCGGGTCGAAGCCTACTGGGGCCAGGGTTATCCGAAAGGGCGCTCGAGCCCCGGTATGAAGGCTTGAAGGAACGGGATGGGTTTTTTAGTCAGTAAGAGTCTGACACTATCTCCCGCTCCGCTCAAGAGCGGGGGTTGTCATAAGATGATTTTTCCCATCGAAAAAAAAAAAAAAAATATCGGGTTGTTTTGCACTTGCACCCAGCTGTTTGCTAGCGCCTAATACCCGCTATGACTTGCCGTGACTTGTGTTGTACTTAGTGTCGGTGGTGTCCAACTTGTGACTTTTTTAATATTTAACATTGTTAATATTTTTGGGAAAAAATATAACATGGTGTAAAAACTTTTGAAATCCATTCAGTTACTGATTCTGAACAAAGCAAACTATATTCAGGTTTGTTTTTGTTAATGTTGTACAAAAGATTTAATTTACATATACATCATGCAAGTTCAAAGGCGAATAGGTGTATTAATACTAAACTATGAGAACTGCGCACTTGATTGAGTAATAACTGCATAATTTATGGCTCGTGTCGTTGCATTAATTTATTTTCGTTGACAACACACATCAGTTTGAGGTCTTCTCCGTGATTGGAATAGTTAATGAGTTAACAGTTTAGTTCAAACGTTCTCTTGCAATGAATTAATTACCTGCATAAATACGAACAGTCACAACTAGGGAATCCAATATCCCGCATAGTATAGGCTGCATCGGAAAAAAAAATGTTAGAATAAATACACCGTGTTTGATATTTGAAAGGGCTTCACTATTGTAATTATCAAAAATCGTCACAAGTCAATGTAGCGCCTTCAAGTGGTTAAAAACTTTGAAGTCAAAACACCAAAACAATAAATTAAGACGCGGGGGCGGGGAGTGTCAGTGATTGGCTCGCCGCGCCATCGCGTCAGAGACGTCACTCCTGATTCGTTCCCTGCGTTGCTGCATGTATCTAACAACGTATGGAAAATAAGCCAATGTTTGGAATGCGCAAAGCGATCCCCACTCTGATGCCGAGCGCTCAAGATCCGTTTCGGCAATTGTACATACATAGGTACCAACCAGTTTAATAACGCGTGACTACCGCTTTTCTTTTTATTTCAGCATCCTAAAAATCTAGTTTGATACTTTTTCAGCGTCTTCAGGTTTTAGTTTTTTTTTTATTGGTGATTAGCTAGCGGACTAGGCTAGGTAAGTGTACTTTTAAGGATTTTGTCTTCATCCCACAGTACCTACTTCTCTATCTACTAAAATAAAGCGATCCCAAGTGTGAAGGTTGAACTAGTCGCGAGCTTGAACTCGATGATGGGTGAGGCCAAAAAGTGCGGTGTCTCATCTGACATCGTGTCCGACAGCGACAATATTATGTATGAGTACTTATGCCAGCCATACACGGTCAAACCTATCGTCCAATCGGTATGAAGCTACATGTTTGATCAAACAGATTTGACCGTGTGTGGGAGTGGATCGGTATGACCAACATGTTTGACGCCACGATCGAATTTCAATTCTTTTGGTTTGATCATACCGCATAATTTTTTTTTTTTTTTATGCAGTATATTTTTTCCTTTGTTTTTTTTCTTTGATATTAATTGAAGTTATACTTTCACACATTGAATTGAATTTTGATTGATTGTTCACTCATTTGTTTTCTTATCGGTCACCACGCTCAAAAAACAAATGAGTGGGGGGTGTTAGGTTATTTTCGTTACGGAATTTCTCCACGCTCAAGGCCCGCGATAGAAGCTATGCAATAGCTTAAGAGCACGGCGACAGTTGAATTTTTCATACAAACGTAATACCACGCTCATTTGCAATTGGAGTATATTTCCAACATATTATGATGTTATTCGGTTATAGACGATACTTATCTAGGTTCCTACATCTTTCTTTTTAAAAAAAACTTGCCTAAAACGAAATTAAAGCGAATTATAATTCGCACTTTTTTACAACGTAAATGGCATGTTTTCATTTGGCTTTTCCTGTATTAAAAATAACAAAATGTCCAATATTCTCAATGTAGGAACACAGATTATATTATCAATTTACAAATGATAGAAAACAAATTGGAAAAACAATAAGTTTTCATTCATCATTTTTGGTATTACGAAACACGTCCAATTTATCGCAAATTTCCAAGAGTTACTAGTGCTATCGCGGCAAGCGGGATGTCAGTGTCATTGTGTGCGTGCTGTCATTACTTCAGTTGCGTTCATAGGTCGAGTTATAAATTTTATTGTAATATTTTTGACACTATTGACTTAAATAAAATAGTACGTAAGCATTTAAAGTTTAATAAAAGGAATACAGAACTCTTGAGGACATGTCAGACTTTAGCTGACTAAAAAAGCGCCGTCAAAAACCCCTTAAAAAAAAGAGTAAAAAAAAAGCGCCGTTGACGATTTGGGTTCGGTCCAGATGGTTACCGGATGGCTGGACGGAGATTCCAAGCCCAGGGTGGCTAGAAATCTGGGTCGAGATCCTGGCTGCTGGGGCGTCAGGGTATTCCCTCGTCCATGCGGCCGCCTTCTTCGCTAGCATTACTGTTTCGCAAAAGAGGGCTCGGCGCGAGAGGTCGTTGCCACCGATGGCCCCCCACGAGAACGCGGCGGTGTTCCGCCTAAACGGGGCACATATGTACATCTCCACCGTATGCTCCACCGTATCCTTCAGACCGTCCACACAATGGTGATCACCAGGCGTTTCTTCCGCCTAAATCCGACGCAGGAGCCTCCCGTACTTGCCATGTCCGGTGAGTATTTGCGTTACGACAGTCGCTGAGATCCTGCCGGAACTGTCTGCCTTACAGCGACTTGTCGTGGCAGCGGAATTTCGCCCCAGGGTTGCATCTCCACGTGTAAATCATGCTTATGCGTGCAAAGGACTGTTGCCTCCACATTCCATGGTAGCAAGCCTGCAGGAAACCATGCAGGTATATTGCAGGAAACCGTGCTTTGTCTTTGTACCATTAGGATGGCTATAACTCCCTGGCATGCGTTCAGCTTGGCAACTGATCACTTTCGCAGCGACGGCGCTCCATAAAGGGCCATGGACCGAACGATGCCTGCGTAGAGCCTCCAGCAGGAGGCGTCTGGACACCCCAGGTTGGACAGGAGCCGTTTGAGTGCTTCAGTCTAATCCAGTTTGAAAGAAAGAAAGAAAGAAAAATAATTTATTTGGTACAGCACAAGGCGCAACACAAAATAAACAATAAGTAACACGTTTGGGAACCAGACGTCGGAAGTGCTCCTCAAAATACCATCGACTGTCGAGGACGAGTCCCAGATACTTGTAAACTTTTATTGTAATTTGGGAAACCGGCGGTGGCTCGTTCCGAGGGCCATGAAAACACATGCTCTCGGACTTGTGCAGTGCCACCTCGAGTCCCAACTGCTGGATCCTCTTCACGACTGTTGCAACTCTGCGTTGCGGTTCAGGACAGGGAGCAGGGTTCTTGCAAGTGAGCCTGTGGCTAATTGGCAGCGGAGATGGGAGCAGGAAGAGAAGGCGATGGAACTTCATCGATTCCTCCCTGACGTGGCGGTTAGGCTCAAGGCAACTTGGGTCGAGCCGGACTACAAAGTCTTGCAGATCCTGACTGGACATGGATATTTCTGGAAGAAACTGTATGATATGCGGTTATGTGAGGTTAGCGTGTGCTATTGCGGTGATGAGGACGAAAATTTTGATCACGTTCTGTGGCGATGCCCCCCTTATGACGAACAGCGACGAAATGTGATGGACGGGATCACTCGCTTGGATGAGAGACCGGCTTACTACTGCAATCTCATGGCCTCAAAAGAGTTCGAACACGAATGGCACAGACTAAGGAGTAAGCAAGCAGCGAACCCGTACTGTGTGTTTGTCTTACCCACGTGAGGGGGGACCGTTAGTACGCCGCCCCAGGATGGGGAGAAAGGCAACATGGGGACAAGACGAAGAAATTTGTAAAGGAGTCAAGAAGCGGCTGCGGTGATAGCGCGCTCATATTTATATGGGTGGGCTGTGTCCGCAGCCGTCTCATTTCGATTCGGCCCATATGACATGATGTCGGTGGGGCAAGGCTGGTTGGAGGTTGTTGCAACCCTGCGTTCCGCTAGTTCGACCGCCGCCTGTTACGACTCTCCCTTCGTTAGGATCAGCGTGTCGTCTGTATAATAGACCACGCTGACCCCGTTGGGGAGGTCACATAGCACATAGTATGCAAATATGGCTACAAAAAACGGTGACATAAAAATATAAACTACACTACAACTAGTGGCGGAGCCATGAGCGGATGAGAATGCTCCCCTTTTGACGGGAATAGAGCGTTCATCACACCCTTCATAAACAGGGGCCGGTACTCTGTGTCAGCGGGGGAGCCCAGGTACGGAGCTTGTTACGCACCATTTCGTAGGGTCGTCCCCACGGGTCTCTGTCCAGAGTCCCCAGCTACACGTCGCGGGCCTCCAGTTTGGCCAGCCGTATCTCCGCTCTGAGGGTGCGCTTCGCTGTTCTTTATTCCTCGTACGCACCTGGTACGGGTGGAGCCGGATCTTGCGGATGGCCAGTTTGGCTTTTGCAGGGAGCGCTCTATTTGGACCCCGGTATCACCAGGTGCCGGTCTACCTCATTCGTGTGATCGAGGCCTACCTGAAGGACAGGTTCATTATCTGCCCCGCTCACCGTGGAGAATGGAAACGCCGAGAGATGTCGTGCGGTGTTCCCCAAGGATCGGTACCAAGATATGAGTCGGACTGTTTTCGGTACTTGTCCTCGACAGCCGTTGGAATTTCGAAGAACACTTCGGACGTCTGGCTCCCAAACTGGACCGGACTGGGGCTGCCCTGAAGCGGCTCCTACCCAACATAGAGGTCCTTAGCCCTTTGCCGGAGGCTCCACGCAGCATTGTTTGGTCCATGGCTCATTACGGAGCGCCGGTGTTGGCCCCATTGCTGTGAAAGCGACCGGGGGCAAAGCTGAACGCATCCCAGAGGATCATGGCCATCCAAATGGTGCGGGGATACCGCGCGTTCTCCAGCGAAGCGACGAGCCTCCTTGCTGGTCTGCCACCATGGGATCTAGAGGCAACAGTCCTTGCACGCATGCACAATTTGCGCATGAAGTTGCAACGCCGGGGTAAAAAACCACTGACGAAGGCGGTCAGAGTACCGGCGGGATCTCGGGGCAAGCCATAATTATGGCGATAAATCCAATCTTTGAGGAGTGGGTGAATAGACGTGGAAACATCCTCACCTTCCGCGTGACGACACCTCACCTCGTGGTAAGTTCGGAAGAAACGCCTGGCTGTCATCATTGTGTAGACCGCCCGGAGGACAGGGTGGAGCATACGGCGATGGTATGCTCCACTCAGGCGGAGCACTGCCGCCACGCTGTGTACTCGTGGGAGTGACCCTGGTACAAGCCATGGACCGGAATGTGTAGGAATGGCAGGTGGTCGGCTCCTTCTACGAAGCAGTTATGCTAGCAAAGGAGACAGTCGTACACGTGAGGGAACATCATTCCTCACGCCCCAGCCACCGGGATCCTGATCCCTTTTTCCAGTCACCGTAGGCGCAGGGTTGCGGACGGCGAGCAATTTGTATCTCTCCGTCCGGCCGTCCGGTAAGCGTCCGTACCGAGCTCGAGACGTCGATGTTACATAGTGTTCCACTCGCATCTCGAGGACATGTCAGCAAAACTGTAGGGGCCCAGAAGGTTCGAAGTCTACTGAGGCCAAGGGTTGAGCGAAAGAGAACATCGGGGCCTTGAAACGAAAGAACAGTTTTCATTTCCCTAAAAGTCTGACACTAAAAGAGCGGCAGAAGTCATTGAATAATTTCCCACCTATGAAAAAAGCTCTCGCCTCCATAACATTTTCTGATTTGACCACAAGAAGACCACCTTGGGCACGCCACAATTATGGCAGTAAGTCCCCTCTTGGAGGCATGGCTGGAAAGACCTCACGGCGCGGGCGTCCTCACCTTCCGCATGACGCAGGTTCTCACCGGACACGTAAGTTCGGTAGGTTCGGGCTGTACCGGATTCGTACGGAAGTGACGCCCGAGTGTCGCCACTGTGCGGAACGCCCGGAAGACACGGTGGAGCACGCAGTGGAGGTGTGCCGCTTAGGCAGAGCATCGCCTTGCCCTCGTGGAGGTGATCGGCGGCGGCGATCTCTCGTGCCAGACTGGTACAGGCCATGGTTCGGAGCGAGGAGGATCAGTGGCAGGCAGTCGCCTCCTTCTGCAAAGCAGTAATGCTAGCAAAGGAGGAGGCCGACCGTATCAGGCAACGGCGCTCACAGCCGCTGCCGGGATTCCGATCCCAATTTCCGGCCACCGTAGGCGCGGGCTTGCGGACGGCGAGCAATCGGTAGCTCGCTGTCCGACCGTCCGGTAACTGTCCGGATCGAGCCCAAGTCATCGACTTCGCGAACTGTACCCGTGCGCCTCAAGGAGTTGTCAGCAACAGAAGGGGTCCAACCGGGTCGAAGCCTACTGGGGCCAGGGTTAGCTCCGAAAGGTAGCTCAGCCCCGGTACGAAAGACAACGAAGGAACAGGAGTGGGTTTTTAGTCAGTAAAAGTCTGACACTATCTCCCGCTCCACCCAAGAGCGGGGAATATCATTAGATGATTTTCCCACCGTAAAAAAAGACCACCTTTGTATGACATATCTGCTATTGTTATCATAATATGTTGAGATATTGGCGCGGTAATAAAATTTCCAAAAAACGCATTACTAGTTCGTACATTCACAAACAATTCCCGAAGTATTCGGCAAAAATAAAGCAAATAATGAATATACCTCATTTTACTAACAATAAATTGTAAGACGCTCACATACACACACACAGCTGCACTCCGTCACTTGTTTTTGTCAAACAGAGATAGCTATATTCCACGAACGAATTTTGAATACGCGTCAACTTGCAGTTGCGAGTGACATTCGCCGGCCTCTTAAAAAGAAACTTATTGAGGCATAACTTTTTAATGGAATTTTTTTGTTTTTCTGTTTCCACTCAGACAGAATTAATTATATAATAAAACCTGATCATGTTTTATTTTGGATGTAAAATGTCAAATTGTGGAGTAGGTCATATTCACCCATTTCTATGAAAAAAGTATCGACTAGTGAAACCTGTTAAGGTTTCACTAGTCGATACTTTTCAATTAATCTTTGACGTCATCAGATGTCACGTTGTTGGTCGTGAAGTAAAACCGAGGGAGAAATAAATTATTTCATTGCTGTTCCTCGCAAATCTGCGAATAAAACTATCGTGAGGAAACCGCCATCTTCTAGAACCAAAGAATAATAAGTGATTGCATTAATTATACATTGACTGGCCTGTTGGTGGTTAGTGGCCCTGACTGCTATGTCAGAGGTCGTGGGTTCGATTCCCACCCAGGACAAATATTTGTGTGATGAACATGATCATTTGTTCTGTGTCTGGGTGTAATTTATATATTATATTATAAATGAGTAATTAGGTACTCAATTTTATTTTATTTTAAAATAAAATTGAGTAAGTAATTGCCTCTCACTACTAATTAGTGGTGAGAGGTAATTAGTTTAAAATTATTATTGCTTTGTAATTTAATTTAAATGATTTGAGAATTGTTGGATTAGGTTAGTAATTACCAATGCATTAGGTATTTAACTTATGTGTATTGAGAAATGGTAATTCTACGATTACGTAATATAACGATTTATTTATTTATTTACAATTTACTTGTACAACATTACAGCCTAAACAAATGCGTTGTACAGTAACTAAGAAATGAAAACATATAGGTACATTTCCACTAAAATAAATTAAAATATCCCACAAAATCAAATAAGACAAGGTTAAATTATTTTTCATCTATCCTCTTACAAAACCTTAGACATTCACGACACACATCCCAGCAAACAAGTCACACTTCGGTGTTAGATTCAGAAGAGCATTAAGCACAGTAAGAGCTCGAACGAGTGGCGAGGTAGCTCATGACACTGTCTGCGACAAAGGATCAGCTAACAAACGGTGTGTTCGCGGCCCTGGGCCCACAGTCTGCTATTACAAAAGTGTCAGAATGGTCTAACATTGATTTCATAATTGTTGATTTTAAGTAAGTTTGGTAATCTACTAATATAATGGCGTCACTATGACTTTCCAATGATCAACCACTGACACTCCATTGAAAGTATATAAATAATATTTACCTTAAATAATTGTACGAAACATGGTTTATTTTTACAACTATTTGTGACCGAAAATTATTTTTTTTATTTTTTATTTAGTAAAATACTGAAATAGAAGGATTTAATTCAAATCAATATAATATCGTAATGATTTAGCTTGTTTTATTTTGCGTTTGTAGATTAAAAAAAAATACAGATTTGTAAAATCGATTTAAAGAAATTTACTTCTCAAAACAAAAACATAGGTATAAACACTTACTTATAAGAAAATTAAAATACAAAATATCTTAAATAATAAATATATGTATGTTTCGTTCGATATGGGTACACACAATAGTCATTATTGTTGGTTGTCTAAATACGACTTTTACCTATTTTTAAACCTGTTCATTGATGCACAATCTCTTTTTTTGGGTCATTTATTATAAAGCTGTGCCTCCATCAAATTGAATTATTAATTCTTCTTCCATATTTAGATCTGTACTATCCATATTTCTAGCGTAGTACTTAATAGCAATTTTTGCTGTCAAAAGTATATGTGAGTGTGTATGTGTACCTACTATGTGTATATTTTTTTTAAGTTAGGTACGCTCTTCTTTTTCTTGTCTTCTCATTTCATTATGCGACCAATTAAATTAATTGTTTAAAATAGTACTGAATCAATTTTTATAAAAATGATCCAATTTAAAGCTGAAAGTGTCTTTCCAACGGAATATCGTTTTACAAAAACAGTTCAGTATTATAGGAAGAAAATATCAAGCAAATGTGCACTTGTACATTGAATGGATTTGGTTACTCGTGAGTGTAGTTTAGTTTTAGCGTAGTTCTTTCTATGGAGTACAATCAGTACAATACTCTATATTGGAGTACGGTTGGCAACCCTACATATTAATTAATTCCCTGTCTGCAAATAAAAAAAATAGCCGGTATTAAACTTCAAAATCAACTTTAAGATAATGTCAAATTAATATAAAGATAATACTACATTTTACTTTAAGATCAGGTTATTTTTTTTAATCAAGGAACTAACGAGCACAAATCTAGCGACGAATTTATTGTGTGGACACATTAGAATTAGATTATTTATAGAATTATGTACCTATTATGCACAAGTATGAAAATGCTACAGGTCATTCATGTTTTTGTCGTGCCGCGTTTTGGCCTAGCAACCAGTAGACGAAAATAATTGTGGGCAAGTGTTTTAGCCTTTTTTTTAGGTGGGAAAATCATCTAACGACATCCCCCGCTCTTGGGCGGAGCGAGAGATAGTGTCAGACTTTTACTGACTAAAAACCCACCCCTGTTTCTGTTTTGTCATTGTACCAGGGCCCTAGGGAAAGTGGTTACAATACTATTTACTGCAGTCGCCATTCGGCATGTCACCAACGTTATAAAAGTCAAAATCGCTCGGACGGACAGTAATAAACGGTTTTCATAAATGTCTAATATTATTTTGAACATAGTATAGTTAGTATTCATAATAATATCATTATTACTATTAAGATAGAACTACACAGCGCACACGTGTGTCAGTCTTGTCAGTCTTTGTGTGTCAGTCATTTCATAATGGAAACTAGACTTATAGAGCTACACTAGATCCACGACACGCGACTCCACGCAACGCGACTCCACGCTACGCGACTCCACGCTACGCGACTCCACGCAACGCGACTCCACGCCACGCGACTCCACGCCACGCGACTCCACGCCACGCGACTCCACGCCACGCGACTCCACGCCACGCGACTCCACGCCACGCGACTCCACGCCACGCGACTCCACGCCACGCGACTCCACGCCACGCGACTCCACGCCACGCCACTCCACGCCACGGGTCTCCACGCCACGCGACTCCACGCGACGTCGTTCATAGTTAACGTTAGTTAACTCGAAGCGTTCGACGCAAGCGAAACGGTTGTAACTTGGCAGGGGGCTCTTCTATTAAGTTGTTCCAGAGGCCATCCTAATCAAGTTTCTCAATTAATTCTTTATTGTACATATGGAGATACAGACAGTTCACGTACAAAGGCGAGCTTAACTCAGCAATAAATTTATTCTATTCTGTTCTATTCATTTGTTCCAGAGGACATCCTAATAAAGAAGTTCCTCTTCAGCTGCCACTGCAGCCTGGAGCGGACCAAGCGATGCATCCAAGACTTCTGCACCAGCCGGGCCACCATGGTCGAGACATTCACCAACAGGGACCCACTGTCACCTAAATTGAAAACTGCGTTTGATATCACGTGAGATAATATGCTATCTTTCTGTTTTTACGGTTCCGTAGTCGTACCCAAAGGGTAAAGACACCCTATTACTAAGGGTGAGTTTAACCATTTAACTATAACGATAACCAAACCATAACCAGCCGTGAAACGGCCGCCTATTGGTCAATTCGACGATTTGACAACTGTTAACGGCTTTGTTATCGTTATAGTTAAATGGTGCAACTCACCCTTAGACTCGACTATCCGTCTGTCTGTCATCAGGCTGAATCTCATGAACTGTGATAGCTGGACAGTTGAAATTTAAACAGATAATGTATTTCTGTTGCCGTTATAACATCAAATACTAAAAATAGAATAAAATAAATATTTAAGGGAGCTCTCATACAACAAATGTGATTTTTTAAGCTATTGCATAGCTTCTATCGCGGGCCTTGAGCGTGGAGACCGAATCCAGAAATTCCGTAACGAAAATAACCTAACACCCCCCACTCATTTGTTTTTTGAGCGTGGTGACCGATAAGAAAACAAATGAATGAACAATCAATCAAAATTCAATTCAATGTGTGAAAGTGTAACTTCAATTAATATCAAAGAAAAAAAACCAAGTTAAAAAAATACTGCTTAACGTAAAAGCTCCTATTAACGACCCCCTAAAATGTGTACTCTATTAACGATCTAATTTTTAAATCACTCATATTAGACATAATATAGGGTTCCAGAAAAGTCATACCTTAAAAATTAGTTACGTATTTTTGTTGGACAACAAAAAGAGTAAAGTTTGTGTGTTTAAATAGCCAGTGAAAGAAATAATTTGACTTTGAGTGGGACGCGCCCGAAGCGGACGCACTTTTCATAGTGTCGCGTCTCCAGCCACGTAAGTACACCTAAATATTACTTAAGGAAAATAACACCCTAAAAATGGATTTGTCTTCTTGCAATCACATTACAACTGTAACGTATATATTCGTTTTCTAAACTAACTTTTAATATAATACTTTTTATTGGTTTTTATGTTATAAAATCATGTTTTAATTTAAGGCGGTAATAGAATCCAAATTTCAAAACTTGATTCTAATAACGACCCATGGCGTTGTTAAATTTTGAGAACATTTAGTATTTTAAAATAATATCTATTATAAACTACCTCATTTCATTTTAATTTTTGCTTATTCAATTCTTAAAATTATTTTACTTCGTTAGATCTATTAACGACAAAGCTATTTCTTAAAGTTTTTGTGTAAAACTCGATTCAACGTTAGACAATATCTCTATTATTATAATGATATTATACTTTAAATAACCTGTATTATCTGAATTAAAGACTAACTGACATTAAAAGCAATAATATAGCAATGAGATCGAATTTAACAGTATACCATAAAGCGGATATTTTATCTGTTTATTATTAATTTTATTGGTCGCTAATAGAATATTGTAACCTTCATACTTGATTCTATTACCGACTCACAGCTGTGACGATATATTTGGTAATATTTACAGTACACAAAAAAAAAAAATGTAGGTATATTTTTGAACAGATTGGCTCATTTCTTGCATACGTGACGTTTTGAGAGATTTTGTCACATGCCATATTACTAATGTAAAATAATATTTGCTATCCAGTTTAATTCATGGCTTCATGGCATTGGCTATATTTTATATGATTTCAAATCAAATAAAAATGGCGGGACGGAATGGGGGCCATGTAACTTTTTAAAGCTTCTTTCGAAGAATTAAATTCTATATCTCTTTAAAGATTGTGTTCTTTTATAGAATCATGGAGCCGCAGAAGCGCAAGCAGTACGCCTCTGCTCAACTAGAAGCTGCGCTTCTAGCTATATATGAAGGGACCAGCTTATATGAAGCTTCAAAAACCTATGGCATACCGAGGACAACTCTGCGTGACAAGAGAAATTATTTTGTGATTGTATTACGGATAAAAATATTTTTGTTACTGATTCATAATATCTTATTAGTATGTAGGTAATTAAAAAGTAAGCATTTAATTGTTTGAAGACTGTTTTCTGGGACTGATCATATTTTTTATTAATTAAAATAACAAAAAATAAGTGCTCTAAGCGTTGCAATAAATAATTATTTTCATATTGTAACAATGTTGATCTCATAACTATTGTTATTATATAATAAATACCTTATAAACGATTTTTTATTTTATTTAATAGTATAGAAGAAGTGACAACTTCGTAGCGGTCGGTAAAAGAAGCAGAAAAATCGGTAATAGAATCTTGCCGCATTCTATGGGTCGGTAATAGAATCAACTACTCTTTTGGATTAAGTAATTATTTAGTAACTATTGTGTTATTGAATATTGAATTTAAGTACTGAATTGCAAAGAATACTTCGCTGAGATTAATTATAAATTATAACACCTTTCCTAACATTACAGCTTATATCTATTTTTTTAAAGTGAATCCTAAGACAGCTAAAACTGGCGGTAATAGGAGCATTTACGTTATATAAAATAAATAAATAATTATAATTGCATAAGTTGATAAAAATGCTATGCAATAGCTTTACCGCGGCAGTCCCCGAGTGCCACACGTCTTTTTTTTCTCTGTCGCCGTTAGTGGACAATTCTAAGGTACAAGTTCTCACTCTGGAGAGCAGTGGTGGCCGAGTGGTAATGGCTCCGACTTACAAGTTGTAGATCGCGGGTTCAAACCCTGCAAGGCGCATTACGTTGTGTAATTTATTTCATTACCACTGCTCTCAAAACGGTGAAGGAAAACATCGTAAGGAAATCAGCATATCTTAGAACCAAAACTTCGAAAACATGTGACATTCACAAACCCGCACTGGGCCCGCGTGGTGGATTACGGCCCATTCCCTCTCCTAGAGAAGAGGCCTGAGTCCCACCAACATTAAAAAGGCTGATGATGACGGTACACTCGGTTATTGGCTTTAAATCCCGGGAGCATTTTTGACTTTCACGCGAGAAAAAATGTTACATCATTACATTTCTTATTATTTCTTTGTCTTTATTTTCAGAACTGTGGCAACATACATCGGCGGTGTCGACGAGATCCTGATCCACCGACTGAACAACACAAACAACTATGACTTCTACGACGTCCTCAAATCGTTCATGCTGCAAGCTGACCAATGGCTCCAGTTGGACCGGGAGACGCTCCCTGAGAACCATATCGTCATTCTGGATATTGAATTATATTCGCTCATGATGGTCGCTAAATCAAATGTATTGTACTTCCAGAAATTTGCTATCTTTTTATTGGTAAGTTTTTTTTTTAACTTAATTAACTTTTATTTACAACTTAAAGCAACAAAATAAGTTAATTGGTAAGTTCATCTTTTTAATTCCTAATCCCATTTTGAATCGGTTGATAATCCATCTCTAGTTCTTAATTTTTCGATCCGAAAGGCCACGTCCACTACTGTATAAAGGCCACCCCAAGAAATACAAGCATGTATAGAAGGCGCACGAGTTTTTATCTGGCAGATTTATCTGGCGCCTTCTCCACGGTTATAACCGTGGAATAAAGTACATTGACTTATTCCTAATATTTCTGCGTCAAAACAAACATTGAACTGCTTTTCATTACTAGATCATGTACCGTGTAACATAAGATAAAACCATACCATGTGTTATTTTGGATGTATAATGTCTAATTGTAAAGTAATATCCCTCAAAATTTGAATGGAAAAAGTATCCAATTTCGAATTTTCCAATTCGCTCCCACTAGTTCGCCCTACTGGAGCGAGCAAGAAAAATGCATGGCTCAGTTTTTATTCGGCAGTATCCGCTTTTCCGACATTTTACTAGATTTAATTTAGTGAAACGACATATCACTGACGATAAATTTGTGTTTTGTCATATCACTAGATACTTTTAGTAAGAAGACGTAATAAAACCAGATTATTCGACATTTACCGGGATTTCGTGATATCCCTAGGGATTTTGTGAAATCTCTGATATCCTCATTTCCCTGCGACATATACATATGATCACGTGTCACAGTGTTTGTTTTGATGTTTTTTTTTTAATGTATTTTTATCCTCCTACCCTCACCCTTCATTTTCTTCAGTTCAGCTTGTTAGGTATCCAATAATAAACTCATGTAACCAAAACTTTACCGACTTACTAAAATGTAATGTTTATTTAATTCCAGGAGGCCATGCCGGTTCGTTTGAAACAAATCCACGTGATCAACTGCCCCTCTTTCTACGAGTACTTGTATGGGTTGGTGAAGGGGGCTCTGCCGCAGAAGACTCGGGACATAGTGCGTATTGCCATTTCTATTATACAATGTGGAGATAAAAATCGCGAAAATATTTTACATGGTTATTTGTAAAATACTACCCCTACCAACGAACCTACCTTGCAGGACTATTACTTACATCACAAACAACAACTTTTGTTCTATGACTTTTTACAAAACTTTATTCATTTACCACGTCTCAAAGGTAGACCACATTCGAGATGGGCAGACGAAATCATAAAAATAGCTGGGCCCAGCTGGACGCAAATAGCCCAAGATAGAGAGACAAATGAAATTCTTTAGAAGAGGCCTTCACCTTCGTTTGAAGAGGGGTTCTTGCATATAATTAGAGGTCAATTTGGATTCCCAACCATATTGTAAATAACTTTAACTACATATTTTTATTTTTATTTTTATTTTCGTACTTGTAAATCAAGAAATAAAAGGCTTTTTATTTTATTTTATTTTATTATTCATTTACCACAAACAAACCTTCAAAATTTCGTTGTTTTTTCTAACGCATTTTAACTCTGTATTTTGCTATACCTACACTGTGTGACGCTACGAAAACGCATCAAGCACCTCCGCCACCGGATCCCACTCCCCTCCGCTATTGTACTATCGCTTGCTTCACACAGACTTCGTAATATTTAGAACGTTCAATTTAAATAAATTTTTAATTTTGTTTAAAAAGCGGATGAACTAAAATATATTATGATAAATTTTAGAAGTCTTAGAAAAAAATTGTTGTTTATGATGTTAGTAACATAGTCCTGGAAAGTTACTAGTGTTTTACAAATAACACTGTATAACATGAATAGGCTGTCGATTTCTTAGTATTACTGTATCTTCCTTATCATAGGAATCTTATTTTTAGTGTAGATTTTACATACTGTGTTAATATCTATTTAGCGATGAAATCTTTGTTTTTGCGAAATTCTACCAAAACCCAAAAAGTACTAACTAAATAAAAAAGTAATTGTGGGTTTTTGAGGGTAGACGGAGTTTCTATAAACTCGAAGGGTTAAAGACCTCATCATCACCATAACCGTAGTTGGTGAAAACATAGATATAAACCGTAGGTCGCCTTTCTTCAATATATCTAGAATACAGCCGGGCAATTAAGATCAAATTGTTATCGTATTTATTAAAACTGATAACACAATTTATTTCAGATTCATTTCCACACCGATCACATGTCGCTACATAAACACATAAACAAGAAGTACCTGCCTTCGGAGTACGGCGGTGATGCCGGCAGCATGGTTGAACAAAGCTCCAGCTGGATCAAGGAAATTAATCAGAACAGGTAAATTTATTTGGGAAACTTACACTTCTAATAGAAAGTGATCCTATCGCGATCGCTTTCCTCCACTTCTGTACATTAAAACATAAAGTTCTGGCTCACTTACTGACTCATTAACGCCCAGTCCAAATCCTTGGACTTAGAGAATGCTGAAATTTTGCACAGAGGTTCCTTTTTATCATCATCATCATCATATCAGCCGAAAGACGTCCACTGTGGGACATAGGCCTCCCCCTTTTATTATGTATGCAAGTAAATCCCCGACCAGACTTCACAAACACGATCCAATTTACCGTCAAGTTTGCTGCGTGCAGAAGTAGCCTTGTCAAATTTATCGGACACCTCTTCAAGCGATCATGTGTGTCGTCCATTAGTCTTGCATTCTTACTTACGGAGAGGATACAGGGCTTAATCTATTTTGCTTTGCCTTCGGCCATTTTTAGTGTGGTTTTCGTAAAGATGTGCTTTTTAAACTTTGCCCGACACAAGTGTGTCACACTCATGTGTCGTCGATGCATTTACAAATATGTAAACTCACATACACAAGACACCCAAATCTGAGACATCTACCTGTAGGCCAAACAAATATTTGTTACGTACGCCAATTAGCAGCCAATTGCTCAACCGCACCTACCGCGTGCCGTCAAACGAACGGTTATAATTTTAAGAACGATTTTCACACCTACATTGTACCTGTGTGCACAAATAAACTTTTTGTATTTGTATTGTATTGTATTTTGTATTCATGTTTCTTTTGTTTATTTTCAGGAAATTCTACCTAAACGACGATCTGTGGAAGGCAGATATCAGCAAGAAAGTCAAAAATGGTGCAGTGGAGACCACTATGAGCGGTTCCTTTAGAACTCTCGCTATTGATTAGATCAATTGTGATATTTTGATACTAATGGTGAAAGCTACGGCCACGAGCGTAGCCAAGTTTACATCTGACAATACAAGACTCAAGCACTATAGTTAAGAGTCGGATCTTAGTCTCGATTCATTTGATCGAATTACGTGAATTTTGACGAAATAATTTAACAAGTTCAATCTAGTAGAAGGGCCGATTTCCGCGTGCACTATTTCTTTAAAGCCCCAGGTAATAAATGTTACCTCAACATGACGCGCAACGCAACGCTGTCATATTGTCCAACAAAATGTTCAGCGACAAGAGACGCATCGTAAAATATTGCAGGCAAGTTGCAGGATACAACGCGCTCCTCAAAGAGATGTCAGCAAACCGTAGGGGCCTAGAGAGAGACAGAGCCGATACCCACTAGGGCAGCGGGCATTTTATGAAAAGGAAACCCGTAGTCTGAAAATGCAAAGAGCAAATAGTGTGGTTTTAATCAATAAAAGTTTGACACGCCCTCTCGCTCTACCCAGAGCGAGAGAAGCCATTGGATAATTACTCACCTTAAAAAAAGTTGCAGGATACTGAGCAACTATGCAGCGTCATGTAGGTTGAGCGTTGCGCGTCATTTTGGGTTTTTTTTTTGTCTCTGAGGCTTAACTTACTAATCTTCAAATAACAGCAATTCAGCACCATCTAACATGAATACAGCAACGCTAATGCCCGCAGTTTTCACCTTAAGGAGGAAGCACCAGGGTTGCTCGTGAATTTTTTTTTTAAATGTTCTGGATTTTGCAGTGCAGAATCGAGTTGTATTCTGTTTAAAATATTGTTTGCAACTGTAAAACGTATTTATTAACGGAATTATCTACATCAGTATTATAAAGAGGAAAGATTTGTATTTTTGCGTGTTTGTATTTTTGTTCGTAATTAATAAACTCAAATAGTATTGGACCGGTTTTAAAAATTCTTTCAGCAGTAATACAGTAGTGCTACTACTTTACTGAGTGACATAGGCATACATATTTTGTCATCTTATTCATATTTTGGCAGAAGCTTGTAATTAATAAAATCATCAATATCTCTTTCAGTTCGTCTTATAATTCTGTTATAATTTTAAGTCTAGTAATAACTTACTAATAGAATTAGCTAAACTGAGGGTTGTATTGACTGATATCTGCCAAACCATATTTATTACGGTCGCTAATCATATTTTTAATGAACATAGAATCTGACACTAATCTGCAAAATGCAAAAAAAAGTTTTGAATCGAAATTCACGAATGGGCTTTCATGTCGCTTCCCTCTTAATAATACTAGGATTAATTACAATAAGGTTCTTGATCTGGATACAATTAAGTTTTATACAAAATATTTTTAGTGTAGGTTGTTTAATAAGTAGATTTTTTATGCTGGACAGACTGGAGTGATTATTGACTGGTACAATTTTTATATAGTAACTTTTTATTCAATATTTTTATTATCTTTGAACTTTATTCTTTATTAAAATGTATTTAGGTTAAAATAATAATATACTTACAAGTAAAGATTCCTGTGATAAAAAAAAAATGTTTTATTTCCATGTGGTTCTAATTTATTCTGATTGAATACCTCTAATTCTTTTAATTCAGCGAAGTGCCAGTCGGTACAAACCAACGTCCTTACAGCCACTAGACGTCTATTAACAGGCGACGCATGTCTGTCAACACATATGACTTATAGATCTGATGTAGGCCGTCACAGAATTATTTCCCAATAGTCTCGATCAATCAGAACACAATACCCCGCTCCCCCCGCACCTCAGCTAGTTGACAGAATGGTTTTGGTGCACTAGTTCAACCATGACGGGAATCTAGTGGATGTAAGGTCGTTGGTACAACAAAGTAATATTAATATGCTGAAATATGATCTACAACATGAGAATGTGGATGCACATGTTTCGATCTTGAAGTAGCCAAAATATTATAGAACACTTTTTATTTTTGGAAGATTTTATATGTGGGAAATCATCCAATGACTTACTGACAAAAACTCACTCCTATATTCTTTCTTGGCCTTGCGTTCCAGGACCCCGCGTTTCCTTTTCGGAAGCTAATCCATTCTTTTTGGATGTGGTAATCATCAAATGCCTTCTTCACCAGTCACGGTGACTATTTCAAACATGAACCTTGGATGAAAGAAGATCTTCATGAAGTCATCAAGTTATCCTGAGTCAGTGGAGTTGCCTCAAACAAATACCAGTGGTATTAAAACGGAATAAATCTTTAATAGGGACTTAAATAAAAAAAAAAGTACTTCACATTTAAAAAATATAAAATATAATAAATCAAGAATTATCACATAGAAATAGGTAAAAATACCATAACATGAGGTATTTTAACAATATTATTTATCAATTAACTCGTCTACAGTTCATAAAAGTAGGTTTGTTTTGTAGGCTCCATGGCAATTACACTGATGGACATATTTAGAGGAATGCTGAACGTAAAAAAAGGTGAAATAATAATATTTTCAAAATATTATTTAGTTAAAAATAATACTAGCTACCTACGCACCGGCCATCATTATTACTTTATTTTTTTTTAAATAGATTTTGTCTTTTAATTTCGAATATCGTTTGTTTGTCTTTCGGCGTGCTGAGAAAGTATGCCGAATTGCTGATGTTAGCTGTGATTTTCTAATTCAAGTTTTGTTTTTAGTTTTTCCTTAATATAATTTTTCTTTTTCTTGTTAGCATAGCATAGTCGGCCTTATAATGTTCCTCTGTTGGGACTCAGGCCTCCACTCTAAGAGAGGGAATGGGCCGTAATCCACCACGCGGACCCAGTGCGGTTTGTTTGTCTTGTTAAGTAAACTTTATTTGAATAATGCCGGAGCAATGGCCATTACTTTGTTACTGAAACAATTCATGATCGATTTTAATAAATTCTTTAGTAATCACAGTTAATGCCTTTTATATTGGTAATTTTTATGCGTTCCTCTAAATATGTCCATAAGTGTATAAATTCCTAAATAATGAATACGAAAATTAGATCTTAGTTTAACTTCATTTAAAATAAATAAAACCAAGTTTGATAGCGAAAAAGAGATAGTCTATCTATCTCTTTTCCGACAATTTTAGGACTACTTTTTTGCACTCTATTTCTCCAGTAAATCTCTACACCTATTAGGTTTACTTATTATCTACTTACTTAATTCTACTTTAGAAGAAAAATAACATAAAAAAATATAAAAATAATACATACACTGAGCCACATCTTACAAAAGTTTAAGATAAAAAAGAATAGAAATTAGTATTTAAACAAGGTCACTACTTCGTTAATTTCAAATAGTTTATTGACACAAAAAAATATTTTGCACTGTAAACTTTTTTTTCTGAGCTAGGTAGAAACTTGTATTAGAGAAGTCGGTGTCTTCTCCCATTAATGCCACTTAATTATTGAAGTAGAAGTGACCACCACATATCTAAATAAAACATATTAATATCCCACTGAGGTCACATTATTTATTTATTTATTAATACTTCTTGCACAAAAAACTGTACAAAGGCGGACTTAATGCCTTAGGCATTATCTACCAGTCGACCTTAGGGTGGTGCAGAGACATAACATGGTAGGTGCAACTTCAAGGCAAACAAACAAAAAGAAAATTAAAACATACCTTACCCTAACGATACTTAACCTCTCGTGTGCCTTAATTAGAGACACCATTAAAAAGCCATTGTGTCTCGCGTGGATCCACGTTTAGACACACAACGGGTTAAGAGAGTACTAGAATGTCATCAATCTAATGCTAAAGATCTGAATGAACCTGGAAGTTCCTTGACTTTGTCCACTCGGTCGTCGTGGTTGCCTGATGGCCTCAACGACTCGTTCACTGCCCACCGCTTGTCATTCGTTAGAAACCAGTCCCTGGAATTATAAAATGGGTGATCTGAGAAGCAATCGACATTTGGTTATACGAGTGAACCATGTCGGATTTCGTCTCAGCACATAGGGCCTGTGCACACCACGTTTTTTATACGTGCGTCGACGGCACGCTTTTATTCTATTAAATGTCTATAGGCTGCGTCTTACTTGTGTGCGTATCGCATACAAACGTGCGTTTACGGCGCGTTTAAAAAACGTAGTATGCACAGGCACTAAGAATGAATGGAACCAATACATCACATTACTATTATAAAGGCGAAAGTTTGTGAGTATGTTTGTTAGTTATTGTTTCACGTTCGAATAGCTTAATAGATTTTGATGAAATTTTGCACACGGGTAGACCATGTCCTGAAATAGCAGATATAATACTTTTTATCCCGGGAATATGTTCCTCTAGGGTAATTTTCTATCGCCCGAGTGAAGCCACTGGCAGCAGCTGTTTTTCTTTACTTTTCTTCTTTATTTTATCTTTTTTGGTGTACAATGAAGTTTATTTCTATTCTATCCCGGTAGTATGTTCACTTAAGATATTTTTTTATAAGCTAGGTTTCTATAATTTTAAAATCGTTATGCATTACCTCTTGGCTTCCATCTTCTTGATCCATTCCCTCTTGATCTGCTCAATGGGACCAGCTTTGCCACCGAACTCTGAAGGTAGGATCTCTTGTGGGATGTCCTTGTATAACGTGTCAGTGTTGGGCTCGTGGAATTTTATCTGAAATACGTATTCATAATAAATTAGTAGATAATAGGTATCTACAGTATATTATATTAGGTGAAATTAAAAATAACTGAGGTAGGGTAGGGCAAAGTATCATAACTATCATCTAATATTCTAGATTTACTTTTAAATCAAATATTGCACAGCGTTTCTTTCTATGATGATTCGGAAAGGATTTTTCTAAATTCACCTCCTTAGAGGGAGAGATGAAACGGGGACACAAAGGTTGTATGGAGAATTGTACTCTTTTTAAGGTTCCGTACCTCAAAAGGAAAAAACCGTGTCTGTCTGTCTGTGTTGTTAAGACCCTTCATTTCGAGAACGCGTGAAGGTTTCGGATCGAAGTTAAAACCATATACTCAGGTCTGCGGTTCCTTGAAGCTTTACTCCTGTTAACTCACAATGAAACACTTATCGGCAGACCAAACAAGTAGTTGTCCCGTATAAAAATCAAACCCGCGACACGCAGCGCAGCAGTCAATCGTTCAACCACTGCGCCAACCGTGCTGTTAGATATTCTCACGTGGGGAAGCCGCTAGCAGAAGCTAGTTATAAGACAAATACCAACCAGTTTGGAGACTTCAGTCTTCAGGAACGGTTTGCAGATGGCGAAGATCTTGCCGATGTAGGATGGAGCGTTGATGACGTGTACCTGCTTTAGCCGGATTGGCATGGCCTCCTGCAATTAACAACAAAACATTTCTTTAATAGTACATTTTTATATTAGTCATCATCATCATCATCCATCATCATCAGCCTTTTTAATGTTCCCACTGTTGGGACTCAGGCCTCCTCTCTAGGAGAGGAAATGGGCCGTAATCCACCACGCGGGCCCAGTGCGGGTTGGTGAAAGTTACATGGCTTCGAGTTTTTGGTTCTAGGACATACCGGTTTCCTCACGATGTTTTCCTTCACCGTTTTGAGAGCGTTTTAATACAAGTGGATAAAAGTTTTTAATTGCGTCCGACGCGGCATTCGCCCAAGCCGTAGGCAAGAATGTTATATGGAACCGAGAACTGCAGTGGCAAATTTCCAAGTGTATCAAACGACGTTTTTCAATACACTTAAACTAATTAAAAAGCATCAAAGACCTTTACGTACCAGCCCTGCTGCAATCTTTAAGTTGCACAATTTTCCGTATAATTCATAATCAAACCATAGAATACCTACTTTGTTATATTTAGGTTTACATACAGCAAGAGGTATTAAGGTCAAAGATCGCAATTACTGGATAAGTACTCAGTAATTTGCGTTTAATATACATGTAAACTAGTGTTCATGAGTTTTGTGCAAGAGATTTAAGGTTATTCTCCATCTTACCAAATAGAGCAAGTTATATAGTAGAAACTACGATCACAGGTACATTAGTGTGCATAGTTGGTATAATAACATGAATTTTAAACTAAAGCACCTCAAATGGCTATCAAAGATCTAATTTCAGAGTAGACTTGGAAGGGCGTGCGAAGAAGCTAATTGGTGATCCAGATTTGATTAAGTCCAATCTACAAAGCCATGAACATAGGCGTAGGATAGCCAGACTTTCGGTATTTTACAGAATGCATTTTGGAGTGTGTGCGCGGGAATTGCATGACTTGATTCCGCCATCTCATTTCTACCATCGCACAACCCGACGTACGGCGAGTATCCACACTTACGTTGTTGAAACCTCTATGGTCCGAACTAAACGTTTCGTCTGGTTGTTTATACCGCGTACATCGAAGGACTAAAACCATTTGCCTGTTGCGGTCTTCTCGTCCGATTTATAATTTGGATGTCTTTAAAGTGAATAGGCTCTTATTAAACTAGTGCGCCTCACCATCAACGATTGCATCACTGCTTACCATCAGGTGAGATCGCAGTCACGCACTAGGTTATTTAATAAAATAAAAAAGAGTTAAGTATACATACATCTCTAGCTATCCAATAAAATTAACCTACTCCATGTTTTGCCATTTGGCCTTCAATTCACAAGTTTAATATACCCATTGGTATCAAAGAACTATACTAGTAAGTCTGTACATAATGCTTTTTTTTTCTGAAGCCGATTCCTAAAAAGATAGTTAGACTGATGAGGAATGAGGGCAATGAGGTCCAAGGTCGACGGCCTAAAAGGTCAAGCGACATAATAAAAATAAGGCAAGTTGATATTGGACAAAATTCCAGCTGACCATTAACTTTGAGAAGGGATTTCACAATAGTTTTGAAGGTCGCACCTTAATTTTAAACTTGCTCTTTGCAACAGTAACTTTTCGAAAGAAAAAAAATACTTATAAATAATTTATACAGTTTCGAAAGCTTCAAAAATAAAAGCGTTTACGAAATAAAAGTGGTACCTATTTATGATTTACAAGGTTAGTTACTCGTACTATCTAGTAATATATACCTATAATAAAACGGATGAGGTTTTTATTCAGAAAAATAAAAAGAACGGACTATGCAGGTAACGCCTCAATACGAACAACGAAAGCGAAGCAGTAGGAAAAAAAAATCGGTTGGACTGGAAACCGATCCCAAGGTAGTTAGGAAAAGACTGAATGCCAAGTTTTTATAAGCAATGCCAATGGCAAATTCCATTAAATACCATAACTTGAAATCATACCTGTGTGTACATCATATATTTCCTAAGCGCCGACAGGTTCACCTTGCCAATAAACTTCAGAGACACATTAGCCGCATCAAAGATCGGGATCTCTCCATCAGGAATCTCATGGTCTTCTGTCAGCCTGGTGTCAGCCAACATGAAGAATGTCTTGACAGCATCCACGAAGTTGAACAGGTCCAGGTCAGGGTTGTTGAGGCGGTAGATGAAGACTTTGTAGTTCTCTTTCGTTTTGCTGGGGAGGGGCAGCATGTCCCTGAAATAGAAAATGGTGGGTAGTTTAGAAGAGAAAAGTAAACTAATGATACTGTTGCGTATGGAAAAACAAAGTATTGTGTGTTCTATAATGACAATAAATAATAACGGGAACCCCTAAAGGTGAACGCACACTTATCCGAGCCGAACACGTCGAACGAATCGAAAGAAAAGGATTTTCGTCGTGTAGCTTACCGCGCCGCCTAGAAAGAGAAAATAATCCATAACATACGATAAAGTGAACGAATATTGTGACGTGTTCTGTGCTACCGACCCCCGAAAATGGTGCACGAGTAATATGTATCGATAACTGAACATCAAGACTTGACTGTCGGCTAGTATGCGCCGAGTACTTGTAAAGTTTTTTGCCACATAGCCAGGAAATATGGCCACAACCTTGAACAACTTAGGAATGCAGCGTAACTGGCATGGTTTATGGCAAACGATCAAGAGGCCGTAGCCCAAAAAGATGGGTATGATCAATTGCGAAGATTGCACGTCGCACTACATGACGCTAAGAACCGTCACAGGTGGCGAGACACCATCAGTAATAAACTATCCAACGTGAACTTCACGACCCTCAGTAATGAGGAATACGACTCGAGGAGAAGGAGGACGATGTATCCCCGGTGTCCGATGTGTACAACGTGACAACTGTTAAAAGGTTCTCGTTATTTGTAAACCCTTAAACTTCTTTTGCTGAATTCGGATCCGATATACTTAATCATTTGCAAAAGGCAAAGAGATAGACCACTGGAAAGATAGGAAGATGAATTAAATATAATTGCACAAAACGGCTGGACGACTAAAGCAACAAATAGAGATAAATAGAAAGTCTTGGAGAAGGCCTTACCAACTCACAATTGAGATCCATGAATTAAAAAAAAAGTCCAATTTGTTTGAGCACGTTAAATAGTAAGTTAAATGTATATTTATACAAAAATGTTGTACTTCATTGGATAAATAAAAGGCTATAATAATAATCACTTACGTTACATCCCTACCACAAAATAAATCGGTACAAAAGACAATCTCATGTATGTACTTCACTTTTTATATCTACTCTCGGTGGACGCACACTAATGAACGTTTGAGCCGGAACTGTTCGACGAGTGGTCCGACGCGACCGACACATCGTGTCTGTGAGCGGTGTCTATGTGTGCGGTGTCTCGAGCGCGCTTTGTACAGGTCGCGCGGTGAATTAAGATCGCTCGGCAAAAATGGAAGGGGCATGCGCAGTATTCAATTCTAAGGTCTATTTGGCGACGTGCGGGCGGGTGTGCGCCGACGGCGACACATCATTGGTAGATCAGACGCTCTTCAATTCCCGCGTTACGTTCCGCGTCTCATTGGATACTGTTTTACTTGGGTACTGTTGCATACAGCTTGTGTTATCGTATTAGTAATACGTAGTGGTAAAAAAAAATGGTTAAAAATAAAGTTTAAAAACGGCAAGCCAGAAAAATGCTTTACGACGTGAATTGTTACGTTAAGAAAGAAACTAACGAAATGATTTTTTTTTATTTTAATTTTTCTGAATTTACCTGCTTACAAGATAAATTACAAGCAAAAACTAGTGTTATTATAAGTTACTAAGGTTCAAACATACGAAATTAAAAATAAAATCCTAACATATTAAGGATTTCTGTGCGCAATTGTACACATGCGCCGATTGCCCCCACTACTTTCACCGAACGATCTTAATTCACCGCGCGACCTGTATGTAGATTGACTTCTGTACCTATTTATTTTATGTCCTTACTCTCTACAATTACATTGTACACATATACGTATACAAACTGTCGCCTTTATGATATTAGTGATTAACTGTGATGTTACAATCATATGTCAACACAAAGCCTAATGAAGCAACGCGAACAAAGGGCAAGTAATTTTATGACCATTGTTGCTTGAGCAATTCTTTGCTTAATCGTCAACTCTGAACTTTACTCTTTCATTAACACCTCTTGTTGCAACTTCAAGTTACGTTTTTTTTTTTTTTATGAAGTGGCGAACACGTGGCGGAAGACGTAGCGTTAGGGTTTAAACAGACGGACCGCATTTCAACTGCAATCTAACCGCAAATTGCAGTTTAAGTGCAGTTTGAATGCAGTTGACACGACTGCAATAGAACTGCGAACCAAACGTGCAGTCCGATTGCAGTCGTGTGAACTTCACACCGACTGCATCCGAACTGCACCATACGCACCCGCCCGCACGCTCCGCCCTCCCGCATATGGTGCAGTTCGGATGCAGTCGGTGTGCAGTTCACACGACTGCAATCGGACTGCACGTTTGGTTTGCAGTTCTATTGCAGTCGTGTTTGCAGTTCTATTGCAGTCGTGTCAACTGCATTCAAACTGCACTTAAACTGCAATTGGATTGCAGTTGAAATGCGGTCCGTCTGTTTAGACCCTTAGGAGGCCTCCCACAAGGTTAGGTTTTTTTTTTCCTCAACTATCACACAACGCCGTCTAGTCTCAAGCTAAGCAGAGCTTGTGTTATGAGAACTAGACAACTGATAAACATACTTATATATTTCTAAATACATACATATATAGATAAATTACACCCAGACACAGAACAAATGATCATGCTCATCACACAAACATTTGACCTGGGTGGGAACCGAACCCACGACCTCCGCAGCAGTCAGGGTCACTAACTACTAGACCAACAGGCTAATCAAGGAGGACCGATGACCTGATGAGGGTTGCGGCCGATGGATGCGAGACACACAGGACCGGTGTTATGGCGACGCTTAGGGAAGGCCGATGTCCAACAGTGGACATCTTTCGGCTGAATGATGATGATGACGATGTGTCATTTTTAACAAATTCTTAAAATACCACCTCCATAAAAATAAATGTGCATTCTCGGTTTTACCGTACTTAATAAAGATATTTTTATCCGACCGGTCCCCCTAATACGAGTTCACTGAAACATAATTCAAATGCGTCATCAAAACATCATATTCAAAAAACCGGTATAGCACGAGTCGGACTCGGGCACCAAGTAAGTAGGTGGTTCAATTCCAGAGTCTAGCCTCGAAGATTTTCCAGAATTGCAAAAAAAAAATTATTATGTGATGTAACTATAAAGTATGTGTTACGAGACCATAGATATCCGACGAGATCTTACTTCTTGCAAAACAGGATTCTTGTTCAACGGGAAGTACCATAAAGATGTTTTGATTTGATATTTTGCGAGTGTCAAAATATGCACCATAAACGGCCTTAACTTTAAATTGCATTGACTTAGAACTTTGTTTTTTTCACCGCTTCAAGGGGTGGGAGACCTGAGTATTTGACATTAATTTCAATAATAATATCTTCACGCGTTTCTAAGAAAAAGGGTCTTGACATACGAACAACAAAATGTAATCATTTATGGGATCCGTTTTTGCCGACTGAAGTACGGGATCCTAAAACGTAGAGCAAACGAGTTCAGTGCATATCCCATGAGTAAGTACATCCCCAGAAATTTACATTTTACGTACGTATTAGTGTGTAATGATCCTCCCCCTCTGATTATGATAAAACTTGGAAACTCACGTGACTTCAAACACTCGTCTGATCTCCGGAGCCCAGGGGTCCCGCTTACAGAACAGCTCAGGTCCATTGGCGCGAATGGTGAAGAACAGGTCGATGGTGCGCTTGGCACGCTCCATGCTGAAGCGGCAGCTCGTCAGGAAACGGAGAAGGAGGATATCATCTGAAAAGTTACGAAATTCATTAGCTAGAAAGATGCATAATTCAGGCCAGACTTTAGATAATGAATTCCAACACTGCAGCTTCCGCCACGCGGTCGCCGATCCAAAACCTTTCGGCCCTAACGACCATCTTTTCTATGAGCATGCCCACTGCCACGCCCACTTAAGTTTTGTTGTTTCGCGACTCCCACAAAATGAACAGATAGCTTGGTGAGAGTCTTGGGAATCCGATGGATGCGAGACGGACAGGACCGTTCATAGTGGACAACACTTAGGTTAGGTTAGGTTTTCTAATACTTTCTATCAGTTACGTGTTGGAGAGTGTGCTTTGGATTTGCAAATTTTATTCCGGTCCATGATCGGACCACAAGACGTAAGGCGATACGCCATTAATACATTTTTAAGACCAATGCATTCAAAATGTTTTAGGCATCTATGACGCCAAAAACAATGCTGATCTTTATTTGTTTTATTTCTGCGGTTCAGCAATAGTTTGTCCAAGATGCTGTCACAATTTCGAATGCGTCTTTCGATAGATTGGTTCGCGTTTTGTAAGAAATTAAGTACTTATGTTTTGAAAATATTTTCATTAAGCATAAAGCTAAAGATTGAAGTCCCTGCTGTGTTTTCTGATAACTACAACCTGGAGCTTTTTAAGTTAATAAAAAATAAAATTGCTCAATCATCTACCACATCATCGCTTACCATTAATCGAAATAATGATGAGTCATCTCTGATGGCACGTGATAATAACAAAAAAACCGGCCAAGAGCGTGTCGGGCCACGCTCAGTGTAGGGTTCCGTAGTTTCCCGTCCGTCACAATAAGTGTACCCACTAATGAGTTTAAAAAAATTCTTGCATTAGATTATACTACAAACTTAGTCCAGAAATTATTTTGCACAACCTTTTTGTCTTTTTTATACAAAAACTGTTCTTTCCATCAAGTTCAAAATAATTGTCCTAGAAAGTCCTTATAAAGTTCTACTTTTCAGATTTTTTTCATATTTTCTAAACTTATGGTTCAAAAGTTAGAGGGGGGGGGACACATTGTTTTTTACTTTTGGAGCGATTATTTCCGAAATTATTGACATTATCAAAAATGGATTTTAGTAAACCCCTATTCATTTTTAAATACCTATCCAACAATATATCACACGTTGAAATTTAAAAAAAAAAAAACACTTCCCACTTTACATATAGGGGGGGCTACCCTAATAAAACATTTTTTTCCAATTTTTATTTTACCGCTTTGTCGGCGTGATTGATATACATATTGATACCAAATTTCAGCTTTGTAGTGCTAACGGTCACAGAGATTAAGCGAGGACGGACAGACAGACAGACAGACGGACAGACAGACATGGCGAAACTATAAGGGTTCCTAGTTGACTACGGAACCCTAAAAAGAACAATTATAACTAAACTAAGATTAAAGTCCCCTTCCTCAGACACTCGGACAAATAATACACGTGTATAAAGAATTTACATAATTATGGTTGTAAATCTGGGTGTTTAACCACACTTGTGGTTAGTCTTTTTTAGAGCTAAGATATTTTTGGCTTGGGTTTTTTCAGACAAAACAGAACAGTTAACGTTTTTTTGGATGGCAATAAAATTTTAATCTTTAATCGATGGGGAAGACCTAAATACCTGGCTTGCTCAGCAAGCAGAAAGGAAAATGCCAATGACTACTTTACTTTTTGAAATATAGAATCAACTATTAAATATTATGTGGTTTGGACTTCTTGGTTCAGTAACATCTTCATCGTTGATAATTAATTGTTTCGTAAACGTTATTCTCTTGCCCTTATTTCGGAAACTTGTATTCTTTCATAAGCTTTATTAAGCTAAATCTCGATAGTCACTCTCATTTTAATTTTTTCATTTTTTAAGACGCATACTTACTCATTTTCTACAATATCTTCATTTAGGGTGAGTTGCACCATTTAACTATAACGATAACCAAACCATAACCAGCCGTGAAACGGCCGCCTATTGGTCAATTCGACAATTTGACAACTATTATATATATATATCTTCCTGCCCTAGTCCCATTTTATTTGGGGTCGGCGCAACACGTTTTTTTCTTCCATTCTGTCCTGTCACTCGTCACGCTATCACTAACTCCCTTTTCTTTCATATCGCTTCTCACACAATCCATCCATCTTTTCTTTGGCCTCCCTCTTCCCCTCCATCCATCCACGTGTAAACTCATAACTTTTTTGTAACATGCGTTTCATCCCTCCTTTTCAATTTGACAACTGTTTATTTTATTATTTTTTTTTTTTTTAATCTTGCATGTCTGCATTTCAATTGCATAGAAATGACAAGTGGAAGAGCGGAGTCATCTAATACAAGCATTTCCTTGCTTAAAAGGTGATCTCCAATAAATATGTATCAAAATGCTTATTGTAATTGAAATAAACGTTTTTTTTTTTTTTTTTTTTTTGTTAACGGCTTTGTTATCGTTATAGTTAAATGGTGCTACTCACCCTTACTATTTTAGCAGCTAATTCTTTTGATGACTTTTTTGATGCTCATTATTTTGTTTTATTTAGAAAACTCCTTACCTATTCAACATCTGCAGTGAAGATAATCAATCTGTTCAACCTTTTCTCAAACTGCACATGTTGGGCTCGGCTTGCTGTCAAACAAGATGCAGCCTGAATATATGGAGCGACTACGTATCATGACCTCCATAACCCAGTATTGACTAACATGATAACCTCTGGTAAGATTAGAGTTAAACATTATGCGATTTCAATGTTAGATAGCTCTATGTTACCTATATTTAACTTCTTCCGTGTAGGTACGGATGAACTCCTCAAAGGTTAAGTTGAAAACTACGTAGTTGTCTGGTTTTACACTGAACAGCTGGGTTACCATGACGCTCAAAGTAAGATTGTTTCATTCTTATTCCAGTGTGGGTAAGAGACAGAGCTATACAGGTTGTCTAGCGCCATCTCTTAACCACACTGTAACTAGAATGAAAGAATCTTACTTTAAGCGTCATGGTAACCCGGACTTATTTGGCGCAACCGTGAGACACAATGTTGTAAGTAGTTGTTTTTATTTTATTTTTATTTATGTTAAATTAAGTTGTGTATCAAATACCTGAACATGTTTTCTATCTTTCTTTCTTTCTAACTCCTCAAGTTAACTGGTATTCAAGGTAGCTTTAGCACGCAACTTCGCCCGCGTAAATAAAATATAGCCTATGTCACTCAGAAATAAGCAGCTTTATATTGGTGGAAAAAGTTTTAACAATCCGACAAGTATTTTTAGAGATTACCTCCTACAAACCAAAAAACAAACATTACTTCTTTACAATTATATGGTAATAAAACAGCAACTGCAGTGCAAAAGCAAATATAGACAGACACACTTCATATACTTTAAGTAAATATTTATTAGCGAAGTTAAAACACAAAGACTAAATGTGTGAATTAGACGTACATGGACTAGATAAATGTAGGTCGCTCATACATTCTTGATACAACAAGTTTTTATACCGTTCAGGATGCCGTTGAGGTCAGTTGGTCTGCTGCGTTAAGGGATAGTTTGAAAGAGGAACATAGGTGGGTGTGTGGAGTCAGGTGGTTGAAAATGCTCCAGAGCAGTGTCGCAAAAGAACTCACTTTTAAGATTTAATAATAAAATATGCTATCATATAAAAGGAGAAGTGACCGACGATATAATATATGAATTTCATTGGTAGGACATAGAGCACGACTAAAATGATAATATAAGACCTTTATTGTAATATAAATAAAGATTGATCGATTGATTGATATGTCAATGTCGTGACCAGATCTTAGAAATTGATCACTTCATGTTCAGGCCAAGTAGAACTGGGTGGTCATAATATTGTATGAATGTATCTATTAACTGCTCCATCTTTGTTGTAACATTTTTTTTTTCTAACACATTGCTTTTACAATATTTTTTTTTTAAGCTATTGCATAGCTTCTATTGCGGGCCTTGAGCGTGGAGACCGAATCCAGAAATTCCGTAACGAAAATAACCTAACACCCCCCACTCATTTGTTTTTTGAGCGTGGTGACCGATAAGAAAACAAATGAGTGAACAATCAATCAAAATTCAATTCAATGTGTGAAAGTGTAACTTCAATTAATATCAAAGAAAAAAAAACAAAGGAAAAAAAATACTGGATAAATAAAATAAACAAATAATTATAATTGCATAAGTTGATAAAAATGCAATGCAATAGCTTTACTGCGGCAGTCCCCGAGTGCCCCCCTTTTTTTTATATTATCTGACTCCAACCACATTAAATTCGTTAGTTTTTCTTTTTTGGTTGTTAACGTCTCATTTATTGACAGTTGTAATTATTATTATTTTTTCTAGCTTTTTTTTTATATAGCCTCTTTTTATAATGTAAATGGAAGAACACTGTAGACTCCACGAATTCTTAGATTACTTAATATTTTGACTCACTTTTTTTGAATGATTATTTTTAGTATGCTTTTGAGTACGATATAGACCGGTTTACACTGTTCTTAAATAATACCTATTAAAACTGTAATATGGAAATATTGTAAGTAGGTACAACCATTTTTTTAAAAGAGTAATCATGGAGTTTCTTGCCGGTTCTTCTCCATAGGAAACGACCAATTTCGAACCGTGCACTAGCTTCTGACGTTTTATAAGTGCCCATGTAGGCCTATGTGAAATAAAAAACTTTTGACTTTTGACTTTGATAATAAATCAATCCTCGTTTGACCTACTTTCTTTAGACCTTTTATTATTATACAAATCCTACAGCAATAATATGGCCAAACATGGATTTACATATCATCAAAATTTTAACGTTTAAACAATCTGTCCAATTTAGTTGGCCATATCATGAAGATCAATTCTAAGATCTAGCCACGACATCAACATTAATTAATCTCAATAAAGAGTTTGAATCATTGTGCAAACGCTGACATTTTCGACAGTATTTATGGGCTGCCTGCTTCAAGTTCATCTGGTTGCAAGTGTACCTTGAAGTTCTGGTTGAATGCTCAAAAACTTGCTTCTATGTAAAAATATTTAGATGAATTGATATAAAGATATCGTCTGCATTACTTTACAAATAAATATGAAGAAAATATATTTGATCTTGAAACTTTTTTTTAAATGTTTTCTATTTTCTTTGATAAATTAATTAAACCCAATAAATGATAATACAATCTTATTCTTATTCTTTTAAAAGTGAATAATAAATTTCAAATGGAAGATAAAAGCACAATGAAATTAAATTACGACACAAAGCTGCCCTATTTGATATAATAGATGTCATAGCCAAATCTTAGAAATTGATCACTTCATGATTGGCCTAAACTGGCCGGATCGTTTTAAACGTTGAAGTTTAATGATATTTCAATACTCGTTTGGCCTAGTTTCTTTAGACTTTTATTATTATAGAAATCGTACATCAATGATATGGCCAAGCGAGGATTGGCTTATCATCAAAATATGTTGACGTTTAAACAATCTGGCCAGTTTTAGTTGGCCATATCATGAAGTGATCAATTCTAAATCTATGTCGTGGCATCTGGCCAAGATAACCAATTTATGCCTGCAGGCTATCAGCAGTTCAAATAGAGTCTGTTATGGTACAGTTTTATGAAAAAAGTTGCCAAAGTGACTCGTTATAACATCAGCTCTCTAGCTCTCAAGTGCACTCAAAATCGGTTCATTCAATTTCAAACACACAGAAAGACAGAAGAAATTTAAAAGATAAATGCATTTTATTACCAATGCCTTTAAGCAGTTATCAATACCTGTGTGTATTGATAATTTGATACATATTCATATGAATTTAGTTTTAAAAAATAGGTATCGAATACACTTACATATTATGGATGTAGTAAAACAAAATATATTTTGATATTATAAAAAGACACTTCAATTTTACTTATAAAATGTATAGAAGAAGATCGTTGCTCGGCACTGTGAATTTATTCTGCATCGTGAGTGCATTTACAGAAAAGTAAACTCATATATATAAACAAGATACCCCAATCCCGGAACAACTATCTGAAGAGTCATACAATTATTTGTTCTGTGCGGGAATCAAACCCGTGACACGTAGCCCCGCAGCCAATTGAGTTCATGTAGACACGTTATGAATACCGTTCCGAGAACCACTTACTACTCGTCAAAGGAGAAAGTGTGAACTGTACACAGCATTAGATTTGATCTACGATACTAAACTATGTGTTTGCAAGAGTAATATGAACGAAGAAAATATTTCAAGTATCTTTCGAGTAAAATCGGTGCATCGACTTATATTCTAGTGATACACAAGCCCTTTTATGGAACCTATTTGTCAAAATTACTTAATAAAACTATTAAAACATGCAGCGCTAAGATAGCTTTTAGAGGATACTTTTTTCGCGACAAAATGTTTTAAGCGCCATGAATTTCGTAGCACTTACGCGTTTCGTTCAAGGTGTACCATTGGAAAGTCATAATGACGCCATTATATTAGTAGATTAGCGAACTTGTCAAAATCGACCATTATGACATCAATGATAGACCATTCTGACACTATTGTAATAGCAGACTTGAGGCCCTGTTCCCGTGCGCCTCAAGGAGTGGTCAGCAAACCATAGAGGCCCATGGGCGGAAGCCTACTGGGGCCATGGACCGGATTCTGAAAGGAAGGTCCGGCCCCGGTATGAAAGGCAAAGAAAGAACGGGGTGGGTTTTTAGTCAGTAAAAGTCTGACACTATCTCTCGCTCCGCCCAAGGGCGGGAGATGTCATTACATGATTTTTACCCACCCAAAAATAAAATACAACTAGAACCGGCAGATTCTTATGCGCAACAATAACACGTTCAAAGATATTGAAGAAGTTGGTGATCAGTAATGGCTTATTGCAGAAATACTCTAAGTTCATAGAATTAGGGTATTTTTGTAAGGAGACTCCAAGGAACTTGTATGCGTAGGTACTTAGATACGTTCCTTCTTACGCTTAGTCCAGTCGGTATACAGGCATTTATTTAAAAACCCGAACATCAGGAGATTTACTTACAAAATCAGTAGATCAGGAGAAATTTGGCAAAATCAGGAAATCTCCTGGAAAATCAAGAGGTCTGGCAACACTGGACCAGCCTCAACTCCGTCCCCGACAGCGTCCGTTCACGGACATGACGCGTATATTAGCACCACTCAGCTCAACCATTTTGAAGTTAATTCATTTGAAGCTAATGGTTAATTTCTCAAACAAAAAAAAATCCAAGATTACTAATAGGTATGTGAGCGTATAAAAGATGCTATTTTAAGATAAATCAATCAGCGTTTTTAGACAATGACTTATGCAGCGATTAAAACGATTAGATGATTTGCTAATAACAAACCGGTATAGAACAATTATGTTCAACTAGCTTTTTCCCGCGTCTTCGTCCGTGTGAATGTTGGTTCTTGTGGAAGCGAAGTCGAAGTCAGATATTCAGAAGTCAGTCCATCTTTGGAGTTCAAGCTTACTGCATATCTACCAAATTTCATAAAAAAATGGTTTAGTAGTTTAGGCGTGAAAAAGTAACAGACAGACAGGGTTACTATCAATTTATGATACTACCCATACAGCCATATGAAGTAGCGGTTACGACTTAAGTCGACATTTATTGTGTCGTAACGAAATTTATTTGTAACATTGTTCTGTAGCATAACGTCGCCGTGTCGACTTGTGGTTCGACACCGTTTCGAAAAGTGGGGAACAATCGTAACAGAATAACAGTAACTTTCAGTTACATTGTGACTTCGCCGTGTCGACACCTTGCGACTTTTATGCGCTCACATGCAACGCATATTCATTCATTCATTTTTCCGTTGCGTTCATTCTTTAACTGTCAATTTTTATTTTTATTATAGTTTTATATCGTTCTTTTTTGTAAATGTCATCATAGACATAAATCTTCGCCGCCATCAGAAAAAAATGTAAGTATTTATTTACGTATTTCTGTGATAATTGCATCATAGTCGATCTAAAATCCTCTGCGAAATTAAATGTATCGTGTAGTTTGATGTCACTATGATAAATAAACCGATGCGCCCTTCTGATTTAATAAAATACTTAAAATATTTTCTGTTATTGTGGTTGTTTTCAATTAAAAAATTACAAAGTATCGTATTTCCAAGCATTGCAGAAGATTTTATTGATACGGCCTACATAAATTTAACCAAAATATATTCTAGAATACTATAATAATAATATAAATTGTGTAAAATGATGTGGATAATTTTGTATCTACTTGAAAGATGAAACCCAACACAATGTTTCGTAACTGTGTTTACATGTGTCGGCAATATGTTAGGTTACGTTACAGTGTGACTGTTTTAACAAAATGGAGTTTTATTATTTTATGTTTGCAGTGGTTCTCAACATGCCGTAAAGTTAGTTTTATCAAAAAATGGAACTAGTGAGGAAGTGACTGCCGTGCCAGAAGGATGGGTCGTAGGAACATACCTATACTGGCCTCTATATCGAAATATGGTCCTACGAGGTTATAAGTGTTTTTCAAATAATCCTGTATATTATAATATTTTTTCAATAAAAATTCTTACCTGGTTGTCTATTTTCTTAACTTGTCCTCATCTTTACTTTTCTGTAAAAGCTCGAAGATAGACGAAAATGCTTTGGTTGCTTATGACTCATAGTTATAAATAAAATAAGTAAATAAATCAGGTAGTAAGAGTGATCCCTCTAATTATAGACCAATATTTGTGCTTCCAGCATTGAGTAAAATCTATGAAAAAATCATGCTCGACCAGATGTTATCTTACTTTAATTAGAATAGGATTTTGCATAGTCATCAGTTTGGCTACACGAAAGGAAGGTCAACAACGGATGCAGGACTGAAACTCATCGGTCACATTTTAGAATCCTGGAAGAAGTCCCAGGATGATATTAACATATTCTGTGACCTCTCAAAAGCATTTTATTGTGTTGACCATAATACTCTGATCTGTAAGTTACATCATTACGGAATTCGTAGACGAGCTGCTGATCTTGTTTTTTTTCAATTTATCCTACAGGTAGCAAAAAGTATCCATAAATGGGGTGACGTCGTCGGGGTCTTTAATAAGGATGGGCGTGCCTCAGGGTTCAATTCTTGGCCCTTTCCTTTTTCTAGTAGTTTATATTAATGGCCTTCCTTACATGATGGCTAATTTATCAGATATCATTATATTTGCTGATGACACTTCTCTTATTTTTAAAGTGGATAGAAAAGATACGGATGTCTTGCGTGTCAACGAAAGTCTGGCTGTTCTTTCGAAATGGTTCGCAGCTATTAATCTCTTACTAAATGCAAATAAAACTAAATGTATAAAGTTTTCATTACCGAATGAAGAAAAATAAGGCAGTTGACAGATGTCGCCACAGCTAGATTAGTTTACTATGCCTATTTCCACAGTTTTATGTCTTATGGCATTTTATTGTAGGGATCTGCAGCTGACGTAGACTCAATTTTCATATTGCAAAAGAGAGCAATCAGGGCTATTTATAAAATGGGTACTCGCGAGTCCCTCAGAAATAAATTCAAAGAAATCGATATATTGACACTGCCTTCTCTTTATATCTTAGAAAGTGTTTTGTATGTCCGTAAAAACCTAGGACTTTTCAAAATTAGAAGCGATTTTCATAACATAAGTACTCGTAGTAAACACGAAATTATATTACCCTAATGGAGATTAGTCAAGACCAATAAGTCATTTTTAGTAAATGGCATAAGCTTTTATAACAAGCTACCAAAAGCGGTGACTGAACTCAGCGAAGGAAAGTTCAAAACACATATTAAGCGTGTCTTAACCAAAAAAGCATATTACAAGGTTACAGACTATGTCGAAGACACGCTTGTTTGGCAATGACTGCCTCTGCACTTGTGGCCCCCTGGTAACTCATAATATTGTGTAAATGTATCTATTAACTGCTCCATTTTTTTTGTAACATATTTTTTTTTTCTAACACATTGCTTTTGCAAAATTTTTATATTATCTGACTCCAACCACCTTAAACTCGTTAGGTAGTTTTTTTTGTTAACATCTCATTTATTGACAGTTGTAATTATTTAAAAAAATTATATATTATATAGCCTCTTTTTATAATGTAAATGGAAGAACACTGTAGACTCCACGAATTCTTAGATTACTTCATATTTGACTCACTTTTTTAAAACGATTATTTTTATTGTGCTTTTGAGTACAATATAGACCGGTTTACACTGTTCTTAAATAATATCCATTAATACGGTAATATGAAAATATCGTAAGAACAACCACTTTTTATAAAAGAGTAACCATGGAGTTTCTTGCCGGTTCTTCTCCATAGGAAACGACCAATTTGGAACCGTGCACCAGCTTCTGACGTTTTATAAGTGCCCATGTAGGCCTATGTGAAATAAAAAACTTTTGAATTTAAATTTTGAAAAGATCAATAATTTTATTAAATACAATAGCACACTTTGAGAACCCCAGTTGTTTTCTGTTTGGTCAAATCCAACACTACAGTATCGTAACTGTTACTACACTTGTGTAACTCCAAAAAATACTGTAGTTTAGTTTCGACAATGTGTCGATAATTTAACTTTAATATTTACACAGGAATTCAAAGTAAACACAATGTGTCGTAAATTAATTATGAATAAATTTGTCGTAACTTGTTGACACAGATACAACACTTATTTACTGTAACATTTTTCAGTACAAAGTGTTGATATCGTTCCTACACGCTGTAACCAAAATCCGCATCGTTATTAAGTTTAGTAATAGTTACGACATTGTTACCTTGTCTTGCTAATCTGTGACTATTTGAGAATTTTGCGACCGAAAATGGTTGTATGGGTAACTTATGCTCGCGACTTCGTCCTCGTATTTAATGGTTATTGCGGATGCGAAATCGAAGCAAGATAAAAAGTATCCAAATACTTCAGTACTTTAACCGAAAGCGTAACAGACAGAGTTATTATCATATTATTACTTTATAAAGATTAGTATGGATTAAATGCATAGCTAATAGGGGTGTAAATTGCAAAGAACGAATGTTATGCATATGTCCAAAATGCCAAATCCCAACTAGTCTCCAAATTATGTATGAATGTACCAATGTCAAATGACATTGTATACCCTATTACCTCATGGCAACAAACCAAAACAGGCGCACATAACATTGAAGCCGATACACAATCAGAAACCAACGCTGACCTGCGTTGACTACTAATGATTTGACAGATGACGTCATAACATGTCACTCGACAATGCATGCGCCCACGCAACTTCGGTGTTTCCCCATTTTGAGTTCACAGATAATTTTGACTGGCAATCTTCACGCAGGGGTCAACGGCACCGGTCTATTGAATTCAAAGTAACTTTTACTTTTAATATTTCGAAACAATTCAAAGTTGCAGTGACAGAAGAATGCCAGTATGTCAAGAAGCATAGTAATATAAGTTACACTATGGTTCTATTTAGGGTTCCGTATCAATAAAACAATAGTACGTAGGCCGTACCTAATTCGACAAAAACAGAACCCTTATAGGACCACTTTTTTATTTTTTTGTCCGTCTGTCAAGACCCTTTTTCACAAGAACGCGTGAAGATATTAAGCTACCTACTACCCCTTCTTTTTTTCTTACGGTGGGAAAAATCAGCCTTCTACCCCCAGACCTCCGGAGCAGTGAAACATTAAACTTTTTAGTCAACGCAAGCTAAGGATATAACCGTCTAATATATGTTCTGTATATGGTGCATATATGGTCGCAGGGAAATCAAAACTACTACTACTCAGGAAGTATCCCGTAAACATAGAATCCTGAAATTTGGCAAGAAGCAAGGTCTCACGTTTTGTAGTTACTTACATAAAAAATAATTACTTTGTTTCAATTCGGAAAACCTTCAAGGAGGAAGGTTTTTTTTTAATTCTTTAAAAATTTAGGTACTTTTATAACGCACAGCGTATGTCAGTCAGGAGGAAGGTTGATAAGAGGCATTGGTCGCCCATCACACACTCAAAAAAAATTTGGTTTTCGACAAATTTTAAATGCATTCAGTGACATTTACGTGATAAATAATATAGTAAGCCAAAGCAATTATTGCCCAAACAGATAGTGTTTCGCATTTTTGTAAATTGTAGTTTTATTTAATATTTAAGTTATTATTTCTAAAAACAAACACGATCACGATCGCGGTGCACGAGACGATACGCCAGGATTTCTTTTTGCTTAAAGCATAGACGCGTATAGTGTGCCAAAGTAAAGCAGTACTCACTTAAAAAAATATTAATGAGTAATATCATTAACACTCAAAGTGAATGGGTTCATAGAGAGCTAATTTCAGAAATAATAACTTATTAATAACTTAAATTGAAAAAACGACAAAAAATGTCTAAAAAAAAAGTTGAAACACTCTCTGCTTGGGCAAGAATTGCTTTGAGTTACCACATAATATTATGTATCACGTAAATTTCACTCAATAAAAAATGTACATCTTTAACTATGCAAATACTTTTTCAACATAATCGGAAACAGAAACTTTTAATAATAGAGTTTATGATGGGCGATAATGCCTCTTATCAACCCTCCTCTTTTGTACGGAACCCCCGGTTTGCGAGTCCGCCTCGCACTTGACCGGTTTCTTTACCAGAGAGAAGAGCGATTTGTTGAGTACCATACGATTACAACACACTGAATAGGCTGACGATCAGTCATTTAGCAATCGCCAATTAGTATTATAAATCTATCGTTTACGCCACTGTATAAACGGAGAATTTGTAAATTAATGTTATAAAGAATAAACGAAACATTAATTACCGTTTCGTCAGAAATTATAAATAAATCTACTGTTACTGTACCGTTAAATCTACTGTTTGCTGCAAGTTTGTATAATTTATCTCAAAGAGAAAGGAACCATTTTAGTTACTTACTACACTATAAATACTCGTATTATAAAGAGGTAAAGTTTGTTTTTTTTTTAGTTTGTAAGAGGTAATCTCTGAAAGTACTGATCCGATTGCGACATTTTTTTCACCGACAAAAAGCTGCTTTATTCCTAAGTGACATAGGTTATGTTTTACGTATGCGAGCGAAGTCGCAGGCAAAAGCTAGTTTTTAATACATTGCTCCGCACTAGGAATAACTCCTGTATCGTGGCTGTGTACACAAACATGTAATCTCACATACACAAAACAGCCGGATCCGGAACACCTGTCTGTAGGGCATAGAAATATTTGTTCTGCATGAGAATCGAACCCGCGACACGTAGCGCAGCAGCCTCTCTCAACCACTGCGCCAAACTTGTCGTCCATAATTAATTTATTTATTTTATTATATTTGGAAAACTTACAGCTAACAAAACCATGATAACTTATCATAATAAAACTAGGGCCAATTACAAGTTTTCACTTCAGTAAATGAATAGATATGTTGAAACAATCGGTACATTACACTATCTAAATACACAGCTTAAAAACTAAATTAATATTCCCAAAGAAATTAATTTTGACAATTTGTAATTAATTGTTTTGGTATAATGCTATATATACAAGGTGTAAGGGACAGCCCTCCACAAACTTTAAGGGCTTGCTCAGTAGACGAAACTGAACAACCTTCCACAAAAAATTTTTTCAGGAAACGAAAAAAAAGTTCGGCCTCTCCATACAAATTGTCCAATCAAGTTTATAATTTTCTATGGTGAGACGGATTTTTTTTTTTCGTTTCCTGAAAAAAATTTTTGTGGAAAGTTGTTCAGTTTCGTCTACTGAGCAAGCCCTTAAAGTTTGTGGAGGGCTGTCCCTTACACCTTGTATACAAACTTAAAATAATAATATGTACAAACCAGTAAAAACGAGAAAAAACGGGGAAAACTCAGAGAGCATCAAAAAATTCGTCCACATCGATGTCAATGGGAAAAGTGCCCAGAACGCTGGCAGCATTGCCACACTGGATGGCAATGCTGATTCGCTGACTGAAGAAAAATCCAGCCCTCTGGTCACCCGAAGAGTCGACCAACTGTTTGCTGATGTCCCGAACAACTCGATGAGCGCTCGGACCCTAATGGCCCTAGTGTTACAACCCCAAACGGCTCAAACACATAACTTCCAATGAGGGTATTATATTTACGCCGTTTGAGGTTTTCTGCACCTGCAGCAGCCGCCCCAGCACAGCCCGCCGTACTCAGAAGATGGGATGGCGCAAGGGTGTCGACACATGTTGCATCCCACACCAAAGGCCTACCCAATTTCCAAGGCATTATAGTCATCCCATCTGGCCTCTTCCCATCGTCACGTGCCAAGCCATTGAAAACAGCTGGCACCCCGGCGGTGACAAGAGCTCGACGGATGATGTCATTAATACTGGCATGCCGTGCTATCCGACCAGCGCTTCTACTGCAAGATAGGCCATGGTGTCCGAGGCGGTCGACTGCTTCGCCGCACTGACATCGATGTGGAGCTCCACTAGGAGCTCCTAGACACAGGCATGTAGCGATCCGGAAGGTGGTGTCACTCAGCATAGTACCTATGTTAGGTGACGGTAAAGCCTGTAGCCAAAGGCCCGACTCCCATTCACCCACAGCCAGTAGGCGAGCGCGCTCAGCAGTATTGGTGGATGTATTAATGAGATTATTCCGTACCAACCTGCAGAGCGGCTCATCAAGAAAGAAAGAAATCGATATTTTTTAAATTGCTACGCCACTTAGATTCTAAATAAATAGGTACAACAATGAAAATAATAAAAACTTCAAAATTATGGGAAAATAATTAGTATATTAAGTGTATTTCTAATATAAGTCTTTATTATAAACTTTATTTGGCAATTGTAATTATGTAGCAAACAACGCGGAATGTGTTAAACCAATAATTTCTTGGCTCGAGTAAAATCTAATTGCGGCCAAAGACCACTCATACATTTGAAGTGTTGGAGCTTCGGCTTAACCCAGACCTCTTATGTTATTATGTTAAACATTACCTTAGCTGTCATACTTTTTAAATAAATACTGGTTTTTCCCGTGTTTTGTTGACTATGACTCTGTGGTCAACACTTTTAATCTCCTGCACGAAATCCACTATAGTCTGTCTAAAAAGACTTGGGAATTTTATATAATATTTTATCATTTAAAAAATACTTATATTCTATACTTTTTATAAGGTTCTTCTACTAGTAAACAATGATCAAGATCTTTTAGTCAACCTTGATTTTTGAACCAGTGTTGACTGCATCAGATTTCATTTTACCCACGGATATCTATGATTTTACCCTAATAATTACCAAGTCGTTGGACTTTTTAGACAGAAATACTCTACTTGATACTCACTTATTTTGATATACAATAAAGTTTATTCTATTATATTCTATTCTCTCTGAGTTCAAAAAACCATGACGTGAAAAAGATAATTTGTGCGAGTGAGAAAGAGGAATGGACCTGTATATAGATACCGGCATGGATCTTGAGCGCTGGCTTCAAGTTGCGCAGAAGTCAAATATTCGGTCTCTTGAGTGGTACGAAGTGAGACGCGTGGGAGGGGAGTGTCAGCGATTGGCTCGCCGCGCCATCGCGTCATAGACGTCACTCGTGATTCGTTTCCAGCGCTTGCTGCATGTATCTAACAACGACGACGTTTGGCTCGTCAATGTATATATCCATCCCTTTAACAGTTCAGATTGGGTCTTCAAATGGATCGCGTTAAGAGCTCGTGGTAGGGCCTCAGATCTCATAGCAAAGTCGGATGTGATTTTTCGTCAGCAAAAATATGAAACTCCATACAGTGAATCTTGTGACAAACAAGGAAGAGGGGAGGAAACATTTGTATGTTTATTTCTTTATTTGAAATGAACCAACTCGAAAACTACTAGACCGATTTTAAAAATTTTTCAACAGTATAGTGCTACTTTATCACTGAGTGACCTAAGCATAATTTTCTACTTTCATGCGGGCGAAACCGCTGGCAGAAGCTAGTAATACATAAATTACTAGTTTGAACCTTTCGGAAGAAATATTATCTTAATAAATCATAGTAAGTAAATACTAAATATATAAATGGTTGAGAAAATAATTGTAAGCACCACATATATATATGTATTAGAATATTTCTACAATAAGCACAAATCACAAAAATGCAAAATACCGACTTTATTTTATACTAGTGATATTTAGTGATCATTAAACTATACGAAAATGTTGGGTGAGAAGTATGTATGTGAAGAGCTGTTATGAGTAGGTATACATGTGGATGACTAGAGCAGTGGTGGCCGAGTGGTAATGGCCCGACTTACGAGCTGTAGGTCGCGGGTTCGAACCCAGCCAGGCGCATTATTTTGTGTAATTTATTTCGTCACCACTGCTCTCAAAACGGTGAAGGAAAACATCGTGAGGAAACCAGCATGTCCTAGAACCAAAAATTCGAAGACATTTGACATTCACCAACCGGCACTGGGCCCGCGTGGTAGATTACGGCCCATTCCCTCTCCTAGAGAGGAGGCCTGAGTCCCAGCAGTGGGAACATTAAAAAGGCTAATGATGATGATGTGGATGGCTAGAAGGGTCAAAGAAAACATGAATATATTGTGCGAGGAGGGATATGAAAGAAAAGGGAGGGTGACTGGACGGAATGGAAGAAAAAAAACGGCAGGAAGGTGATTAAGCTAATATACGAACGAAGCCGTAGAAAAAAATTCTATCATTAAAATTAAGTTAAACACTCTTAGCAACAACAAAAAACGTGACGATAGGATTCCCATAATAAAAAACAGTTAACTTGTATGTATCTGCACACATATTTAGAAAGAGGTCCTATAAAAAGGTCCATGACGTCATTGATTTCAATGTGCCTCAACTTTGTATGTCAATTGTTTTTGAATAAATTCAACGAGTTTTGGAAGTGGTTTCTTAAAATTGTGGTTATGATACCGGAACTTGGCCGAGTATAGTTCGTAGAATCGCTAAGTATTCGGACGAACACGAATGACATTCGAGTTCGTTCGAATTTCATTTAAGTACTTTTTTTTTACTTTCCCGAATTTTTAATTTTAGTCTTCGCTTAATGATGATATATTAGCATTTGCCTGCGGTTTCGCTTGTTGTAATATAGCCATATCGCTCAGGAATAAAGCAGCTTTCTATCAGTAAACAAATTTTAGTATTCGGATCACTACTTTTAGTCAGAGATTACCTGCTACAAACAAAGAAAAAACAAACTTTACCTCTTTATAATACAAAAAAGATATAATAACACTAATCTAGTCGTGTGTCTTAAAAAATGAGTCTAGTCGTTCTAAAAGACTTAAACGACTGAAACTCTTGCATCACTTACATAGCTGCATAGAAATGCGATTGTCATTTGCGTTGTAGAGTCGCAGTGACTCTTCGAAGTAATAGGTACTACAGTATATGTTTTGGCTTTAGAGAAATGTAGTAATTTAGAGTGGCTAGGTAGCGCGAAGATCTTCGTAGGGTGGCTAATAGAAGCAGGGTGAGAGAGGACGAATATTATATGAGAATGACTTGGCGTGCGCTTGAAGAGGCTTATTTCTATTTCATTAAGAGTGTCCATGGAGTTTCTTGCACGTTCTTCTCCATAGAGACTTACGCTTTGGAACGTGCAATTTAGCTTCACTTTTCTTGGACTATTCAAAAGTGCCTGCATATTATGGTCTATTTGAAATAAATGTTTTTGACTTCGACTTTGAGTAAAACAACTTCTTCGAGAGGTAATTTGTGGGCTATATTAGGTATTCGTTTTGTTTTAACCTTGAACTTACTGTGTGCTGTTAAGTTTGTGCCAAATTAATGTATGCTCTTTCATTCTTTCCTGCATAAAAAACACGCACTCGCTCGTTCACTATTTAGATGCCTCAGCTTCGTACGGATATTAAAATGGTTTGGAATTCCTGGCTTTACTCTACTATAATATGGATGTATTATGCATTTAAACCTTCCTTAGTAATCTCTCTGTCTGTTTGTGAAAACCACATGAAAATCAGTTTAGTAGTTTTTGAGTTTAACAGACAGACAGGCGCAGTTGGAGGACTTTGTTTTGTAATATGTACGAATATTGCTGCTCAAGATTCGTGACTACCCTAAAGCTACATTTAGGTGTACAAGATGATTGATTTATTGGTCCTATTAAGTACACTTTGGCAAATACCTTTAACCCAGTTTTAGTAGTACTTAGTATCCAATCCAAAGTGGCGAAACTGTTGAATCTTACGTCTAAACCTAGAGAGTAATTGAATTAATTCTGTAATATTTTTGCAGGATGTTTGAGAGACTAGCAGCGAATATGAGTCACTGGCTGATCTAAGAAAACAGTTATTCCTATAAATAGTAGCATTTAAAAGTTAAAAAGACATTTTATTGTAAAAGTGCTATATTCATTGGAAAACAAGCAACCTAAACAGTTATATGTAATTTAGGTGTCTTCAAGGCTAGAGTGAATAGGCTCTAAGTAAACTAGTGCGCCTCACCATCAACGGGTCGAAGCCTACTGGGGCCAGGGTTATCCGAAAGGGCGCTCGAGCCCCGGTATGAAGGCTAGAAGGAACGGGGTGAGTCTTTTAGTCAGTAAGAGTCTGACACTATCTCCCGCTCCGCCCAAGAGCGGGGGTTGTCATTGGATGATTTTTTCCCACCATAAAAAAAAAAACCATCAACGATTGCATCACTGCTTACAATCAGATAGGATCGCAGTCAAGCACTAGATTATATTAGGCTTCCTCCTTTGCTAGTATTACTGCTTGGAATGTATGGCTATGATGATTTGTTTAATATGTGAAGATCACTATTGAGCAACACTTAAAAGATGTGTCTAAGATACAATTTATACTCGATGCGTGCAATATTTACGTAAATTCTCAAGTTATTTTCTGTTGAGCAAGCTTCAATCGGTAATTGAAATGTAACAACCCGGTACGATCACCAATAGGCCCGCTGAGCAAAATTGTTATGACATAAGGAACAGAAATAATAACAAACTTATGCCTGAGCAACGCGAGAAACACGAAGTTTTTGAAGCTCTGAACCAGCTTGTACCTAAATAATATTTGGTTATTAACTTGGCACATAGTTAGCTTGCAGATTAGCACAACCTTGCTATCATATTATCTGGATATTTAGAATTTACAGGATATACAGGAGAACAAGAAACCGAAGATGGCAGAGTCATATCCGCCAAATCGGAGCTTCTGGGAGAGATCGGGGCATTTTATGGACAGCTATACACGTCGATCTCCAAACCCGCTACAAATCTGACAAACGACCCAAGAGCTAGATTGACTCGACACTACACTGAAAATATCCCGGACGTCAGCCTGTACGAGATTAAGATGGCTCTGAAGCAGTTGAAGAACAACAAGGCGTCGGGTGAGGACGGAATTACGGCTGAGCTCCTGAAGGCGGGTGGAAAACCGGTCCTAAAGGCCCTTCAGAAGTTGTTCGATTCCGTCATACTCGAGAGCAGAAGTGTGGTGGTACTCTTCTTTAAGAAGGGTGATAAAACCCTGCTGAAGAATTACAGGCCCATCTCACTTCTGAGCCATGTCTACAAGCTGTTTTCCAGAGTCATCACGAACCGTCTTGCACGCGGGTTTGATGACTTCCAGCCTCCCGAACAAGCCGGATTCCGAAAAGGTTTCAGCACCGTAGACCACATACATACGCTACGGCAGGTCATACAGAAGACCGAGGAGTATAACCTGCCTCTCTGCCTAGCGTTTGTGGACTACGAGAAAGCTTTTGATTCGATCGAGACTTGGGCTGTGCTGCAATCTCTCCAGAGGTGCCAAGTTGACTATCGGTACATCGAAGTGCTGAGGTGTTTGTACAAAAACGCCACCATGTCAGTCCGACTCCAGGACCAGACCTCGAAACCTATCCTCCTGCAGCGAGGTGTGAGGCAGGGAGACGTCATCTCTCCGAAACTGTTCACGGCCGCAATGGAGGATGTCTTCAAGGTTCTGGACTGGAGTGGACTAGGCATTAATGTCAATGGCGAGTACATCACTCACCTTCGACAACGTAGTAGTCATGGCGGAGACAATGGAGGAGCTCAGCACAATGCTCAATGACCTCAGTAGAGCTTCTCTAAGAGTGGGTCTTGAAATGAACATGGATAAAACCAAAATCATGATTAACAACCATGTAGCGCCCACTCCTATCAAGGTCGGAGACTCTACACTCGAAGTTGTGGACGATTACGTCTACCTCGGACAGACAGTCCAGTTGGGTAGGTCTAACTTCGAGAAAGAGGTCAACCGTCGAATCCAACTCGGTTGGGCAGCGTTCGGGAAGCTACGCGGTATCTTCTCGTCCAACATACCACAGTGTCTCAAGACGAAAGTCTTATATGGCTCCGAAACGTGGTCGCTCACAATGGGCCTCATCAGAAGGCTTAAAGTCACCCAAAGAGCAATGGAAAGAGCTATGCTCGGGGTTTCCTTGCGTGATCGAATAAAAAATGAAGATATCCGCAGGAAAACTAAGGTTGCCGACATAGCACAAAGAATTGCCAAACTTAAGTGGCAATGGGCAGGGCACATTGCTCGCAGAACAGATGGCCGTTGGGGCCGAAAGGTTTTGGAGTGGCGACCGCGTACCGGAAGACGCAGTGTTGGAAGGCCTCATACAAGGTGGACCGATGACCTGGTGAAGGTAGCGGGAAACCGATGGATGCGGGACGCACAGGAATGTTCGATGTGGCGACGCTTGGGGGAGGCCTATGTCCAACAGTGGACGTGTATCGGCTGAAATGATGATGATGATGACAGGAGAACATACACAAAACATGGCTTGTTTCACGAGCGCCTCAGAGCGATGTTAGTAAAACTACCTGCCCGCTAGGGCAACGGGAATTTATTAAAAAAGATACAATTACCGGCACCGATCTTGAGCGCTAGCTTCAAGTTGCGCAAAAGTCAAATAATCGGTCTCTTTAGTGGTACTAAGTGAGACGCGGGGGCGGGAAGTGACAGTGATTAGCTCGTCACGCCATCGTGTCATAGACGTAACTCGTGATTCGTTCCCTGCGCTTGCTGCATGTATCTAACAACGACGACGATTGGCTCGCCAATGTATGGAATGCGCAAAGCGATCCCCACTCTGACGCCGAGCGCTCAAGATTCGTGCCGGTACCTGTACGGTGGTTGACAAGGGACACAGGCGGATTTTAGTCAGTAAAAGTCTGACACGCCCTCTCGTTCCACGCTAGAGTTGGAGAAGTCGTTTAAAGATAATTATCGATATCGCGCAAAGATCGAATTTCATCGCTGCGATATTAATAACGCAAGCAGAACATATAGTATTGTAAATTTTGATAAGTTAATTTTATTCTTACAAACGGTAAAGCTATCAAAAAATTACAATATTAAATGATTTTTGCTGTCAAACTAAAAACCTGAGTTTTCTTTCAGTTTGATCTCTAATATTTCAAGAAATCAATACTTAGATATTTAATCAGAGAGTTTTTTCAATGGCTAGCAAACTATGGATTAATATCCTATTGAAAAATATTTCGGTCATGATGAGATCTTCTTTTATTTATTTATTTCTAATAATAAAAATAAGCACTATTTTTTTATTATTTTTATTTAAATATTAAAAAATATAACTTATATGTTTAATGTAATGAATAAAAAAAAAAAATATATTTTTTTTTGTTTTTTTTTCCATTTCTTAGATTTATTTCTTCTCTCTTTCTTTCTTTTCTGCAATTGGAACTAAGCAATAGCTTTGTAATGACATATGGTGCCGAAACGTGGTCGCTCACAATGGGCCTCGTCAGAAGGCTTAAAGTCACCCAGAGGGCAATGGAAAGGGCTATGCTCGGAGTTACCTTGCGTGATCGAATCAGAAATGAAAATATCTGGAGAAGAACCAAGGTTGCCGACATAGCACGAAGAATCGCCAAACTAAAGTGGCAATGGGCGGGGCACATTTCTCGCAGAACGGATGGCCGTTGGGTCCAAAAGGTTCTGGAGTGGCGACCGCGTACCGGAAGACGCAGCGTAGTAAGGCCTCCTACAAGGTCGACCGATGACCTGGTAAAGGTTGCGGGAATTCGATGAATGCGAGACGCACAGGATCGTGCATTGTGGCGACGCTTAGGGGAGGCCTATGTCCAACAGTGGATGTCTATCGGCTGAAATGATGATGATGATGATGAATAGCTTTTATATTTCGTTGTGCTAGCCAAAACTTTCCCACTCCAACACTGAAGACATCGCCATTCCTTCCATTTTTAGATGACTTTCTCAAAAATGTTTGAGGTAATGTAAATTCGGTTGAAGGTTCACTTACCAACTTCATGAGGCAGATGAGGCTGCTTGCAGAGCCAATCCTTGATGATGGCCAGTTCTCTGGTGGCGTCTATCTCAGGCATGGTTCTGCGGAAGAAGAAATTTACTCATTTAAATGATAGGTACTTTTAACACATGAATAATTCGAAATCATTTGTCACTGTTCTAAGTTATAAGGCTGTCACGGCCAAATCATAGAAATTAATCGCTTCATGATATGACCAAGTAAACCTGGCCATATCATTTTATACGTCAGAGTTTGATGATATTTCAATCCTCATTTGGCCTACTTTTTTGACCTTCTATTATCATAGAAATCTCACATCAATGATATGGCCAAACGAAGAATTGACAATAATCAAATATTTACGTTTAAACGATCTGGCTAATTTAATTGGCCATATTATAAAGTGATCAATTTCTATAATCTGACCACGACATATACAACAAAAAACACAGTTCATAGCATGCGGGCTGGTCGGATGTATAGAACTTTAGAAGGGACTTGCAAATTTAGAACTGGATTTGAGTTTTATAAGAAAGTTATTAGATAGAGAGCAGTGGTGGCCGAGTGGTAACGGCCCCGACTTACGAGTTGTAGATCGCGGGTTCAAACTCAGCCAGGCGCATTACCTTGTGTAATTTATTTCATCACCACTGCTCTCAAAACGGTGAAGGAAAACATCGTGAAGAAACCGGCATGTCCTAGCACCAAAAATTTGAAGACATGTGACATTCACCAACACCGCACTGGGCCCGCGTGGTGGATTACGGCCCATTCCCTCTCCTAGAGAGGAGGCTTGAGTTCCAATAGTGGGAACATTAAAAAGGCTGGTGATGATGATGAGGAAAGTTATTGAATTGTTTAAGTTAGTTTTTGTTAGACGACTGACATATTCAGGAGTAGGTACCCAAAATAGAAGTATGTATTGAAACATTGTGTCCAAAATTTCTCTTCATACACATCAGGATCACAGCAGCCTACGTTTGGAGCCTGCGCTACAGTTCCGACAATATCTAATTCTAAATACTAAGTATCACTTTTGACTATCTAAACTTATACCCCATTCACGTTAGATTAAATATCTAAACAAATCGTTTTTACTTTCCGTTCAATCAATTTTGATTACTATTCCGTAGGCATGAAGATGGCATTAAAAGCAAAAAATTGGTTATAATACCAGTACTTGCAGCCGCCATAAAATCCAACGCAATGGAATAAGTATAATATTATGAACAGGAAAGATTTGATTTTTTGTTTTTTTTTTCGTCACGATTTAGTATCGTCTGTATAATAATAATATGATTATTACATTTATGTTCAACCAACACAGATACTTATACACCTCACCACATTACCATTATCCATAATAGTTGGAAACAATGGCATCTGACGTCAGTACATGCGAACAACTGATTTTCCCAGAACAATAATATGATTGAACATTATTTGTCGATCCTAAACACGCGACGTAGATTGTATCCAACTGTTCTACATAAATATAAATACAATAGATCAGGTGTTCTGTATGTATGTGGAACTTTAAGACAACATGACTGGAATAAAGGATAATGGAACTAAGTCTGATAGTCTGCTTACAAGACATAACTATTGTGAAAATGTCGAAAATTACTGAGATTGACAAGTGCTGCTGAAATATCATGTACTAGCTTTATCCCGCGACTTCGTCCAGGTACAGGCCTCTGTCACTTAGGAATAAAGCAGTTTTCTACGGGTGAAAAAAATTTGGCAATCGGACCATTACTTCCAGAGATTACCTCCTACAAACAAAAAAAAACAAACTTTACCTCTTTAAAATATCAGTGTGGATGTAGATAAACATATGATCAGCCTTATAATGTTGTAATTGCTGGGACTCAGGCCTAGCTTAGGCTCTAGGAGAAGGTTTGGACTTTATAGTCCATAATCCATTCATTTGACTTTATAGACACGTGACTTCTTTCAACCCCGAATTTGATGATTCAAGGACTTGCCGGTTTCCTCACAAGGTTCTCTTTCATTGTTTAGAGAGCACTGGCGATGAAATAAACCACGCATAGTAAAGCGGCCTGCCTGGGGTTGAATAGGCTATGTAATTAGTCCGTCTTTTAGATTATTTAAAAATAAGGGACACGTATTTTTTTATTTGTAAATTAAACCAAAAATGACAAAGATATAGCCCACGTGTAACGTCACGCCGTGCTGCATTTTTTCGCACGGACGACGGACCGGACATACGACTCAAAGTCAGGGCCGTTACAACTGGGCCACCACTGTTTAAACATATCATGCGGTTAATCAAACTTTTGGACTTATACACTATTACTCTGTCTCTGTCTAGAAGCTATGTAAGTTTCTTATGCAAAGAATTTACACCACTGGAGGGTATGAAATCATGTACTGGATCGGTGGTACACGTTTTTATGTCTCTACTCTTATTTCTTCAAAGAATACACAGTTTTTTTGAAGAAAGTTGTTATTTTTTACGTGTAGAAGAACATCTCGTAGATTATAACCACACATTTCTCTAACACCCCGTAACATTGTTATCTCGTAATAAGTGTGCGTGATACTCTCTTATACTAACATACATAGAAATAGTTTGATGATGGTCGCCAGTTTATGTTACCGCATGTGCAAGAAGAGGTTGTGTTACGCATCTTTCGACTTTATGTAACATGCATATTGCGTGGACTAGTACGTTTGAACTTTCAACCTGTCATATAACAATACAAAACATTTGTTTCAGATAATATAATGAATCTTCCAAACAGCGGTATAGAGGCCTTGTTCGGAAGAGTCACGCGGCCCTAGGACACAAAGAGGATTGAAGGAGCACCACCCAGAGCGATGAGCTTGCGGACTTGCAATAGCTAGCACCCAGAGCAGCAGGCTTGCGGACTTGCTCGCTGTCCGGTAATTGTCCGGACCGAGCCCAAGTCGACGACGGCGCGCACTGTTCCCGCGCGCCTCAAGGAGTTGTCAGCTAGGTACAGCAGGGGCTCAGCTGAGTCGAAGCCTACTGGGGCCAGAGTTAGCTCCGAAAGGGAAGTTCGGCACCGGTATGAAAGGCAAGAAGGAACGGTCTGACACTATCTCCCGCTCCGCCCAAGGGCGGGGGATGTCATTTGGATGACTTTTACCCACAAAAAAAACCACACAGAACGGGAGAAGTAATTTGATGATTGATTCGACTTAAAAAGAAAAAGGAAAAAAATCGTTATACACGTATATCCATTTTGGCATCGATTAGCACCTAGAATCAAAACGGCCGACCTAATATAGGTCTGCCACACGCGCAGTCTTCACCACAGTTTTGCCTGCGCAGGTCAGTTTGTACACGGAACGCAATGCGTGTGGTTGGTAAAATTCATACAGTATAACACAGTGTTCCTGTACAATTTGGCCTGCGCAGACAAAACTGTGGTGAAGCTTGTGCGTGTCGTGCGCCCATAAGTTTTACCAGTCAGTAGATTGGTAACGTATGTATGCTATCCATTGTTTACGTTCTACTCAAATTATAAACGCAAAACAGTTTGTATACATGGATGAATGGATGTATGGACGCATGGATGTATGGATGTACGGATGTATAGATGTATGGAAATATGGATATTTGTTACCTACCTAATCTTCAATGAAACTTGACAAACGGGTAGATTATCCTGGGAGTATATTACCATGGGATAATTTTCTACCGTAACGCGGGCGAACCCGCTAGCAGCCGCTAGTCCTACATATTATTTACCTGATCGTCAAACATCTTCAAAAAAGCTCTCCGGTTTAAAACATAAAATTAAATTAATTTAATTTAAGACATTGTTTTGAAAAGAAAATCAACAGACCATATCTTGAAATTAAATAGTAGGGTAATTAAAAACTAATTTGTTTTTCAAATTAAGTAAATTAGCGTACCACAATAACATATAATATGTTGTAGGTACTTGATCTATAATGAGATTTTACTAAATAATGATAAAAAGAATAAATTATTACAATTGCCGTCAGCGGACGTGTTAAATATTCGGTCTCTTTAGTGTTGCAAAGTGAGACGCGGGGGCGGGGAGTGTCAGTGATTGGCTCGCCACGTCATCGCGTCATTGACGTCACTCCTGATTCGTTCCCTGGGTTGCTGCATGTATCTAACAACGAAGACGATTGGCTCGCCAATGTATGGAATGCGCAAAGCGATCCCCACTCTGACGCCGAGCGCTCAAGATCCGTTTCGGCAATTGTACAAATAATTTACTAGTTGCTACTAACGGCTTCGCTCACGTGAGAGTAGAAAATTGCCATAAAGAACACCTACCTACTCCCGAGATAATGAAAAGTATCCTATGTCTACACGCGTACCAAATGCGAACAGACAGTTTAAGCGTTAAGAAATAACAAACATACAAACACCAAACTTTCACCTTTATAATATTAATGTGATTTATGGTGCACACCCACCATAAGACCTGGCTTTTTAACCGCAAAGGTTGACTGGTAGAGAATGCCTTTTTGCATTAAATCCGCCTATGTATCACCAGTACATGAAGTTTAAATAAATAAATCTCCCGATCGAATTTCAATTACGGTGGCCAATCTCAACAGAGATTATCCAAGTACGTAGAAGATATTATAGTGCACCAGCATGTGCACAAACACAGATACACTTTCTGTTCCTTAACTCTCATAGTCCGATGGAACGGCAATCAGACACGACCAGAGAGGGATCAGGCGCAGAACCAACGGCTTTACGTGTTTTCCGAGACACGAATTAGGGTCGCTACAGAAAACCAAATACTACGTTTTGTCCGATACAGGAATCAAACCTAGGTCTCTACGCTCAACAATCGTGCTTGCAACCATAGGACCAACGAGGCAGTCATATACCAGCCATACACGCCAGCTGTTGTCCAATCGGTATCAAGCTACATGTTTGATCAAACAGATTTGACCATGTGTGGGAGTGGATCGGTATGACCAACATGTTTGACAGCACAATCGAATTTCAATTCTTTAGGTTTGATCATACCGATTGGACTGTGTATGGGGCGGTGTGTGGGGGGTAACCAATGTATGGCTGGCATAATGCCAGCCATACACGGTCGAACCTGTCGTCCCATCGGTATGACAATACATCTTTGATCAAATAGATATGACCGTGTGTGGGAGTGGATTGGTATGACCAACATGTTGTCAACATGTTGTCACTCCCACACATGGTCAAATCTGTTTGATCAAATATGTAGCGTCATACCGATTGGACGACAGGTTCGATCTTTTGGTTTGATCATACCGATTGGACCGTGTATGGGGCGGTCCTATCGGTATGATCAAACTAATGTATGGCTGGCATAAGGAGGAACATTTTTGTTGAGGTGGGAAGTCATCCAATGACTTCTCTCGCTCGAGGGAGTAGGGTGCAGCGAAAGAGCGTGTCAGATTTTTATTGGATAAAACCTCTCTGTGTCCTTCAATTGCCCTTTGCATTCCAGAATGCCGTATCCCTTTCAGATATTCCCATGGCCCTAGCGTTCATCAACCATACGGGGCCGAAGGTTTTGCCGATCACTTTTTAAGGCGCGCGTGGAACACAATGCGCCGCCGACGACTCTGGCTCGAACCTTATTGGACGGTGGCTCTAGGAACCTTCCTTATAGGATTTTGACTAAAACCTGTACCAACTTGAGCCTGTAGCCAACAGATCCATGACCTCATACCAGCACGCAGTGGAATCAAGTTCATAAACGATTAATCGCCGGCATTGTGTCTTACGTGAGACCTTGTATGCGGCGCGAATACAAAGATATCATAATTTAACGTTACTAAGCATGTCTTGATCGAGAAGGCGATCTAAAGTTATACTTTAAATTCTTAGGATTATTTTATTGAGCGTCTATGTTAAAATTATTTGCTGGATTTACCAACTCTCTTTTTAAAAAGGAAAAACGGAACCCTTATATTAAACGATCAATTTGTTGTCTGTCCGTCTGTCTGTCTGTCAAGACCTTTTATCTCGGGTAGGTACGCGTGGAGGTATCGAGTTGAGTAAATACTATACTCAGGTCTACGGTCCGTTAAAGCTGTGAAAATATCAAACTTCCGAGTTAACGAAAAAAGAGATACGGCCGTTTATGTCGCAAAAAACGTGTATTGCTCATGGGAATTAAAATTCATAGGGTACTTCGCGTTGACCTAGAATCCTGAAATTTGGCCTGAAGCAAGGTCTCGTAGGAAAAAGTCTAAAAAACTGTAAATTTGTAGTTACATCACAAAAAAAAAAAAAAATTTGCGATTCGGAAAAATCTTCGTAACTCAGGGGATTTCAATTCGGGAATTGAACTGTTTTCATAGATAAGTTTGTACGGAACCTTCAATGCGCGAGTTTTATAATTAAAAAACCCGATTTTTTACTTATTTTTGACAAATAAAAAAACAAAATTTCCACGGAACTTTTAAACTGAGCATTCACTTAAGCTGCAATTCCCTTGTACCATATAACAGGTACACCTTTACCATAACCTGTTTGGGTTGACTCAGCAAGTAAGTCGGCCTGAGGTTACTGTCCCAGTGTCCCAATATCTTCAGACGATACTTAGTTAATTACTTGAAAGCATTGCTAACCGGTTATGTTGTCATCTTACTTGTTAGTACAAGGGTAAACCACTGTCTACCTTCATACGTGCTTTGTATGATTCGAACACACGTCCTTCGAGTTTTCGAGCTTTCAAAGTTTTGTCTATGCTATGGAATTACACGGTGGCGTAGGATAATATTCGTCATCATCATCAGCCTTTTTAATGTTCCCACTGCTAGGACATCAGGCCTCCTCTCTAGGATAGAGAATGGGTCGTAGTCCACCACGCGGGCCCAGTGCGGGTTGGTGAATGTCACATGTCTTCGAATTTTTGGTTCTATGACATGCCGGTTTCCTCACTATATTTTCCTTCACCATTTTGAGAGTAGTGGTAATGAAATAAATTAGGTACACAAAGTAATGCGCCACGCAGGGTTTGAACCCTTGACCTACAACTCGTAAGTCGGAGCCATTACCACTCGGCCAGTACCTACTGCTCTTATGAAAATATTACATCTCTTTTTTTTAAATTATGAATAGGCTCAAAGTAATATAAAATACTAGCTTCTGCCAGCGTGAAAGTCGGTTTCTCCATGCAAACTTTGGACCTCAGTTTCATTCCCTTAAATTCACCCCGAATTTCGAGAAATCCGTTCTTAGCGGACGTCTACAGCACAGAACAGATGAAAGAGGTTTCATCTATTCTGTGGTCTACAGCTCTACACTCTATAAGGAGCCTATCTGCCTTTTAAGTTTGTAGGTGTTATAGTTCTGAGATTTCATGATTAATCAGTGAGTGGTATTTCGTTTTTATCTACACTAATATAATAAAGGGGTAAAGTTTGTTTTTTGTTTGTAGGATAACTCAGTAAGTATTTAAGTACATGGTTGGTTAATATATAATTTTGCTGCGTACTTTATTAAACCAATGAAATAAATAATAATGTTTGTTGATTAATAGTGAAAGTTGATTCAGTAATCTTCTTCTATATTACTAGCTTTTGCCCGCGGCTTCACCCATACATAAAATATAGCCATAAAATATATCACTCAGGAATAAAGCAGCTCTATCGGTGAAAAATTTTTCGCAATCGGCCCAGTAGGTACTTTTAAGAGATTACCTCCTACAACAAAAAAAAACCCATAAAAACAAACTTTACCTTATAAAATCTAAGATGTTCTACCAATTCAGATTATCTGCATTTATTAAATGTTAGATTCCGATTGCATGACAAATAATAAAACTTCGATACGTTTATTAAACCAAAACTACGAACAGATGATCGATTACGTAACCTTCATAATGCCTACTTTAAGTTATGACCCTGAAATTAATTAAAATTGTAAGGCTAACGAAACCAAAATTGATAAAGGTTATGATTGCACAGAAAATGTAAGCAAATAGATAAAATTTTGGTAAAGTTCTGGCGAAAAGAAACTAACTCTATGTGACTGCTCCAATAAGACCCTAGGCTGATAAAATTTTCATTTTTCCTGAACTTTCCTACATGAAAGTATGAAGGTCGGCTTCCCCATAAGGGGAAGAGGAGGAGCGCCGCCATCCGCCCGCCCTTGTAGCTTTCACCCAGAGTCTTGACAAGCTCCCACCGACAGTAATGGATTTCCAAGGAATATGTCACCTTCTCCCGACTTAGAAAGCTATGGAGATAGGACAAATTATGAGGGTCTAAGTGGCCTATGTCGCCAGATGTGGTATTCAAAGACAAATATGTTCAGTCACATCTACAGAAAGTTATTTAAAGCGTGTTTAGCGCAACATCATACAGGAAAAGTCATCGAAAAATCAATGCGATCAAATCGATGTGAAAGTAAACTCCGGATCAGTTGCTTAATTTAATTTCTATATTTTAAATTGTTTATTTTTTAATTTATTTATTACTAGCTTCACCCGCGTAAATAAAATTAGCATAATATGTCACTTAGGAATAAAGTAACTTTCTATCGGTTAAAAAATTTTAGCCATTGGACCAGTACCTACTTCCAGAGATTACCTCCTACAAAGAAAAAAACAAACTTTACTTCTTTATAATATTATATAGTTATAGATTATTATTGGTCTCGCATACTAAGAGTGACAAGAAATATGTAACCGAGATATTTGTAATAATTACAAAACATGATGTATAAGAGTGTCCATGGTGTTTCTTGCACATTCTTCTCCATAGAGATCTATGCTTTGTGTTGTGCAATTAGCATCAATTTTTCAATTGACTGACTTCTTGACAATTCAAAACTGCCTGTAAATGGTTTATTTGAAAAACAGTGCTTTTGATTTGATTTGATTTTTGTTTGTGGTATTTTGTCGAGTGAAGATCAGTGACCTTTTTAATTATTTGCAAATTGATTCGTTTTGATAATTCGTAAAATTGGTGTTGTTTAGTAGGTATCTCAAGTATCTACACAACTGGAAAATATGTGGAATCATTGAAACATGCGCTATCTTGATAAAATTGACCTGAGAATTTCATTGTCGTTAACTACTTCAGCGAAGCTGACTCGATATATTTGCCGTCAATTAATGTAATAATAGTAGAATGTGGTACTTACGTCCGGTTTCTAACGGAACTAAACTTAACACTGGCTAAATAAACAAACCGTACGAAGCCAAAACAACAACAAAAAAACTGGGCAAGTGCGAGTCGGACACGCGCACTGAGGGTTCCGTACAAATTTACCTATGTAAATAGTTCAATCCAGAATGTGTATCGAAGATTTTTCCGAATCGCAAAAAAAGTTTATTTTTTTGTGACGTAACAAAAAAAATACTGTTTTTAGATTTATTCCTATACCTGTGCTATAAGACCTTGCTTTGTGCCAAATTTTCATATTCTAGAATCTAGGTCAACGGGGAGTACCCTATGAATTTTGATTCCCTTGTGAGTGTCGAAATATAAGTTTTTTGCGACATCGTATCTTTTTGTTTTCGTTAACTTAGAAGTTTATTTTTTCACAGCTTCAAGGGATCGCAGACCTGAGTATATATGGTTTTTTCAACCCGATACCTCCACGCGTTCTCGAGATAAAGGGTCTTGACAGACAGACAGACAGAAAAACGGACAACAAAGTGATCCTATAAGGGTTCTGATTTTTCATTTTGAGGTACGGAACCCTAAAAATAAGACAATTAGGATAAAAGCTAATGATTTATAGTACTTCCTAGTTTTCAGAGCGACCCATTGCAGGCGTTATATGCGTATAATCCAGGCGACCTTTGCTACCTATCTATGTCAATGTCGTTCAATGACCTTTTGGCATTCATTTTTAAAGAACCTACAACTAACGCAAACAAACAAGTCACGAACTACAAGTAAACAGGTGAGGCAGCCCATCTGAGGAGCAAAGGTTTCTTAAGAGCAAACAACAATATAATGCCTATATTAACACCCCAACCAGCCAAGTCGATTTCACATTGAACTAAATAGTTCAACCGAATGTCATATAATGACATCTCCCACCCTTTGCAGAGCTAGAGGGCGTATCAGACTTTTACTGACTAAAAACCCACTCCTGTTCCATCTTTGCCATTATTCCAGGGCCCGGGGGATCTCTTTCGTATCACCCATGGCCCCAGTAGGCTTCGACCCTGCTAGGCCCCTACGGTTGCTGGAAATTATGGATCGACACCTTTATCCTTTTATCTTCAAAGTGATAACTATATACACAAGAACATTGTTTTAGTCACGTCTCAAGAACAATAAAACGAATTTATTATTTTCCTTCATTGCACAACAATAATAAATGTAACAAGATTTATACATAATGTATTAATGTATTCCAAGTATTAGGTGCTCAACATGGAGTTCTAACTAAGGAACAAAGATCTAAGGCCCCCCTCACGCACGGCAATTTTTGGTAGCGATGTTGTCGCATTTGCAAGTGCTATAGAAAAGAGGGCAACGGGCTACAGCATCGCGAGTTCACGACTAGGCGACTGTAACGATGCGAACGCGCGAGGGGCCTTAGATTTACGGCTACGGGGTTGCTTGAGTCACTTAGGCCACAAAATTATACCTACGCTAGGCGATCGCGCTAGGGTCAGCGTGTTGCGCCGAACTGTACGAGTGCGACCGGGCGATTGAGCCGAGATATCGTGTCCGTGAGCGGTGTTTTTGAGTGCGTTGCTCGTGCGCACTTTGTATGTACTTAGATTGACTTCTGTACCTATCTATTTTGTGGTAGGGCTCTAAAACGCAAAAGGACATGGCTGGGCCTTAGTCAGTAAGTATAGGTAGTACGGCTCTACCTAGAGCGGGAGAAGTTACTTGATAATTAAGCTACTCAAAAAAGGATGTAAGATTTGCATAATTATTTATATAAGTCATAAATTATCATGACTAAGTTTACAAAAATATATGGTTTTCAAATAATTCATGGCATCTCGATATATATGTTAAATAAATATTGACAAATGTAGTGTTACATACATGATTTCCGTAGGCAGAGATAATAATTTAATGGCTATTTGAGCATTCCACTTAAACTTATGTAAATGATGGAAATCCCTTTAGGTACTTATAAAAATAAAATATTGACTTAGGTTGACCTCTGCCAAAGTCGTAGTATTTACCTACTTATCTTCAAGTAACTGAAACATTATGTTAAGGCAACAATAAAGACAACTCGATTAGGTAGGTATTCTATGTATAAACTTTAAACTTTATGATGAACTAGCTTTAGCCCGCACCTTCGCCCGCATACATAAAATAAAGCTTATGTCACTTACGAATAGTGTTGCCAGGCGTCCCGATTTGCATCTGATCGGGACGCTAAATGTCCCGATAAATCAAAAGAAATATTAAAGCCATCATTATTACAATAAATTAACCTGTATCGCATTCGCATCACTATGTCAAGTGCGTTCAAAATGACACACGGCGCTTTTCTGAAGGGGCCTAGTAGGGCCGATGCCTGCTAAAGCTGCGGGAACGTTTGAATTAGTGACTGTGGCCCTGGAACGCACAAAGAAACGAACGCGCGAAGAACGCGCGTAGAAGCTTAGGTATTAGTTAGTAAAAGTCTGATACAGTGAGGGAGAAGTCATTGGATGATTTCCCACCTAAAAAAAAAACTTTATTTTATAATTGTCCCGATCTAAGACCCTAAATCCCGATTTGTTTTACCATCTGTCCCGATTTTTATCCAAACGGACCTGGCAACACTACTTACGAATGAAGCAACTCTCTTAAAGGTGAAAAAAAATTACCAATCGCACCAGTACTTTCCGAGATTACCTCCTACCTACAAACCAAAAAAACAAAGAAGTGTACATAAAAAGTTATAGAAATTCAAGTAGCGCTATCCTCGGCCACCGCAAGGCCACAAAATAGATATGTAGGTACAGAAGTCAATCTACATACAAAGCGCGCTCGAGCAACGCACACATAGACATCGCTCACGGACGCGATATCTCGGAGCGTCTCGGACCACTCGTCGAACATTTCCGGCTCAAGCGCTCATTAGTGTGTGTGCGTCCACCGAGCGTAGGTATAACATGAGATTGTCTTCTGTACTTATCTATTTTGTTGCAGGGCTTACGGACGGTAACGGGTAGCACGACTCGATGGCGCTTTGTGTATCACGCGTACCTTAAATAGATTTAAGCAATTCACGAGGCCCACCTGTTTTTACTGTTCCGTGGGGCCCACTAGATCCGATGCCTGGGCAGCGCGATTGTTCGAAAATCTGTTCTTCTGGCCCTTACTTCCTTACAAATGGCAAGAACGGACGCCGAAGGAACACAGGTATGTTTTAGTCAGTAACTGGAGTGATTTGATGATTCCCTCATAAAATATAAAAATACTATGAGTATATAATAATGTAGTGTTTAAATATGACATTTGTCTTATCATTTGTTTTATGTGAAATTGGTGCCTGTTTAGTTTGCAGTGGCCAGTTAAGGCGCGAGCTATCGCACAGATGTTCGTCCTGCTAAGCTCAAGAAGCTCGGCAGTTCGTTTATGTGAGTAGCCTTCTGTAAGAGACTTGGCGTGTAGCAGTGGTTGCCCTTAAGGGTCTGCATGGCCTGGTTCTTTGAAATAATACAGAAGGGTTCTGGTCCTATCTGATGACCTTGAGCCCCAGTCCTTGCAAGTTCATCGGCTTTTTCGTTGCCGTTGATTCCAGAATGGTTCCTGGTACCCATCTCAGAATAACTTTATTCCTTTGCCCCAGGTCATTTAGTTTGTTAACGCGGTCTTTTACCAGTTTCGAATTTAAAGTATTCGAGTTCATGGCGTTAAGAGCTGCCTGGCTATCTGAGTAAATCAGAATTAATTGATTTAAATAGTTTCATTGACGGACATTTGTCTTATAATAAGTTACATAATATCGACAAATTAACGTAAACCAGATGACTATGGGTGCAATAATCGACTACAAAATCACTGTCAATATCTTGGTTACATTTATTATGTAGATGGTATAGGTTGTTTGCAAAATTTACATGATTACAACATGATTGAAATCACACTACCTTATATACGAGTATTATTATTATTACGGTAGCTTCTGCCACCAGCTACGTCCGCATAAAAGTAAAGTATCCTAACTTGGGATGGCCCCAAGTTAGGATACTTTTTCTGAGGTTTCGTCCGCATTAAAGTAAAATATTATCCTAAAGAAACACTCCCGGGATCAAGGGAGGGGGGGGCGGGGCAAGTATCCTACATTACTTTTTACCTACTTGATTTTCCACCTCAAAAAAAAACCTCAGAAAAAGTATCCTAACTTGGGGTCATGTCCTGAAATTGGTTCCAGAACATTGTCTCGTTTTTGAGGATAGAAATCATCGAATAACTCCTCTAGCTCTGTCTCACAGGTAAAAATATTCTGAGTGACGCGAGAAGGCGTGTCAGACTTTTACTGACTAAACCTCACCTGTACCCCTTCAGTTGCCCTTTGCGTTCCAAGGCCGCAGTAACTCTTTCGAAAAATTACTTAGGTATCTATGTGTAAATTACAAACAAAATGAAAGTTTAAAATAGATAATCACAACACCATATTTAGTACATGAGCATATGTATGTAACACATACGGGATTACATCAGTATAAGTGCTGTAATTTTATCTAAGTATAGCCATTTAGCCGCTATCTTATATCCAAATTGGGCCAAGAAGCTTTGAGCTCAGAGCGAACATGTCAGAACACTATTAGCCACATGATAAATGACAGCTGTTGATGATCTAGCTTTGAAGTCGTCGTGTTTCTGGTCCAAATCCAGCAGAGGCGTAGCGTGGACTAATTTAGACGTGGGCGAAGGTACATCAGCGAGGCCTCTTCCTTTCATAAATTCGAAAACGAGACAGCGATTGTCGCAACCCAGTGTTCGACCACATCGTCGCTTACCATCAGGTGAAATAGTGGTCAAACGCGAGCCTACCAATTATAAAAAAACCCTCGTTCTTAAAGAGCCCTCGCTTGTGCGAGGCCCCTTAAGGTGCGATGCCGTGGGCGAGGAGCCCCTTCTATCCATCCAACCACCTTTTATTTTCAAAGGCATGCACGTGTCGCTACACCCTGTTCTTAGAATGTGAGTGTTTTTAGGGTTCCGTACTTAAATCGGCAAATTCACTTTGTTGTCCGTCTCTCAAGACCTTTCTTCTCAGGTACACGTGAACACTTAAATCTGCTTCCACTTGAAGCAGTGAAAAAAGAGAAAAAGATGACGTCTTTGCTCCGTTTTTGGTGCACTTATTTTAACGCTGACAAGGAAATAAATTTAACAAGAAGCCTGACCCTGAGCAAGAACGGTGCCAGGGTTAGTTTTGAAAGATAGCTCGAGCCCCGGTATGAAGACTTGAAGGAACGGGCGGGTTTTTAGTCAGTAAGAGTCTTACATTATCTCCCGCTCCGCCCAAGAGCGGGGGTTGTCATTGAAGATTTTCCCACCATAAAAAAAAACCTTGAGCAAGAAAAAAGCCTGAAAACCGTTTTGTAGTTACGTTACAAAAAATAATAATTACTTTTTTCCGATTCGAAAAAATCTTCGAGACTCCATTCGAGAACCGAACTCTGGTTGCGCGATTCCGACTCGCACCAGTTCGTTTTTTAATTTAGTCTATACTATCCCACTACGAGGCAAAAGCCTCCCCCAAATTCTTCCAGATAATTTTTGTCGAGCCACCTCGAACTAGCCCTTGCGATAAGCGTCCAGATCGTCTCGCCACCTCTTCTTACCGACGTGACCTACAAAATCCTAAATCCAAATCCAAGTAAGTGTTACAAAAACTATATATCTAAACCTGTGACAAGCCTGTGAAAGGACGAATACAGCCGTCCCAGGTTTTGGAAGGAAGCAAGTTATAAGGAGATAAACAGGTTAGTTAGGTGGATACAGCCGATAGGGCTATTGCGGAATTCAGCAGCGAAACGCTAGGCGTGCTTAGCACTTAACCAATATCGATATGTAACACTCTTGCCCATGATAAAATATACGATTTAGAAGATATAAAAATTCTTAGCTAACTATAATTACCGTGAAACCAAAATATAATAATATAACCTCCAAACCCGCCTGTGTTCCTTCTGTTGCCCTTTGCGCTCCAGGGTGACTCTTTCGACCAATCCACAAGACAAAACACCCCTTAGACTATCGAGTAAATTGTAGGACAAACTCTCTAGATTTTTTTTTTATGGAGTTACTTTTGCTAGGTATTTGGTGCTATATCACCCTTAATACTTGTGAATTAATTTAAGATATGATTGCTTGTGCTTCTGTGCATTTGGGGGGAGGGAGGTTAGGACCGTAACCCGCCATGCTGGTCCAGTGCGTGTTGGCGGGTTACTGGTCGGGGGAGGCCTATATGTCCCACAATGGACGTCTGTCGGCTGATATGATGATGATGATGATCATTGCTTACTTACATATGATACTAAACCATGATGCTATAAACGACTAAAATTGCGAATGGCAAGACCACTTAAGGCAAACGGGTATCAAGAAAAATATTTAGGTTGCTAGTGAATTAAGTGCCATTAATATAACTACATAAAGTTTTATGACGCGAACGTTAATTGATTTGATCACGATTTAATAATGCAGCCGTTAGCCCTGTGCTCATAGATGTTTTATTTTTTTTATTTATGGACACACCAACATTTAAAAATTAAAGGAACAACTTCAGATAGAACAGTACAAACTTGCTGCTTATTTCAAATGAAATTTCTTTCAATAGACCTGCGACAAGAGAGTTGTTTAAGATATGCGCAGAGTTTGGTTTAAATGATGAATGTTTAATTAAAACACATTGGACGATATCAATGTTAGATCAATTCGTGAAAAATTTCTAAGTAAATGGCAGTATAAACGTAATTGGTAAGATAATCGTGCATTACAGAATTTTGGGTTATTTTGTGTTGGCTGTTTGATTGTAGCCACAATGTGATTGATACGTTAGTTTCGGGAATCCGGGTCAATACGACTCGTATCAGCGTAGCGTTGTGGCTACGCTCGAGGAATCTGGATTACTACGACTCGTATTTAGCGTAGCAGTGTGGCTACTCTCGGGGAATCGGGTTACGACGACTCGTATGTACCCACGTAGCATCGTGGCTACGCCCAGGGATCAAAGTTACTACGACGTAGCGCCTTAGTAATTTAGTTTAAATCTTTAAAAACTGTTGATCCGCGAATCGTTGAAGTGGGACCCATTATTTTTTCTTAAACAGTGATAACTTCCAAGACCATTTTTACTCTTTTGGTTCTTGTATTTGCGGAAAACTAATATAATAAGCAGTTTGAAAAATAAAAGCAAGAAATTAAATATATCTAATTAAAAAAAAGAAGGTTATGTATTTCAAATTCCACTTCCGACATTCCGACTAAACAACATGGGATCATAAAATTCAATGTCACATTTTTAATTCTACAGTACATTTAATTTATCAAGTTTAAATCAAAACTTTAACCTTTATAGGCAACACAATACTTTATGCTGTTTCTATGAGCTTTTGCACCATTTTAAGGATTACATTTTTACTGAAAAAATAAGTTTCTTTCTCATCAGTAGAAACTAGGTATCGCAATGTTTTTAGTACTAGACGATATCGTACAACGTATCCCTACAACCCCTAATAGTGAAAAAATGTAGTCATGATACCTACTCCTGACACTCATCGGTGACGACCGCTCGCACCGTTCAGGCCACGTTCCCCAGCGATAGGGAATAGGCGGTTGCCTCCTTCTGGGAAGCAGTAGGTAAGTCTAGCGAAGGAGATGGCAACAACCGTTAAAGAACGGACATCTTACGCCGCTACCGACAGGAGACACCCCGAGTGTCGAGAGTCGCAAGATGACCCTCGGTCACCGTACCGTATGCGCGGGTTTGCAGGCGACGAGCAATGTGTAGCTCGCCGTCCAGCCGTCCGGTAGGGAATTAGCCTCGTCGACAGTAATATTTAACCCGCGCCTATAAAAAAAGTTAGCAAAACCGCAGGGGCTCATCAGGGCCGATGAGGGGGCATCGGCCCTGCTCTATCTCTAAATCCCTATGGGTTTCCAAAGATATTTTTTGAAAGGGAAACCATGGTCCTAGAACGCAATGGGCAACTGTAGGACAGAAGTGGGTTTTAGTCGATAAAAGCCTGACATGAACCATCTCGCACTCCACCCTAGAGTAGGAGAAGATATTTGTAGACTTGCCACCTCAAAAAACGAAACGAAAACAAAGCCTTTGACATTCATAGATTCCAATTAGCCTGCAGTATCCCAAATATACTACATTTCCTTATCACTTTACGACAAAAACATTTAACTCTTTGAATGTCGTAATTAGAGACACAATAGAAAGACAATTACCTTATGTCGGACTGTGTAACTTAAGACATTCGAAAGGTTAATTATCTACAGTTTTCTAACATTCCAGAAAACATAAAAGATAGGTACGTGATTATCAATCATCATGTCTGGTTTAATTACCTATTTGATAGAGGAAGGTTTCCAAAATATTATCTAATTGCTTCTAAAATCTTCCAAACCTTGTATTAATTGATTTATCCAATTTTAAAACGCGTCTGATCATATCTAATCTGCGGTTAAACGTAACTAAATGCTTGTTATTTTTAGACATGCATGGTAGATGCATAATTACATGACCAGCATGCAAAATGAATTTTAATATTCCGTTCGATTCTCTGTTTCATACATTTTCATGGTCAAACCACGCGGCCTTTAATAAATTCGCATCTAAGAGACCTAGTTTTGGTGTTGACTATTTATAATTGAATCATAAGTAATATCTGAATCACAAAAATATCAATAATTTAGGTACCTTATTAACATTTGGAAGATGATCTTAATAAATCTGAAATTTCTAGAAATGTATAGACAATTTATTAACTGCCTAAATGTAATTTTTTTTGGTGGGTAATCATCAAATAACTACTCCCGCTCTGGGTGGAGCGAGAGGGAATGTCAGACTTTTACGCTCTAAAACCCACCTGTTTTTTAGGGTTCCGTAGTCAACTAGGAACCCTTATAGTTTCGCCATGTCTGTCTGTCCGTCTGTCTGTCTGTCTGTCTGTCTGTCCGTCTGTCCGTCCTCGCTTAATCTCTGTGACCGTTAGCACTAGAAAGCTGAAATTTGGTGCCAATATGTATATCAATCACGCCGACAAAGTGGTAAAGTAAAAATTGGAAAAAAAATGTTTTATTAGGGTAGCCCCCCTATATGTAAAGTGGAAAGTGATTTTTTTTTAATTTCAACTCTAACGTATGATATGTTGTTGGATAGGTATTTAAAAATGAATAGGGGTTTACTAAAATCATTTTTTGATAATGTCAATAATTTCGGAAATAATCGCTCCAAAAGTAAAAAACAATGTGTGTCCCCCCCTAACTTTTGAACCATAAGTTTAGAAAATATGAAAAAAATCTGAAAAGTAGAACTTTATAAGGACTTTCTAGGAAAATCATTTTGAACTTGATGGAAAGAAAATTTTTGGTCAAAAAAGACAAAAAGGTTGTACAAAATAATTTCTAGACTAAGTTTGTAGTATAATCATATATGCAAGCATTTTTTTAACTTCCTTTACATATTTTATTATCCTGAACGTATCTTCTTTCAAACAAAAAAAGAATTATTAAAATCGGTTCTCGCAATCCAAAATTACCACCGAAAACTTCTTCTAGTACCTATGTATTAATTAGTAACCCAATTCCCCGAGAGATGGCACTGTACTTTGGGCTAATACACGTTCGCGCTGTTAAGGATTTTTCCTGAGTTGATGGGGTCGGGTATTATCGAATTGTCAGGTTGGTCTCTCCTTGGCATTGGCGGTATCATCTTATAACTACTTAAAACTTCTATCAGGAACATGCTAAGGCAATTTAGAACAAAACTAAAATTCATTTTTTTAACGCCTTCTATCAAAATGTTAAGGTTAAAACCAGTTCATAAATGGTTCGATAGATGGCGTTGCGTAATTACGTCATCTTTTTAAAAGTCAATGTTAAGATTTTCCGTGCTTCATGACCTACCGTGGTAAAAAATCGTGACTATATATTCGTAATTTTACGAGTGCACAATCGCTGAAATTTCTACTACTTGCATACTGTTTTAGTTATCACCATCCTTTGTGAGCCCGTTTTTAGGGTTCCATATTTATTAGAGTTTCGTACTAAGTATGTCAACGTAACAAATAGCCTTTTTTTAAACTCATAAGTGGGAACACTTATTGTGACGGACGGGAAACTACGGAACCCTACACTGAGCGTGGTCCGGCCGGTTTTTCTTCAGTTTCCTTTTGCGTTCTAAGGGCAAGGTAACTCTATCGAACAACACCGCAGCCCGCCGAAATGTCGTGAATTCATAATTAAATATACCTACTATGTTACTACAATTTATTTCCATTGTTTCCTGTATGTGTTAATTATGGACGCACTCCTAACTCATTATTTATTATTATATACACTATCTACTAAATCAAATTAATCAAATCAAAAGTTTTTTATTTCACATAGGCCTACATGGGCACTTATAAAACGTCAGAAGCTAGTGCACATAGAAATATAACAAACAGCACTAATATTATAGACAGGTAAAGTTTGTTTTTATGTTTTTTTTTTAAATTTCTGAATGGCGGTAATATCTAATGGTCCGAATAATTACCTACTAAAACTTTTTCATCGATAGAAAGCTGCTTTCCTGAAATCCTGAGTGACAAAGGCTATATTTTAAAAGTACGCGGTTGAAACCGTGGATAAAAGCACAGATTTTAATTTTCTTTTTCTATGTAAGTATTTTTAATTATAACACGATCGTGTGAGACACAGATAAACGTTTTTTTTCTTTCTTGGCTCAATTTGCTGAGTATTTCCCGACTATGTCTGGGTACGGGTACGAAAGGCAACGAAGGAACAGGAGTGGGGTTTTAGTCAGTAAAAGTCTAACACTATCTCCCGCCCCGCCCAAGAGCGGGGGACGTCATTAGACCCTTCGTTATTTATAACCTAAATTAACCGTCATTAGATGATTTTCCCTCCGAAAAAAAAACTATGTCTGGGTCGGTTTCCAGTTTAACCGGATGCAGCTGAGTTCCAGTACCTTTTTAACTTGGAATAACTGCCCATCTGACCTTCATAACACAGAAACTGGTAACACGAAACCTCTTCGCACTACTAGCTATATTGCATCAATAGTTGCATGCCCACACAGTTTTGTATAATTTACATCTTGAACATCTTCTAATAAATTGATAATAATAATTGAATTGATACTTTATCTAGATTGAATAAATCCCACGTTACTTTTAAAGGTCGAGCTGTATAGAATTGTAAATCAATTTGAGACGTTTTATAAGTGTAGGCCTATGTGAAATAATACCTAGTATTCCACTATAATAATAATGATATTCCACAACTATCACACAACGCCGTCTAGTCCCAAAACTAAGCAGAGCTAGTATTATGAGTACTATAAAAGGCGCCAGATAACCGTGGAATAAAGTACATTGACCTTTTCCTAATAACTCTGCGTAGGTACCCGAAAAATAAACAATGAATTGCTTTTTATTACTAGATCACATAAAGGATCACGGTACATGTCGATTCAAGACAGCTTTATGTCTTTACTGCCGTTTTTTAAATTAAGAATGTCAACAAATGTAGTAGGGTTAATAACCGTTATTTCAGGGTTATCTGGCGCCTACCCTAGACCACAGATAAACATACAAAAATATTTCTAAATACATACATACTTATTATCGATTAATTACAACGAGACACAGAATATTGTTCCGTGCGTGTATCGAACGCACGACAACCATCGCAGTGCCAGGAAATCGCTCAACCACTGCGCCAACTGTTCCATTATACAGGGTGGCCAGAACATTGACGTCCAAAAATAAAATTTACGTCCCTCGTATCGTGGGGTATCCGAATCACCCTCATGTATATTCCGCGACTTTTCATAGTTTTCGAGTTATGAATTTTTTTCTGATTTTTTGAGAATACTCGACCTGACCATACTAAAAATATTAACGTTGAGCATGTTTGATATTTTGGAATGGTTAGGGAATAATTTTGCACCAATTGCTTTATCAGTATAAAAGTACTATCATTTATGTGGTAGAATACAATATTCATTTATTGCGCTATCGTACACAAACATGACAATTTATATTACATTAAAAATTTAACACTTTAAAACTATTACAATTATTTTACATTAAAAAGTTTATCTCTCCGAAAAACTACTGAGGTGTCAAGGGACACCCGGATGGAACGAAGTTCCGTTCTGGCTTGCTTTCTATAAGAGAGAGAAAGAGAGAAAGACAGAGAAACATGCGCACGCCGCACGGCTTACAATAGCTTACTATAGAAAAAGTGTCGTTACAACTTTTCGTGAGAATTTTTTCCGTCTAGCCAATACAATATAACTAAAAAATACTATCCTATTTTATGTACATTTTGACAGCACTATTTCAACATCTTCGAAACCATGAAAACGACACTCATGACGAAAAAGTTGATAATTTCTGACATCCGCCATCTTAGATTTACATTTTGACAGCACTATCGGCTTCAACAACCTCGAAAACCATGAAAAAGACACCCATATCGAAAAAGTTGATAATTTATTGCAGCCACCATCTTAGATTTAAATTTTGACAGTACTATCGGTTTCAACACCCTCGAAAACCACGAAAACGACACCCATGAGGAAAAAGTTGATAATTTCTTACAGCCGCCATCTTGGATTTACATTTTGACAATACTATCGGTTTCAACAGCCTTGAAAACCATGAAAACGACACCCATGACGAAAAATTTAATAATTTTTTGCAGCCGCCATCTTGGATTTATATTTTGACAGTACTATCGGTTTCAACACCCTCGAAAACCATGAAAACGACACCCATGACGGAAAATTTGATAATTTCTTGCAGCCGCCATCTTGGATTTATATTTTGACAGTACTATCGGTTTCAACACCCTCGAAAACCATGAAAACGACACCCATGACGGAAAATTTGATAATTTCTTGCAGCCACCATCTTGGATTTATATTTTGACAGTACTATCGGTTTCAACACCCTCGAAAACCATGAAAACGACACCCATGATGAAAAAGTTGATAATTTCTTGCAGCCACCATCTTGGATTTATATTTTGACAGTACTATCGGTTTCAACACCCTCGAAAACCACGAAAACGACACCCATGACGGAAAAGTTAATAATTTCTTGGAGCCGCCATCTTGGATTTATATTTTGACAGTACTATCGGTTTCAACACCCTCGAAAACCACGAAAACGACACCCATGACGAAAAAGTTGATAATTTCTTGCAGCCGCCATCTTGGATTTACATTTTGATAGTACCATCGGTTTCCACGCCCTCGAAAACCATGAAAACGACACCCATGACGGAAAAATTGATAATTTCTTGCAGCCACCATCTTGGATTTATATTTTGACAGTACCATCGGTTTCAACACCCTCGAAAACCACGAAAACGACACCCATGGCGAAAAAGTTGATAATTTCTGGCAGCCGCCATCTTGGATTTACATTTTGACAGTACCATCGGTTTCCACGCCCTCGAAAACGATGAAAACGACACCCATGACGGAAAATTTGATAATTTCTTGCAGCCACCATCTTGGATTTATATTTTGTCAGTACTATCGGTTTCAACACCCTCGAAAACCATGAAAACGACACCCATGACGGAAAAGTTAACAATTTCTTGCAGCCGCCACCTTGGATTTACATTTTGACAGTACTATCGGTTTCAACACCCTCGAAAACCATGAAAACGACACCCATGACGGAAAATTTGATAATTTCTTGCAGCCACCATCTTGGATTTATATTTTGACAGTACTATCGGTTTCAACACCCTCGAAAACCATGAAAACGACACCCATGATGAAAAAGTTGATAATTTCTTGCAGCCACCATCTTGGATTTATATTTTGACAGTACTATCGGTTTCAACACCCTCGAAAACCATGAAAACGACACCCATGACGGAAAAGTTAATAATTTCTTGCAGCCGCCATCTTGGATTTACATTTTGACAGTACTATCGGTTTCAACACCCTCGAATTCCACGAAAACGACACCCATGACGAAAAATTTGATAATTTCTTGCAGCCGCCATCTTGGATTTATATTTTGACAGTACCATCGGTTTCAACGCCCTCGAAAACCATGAAAACGACACCCATGACGAAAAAGTTGATAATTTCTAGCAGCCGCCATCTTGGATTTATATTTTGACAGTACCATCGGTTTCAACACCCTCGAAAACCATGAAAACGACACCCATGATGAAAAAGTTGATAATTTCTTGCAGCCGCCATCTTGGATTTACATTTTGACAGTACCATCGGTTTCAACACCCTCGAAAACCATGAAAAAGACACCCATGACGAAAAAGTTGATAATTTCTTGCAGCCGCCATCTTGGATTTATATTTTGACAGTACCATCGGTTTCAACACCCTCGAAAACCATGAAAACGACACCCATGATGAAAAAGTTGATAATTTCTTGCAGCCGCCATCTTGGATTTACATTTTGACAGTACCATCGGTTTCCACGCCCTCGAAAACCATGAAAACGACACCCATGACGGAAAATTTGATAATTTCTTGCAGCCGCCATCTTGGATTTACATTTTGACAGTACTATCGGTTTCAACACCCTCGAAAACCATGAAAACGACACCCATGACGAAAAAGTTGATAATTTCTTGCAGCCGCCATCTTGGATTTATATTTTGACAGTACCATCGGTTTCAACACCCTCGAAAACCATGAAAACGACACCCATGACGAAAAAGTTGATAATTTCTTGCAGCCGCCATCTTGGATTTATATTTTGACAGTAAAAGTGTCGGTACAATTTTTCGTGAGAATTTTTTCCGTCTAGCCCCCTTTCACAACGCGCGATAAGGGATAGCTGTCTACTCTCCATCCGTCTTACGCTTTTTCGATCAGGTCACGTGTCCTGACGCGAGTTTATGATTTTATACCCATTACAGAAAAAGTGCTCAACGCCGCTAAAGAAGTTTTCACTTCAAAAATTAAAAAAAAAGTACATGGCTTTGTCGAGATTTTTTATTTGCAACTGAATCCTCATGAGTAGTACTTTTATGCATAAAATAATCAGCTTCGTAACTGTTATGAAAGTTATGAAAAAGTTGGCCTAAATTGAAAAAATTACGTTCGGTAAATTATGACTTAGCCTTTCAACGTTAAATAAAAAATTTAAAAAGGAGACTTCATGGTTCCTAAGTAGGCTTCAAGAATGCGCCAGACTCTCAGCTTTCATAATCATAAAAAAATAGTACTTAATGCAGCTACTTTGGCTTAAATAGGCCTTCAAAAACTGCGAGGTAGAAAATTCTTAAAATTAACCATCTAACGATTTTTTTTGCCTATTTTCTCGAGATAGCAATAATTCGGTCTCATATCCTCTCAGCCCATTGTTATTGCAGGTAAAAGAGTAGTCCTTCGTTTACAACCCATGGTACACGAGAAAATAACGCGCGAATTTTTTGAATCTTAGCTTTTCTTGCAGTCATTTTTGGTTAGCAAAGTATTCGTCAGATGGCTAATTTTAAGAATTTTCTACCTCGCAGTTTTTGAAGGCTGATTTAAGACAAAGTAGCCCCATTTAGTACTATTTTTTTATGATTATGAAAGCTGAGAGTCTGGCGCATTCTTTATGCCTAATTAGGAACCATGAAGTCACCTGTTTAAATTTTCTATTTAAAGTGAAAAGCTAAGTCATAATTTCCCCGAACGTAATTTTTTCACTTTAGACCAACTTTTTCATAACTTTCATCACAGTTACGAAGCTGATTATTTTATGCATAAAAGTACTACTCATGGAGATTCAGTTGCAAAAAAAAATCTCGACAAAGCCATGTAATTTTTTTTAGATTGGTGAGGTCGATCATTCTCAAAAAATCAGAAAAAAATTCATAACTCGAAAACTATGAAAAGTCGCGGAACATACATAGGGGTGATTCGGATACCCCACGATACGAGGGACCTAAATTTTATTTTTGGACGTCAATGTTCCGGCCACCCTGTATAATAGGATATTAAAAAAAAAAAAAATTTTTTTATATTTGATGTGCCGTTTTAGTTGTCATCAAAATTAGTACAAGATTCCTTTGAGTAAGTTTCGCTATTCCTCTGATTCAGATATGGCTATACACGCTCATTTGAAAAAATCTCCCCGTATAGTTCTTTACACTAGTAAAGACTAAGAAAGATAGATGCCCGTTTATGAGTAGATATAGAGTGGTGGTAGCCATATCAATAGTAGAAAAAGTAGCTATGCCAGGGCAATAACCGCTCTATTCTTAGATAGGCGTAGAAAGTATTACCATTACGGTGTAACGCTTATTATGATTTTATATTATCAACGAGCACGCAGTACATCATGAGAAAAAAGTTAGTGTTCATAGTTATGACGTACTACGCTATGTACGTAGTACTATAGTAGTACCTACTCTATTGTTTTTTGCCTCTACGTTTCTTTGATGATTTTGTTTTTGCGTTTGTTTTTCGTTTCAGTTTTAAATTCTACGAATCGTAAAAGCAGTGATGCTTACCTACTTTTTTTGTTAGATATATTAATAATTATTTACTGAAATATTGATCTATTCATTTATGTAGGTACCTACACACATACACTTAAAAGCGAACTGAATGTTTACAAACAAATTAAACTACGTTAGACTTCAAATAAATAGTACATTGTTACACTAGGGGTGAAAGTAAGTCATTTCGTCCCGAGAAGGAGTTGGCGGCCGAGCGAAGCGAGGTCGCTAACGAGGGACTAAATTAGTTACTTTCACCCCGAGGTAAGCACTGTCCTTTTCATTACGAATACAAGGAAAGTAAAAATAAAATTAAAAGTTTGTAAAACCTGACTCGTTGTACCTATGATTTTAGGTAGGTATCTTCCTTCTGATTTAGGCGGTAAAAGGTTTTCCCACTACTGCTTTAGCCTATTCTCTTACGAAATTAGGCGTTAAATCACTATTTTAATCTGATAACCATAACGTGTTAATACAAATCTCTATTGTACGAAAATGTAAATAAAACTCGAAAAAACCAACGACTGATTGTCACTTTCCCGCCATTTTTTTTTTCTGTGGCCGGCCAGCTATTCAGCCTCATTAATGAAAAATTAGAAATTAATTGTAATCTTTTAAAAATAAAGTATTTTAAAGAAATAGTTGAACAAATAAATCACTTCAAATATAATATTATTTAATTAATACTTATCTTTAAGTTATTTCAATTTTATATCGCGCTGTGATTGACTGGCTGTATGAGAAATTGGAACATGGTTCAATAGAAATGTGAAGATAGAACTAGTTTTTTTTTTTAAATTTGACAGCTGTCAGTTGTAAAGTAAAACTCCCTAGGGATGAAAAGTATCACTTTCAGCCCGCTCCTCAGGCAACTTCAGACCTACTTTCAGAGTATGAGTAATGAAAATGCCTTTTTTGAAGATTGGCAATCCCATTCTCCTGTTCTGGGTAAAGCGAGACGGAGTGAAAAACTTTAACTGACTAAAACCCTAAAAGAACTAGGGATGTTCCTTCAATTACCCTTAACATTCCAGAACCGCGTAGCTAGAATGCAAGAGCTAAAAATTATGTGATTATTACTCAAGTCAAAAAAAAAAAAACTTCTAACATTTCGCAATTATTGTAAGCCTGTGTGAAATATACCTAATATATTGAATTTGAATTACTGCGAGATTAAGGGCAGCCCATAAAATTCAAAGTTTTCTAAGTTTTTGCATTTTGCAGGTTATTGTCTAATTTTACGTTGATTAAAATATGATTCACAACTGTAACACGTATTTATATGTATTTACGGAACTAAGCTGACCCGGCGAACTTAGTACCGCTTAACAGTCGATGAATGTACCTAGTATATCTTTCGATATAGTCAACCGATTGCGACGAAACAAAGCCTAAGTAATATATAAATTTACACACAATTTCAATGTAAAAAAGTTATCTACATCGATTTCGTACATTTTAAGTGATGCTCGCACAACTAAAAACTTCTGCAGATTTATTATATGTATAGATTATACCGAACCAAAGAAATCCTCAATACAACCCTCTCAGTTCAGCTTACCCTAATAAATTACTGTTTTAAGTAATAGCCAATCAATAGGTTCACTGACCAGCAAAACTGAAAAGCCTTCAGAAAATTTGAATTTAACCTTTCGAATATTGTAATTAGAGACACAATAGAAATATAATGAGAGAGCGAACGCCGGCATTGGCTTGGGGTTTAATAAATTAAGGGACTGTCTGGACACTTCTCCCGTAATTCATTAACCCCAAGTGAACCGGCGGCGTTCGCGATGTCATTGTCTTTCTATTGAGTCTTATTCGAAAGGTGGGCACCGATCAATCACTATACAGTTGCCAAAACGGATCTTGAGCGCTCGGCGTCAGAGTGGGGATCGCTTTGCGTATTCCATACATTGGCGAGCCAATCGTCTCCGTTGTTAGATACATGCAGAAACGCAGGGAACGAATTAGGAGTGAAGTCTATGACGCGTTGACGCGGCGAGCCAATCACTGACACTCCCCGCCCCGCGTCTCACTTCGCACCAACTAAAGAGACCGAATATTTGACTTTTGCGCAACCGCTCAAGATCCGTAATGGCAACTGTACCTACGCTTCGATCAAGTCGGAATCCAGAAGCCAAACCACGAGCTCTTAACGCGATTTATTTGACGACATAAACTGCACTGTTATAGAGATGGAGCTATTTAAGATGTATATCTCGATCCCTCTTTCTCGCTCGCACGCCTGACATTTTATCACGTCATGGTAAGGCCCCAGAGACATACATGTGAGTATGCAGTAGACAAGTTATCCATAAACGTCCAGTTCAGACCAATGAACCTTGAGACAACTTGAGACACGATTCATTTTACGAAATCTGAATGCTACACTCAAAAATCAAAATACTTTCTAACTACTCAATAACGAAACACGTTTATTTAATATTTTGAAGCAGTGACTTTAGGTCGCAAGCATACAAATTATATCTATGGTCGCAAGGTTAAAATGATTTTTAAATCAACATCGATGATTAAACGAAATTGTAAATAAATAGTTATGTATAAACACTTTCACACATTTCAAATATAAAATCAATCAATATCAAAATAATATATTCAAATTTATTAAAATGAATAACAGTTTAATAAATTTGAATATATTATTTTATTTTATAAATATATGACAACAATAAAATAATGAATAAATGTTTGTTTATGACCGATGTTAAATATTCAGCAGCTGATAAAAAAACTAAAGTATCGTAATCTTAAGTTTTAAGATAAAATAATGCGTTACTTATCGCATTGATAAATCTTTAATTAATAACTATGGTAAATCATATTAAATTTCACATTGTGTTTTGAATTATAAACTCTATCTATTAGGGTTTCAATAATATAATAAATAAAAAATAAATGAACGAGCGAATTCATTTTTATATTTTCTCACGACAACTTTAGCACAAAAAAAAAACTAAGTAAATATTTTTATGTAGCTTATATTGTCCCATTTTTGGGTAAAAAAAGCCAATTTAACCGCCCGTAAGTTACACATAAAAAAATAAACAAATAGATATTTAAAAAAAAATGTAGGTAAGTACTTACATTTAAAAATAAAGAGATCAGTCGAAACTAAACCAATAATATCAATGGATATTTTTTCGAAAGCGTTCGCGTTCGAAAATTGAAAGTTCAAATCTAGAGTAGTAACAGTAACAAGAACGCGTTCTTGCGTCGGACAGTCGCGGCCAACTGAAGTACCAGACGATATAACGCGTTTTCTCAACGACACGACACTGGCTGGATACAATCGTATTCGTCCGCTGATTGTACTGTCCGTCTCTCTATGGGGTTTTGTAATAATTCAATATGTGTATTATTATATTGTTATTTACATGATGATACATCCTCGTAAGGTTTTGTTCATGGTGTGATGCATTCTTCCTATAAGGCCGTTGACAAATAAGTAAATAGTATACCTGGTCTACTTATAATAGTCTCATCTTTAGCTATAATCATACTAGCTGGCCCAGTAAATGCCTAAGACATTAAGTCCTCCTCTGTACTTTTGTGTCGTACAAAGTATTTCATAAATAATACATAAATAAGTAAATATTGTTTTTTTAATTGACTCAAAAAAGAAAATAGCGTGTGAGAAGGGTACAAAATAGCCTTTGACCTCATATGACCTACTTTCAATATCTCGTTTCAGAGAATTTCAATAACAAACATTTACGAGATTTTCATACAACACTAGCTTTTGCCCGCGGCTTCGCCCGCGTGGCATTAGGTACTTAAGGAATCGGGATAAAAGGTAGCCAATGTTCTTTTCCATGTCAAAGGCTATATGCATGCCAAATTTCATCCAAATCCGTTCAGCCGTTTTTGCGTGATTATGTAACAAACATCCAAACATCTAAACATCCACACTTCCATTTATATTTTTTTATAAAATACATCAAACAAATCTCAAAGTTATAAGCTTGTTATGTCAGCAAAAATACAGTCACCGGGCCATCCAGGCGACTAAAGGGTGGTTTTACACTTACACCCAGCTTTTTGATAGCGTCTGTTACCCGCTATTTCCTGCCGTGACCTGTATTGTACTTAATGTCGGTGGTGTTCAACTTGTGACCTTTTTAAATATTTTTGGGAAAAAATATAACATGGTGTAAAAACTATTGGAATCCATTCAGTTACTGATTCCGAACCAGCGTTGGCAATGATTAAAACAAGTGATTTAAAACAAGTGATTTAAAACACATGTTTAAAACAGTGTTTAAAACCGTTTGAATTTAAACCATATTTTTTATTACTTGTTTAAAAACACAGATTAAAACAAGTTTTAAACATTGTATAAAACAATAAAAAAAAAACAATGTTTAAAACAATTTTTCATGGTGAATATAAATGCGTATAAACTGAAAACAAAATATTTAGGAGGCTAAATGGCTTGACATATACCCATTTAAGTCTATGCTATTGCTGTTATATTTTTGAACTTATATTAGCATTGTAATTAAATAAAACAATTTTTGTGCTAAGTAATTTATTTTATCAAACAACTGGGTGTTATACATTTTTACATAATTATTATAAACAAATCAATCAAAATGGTAACTTTTTTTAATAATAAACAACACGAGTTTTTATAAAATCAAAATTATATCAGTCAGGTCAGTACTTAAAAACTGTGACAAGTTTTGCAGCTTTCTCGGTACCCGAAAAGTCTCTTCCGCACCGGTGAAGTCCCGTAAGGAAAGTCCCTAATATTGACTGTCGAAAGAAATAATTCAATGGACTAATGGTTATTCTCCTTATGACATTATATGACAGCAAAAATTGCTATTAAGTACTACGCTAGAAATATGGATAGTACAGATCTAAATATGGAAGAAGAATTAATAATTCAATTTGATGGAACTTTATAATAAATGACCCAAAAAAAAAAAGATTGTGCATCAATGAACTGGTTTAAATATAAATATTGGTATTTCCCCTATTCAAAGGGTAGTTCATAAGAAATTTGTCCCCGATATAGTCGCGCTAGAAAAGTCCCTAAGCAGCCTTATTTAAAAATCAACATTAGTTAGAACATACAGGTGAATGTAAAGCGTTCAGTATTGAATAAAGATACGCAACATAAAATAAATGTTTATCAATTGATAGTTTTTGTAAATATTTAATTTAGTATAGCGAATTTGAAAAGATCTAGTCTGGAAATGAAAAATTATAGGTCAAATTAATTGAAATTGTGCCCATATCTAAAAAAAAAAAACAAAAAATCACTTGTTTAAAACAATTTGAACTGTTTGGTTTATAAAATTAAAAAAAAAAAAACATTTTTTTTTCCAACCCTGTTCCGAACAAACTATATTCAGGTTTTTAAATTGTGTGTGGAAATTATGAACTACGGTTCTAGGGAAATATAAGTTGGTAGCAATCGAACACACGTAGGTACTTTATATTCAAAACAAGTTATATTCTATCGAAACGTCTAGTTGACACTTCGCGTGACCCAAGGGCTGGCTTTTACCTCGGACAGAGGATAAGCATTGCCATACAGCGTGGCAATGCCGCCAGCCTTTTGGGCACATTACCAGTCGACAGCGATGTGGAAGAGTTTTTTGACGCCATATTTTAGTTTGATTTTAGTTAGTTGTAATTAGCGTAGGGTTTTATTATTATTATTTTTTTTTAATTTACTGTAATTATAGTTTTTAGTTGTGTATGTAATAAGTTAAATTGAATTAACAATAAATAAATTAATTAATTTGTAAAATAAAAAAAAAAAACAAGATCATAATAAGGTACATTTTTAATAACTAAATTACATGGTAGTTAAATACTGATTATAGCTTGAAGAAAAGCATGTGATCATATACCTAGTGACTCATAGTTCATGTTGCTGTTGACTCGTCATCACAATCAGAAGAATATCTACTGGGCTGGATCCTTTGACTATTGTCCACAAGTACATAAATGCTATATTCTTAACAATCAAAGATAAAATTCAAATAAATAAAACAATAATATCTGGATTATAATAATCAGAGCTGGCACCAGATTCTTTTTTTAAAGTTTGCTCATCACTTGGAACAGGAATTACTGCTGCACAGTGGGTACCTGGGTACATTCACAAACATGTAAACGCACATACAATTTCCGAAACGGATCTTGAGCGGTCGGCGTCAGAGTGGCGATCGCTTTGCGCATTCCATACATTGGCGAGCCAATCGTCTTCGTTGTTACGGGAACGAATTAGGAGTGACGTGACACTCCCCGCCCCCGCGTCTCACTTCGCACCACTAAAGAGACCGAATATTTGACTTCTGCGCAACTTGAAGCCAGCGCTCAAGATCCGTGACGGCATTGTACGTAAAGTTGTCAAAAAATAAAAGGCTCGTTTTGACATTTGTAATTTGACTACCTAGCGGCTTGTCCGGTGTAGTGTAACTACTACTACTACCCCGGACCCCTAATTATTATTTTATTGTTTCTTTCAGTTTCGTTCCATGTTACATTCTAGTCTTTCTCAAATATCAAAACATGCCCTTTACTTTTTAACGAGTTTAAGACACTCAGACCCTAAACAACTTCTGTAGGTGATACAAATTTGTTTCGTACAGGAATCAATTCTGCGACCCACAGATCAGCAACATACGAAGACATAAGAGTCTTTTTCAAGTTTTCTACCACCACTATCAACATTTCTCTAAACGCCTCCTCCCCTCCTTGCGTCGTGTTCCTCAATGGTGAGGGTTGTGACTAGTGTTGCCAGGCGTCCCGATTTGCGCGGGATGTCCCGATTTTTATGGGTCTGGGGACGCGTCTCGATTTACACCTGATCGGGACGCTAAATGTCCCGATAAATCAAAAACCCTGAAACTGAAAGAGCGACTGAAGAAGTCTGGGTTTTACTCAGTAAAAATTTGACACGTCCTCTCGTTCAACCCCAGAGGGAAAGAAATCACTGGATGATTTCCCATCTAAAAAAATCTTTATTAAAAAAAAAAATATTTGTCCCGATTTAAAACCCTAAATCCCGATTTGTTTTACCATCTGTCCCGATTTTTATACAAACAGACCTGGCAACACTAGTTGTGACCTCCTTGCTTCATTATGGCACAAAGGCCAAAAGGCCATGCCATAAAATTGGAAAAAAAAAAAAATCCTTGCTTCATTACTTTCATTTTTATGATGTATCTGAGTATCAAAATTCTTCTACTAAGTACTTATTTCTTACCTTAACCTCTAGTCACTCCAAACATCCATCTCAATATTCTCATCACCGCTATGTGCAACTATTTTTACCACCACCTAACATTATAATCCATACAGTACGATTCTTATCTTGGACTTATAGATTTTTAAGTCTTATCCCGGACAGCGGACTTCCAATCAAAATCAACTTGTTGCGACCCACGTATGATCCGTGGTTATTTTTCATAAGTGGTTTATAAACAAGTATGTCATTAATTATTAGGTTGTTTTTTTATAGCGTCTTTTTATAACGTAAATGTGAGAACAGAGTATTACACCACAGACTCATAGATTTCCTATTTCGGTACCTACACTTTTTTTTGACTGGCCTTCAGTCATCTCTTACGTATTAATATAGTAAAGTAAAAATCAATTATTTTTTTAAAGAGTTACCTTGTAGTTTTTATCGTTTTTTTCTAAAGGAAATAATCAATTGAATCCGTGCATTAGCTTCTGACGTTTTTTGTGTGCCTATGTAAGCCTGCGTGGAATAAAATATTAGAGGGCACGCCAGTGGCAACCAAGACAAGCAAAAAAGTGGCACGGCCGTAACATTATTTTCTCGAAACAGTTCAGGCCATTTTCGATCCCCTATAACATCTTTGTGTATAAAAGTAGAAGCCTGAATTTTCAGTAACCAAGCAGGCATTGTATAAATACCGTTTACAATACATTTTCAACCATTAGTTTAAGAACCCAGACCTAGATTGACTTGGCAATCGCATGTTTATCACAAGTAATACGTAAATAAGTATACGTAATTGATATATTAAATTAGATTGCTTAGTCCGATTGCCAAATCAATCTAGGTCATCAAGGTCCCTTAAGTACAGACTGAATAAATTAACCGACTAAGTATTACATTGATTTCACAACTTTTTTCGATAGAAGAACTGAGTTGCGTGCCTTGGTTTTTCTACAAGTAATATTTTTTACGGCATTATGAACTGTATTGGCGACCATTACACGGTCATGCAAGCGCCAATCAATTCCATCAATCATGAATGATAGTTTTCGTCAATCAGTACTAAAAAACGTCAATCACCGCATTAGACGGTAGGATTCTCGTCAATCAAAACTGTGACTGTGGCAAAACTGACAGCAAAACTTACCATGTAATGTTCGCCTATTGAATTGAAATTTTGTTTCGTTAATAAAAACCGGTACAATAAGAGGTAGCAACCTATAATGCAAGAGTAAACAGAAACGTAGCGTGCAATACCAACTGGCTCCTGCACAAAAAACCTGATTCTGTGTGAATGCAGACTTGGAGAACTATGTAGGACAAGTGCTTGCCGTGAATGTGTTAAGGGACCTTTCTACAAGCGTGAAGAATAAATTAAATGGTCAGAATGCGTCCGCAAGCACACACAGCGAGCCGTCTACTCAAATGATTAATAGAAACGGACTGCAAGCAATTTCAAAAATGTTACCTAGTAAAATAATGTTCCTTACTTACTGCACAAAAAAAGTGTTAACTTACTTACTTTTTTGTTTTATCACTTTTCTATGAATTAACTATATAGCTTTTGCCCGTGGCTTCGCTCCCGCTCTACCCTATTAAACTTACCTTACTCTACCGTACTTTACCTTATTCTACCCTACTCTAACCAACTCTACCCTACTCTTACCCTACTCTACCTACGCTGCTCTACCCTACTCTACCCTACACTACCCTACTCTACTCTACCCTACACTACCCTAATTATACTTTTTAGGGTACCGTAGTCAACTAGGAACCCTTATAGTTTCGCCATGTCTGTCTGTCTGTCTGTCTGTCTGTCCGTCTGTCTGTCTGTCTGTCTGTCCGTCTGTCCGTCCTCGCTTAATTTCTGTGATCGTTAGCACTAGAAAGCTGAAATTTGGTACCAATACGTATATCAATCACGCCGACAAAGTGGTAAAATAAAAATTGGAAAAAAATATTTTATTAGGGTAGCACCCCTATGTGTAAAGTGGGAAGTGATTTTTTTTTAATTTCAACCCTATCGTGTGATATATTGTTGGATAGGTATTTAAAAATGAAAAGGGGTTTAGTAAAATAATTTTTTAATAATGTCAATAATTTCGGAAATGGTCACTCCAAAAGTAAAAAACAATGTGTGTGTGTCCCCTCTAACTTTTGAACCATAAGTTTAGAAAATATGAAAAAAATCTGAAAAGTAGAACTTTATAAGGACTTTCTAGGAAAATCATTTTGAACTTGGTGGAAAGAACAGTTTTGGTACAAAAAAGACAAAAAGGTTCTACAAAATAATTTCTGGACTAAGTTTGTAGTATAATCGTATATGCAAGCATTTTTTTAAACTCATAAGTGGGTACACTTATTATGACGGACGGGAAACTACGGAACCCTACACTGAGCGTGGCCCAACACGCTCTTGGCCGGTTTTTTTTAACCGTGAGAACCTTCTCCTCACAATAACAAACACAAGAATAAAAGAATTAGCGAAATCGGTTCAGTTTACAACACATTTAGCGATTCATTTTTTTTTATATTATAGACAGTCCTTTTAGCTAAGCTGTCAAACGATAACGCCATCTTAACTTAACAGACCAGAACCTGCATAATTCATTTCATAGTGAAATTTTAATTAGAGATGGCGTTGTATTCGATTTTTTTTTTCATGAGTTTTTGCATATTTTCTCACCGTTTAAACCTTCCCTGGACTTCCACGAATATTTTAAAGACTAAAATTAGACAAATCGGTTCAGCCGTTCTCGAGTTATAACGAGACTAACAGAATTGCATTTCATTTACATTTACTTAAATAGATAGATACAGGTCGCGCGATGAATCAAGATCGCTCGGCAAAAGTGGAAGGGGCATGCGCAGTATTCAATTCTACGGCCTATTTGGCGACGTACGGGCGGGTGTGCGCCATCGGCGACACGTCATTGGTAGATAGAGTCGCTCTTCAATTCCCGCGTTGCGTTCTCGCCTCTCATTGGATACTGTTGTACTTGGGTACTGTTGCGTACAGCTTGTGTTATCGTAATAGTAATACGTAATCTTAAAAAAAAATGGTTAAAAATAAAGTTTTAAAACGGCTAGCCAGAAAATGGTTTACGACGTGAATTATTACGTTAAAGAAAGAAACTAACGAAATTATTTTTTTTAATTTTATGTTTTATTTTAATATTTTTAATTTTTTGAATTTACCTACTTACAAGATAAATTACAATCAAAAACTAGTGTTATTATAAGTTATGTTACTAAGGTTCAAACATACGAAATTATAAATAAAATCCTAACATACTAAGAATTTCTCTGCGCAATTGTACACATGCGCCGATTGCCCCCACTACTTTCACCGAGCGATCTTGATTCACCGCGCGACCTGTAGATAGATATCGGTAGGAGGCTCATACCTGAGTGGTTTTTTGTTACGAATCTGTTACATGTGTGGCTAAGGACAAAGTACGATTTCGTATCTCACGAAAACTTAATTTGAACAGACTGCAATTCCCCTTGCTCCGAAGCTATCCTTGACCGTGGCAAATAAAATTGCATAAGCGGCCTCGAAGTAGCAATCGAAACCAGCACCTCCAATCTTCATGCAAGAACCGGTATTGTAAAGATTGTGCCCTTGAAAAACATTGTAAGGGGTTTTGATTGCATTTAACCATTAAAAAGCACTTGTCAAGTAAGTGTCTACATTTACTTAAAAGTAGGTAGGTAGGTACCTACAATAAATTGTAATCACACCAATATTATAAAGACGAAAGTTTGTGATTGTGTATATTTTTATTTATTACTGGCTTTTGCCCGCTGCTTCTAACTATACGCAGCTAACTATAGGTGAAAAAATTTTAACAATCGGACCAGTAGGTATCTACTTTCATAAAACGTATGATATTAGCATGTATAATACGAGTACAATCCTTTCTTCTCCAATGTCCATTAAAGCTAAACAATTGTTTAAATTAGCCATAAGGTAGATTGTAAGTTTTTGTGTTTTCTGTGGTCGAAGCGACAAAGCCCTTTAATCAAATAAAAAAAAACCGGCCAAGAGCGTGTCGGGCCACGATCAGTGTAGGGTTCCGTAGTTTCCCGTCTTTCACAATAAGTGTACCCACTTATGAGTTTAAAAAAATGCTTGCATATACGATTAACTTAGTCCAAAAATTATTTTGTACAACCTTTTTGTCTTTTTTGTACAAAAACTGTTCTTTCCATCAAATTCAAAATGATTTTCCTAGAAAGTCCTTATAAAGTTCTACTTTTCAGATTTTTTTCATATTTTCTAAACTTATGGTTCAAAAGTTAGAGGGGGAGACACATTGTTTTTTACTTTTGGAGCGATTATTTCCGAAATTATTGACATTATCAAAAAATGATTTCAGTAAACCCGTATTCATTTTTAAATACCTATCCAACAATATATCACACGTTAGGGTTGAAATTTAAAAAAAAATCACTTCCCACTTTACATATACCCTAATAAAACATTTTTTTTCCATTTTTTATTTTACTACTTTGTCGGCGTGATTGATATACATATTGGTACCAAATTTCAGCTTCCTAGTGTTAACGTTCTCAGAGATTAAGCGAACACGGACAGACAGACAGACGGACAGACAGACATGGCGAAACTATAAGGGTTCCTAGTGACTACGGAACCCTAAAAAAAAGTACTTTCAGAGACTACCTCCTACAAACATAAAACAAACTTTACCTCTTTATAGCGATCATTACATGGTCATGCAAGCGTCAATAAATTCCATCAATCATGAATGATGGTGAATGATGGTTTTTGACGAAATCTTTTATCTATAGGCAACGCATCAAGGTTTTGACTGTGGCAAAACTGACAGCAAAACCTACCGTGTAATGTTTGCCTATAGTATCAATCAGTGTAGATTTCTTCACGCTCGAACGGCTGAACGGATTTGGATGAAATACGGATAGACCATGTCCTGGAATAGCACATAGGATATTATTTTTATATTCCGAGAATATACACCCCCTACTTTTTAATTAGTACACAAAAAAATGGGGCTCTATCTTTACCCGTCAATGATCATATTTTTGTAGTCAAAAGTAGAAACAACCGAAATCCTAAAATTTACCACGAAAAAGTAAATTCATCATAGAATCAATTAAACATAACAATTGCTAGTAGAAAATACTGTGGGCAGTGTTTTTCCTTAATAATTGTCACTTACCTATTCATTCATGAATCAGTAGCCTGCACAATATTTCCATAAATTGAGTGACATTTTGGGACATAAACCAACGCTAATAACTTTGCTGTTTATGAATATTATTTATTGAGATTTTACTTATAAAATAACAAGGGCTTTTCTTAAAAGCCCATTAAGTTTGTGCACTAATTAAAAAAATGTGGTGTATTCCTTGGGGACAATTTTCTACAGTTGCCATCACGGATCTTGAGCGGTTGCGCAGAAGTCAAGTATTCGGTCTCTTTAATGGTGCGAAGTGAGACGCGGGGGCGGGGAATATCAGTGATTGGCTCGCCGCGCCATCGCGTCATAGACGTCACTCCTAATTCGTTCCCTGCGTTGCTGCATGTGTCTAACAATGAAGACGATTGGCTCGAATGGCTCGCCAATGTATGGAATGCGCAAAGCGATCCCCACTCTGACGCCGAGCGCTCAAGATCCGTTTTGGCAACTGTACTTTCACGCGTGTAAAGTCGCTGGCAGCAGCTGGCATTGTATAAAAAACAATTGTAGGTTTGTGATTATTAATTGTAATCACTATAAGTAATGTTAGTTACTTATACCTAATCGTTTTATTAAATCTCCCTTACTTGTTCTGCTCATATAACTAGCTTTTGCGAGCGGCTTATGTCTTAAACACCGCTAAATTTTAATCGTTTTAATCCCGTGGAGGGTCGATCCGGTACATGAAACACTATCGATTTGTAAAGATAAAATTTAAAAATAAAGTACCTTTTTTTCAAAACTCGTATTAATTTACGCATGTACGAAATTAATTTCTTTAGGAAAACGTCAGCTGAGCGAGTCCAATGACTTTTATGGAGTAGTTGGCGTTGCGTACAAACTACCTCTACGGGATTAAAACGATTAAAATTTAGCGGTGTATAAATAAACTTTTAATGAAAACAAAATGTTGTAGCATAACAAAAATTCTGTAACCTTTTGATAAATTGATTCTTGCACAAGAATATAAATGAAACAAAGCTGGGTATGCGTACGAAACATAGCTGGGTAATTCACTGTCTGTAAAATTCGTTGAGAAGGGTACTTGAAATACCTGTTAAAAGGACTGGCTTTTAAAACCTGAAAAAACCCTTGAGATTGATACATAGGTAGGTACCTACTAGTCTTTGTTCACTTAGGTTTTTATCACAAGCTTGCATCGATATCGCATACTGGTTCTTTACATACGATATCGAAGCAAGCTGGTAATGATCGTTAACATCGCTGAGGGTAGTTATAGTTAAGTATATTATGTACCAACTAATTCTAACTTATTAAACAATTGTTGCAAAATAATTCGATAATCCATTATAGATAAGTAATTATCGATAAATAATTGTCTGGATTTTTCAAGTTCTTTCGCATTTTTCAGATAATTATTTAAAGATAATTAGGCCTGTACACACCATGTTTTTTAAACGCGCCGTTGACGTGCGTTTTAGAAACGAGCGTCGACGGCGCGCTTTTACCCTATTATAGGTTTATAGACTGCGTCTGACTCGCTAAAAAATAATGATGATTTTAGTAAACCCCTATTCATTTTTAAATACCTATCCAACAATATATCACACGTTAGGGTAGAAATTAAAAAAAAAAAGACTTTCCACTTTACATATAGGGGGGCTACCCTAATAAAACATTTTTTCCAATTTTTATTTTACCACTTTGTCGGCGTGATTGATATACATATTGGTACCAAATTGCAGCTTTCTAGTGCTAACGGTCACAGAGATTAAGCGAGGACGGACAGACAGACAGACATGGCGAAACTATAAGGGTTCCTAGTTGACTACGGAACCCTAAAAAACGTCGTATGCAATGCACAGGCCTTAAGGTAGAATATACTGGTAATTTTCCATTAAAACAATTCAAGACATCAAAGATATTATGGTAGGTAGAACCTACCAGTTACTTGCCAAACGTCCTTATCCTAAAATACATCATCGTGGAAGAAACCTTTTCGCAAACAAGTTCGGATAGTGGTAGGTAGGTTTTTTTTTTTTTCGATGGGAAATATCATCTTATGACAACCCCCGCTCTTGGGCGGAGCGGGAGATAGTGTCAGACTCTTACTGACTAAAAAACCCATCCCGTTCCTTCAAGCCTTCATACCGGGGCTCGAGCGCCCTTTCGGATTACCCTGGCCCCAGTAGGCTTCGACCCGGCTGGGCCCCTGCTGTTGCTGACAACTCCTTGAGGCGCGCGGGAACAGCGCGCGCCGTCGACGACTTGGGCTTGGTCCGGACGGTTACCGGACGGCCGGACAGCGAGCTACCCATTACACTGTCCGCAAGCCCGCGCCTACGGTGGCCGGAAATCGGGATCGGAATCCCGGCGGCGGCGAGAGTGCCGTTGCCTGATGCGGTCGGCCTCCTCCTTAGCGAGCATTACTGCTTCGCAGAAGTCGGCGACCGCCTGCCACTCCTCCTCGCTCCGGACCATGGCCTCGACCAAGGCCCGGCGCGAGAGGTCTCCGCCGCCGATCACCCCCACGAGGGCACGGCGATGCTCCGCCCAAGCAGGGCACACCGCGATTGTGTGCTCCACCGTGTCCTCCGGGCGTTCCGCACAGTGGCGACACCCGGGCGTCACTTCCGCTTTAATTCGGAACAGGAACCTCCCGAACTTGCCATTTCCGGTGAGAGTGGTAGGTAGGTCAATTCAATTCAATTCTTTATTGCTATAACACAGGGGTGGCCAACTTGATTAGACCCAAGATATCCTGTTTACTATTGAAACCCTGTGCGATCTACCAATTACATACTTATTGAAAACTTAAATGAAACAACATAGTTCAGTACCTACACAATCATGTAGTCTTTTGGTATTTTATTACCTACGAGAGAAAATGTAAATGTGAAAATTATTCTTAGTACCTAACTAGGTACTTATTTACCTTTAGGTATATTAGTGTGAGTATTGCGTCTGAGCATCTTCCACTAGTTTAGCATACTCAGGTTTGTAGTTGGAAATTGCCAACCTGTAAGAATCCAATAAGAACGATGATTATTTCTTGTTTGCTTTAAGTAGGAAAATGCTGACTCACATAAATAAATATGTTGAACCAAAACACGAATGAAGTTGTTCAACACAAAACTTCAAATTTGGATATTTTTCGTTGGAAACCAATGCCCAGAAATCTTGACCTGAGGATGTCCTTGCTTTTAAAAATATATCGCAGCGCAGAATTTCGTTTTGTAACATCATTTGCTCAATTCATAGATATCACTATGATCAATGGAATCATTAAACGGATAACTGATGAATTACTAAAAACTTCTCAATTTTTTTGAAATCGCTATAGTAAATTCCGAAGTCTGCTACCACTGCCCTAACGTATTTATATTTTTTGCCTTGCCACGATCTACTGGACTAACAGTCGCGATCGACCTGTTGGCCACCCTTGCTATAAACACATGTGTTACATAAGATCTTAAAAAATAGTTAAATAAGTGCACATGGACACTGTCGGTCAGATCTCGTGCGCAATCAACTTTTTTTGGACTGATTCGTTTTGATGATGTTGTTATTTTTTAACCTACTGACGTCAATGGACAAACCCGGCTGGGAAAAAGTTTCTTTCGTCTTAACTTCGCTGTTTATAATAATATTTAATAGTTTAATAATTATATAGTAATAGTTAAATAATTTAATAGTTTATAAAAGAACCTTTCAAATACCGTCAATTAGAGACACAAGACTCAATAGAAAGACAATGACGGCGCGAACGCCGGTGTTCTTTTGGGGTATAATGAATTAATATTAGACTAGTTTCTGACAGTACCTAGTTGCACCCCCGTGGAAGTTGAAATAACTCATAAAGGAATATATTCCCAGGAAAAAAATAATCTATAGATATACTTATTACCTACTTTCCACTTGCCACACGAATAAGCCATGTAGGTGATGATGAACATGATTTATTCAGTTAAAACGCGAAGAGATAGCAAACGGACAGACTGAAGTTACCTTTTCATTTATAAAATACTAGCTTTTGCTCGCGGTACTTAAGGTACTTAAGGTATCGGGATAAAATGTAGCCTATGTTCTTTTCCATGTCAAAGGCTATATGCATGCCAAATCCTTTCATCCAAATCCGTTCAGCCGTTTTTGCGTGATTAAGAAACAAACATACAAACATCCAAACATCCACACTTTCACATTTATAATATTAGGATGGGCGGGCGCATCAGACGTTTACTGACAAAAACCACACATAATAAGGTCCTTCAGTTGCCCTAGCGTTCTAGGCGTATCATGTTCAGAAGTTTTGTTTAAAAAAATGGATAGTTTTGATCATAGATATCCGTTTTTGACGTACTCGTATTTCTGTGCAGTTTATTGTTGTTCTATTGACGAACATATAAGATTACCCGCGTGCTATGAGGACTCTACAGGCAGTGAATGTTGTCAGGGACTGAATTCGTTGAAATCCCTTGAAGAAACAAAAAAAATAGTTCCGTGATTATGAATATACCCACTAGAACGCTGTCGTGTATCATCGATGAAGACCAGAAACTTAGTGTTTATCGATGATTTAGGTACTGGTCACATCTTATACGAGTCGCGTAAATTAAAGAGAGTGGAAACATTAAAATGTTTCCTTGTTTGTTACGCTGCTTGCTTATAAAAAACTCTGAGGCAAATGATATCTGTTACAATCGAGGAACATTGCAAGCTAAAGGATCGGTGTACATAGCTACAAAGAAACCTCTCAACTGGTTGGCAGAGTCCTGCGTGGTCATCATGCGGCATCAGTAACGGTTTGGGGATAGTTCTATCACGGAGTGACCAAAGTATTTTTTTTTGTGAAAACAGAGCCGACAATTTTATTGTACATCCATACTGTTCATACGAAGACATGGTGTAAAATACTTAGTAGCCAAGCCAAAAATATTAACAAAAAGAAATTAGAGGCTGTATACAACGTTTTACTCATGCCTAAAAAAGTAAAGTCACGATCCCAGCGTTCCGAATTGCGTCAAAAGCGATAATATCGCGAATCCGATCAACACGGAACGTCACAATTACACTTCTGGACACATCTATTGGCCCACCTTGTATTTTCAGTTTCGTTTGGTCCTAGCTAAAATTTTATATTAGGTCGAGCAAAAAGTTTTTGTGCAGTTTTGAACCTGGCACATTCACAATTTCATTCAATAGTCTTTTTTTGAATTTCGAACACAGAATTTAAAGAAACAAAAGACAATTTGGAGCCTGTTTGTTGATATCAAACAATCGAATACTAAGAAAACTTGGTTTTATTGGTTTACTTGGATTTAATTCTTGAAAAAGTGATTGATATCTTTGGTTTTGCAACAAACATTACTTATTCTTAACATTAAGGTGAGGTTCTATCAATAATCTATGGATACTTCACCTGAAGTCGCCGCCCAAGCTGTGGCACTTATTCAGGCCGGACACAGCCAAAGAAACGTGAGTGCTCAACTTAATTTAAGTCGATCTGCGGTCCGAAATGTTTATCGGAGGTACCTAGAGACTGGCGGCTTAGTTCGTCGCCAAGGAAGGCCACGATCTCGGGTCACAACTGAAAGGCAGGAACGATTCATCGTGACGACCAGCTTGAGAAATCGTCACCTTACCTCCATTGAGATACAAAACCAACTTCGCGACTTCCACGGAGTATCTGTGAGCGCTCGAACTGTTCGGAGAAGGTTAAAAGAACGCGATATGGTACCACACAAGCCAGCTAATGGGCCCAAACTAACGCGAGCCCACCGAACAGCGCGACTTCATTTCGCACGCAGTGATTTAAATTGGACACAGCAAGATTGGAGCCGTGTACTCTTTTCTGATGAGTCTAAAATTGTGTTACATGGCAATGATGGAAGGAAGAAGGTCTACCGACGTAAGGGAGAGCGTTTTGCACAATGCTGCTTTGAAGAGAGGGTTGCTTATGGCGGTGGCTCATGGACTGTCTGGGGCGGTATATCCGCGAGCGGCAAAACTCAACTTGAGGTTGATACAGGACCACGGCTGCCAACATTAAATGCTGAAAGGTACATTCGTGAGTGCTTAGAACCTCACGTGATACCATACGCGGACTATGTGGGCCCAAATTTTCTTTTTATGCATGATAATGCAAGAGCCCATGCGGCCGGCATCGTCAGGGAATATCTTCGGGATGTGAACATCACAGTTATGGACTGGCCAGCCAGAAGCCCAGACATGAACCCCATTGAGCACATGTGGGACGAGCTAAAAAGACGTGTTAGGGCTCGTCAGCCAGTTGCCCAGACGATGCAGGAGTTGAAAACTGCCATAGAAGAGGAATGGGAGATGATCCCTCAAAATTTCATAGAGCGGTTGATAAACTCTATGCCTAATCGTATGAGAGCTGTGGTAGATGCCCATGGAGGCAACACGCGTTATTAAATTAAACCTTTATTTGATAAAACATGTTTTTTATTCAAAAATCAATTGCCTTTAACAAGGCGCATATCCGACTTGTTAGGCGTAGCTCCATGTCGTATGGTATTCTGAATTCAAATTTAAAACAATACGATCGAAAAAGATGGTAAAATGTATCAGGTTTAAAACTGCATCAACAGTTTTTGTTCAATCTAGCAATCATATTTCGGTAGGGGCCATCGAAACCTAAACTCTAAGGTGGGCCAATAGATGTGTCCAGAAGTGTATTACTCAATAGCCCTTACGCTTAGTTGACACTTCGCGTGACCCAAGGGCTGGTTTTTACCTCGGTCAGAGATTAAGCATTGCCATTCAACGTGGCAATGCCGCCAACCTTTTGGGCACATTTCCAGTCGACAGCGATGCGAAGGAGTTTTATGACGCCATATTTTAGTAGGGAATAGCCTTTAGTGTGTATAGTTAGGTTAAGCATATATATTTTTTTTCTATTATTTAACTTTAATAAGTATATATTTTATAGCCAACTATTTTTGGTCGAATTCGCGACATAATCGCTTTTGACGCATTCGGAATGCAGGGTATTTGCTGTCAATCTGTCACATTTCACTTGTCAGTGTCAAATGCAGTCAAATGTGCGCAAGTTATGTTGTGCACAAAAATATTGTTTTAATTGTTTTTCCATCCACGTTTATCTCAGATATTTGTTTTGTTACTTAATAACGTTATATAAAGATGTTCGGTATCCGTTTCAGACAGTTATATCGTACCTGTGATAAGGTTATCATTCGAAGCGTAAGAAGTCGGAGGTTAGACACCAGGAAACCTAACCCTGGTTTAGACAGACAGATAAAAGCCTTCGAAGCCGATGGTTTAAGAGTAAAAGATGAAAATCTTGAAGAATTCGTCGAACAGTCTGAAAGTGATTTTTACAATGTGAGTAGCACAAGCATTTTGTACTGTACTACTTTCATTCCACAATTATGGCATTATAAAATGAAAGTAGATTTCTCAATATAGCCTATATTGAGAAACCTACTTTAGACTTATCCCTTTAGGGGGCTATTTTAGGAAAATCGTCTTAGTGCTCCCCTACATCATAAAAGGACACTGCAAAATTTTACTCTCCAAGTCTCAGTACCTAGTTTCTGTGTTATGTCAGTCAGTCAGTTTCTCCTTTTAAATATAAATATAGTCTGTCTAATAAGTCAACCGACTTGGGAATTTTGCATAATATTTAATCATTTAAAAAATACTTATATTAGATACTTTTCATAAAGATGTTCGTTATCCGTTTCAGGCAGTTATATCGTACCTGTGATAAGGTTATCATTCGAAACGTAAGAAGTCGGAGGTTAGACACCAGGAAACCTAACCCCATTTGATTAGGGGGAAAGCAAAAGAAAAGATGGATAGATTGCGTGAAGAATGATATGAAAGAAAAGGAAGTTAGTGATAGTATGACGAGTGACAGGGTAGAATGGAAGAAAAAAACGTATTACGCCGACCCCAAATAAGATGGGATAAGGGCAGGAAGAAGAAGAAGACTTTTCATAAGGTTCTTCTGTTAGTAAACATTGATCTCTATCTCTTAACCAACCTTGATTATTGAACCAGTGTTGACTACATCAGATTTCATTAAATCCTAATAATTACCAAAGTTGTTTAACTTATTAGACAGACTCTAGATGTCTTCTTTACGTTTTTTATTTTTATTTCAAAGATGCATCTCTTTTGGTAAGACATGCTTCTTAACAACCTCAATTTCACAGGTTGGAGAAGCTTACAATGAACACCAAAATGAGACTTTGATTGGTAAATATGAGCTGCGCCACCGCATCATTAAAGAGAAGTACTTCAAAGAAAACATGCCCAACCTTTTGACGTGGAGTGAGAAGGAGCAAATCCGACACTTGGCAAGCGGTGAACCTGATGAGTGGACCCCTGAGAAGATAGCAGAGAGCTTTCCTATTACTGAAGAAGTGGCCAAGGTAAGGAACCATTTGTTATATAATATTGGTAATTTCCATGTAGGGTGCATTTTATTTGGTGTTAGTAATGCTTCACTAACTTGAAGAGACATGCTTGTCTTCTCTTGAAGTGCCCTTACACATTCCAGTATCTTCTTTTACATTTTGTCGTTTCATCAATTTCCCTTCTTTTAAGACATCAAACATTCCTCTATAATTGACTACAATAACATCTAATTACTGTAGTAACTGTGCTTCCGAATAGCAATTTATATATTAAAATGTTATCTATTTTCCTATTATGGTTAATTTTATTTTTATTTTTTTAGAGACTTCTTAAATTCCCTTGGAAGCCAGCTACAGAGCAGCGCATTGCACGTCATGATGCTTCAGTCATGAGAAACTGGAAGGAGCTAAAAGAGGGATCATTAGACATACCACCAAAACTCAGAAATCATTTTCTGAAATTCTCTAACAGAACTATTCCCCCATTGAACCAGAAGTCTGTAAAAATTGACATCACGCCTGAACAAGATCTAGGTGAGTTTGAGCAGATTGTGAGAAAGTGTGCAGCTAAAGAAAGCACCAACAACTCTACTGAAAAACAAAGTACGAAACTTGCTCTGCCAAGTCCACACTCTTCAAAACCACAGGACAAAAAGTTCAGAGAAAAAAAAGACCCAAAACTAATAACTTTAGATGAACTTACTTCTAAAATAAAGAACCGTTTAGATAAAGGTAGTGAAGTGGACATAAATGACAAAATTATTATAAATTCTACACAAACCCCGAATCAATCAATTACCGAAAGGGTGCAGGCAGAAATGGAGACATTCTATGAAACTCATAAAGAAAAAGGAGTAATAGAATATACAAAAAAATCTGAAGATCCTAATGAAATAATGAACTATCCAGAGAGAATAAGGATTCCAAAGAAAGCATATAAGAAAGGTGCAACATACAAAGTGAATGATTGCTATTATGATCACGATGGCAAATTCTTGTATAGAGTTTTAGGCATGTCACAGTAAGCATTGTTACTATATGTAGATGATAAATAAAACAATTGATATTGAAGCCTTATATATTTTTTTTATAAAAATTATATGCATTTTATTACACTTGTCAAAATAAAATAATCTTTATTCAGTAACAGAACTCCAGCAAGTTAATTGCATTTCTTTTATGACTGTAGCTTTGAATATACATAGTTAAATTTCAATTTTACTTATGATGAATATTTTACAACTTCAAATACCTATGTGGCTTCATTGTACAATTTTATGGAACTAACAATATGGCTTGTACATGATCACTAGGTGTACATTCAATTCATAGGTGTTTTAACATGAAATATACTTGTTTTATAACAATATAAAAGATTGGATACAGAAAATTAATAAGCCAAGTTCGAGGATATACATTTTTACAGAATTGTAGATTCAAATAAATAACGAATCGCTAGAATTTGATCGAAAATTAGTTTCATGACTTTCTTTTGTTTTCTAGAAGCTAATGTTAGTTTCAATAAATAGTGTTGCATATTATTTTGAACACAATAATATGAAATATTTTGTTAGTATCCTGAGTATTTGTGAGTTGCAGTATAGATTAACTGCCAAGTAAAATGAACCATGTGGGTTTATGTAAAGTCACGGAATTGATTTGTTACCACTTGAGAACATCTCCTAAACTGAAGCTTAACTAAGGTTTAAACTATGTAATCGTTGCATACCAAAATAAAGGTTCAATTTTAAGGTGATAAACGATTCATTTCCCTGACTGTACATACGTGTTACATTCAATTTTTTCTTAGTGTTACATTCCACTATAGATTGGTGCTTTTAATACAGTAAAGTAACAATATGTCGAGTCGAGCTACTTTTCACTAAAGGCGTACAATGCTACTCAGAACTGATTGCAGTCACAATAAGATCAAATAATATTGTATGGTAAGTAATACAAATAAATGAATATGATTTCATCATATACCAACTAACTATATTGACACTTTCATGAATACTTTTGAATTTTGGCAGTCACATTATTTAGTGTCTCTGAAATAATGTTATCTGATATCACAAAAGTTGCTATGTGTACAAAATCTTGTTGCTATTTCACAATTCCTATAGATTAGATACTAGTATGGTGTTATGTTAATCACACAGGGTGCTTGGGACATAAATAATGTGACTATGTTAACACACACACTCTTCATACAATTCGTTTACGAACTCAACCGTCAATGCACTGGCATCACATAATTAAGCACATAACATACCGCCCTCAGTGGCCTTACACCTACTCTATACAACAACTCTATGTACATACGTTATTACGGTCACCGTCCCGAATACTTAACTTAGCACCCACGATCCTAGACTAATGGATATGCCGAAACGTGAATTTATTACATAGATTGCTTATGAGTGAATGATTCTTCAAAATATACTTTGGGGCAATATTCATGGAGACTTAGGCCACAATATCCACACGAGTCCGCCTATCTTACAGTCCAGTACCCCTAGCCAAGTTGGTACTCTGCAATAGTTAACGCTAGTAGAAAGCTTCAAATGTACGGGAATGATGTCATCTCAACGCTCAGTCAAGTGGTCAGAACAAAAGAATTGGCGGCAAGGTCAACTCGAAGCGTTCGACGCAAGCGAAACGGTTGTAACTTGGCTAGAGGGACTAACATTACGGTTAACAATTCTACTAATAGATTCATCATTTATTATAATAGTTTTAATGCTGAATCAAGCGTACCTTGATCCCGTTTGGACGGGCTTGTAAAACTCGTCAAGTTCCGGTTTTGTCGTCATCATACACAATGTAATGCTTCGATAAACTATATCGTTCTAAAATAAAATGGACGGTACTCCCTATTAGTGTTGTATATAGAACGAAACGCTCAAAACTAAACTACAAAAAATAATAACTCTTTCAACAATACAATTCTATTCATTATACATATAAGTTTTTTATACTGGTTTAATTATAAATAATAATATAATGTATGTTAATAAACATACAAGGGATTCGGAACTCGTACTTGAGTAGCCCCACCGTAAATAAAAGCATTGCAAGCTGGAGTTGACGCAGTGGCGGCCTTAGCTGATGCGAGGCCCCCAGCGGCCCGGCTACAGTTCTTTACGAGGCTCCCGGCGGTAGTTCTACGCGAGGCCCCGATTGCAGATCTATGCGAGGCCCTAGTACTTTATGCAAGGTATGTGAATCTTAAGTACATATGTATTTCTTCTGATAAATTCGAGAAATGCAAAGTAATAACTAAAAAAAAACTAGGTTGTTTCAATATATTCGCCGAGATGTGAAAGTACCATTCTGGATTAAGAAAATCTACCACAAAAAATATTCGTTTGGCCATTCATATAAAATATAGAAAATGTTTGATGCACGAGCGAGCCAAGCTAGCTCGAAAATATAAACAAAATCTTTATCTGAAATCAGCATCAAAATTGGTCACTATAAGACTGCCTGACCACCGGAGTGGAGAAACAGGGAAATATAGCGGAGAATCCTATTGGTTACAACAGGATTGCACAAAATCTCCTCTCCTCTTCAGTGGACACGGAGTACGAACTTGTTTAAAAATTCATACTAAACCGGGAAGCGGAGCGAGGCAACAGAGCGGGGAAGCGGAGAGGAGAAATGAGTGCGGACGATATTACAAAACTATAGCTACCTAAACAGTCCTGCAATTCCGCTCCGCATTACTCGTTTGCTCCGCTCTGCTTTGGTAGACAGGCAGCCTAAGAAGCAGCAATTTGCATTTCAAATATTTTTTTGAAGAAGATGGGAAGCATGATTGGATATCTCGCTCGAAGACGTCATGTCAGTTTACCTTTTTTTATTATTATTTGACAGTTTACCCTTCCAATAAAAAAAATCTAACTTTATTTTGAAAGGATTTGTATAGTTTTCAATTTTCGATTATGGTTACAGTTATTTTTGGATAGAAATAATAACCAAAAATGAGTTAACCGCTTATATTCGATGACTCTTATCATTATAACTATACCGTGAAATAATCCAAATTTAGTTATTTTACTAATCAGTACATATTTGCAAGTAAAAAGTTTAAAATATTTAGCTCTTTGAATTGAGGTGCGAGGCCCCGGACGACTGCCTTGCTCACTAACCCCTGAGGCCGCCACTGAGTTTATGTTTACATGAATTCATAGAAATGGTGCATATAGTGCAGCCATGCGTCATACGCTTCAAAATTACACGAATATTGCTGCGCGATAATGACCCTTATCGCTTTTTAGACTCCATACAAGACCAGCGAGCCAAGGATGAATTTCACTTCAATATCTCCAGATGACAAATTGACATGCAAATATCGTTAAAACCTCCTTCCTATAAACTGAACTGTTATAATAGAGCCAACTCTAGATGGTTCGCCTCGTTGCATCTCCACGTGCAAATTGTGCATGCGTGCAAGGACTGTTGCCTCTAGATTCTACGGTGTTAGGCCAGCAAGGAGGCCCGCTGCTTCGCGGAAAACCGCACGGTATCCTCCCACCATCCGGATGGCCATGATCCAATCAGTATACGTCTTGTCTGCTTTAAAAACTCTATGCTTCAATTTAATTAAAACTGGTCGTGTATGGTAGTAAGAGTCAAGTCTTTGCGCCATTTATCAAAACGCCTGCACTATAATCATTCATCTCATATCTCTAAGCTAAATTATGTTCGCGAGAGGTCTCTAATCAATGCAGGCTTGACAATCGACAGCGTCCGGCTGTCACATCGAGTTTTAAAAAGCGTTTTTGTATAGCGCTATCTCTGTCACTCATACTGTCTCTTTCTAAATCTCGATGTGGGTAGTCGAGTAAGGTGTGGCTACTCGTCGACGACGAGGCGCAGTCGCTTGAAGTAGTGTCGGCAGCAGACGGCGGTGGCGGAGGGCGGCAGGTCCTGCGGGCGCGCGTCGCCGCCGAGCTGCTCGAGCGCGCGCGTGTACTCGCGCTGCAGCGCCATCAGGTCGATGTTGTGCTCGCCCAGCGCGGCCATCGCCAGGAATAGGATGTCTCTGTGGACGGGAACATTGTTTGACTATCTGTTTTGATTCTCTTACAACGGGGAACGTATTTCAGTTTGGAATTAAACAGCGTCTAAAAAATAACAATAATATTTATTTATGGATAATTCCAAAAAATAGTAGGCAAGTTGTCCTCTTGAGAGATAGGTAACAAACCCGCAATATATTGCGAGCAGATCATTTCAAATACAATAAATCTCATTCAAATTTGCCATGTATGTTAAAACGTCACTGCTGAGCATAAGCTTTTTTCAAGTGTCGCCACACGACACGACCGATCCTGTGCGTCTCACAACCATCGGATACTATGTATTTATGTGGCTTATTGAGAAATCGCATCAATCGAGTCAGCCTTCTCGGCAAAGTTCGCAGAAGTAGTCAATGATACAATAAAATTCACAGCTCCATTTTACAGAGATCGAGTCTGTATCAATGATACCACCCACATATTTGTCCAGTTGTTTAGACACCTGACATACAAAATTTCACCAATTTTACATCAGAATATTCACTAGGAATTAATTTGTGATTAATTAAAACAGTCTCTGAACTTTATTCGAAAACAATCTCGCCCGATAACCCCACCTAAGGTCTTATCATGACGTATTAAAATGTCAAGCGTGCGAGCGACAAAGAGGGATGGACCAAGGACTTCACCTAAAATAATGCCACCAGATCTGCCTTCAGAGCAGCAGATATAGATTGCTAGTGAGAATATTGACATTGAAATTCTGTCAGCCATTGGCAGTGTGGATGAAGAGTCAAATTTTGTTCTTCCAGCTCATCAAGAAAATGTCCAGCAGTGGACTCTTATTTTAAAGAAGGGACTAAAGAAGGATGAAATGGCCCTTTTGATGAAAGAGTACCCTTCCTTTAACACTCCTGTTTCTTCGTTGCTTTTCGTACCGGGGCCGAATCTTCTTTTCAGAAGCAGACCCTTGGCCATATAGATACTATGGTTCCACCACCATAAATAGCTTCATCTAATCAACATTTCAGTTTAAGTCGTCAAATGAGAAAAAAGAGTAACCATGGAGTATCTTGCGATTCTTCTCCATAGTAAACGACCAATTTGGAACCGTGCACTAGCTTCTGACGTTTTATTAGTGGCCTTGTAGGCCTATGTGAAATAAAAAAATTTGAATGGATCGCGTTAAGAGCTCATGGTAGGCTCTCAGCAAGTTCAAGAGCAGTAGCAGTACATACCTGTAGAAGGAATGGTATCGTTTATTACTGGACGTGTTCTCTCTCCACGCGGCTAGCTTACGCAGGGCGTCTGACAGGTCGTTGCTTAGCAACCCGTTGAGGACCGCTAGCGCCACTCTGAAATGACGTGAATAATATCGCAATTTGACCAAGTTGTTTCTGTGAGGGTGTGAGGGATTTATAGGACGAATAGCATTATTTGTCTTAGTTTAATTTAGTGTATGTTACCGGCCAAACCCGATTTGAGGATGAAGAAGTTTCACCTAGGCCACAAAATAGATAGGTACAGAATACAATCTCATGTATGTACTTCACTTTTTATACTACGCTCGGTGGTCGCACACTAATTAGCGTTTGAGCCGGAACTGTTCGACGAGTGAGCCGAGACGCGACCGTGAATATCGTGTCCGTGAGCGGTGTCTATGTGTACGTTGCTCGAGCGCGCTTTGTATGTAGATTGACTCCTATACCTATCTATTTTGTGCCTAGGCCAAACAGTTCTCCTTAGACGGGCTTCTATTTCTGGGTGATATTAAAAAAAAATAACCACGAAAGCTAAGGCAGGAGTACCGCTTCGCTCCCACCTTAGCTTTATAACCTAACCTGCCAATGTCTTTTCTGCAGGATGTCGATTTTATGCATTTTTTAATTAGCATTTAGCGAGTACACTAACAGAAAAGTCATTTGTCTAACCCCCCAGATCCATATATTACCGACACAGGCGATGGTTCCATAAGGCTCTGTACTCACGTATGGCCCGCGTGCGCGTCGTCCTCAGTGAGCAGCAGCGCCTGCAGCGCTCGGGAGCGCTGGTGGTGCCTGCGCTTGGAGCGCCACGCGTGGTGCAGCGCGGCGCCCGCCTCGCCAGCCTCTACAGTCGCCGCACCGCCGCGCGAGTACTCCCATGTGCATATTACTCGGCAACCACCTGTGATGACGACTTAAATTGAAAACTTTTATTTCATACATAAGTCCATTGACTCAACTTAAAAACTAGTTGGTCGCTGGGCTGATGCGTAGGTACCCTACTCGTGATGAAAGGGCATCCGCCTGCGTATGATGACAACACTCTTATTTTATTTTGTGGACATTATCAAATAACGCCTATCGCTCTGAGTGTAGCGAGAGGGAATGTCAGACTTTTACTGACTAAAACCTACTGCTCCTTCAGTCTAACTAAACCCTCCTGTACGTTCCAAGGCCAAGGTAAATCTTGAACAAACGCGACCCCACCAACACCCTGAATTGTTTTGAGTGCGCAAAGCGCATTGTATTCGTAACATTATTACCCATTTGCACGACAAAACATAATACATGTATCATTTTTAAAACAATTCTGCCTTTATAATTTTCAAATATTAAACAAAAATAGAGCATTTGTGGGCCAAGTCTAGGACGCTATCAACTAAAAATAATAAATAAATACGCTTTCTAAATAAATTACGCATTTTCTTTTTAGAGAATATTGAGGATTTCTAAATTCTAATCTACGTATACCTATTGACTAATACCTAAATACTGTTTAGAAAGAAATCTATACTGAGACGGCATGAAGCAGTATCAAACTAGTGAGGTCAATAAGAACCCCAAACTTTCATGTATTTTTATCCTATCCCACAATTATATCAATCTACTTACTACCTACTATGCACAATACTGAAAGGGTCAACAGTCAAATACTAACAATATGCAACTGTAAAAAAATGCATTCGATTCTTCAATTGCTTTATTTCTTGGTCTCCATAGACATGTCAAAAAATAGACGAACAGTAGAAAAAGATAATAATCTTCTTAATCTCTCTGAAAACATACGAAGGAAGAAGAGATTGATTAAAGTGATGGGGTGTACAATAGTCAGTGTGATGCAAATGGATTTTTAACAGAAAATCACTCAAATGCTGTGGCTATATTATCACGCGAAAATGCGTGTTGCAATAAAAATATCATATTCGGGAATACGCGACGCGATGTTGTCTACTTTAGGACATCAATCGCATTTCTATGCGGCTGTGTCAACAATAATTCATGTGCGCCCGCCAGAATAACTCATTAGTTACTAAAAGTATGACCAAATTGGTATATCTGTGATTCGTGATGCAATCAGTTTGTATGTGTGTGTGGATAAAACTAGGAACAAGAGTGACCAATAATTCAGAAACCCGCCCATAAGCATTTGAAGTTCTAAAAATCTATTTTGGCCTGAAAACCTTTTTGATTGACACGTTCTTAACTTAATTCAGAAACCGGCCTGTAGGTTATTTGGTAACTACTCAAAAGGTGTAATGGTTTAAAGATAAGGTAAATTAGGGTGTCTGTGACAGAAAATAATATATTATCAACTGTATGTGTAAACACAGTCCACTCACCACTTTTCTCCGGCTCGTGCAGCATATCCGTACTATAATATTTCGTTGCGAAATCTGGACACAGTAAGTCAGGCAAATGGTTCTCGATGTTGGCTCGTTCTAGGAACCAAACCAAGTTCCAGTATACGATTGGATGTGATTCTACGAAGCCTGATTCTGCTAAACATGAGTCTCCTTCCCTACCTGGAAAACAGAACATCATTGTAATATTATACAGGCGAATGTTTGTGAGCTTATGTTAGTTACTTCTTCACATTATCAATTCAGCAGAAATACGTCCATTGTTGGACATAAGCCTCACCCAAGTGTCGCCATAACTAAAATCCGATAGATGCTAGACTTCAGGCTCAAACGGAATTGGACGAAATTTGACCCAAGGGTAAATGTCCTGGAATAGCTTAAAAGATAACTTTTTATCCCGGGAGTATGTTCCCTTGGTATAATTTTCTAATTTGACACGGGCAAAACCGCTGGCAGAAGCTAATACTTTTTTTAAATATTTTTTTGTGCTTTTTTTTCTGAACACTAACTAGGCTAGACATTGGTTTTCTTGATACTAGATTCAGTTAGCGTGCGTGTTTTCTTAGAAGAATGCAGTGATTTGATTTCCAATGAATATTTTGTGCTTATGATTTTTATAGCAGTTTCTATATCATTTCAATTGTTGATCCAATACATACCTAATATAGATTCGAATTCTTTCCTCAATACCAGAGGATTTAAATAAGGCACGCTGAATGTTTCTGCTTGTTTTTGGTCGGAACGGATTATCTGAAACATTACACAGATGGTTAATTCATTCAGTTATTTGATTTCTTTCGATGTTGAAATGCTTTATATGCACTCAGCCTTTTCAGGAACCTAATGAATTGAAAAGGCAACTGATATAAGTCATCTTTTAGATTAAACCAACTGTTTTTTGTATTATTATGGAGTGTACAAGACAAACATGCTTTTGAAGTCTGTTTTACGCAACAATATTTATAATTATTATGAGCTTGTTGTGTCCCGCGGCAGGGCTCACATTTTAACAACGATGATTGAGAGAGAAAAGATGAAGTAAAACCGTAAGGGCCTAACAGGGCCAAAGCCTACTCAAACTCAGAACCTTTATTTTACATAGGCCTACATGGGCAATTATAAAACATCAGAAGCTAGTATACTACTACTACTGTCTCCTTTTCGGAAGTTTGCTTAGCATTCCAGGAGTTTCCTGGAACGCTAAGCAAGGTAAGAACATAGGCGTAGTTTTAGTCAGTAAAAGTCTGACACCATAGACTGGAAGAAGTCATTGGATGATTTCTCACCTTAAAAATAGGCATTTGTTTTGGTCTATTCTAAACTCAAAACATTAAATAGTTTACCTGTATAGACAACAACGGCACAGTATGCCGCCCACACGCAATACAACGCGTGTTCAGATTGGAATCGTCTGCGGCCCAACCAGCCATGATGTCTTCGTCGTACAGGAACGCAAGGCACTGGTGACATTGTGAGCATGACGATAGGTGGACTACTATCGACGAGGACTCGGTGGATGATTGTTCCTGTTGAAAATATAAACGAAAATAGGGTGATTCTTTAAAACAGAGAGAACGTCTTATTCATCTGGCCTAGCTTTCGAGTCTACCTATTTTGTTGTGTCGTAAGCGACTGGGCGTATACACATGTATGAAAGAAAAAAAACTAAATGTATGAAAGGCACCCGCCCTTCATACATTTAGTGATCGGAAAAATCGGGAAAACTAATATCCAATTAAAAATGTCAAATTGTACAGAAAAATCTAGGCCAGACGAATGAGACACCCTTTCGGTTTCAAAGAGTCACCTTATATTCAATTTATATTTACCCTCTACAAACGGACTTAATTCTTTGCGGTCCGAAATGCATAAAGATATGCTGATGCTTGCAGATTTTGACCCTTACAGCTATAGCTTAAATTTGCTATATTATAAGAAGTAATAACAGTTTGAACCAAAAAAGAAAGGTAATGTACTTAAACTCGACGCGAACGAAGTCGCGGGTAACAGTTTTTTACAATAAAGAAATCACTACGTCCTGTTGCTCACTTTCAAAAGCCACCATATATATTCTGACCCTTTCATATCTTTCCATTCTCTCGCTCTCATACTTTTTCGCTTCATTTCACACATCATTCATACGTTCCTTTTATCCATTCTACAGTTATTTTATGAATAAAACAAAAAAAAAAGGACTTACAGTCATAGCGGGGTACAAGTTGTCGGGTAGATGCGAGATGAGCGTGGCTAGCGAGCCGCGTTCCATAGAACAGGCTAGCTCGGCATCACTCGACGCGCGTCTGAACCCAATACCTCCCACCCATTCTGCAATCATAATACATTTTATACTTAGATATACTTACCATTTGCACTCGAAACGAAAATTTCAAAGGGTTTGGTTTGGCGCCACGCGCAGGATTCAAGCGAATATTTTTTTTAAGTAATCAGGCAGAAGTGACCGTGATGGTATTATACAGTACTAAAACTTGAAAGCAAAAAACTTAAGTCACAATTCAGCTATCTCAGGCACTGTCTCAGTTTAACGGTAAGCTTCTAGAATTATTATTAGCACACTAAAGGCGAAGTTTTGTATGTGTGTGTATGTTTGTTATTCGTTCACGCTTCAACGGCTGAAGGGATTTGGATATAGCCGGTTAACTAATTTGCATAAATCACAAAAGTTCGAGTTTTAAAAGTGTGAAAGTGTATTTTACTAAGATACCAGTTTATATTTGGGTTCGCCCAAATTATTTTGACTTCTGTGTCATATCAGTCCGAAAATAGTTTTATCTTATTTTTGAGCTCACAAGATGCGCAAGAGTTTTGTCACACAAAACATGTAGGTGAACATTTTAAGTGACTTCATACCTATGAAGTCACAGTGTGTTTCTATAATAATATTATAAAACTAGTTTGTTTGAATGTGCTCTCTGGTTCGAATTGAAAAAAATCTTTTAGTATTGGATACTCCATTTATCAAGAAAGACTTTAGGTTATATAATATCACGCTACAACCTACGGGAGCGGAGCAGTAATCAAAGACGCGGGTGAAACCATGGGGGACAGGAAGTTTTAGAATAAATATATTTTCCTTGTAGGTGAAATGTATCTACTTACCATCAGGATTAATCTCCGACGACCCATCAGTAGAATCTTCCTCGCCCATCAAACTATTAAGAGCACTGGTCGCATTACCAAATGCGCCCTTCACAGGCGTGGAGTTAGCAGAGATAACTTCCTTCATTTCATCGAACTTCTTCGCCATACTCGTTGCAGCGGACTTTAAGCTGCTTAGACCACTTTGTAGAAGTTCGTTGGATCTCTTCCCAGCTATACTCGTTGGGCTGAAATATGTATCTTTGTGTAGCTGGCCATATAGAACAATACTGTGGATTGAGATCTTTATTTCTTTTAACTCTTTAACAGCCTACGTCAGATATATCCGAACGAAAGTTTGTCGCAAGAGTTCGCATTTATTCCGCCAAGGTCGCACTTCAACGACCAAACACTCCATCTCGCCAGCTCTTCTCTCACTCATGGGGATTGAAGACTTAAACGAGATGGAGTACCCAGTCGAAAACACGACCCAGGTGAACAGGACACGAAAAAAGTCGTCGGACATATTCGACGCAAGCAGTTAAAGGGATTAAAAGGTTGACTTAAATGGTAACGAGAAAAATCTATTTACAACAAAAACTAAAACGATCATGCTTTCCACAAGACAGTGCAGAAAAAAAAATGGCTATAACATGCAAAAATGTAGACGAATTGTAGGATGTGGTAAATTATCGATCTATCAAAATATACAAAACATTTCAACACAATGAAGACATCGAACTTTCTCTCGATACTAAATGGGTAAATTAAAAAATGGATGCCATGGTTTTATCAAGTTTTGAATACTTACAGCAGACAAAGAGTGGCGCTGCATTAATTTTGTTTACAAAAACGTTATTATTTTTATTATTTTTTCAATCATATCTGAATTTAAAGGGGTTTTCTTTGAAGATTATCGTCGAGATTCTTACCTGAAGTAATTCTCGATCATTGCTTTCCCCAGTTTCATGTTTTCCTTGCGCAACGACAGTCGGGCTGGCGAATAGCGTCTAAGAAAACAAACAAGCTAGCGTACTGCGTGTTGGTGCGGTTAATAAAATAACAGAGCTATTTTATTACAAAAATAATATAAACAAAAATACTGGTTGTATCCTCAAGAAAATTATCTGTAAATATAAAAAATTATCTCGTATTTTCCTAGGTGATCACGTCATCACGCATGAACTGCTGGACCAAATTCGAATTAATTTTTATTGATATGGTTATTCTCAGAAAAAGGTTGTTAAGGAAAAAAATAATTAAGAACATAATTCAGAAGATTAAATAAACCTATTTAACCTTGGAGTGTTCATCGTTAAGACAGGACAACTAGTAGTGGATTTCACATAGGCCTCCATGTAAAATGAACTGTGTATTGCGGGATTGGTACCCGCATGGAACAAATATTAGTATGGCCTACAGACAGTTGTTTTGGGTGAATTAACATGTTTATGATCGCACTTACGATACAGGAGTGCGTCCTACTAGTATGGGGCAATGAATTAAAAAAATAAAATAATCAGTAAAGCGGATATTCGCCTGCTTCCGCTTAGACTGTAAACTGACCCTAATTTTGATGGGTTTTAATACAGTAAGCACCTTTGTGTAATAATAGAGATCGTCCAAAATAAAATGGGTTTCGTTTCAAATATGCTCAGATAACAGGCATTTTTACTAACTTTGGATATCTATATCAATCACGTGACCAGAGGGCTGGCTCGTTCTTCGCCCAAAGAATTAGCATTGCCATTCAACGTGGCAATGCTGCCAGTCTTCTGGGCACATTTCCGGATGACAGCGATGTGGAGGAGTACTTTGACGCCTGAGCGTACTTTGTCATTTTGTATTATATTTATGCACATAGTTAGGTTTTAATCTACATTACTTTATTTTTTCTTGAAGATACAACACAGCTGAAATTGAAGGCTAAAAACGAAAAGAAAATAATAACAGGGAAGCAAAGGGCTCCCCTAACAATAAAACGAACATGCTTAGTATTGAACAAGTTTGTCGTGAACTAAAACATAGCAGTGACATCTATACATGGACAATAAGTTTGTATAGTCATATTTACACATCGAAATTATCTTGGTGTACTGTAAGGTTTTTGCTGCTTAATTTTTCAAATCAAACGAATGAATTTATTACAAATAAACCATTTACAAGCATTTTTAATTGTCTTTTAATCGTCAAGACGTCGCTCTAAGGAGAAGAACGTGCAAGAAACTCCAATGAACACTCTTTTGAATCATGTTATAAATTACAAATATCTGGGCTAAATATTTCTTGTTGCTCCTGCTAGGTGATAACAATGTAAATAAATAAATAAAAAATCTTTGCTGTAATTTTTGCTGTTGTCATTGAAAATAACATAAATTTTTGGCATTTTTTTTTTAACAACACTCGTCATCTTTCTGGAACACAGCCAAACGCAGCAGTTTGACAACTTGTCACAATAATTTTTCAGCAACTCTTTAATATTTCAACTCAAGCAAAATCAACGTTATATTATTAAGCAAAAACAAAAAAAAAAAAAAAAAACAACGGAAAACTTATTGTGTTTTCCATCATAATTTTGAGCACACCAAAATAATGAATTCACAACAGAAATAATTATACTTAGTAGAAGATTACTCTCGCAAAATCAAATTATAACATGTATTAAGCCTATAACCGCTTGCTTCGGATTGGTCTGACGAGTATTTTCATACTATTCACCAGGGTCGTACACTTACGACTGGGTACTTCATCTCGTTTAGTTCTACAATGCCCAAGTTTTTTTTTTTCAGTGGGTAAAAATCATCCAAATGACATCCCCCCGCCTTTGCGTGGAGCGGAAGCTAGAGTCAGACTCTTATTGACTAAAAAAACCCACTCCGTTCCTTCTTGCCTTTCATATCGGGGCCAAGCCTCCCTTTCGGAAACAGACCTTAGCCCAGACAGACAGAAGAGCTAAAGCGATGGAGTATTTGGTCGTGGATACGCGATCCTGGTGGAATAAACGCGAGTGTTTGTCGGATGTATCCGACGTAGGCGGTTATAGGGTTAAATAAACACTCAATTCTAAACTAGTCAACTCACCCAAAGCTGATCTTGAGCGTGTTCCCCAGGCTGACGAGGCTGGAAGACACGGTGCCAGCGGGCGCCGTCTCACTTCTGTGCAGTTTCCTGCGCACAGGAAACTATCGAGGTTATCTTGCTCAATGGGGGCGTAGCTCTAGCTATACTCATACGTTAGCGGGCGCAGTGTAAGGTAAGGGCTGGTAGGGGGGACGGCACTCAACTATACTCAGAGGGATAAATAACATAGAGGAGGTTGCTAAATAGATTTCATGTCGCTATACAATGCAGTAACGACCATATAAACACTGAGTATAATTTTAATCAACTGTTAACACTAACATTCCGAAAAAAATTCAAGAGTCCTGTACATTTATGTTTGCACAACTCAATAAAATGTACTAAAGTTTTTTGCATATACAATCTTTATGTTACTTATAACTCTGAGCAACTATGTGAGGGATGTAAAGAAGGGTATATTTTGCATAACATGCTTGAAGAATTTTTATCGTTTATAAGTGTTACAGGCCAAACCTGATTTTAGGATGTACTAGTATCACCTAGGCCTATAGTTTTAATTAGATCTTTCACGCGCGGAGCGGTGCTACGCGAAGCTCTATTTCTGGGTGGTAATCAAAAAATAACCACGTATGCTAAGGCTGGAGCTCCACTCCACTCTACTCCCACCTAAGCTTTCTAACCTTATCAATTTGTATTAGGGTGCCCTAAAAATTACGAGCTCGCTTCGCTCGCTCTTGGACTAACATCGCGAGTTTGCTCTAGGCAAAACTAGTTCAACCTAAAATCTGATTAGGCCGGTAACATAAGCATTTTAAAGAAAGTTATAGGGATGAAAACTTCACACATATTAGTCAGTAGAAGTTTATTCTGAAAAACGTACACTAAAGCCTGAAAGAAATGGACATCATCCAAAAATCTGTGGACCTGATTTAATATCTTACTTCCACCATTCGTTTGGGAGACTGAAGAGGGTTGAAGAACCCAAAACACAGGAACACAGAATTTTCGACAAGTGCAATTTACTATCTTATAGTTTATCTGCAACGAAGGATGTTTCCAAGCTTCTTACAACAGGAACTTGTAATCTAAGCGCGGTCAGAATTTGATAAACCTTTGATACATAAGCGGTACTTATTGCCAACTGCAAATTCGCGCTATATTTATTGATGTCACAGAAAAAAAAAGTTGAGCAGTTTTACTGCACAAGGCGATCTAATTTGTTACAGACAATATTTAATCGAACTGAATTACCATCGCAATTTTGCGGGAACGTTTAAAAGAGTGATCGTGGCCCTATAATGCAAATTAATGGTAACTGAAGGACATAGGTGGTTTTAAGTCTGCAAGTCTGATACACTCTCTTGTTTCTTCCTACAGTAGGAGAAGTCATTTGATGAAAAAACCATAGAGGTTTCACATCATTGGTTACATTTTCAACTAACTGCGACAAGGTTCCATCCAAATAGACCGCACATAGATCACCATACGACATGCGGGCTGCAAAGAAAGCATTATAACAAAGCAAATAGCCGTGGAAGGTGTATACCCTGTAAGTTCCTGCGGCGGCTCGTCCTGAAAGGAGTTGCTCCGGCGGTGGAACAACTTGGGGCTGACGCTCAGCTCGTGCTTCGGCAGGGCGGGCTCCTCACTCGGCGGGGACACCAGCGGCTCCAAGGGCGGCGGCGGCTGGCTCAGCGCGCCCAGCGGGTCGTCGCTTAGCACTGGTGTACGGGCTGATACTCTGGGGGAATAATAGTCTTCATTTCAGCCCTTAGTCATCTTGAGTTATGCCAATTGGTGTGTGTGTTAATACTTTGATTGCCTAAATCAGAAATGAGCACCTCGTTTCTAATTTGTTCCAGTTTGGAAACTCGAAACATTGTGGAATGATTATAGTCTAAGATCCGATTAAGAACGACCTTCACCGGTCTGTTTAATGGATGAAACGTATTTTATGATAAATTTGGTGTATTAAATAATATAACGCGGGTGGGTTGCCTAAGAAATTCCTGGCCAGACTATTTATTAATTTAAAATTGAAAATTTATTTATTATTTAGAAAAATGCACAACCGTTATTCATACCAGATTTTTTTGCAGACAACACTACAACACCGTATTCGTAATGAAACAGCGTTATTTTGATATAGAATTTGTTGTATATCAAAATAAACACACCTGTTTATACCTGGCAACCCATAGTTATGCCACAAAACAAATAGGCAACCCAACATTTTTATGTTCTAAAGGCTTCACTCTTTCGGTTAGTATTAAATTTATTTGTTAAACACATCGGTGCATTTTAGAAAAAAAAAAAAAAAATTGTTTGGCCAGGAATTTCTCAGGCAACCCACCTGCGTTATATTATTTAATTTACTAAATTTATCATAAAATACGTTTCATCCATTAAACAAACCGGTGAAGGTCGTTCTTAACCGTATCCTCTACTATTAGACTCATTTGTGAGCGACTACATCTCAGTGCTGCAGGAACGTTTGAAAAAATGACCGTAGCTTTACAACTCAAAAGGCAACTGAAGAACACAATAAGGTGTTAAGGGCCTGTTACACTACGCTGAATAACGCGTGCGATATTCAGACTCGTCTTATTTTTCTTCCTGAGTAAGACAGTCTGACCCTTATTACACTACGCGGTACGTCGAACCATGGACTAAAACGTTCTGAATAACGCGTAGTGTAATAGGGCCTATACTCAGTAAAAGTCTGACACGGTCATTCAACCCTAGAGCAGAAGTCATTTGAAAATTTCCTACACAAAAATAAGTCGCACACATTATGTGGCAATACTGCTAGTCTTTTGGATACACTTCCAGTCAACAACAATGCGGAAGAATTTTTTGACGGCATTATTTTTAATATTTAGTTTATTTGGAAGAATTTAGATTTAAAACATATCTTTTGATAAGTCTATTACTCACTTGAGCGGTGACGTCTTAGCATCAGGGAGGTCTGTCGCTGCGGCTTCTTTCTCTGGTTCCTCAGGAAAACTCAGTGTTCGCGAACACCGAGATTTTGTGTTGGGGGTTACTACTGAAAATTAATAGTCTCATTTACTACGATATTATTTGGAATAATGTTGGATCTGATTGTTCAAACTACAAATTTGAACTTGAAACATTATTTTTACGTTTTCAACTAGCGACCCGCCCCAGCTTCGCACGGGTGTTAGAAATCTTTGAAATTCTCGGCTTTTCTCTATTATAATATGTAAGTTTTATACACCTAAACCTTCCTCATGAATAATTTGTCCATAGGTGAAAACCGCATGAAAATCCGTTCAGTACTCTCCGCATTTTCGCGAACAGACAGACAGGAGAAGTCGAGAACTTTGATTTATAATATAATGTCTTTGTTTAATGAAGAATAGAGAGAGGCCTAATAACAAAAACATGCTTACCATTAGGAAATGCTAGCCTCTGTATTTGCTGCACGATCTGCGCGTCTCCCGCGAAGCTCTCCGACCGCGTTAGGATGCGTAAGTCTGATGGACTGTCCGGACTTACGTGTATTGTCTACAAATAAAATGGTATTTTATCTAAATTATATTATAACTAGCTGAAACCAGCGGCTTCGCCTGCGTTACAGAAGATTATTCCAAGGAATACTTTTTAACCCGGGAGTATGTTACTCTGGAGATAAAAAGTATCCTATATGGGTCATAGTAATTTTACCTGGGGCTACTTTATCTCTCTAAATAGTACTAGTAGGAAATCTTTGGAGAGTGGAAGAAAACGTTTACAAATTTGTTCTTCAGTGTAACCACAGCGCAGCATTTCTGTTGTCTAGCAGATCCGCTTCAAATCTATCCAGTTTTAAATATTTCTCCATCTCAATTATGGCTTAAATGAAGTCGGTTATAAAAGTTACGACGGTACCTGTCTCTTCTCGGGTATGGGAATCGGCGTACTTTTTTCTTCGTTGTTCAATGAATTACTCCTAGGTCTCGCTGTTTCACTCAAATCTGTGTTGGACGGTAAACCTGAAAAAAATAATTATACACATTATATATTAATATTATTTATTTATTAAATATTATTGACTTGGTCTATGATAGTTATAAGGGTTTGTATTGTGACCTACAGGTGACACATTTAGGGATTTGTAGCCTGAACAGGCGCAGGCACTAGATGGTGGCGCGTCGTGTATGGTACGCGCTGTACACGAGGAACTGCAGCTGTATAAGGCCATATTGGATGACGAACTCTGAAGAAATCCATGTGGGCCAAGTGACGGGGGGAGCGCATTTGCGCAAGCATTCCAGTGCCCCAGTCAAGAGTAGCTGCAGAACACCGTGGGATTATAGTCAGGAAGCCACAGAGGACATCATTTCATAAGATTTACAAAAAAAAAAAAAAAGTTTTACATTCGGAATTTAGAACCAAAATCCCGAAATACACTAATACAATATATTGATTGCATTGCATACCATAATAATTTTTTCGACACCCTTGCTCAGAAAGTGACTATATTATTGCACTACACTTAGGTATTTAATTTGGCTTGTAACCAAACTGACTTTTTGATTACCATTATGCACAAGTGTGATAATGTAGTGATAACCTTTTTTGTTAAACCTCTGCTCTCAGATCAAACACTGAATTCGAAAAAAAAAATACATTAGGTATTACGTTCAATAGTACAAATTAGTGTCTTGCTTGTTTATTTTATGCTAATTTGTGTTTAAACTAACTTTTACATGTTTGATAAATAAAACCTTTAATACAATAAAAATATTTTTTTTATATAGATAAGCAACCCCATTCTTATTTTTATTCAAACAGCTGCAGCCTAGCTAGAGTATAGCTAATCTATGGCCGCCATTTTGGATGCGCGCGCATAAGAAAGAACAATTTTTTGCCGCCATACTACAAAAAAAAAACAGTTTTGCTGATAAAGCAATAATTAATTAAATTGTAAAAGTTTTTTTCTCAAGTGTGTCGAAAAACGTCGTATGATACACGTGAATATTGGCGATTACCGTGCTCGGCTCTCGATCGTCGCCTTCGGCTCGGATCTAAATACCGCCTCGGCGGTAATCATCAACATTATACACTTGTATCATAATGTACTATTTTGCTTAGAAAACAAAGAACATTTTAGGCACAGCAAAGCACAATAAATATAATATTTACCAGAGATAAGTATCCCAGCTGCGGCGGAGAGGCCGTGCGTGTGCGTGCGCGAGTGTGCGTCGCGCACGATGTTGCCGCGCCGCACCAGCGCCTCGAACGCGTTGGAGCGAGCCTCTGCCTCACGGTCACATGCTAGAAAAGATAAAGCTTTTATAATATCAATACTTGTGAAGGTTCTGCGAAAACACGTATATGTTACAGTTTAGGGTCAGTTTTGCGCTTCATCCTCAACGATTGCAACAGTGCTTAACATCGAGTGGGATCGCTGTCAATCACTAGTTTATATCAATTAAAAAACAAAAAATAAAATTCACACCAAGACGCTACGCGAAGAGCGACTCTAAATATAACATTATTTATTACACGAAAAGATACACATTTCAGATCGAGATGCCTCGCGGCGCAGCGCAGCGTGGTGCAACGTATTGTGAGTTCTCACGATAAAGTTTTATTTTTAAATGTTCTTCGCGTAGCGCATGAACTGACCCTAAAGTTAAAAAAAAAAAAATGTAAATGCGGAACCGCGGTGACCTACGTAGACGACTCACCACAAACGCGATCGCGAAGCGAACGGTGCGAATGGAACAAACTATTGAAACTCTATTGTAGTGGCATACGTGACCAACCGCACGTGGGTGCGATGCGGTGACGAGCGAAGCGCAACGGCCGCGATTGTTTTGATATTTTCGTGCGAACTATAACGGTGTGGTGTTGATTCCATCGTCACTTTTTTTTTATAAGACGTACCTGAGTCCAAGCTGGTCCTGCTGTTAGCAGGTTCACAAGCGGCCATGCTGGCGAGCCCCGCTAGCTCAGAGCCTTCTCCCACCGCCGCTGCAGACCGCACGCGCGGCAATGTGCTGCTACCTGTCAATTATTTTATATTGATCACATGATAATTGGATGCCTAAATAGAATAATAATAGCTCTTGTAGAAAATATCATGAATTTTATTGATGAAATCTGCAAGATCCACTATTTAAACTTTATTTTGAAAATGTAAAATTAATATAGCACAAGTACGGCCGCACAAGCGGATGAAATTGAAGTAAGATACAAATCTTACTTCAATTTCATCCGCTCCGAACATCGAACAATCGGCTGCGCAGTAAGTCTTTTAAATAATTAGGTATATGATGAATGCGTAATTTTCCGATTATGTGCAATAGTTCGGAACGCCAACTGAGTGGCTAACCTGTTTTGACCGTACTGTACTACAAACATTCACATGATTTACAACTTTGTAGTTTTCATTGATATTCGTTTCCCATTTTAAACTTTATTCTGTGTATCTACTATGTATTTTTAATACATCAATGGTAGAACAATTGCTGTGATTACTTTACTGTACTGACCACTATGGTCAGCACCAATATAAATGTACTAAGACTAATAAAAAAATCAAGCAGCTTAGAAAAACTTTTTACAAATGTAGCTATAGAGCTTATTAATGAAGCTGAAATGTAATATATAGTATGTCATACTGCCTGCAGACGTGGAGTTGAGCAGGTTGCGTCCGGCTCGCTGTGCGCCGGCTTTCCGGAATAGTGCTGCACCCACCACCGCAATACGTAGCTTGTTCCATAGAAGCTGCGCTCCACTACAAAAAAAATAAAAACAATGTTGTAAAAAAATGTCTATACAATAAAATTGTTAGGGTTTTTAGGTGAAACTAAAGGAAACACTGATTGTAGTGATGCAATCTTTGATGGTGAGGCGCACTAGTTTATTAAGAGCCTATTCACTCTAGTCTTGAAGACACCCAAATTATAATCGGACGGGAAGAGTGCAGCAGGCAAACTGTTCCAGTCCTTCGACGTACGCGGTATAAACGACGAGGCGACCCGGTGAGAGTCGCGGGAATGTGATGGATGCGAAACACACAGAACCAGTAGTTATGACGATACTTGGAGGAGGCCTATGTCCAACAGTGGACGTCTTTCGGCTGAGATGATGATGATTGCCTATTTGACCTCCACAACCAAGAAAGTGGGTCAACAGACTCATTGCTACCATCATTTTCATGCATACTTTAGCCGGGGCCTTAACATTGGACGATGACGCGCCAGGTCATGGGCCTACCTCGAGGATGACATAGAGCGTCATTGGCCGTCATCTTCATTATTTAATTTAGGATAAAAAGTACATAGTAGTTCTATTTATTTCAATCTTTTTAAATCTGTATTTAAGTAAGTTCGATGACGCGCCTGGGGTGTCATTGGTTATGAGTCGGTATCCGTTAGTGTACATACCTCGGCATATCCTGCGGCCACGTAGCTTCGAGTACGCATCGGTTGTAGTAGCCATACGTCAGAGCGTTAGGTTGCAGGCCGGCGCGCTTCATCAGGAACAGCAGTTGTACCGCTAGTACTGGCAGCGAGTGGTTGCCGCACAGCTGCATCATCACTCTGTAGCAAACCTGGACGGAAGGTGATTTTGTAAGGTGATGAGCAGAGGTCGGAATAGGTAGCAGGTTGGAATTTATTTAAAGTTCGCAGATGTAAGTTTCATAGAGTTGATAATACCTGCTTCCAAAATCATAAACATGACGATAAAATCCCGGGTATTAAGAATTTGAACTACATTTTAATATCCAAAAAAAATTATTATGTTTTTGATGTGCGTACAAAAGAAAAATTTTAAATAGATTGAGAGATGCACGTATATCAAATTTTCTTTACAAGTATATTTTTGACAAGTTTCTTTTATATTAAAATCCGCGGTCCCGACCGACATTGTCCTGTCCGAGAGCTGGGGTGCTATTCTCTAAGAAAACAGCCTTGAGCGCAGCGCTGGCCGTAGCGACGAAATCCAAATAAGTGCATTGGATTAACAACCCAATGCCCCTTTACATTGGATATTATTATTATATATTATTATATAAAGATATATAATTATCGTTTTTACTTATTTATTTATTCACTTATGTATTTCGTAAAGTTAAAGTTGCTCGAAAACTTGCAAGGACTCCGTCGTTTTTTCTAGCAAATAATAACGACGGGTATATCTAGTCAATTTTATCTCACTTATGGGCAAAAGTTTCTCTTATCTTTTTGTTTGTCTTTTAAACCAACTACACGAATAAAATGTCGTTTGCTCACCTCATCACAAGGAACTTTTAATTTCGTGGCTCGCTCTAACAACTCGTAGGCAGCCCTCAGCGTGGCATGTTCCTTCCCTCTGTTCAGCATCATGCGGCACGGCAACGACAGGAAGTACAGCGAGTAGCACGCGCCTAGCAAACACTTGGCCCACGCCTCCGCTGATAAACTCGCCTTGCGGGCTAGTCTGGAAAGAAAAACGAAATATAAGCATAATCAGCCTTTTGTTTCCACTGCTCTCAGTGCCCTCAACCTTGCCTCTAGGAGATGGGTAAACCACCACGCGTATGAAGTGCTGATTGGTGCGTTCTTTAAATTTTGATTCTAAAACGTGTCGGTTTTCTCACTGGATTATGTGAGGACTGATAAGAAAGAAAAGGGAGGAAGTTATTTAGTGATAGCATGACTGTTGACAAGACAAAAAAATGTGTTGCGCCAACCCCAAGTAACATAGGATAAGGTAAGGAAGACAATGATGACCTCGTATTGGTTTCAATTTTTTGTCAGAATTTATTAGGAGATAGGTCTACGTTTTGAACTAGCAGAAAAACAGTATTAGGAAGCAACTGTTATTTGTAATGATTCGCAAATAAACAGTCACGTAATCGCACGGCGACCGTTCTTATAAAGACAATCGTTTATATCTCGTTTAACACTTCTTCTATTTTATGGGAGACTAATTCAAATGTCCGAAGAATAGTGAATGATAAGTGGCAGTGGGCTCGGTACATTGCCCGCAGAACAGATAGTCGATGGGGCAGATCAATTCTAAAGTTAAGAGATGCACAAGATCGGTCAATGTGGCGACACTTGACCTATGTCCACCAGTGGATGTCTTTCGGCTGAAATGATGATGAATTGAAGGTCGGTACCTCTGCGCGGCCGCGATCTCGTGCTTGGCTCGGCGTCGTTGAGCGACTCGGCGGAGTGCAGCGCGGCGGGCGGCAGCGCGTGCAGGGCGGCTGCGCGCGCGCGCCCGCCGCACCACGCATCACTTACCTCTGCGCGGCCGCGATCTCGTGCTTGGTGCGGCGCGCCATGGGCTCGGCGTCGTTGAGCGACTCGGCGGAGTGCAGCGCGGCGGGCGGCAGCGCGTGCAGGGCGGCTGCGCGCGCGCGCCCGCCGCACCACGCATCACTTACCTCTGCGCGGCCGCGATCTCGTGCTTGGTGCGGCGCGCCATGGGCTCGGCGTCGTTGAGCGACTCGGCGGAGTGCAGCGCGGCGGGCGGCAGCGCGTGCAGGGCGGCTGCGCGCGCGCGCCCGCCGCACCACGCATCACTTACCTCTGCGCGGCCGCGATCTCGTGCTTGGTGCGGCGCGCCATGGGCTCGGCGTCGTTGAGCGACTCGGCGGAGTGCAGCGCGGCGGGCGGCAGCGCGTGCAGGGCGGCTGCGCGCGCGCGCCCGCCGCACCACGCATCACTTACCTCTGCGCGGCCGCGATCTCGTGCTTGGTGCGGCGCGCCATGGGCTCGGCGTCGTTGAGCGACTCGGCGGAGTGCAGCGCGGCGGGCGGCAGCGCGTGCAGGGCGGCTGCGCGCGCGCGCCCGCCGCACCACGCATCACTTACCTCTGCGCGGCCGCGATCTCGTGCTTGGTGCGGCGCGCCATGGGCTCGGCGTCGTTGAGCGACTCGGCGGAGTGCAGCGCGGCGGGCGGCAGCGCGTGCAGGGCGGCTGCGCGCGCGCGCCCGCCGCACCACGCATCACTTACCTCTGCGCGGCCGCGATCTCGTGCTTGGCTCGGCGTCGTTGAGCGACTCGGCGGAGTGCAGCGCGGCGGGCGGCAGCGCGTGCAGGGCGGCTGCGCGCGCGCGCCCGCCGCACCACGCATCACTTACCTCTGCGCGGCCGCGATCTCGTGCTTGGCTCGGCGTCGTTGAGCGACTCGGCGGAGTGCAGCGCGGCGGGCGGCAGCGCGTGCAGGGCGGCTGCGCGCGCGCGCCCGCCGCACCACGCATCACTTACCTCTGCGCGGCCGCGATCTCGTGCTTGGCTCGGCGTCGTTGAGCGACTCGGCGGAGTGCAGCGCGGCGGGCGGCAGCGCGTGCAGGGCGGCTGCGCGCGCGCGCCCGCCGCACCACGCATCACTTACCTCTGCGCGGCCGCGATCTCGTGCTTGGTGCGGCGCGCCATGGGCTCGGCGTCGTTGAGCGACTCGGCGGAGTGCAGCGCGGCGGGCGGCAGCGCGTGCAGGGCGGCTGCGCGCGCGCGCCCGCCGCACCACGCATCACTTACCTCTGCGCGGCCGCGATCTCGTGCTTGGTGCGGCGCGCCATGGGCTCGGCGTCGTTGAGCGACTCGGCGGAGTGCAGCGCGGCGGGCGGCAGCGCGTGCAGGGCGGCTGCGCGCGCGCGCCCGCCGCACCACGCATCACTTACCTCTGCGCGGCCGCGATCTCGTGCTTGGTGCGGCGCGCCATGGGCTCGGCGTCGTTGAGCGACTCGGCGGAGTGCAGCGCGGCGGGCGGCAGCGCGTGCAGGGCGGCTGCGCGCGCGCGCCCGCCGCACCACGCATCACTTACCTCTGCGCGGCCGCGATCTCGTGCTTGGTGCGGCGCGCCATGGGCTCGGCGTCGTTGAGCGACTCGGCGGAGTGCAGCGCGGCGGGCGGCAGCGCGTGCAGGGCGGCTGCGCGCGCGCGCCCGCCGCACCACGCATCACTTACCTCTGCGCGGCCGCGATCTCGTGCTTGGCTCGGCGTCGTTGAGCGACTCGGCGGAGTGCAGCGCGGCGGGCGGCAGCGCGTGCAGGGCGGCTGCGCGCGCGCGCCCGCCGCACCACGCATCACTTACCTCTGCGCGGCCGCGATCTCGTGCTTGGTGCGGCGCGCCATGGGCTCGGCGTCGTTGAGCGACTCGGCGGAGTGCAGCGCGGCGGGCGGCAGCGCGTGCAGGGCGGCTGCGCGCGCGCGCCCGCCGCACCACGCATCACTTACCTCTGCGCGGCCGCGATCTCGTGCTTGGTGCGGCGCGCCATGGGCTCGGCGTCGTTGAGCGACTCGGCGGAGTGCAGCGCGGCGGGCGGCAGCGCGTGCAGGGCGGCTGCGCGCGCGCGCCCGCCGCACCACGCATCACTTACCTCTGCGCGGCCGCGATCTCGTGCTTGGTGCGGCGCGCCATGGGCTCGGCGTCGTTGAGCGACTCGGCGGAGTGCAGCGCGGCGGGCGGCAGCGCGTGCAGGGCGGCTGCGCGCGCGCGCCCGCCGCACCACGCATCACTTACCTCTGCGCGGCCGCGATCTCGTGCTTGGCTCGGCGTCGTTGAGCGACTCGGCGGAGTGCAGCGCGGCGGGCGGCAGCGCGTGCAGGGCGGCTGCGCGCGCGCGCCCGCCGCACCACGCATCACTTACCTCTGCGCGGCCGCGATCTCGTGCTTGGTGCGGCGCGCCATGGGCTCGGCGTCGTTGAGCGACTCGGCGGAGTGCAGCGCGGCGGGCGGCAGCGCGTGCAGGGCGGCTGCGCGCGCGCGCCCGCCGCACCACGCATCACTTACCTCTGCGCGGCCGCGATCTCGTGCTTGGTGCGGCGCGCCATGGGCTCGGCGTCGTTGAGCGACTCGGCGGAGTGCAGCGCGGCGGGCGGCAGCGCGTGCAGGGCGGCTGCGCGCGCGCGCCCGCCGCACCACGCATCACTTACCTCTGCGCGGCCGCGATCTCGTGCTTGGTGCGGCGCGCCATGGGCTCGGCGTCGTTGAGCGACTCGGCGGAGTGCAGCGCGGCGGGCGGCAGCGCGTGCAGGGCGGCTGCGCGCGCGCGCCCGCCGCACCACGCATCACTTACCTCTGCGCGGCCGCGATCTCGTGCTTGGTGCGGCGCGCCATGGGCTCGGCGTCGTTGAGCGACTCGGCGGAGTGCAGCGCGGCGGGCGGCAGCGCGTGCAGGGCGGCTGCGCGCGCGCGCCCGCCGCACCACGCATCACTTACCTCTGCGCGGCCGCGATCTCGTGCTTGGTGCGGCGCGCCATGGGCTCGGCGTCGTTGAGCGACTCGGCGGAGTGCAGCGCGGCGGGCGGCAGCGCGTGCAGGGCGGCTGCGCGCGCGCGCCCGCCGCACCACGCATCACTTACCTCTGCGCGGCCGCGATCTCGTGCTTGGTGCGGCGCGCCATGGGCTCGGCGTCGTTGAGCGACTCGGCGGAGTGCAGCGCGGCGGGCGGCAGCGCGTGCAGGGCGGCTGCGCGCGCGCGCCCGCCGCACCACGCATCACTTACCTCTGCGCGGCCGCGATCTCGTGCTTGGTGCGGCGCGCCATGGGCTCGGCGTCGTTGAGCGACTCGGCGGAGTGCAGCGCGGCGGGCGGCAGCGCGTGCAGGGCGGCTGCGCGCGCGCGCCCGCCGCACCACGCATCACTTACCTCTGCGCGGCCGCGATCTCGTGCTTGGTGCGGCGCGCCATGGGCTCGGCGTCGTTGAGCGACTCGGCGGAGTGCAGCGCGGCGGGCGGCAGCGCGTGCAGGGCGGCTGCGCGCGCGCGCCCGCCGCACCACGCCATCACTTTTTCGTCCAGGTTGAAGCGCTCGTATTTGTAAGTTGCCTCTGGAATAACGTGATACAGAATAAGAATATGCCTCTGTATATGATAATTATGAACATGTTATCGTCAGACGCACCCAGAGCTCTTCAATCTAAAAAAATAGAAGGTGAGAGCCCAAGTGCTAATGTGATCAACTCAAATTAATAGCACCAATTTAATAGCACTCTTGAGAGTCCTGGCTGACCAGCTGAAAACCCCAGTTCTGCAACATTTCGTATTGGTGCGACAAGGGTGACCTTGTGTTGCATAATGTCAGTCTTTTGTTCGTAGTTCAAAGTTAAGATACTAACACGTAGATAAAGCTAACATGATGCAGTCCAGATGACTGATAAATGATGGGTATCATGCAGCAATCAAATAATTGTATTTGATCGGTTAGGCGATTAACACACGGCACCGCGCGCCGCCGCGGTTGGCGGTGAAGCGGATCTCATGTTACATTGGTCACTTAGAAATCCGTTGATACCTTACACACGTACACCGCCCGACCGCGCGGTCGAGCCACGTTCGAGCGGTGCTCTCGCAACCACCGCCCCTCCGCGCTGATTTCCGCGCGGTGGAGCGGCGCCTTACACACGGGGCGCCGCATAACCGCGCGGATTATTGTGGGTGCAGGACGTGTTGCCATTTATCTTTGCTAACAAATAATCAAATAAAGAAGTGGACATTCGTGTATGGTTAAAAAAAATATCTTCGTGTTTTCCTCAAACTTTTGTAGAATAACATGAACGTCCCATTTAGAGTTCTGCTACGTAAAAATGGATGAACCCAATAAATTCTTATTTTTTTCTTTCTACGCCATAAAAGCCAGATGCTGCCACCACTTCAGAGTCCATTTTCGTCAGTGTCTGTGATAAAACTGGTCAAAATCGCGTTAAATCCAACCGCGCGGTTAGGCGCGTAAACCGCCTAACCGCGCGGAGCACCGCTAAGAAATCCGCTTCACCGCTACCGCCCTCCGCGGCGGTGCGCGGTGCCGTGTGTTAATCGCCTTAGAAAAATAGTGCAGTGCCTATAGATTTTTATAAAGCCATAACCCTGGAACGCAAATAGCAATTGAAAGAAATTTAAGTCAGTTAAAGTCTGTTACTCCCTGTCGCTGTACCCAGAGCAAGACCGAGTTGATGATTTCTCACTTCAGAATAAAAAAAATCCAAGTGACTTAGTTAAGAATTCTTTGCAAGGACACAAGGCCGTTTTATGAACACCAGCAGCAGCTCAAAGATCATGCTAAATTAAAACACACAAACAAAACAAATACCAAACGTCTTACCCGGGTCAGGTGGATCAGGCGGCAATACAAAAGCGGTCCTTTCGGAAACATTACTGGTGTCCATTCCCAACAGCTGTTCGTCTCCGGCGGCCACCCTTTCTATGCATTCGTCGAAGAACGTGAGGCCCTGGTCGGGTTCGTACACGAACGATCTCTCTTCTATGAAACGAGTGAACATCTGTGTGCGCATCATTAGGCCGTAGAAGCGTTGGTGTGTCTGGAAAACAAAAGAGACTTTCAGTCCCATCAACCCAAGAGCGGAGCGCCTTAAAGAAATGTCACAAAAGGGAACAGCCCAGCAAGGCTGAAGCCTACTGGGGCCATGGGTTCATTTCTTTTTCTACTCATCGATTAAAGTTTTACAGATTTATAGTGTTACTGTACAGGTCGCGCGGTGAATTAAGATCGCTCGGCAAAAGTGGAAGGGGCATGCGCAGTATTAAATTCTAAGGTCTATTTGGCGACGTACGGGCGGGTGTGCGCCGACGGCGACACGTCATAGGTAGATAGAGTGGCTCTTCAATTCCCACGTTGCGTTCTCGCGTCTCATTGGATACTGTTGTATTTGGGTACTGTTGCGTACAGCTTGTGTTATCGTATTAGTAATACGTAGTCGTAAAAAAAAAATGGTTAAAAATAAAGTTTTAAAACGGCAAGCCAGAAAAATGGTTTACGACGTGAATTGTTACGTTAAGAAAGAAATTAACGAAATATTTTTTTTATTTTATTTAATATTAATTTTAAAAATTTTAATTTTTCTGAATTTACTTACTTATAAGATAAATTACAAGCAAAAACTAGTGTTATTATAAGTTATGTTACTAAAGTTGTGCAATTGTACACATGCGCCGATTGCCCCCACTACTTTCACCGAGCGATCTTAATTCACCGCGCGACCTGTAAATGCCTGTATATTAACCTCTCAAGCACAAGTACCGAATTCGATACACCTCGGTACCAGCTAACTTAAACCTTATTTTTATGTATCAAGGTTTAAGTTAGATTTTACTAGTAAACCGCTACATGATATTTATTTTGCAAATAGGTTTAAAAAACACTTTCACATGTCAATTTTTTTTTTTCGTCAGTTTCAGCCAGATGAGGCCCTGAGAAGAAACACCGAAACAAACTCAGGGGTCAGTCAGTAAATATGTGTAATAGTCAAATCACATGAGAACCATGCAGATTAGTCTGAGATGGTCTTTTGAAGAAAGAACCATACACATTTGAGTGGACCCGTCTAGTCAGTGCAAGCATTTGTCAGTATTCGCAAAGCTCAACTACTACTACTTTGGACTACTAAGGAGCTCAATTATGTGTGTAATTCTGATATTTTTACAAAAATTTTAAAAAGAGATCATTACTCGGATTTTCTAGCCTAGCACACATCATTGATAACAGGAATACTAAAAGACATTTGGATTGAAAAGGACGTTTCGATTATTCGAACATTTGTAACGATATTCATATGATAAGTGAATTTGAAATACTTCTTCTATATAATATATAATAATAAATTCTTTTAATAATAAAGATATTAACGACTGTTTGTTTAATAAAAAAACATGCTTATATTAAAAGTTTTCTTACCTTATCCCTAGACCTCAGAAAGGCATCCATATGAAACAGCGCATGTGGGTCTGTGGTACCAACAGTGGGCGCCTTCGTGATAGGTATGAGATAGTTTCTATATCCTTGTAGCGTTACCGCCATGAAACGCAGGAACGCTTCTTGGATTTTTAACTCTAAGGCTTGCTGAAAATAAATAAACCATTTTTATTTCGCTTGCATTAAAGAAAATGTGCTCAGTAAGAATAGGCATTGAAGTTCTGTCAAACAAGCCTTACATATAAGAAAAAGAAGTTGCCCCAAAATAGAAATGAGAATGGGCACATTGAGACCACCCTCCAATAATAAGATATATGTCATTGGATAGGTATTTTTAGGTATTTAAAAAAAAATGAATCACGTAATAATAAATAAATAATGCATTATTAACGGCGTTATTATTTTTCTCTCAAAAATATTTTAATATTTTTATCGTTAAATCTGAATTTGTAAGTCTTATAACTCTGAACGGACAGTTGTAACAACAAAGTTGTCATAATAATTGTTGTTCCAATTGAAAAGACCTATTCAATGATATATTTCTCATTGCTATTGGAGGGTGGTCCCAGGTTTCATACATTTTTGCCCATTCTCATTTATCATGTATAGTAGGTGCATCCACAACTGTCCCAGATCCGGAACAAAGTGTTACATCCATCCATACAAATATTTGTTCCGTACCGCCAAAGTATGTATGTACCAAAAAGTATGTTTAGAATTGTGTGGCACCTAACTCCCCTAAACGGCTTCACCGATTCGGACGTAATTTTGTGTGTTATATGTTGTATACTTGAGTAGGTTTCTGAATGGTTCCAAGACATAATTGTATCCGGTAGGTGGCGGTCCAATCGGGTTCTTATTTTTTTTTTTCTGACTAAAGGCCAGATTTATGCCAGCGTCTGTCGGGACCGCTAGTAGTAATATAAATACTATGTCTTATTTAACCTTTCGGATACCGTAATTAGAGACAAAATAGATAAAAGAAAGAATGCCGGCGTTCGCTTGGGGTATAATGAATTAATTAAGTCCATCGTTACCTCCTTTTTCCTCTTCTGGAAATCTCTGTCTAAACTCGTTGTAGCTTCTCCATTGTATTTAGCTTCGCTTGAATGATGTACTGGTGAAGCTGGTCTAATATTTCCATAAAGTAAGTCTAGCGTCTGTCTCAGTGCCCTCGCTTGCCGTTTCGGCAGTAATTTGAGAGATATGTGTCTTTGTGTTTCACAAATCTGAAATAATCCAAAAGTAGTTGTATCAAGGAAGCGAATGAGATAAGACAGATGTAAAAGAAACGGGACAAATCTTATGCGAGTGCGTATTCTTTGCTAAATATAGGAAAATTCTAGTCATATTTTCTAAACCGCTTCTGTAAATCAACTACTTTCTTTGTCCTCAATCAAAAAATCTTATACTAATTTTCATCAGCCAATGATAACTTTGTTTTAGGAATTGGCTATAATTAAATTAACCTTTTAAATGTGGCATGATACCGCTTAGGTTCATAACCGAAAACAATCGAAACATCAACAGAAACCATAAGTTCATAAGCAGTAGGTTCAAAATAGCTTGTTCTTTTTTGCGATTTATATGCGGAGATGCTCAAGAGGTTAAAGAAAGGAGAATATTTAATAAGACAGTAGTTGTTTTTAAAATATGACTATCTACATACGATTACATCCTATACTGTGTATAGAAACTTACTGTAATATTATTAGTGTCTAAATCAACACAAGTGACATCTGGTGGGGGTTCGTAGAGATCGAAAAACCTCGAATCAACTCCGATTAAATACGGTAACGGAGCGTGTAATACTTCTGCTAAACCTGAAACACAAAGATTGTTGGAACATTTCGAATACTAAGCGGGAAGACATAACGTTCATTATTGACTGTTTCACGAAATAAATCTGTTATAAGTTTGCTTACCTAATGGACACAGCGGTATGTACGGACACTGCCATTTGAAAGGAAATAGAAGACTTGAGACTGCTTCCGAAACTGCTGTTAAAGTATCAGGCCTGTAAAAATACAAATTTATATAAATAGGTATTTTTTCTAAGATACGATTCATTGTTAGACAATGTATCAAAATCATAAACTTAGTTGACAGAGGTCAAACATGAGTTTCACCATTATTAAAGAAAAAATATTCTATTCTATTAAAAATGCTAATGCTATAAGGGCGCTTTCAATTTATGCGTACTGCAACCGACCAGTTGCCGTTTACCGTGCCGTAGCGCCTAAATTGAAAACGTGGCTGCCGCGCGTTTGTATGCCAGTGATGGGCTATTCAACACCGAATAGAACACGTGGTGCTTGTGACGTTGCCGTCCCGTTGTCGACCGTTCGCCGCACGGTTGCCGCACCGCGCGCTTTCTATGAAAAATCAGGACGATCATACGTCCGTACGCAGTATGACTAACGCATCGCATTCGCACCGCAGCAGGCCGTCAAAAAACGCATAAATTGAAAGCGCCCTTAGCTTAGTATGACACTTTCAAGGAGTGTACAATAGTAAAATGTTATGCAAATAGAAAGGGTATAGCGAGATGTTTCTACCATGCGCCCACTCTTCCTCAAACAAATTGATGGGTCCCCAACAAAATCCTATAATAAAAATAATCAATTGACGATATGAGGTTTTTCCCTCTCCTAGAGAGGAGGCTTGAGTCCCAACAGTGGGAACATTAAAAAGGCTGGTGATGATATGAGGTTTTACTTTTGAAGTTCTGTGTAAATAGCAAGACAGTGTTCGATGGGTTATTTCAATAGTTATTAATAATGAATATAGTATATTTTCCCAAAGATTTTGTTCTTGGGACCCGTCGAAATATTTGAAAAGCTGATTGCTTCTTCATTTTATAACCAATTTTGATGCATTATTAAGGAAAAGATTTACTTTAGTGTTATTTAGTACAAAATATAGTACAAAAATAAATACAGGAAAGTTCGCAATAGAATGTTATTCTCACCTGAGCGAGTGTATAAGTACTTTCTGTTCGGTGATAGCTAACGCTAGGACTAGGAGACAGTTGTCTGGTCCTAAGTTGAGCAGCAGCTGTCTGAAGCTAGCCCCGCTGCGCACGAGTGGCTGGTCGTCGCGCCGCGTCAGTATTACTCGATCTTGTTGATTTGTTGGCGATAGCTGGTGGAAAATAAAATATAGATAGAATCATTATCTTCCTGAGCTCCTACCACGAGCTCATAACGCGATCCAATTGACGACCTAAACAGAACTGTTAAAGAGCTATATAGGGTGTATAGCTCTATCCCTATTTCTCGCTCGCACGCTTGACATTTTAACACGTCATGGTAAGGTCCCCTGCTCTTTTTCTTTGCTACTAGGGGTCGGAGCAACGTATTTTTTCATAAATTTTCCCGTGTACGCTACCATTCAATCTATTTTCTTTTATGTCAATCTTCGCCTAATCCGGTCGTAATTATGTCATTGACACATCTACATAGCTAGAGACACAAGCGACAAAAAGACACGGGTATCAGTGACATAAAAAGCCTAAATAATGACAAACTTTTGGTAAACGCAATATGCAGCGAGTGCGACCCATCATATAAAATCTATAGACAAACTAAGTATCTTATGTTAATGATGTTGAATTCCGGACACCTACCGCAGTGTAAACTTTTTTATTTAACCCAAAAGTAGACTGGTAGAGCACGCCTTGTTGCATTAAGTCCGTCATTGTAACACTAATGTACACAAAGTTTAAATAAATAAATACATCTAAGTGATGGGTCCTTCGAGCCGGATTCAATGAGTGGAAGATGTGCAACACATCAAACTAATTAGTCTAGACATATAATAACAAGTTACCGTACCCGGTTTAAAGAGGTTGTTAGATTAACTTACTTGTAAAAGTATTCTTGGTTCTGGGAAGGGCACTTCTTCTATTAAATGAGTTATATACCTTTCTATTGGTATGTTTAAAGGTTCTTTACTCCATGACATTTCCTGTAAGAAAATATTTAATTCAGTATAGCAGTAAACAAATGGAACATTAAAGCAGCTGTAGGAATTCCAATCTGAAAAACAATCATGTCATGTGATTATAAAGATTCTAATAAAGATTGTGGGGGGAGGAGACAGAGAAACTTTATGCAGTTTGGGAAACCAGCTCATTGTTTGTAAGTTCTGTCGAATGTATAGTTGATAGATCAATGTATACGAGCATACACAGAAAAGATGAAAGAGGTTAGGAAGGAAATACTTTCCGATTTGTACTACAACGAGTGTCGCCGCTTATCTCACACCCTTTAACTCCACTACAGGCAATTAATAAATACGAACACGCATTATGCAACTAACAGACAACGCACACTTAGATCGTAAGTTTGCTATTGGTAGTTGAACTATGAGCACTGCCCTACTTTGTGGCACGCCTGCCCCGGCCCCAAGGCCATTCTAACCACTTTCATCTGTTCTGTGCGAGCATATAACATATGGAGCGAGCCGTGTTGAGATCTACAATAATCGTACAGTTTGCTCAACTCGGTTTGGTTAGGTTTGGTTTGGTTTGGTTTGGTTTGGGTTGGGTTTGGTTTGGGTTGGGTTTGGTTTGGGTTGGGTTTGGTTTGGGTTTGGTTTGGTTTCGGTTTGGTTTGGTTTCGGTTTGGTTTGGTTTCGGTTTGGTTTGGTTTCGGTTTGGTTTGGCGTACAAGTAACGTGATGTAGTCAGGAGCTGTGCCGGTTTACAGGAACGACGCCAAGCTGTAACAGATCCTAGAAGCCGAAACATTACTAAAATTATACTTACGAGTATATACAGCAGCCATTTTTCAAAAGTGTCGCTGAAAGGCCATCGAGACAGTAGACAAATACATTTGATCGCGTACACCGAATGCGTACTATGCGATATTCCTTCCCGCCATCCTAATTGTTCCATCTGATATTCTGTTAGCTGCGAGTGTGGAAAACTCTCGTAGAATGTCACTGCTGATCCGTATACCTGGGAAAATCACACTAACATTAAAAATGCTAAAGTTTACATCCATGTATGTATGCATTGTGTGTGTGTATTAGAGTCGAACGACTTGGGTAACTATTAGGGCAAAATGAAATCTGATGTAGTCAACACTGGTTCAATATTTTGATCATTGTTTACTAATAAAAGAAACTTATAAAAAGTATCGAATATAAATAATCTCCTTGCGTCGTATTCCTCAATGCTGAGGGTCGTGACCTCCCTTTTTCATCACTTTACTTTTTATGATGTTTTTCCATTTATTCCTGTCTCTGGCGGTGTGAAGGGCCTTGTATACTGTGGAGTCAAGAGCGGCGCGGATCTGGTCAGACCAACGTATTGGGCTGCGCCCGCGAGGCCTTTTTCCATCTACTTTACCAGTCACGATTAGCCTTTCGAGGTTTCCATCGTCTTTCCTTGCAATGTGACCGATGTATTGCAAAATTTTTCGAAGACACTCGGATGACAACCGCGAGGAGATTTTTAGTTCACGCAGAATGGATACGTTGGTCCGAAATGCTGTCCAAGGGATACGAAGCATTTTTCTCTAGCACCACATCTCAAAGGCGTCAAAAATTCTTTAAATGATAAAATATTATACAAAATTCCCAAGTCGTTTGACTTTTTAGACATACTATACTTGTTTTTAGATTTGGATGGAATTAGGTTCACGGTTTAATTAGACCCTACCACGAGCTTTTAACGCGATCCATTTGACGACCTAAAATGAACTGTTAAAGGGATGGATCTTTGTAGGGTATATAGCTCCATCTCTCTCGCACGCTTAACATTTTACCACGTCTTGGTAACGTATTCTATGTTCTACATAAGATACTTTCGTATCCATTTATTCTAAGCCACTCGAATATACGCACAACTTTTCATAGAAATCAGTCAAGCCGTTTAGGAGGAGTTAAGTGACAAACAACATGGAGAAGAATTATATGATGGAAAATTCTCAAGTACAGTTAATAATATAAAAAAAAGCTGATATACAAAAGTTATCATAAATCATGAACTTTAAAAATAGCAACAAGTTCTTAAAAAAAAACGTGATATTTGTACAGCCGTTAACCTTATCAACTAATGAGTCACAGCATAATAAACATTTTATAAGAGATAGAGAGAAGATTCCAATCAGTCTGGCAGGAAACACGACATTAAAGCACAGATGTCCATAAGATGGTTTTTCGTGTCATTGTACTCACAAATATTCAAAAGGTTTTTATTGAAACGTTTTTTTGCAAGTTTCTAAAGTTCAAAACATTCCATTCTGTGCTATTGACATTTGGTACTTTAAATCTAACAAGACGTTAGATTTTTTTAGTTCCAGTCGTGTTATCTCCAGGTATTGCTATTTAAGGTCCTAGCACCCGAGCTGTGCCATAAAACAGTGAATTTCTGAAGCCTACTCCTTGGTAAATGCTAGGTGAATAGGTTTGATAAAAATATATTATGTTTGTTATAAACTCATGTACAACTTAAAATATGACTTTTTTCGTATGACTATACGTATACTTTTGAAAAAAAAAAAAATTAACGAGATGATTTTTTCATTTGTTTTCACTACTCCTATCAAACGGCTTTAATCTTTATAAATATGTTTATTTCACAAAGAAAATGGATTTTAAAGAACAGCGGGGTTCTATCGAGCGCAACTGGCCGGAATCAAATGCACACATACTCATACTACCACATACCACTTAGGCGGCAGTACGAGTATGTGTCCATTTAATTCCAGCCAGATGTCCAAAGGACTATACGCCTTAAGTTTAGGTTGTAAGATAACGATATCAGTAGTCAAAAAAAGTTTAACTACATGGCTTTGATAGAAGTTTCATAAAGCGTCATTCATGTCGATGATAAATTGAGACCGGTATGTAGGTAAGTAAGCTTATCTCTGAATTATTGGATTCACAGTAACTGTTGTTGCCTGGTTTTATCAAGGTGTAGTAATATTGGTTTTTACCGCCTTAGGTTCCGTAACAGTCGTATTTAATGTTGCTAGCTCGACTTTGACTTTTAAGCATAGATTTAATCTTTCAAATGTAGCATGAATCGCAATAGGTTCACTAGAGAAAACGAATGAAAGCTCGACCGAACACCGTAGGTTCTGCAGCAGTAGGTCCAAAATACCTTGTTTTTTGTACAAGGAGATCGGCGCTTTGCTTTGAATTAAGAAATTTTTAATATCTCACGGCCGCTCACGATGATAACTGACCGCGTGGATTGCTTTGATCTAGTTGGGTATATGGCGAAGCAGATTGTCATCATCAACATCATTTCAGCTGAAAGCTGCTCTCTATGGACATCCAGCAAGTACAGCTAAATCGACCTATACTGTGCATCTCGCATATATGTATGACATTCCCGCGAACCTCACCACACCAGTGGGAGGCCTTCCATCGCTGCGTCTCCTGGTATGCGGTCGCCACTCCAGAAACTTTCAGCCCAGTCTACCATTTCAACCGGTCCTGTGCGTCTCGCATCCATAGAAACTTTCGGCCGCATTGACCACCTGTTCTATGAGCAATATTGCTACTTAAGTTTCGCAATTCTTCGGCCTATGTCGGTAACCTTTTTCTCCTGCAGATATCTTCCTTCATTTCTGATTCGATCCCTCAATGAAACTCCGAGTATAGCCCTCTCCATTGCCCTTTCAGTACCTTCTGACGACGCGCGACGCCCATTGTGAGTGATCACATCTGTTAGTCATATGTCATCAAGCAAATTGTGGCTTCAGAAAAAGCCATAGTTCACCCAGTCTTTACAATATAAATGAATGCATTCAAGGTGCCCTGTATGTAGAAATCTAAAGTTTTGCAGAGTAAACTAAAAAATAATCACAAGTACCTTATAAGTAGCATCCGCAACAGTCAATACGAAGGTTGAAAAGACGGGTTTAGGCATCGCCGCGTTGTTAGGCCATAGTTCCAGCGTCGCGCCCATCGGTAAACAGAAGAGCGGCACCGATGTTGGAAACAATAAGTTACGTCGTTCTATCGTTGGATACCTGTAAGAACAATTTTATTATAGTAATCAGGGATGTACTACGGAGCTTCATAACCGTAATCGAAACTATCGGATATCCGATATGAAATAATATCCATAACCGTAACCGAATCCGAAATAATATAAGTTACGGATAATATCGGATAGGGGCGGAGCCTAATTGCGACACGTTATGACAGCCTGTCATAATGTGTCGCGTCGTAAAATATAAATAGTATAGTAGTAAATAGTATGTATTTATATTTGACTTCTGAAATTCCTTACAAATCTAATATCCGTAACCGAAATTATCCGAAACTAACGGATAATCCGAAATAATTTCATATCCGTATCCGTAACCGGTATAATAATCATTTCTATATCCGTATCCAATTCGTATCCGAAATTTCATATCCATAACATCCCTGATAGTAATTAAAATGTCTTTTGATTAATGATTGAGTGTTTCTTTTGTATGTAGTGTTGGCGTCATCAATGATGCCCCTAGGCTGTACTTGTATCACTCTTGGGAAAGCTCTATAGCTTTTCTATAAGTTCCTACGTCAACCGGTTTTGTTAGTCTCTCATCCAGCGGAATCCCTTGTCAGACATTGTACCACCTTGTACTTTTCAGCCTTTTAAAGCTGTATTTTTCATTAAATGGTTGCCACTACAGAACCTTTCAGCCTCATCGACCATCCGTTCAGCAAACTTGGTCAGCGTAAGAATTATTTGGAAGCTGATAAGCTGAGATAGGTCATTACAAATTTAGACAGCTACGTCTATCGAATCAATAAAAAAACTAACACAATTCTGGTACTTAATTAGGTTAGTAAACGTAAAATCTTCACAAAATATTTTCATTTTTTTGGACGTGTTCGCAAAGGTTTATTCATTAGTAAATAGTACTGCTTCCTTATCAGTAGTAGTAACTCTATTAATAGTTAAATTATTTCGTTAAACCTCTCTCGTTTACTGTTTTTTTTTTTTATCTGTAGAAGAAACTGTGTTAGTGGATAAATAGAAAGACGCAGAAAACGACTTTGACTCTACCAACGCTACAGTAAGAAACTGCAGTTTTGACCCCCGATAGTACAGATGTAAAGAAAGATAATACAACAATGGAAGTTGATCTTTCGCACACGCTTTCGTCTGGTTAAAGCAACCCCCCGCTCTCCTCTGTACGACTAATTTTTCCATTTGAATGTCCTTTATTTCGAAAGCAGACGTGCAGTTCCCAGGCTCTTTTAACATCTTTTAAAGTCAAAGCTAGCTCCTATAGATTTAAGAACCAGTTACAAATCATTACTGATAAAATCCGATTATGTCATCATAGCCATCTGTTAACACTGTGCTTTTGAATACATTCAAAACAAAATTGCGATAAAATCTTCTATTTTTTTTTTTATTTTTTATTCTTGACATACGTAAGTTATGAGTTTACATGTGGATGGATGGAGGGGAAGAGGGAGGCCAAAGAAAAGATGGATGGATTGTGTGCGAAACGATATGAAAGAAAAGGGAGTTAGTGATAGCGTGACGAGTGACAGGACAGAATGGAAGAAAAAAACGTGTTGCGCCGACCCCAAATAAAACGGGACTAGGGCAGGAAGACGATGATTTTGTTCTAGACATAAGTACAAAATAAAAATCTAACCACTATAAGATTAAATGGCCTATTGGCCATTAAAATGACCTATAGGACATTTAATCTCACCCTAACAAAACGTTTGAGACATATACCTATGTCCAAAACGTTTTTTAGTGTGCCAACGGGACCCTATTACTAAGCCTCCGCTGTCTGTGCGTCTGTCTGTCAGCCTGCTGTATCTCATAAATTATAAGAGGTAGAGAGTTGAAATTTTCACATAATGTGTATTTTTATTGCCGCTACCACAACACATCATAAAATTAAAATAAAGTAAAAATTAAAGGGGGTTCCTATACAAGAAACATTATTTTGTCAGCGCTTTTTTCCCGATTTTATTATTGGAGTGCAAAAGTACCATTCGACTACCAGTTTGACTCGCACTTGGCCAGATCCTCCGTTTGTGAGTCCGACTCGCACTAAGCTAGTTTTCTTAATAACTATTCCTATCAATTTGTTTTCATCACAGTTTGTATAGGTACATATTATGACTGTTACAAATGCAGTTTCATTCAGTCCGATATGTTACTAATTAAAGTAGGTAAAGCGTTATTATCATTAACATCGGCCCGTTCAAAGCGCTAATTAATGACGCACGCTGAGAACGTTATAATTAGTTACCGGTTTTAACTATTCCGAATTTTAAGAGAACCTGAAACTGTGGCGGTCTACTTCTGTGTGTATTTGGCGAAGTAATGTCAGATCATGTAGTTACTGAGATTAGGTCTTCGCAATATCACACTATATATCGCACCTCCACTCAAATAGTGTTACCACTCAAAAAGAATTTGTTTGCTGATAATTATACACAAACATCATACGTTAAGCTCAGATATTGTCATATTTGTAATTCAATTATTTGCCGCCAGGTGACCCATTTTTATTTATTTTTACACCACCTGCTCGATAATGTCGTTTTACACGTCATATAAACCTCACTTAAAGCAAGTCATTATATGCCTAGGGAGATAATGCAGTATGGCCGATCCCTAGGGAATAATGAGATTTGAATTTGGAGCATCAAGAATCGTCAACATTGTGAATTAAAATGTAGGCGCATCGAACAAGTTGACTCGAAATTCAAACCAAAGAGTATGTAATCACTATGATTCAAACTGGCCACTAACAAAAAAAAGAAAATAGAATAAAACGTGCGCCTACTGACGACACGGGAGCATTATAGAAAATTGAAACTATAGAATCTTGGAGTAGGTAGTGAATTTTGTTTGTTTGATGAACCTGTAAATATAATACTTATATTTCTCTAATATATGATTTGGTCGACCAAATTGTCTTTTGATTATCTCACAGATGGTGTAAAAAGTACAGTATGCAACACGGGGATAAAGCTGTCTTTGTCTTGGGCGGCTTAAATTCCTCACTTCACTCAGGTTTCTTTATTAACTCCCTCGCAATGCTCGGGAGTTAATTTTATAAATCCCTCACTATCGTTCGGGATTAAAATCAGCAACCTTCGTTTCGTTCGGAATTCAACATGCCGCCCGCGACTTAAAGACACTGCTTTATCCCCTAGTCACATAAACTACTATTATATGCAGCGTCACATCTCTGAACTATAACCATTTACAGGCCTTTTTCTCAATTTTGATTTTTGAGTTGTGAACTTTGAGCACACATTTTGACACTTTGAGCGGAGGTGCGATATTATAATGTAATTAATTTTAAAATAATACTTATTGTTGAACTTATGACAGCCCCATATCATGTTCTGACAATTACTGTCTATTCTAGGTTGCCTGGGAGAGATCGCGGAATGCGATAAGGCCGCCCATTGTACGTGTTTTAGATATAAGTTTTTCTTTGGTATGTTTTGTATGTACAATAAAGTATATAATAAATAAATAAATAATAAATAAATAAATATAAAGGTGAAATGTGTGTTTTGTGAGTCTGTGTGAGTGTTTTACATCTTTACGTTCAAACGGCTCAACGGATTTGCATGATATTTGGCACACTGGCAGGCTATGTCTCGGAATAGCACAAAGGTTACTTTACACCCCGGGAGTATATACTCCTGGGACAAAAAGTACCCTGTGTGCAGGACAGTTATAAAATCTACACTAATATTATGTCATTTTTTTTATTGTTGGAGGTAATCTATGAAAGTACTGGTCCGATTGTTAAAATTGTTTCACCAATAGAAAGCTGCTTTATTCCTGAGTGATATAGGCTACATTTTGTGAACGCGGACGAAGCCGCACTAGTGGCTTTACCAATGCGAAAGTCGTAATTTATCCCAAGGAAAGTTCCCTGTTATTTCATGTCTTTTTAGTGCTCATACCTATTACTTAAGTTATTTTTGACAGAATTGATTAGGTAACGGGACGGATTCTCAAAAGATTCGGTTTTAGAACATCATCGCTGTTAAAAATGTAGTACTATGAATAGTAATGAGCTTAAAACTAACATTCGGGTTCAAACCCAGATGATTGCCGATCTGTAAAGATGTGCAAGTGATATGTTTAAACTCAATACTCGGGTATGAACCCGGTTAACTGTACATCTCTAATTGTGTATAATTACCTGAATAGTACGTCGGGTTTGTAGGCAATTAGTGGTGGACGGTTCATTGACTTCTTGTAGCAGAGAAACACATCACTGCCCATTAAACCTAGAAATTAAACATTGGAGATAAATGTAACTATAAACTATTGGCGACATGAGGTAAATTCATTGGCAATTTAATTTCAGCTTAAAGCACTTTAGCATAAGGTTGAAATCTTTAACATAATATAATTCACACGGTTTGTTGGTAGATTGAAAAGTAAATAAAAAAAAAAAAACCGGATAAAAATGATAATGTTAATGCACAAGATAAAATTTTTTACTGAAAGATAGTAAACAAATACCTAAAACAACAGTAGATGTAGTATTACTATAAATTATTATCTTTAAATTATTTCATCATCTGCCCATTAGGTAATATGATATGAATTAAGATAAGGCAAGTGAAAAATGCAGGTTTTGCTCTACGAGTATAACCTGATATGGAGGTTACTGAATTAATAACTTGGGTTTGGGAATTCCTGACAATTTCAAAGTCCCGGGACACGAGATAGCCTACAATCAAAGTCCCGGGAATTCCCACCGATTTTGACGAAACATACAATGATCTCCTCCTCCTTAGTCATTCATTCTTGACAGAGTAGGTTGACAATTTTGCTGACGATTTTTGTTGGCGAGTGAGGCTCCCGCTATGCATCTCCACTTGTCACGGTTTACGGCGTCTCAAGAACTTTGAACTATGGAGGTTTGTGTTGCAGCTCTGATGAGGTCTGTCCAAAGTGTAGGTGAGCGCCCGCGTGACCGCTTGCCCTCCACTTGTCCCTGGACAACGAGCTGCTCCATGGAGTGTTCATCGCGAACGTGACCGAAATATTTGAGGATTCGTACTTGCACAGTCGACGATAACCTCTGTTTGATTTTTAGCTCCTCCAGAATCAAAACGTAAGTTATATTACCAAAAAACACTCACCTTTATTCAAATTCTTAGGAATCATACAAAAGGCGTGGGGTGGACATTCCCCTTTGCTGGCCACTATGACGCACACATCGACCACCACGAGGGCATTACAGGGGGCTCCCGTGTGCGCCCGTCGGTACGTAATGAAGGTTTTGGCTGTGGAGTTGTTGACGTTGGCCAAGCGACCGCCAGCGGACACCAGGACCATCTCTGCATCGGCCATGAGACGCTCCTTGCCGTCGTACATGACACCTGAGGAAAATTGAGGATATGTTAGTCTGTGGAGTATGTTTTTGCTCTGAGGTTAGGGTACTGTTAAATCGTCGGTCGGAAACAGTTGTGGAACATTTCGAAATAAGTTTTTGAGATATCTACCTATTGAAAGATATAAGAACTAAATTTTTAGACTTAAAAAAAATGTTATAACAATAATTCTTTATTCTTCCAAATCGTACACAAAACATAATGACAAGATAACATCACATTACACAGGTTAGTGCAAAAAGTGAGTCAACAACTCCAAAAATGAGCACTGCCCGTATCTTGGGTAGTCGGCGGTCCACCGTTTTATTAGTGCAGTTATAGAATGTTATCACTGGTCTGTTGGTGCATAATATGTATTACTAAGTGACACCATAATTAGGTAGGTATGTCTTCTAGGTTAGTGCTTTTTTTTTAATAATTAGGCCGAAACAAATAAAGAATAATTAGCGATCCGGAACAGCTTTGCACGGATGTTTAAAATCTTTGAAATTCTTGGCTTTTCTCTACTATAATATGCAGTATTACAGTCCTAAGCTTTTCCTTTTCATTGAATCACTGTCTATTAGTGGAAACTGCATGACAATCCGTTCAGTAGTTTTTGAATTTATCGCGTTCATACAGACAGAAAGATGCTGTAGGGAACTTTGTTTTATAATAAACGTAAGGATTTGTCAGAATTCGACTTGTTCCAATATTTATATATATAAACAGTATGACCATAAAGTGTAAAACCTAAAATTTTCAGACGTTCCAGTAGTTTCCAATCGAAGAAGTATGAATGTGAGTTACTATCATTATCGATCACCGGTTTATTTTGGAAACAAATAACATTACTTCGTCTTTTTATAGGGTGCCGATGGTAAAATACCTTTTTAAGTTATTCATAAATTTATGTTTGAGCTGGTATTCTGTAACTACGGCAATATCAAGACTGGTTGCGATAGGTTACTACTGTGAGTGTGTGTGTGACGTACTCTGCCCCAGCTTAGGGGGGGACATACAAAGGCGGATTCAAGGAAGGGCACGGGGCACCCCGTAAACGGTATTTTTCGAGTTGTTCAAATATGAATAAACTTTATTTCTAACAGTTATAGTTGATTTTTTTACCCCTCCCCGAATAAAAATCTGGATCCGCCCCTGGGATAAACTCAAAACACCATACGCCGACGCAATAATTAGGTCTTGTTGACTTACTTAGAGTGAAAAAAAAATATCGCGAAGTCAAAACATTTGTATAATCTTGAAATCTCTAACACGCAATCCCAATATTATTAACCTTCATGCCTTCATGCTGTGGAAAAGGTCTTTGCCAAGGCTGTCGAACTTTACGAGTTGGTTATTATGGAGTATGTATCTGCAGGCCTTAAGTTACGACCGTTTTGTGTTGAATCTCTTTCTACAATCAGTAATGCCTTCTGTTTGTTTGTTATCACGTGACTTAACGTTGAGATGACGTCATCGTGATAGTCTGGCTGTGGCTAAGCCTGCTGATGTTTTTATAGAAGGTCACAATAAAAAAAAATGTAGCACTCCAGGCATCGCCAGGTGCAAGTTTGGGTCTCTGTATTATAATTTTGGTAAATTGGGTGTTCGGAGCATCTTTTGCTTTAAGCTAGAACTACACTGTGCGCACGTGTAACATACACGCCAATCTGGGCGCGTCGGCCTCCATAAATTTTATTTGGAAACTAGGCTTGTAGAGCTCCACTTAATCTACGTCACACGACGTCTTTCTTAGAGCTCCTTCACACTAGGGTGGTCCAGCGTAGGCGTTCGATAAACGTACGCGCAGCGCAGACGCCGAAACAACACGACGCACGCGTCGCGTCGTTGCGGCGTTTCCTCTGGAGTCAATTGAACGCTGCGCTAACGCGGCGCAGGCGTTGCGTTGCTGTGGCCTTGGTATTTGTTTTGGAGTCAATTGAACGCTGCGACAACGCGGCGCCGGCGTCGCGTTATTGCGGCGTTTTCTCTGGAGTTCTCAATTGAATGCCACAAAAAACGCGACGCCTGCGCTGGATAAACGCTAGTGTGAAGGCGTGTTACACATATGCGTCGGTCTAATGTAGTTCTAGGTTTATCGTGGACGAGGGGCTTACACTCAATCGCAGTTTTCGGAAATGTCTATATTTAGCTGGGGGATTGAGTTATCAGTCAGAATGATGATAATACAGAGAGTTGATTCTGTCACAGAAAAATAACTTTAAAAAATACTTTTTACAGCAGATACGTTTTTATGGAGTAGTCTTTTTAGTTATGATATTTCGTGAAATCGTGGGAAATTATGAGTGAGTTGTTCAGTTGCAATAAGTTTTGGGTTTAATAAAACATTTACATTCATTTACTTACTGACTGTAGGATTGTCTGTCAAAACAATGTTTAGCATTTTTTTCTGTTCTACTCCTAGACAAAAGCCTCCCACCAGGCCTCCACTCCCTCCATCTTTCGCGAGCCTACGCTTTCTGCTTCCTGTTCTGGAAAAATCTGCACAGTTTGTCCTACCATATTTTCCGTAGACTGCCGCGACTTCGTCTCTCTATCTCAAAGTACTCTCAGTTTATCGGATATGCGACTGACATATCCTGCCTAGTCCCATTTAATTTTGATTATTTCCTACCAAAACTATCAAGTACGGAAGTTTCTTTTTTTTTATATAATGGCTGCGTTTGACCACAATCTCAGCTGATGGTAAGGGATGATGTGGCCTTGAATGTGTGTGATGTGTTTCACTAAGAAACAGTGTGTGACACATTCGATAAAAATCCACCCACAAAAGCATCGATAAATAAATATAGTTCACAAAACAGTGAACAAAAAAAATACTCAGTAAAAAAAATCTCCTAAACCGGGCGTGGTAACGATAAAAAGCTACCACTCTATAGCTGATAGCACTACACGTCTCTCGTTGTTACAATCAGCGATATAATATGACCTATCTATGTTAAAGACTTAACCCACTTACTCGATCCCCACCAACTGTGTTCCCACGTTGTCGTCGTGGTGGGGCTTGCGTGTCTCAGTGACCTTGAGGGCTATGCCGGTAGAGCTACTCATGCCGGAAGGCCTCAAGCGAGAGACCAGACCAAGAGGAACATACGGCGGAGTCCAGTCGGACCGCCCGGAGGGTGCGCTGTCCAGGAGCGCTGGCACCAACAGCTGTTGGCGCCTTCTGGATAGCGATTTAGAAGAGATAGGGTTCGCCTCCGGTACGTGTCTGTTCAGCAGACATGACCAGGATGGCGAACGTGCAATGGGGACCCCACCCCATTAAAAAAGGCAAAGCTGTGTTCAGCAAAATATGAGTGCGAGTAGAAAAAAAAATACTACCCCAGGAGGGTACCAGCTTGCTGGAGAATCCCTCCCCGAGCAGAGCTCGGGCTGCCCCTCGTATTCTGGGGGGGGCACCTACCGCCTCGGGTCTCCGGACCCTGTACCGTCCTTCGTGGACGCAACGAGCCAGGGTGGCTCACACTTCGGCAGCGCGGAGTCCCTGGGACCAGTTCCCAGCACGTCCGCGATGCCGGTGGAGGCCGGCCGTAGGTTTGGCCTCAGGGAGGTGAGTGAAGACGCGGCATCGGACTCAGATGCCGCGTCTTCACTCAACTCAGACGGGAAGGAGGTGGAGGAGGTGCGGGAGCCCCTCCATTTGATGGAGGTGGAGGAGTCCACGTCCAATAAGAGGAGGGCGTTCATGCGCTCCGTGTCCGACGACGAGACGGGACCTGCCCGGAAAATCTCGTCCTCGGGGCGGGGCGCAGCCCGAAAAACGGGCATAGGAAGAGGGCTCCCCGCCGAGATTGCCAGCGAGGGACGCCAGGCCAGCGCCTTAGTGCCGAAGATCCCTCAGGATTTGCCAGAAGGGATGGTGGAGGCGCTGGCTAAGTTTCGGGAGGTTGTGGCAGCCGCAATAACGAGCGTGGCCAACAAGAGGGAGAGGGTGGCCAAAAAGCGGTCTATTGAGCTGGCCAACACCTCGATTGAGGAGGCGCTGGGGATCGTTTTTGAGCCCTACGAGCGCACCCTCAGCGGGAGGTTTGGCCGGCTCGAGGAGGCTGTGGCCGCTCTCCAGGGTTCTCGTCCCGAGGAGGGGAGCAGGCAGGAGCGGGGCCGATCCCGGCCCTCGCCCCAGGCGGAAGGCGAGGTTGTGTCTCTGCTGCGGCAAGAGCTGGCTGCCTTCAGGGAGCAGCAGCAGCAGCAGCAGCAGCAGTTCCAGGGGCACATTCAGCGCCAGCTCTCCGTCCTGGAGGGCATTGTTCTGCGCCCCCCTCTCGCGACCTCCGGCCAGAAGAAGACGGCGTCGTATGCCGCTGTCACCGCGGCCACGACGACTGCAGCACCTAAGGCAGGCCCGTCGGGGCAAGCCAGGCGCGTGGCCGCGGCGTCGGAGCCTGCAAGGGCGGCCCCGGCGGCCAAGCAACAGCAGCGGCAGGGGAAGCCTGCCCCTCCCCCGAAGGGCAGGGTGGCGGCTGCCACTAAATCGGCGGGACCTCTCGCCGCGGCGGCGACTAGGTCGCGCCTGCCGCCTTCTCCGCCCGAAGACCCCTCGGCTGGCGCCGAGTGGACGGTCGTCGGCGCCAAGAAGAAGGCGAGCAAGGCGGCAAGGGCGGCCAAAAAGCGCAGGCGGCAAAAGGAGCGCAAGAAGCGGGCCATGGCTGCTCGTCTTCGCGCCCCGACTTCCGCAGCTGTAGTGATCACACTACAGCCAGCTGCGGAAAAGAAGGGCGTAAACTACGATGTAGTCATGGCGAAGGCGAAACAGGCGGTGGTGGGCCACCTCGATGAGTTCGGAGCCTCCGGGGGCTTCCGAATGAGGCGTACCGCGACCGGGGCCCGAATGTTGGAGGTCCCTGGGGCAGACAGCGGAGAGCTCGCCGACGCCCTGGCCGAAAGGATCAGGGCGTCCCTGGACGTCGAGGAGGCCCGAGTGTCCAGACCCACCAAAAGCATGGACATGCGCATAATGGGTCTGGACGACTCTGTCAGGGTGGAAGAGGTGGTGGCCGCCATCGTCAGGGCGGGAGGGTGCACGACCGATCAGGTCCGGGCGGGCACCATCCGCGCTGACAGCACGGGCATGCGAGCCGTCACGGTGAGCTGCCCCGTGTCGGCGGCCAAGGCCATCACGGCCGAGGGCCGAAGGCTGTTGGTGGGCTGGGTTTCGGCCCAGGTAAAGCTGCTGGAGCCCAGACCTCTGCGGTGCTACCGCTGTCACGTGGGGCACCACGTGGGGGCCTATTGCGCCGCAGAGGACCGCAGTGACCGCTGCCACCAGTGCGGACAGCCCGGGCACAAGGCCGTTGAATGCCGTGCAAAGCCGCACTGCTACGCATGTGCGGCTGCAGGCAAGCCGGCCGACCACCGGGCTGGGGGCAGGTCCTGCGACCCCCCCGCCAAGGCCAAGGGCAAAGTCAGGCCCATCCACCCTGACGTCCTCACCGCCGCAGCCACCACCTTGGCTGCCGCCGCTGTCGCCGCCGCTCCCGCCGCGGCAGTGCCCTCACAGGGGGCTCAGGAGGAGACTGTAATGGAATGTCAATAACGACACCATTACGTCTCCTCCAGGCGAACATCAACCACTGCGCCCCCGCTCAGGATCTGTTGCTCCAGAGCATGGCGCAGTGGTCGATCAATGTCGCCGTCGTCTCCGAGCCGTACTACGTCCATCCCCGCTGGGTTCAGGACCTAGACGGCTCGGTGACGTTAATTTCGTCGGCCGCCGCCGGTACCCCGCCCCTCGAGGCTGTTGCGAGGGGACGGGGTTGCGTGGCAGCACGGGTCGGGGACATTGCAGTGGTAGGCGTCTACCTGTCCCCGACCAGAACTCCCGACGAACTCCATGTCTCCCTTATGGAGCTAAGTGCCGTCGTCGCTGGGTTTGGTACCCTCCCCGTGGTCGTTTGCGGGGACTTCAACGCCTGGAATACGGCTTGGGGTTCCCGGCGCACGAACACACGGGGTCGGTTGGTGGAGGACTGGGCCTTGGAGCTGGGCCTGGTCGTCCTGAACCGGGGTTCTGTCCCCACGTTGGTGCGGAGGCGGGGTGAATCAGTGGTGGACCTTTCGTTTGCCAGCCCCGCTCTGTCGCCGCGTGTCATCGACTGGCGCGTTATGGAGGAGGTGGAGACGTACTCCGACCACCGGTATATCCGGTTGGACGTCTCCGCCGAAACCTCGGCCGCGCCGGTCCGACAGAGCCCTTGCGGTCCGCGGTGGGCGCTTAAGCAGATGGACCGGGAGCTCCTCCTGGAAGCCGCGACGGTACAGGCCTGGGTGCAAGCACCGGACAGGCCTGTCGACATCGACGTCGAGGCGGAGTGGTTCCGGGAGGCCATGTCGCAAATTTGCGATGCGGCAATGCCCCGAGTCCGTCCAGGACGTGCTAAGCGCCAGGTGTACTGGTGGTCGCCGGAAATCGCTGCACTGCGCAACACGTGCAATCACGCGCGACGCCGGTACGCCAGATACTGCAGGCGCCGCATCCGCCCGCCGGATGCGGAGGCCAGAGAGGCGGAGCTGTACGAAGGTTACAGAGAGGCAAAACACACCCTTCGAGCGGAGATTAAGCGGGCCAAACTCGAGGCCCGCGACGTGTGGCTGGGGTCTCTGAACGCGGACCCGTGGGGGCGCCCGTACAAGTTGGTACGGGAGAAACTGCGCCCCTGGGCTCCCCCGCTGACTCAGAGTCTCCGGCCCCAACTCGTGGAGGGTGTGGTAAGCGCTCTGTTCCCTGCGCGAGGGGAACACTCCCCCCCGCCCATGGCTCCGCCTCCGCCAGCGGTGTCTGACGCGGACCGCAATAGCGACGACGACGATAATGCTCCAGAGGTGACCGAGGCAGAGATGAGAGTGGCGGTGCAAAGGCTGAGTGCCAAGAACGCCGCCCCAGGACCCGATGGCTTGCCTGGGAAAGCCTGGGTCCTGGCCATGGAGGCTCTCGGGCCTCGACTGAGAGGGCTCTTCAGCGCATGCTTGGAGAGGGGCCAGTTCCCACTTCGCTGGAAGACGGGGAAACTGGTCCTCATCGCGAAGCCAGGGCGCCCTGCGGACTCTCCGTCCGCGTACCGGCCCATTGTGCTGCTCGACGAGGTGGGCAAGCTCTTTGAAAGAGTGATTGCGAGCCGCCTCGTCGCGCGCCTTTCACGGGTGGGGCCGGACCTTTCGGACGGACAGTTCGGCTTTCGCAGGATGCGCTCGACGGTGGACGCCATCATGCGCGTGCGAGCCCTCACGACGGGGGATGCGGTGTCCCAGGGTAGGTGTGTCGTGGCAGTGTCCTTGGACATTGCCAACGCTTTCAATTCCCTGCCCTGGAGTACGATCCGGAGGGCACTCCGGTACCACCGGGTGCCCGAATACCTCTGTCGAGTAGTCGAGGCCTACCTGTCGGACAGGTATATTGTCTACCCCGGTCACCAGGGAGACTGGAAACGTCGGGAGATGTCGTGCGGTGTTCCGCAGGGGTCGGTACTAGGGCCACCCTTGTGGAACATCGGGTACGATTACGTGCTGCGGGGTGACCTCCCTGACGGGGTCAGCGTGGTCTGCTACGCAGACGACACGCTGGTTCTAGCGCAGGGAGAGTCGTACCGGGCGGCGGCCACTTTAGCGACACGCGGGGTTGCGATAGTCGTTGGTAGGATCCAGGAGTTGGGACTCGAGGTGGCGCTGTGCAAATCCGAGGCCATGTGTTTTCACGGTCGCGGCCGTCGGAACGCGCCACCGTCGGGTTCCCAACTAACGGTAGGAGGAGTTCGCATCGGCGTCGGGACATCGATGAGGTACCTGGGACTCATCCTCGACAGCCGATGGAATTTCGAGGAGCATTTCCGACGTCTGGCTCCCAAACTCAACCGGACTGGGGCCGCTCTCAAGCGGCTCCTGCCCAACCTTGGGGGTCCAGACGCCTCCTGCCGGAGGCTCTACGCGGGGATCGTTCGGTCCATGGCCCTCTACGGGGCGCCGGTGTGGGCGCCGTCGCTGAAAAAGCGACCGGCGGCCATTCTGAACGCCTGCCAGAAGGTCATGGCAATTCGGATGGTGCGGGGATACCGCACGATTTCCTGCGAAGCGGCGAGCCTTCTGGCTGGCCTACCACCGTGGGATCTGGAGGCAACAGTCCTTGCACACATGCACGACATGCGCGTGGAGATGCAACGCCGGGGTGAAAGTCCTCTGCCGCGACAGGTCACGGCATGGCGGACAGAGCTCCGGCGGAATCTCATGGTGGAATGGCGTCAGCGACTATCGCAACCCCGTCATGGGCACGCCACAATTATGGCGATAAGTCCCCTCTTTGAGGCGTGGCTGGAAAGACCTCACGGCGTCCTTACCTTCCGCATGACACAGGTCCTCACCGGAAATGGCAAGTTCGGGAGGTTCCTGTTCCGAATTAAAGCGGAAGTGACGCCCGGGTGTCGCCACTGTGCGGAACGCCCGGAGGACACGGTGGAGCACACAATCGCAGTGTGCCCTGCTTGGGCGGAGCATCGCCGTGCCCTCGTGGGGGTGATCGGCGGCGGAGACCTCTCGCGCCGGGCCTTGGTCGAGGCCATGGTCCGGAGCGAGGAGGAGTGGCAGGCGGTCGCCGACTTCTGCGAAGCATTAATGCTCGCTAAGGAGGAGGCCGACCGCATCAGGCAACGGCGCTCTCGCCGCCGCCGCCGGGATTCCGATCCCGATTTCCAGCCACCGTAGGCGCGGGCTTGCGGACAGTGAGCAATGGGTAGCTCGCTGTCCGGCCGTCCGGTAACCGTCCGGACCAAGCCCAAGTCGTCGACGGCGCGCGCTGTTCCCGCGCGCCTCAAGGAGTTGTCAGCAACAGCAGGGGCCCAGCCGGGTCGAAGCCTACTGGGGCCAGGGTAATCCGAAAGGGCGCTCGAGCCCCGGTATGAAGGCTTGAAGGAACGGGATGGGTTTTTTAGTCAGTAAGAGTCTGACACTAACTCCCGCTCCGCCCAAGAGCGGGGGTTGTCATAAGATGATTTTTCCCATCGAAAAAAAAAAAAAAAAAAAAAAAAAACCCACTTACTCGATAGATTTACTATGCCATGTGACGTCATGATAGTGTGTATCGTGATTATTTTTCTTTCCGAGATAACGATGGTTTATCAATGTTTTTTATGTGGATGAGTATTATTGGGAGCTACTAGTGCATGCTACATTATGGGCCAGTCTGTCTGAATACACTTTTATTTTATTTCGCGAATGGCTTCTGCTAGAGGCTTCGCCCGCGTGAGGTTTCTCAATACAGACTTTGGACCCCCGTTTTGTCCCCTTAGAAGGTGAGTTTTGAAATATCCTGTCTTACTACTCGCCTACGTCATATAAGGAAATCTTGTGTAAAATTTCGCGCTCCTAATCTCAGTAGTTTTGACTGTGCATTGATATTTCTGTCAGTATCTCCTTTTATATTTGGCGATATACCGCCTAGCAGTGTTCATATTTACGTTAGAGCCAGTGACCCAATTTTTTGATGGTGTTGTTTACATACGAACTTATTCTGGAAGAGTCAAAGCTATAAAACTTGTGGTGTATCTTATCGTGCAGAAAACGTAATAAGGCTGAAGTCCGAACGCTGTCACATAAATATAGAAGCCTTCGAACAAAATGGAGACAGGAGTCTAAATAATTGATAGTTAATTTCTTTGACGATAAGAATAGTTTACCTCAGATAGTGGAATAAATACAGTGTTAGGGTAAAATACCTAAATATGCGTAAAGCCGAAACGTGAAAGGGCTCCTAATGGGTAACCAAAGGAAAGGCTGTTTTAAGGATTTCAATGTAATTGTTTATTATCTTTTTCTTTATATTGGAAGGTGTGTTTCAGTAATATTACGTGAGACGTGTGCTTTTAAGCAAGGCTAGTGGAATACAGTAACTGTAACCATATTAGAGAATTCAGTCAAGTGGTGACAGGGGACTGTCCATTAAATATAATTTATTGGTTAAAAAGAAAAACCACATACTGTTGATGTAGGATAGATTTGTTTTTGATATACTATCCAACATACAGAAGTATTTAACTATTTATTTTTATGTAAACGCACAGTTAACGGGTTAGTTAAATGTCCTTCCAATGTTATGTATGCAACGCTAATCTCTATTTATAGAATCAGCTAATTTAAGTGTTTCGAGGTGCCTACGTTTCCGCTGCTCATGAATAATTCAATAGGCTGTAGGTTTGAAGGATCCGTAACACACCGTATGAACCTAAGCTTTATAGCGACAGTGCGTGTAAATTAGGAAAAAAATGGAAGTTACGGCGACAATATGACGCTTCGGAGGAACCCTTTTTGTCTGTTTACGTATTCGTCGCTTCTACATAAAAATAATAAACTTGATGTAGGTACTTGGTCTACAGGATTTCCTAAAATTAATTTCAATTCGGCCTTGGCCTGACTGGTTTTGAAAATTTGGTTTTTGTTTGATAAACATGACAATTTCAGCAGCTGCAAAATTTATGACTAAAACCATCAATAATAAAAAAAAGTTTTTACTCTCGAAGCTAATAAATACAGAAAATGTTGAAAACAGAGAAAAGTAAACGCCAAACATCACGGATGTTACAAGTATCGATAAAAAAAACATGAAAACTAAAAAAAAAAAATTAAATCTTTACAAACAAATTAATTACTTACTCAAAAAATAGGGCACACTTTGTTTTTACGTTGTCATTTAAAATATTAATGAGAACCTAATAGTTACACTTATTGATAGATATGTAAACTGTCAACAGGACTGTGCTATTCAACATTATCCTGTCCCGATGTAATAATTCCTCTGGTCCTGTATGCAATATCTGAGCCTGACTAGAAGAAATAGCTACACTTTCGAAGAAATGGGTAACATATTTGTTCTGGAATTCATTCCTAACAGACTTTTGGCGCGTTTATGAGCTCCTGTATTAATTGATCCCATACAAACTCGATGGATTTGAAGATGACTCATAGCAGGTGATCGCAAAAAGTGCTCTTTGTACGGTACGGGTCACATTTGCGCATTATCTTGCACAAAACAAACCCAGCGCCCACTCTTTGTGAAAATGAATGACACGAGGTCGGATCACGCGTTCAACGTTATTGGCGATGGGTACAGTACCTTCAGCCAGAATTACAAGCTCTGTTTTGCTCACCAAGCTTATTCCAGCTCATACCATAACACTTGGACCTCCAAAACTGTATTTTTCAAAGTCGCGTAGTTCTGCAAAGCATTCGCCTTATTTTCTCCACACGCGTTCTTCATCACTAAAAAACTTGACCTTACATTCGTTTGTAAAGAGTAAAGTCCTCCAGTTATCAATGGTTTGATAAAAATGCTCGCGAACGTACTTTAAACGGGCTTCCCGATGGGCGTTTATCAATTTGAGTCGAACGCCACGCACTCGAGAACGTTGGAATCTTCATGGAGTCGATTACAAATAGTTTGATCAGTGACTCGTGTGCTAATAGATTGCCAAATACATTTTTAAAGCCCGCCTGCTTTCGACATGCACATAACCGTTATATACCGGTGTTCCAGGGCAGCGATGATTCTAGCTCTTTCCGATCCAGGTCTCCTAGCTACACATTCGATTTCTTGGTAGCAATCCCATACGTTTCTGATAGCTCATCACGATACACCGAGACATATTGCTACAGATTCTGAGACTCTCCTTCTTGAAGTCTCTGAAGCTGTAGTATCAAAGTTCATTGACAAACCAGGCATATTAATTACAATTAACAAAGAAATCAAACTGTATAAGGAAGGTCAAGTTTCACATAAATTGTACTTAGAACACAAATGATAGAATTTGTGCATTGTATGTTTTTTCAAGCATCTCACTTTTTCCACCCACTCAATTGAAGTCAACACTAAAAATTGTCAGTTAGTTATAGTTGTTGAGAGCAGTGGTGGCTGAGTGGTAACGGCCCCGACTTACGAGTAGGTCGCGGATTCAAATCCAGTCAGGCTCTCACCACTGCTCTCAAAACGGTGAAGGAAAACATCGTGAGGAAACGAGGCATGTCCTAGACCCAAAAATTCGAAGACATGTGACATCCACCAACCCGCACTGGGCCCGCATGGTGGATTACGGTCCATTCCCTCTCCTAGAGAGGAGGTCTGTGTACCAACAGTGGGAACATTATAAGGCCGATTATGCTATGCTAAAATTGTCGCACGAAACATTAAAAAGAACTCATAACCGTATGAACGCTATCACTCCGCTAGTGATTACTTATTGAGTTATCTTGTTCTTAGACATGATTCGTCTAAAATTTTTTTTTTATTGAAAATTCACCGTTAGGGAAAAAATCAAGATAGAGATAAGTGGATGGAGAGGGAGGTTAAAGAAAAGATAGATAGGTAGATGAGGATAGATACGAAAGAAAAAAGAGTCAGTGATAGCGTGACGGTTGACAGGACAGAATAAAAGGAAAAAAAAAAACGTGTCGCGCCGATCCCAAGTAATGTTACTTGGGTTAATCACATGTGTGATAAGGGCAGGAAGATGAAGTCTTTGTATGACAAACAAACTATACAGTAGACACAATGTCCATCTGTTCATTCAACATAGTAACGCATCACAACACAATAATGCATACTTGTTCTTATTCCTTGATTCTAGTGCCTCGTTTATGGCTGGAGTGATTGCTCTGATTAGTCAAGTGTGGGTGGCTAACTGTCGTAGATGAATATCTTAATAAAATGTTTTTAAGATAAGAGAGGCGAGTTATTTGAACGGTGGTTTAGTTTATATTTGAAGTAATCATTAGTCCTTGAGGAATGTTTGGCATGATATTAGTCCGGTCAAGTTAGCTCAAAAAAATAGGGGTCAAGTTAAAATAATTCGAAGCTGTAAATTGGTAGAAGTGTTGGGAATACCATTATAAATGAATTGTTTGGTTACATTATAAATGAATTGTATCTTAACTGTTTGAATGTCGTAATTAGAGACACAATAGAAAGACAATTACCTTATGTCGGACTGTGTAACTTAAGACATTCGAAAGGTTAAGAACAATATATTATTTTTGTGTTAAACAAAACTTTCAGTTTTAAGCTATAATACAACGTTTAGCTAGTTTGTGGGATCAATGAGGATTTTCCCAATTCGTTTTTTTAATCGAACTAATTATGACCTGTAACTGGTTGTAATAATTTTGTTATGGTCTTAAAAATCTATGTTCCACATAATTTGCTTTGAATACTGTGGTATACACATTAAATGTAGGACAAGTCAAAGAGGTCGACGTCACAAGAGTCGCGTTCCAACCGGGGTCTCGACTAGACGTCACTCTAGGCTTTGCCTGCTTACTGACAATTTGGTTGTTTCATTTACTATAAACCTAAATCCCTAACAAGTGATTTTAGTGAACACCACATTGGCGACGAGTAAAAGCGCAGTAAGTAAAGTGATCTTAACTCAAATAATGTACTACTTACGGATATTGGTCAGTAACAAAATTAATTTTTACACCACAAAGTGTTTAAAAAAAAAAAAGACAAATAAGTGACCGTTACCTGAGTGAAATTCTGTAAATATTTCACATATTGGTCAGCAAGAAAAGTATTATTTTACAGCACAAAGTGTTTTGAAAGAAAAAATAAAAATAAGTGACCGTTTCCTACATTAAATTGAAATTCAGTAAATGTTACAGTTTCATAGAAATGTCCATATTTCGGTCGTTATTTAGCTATGTATGAGCGATCTGCGTCAGTGATTAGCTGAGAGATGCGCAATATAAATCGATGAAATCATTTCGTCATTTAATACATAAACGGTACCGTATACTATATCGGAATGTGATTAGGGCATACAAAATGTCCCTACATTTCGAAAATAATAAAAATTCCAAATACAATGTTTGTTGACCAAATTCGTTTGTGGCTACATAATATCAAAATAAAAGTGCCAACGAGAGTTCGTTAAATGATCAGTACCAACGAGTGTTCGTTAAATGATCGAAACAAAATAAAAATATTCGATCAAAATTTCCAGCGATAACACGTTTACTTATAGATACTAATCTTATCGAAAGATATTATTAGATCCAAAATGAAATGTGCCAACGTGATTATCGTCAAGTACCAGTTTTAACGCCAATTACCACTTCGATACTTCGAAGCAATATGATGCCTGGCTAGGTATCACTGTATAGTTAAAACTAAATAAGTGTCATAAAATCCTTAAGGCTAATTAAATAAAATACATTTTGCACTGGCTTTATCCATCAAACAAAGAATTTGTCACACGCGTTATAACGCCCCGATGTGGTTGGTTCTTCAATCTCTATTTCAAGTGGCCGTTTTGCTGAGTAGCATGGCGCGGCACTCCGGCGCAGGTACCTATTAATGGACCCTTGTGCGACTTGCTAGCTAAAGTTTGTTTATTTAAATGTTATGGGAACAGTGCCCATAGAGCTCTTATCTTAGCTGGTTACAATCAATTCAGGGTTATAAATAAATTAACGATGTGTTGTGTACCTATATTATTCTTGCATTTTAGTTGAAAACAAGAATAAGATGGAAAAAATAACTTATTTGAATTGTGGGTACAATTCTTGATTCTATTTCAAATATGATTTGAATTGTAGATTTAGTTCTGGATTCAATTCCCTAAAGAATATACTACGGAAGATTATCACAATGAAAAATCATAACCCTTTAAAAACAGCAATCCCGCCATTGAGCTACATAATCCACGATAGCCAGAGTCAAAGTGCAATAAGTACCTGCCATAATGGAGTTGACACTGAACAAAAAACTGTTGCCAATGCGGCAACTAAAATCACAAACGTGATAAAAGTACCTTTCCTGTAAATCTATTGCTAACGTGTTTTCAAATTATATTTCCAGAAACACTGCAAAACAAGGACAAATAAGAAAAAAAAAAAGGGCACTAACCTCGTGTCAAATAATAACAATGAGTTGTTTGCTATCACGCATGTCATGAAAATTGGTAATCACGAAAGTGATTACTTATAGTTCGAGCAATTAATGAAAATTCAGTTATGCCCTATAATTAACGCAAATGGCATAAAGAGACTCGTACCAACCTCTTGTCAAATAACAACAATGAATTTGGTTGATATCACGCATGTCATGTAAATTGTGGCAATCACAGAAATGATTATAAGTTCGAGCAATTGATGAAAATTCAGTTAATGCCCTATAATTAATGCAAATGGCATAAATAGGTGTTTTGAGTATTATTTGCAGAAATAACGCGAAACGAGAGTCGATAAAAGAGAAAAAAAATAAGTCTGCCTCTCGTCAAATGATAACAATAAAGTAAAAATATTAAAAAACAAAGTACTAAACAAAACATCTAGCACTTATATGGTAGGTAGGTTCACACCTACTTATCTAATTTGCCACGTTGCGTCGATGAAAATTGAACAATTGGAATTGATGGTCACGTGCTATACAATAATAAAGTGCAAGGGTTATTTGATATACAGAAAAAAAAAAAATAGCTCTAAAGTATTACTAGCGAAGCCTATGGTCACAAAAATGTTTTAAGAAATCTATTATAAAATTTAAAAAAGGCTATGATCTGAATTCAATTGCCAACATAAAAATCTTTATTGAAAAAAAAAAAAAAAAAAAAGTCCAACGGCTATTTGATTCCTAATAGCTTAAAAAAAAAATAAAAAATAAATAAATAATAGCAAAAAGACGAGCTAGACAAACTGTATAGGACCTGGCTTGTAAATAAAACAATATTTCATCTTTTTGGGTACCTCTGATGATCCCGGGTAAGCCTGATGATCAATAATATTATACTAAAATATTATTGCGATGATGGTATACGTATTTATCTGTAGATACGTGAGACCTAGATAAATATAATAAGTACTAGAGTATTATTACTTAAAACGCCATGTACATGTTTTAAATCAAAGTTCACGAATAGTTAAGAAGCCAATCAGTAAATGCTATACATTCAACAAAAATAAAAAAGTTGAAAAAGATATAGTGCCACAATGAAGGAATTGTTGAATTTACTTACAACATAGTGATATAACATAAAAAAAAAGACTGGAAGAATTAGAAATAAACACTCGCAGCACTTTTAAGTTAATTTGTGATGCGTTGTTAAATAATTTCCAGAAACCTGTAAGTATTTAAAAAAAAACTATAATGTTACAATAAACAAAAATGAAATATTTTATATCAGTTGAAACTTATTCAATTTTGAGCGATGATTACCATCCGGGTTCAAACTAGTTAATAATAAGTCAGTCTGACTTTCACATGGAAATGTTGATGAAATTCAATGTTTTCTGGATCAATTTCATTGAATAAGTAAACTTCAACTTTCAACCCTAAAAATCAATGGGTTTAAAAAAAAAAATATCCCTTGGCTATAGTGACAAGAGATCGTACATTCGTACCCAACTAGAACTAACGATAGTTCTGTTAACTTTGGAGACAGAATCTGACAGATGTAAAAAAATTAAACTGTCAGACTAAAACGAAGTATAAGTTCGTGTATCTAATTGAATTCATGAAATGATTTGAATTCAATACAAATTTGCATTTTGAACAAACAACAAACTCTACGGACACTTGGATCAATAAATAATTACTTATATCGATAATGCATACATTTAAAATATCCGTATTAAAAATACAAATACAAATAATGAAAACAAATCATGGTAATTACAAAATGACAAGCCTAATTGCGAGATGACCAGTCCCAACTATGGCATTAGTTCATGAATGACTCATATACTAGCACCAGTCAGCTCAACACTTCTGAAGGAAACTGAGTCATCATCAGCAAAATATATGAGCATGACATTCTAACTGCCAGAGCACATCCAAGTCGAAGACCAGCCAGTAATACTAATTGATGTACCTAGTACTCACATAGTTCGAAATCCAACAACCGTGCATGTAATAAAGCATAGGTCATATACTGATTCCTTAGCCACAGAAACAAAGACCTAAGAACTATACAAAAAAATAGGCACAAACATAAGTTCATTGAATATTATATTTAGGCTAAAATCGAAACCAAATAACATAATCGTGTCAAATTTAGGTAAAAGAAACCAATTGCTGATTCCTATAACTCTCTAGTGGAATCGTAAAACTTCTAGATAGAACAAAATAGGAATAGAGTTAAAATAGGTATATTGTATTTCGAAGACGCAAATCTTAAATGGTTTACAGATGTTGTTCTGAGTCTGAATGTCTTGTGAGTCTGAATAACGTTTTAATAGGTGCCTACTGGATTCCGAATCCGGAATTAAAAAACAGTCAAAGCAGTCAAAAAATAGACGGACATCAGACCCTAAGAAATATCCAAGTCGAGATATTAGAGAAACCTACTTCCGAAATAAGCAGTTAAACACAAAAAATAAAATAAAAAAAGGATATCGGAACTGGACAAAAGAACATGAGAAACATCTGACTAATAGAGACCACCATAAGACCACCGAGTATGAAGCATCACCTTCAATTTAAATTCATTTAAAACATATAGAAAGTAGAAAGCATTGGATACGCTTCTTAAAAATTAAATATCAATACTACATTATTAAAGGCCAAAGTATATTTGTAAGTCTAATACAAATGCTAAATGTACTCAAATCTATGTGGTTCTTTATACAAAATCATTTCAGACACTACAAAACTGTGTAGATACACAGTTCTTATAAATGAGTACACCATTACATATTACAGTGGATTTTGAAAGAGACTTTGACCTCTGAGTTTGTTTCTGTGTTTCTTCTCAGAGCAGTCAGCTAGGAAACACAGGCCTCATCTAGTTAAAACAAAATTACGGGTAAAAAAAAAAAAAAAAAAAAAAAAAATCATTTGTTTCATTTTGAAATTTTTTAATTTTGTATTAAGTACTATATAAAAAAAAAAAAGAGAATATTGTTGTTTTAAAACCTCTCAAATCGTGTTTTACTACAAAACATAGTAAATTGTAAGTACTTTAAGACTTAAAGAGTAGTTGATTGTAAAACATAGTAAAATATGTTAAACGCAATTCATTTCAAAATCTTAAATGCTGTAATTGCATTCCAAAACCGAATTACCATCTAAATAGTATATTTCATAATTTCACTTAAAATCTAAATAATTTTATAAAAAGGAAGACATGGGATACACATTGAAAATCCTAAATATTATATATTTGTACTTCAAAAAACCAAACTAGCGATTTTTGTAAATTATAATCTAAGTGTGCTAAATAATGTGATACAAATTATTGTTCTTCAAAAACCAAACTAGCGATTTTTGTAAATTATAATCTAAGTGTTAAATATTGTAACTATGCTCGAAATGTAAATCATTTTATAAAAAGGAAGAGATGTGGTATACACATTAAATGTAGGACAAGTCAAAGAGGTCGACGTCACAAGAGTCGCGTTCCAACCGGGGTCTCGACTAGACGTCACTCTAGGCTTTGCCTGCTTACTGACAATTTGGTTGTTTCATTTACTATAAACCTAAATCCCTAACAAGTGATTTTAGTGAACACCACAAATACTATAGCAGAAAAAATATTGAATTAAATAACTTTATTTATTTTTACGTATTCGTGTTGTTCACATCGTAATCTTACCAATGTCAGATGTTAAATGTTATTTTCACTAGTGAGTCAGGCGACCTTTGCATTTGTTTACAGTAGGTATTCAGCTTTATTTTAGCTTCTTTCTACAAAGCACAATAAATAATGTACTTAAATGAATTATCAAAAATGTTCTGTTGGTCGTTTTGTCATCATTATTTCCCTAGCCTTTTCCCACTAGCTTGGGATCAGGGCCCGATTTAAGGGGGGGCAAGCCAGGTATATGCTCAGAGCCGCAAAAACTGAGGGGCGGCAAAATTTACTTATTCCTATCTTCCAACCTAGCCATCCATACCCAAGTTGGCATGTAGAGAATTTTATGTGCCACCTTCAACCTACTTCAGGTTGGATAGTGGAAATATTTAAGACTCATAACTTGTATGGTTTTGTGTATGTAAAGGGCGGCAAAAATTATCTTTGCCCGGAGCGGCTAAATAGCTAGATCGGGGTCGGCCTCCAGTATAACCGAATGCGACTGAGTATCCATGTTTTACATTACCAGTTACTGGGCAACACGATACTCCTTGGATAGACTGATGGTCGTGTCTGGCGTCTGACTATAGTTATAGTCAATAGGCTATAGTCACTTATAACGACGGTCAAAGATCTACAGATGACAACCTATTCTATTGGTCGTCGAGAAAAAAATAAAAAAATTGAAATTAAATCAATATCCAATATATGCCTGACAGATGTGGCTGAGTAATAGCATCGTAAAACAGCAGATTGCAGAACACATTTCAAGAGTTGTTGTGTTTGTAAATATTAGTAAACTAAACGAAGTGCATTCGAAGAACCTTCATAATCATGAGTAAACTGACGATTACGGGTTTGCTCTCCCCGAGTTGTCAGTCCCACCATTGACTCAAAAGTGGATATTACAGGGTAGCCTGCGAAACTCAAACTCTTTTAAGTCTTTTGCATTTCGCAGGTCAGTGTCAAATTGTAAGTTTGTCGTGTGTTTAATGGTTATTTCGAAATGGCCTATCAATAGGGTTAGGCGAATTGAGAAGATTGAATGAATATTGAATGACGATTATGGATGCGGTCGGTATGCCGCATCAATTCGTAAGTTTTTGCGATGCGATGGCATCGAAAGAACTTGCGAATTGATTCGCATCGCACATTTTATAGTCATCTGAAGAGATCCTTTGCCGCGTAAAATCGCATCGCAGCAATTCGCACCGAAGATTTCTGGGATGCGGTGTCGTATCGCATCGCATCGCACTTTTGTGGGGAAACCCGATGCCCAAGTTCATTGAAAAAGAAGTAAACTTACCGATATCGACCAGAGGTGGTCGATCTCTGCCTCGTCGTATGCAGAGGTAACATTCTGGAGACCGCATGGAGCCATGGTTCAAGTCTGCTGGGAGCCCAGTGGGTGTCGATTCTAGGACCTCGAAACCGTCGGGGACAGTTTCTTCTAAGCCGGGGAATATCACTCCTGTAACAAAGAAAGATTTAATGTAAATGATATTTATTTTACAAATAGATGTTAAAAAACACACAATTCAACGCACGACAATTGTCTCTGAGGTCGGTGTTTCATAGTAGACTACCTATCATGAGAAGAAAGGGCGAAACAAACTCAGAGGTACTCTAGTAAACATGTAATGGTCAAATCATATGAGCACCATGCAGATTCGTGTCTGAGATGGTGTTTTGAGAAAAACACACAGATTAGAGTGAACGTCCCAGTCAGTAAAAATATTTGTCATTATTCATGTAGCTCAAATCAGGACTAGCGTTGAAAAAAACAGGGAATATTCCCGTTTCTTTCAAATACTGTTGTTTTATTCAATGTAACATTCGAAACTTTCAAGAAATTTATAAATTATAAATTTCATGTATTTTTCGAAAAAAAACCGAAAAAAACGGAAAAATATGAAAAGAACCTAAAACTTCATGTTTGTTTTTTTCAAATGCGTACTTTTTTTTTTAATTAATGTAAACTAGCGCTTGACTGCGGTCCTACCTGATGATAAGCAGTGACGCAATCTGATGGTGAGGCGCACTAGTTTATGAGGCTTATGTCCAACAGTGGACACAAGTCATTATAACGCCTAAATGGCGATACTTGGGGGAGGCTTATGTCCAACAGTGGGCATCAGTCATTATAACGCCTAAATGGTGAAACTTGGGGGAAGCTTATGTCCAACAGTGGGCATCGATCATTATAGCGCCTAAATGGCGACACTTGGGGAGTCTTATGCCCAACTGTGGGCATAGGTCATTATAGTACGGGGAGGCCTATGTCCAACAGTGGGCATCAATCATTATAGTGCCTAAATGGCGACTCTTGGGGAGGCTTATGCCCAACAGTGGGCATAGGTCATTATAGTGAGAGGAGGCATATGTCCAACTGTGGGCATCAATTATTATAACGCCTACGTGGTAACACTAGGGGGAGGCTTATGCCCAACAGTGGGCATAGGTCAATATCGCGAGAGGAGGCCTATGTCCAACAGTGGGCATCAATTATTATAACGCCTACGTGGTGACACTTGGGGGAGGCTTATGTCCAACAGTGGGCAAAGGTCATTATCGCGAGAGGAGGCCTATGTCCAACAGTGGGCATCAATTATTATAACGCCTACGAGGGGGAGGCTTATGCCCAACAGTGGGCATGGGTCATTATAGTGAGGGGGAGGCTTATGTCCAACAGCGGGCATAGGTCATTATAGCGAGGGGAGACTTATGTCCAACTATGGGCATCAGCATTTTAGCGCCTAATGGCGACACTCGGGGGAGGCTTATGTCCAACAGTGGGCATGAGTCATTATAGCGAGGGGGAGGCCTACGTCCAACAGAGGACAGCAGTCATTAAAGCCCTAAATGGCGATACTTGAGAGAGGCTTGTGTCCAAAAGTGGGCACCGATCATTATGGTGACACTTGGGGGAGGCTTGTGGGAGCTCGATTCTGATCAAGCTGACGACAGTGAAATCGAGATTTTGGCTGAGGAAAGATAGATCATTTGTATAGTGGGTGAAAATGTACCACTCGTACATTTTCGCCCACTGTAAATATATTTCAATTTCAATAAAACTCGTTTTTTTTTTCATTTTTCATGAAATTAACCGAAATAATGTATAAAACATTCGAAAGATTTCTATTTTGTTCCCAAACGTTTTTTTTCGCAAAATTTCAATGCAACATGTGAAAAAAACGGAAAAAAAACACAATTTGTTTTTTTCATTGAAAGAAACAATTGTTTCTTTCGGGAATTTTCAACGCTAATCAGGACTACTAAGAAGCTCAACGACTTGACGAACAATACCAAAGAAAGGACAGTGTAGTTTTGGTCCTCAAATAGCATTGCTTAAGATGAAAGCGATAATTAGAAACATGAAAAATCAGAATTAGGTGGATTTTGACGTAATAATTTGGTTAAGTTTAATAAAGTGAAATGGCCAATATTCGCTAATACCATTTCCTTGACTTAAAAATGTTCCCATACACTTAAAACAAAACAAATAAAAAATATTGAATTCAGCGCCATCTAACCAGAATATCTTCACAGTCGGACTTGTAGCTTTCATTTTATGTGTGGGAGTCTTTACCAGCATCTGTGTTCTCTAACTCCTTTAGCCAAACCTTCAGAGTAAGACTGAACAGGCGCCTTTGGAGCACGCTAGCTCCATCTTAGACCTCATGTATTTGCCTTTCCATCAGGCGAGATCCAAGTCAATAACGAGTTCCATCGTCCATTCACTCCACACTATTATAGTCCCTAGTCATTTGATGACATCCATCTCAAAAAAAGGACACAAATAGATAACTATTAAGGTTTGCGTGCCTATGTATGACAGGATTATGTCTGTACTCGCAAATGTATTGACGCCCACGACATAATGTAGCTAAACATACCATTGTTCTGAGATGTTCCTTCTCCAGTTTTGTACATGGACGCTGAATCATTGGACCAAAATTCCTATTGCGTAATACCGGAAGAAGATACATTTATCAGAGGAATAAAAACTATACTAGGTGCCTACATTAAAAATACGTAAGTACTAAGACATAGTCACAGTATTTATGATTTTAATACTGTGACATAGTCCTAAATTGGAAACAAAACAAACTTACGTGCACGGTGGACCGTGCTTTTATCAGAAATATGTGGCTTTAGTTGCTATGAAATTATTCACTTTAGAATCTCAATGTTAAATGAAAGTTTTTTTATATATAAAAATTCGATAGCCAAAAGGTCTTTGTTGCCCCAACAGCCTTGAAAATGGCTGTACTTCTTTATTGATGTTTTTATGAAACTTTTAGCTCCACTTCCTTCAATTTGACCTTCGTTTATTCGGTATAACATATTATTACTATAATTGGTAAGTAAGTACCTTGCGTTAGGAGCTTGATTTTTTTTTATGCTAGAACGCTTAAGCGAATGGGCCGGGCGGTAACATCAATCTGTAACTTGATAACTTTTTGCTTTGAAAACCTGATTTCCCCAAGGAACGAAGGAGTTCTCGCGAAACTAGATTCGCTTATATCAGTTATTTCGAATTTATGAGCACGTCAGGTAACAAGGCTTTGATATAATCAGCTACACCACACATCAGTCTGTTACACTTCCTTCAAAACATGAGCCTCCTTGTTATGTCTTTATATTGTATCTCAGCACCTGGGATCCTGGACCTTTGAAGATAATGATACCCTCTAGGCACTTTTCATGGAACGTGGTAACAACCGACGACTATCCCTGTATGCGTTATGCAAGAACACCCATATGTTGCAATATTTACCCCGATCGGTGGAAAACTATTGCTGCATGTAACAATGATATAAGTTATGGTTTCGGAAGGTTTTTTTGGGAAAAAATCATGCATTGACATCCCCCGCCCTTGGGCGGAGCGGGAGATAGTGTCAGACTCTTACTGACTAAAAGACCCACCCCGTTCCTTCTAGCCTTCATACCGGGGCTCGAGCGCCCTTTCGGATAACCCTGGCCCCAGTAGGCTTCGACCCAGCTGGGTCCCTGCTGTTGCTGTTGGTCCGGACAGTTACCGGACGGCCGGACAGTGAGCTACCCATTGCTCACCGTCCGCAAGCCCGCGTCTACGTTGGCCGGAAATCGGGATCAGAATTCCGGCGACGGCGGCGGCGATAACGCCGTTACCTGATGCGTTCGGCCTCCTCCTTTGCGAGCATTACTGCTTCGCAGAAGTCGGCGACCGCCTGCCACTCCTCCTCGCTCCGGACCATGGCCTCAACCAAGGCCCGGCGCGAGAGGTCTCCGCCGCCGATCGCCCCCACGAGGGCACGGCGATGCTCCGCCCAAGCAGGGCACACCTCGACTGTGTGCTCCACCGTGTCCTCCGGGTGTTCCGCACAGTGGCGACACCCGGGCGTCACTTCCGCATGTATCGAGTGCAGGAAACTCCCGAACGAACCATGTCCGGTGAGTACCTGCGTCATGCGGAAGGTAAGGACGCCGTGAGGTCTTTCCAGCCACGCCTCAAAGAGGGGACTTACCGCCATGATTGTGGCGTGCCCAGGACTGGTCTACCAAGGGACTAAGAACTTAGCAAAGATTATGACTCTGGGATGAACATTAATTTATTTTTTATAGTATATGAATTTTATGGCTTTTGCCAATAACTTCGCTCTTTTAGTATACCAATGACCACCGCGATGACCACCAAAAGGTACAGATCTCGCGGAATAGGTCGCACAAGTGTAGTTTTGTATTTGAGAAGAAGTGTTGTAATCGTATCACCACTTTCAGAATTAATCAACTACAAATATCCGAAAAACTTCACCTATTTCAGATCGACTGTGTTTGAAATACGTAACCCTTTAGCAGTCTACTCGTATAACCTACATGTAACAGTAACGCTACATTTTAACTCGGCTGCGTATAAGTAATGTAAACATTCATTATCTATGACTGGCAGACTAATTAACAATTCATATCCAAAAGAATGCGCGCATGCTCCTTACGTCACACAAACAATGCTGCTTTGTTGACCCGAGTATATCTAGAGACTTTAGTGGCATTGAACCCAACTTGTAGTTCGAAGTATCATCAACCATTGATTTCTTGCCCAAATCCCAATTGATTTGAGGTCAGCGCAACATTTTCTCATAGTTAGTCGTCATCTCAGTAGGTAATCAACTCATTTTTACTACCCGACTAACAAAGCAGGGTTGTTTTTCGTACGTATCTTGTATAGCTATCTATGTTTGCAAATTTCTTAATTACCTCGGTATCGTCCAAATAGCTGGATGGTTTACGACAGAAGGTATCATTAGATTCGTCTCAAAAACCCATGTCTCCTTAGATAAGTAGCTGTTTTAAAAAATCATAATGGCAGATTTTTGTTTTTCCTGAAACGGCTCGATGTTTCAATTTAAATAAGAATAATAATCCTGTAGTCGGTTTTTATCTTTGTGTTATTTCAGTTTGTCATTATTTATTTATTTATTATATTCTTTATTGTACACCGCATGAACAAAAAAGATACAGGACAAACATTATTCAAAATTCATTCATTATTTTATTGTTTCAGAAAAATAAAAATATCTGCAAGATAATTAAGGTTGCCGACATAGCTCTAAGAATCGTCAAACTTAAGTGGCAATGGGCTGGGCACATTGCTCGCAAATAATGGTAGATGGGTTGAAAGTTTTTTAGTAGAGTGGTGTCTGCGTACCGGAAGACACATGGTTAGAAGGCCCCCGTAAGGTTCCCGTAAGATGTACTGATGACCTGGGGAGAGTCACGGTAATCTCATGGGTGGGAGACGCACAGGATCAGTCGTTGTGGCTATCACCACTAGTCCAAGTCGCCAAGCTGTCGCCAAATGTCCTTGAGGAAGGCCAAATGTCCTTGAGGAAGGCCAAATGTCCTTGAGGAAGGCCAAATGACTTTGAAGATGTTTTTTTTTTAATATTACTCCTACTTCAAACTTAACAGCTATGTTGCTGGGCTGTTTGTTGTGCCACTTCTTCCAGCACTAGAAAGTGGTGACAGGTATTTTAGGGGACCTCCATTATGTGAATCTCGTTCAAAATGTGCTGATTCTCAGCCGAGCCATCCATCCACATTTCAAATCTTTCCCCACGAAATTTAGTTCAATGTATCAATAGTGTCAATACTGAGAATGAGCACAGACAGGGGGGTCAAATGAATGTGGTCCTTTGTAAAGCAATCAAGACGGGTACTGAGTAATGTGAAGCGGGTAACAAAGAGGAAATATATTGAGATTGATTGATTTTGAAACAGCGCTGCAATAGTAGTTAATAACTGCTGGTGTATGCTGTGTATTGATGCATTTAGTAACAGAATAAATGGCGCGCATTGCTGGGCGCTTCAGGCTTGAAGCTTGAAAGGCTTCAGGCTTGAAAAATTATAATTTTAGGAGATTTGAATTTGAAAAGTGCATCGCTATCTATTGTCAACTATTATATTTACTTTCTGTCTTTTTGCTGTCTAAATGAGAAGAATGTTGTGACTAATTCGAATGGAGGAATGCTAGATGTGGTACTGGTCCAAGAGAGTGCTGACAAGTTTCAAACTTCTGTCTCTTCTACGGATGGTATTGTATCACCTGACAATTACCACCCTCCCCTAGATATAGATATTAAAATTAAAACTACGCATCACTCTGAAGTTATTAATCCAAGCAATATAGATGTAAGCAAAGACTGGAATTTTAAAAAATGTAACCGTGATCTACTGCTAGATTTACTTTCTAAAGTTTCATGGGATAAAGTAATACAAACTGATGATATATATTTGGCTACAAAGTATTTTTATGATACAACTAGCTTTTGCCCGCGACTTCGTTCGCGTGGAATAGTGACTTCCGGCAGATTTTTGGTTTTACCCACATAGTTCCACTCTTGACCAATAGATGGCGCTGTATGTCCGGAATAAATTTTATTTTTTATTTTATTTTTTGTAATAAAAACTATCCTATGTCCTTTCTCAAGTTCCAAACTATGTTTCTACCAAATTTCACACAAATCGGTTCAGTAGTTTAAGCGTGAAGCAAAGACAGACAGACAGACAGACAGACAGACAGAAAGACAGACAGACAGACAGACAGAGTTACTTTCGCATTTATAATATTAGTTTGGATTTACCCTATTTTCGACGCCTGTATACCCAAAAAACGTCGTAGCAAAACTACAGGCCGGCGATATCCCGTGTGGTTCACAAAAGATATCATACGCGACACTAGACTCAAGCTCAAATTTCATACTATTTGGAAGCGCACTAAATGTGATCGAGCTAGGAAGTGTTTTTCAGACCTCAGATCTGATCTTAAAACACGAGTAGCCGTTGCTTATTCAACATATACAAGAGTAATTGAAAACAATTTAAGACTTAATCCGCGTCAGTTTTGGCAACATATTTCAAATTTGCGATCTAAAGGTGGTTTTGAACCAAGCGTTACCTATCAAGGAGATAAGTTTACAGGTGTCCAAGCAGCTGAAGCTTTTGCTGATTTCTTCGTTAGTGTTTATCTTCCTGATGTACCTTTACTGGATGCCCAAAAAGCTTCCCTTTGTGACAATAATACAAGGTGTCGTTTTGAAGCTGCAAAATATTTCAGGAGGTAATTATTTTAGTGATTCTCGACCCGAATCAATAATAAAATAAGTAGGTAATTTTTTTATTTTTTATAACCGCGCTTTTTTTCACACACACAAACACGGAACAATAAAGGGCGTTTTCACACACACTAACTCGCAACGATAGTTTCATAAATAATGTATCATCCAATCATCATCCCGCACGCCACACCCTAGCCACGCCCCCGCGGCCATCGATCAATCGATTTAGTTTAGTGTAATTAAAAAATTAAATAACAAGTATTACTGATTATTGACCAGGTATCGTTTTTTTACATGATTATTTATGAGTTTTATTACAACCTCCTGAAATATTGTGCAGTTTTAAAACTGCACCTTGTATAAATAGTAATTATGTTAATATTTTTAAATTCACTCCTCAAGACGTCATGGCAGGAATAGGCAAACTGAAAATAAGTAGTTCTGTAGGGCCTGACAATATTCCACCTGAAATATTGAAAACTTTTAAAAAGCACTTTTGCCTTCCTTTGTATCATATATTCAACCTAAGCTTGGAAAAGGGGTCATATCCGCCTCAGTGGAAGATTTCCAGAGTCTCCCCCATTCCCAAAAGTTTCAATAAAACATCAGTTGAAGAGTATCGTCCCATTGCAATTATGTCATCTCCAGCTAAAGTTTTTGAAAACGTACTTCATAAATACATTTATTCCCAAGTAGATAGGTATCTCTGTAATGAACAACATGGTTTTAGGGCAAAAAGATCGGTAAATACCAATCTTCTAACTTTAGTGGACTTTATATCAAAACTAAAGACACAGAAAAATTTTTGTCTGTCTGTTTGTCCGGGCTAATCTCTGAAATGGCTGGACCGATTTTGACGGGACTTTTTTTGGCAGGTAACTGATGTAATAAGGAGTAACATAGGCTACTTTTATTTTTTTTAAAATAAATTCAAAATCCTGTAGTCCACGCGAACGAAGTCGCGGGCACAGCTAGTACACTCTATAAAAGGTGTAAGGGACAGCCCTCCACAAACTTTAAGGGCTTGCTCAGTAGACGAAACTGAACAACCTTCCACAAAAATTTTTTTCAGGTAACGAAAAAAAAAATCAGCCTCGCCATACAAAATGATAAACTTGATTGGACAATTTGTATGGTGAGGCTGATTTTTTTTCAGGTAACGAAAAAAAAAATCAGCCTCCCCATACAAAATGATAAACTTGATTGGACAATTTGTATGGTGAGGCTGATTTTTTTTATTCGTTTATACATATATACTTGAAAACATATCGTCTTCATCTCCTGCTGATACCTGGAAATTCCTCGGAACTCTAGGTATCGGTAGGCCACGTCATGTGGAATTCCCTAAAACTATCGTCCTGGATGATATCAACCGTCATTTCACAACCTCCTCTCATTTGGATTCCCAAATGTTGTCTCAGACGGTTGATTTCATTTCTGGCTTACCAAGTCCTATCATTGAACCGTTCCACTTTTCTCCAGTTACTTTAGATGAAATCAAAAAGATCATCCTCTCCATCAAATCCAAGGCTGTGGGTCATGACGACATTAGTCGTTATATGATTATCTTGGTCCTCGAATTTCTTCTTCCTCCGATTACCCACATTATTAATTATTCCCTTGATTCCGGACAATTCCCATCCCTGTGGCGTATGGCTTACGTACGTCCACTTCCTAAAATCTCTAATCCCTCCCTACCTAATCATTTTCGTCCAATTTCTATTCTTCCTTTCTTGTCTAAAGTACTTGAGGCCTGCGTCCATAAGCAGTTTTCAGGATTTGTTTATCGTAACAACCTTGTTAACTCTTTTCAATCCGGATTCAGGCCGGGTCATAGTACTACCTCTGCTCTCCTTAAAGTGACTGGTGACATTAGAGAAGCCATGGAGGATACCAAGGTAACTATTTTGGTTTTAATAGATTTCTCAAATGCCTTTAATGCTGTCAGTCACGATATCCTCCTATCTATCCTTTCCCATCTTATGGTTTCGTCTGAGCCGCTGGAATGGTTCTCTTCCTATCTTCGGGGACGTCAGCAGTCGGTCCGCGTTGACGAGAATTCCTCGAGTTGGCGTGATCTGGATTCTGGTGTTCCACAAGGCGGTATTCTTTCTCCCTTACTATTCTCCATCTTCATAAATTTTATAACTCTTTGTCTTCGGTGTTCGTATCATCTTTATGCCGATGATCTTCAGTTATATACGGCTGCGCGGGTAGAAGGTTTGTCAGACGCTATAGATGATGTAAATCGGGATCTGGAAGCTATCAAGGATTGGTCTGATAGATTTGGGGTGTCCGTAAACCCCACGAAGTGTCAGGCTATTATTATCGGAAGCTCGCGCATGATGGGTAAAGTGGTGGTTAACTCCCTTCCTCCTATTATTTTTAATGGTGCCATCATCCCCATCAGTCCCAGTGTAAAGGATCTCGGTTTGCATCTCGACTCGACGCTTGGCTGGCAAAGTCAGGTTTCTAGTGTCTGCCAAAGAGTCAACGGGACTTTGCGGTATCTGTATCGTCTGAGGAACTTTTTGCCCGCGAAGACGAAGACTGTGCTTGTGCAAACTTTAATTTTCCCTATAGTCGACTATGGTGACGTGTGCTACTTTGACCTGAACGCGGTGTTGCTGGATAAACTAGACAGGCTCCTCAACAACTGCATTCGGTTCATATTTAACCTTAGAAAATATGACCATATTTCCACTTATAGATCTGAACTTAAATGGATGCCAATTCGCCAGAGAAGAAATGTGCGCGCACTGACTACACTTTTCTCTCTGCTCAACTCTCCCACGCCTCCATCCTATCTCATAACTCACTTTCAATTGCTTTGTTCTTCACACGCAAGGAATCTGCGTTCTTCAAACAATCTCCTTCTGCTCTGTCCTTCTCATACTTCTGATTTTGTTCATTCTTCCTTCTATATACAGTCCATCCTTCTGTGGAATGCGCTTCCTCTCGATATCAGGACGGCCGAAAGTCGGTATGCATTTAAGCGGAAGTTGCGGAATCATTTTCTACACCAATAGCAGAATCGTCTCAAGACTTCTGTCCTTACTTTATATAAATATATATATGTAGTATATATATTATATTAAATATATATGTATGTGTATTTTATCTATAATTATGTATAATTTTTACTCTTGTTTCAATACCAAAATTTTCTTTTTGTGCGCCTACCATATTGTCTCTTCACCACCCTAGGTTGACTGGTAGAGAATGCCCAAGGCATTAAGTCCGCCTATGTACTTTGTGTTGCATGAAGAATAAATAAATAAATAAATAAATAAATAAATATATTTTTTTTATGGTGGGAAAAAATCATCCAATAACATCCCCCGCTCTCTCATCCCGCTCGGGCGTAGCGGGAGATAGTGTCAGACTCTTACTGACCAAAAGACCAAAAAACAGTGCTGGGAAGGGACCGAACTTAATATTATTGTAACCATTTCAGCAACAAATACACAATGTATTTTTAGCTCAAGGGTTAATAGTTCCCTTTTTAAACTGAATCGTCGTCATAGACGTCACTCCTGATTCGTTCCCTGCGTTGCTGCATGTATCTAACAACGAAGACGATTGGCTCGCCAATTTATGGAATGCGCAAAGCGATCCCCACTCTGACGCCGAGCGCTCAAGATCTGTTTTGACAATTTTACACTGAGAGAGTTTTAATTTGGAATTTAGGGCAAGTTCAAATTTCTAAATATGTAATTAATTTGTTTCTGTAACAGGCAATAACACACATATTTTGATGAATAAACCCTAGTATTAAATGTATGATCCTTTATATTTTCTGTAAATATTGCATAGAGATAACAACTCGATGTGTAACCTGTTTGTAAGTAAAAACTATTTAATTGTTTGTCACAAATCGTTTCTTATGGAAATTTATTTATTGTAAATTATAATACAAAAACAATAAATTACTACTTGTGTAGATAGTTTTTATAACATTGTTAGCAAGCTATACTCAATCTGTTTAGGTAGTCAACTAAACGTAAACAATATTTTAAATGCAAAGAGCATTTAAAATAAATCGAAGATTATGTAAATTTTGTTAATTAAACATTTTTAGATAAAATTTTAAATTTTTTTTTGTATAAAAGACATGTTAAGATTGTTTACATTTAGTTAACTACGTACTTATACAGAAGGAGTATAGTTTCATGATCAATACATAATTATAACATAATGTCGAAAGTACCTACCTAGCTAGGCTATAGAAAAACGTACTACCTTCAATGTTTACCTGATCGCTAATATTAATAGTACAATCGCACACCTGTCCGTAGTGTATATTATCATATCAAAACATAATGGATTATGCGTGTACTGTCAACAAAAGTCATCAGTGTCAGGGTAATATAAACGAGTTTTGCGTGTGCCAAGTACGAACGTGTGTGCGAAGTTCCTTGTATCTTGGGCCTCGTGAGTCGTGACTGATTTGACAGACTTTGGTTATTCATGAGATATTTTCTACAAAAAAGGACCATGGTCTTTGTACTTCTTTCTTCTCTACTGACTTTATTCGACGCAGGTAATACAATACAACGGCAACAACACAAACTAATAAAAAAAAAGTGCTCGAACTGACAGGGTCACCAACTCAGCTGGGCGTCAGACACCCAACGCAACCAGCGTTGGGTGTCTCTCAGCTGGCAGAATCGATATTAACAGAATAGGATGTCAGGGGCTACCATTGAGTAGTCCCCTGAAAATAAAAATAAATATTTAAAATATCCCAATCCCGCAAACACCGGGATACGCGGGATTGCTGACTGATGGCTGATTGAATTCCTTAGTCACGGAATTCGTCCCAGTCGTAGCCAAATTGGCCAGCAAAGAGGTAGTGAAGGATTTTATTTATTGCCTGCACATCGAACTTTTTTGCTGACTGTACGTATTAAGTATATTGTTTATAATACTAAATGACGTTGATTCATAAGGATGAATATACCTATTACGCTCTTGCCTTATCTTAATTAACAATCTAGAAAAATTGTTTAATGAAGTTATGAGCCTTATCAGAAGTTTTTATTTTTAACAGATTTAAATTAATGTTTATAGTAAAACATACCTAGACGACGTAATTTTATGTTTCGCTGGTAATTAATATATGTTTGTTTATCAGTTTATACATTTTTAGTAAATCTTGTGTATGTAGCCAGTACATTTATCTTAGGATTAGAAATAAATGGTTATGTCATAAAAATGTTGGCAAGTTTGCAAAAACTGCAAATGCTTTGTGTGTAACAAATAAATGAGTTTCTACTTACTAGGTATTTGTACATTTTTAAATATGATTTGCAGGATAATTAAAAATCTGATAGTTCACAGATGTTTTGACCATTACATGTTTGCTGAATGGACTTTAAAAGAGACTTTGTCCTTTAAATGTTTTGGTGTTTCTTCTCAGGGTAGTTAGCTAGGAAACCTAGATTTCACATAGTTTCAAAAAATTCCACACAAAAGTTTTCTATAAAACTATTTACAAAATAGGTAAATATTTTGTATAATATTACACTGTTTCTGTAATTATGAAAAAATTGTGAATACTTTCCGACAAATCAATCAACTTAGTATAAACAAGTCAACAAATCTAAAAAAGTTATGTTATTTTACTGTAATTGGTACTGGGACAGCACTAAAACAGGTACATTCTACTATAACTGTGTTATTATGTAGCAACAATTAATAATATTGTTAAAAACTAACTATATATCCTTATTTTTAGTGTTGTCTTTCTTAAATTTGGAAATTATTTGTTTGAGCATGATCATTTGTTCTGTGTCTGGGTGTAATTTATCTATAATATGTATGTATTTAGAAATATATAAGTATGTTTATCAGTTGTCTAGTACCCATAACACAAGCTCTGCTTAGCTTGGGAATAGACGGCGTTGTGTGGTAGTTGTGGGAAAAAAAAAAAAAAAAAAATATATATGTGGAACACCCCCAAAACACGAATGTACACTTTATTTGTGAAAATGACCCGTTTAATTAACACAACTTTGTTTAATATCTATAGGTCATAAATAGTAATAGTTTATAATTTCATGTAAACCAATAATCATTTTCAATAGTAAAGGCATCATAAATCAGGTTGATGTCCAGTTTCTTGATAAGGAAAGTGTCCTAGATGCAGCATAATGTAGATATAACCAGTTTAGTTCATCAGGCGACAAATCAGCATATTACTGCTTTATCTCATGAACTTGTTATGTACTTTCACAAAATAAAAATACTTATTTCCTTAATGTTTAAGTGTATTTTTGTATGTTTCCCTGAATGGATTGGTTATGAGTAGCAAGGATATGGTAGGTCAAGGTAGACTGGTTTTATTTTAATGTTTTTGGCGAAATAAGTGTCAGTAACACTCTGTAGTGCACAGTCCTTATCAATGTACTGAAAAATTGATTAAGTATAAAAATATTGGAGCATGGGTATTAGTTATGATAACGCGAGCTATAATGTATTTTATTTGATGTATAAAATCTTGATTCAATGATGTCATTTTTCTCAGAAAAAGAGTTTTTCAACTAGAAAAGTCTAAATTATTATTATTGATATATTTTTAGAGCGATTTAATTTAAACTAGCTAGTGCTCGCGACTTCGTTCACGTAAGACTCAAAACAATATATAACATATTATATATTAATACATGTGTCACATATTATATGTTATATATGTATTGATATAATGCCATTTGGCTACATTTGAACCACTTTTTTTGCATGCAATTTAATGTTAAGGTAATAAAATATATTCACAGAATGTGCAATGACTGATTTGTGCCAATAAATAACACAATTACACATATACTGCGCACCCAAGTATCTGTTACTCGAAGCAACCATGACACTTGATACCTGACCACAATCCTTAGCAGTGTGACAAGACATTCAGGAATTCATTATAACTGGATTATGCAAAAGATATTGATACTAAGTAATAAAATGACAATAGTATAACACCATTGTTGTACTAAATAGTGATTCATAACATGTTACATTAAATACTACAGCATATTGAATACAAAGTTTTACGAAGTGCTTGTTCCGTATAAGCGCAGCGTAATGCTCAGGATGTCCACCAGATAAATCTTAATAATTATGCAGGAATGTATGGAACATGACCAAAATGACAATACATAATTGACCTAGAGAATCAATTACGCAAAGTATGAAGTTGGACTTCAATAATTAATGACTTCCTCGTTGACCTTACCATATGCTATATTCGGTGCAAATTGACAGCAATGTGTTAAGTTGTATTTAAACAAATGGCATTAGTTTAGCAGAAAAGTTGTGATGAGAATATGAATTTGATTTCATCTTTGTTTTAAGTGTGTTCTCATTTAAAAATCAAAAAATCCAGTTATGTGAAAGATAATTTACATGATTAGGATGCAGGGATATCTTTACCCAATAAATGTGGATATTTAATTAATTCATTAAAACCCAACTCATTGTCTATCTATTGTGTCTCTAATTACAGTATTTGAAAGGTTGAGTTAGTCAGTTTTATTTTTATCTTACCTGTTATTGACTGATAATAATAAATATTTAATAATAATACCTAAATTATTTGAAAAATAACAGGTTATATCATAGTAAACAAGTTGAATTAAACATTTGCGTGTACAATACAATACAATTTTTGTATTGTATTGTACACGCAAATGTTTAATTACATTAATTGTATTGTATAATTTAAAAAATAAAGTGCAGGGGTTTTTCCTATTCTCTTTTTAACAGTATAGTATTTTTAGTATGAAAACTGATAAAACCCATAGTATGTCTGCCTCGCAGTCTTAACACAGATAACATAACAGTGTATTTTTGGTATGTTAGTCAATAACACATTTGTATCTAAAAATCCCAACACTAAGTATTGATTCCAATGGTCCACTCAAGGTTTGGTACATTTGAAATTATATACAGATGAATTATTAATATGGAACACCCAGAAACAAAAATTGAATCCACCATAAGGCTTATTTACATGATATCATTCCCACTGAAGTTAACTTATGTGCATACTAAAATCAATATTTGAATGACAAACACAAAAAATACCAGGACTATTTTAGACTGAGATTCAAATCAGAATAATGAGAGATTATTCAGAAAAAAACTTACCAATGTCAGTGATAGGTGGTTTAGTACTGTATCCCTTCAGGTGTCCAGAGTCCGAATCATCAAGTAATTCCGGTTTCTCCGGTAATCCAGCGATCACAAAGTAATCGGCGACTTTCCGCTCATCCATGTTTTACAATATTACATACGAGTACCTACGATAAAAAAATCGTGGTCACGCTTATGTCAGCATTAAAAGGAAAATAAAAACAACCTGAACTTTTAAGGTTAACGAACATGTATCACATCATGTACTCTTGTAAACAGACCAGTTTATATAACACAGAGATACGTAAAATAAAAATAAAAAATGTACTAATAACATGAAACCTTTGAAGTGAACTTACAGTTTATTGCTACAGTTAACAATTTGAGCATGAACGCGTCACACATCGTTTTACGTAAATATTTTTATTTATAGATTTATTGCGTTGCCATTTATAATCACTTCTAAGACTACACAGGGATGCACTCTAAAATTATTCGTTTTTATTGAGACTTTTACAAAACGTCATTTTGTCCGACAACAATCAGCCATAGACAATTTTTTGTTTCATATTTTTCGTAGAGAATGGTACTAGACGTAGGCGGGCAAACTTCAGCCTAAGAATGACGAAGCATTTGTCTTCATGTCTAATGATTACCTTTCTAACATTTATAAAGTACTAAAAAGTAAGCTATTTTTAAATATTAGGAGGGAATTATCTTTAATCGAATTTATTATGTACATTTTGTTCAAAAAGGATATATTAGCGCATAGACAATGACATTTATAAAGCCTCTTGTACACGATTGTATATTATCTAAAAAGGTACTTTTTATTTCCATGCGGGTAAATAGAACAAATGGCAGTTCAGCAAATTGTAACAGGACTAATTTTATTTTCAAACTGTTCAGAGACCCACACAATTATACACAGAACCTATCATCCATACATATATTACTGTCTTCTTTACATCCATAATAGTCAAGCCGTTTGGGAGGCAATAAGTGACACACGTACAGAAGAATGATGTATTTAAAGATATTTTGGTTTTACATGATTAGAAGAGAAAAAGGGTTTCTTGATTGTAGGTATCAAGAGATTTGATAAATGAAACTCCGAAATGTTACACATGAATTTAATAACAATTATACATCAATAACAATTTCTTTTAGTGCTTTAGTTGACGGTGCTATGCTATCATTTAATTCCACTGCATCAGTGCTATTGCTAATTTGTGCTCCTGCCATTAAAAGACTAATAGCACCTTCTAACTCACTCACTCTCTTACAAACTTCTATTTCTTCTTGTATCTCTTGCATTAATGAAGTGTAGAGCCACAAATTGAGTTCAGAAAAGAATTTAACTTGACTTTCAAAGACGTCCACAAAAACATTGGCTGCATCTATTATCACTCTGGTAAACCTTGTCTCTCCTAGATTTTTCTTAAAATATTTGAGTAATGTTCCTATGTCTTTTTCATTTAGTCCATCCATTGCAACATGGAGAACCTTTCTTCTTAACATTTCCTGAATTAAAGCTGCAGTCCTCTCTGGAAACTTAGTAGCTATATAAGTTTTTAGGACAGCTGACAGAGCTTTGGTGAACTCCATTTTTCTGAGGAACTTATCAAATTCTGGCCCTTTAGCTGGTTTGGATTGTCCTTTCTTATTATTGCTTTTGTCTGGAACTTCTTCCACAATTGAGGATTGGACATGGTCTGGTGCAAACTTGAATAAACCTTTTTTCTCATCAGATTGTTTTGCGGGCTTCTCCCTTTTTCTTATTGATATGATGCCATCAATCATGCCAACTGCTAGAGTATCATCGTGTTTGGATATAGCCATGCTCAATACTGCATTAGGAAAATCAATGTTGTGTACAACTTTGAAAGTGGAAATGTCATAGATCTTAACATGTCTGTCTAATGAGGCGGACATCAATCTGCTGTTGTTACTGGCTAGTCGTAAAGTTGTTACAGTTTTATGATGTTGAGAAATGTTGGCTAACTGTTTGCCTCCATTAAATATGTCCCAAACTTTGATTTCTGTGCCTCCAGCACTTATGAATATACCGCCAGAAGGTAGGAAGAGCGTTGATTCTACTGGACTGCCATGATTAACTGACAAAACTACCTCATTAGACCTACAATCATACAGTTTAACTGCATGATCATAACCTCCTGATAAAATAATATCAGGAGAGATAGGACTGGCGGCTCCTGCTCTTACATAGTCCGAGTGTTCAGTAAAACTCGCAATTTTCTCTTCTGTTGCTATGTCCCATAGACAAACTGCTTTATCATCTGAGTAACTGAGGATTTTGATTTGGTCTTTTGTGAAGAATGTTCTGTGGACCTGAAATCACCATGAACTTAATTAGTTTAATGAAACTTTAGTTATTAACCAACTGATTGTAAGTATTAATTAACCATTTGTATGGCCAGAACGCGGATCCACGCGGGACACAATAACTTTTGAATTGTGTCTCTAATTACGGCATACAAATTTTTAGACAAAAAAAAAATCTTTAAATACTCTCTTTTTTATCTTATTCTGTATTTATTATAGATAGATTATTACTACAACTTCTAATATTAACTTGGATGTTTCACATTTTTTTTTTATTAAGTAAATTTATTGTACTACTAATAATATTATCTATAATATGTATGTATTGGGACTGGATGGCATTTTGTGAATGTAGTGAAATATTAATATGTATATAACATACATATTAATATTAACTTACAGGGCCAGTATGTCCAGTAAATACTCGAAGTACATTCTTAGACTGAACATCAAACAATTTAACAGCTCCATCTTCACTGCCAGCTGCCAGGAGTCTGCCATCACCTCTGAAAGAAGCTCCATAAGCTGCTTCTTTAAATTTGGAGATGTTCTTCGTAACTACTTTAGTGATGGGATCATAAATCTGAAAAATAAGACCACATAAACAATTTTTAGTAATATTCAATTTGTTTTATTTCTGTGAAGTTTTATAAAAACTAAAATAAACTATTATTTATAGTTAAATGTGTCAAATATGATGTATTATGTGGGAACAGTGGAGAGCTGCAGATAGTGACATATTTTGTGTGACACACAAGCACTCGGCCAGTGCACTGACTGTGCCTGATCAATATGCTAAGCATTGGTGTAAGGCAGAATGTAAAAATAAATTATATTGTCTAAATAAACATGAATTCAAATAATAAATAATATTGTCATTGCGCATGGTTCACCCTGTGTGCGTATGCATATTTTGCAAAATTTATAGTGCATATAATCTAATGTCTAGTCATTAGTTACCCAATTAAATTACCCTGTGTAATAAGACTGCCTACAATAGGCAGTCTTATTACACAGGGTAATTTAACCATTCATCACTTATTCTTTTGTAAATGTTTGTCCTGTAATAAGCTGTGTGTAATAATAGAAATAAATAAATAAAATATGAAACCCAGCAAGTTCTGGGCACTGACAACGTTGTTAAATATATTTTCATTACATGTACTCAAGTCACAAATCAAAAGACGAAACAATAGTCAACAACTGACCTGCACTCTGACTGAACAGGTTGCCGCGAAATAATACGGTTCCACAGGGCTGAAGTCCAAATAATCTATAGCACCAAACTCTTTCACTAGCACTGGTGACTGTAAACACAAAAAAAATTAGTTCAATTATTTTAACACACCCAAAAATAATTAAAATGAGTGCCATTACCCCTAATTTCTTCCAGTATATATTATCCTCTGTAACAATAGAAGCTGGCTTTTGATACACAGCCTTACTTGTTTTCTTGAAAGGGTAAGATATATGTGCCATGTTTATATTAGTTTTGTCACTTATCAAACTATTATTATCACTTAATTTACGAAATTAAAACACAATTTGCGCAAAAACATTCTCAATCACAGATGAAAGAGAGTACTATTCTCAATCCCACGTTGTTTTGAAACTTTTGACAGTGACAGAAACAGATAATATACAACACGTGCAACTGACATTAGTAAAGGCTTTTGACCAAAGAGTACAGTTTTTGATAGAGCAACAATAATATTTTAACATCTTTTCCTGAAATACTAAGGGTGAGTTGCACCATTTAACTATAACGATAACCAAACCATAACCAGCCGTGAAACGGTCGCCTATTGGTCAATTAGATGATTTGACAGCTGTTAACGGCTTCGTTATCGATAAAATTAAATGGTGCAACTCACCATAAATGTAGAAATATATTTCTATTTATTTAGAACTTTTTAGTGTTAAAACCAAGGATCCTAATACACTTGAGAGCAAAAAAATCGCACATGGCTTGTAATTTCGTTTAATACTGTTTTTTTTCTTAAATCTAAAGATATTGAGTACCAATTATTAAGCAAAATTGAAGCTTAAAAAGTTAGTTAGCTTTTAAAAACATAAAATTAAGATCATTGACCCTCACGTAACTCACAAAAACCAGCAGTATACCGAAATTCCCAAATTCACCCATTTTCGTTTCACTACTTGCACCTTTACCTGGAGCTACAAAAAGGGTGCTGTTTTTGAGTTTTGATCAGTTTCCGTTAACGTGATAACGTTTCTATTAGAAACAGACGGATTTACTGGAAAAATATGGATACCACGCTCGCAGAAGCCGTTCAAGTTATTGCCTTGCCCAAAGCAGGCCATAATCAAAATGAACTCGCTCGTCAGCTAATTTTCGGCAGCTTCCCTGTTCGTCTGGTATACCAGAGGTTTTAAAAGACCCGTAGGTATATTCAGCGAAGTTTCCAATGTCAGTATAAATCAGTGGAGAATTAGGAAAAGACTGGGTGAAGCAGGTCTGACTACACATCACTCAATAAATGGAACCAAATTGACCACAGCTCACCGACAAGCCCGGCAATAATTTGCCACGTAACACTTAAATTGAATTTAAGCTTAATGGCAGGCTGTTGTGTTTTTTGATAAGTGTAGAATGACTCTGATGACCATGATGGATGCTGTAGGGTCTACAGAAGGTCATCAGGGCAATTTTAACAATGCTGCAGAAGCGAACAAGTGGGTTTTTGAGGCGAATTGGGGTGGCATAATCTTGGAATTTTGGAATCTGACATTGTATTCATCACTGGGCCATTACTGGCCTGATATCGAGAGGGTTGACGACTTCCTAATGATACATCAAAAATGTGCTCGAAGAATATGTGAAGCCACTTGTGTGGCTTAGGTATGGTAATTTTTTTTCCCTAATGCAGAACAACAGCAGATCGCATGTCGCTAGAACAGTTTGCGACTACATGTAAGACGTTGGAATCATTGCGATAGTGAGGCCAGCTCGTAGTTCTGCTCTTAATCCGATTAAAAATATCTGGGGTGACCTTGAAAGAAGACTTAGTGTAAAAAGCCTGGCTCTCCACGCCTCCAAGAGCTTCAATTTGCCATTGACGAGAAGTGGGACGTTATACCAAAGATTTCACGGTAAAATTAATACGGCTGATGAAAATTCGAGTAACAGCTGTAATTAAGGCTAAGGGAGGGAATACGCTTTATTGACAAACAGGATGACCATGAATTTTAAGTTTGACTCTCATTCTTTCTTAAGTGAAATTTGATAATTTTTCCCATTTGTTGGATTTTGTGCTCTAAAACCTTTCAAGGATATTTTTTTACACTGTATTTTATATCATTAGAAAGGTAATTAAATAGGCTTTCAATTAGTGTACGACATATTTTCAATAACTATTCACATTTATGACAAAAAATGCCTTAACAAAAAGAGTTATGATGTGCGATTTTTTTGCTCTCGAGTGTATCTTCTTACTGCCTCGAGTAAAGTTTACCAAGAAGGCTGACTCGAAACATTTGCTGCCAAATATTACGAAAACATTAAAAATAAATGATTTACATCCGTATTCTAATGTCACTACGAAATACATTTTCATCAAAAAATAATCTATATATTTAATGTCTTTGTCAAAAACTTACCACGTATGATTAAAGACCAAAGACCATTGACATATATATTACTAGCGTAAGGACCAGGCCAATCGCGCGATTATATGGCACTAGCGCGCTGGCCCTAAAATTACAGTTTAGGGCCAACGCGACTCAGTTGACACTTTGACAGTGGTCCGTGTGCGGGAGTGAACGAATATTTGCTTGTCATAAAAATGCCTAGTTGTGTGGTAAAAGGCTGCAAAAATTATGATACAAAGGTTAAAAAGGAACATGGGATATCGTATCATCGGTAAGTAACATTACATTATTTTTTTACCATTAAGTTATTAAATAAACACATTTTATAGCGATAAATAATTTACTATCGAATTCCATAATGGCAGCCATTGTGTGGCCGCTACTGAACGCGCGAAGTGCACGAAGTAAACTTGTACGGACGTAATTTTTATTTATTTCATTGTTGAACTTAGTGCTTGTAATTTTGAATTTTGGTATCTAATGTGTTTTATATTCAATAAGGGTAAAACAAAAACATTAAAAAAAAAAGCTTAGAATCGATACCTACCTAATTAAAACTGAAAATTTTATTCAATTATTTTGAAAATGTAGTTTTATTTTCTTCACGCTAACTGAGATGACCGTTAAACTACTAGCTTTCGCCCGCGACTACTTCCGCGTGGATTTCGGTTATCGCGGTTGCAAGTGGATTAAAAATTGCTTACCTATATCCTTTCTTGGGGCTCAAGCTTAGTCCGTACCACATTTCATCGAAATCAGTTCAGTAGTTTAGCCATGAAAGCGCGGTAGACAGTTATTTTCGTATTTATAATATAAGTAAAAGTATGGAAGTATGGACAAATTCGCGATGACGAATTACGACTCAATTTTTTTTTTTACAGATTTCCAAGTGATTCAACGCGTAAAGAGATTTGGAGTCGAATTATTAGGAAACAACGAAAGGAGCCTTATTTCAAGCCTCATAAAAATACAAGAGTATGCTCTGCTCATTTTTGTGTCAATGATATTGAAATTTCAAAAGCTGGACTCCGGAGGTTAAAAGGATCGGCAATACCACGATTTGAGATTAAGGTGTTGGCCTCACGCATTCCTATTTATCTATATATTAAGATCTATCGAAACGTCTAGTTGACACTTCGCGTGACCCAAGGGCTGGCTTTTACCTCGGACAGAGGATAAGCATTGCCATACAGCGTGGCAATGCCGCCAGCCTTTTGGGCACATTACCAGTGGACAGCGATGTGGAAGAGTTTTTTGACGCCATATTTTAGTTTGATTTTAGTTAGTTGTAATTAGCGTAGGGTTTTATTATTATTATTTTTTTAATTTACTGTAATTATAGTTTTTAGTTGTGTATGTAATAAGTTAAATTGATTTAAAGTTAATAAATATCTATATATTTAATCCTATTTATCTATATATATATTTATTTAAATTTCAAATAAAGCTGATTGAGACTCATTTAATTTGTTTTAATTATATTTTCATAGTGACCTGTAAAATATCATCTCAAAAAGGAAATCGTTATGTATGTACCTACCTATAACGGCATGCAATTGATTTAATTATACTGACTGCCAATATGCGAAAAAATGCATACGCGCGAACAAGGTTACGTCGAACACCTAAGCAGTGCGGCTGTCACGTAGTTCCTATGAGTTATCACAGATGTCGCTATTTTTGCTTGTAATAAGAAGGTTTTTAATGTTCTGATGGGCGCATCCTTCCTTTCGAAATCATTGCCAAAGACATTAAATATATACTACCAATAGACAGGACATAGCGAACAAAAGTCCAAACCGATACTTGTTACTTGGTAGCAAAGAGATTTAAAGAGATACAATAGAGCGGCTATCAGGAGAAATGTCTTAGAAAAACTGTCATCCTATGTCTCAGTGACGCCATCTAGCTTTGAATAGCAATCACGCGAATTAAATTTGTCAAAATTTGTATAAATTCAACTATTGCTCGGTAGGTGGCCAGGAGCTTTACCACGACATGTTAAAATGTCAGTAGTACGAACGAAAAAGGATCAAACAGTTCGGTTTAGGTCGTAAAATAGATCACGTTATGAGCTCGTGGTAGAAGCTTCAGTGTGCGCCAGTGGCGTAGGTTGAGGAGGGGAGGGCGGTGGGGGCCATGGCCCTAGGCGGCATACGAAAGGAGGCGGCAGAAAGCGCCAAAAAAAAACTTAGATATTCGAAATTGCGAGTGCAATGTTACGTACGTGCCAAGCAAATTTTGATGTCGATGTTAAGTCTACTCTGCGTGCTGCAGCAGGTATATTGCTTTTTATTAATCCAAGTTCATTCTCTGACGTAACAATGTCGGACTAAGCTCAACCATGACTTGGCACTGAGTGTGTTCACGCTGACGCGATTAAACACGCGCATACCGACCTTGGGCCAACACTCGTATGCGCAAGGCAAGTGACGTGACTCTTAAGGTGTTGTGGAGGTCTCAGTTTGACCATATTGGCCGTATAGGGAACAAACCCCGTTGGTAGTAAAGCGTTTTGGTCCCTGGCAAACTTGAGTGCATCGAACTTCTGCCGTCCCTCACCTTCGCTACTGCTGAAACCCGACGGGTCCCTGGCTCACACCGCTGAGGAGAAAGCAAACTTAATTGCCCCTCTTATTGCGGAATCTTCGCGTCTGAATTCCGGTGACGTACCGCCCCCTGTTTCTCCTGATGGGTACGTGACGAGTATGTCGGATATTCGTATCCATCAGAAAGACGTACGTAAGAGTAAAGCTAGTGGCCCCGACGGGATACCTGCAGTCGTTCTTAATACTGGTGTTCTTAAACATAATAAACAACAAAGCGGCGAAAACCCACGCTACGCCACTGGTGTGTGCTAGGTAAGGTTAAACTTTTCAGCAATAGATGGCGCTATCATAAAATCGGCAAATGTTCTAGAACTATTCATGGAAATTGTTGAATTTTAATTAATTACTGCGTAAATACCAAGAATATTTACGAAAATAAACCGAAGTTAGGTCCAATAATTTTACCATAACAAGATTAGCAATAGCGTAATGCGCAACTCAGCACATTTTCTCAGAAAATGATTTTCTTTTAGTGCCTAAAGCGGATACAAACACGACTTGACGTTTAGAGGTGTCATACTAGACTGAGCGACTTGTTACTACCAAGTAACAAGTATCGGTTTGGACTTTTGTTCGCTATGTCCTGTCTATTGGTAGTATATATTTAAAGTCTTTGCTTGGTAGTAACAAGTCGCTCAGTCTAGTATGACACCCCTAAACGTCAAGTCGTGTTTGTATCCGCTTTAGGCACTAAAAGAAAATCATTTTCTGAGAAAATGTGCTGATTTCCGCATTACGCTATTGCAAATCTTGTTATGGTAAAATTATTGGACCTAAGTTCGGTTTATTTTCGTAAATATTCTTGGTATTTACGCAGTAATTAATTAAAATTTAACAATTTCCATGAAAATAGTTCTAGAACATTTGCTGATTTTATGATAGCGCCATCTATTGCTGAAAAGTTGAACCTTACCTAGCACACACCAGTGGCGTAGCGTGGGTTTTCGCCGCTTGGGGTCGACCAGAAATACGCCGCCCTTTGATGTTTATTATGTTTAAGAACACCAGTATTAAGAACGACTGCAGGTATCCCGTCGGGGCCACTAGCTTTATTCTTACTTACGTCTTTCTGATGGATACGAATATCCGACATACTCGTCACTACCCATCAGGAGAAACAGGGGGCGGTGCGTCACCGGAATTTAGACGCGAAGATTCCGCAATAAGAGAGGCAATTAAGTTTGCTTTCTCCTCAGTGGTGTGAGCCAGGAACCCGTCGGGTTTAACCAGTGGCGGAGGTGAGGCACGGCAGAAGTTCGATTCACTCGAGTTTGCCAGGGACCAAAACGCTTTACTACCAACGGGGTTTGTTCCCTATTCAGCCAATGTGGTCAAACTGAGACCTCCACAACACCTTAAGAGTCACGTCACTTGCCTTGCGCATACGAGTGTTGGCCCAAGGTCGGTATGCGCGTGTTTAATCGCGTCAGCGTGAACACACTCAGTGCCAAGTCATGGTTGAGCTTGGTCCGACATTGTTACGTCAGATAATGAACTTGGATTAATAAAATGCAATATACCTGCTGCAGCACGCAGGGTAGACATAACATCGACATCAAAATTTGCTTGGAATGTACGTAGCATTGCGCTCGCAATTTCGAATATCTAAGTTTTTTTTTATCAAATAAATAAATGGGCGCTTTCTGCCGCCTCCTTTCGTATGCCGCCTAGGGCCATGGCCCCCACCGCCCTCCCCTCCTCAAGCTACGCCACTGGCACACACTAAAGCTTCTACCACGAGCTCATAACGTGATCTTTTTTACGACCTAAACCGACCTGTTAGATCCTTTTTCGTTCGCACTACTGATATTTTAACATATCATGGTAAAGCTCCTGGCCACCTACCGAGCAATAGTTAAATTTATACAAATTTTGACAAATTTAATTTGCGTGATTGCTATTCAAAGCTAGATGGCGTCACTGAGAGATAGGATGACAGTTTTTCTAAGACATTTCTCCTGATAGCCGCTCTATTTCATCTCTTTAAATCTCTTTATTAAAGACCAAGGTCCTAAGAATAGGCAATATGGTCAAAACACGGGAAACACGGGGTAATAAGGTTGTAGCGCTTAGGTGGTGTAGGTGGTGTAATCAATAATGACCAGGTACAGTACGATAGCTACAATTTTAATCAGGATTATTTACAAGAGTTTCTTTACAATATTTTTTACAATATGACGTTTCTGTCAGTATGTCTCATCCACTACTTATAAGTACTCCATGCACGGAAGAGGTTGCAGCTACAATGCGTTCCAAATGAGAATAGGATCGCCCGCCATGTTGTGCCGTCACGATTTACTGTCAAATCGAGGATAGAAATTTTGAAACATTAATCAATTTACGAAAAATTTGATTTATTTATTAACTGTGAACGAAAAAAGTTTAATCAGAATCCTGTTCTTCAATTTTACTCATCTCGAAGTTTTTCAATTTTGCCAAAATTTCTTCGATTTGACAGTACGACGAGACGTCAAAACATAGGAGTCGGTCCTATTCTCATTTGGAACGCATAGTACAAGATTAATAACACAGAGTAGGTACTTTGTAACGTACTGGAAGTTAATAAAATACCATGCTGGGACGGAATGGTATTTTTTTTATGAATACAACCCCATCTGTCCAGTGTTGCCAATTAAGCAACTTTTTCGCTAAAAATTACGATTTAGGCTTTTTTTTGAGCCTCACGTTTTACAGTGCAGTTACACTTGAAATTGTGTAAGTTTTTATAAATTTTAAAAGACAAGATTTTTAAGAAAGGTCTGAAATGCAACAATGATTAAATTCGATTTTAAATAATTCTTTACTTTGAAAAAAAAGGTAAAAAAAAGCTACTGGTTTTCAAGTAAGGTGAGTACGGGCAGTCGCTACATTATAGTATAATACAAGTTATAGCTCCATATAATGTATAGAAAATAAAAAATAATAACTATAAAAAATAAGGTTTCGGAGGATTGCGTGTTTCTGCTCCTTAGCATTTCCAATGGAATGCGATTAAAAACTTTTGGGGTATTCTAAAAAATTGCATTGCCTCGAAAACATAAGAGAAATTATGACTGAATCACAAAATTTAATATTTGAGGGCTTGAATAGCTTTGAGAGTAATACATAAAATCATGTATAAAATTGAGTCTTAGTTAATTTTATCATTAACTAGCTGTACCCGCGCGGCTTCGCTCCCGCTCTTCCCTACTTCAGCCTACTATACCCTACTCTACTCTACCCTCCTCTACCTTACTCTACCCTACTCTACCCTACCCTACTCTACTCTACCCTCCTCTATCTTACTCTACCCTACACTACCCTACTCTACCCTACACTACCCTAATTTTCATTTTTTTTCCATAAGAACCTTCTCCTCATAATAACGAACACAACAAAAAAAAAATTAGCGAAATCGGTCCAGGCGTTGTTGAGTTATGCGCTTACCAACACATTTTGCGATTCATTTTTATATTATAGATTTAGGCAACACAAGTGAGAGCGAAGCCAACAGGTATGAAAGTGGCAGTTATAGTTTTTATGAGGATATAGCAAATAAACAATAATTTATTTCTTGATTGTATTGTTTATTTATTTATTATAATCTTTATTGTACACCAAATAAACAAAAAACAGGATAAACATTTGAAAGAATAAGTGCATAATGGGTTAATGGGTTATGGTGTTATTATATATTTTTGATAAAGACAATTGGTGCCCATGTCGACAGTAAAATTTTGCTAATATCGAAAGTGAACTAGAGTTATTAAAATTATATAGTAGATAAACCTAGATGAATTCAGTAAAGAAGTTCTTGGATTCGTAGAGGACTGTAACAACAAAAAATAAAATATAAATAAAATAATTAATATGTTACATTAAGCAATTTAATAATAAAATCCTAGTAAGTACATTGTTGATTATTCGTAATTTTTAATAAGCTAACTATCGACTTTCAATGTCATGCAGACTGTGACAGTGTCTTAAATAGATACGTGCTTATCACAAGTAAATCTGAGTCCCCTTCATCAACTGCATTAATTAAAACGGATACTTTTTTTTTGTTAACTTTTATAAAGTTATCAAACATAATATTTTAAAGTAGGTCAATGTTTTATTATGGAGAAGCTTCATTCATTCTCATAAAACACTATATCTTCAACTACAGAAATTTATATTATTACTTGAGAGTTTATTTATTTAATTATTTATTAATACTTCATGCAACACATAGGTACAAAGGCGAACTTACTTTTTTGCTTAGTTCAAGCATGTAAGATAATAAGTATATGTAGTTTTTATATAGAAGGTTTACTTTCTTTCTCTGAAATTCGTTAAATGACCTAATCTATAATAATTGAGATATTTTATTTACAATTAATATTTTAGATGGAAAAAAGCATCTTTTATTGTTGTAGAAAACATCGAGGAATAGTGTACTCTACCAGTGGACAACGACTAACGTAACGATATGATCAGCCGTATATGACTATATGTGTTTACATAGGTACTAGTACATAGTTATTAAAAATTTTTGACATTATTTTAAATTATTATTTTAAAATTTAATTTAGCGAATTGGAACTTTTGGAGTTGGCAGCACTGAACTGCATCTTTCTATAGACAGTTTACCGTAGACAACTGTCTGTGTGCTAATGTCAGAAATGTGCCGTAAGAAAAATACAAATAATTTTTAAGTTATTACTATTTTTTAACGTAGACTGTGCAAAAGAAGCCATTCAAAATGTTTAAATTACTCAGCCGCCACGGACGTCCTCGAAGTGCTGTTATAAATTTTATCTCTGAAAAGTGCTTTGAGGTTAGAAAAGCTAAGGTTTATTACGTATATTCTTCAGCTGGATCCGTAAGATTTGCTTCTACTGGTGGGAGCGATGCAGGTAAAACGGCAACCATATTGGACAGCATACCGGAGGCGCCGCCAGTACCAGATCCTTCGACACTTGTTGACTTGACTGAAACTGTTCAAACAATAGCTGCAAATGGCGAGCCTACCTTTGCCAGTTTAGGTCTTGGAGGCTGGTCTCCTGTGGGCATGGTTCAAAATTGCTTGGAGTACTTACACATATCTCTGGATGTACCCTGGTGGGGAGCAATCCTCATTGGGACTGTCTGCGTTCGTTTAGTTATGTTCCCGCTAGTCATAATGTCACAAAGAAATACAGCGGTCATGAACAATAACCTGCCAGAAATACAAGTTCTTCAAATGAAGATGACTGAAGCTAGACAGACGGGTAATCAGCTTGAAGCTGCTCGGTATGCCCAAGAGATGATGGGGTTTATGAAAGAGAGAGGCTTAAATCCATTGAAGAACATGTTAGTTCCTTTAGCACAGGCCCCTCTTTTTATTTCATTTTTCATGGGATTAAGAGGGATGGCAAACTGCCCTGTAGAGAGTATGAGTTATGGTGGTTTGGCATGGTTTATGGATTTAACTGTACCTGATCAATATTTCATACTGCCACTTATAACCAGTGCGACAATGTGGGCAACTATAGAACTGGGTGTCGACGGAGGTCGTCTAGAAGCACAAAACATGGTAATGATGAGGTACTTCCTTAGAGCGATTCCAGTTATCATGATTCCGTTCACAATCAACTTCCCGGGTGCCATTTTAGTTTATTGGTGTTCTACAAACTTCATATCCCTTATACAAGTTGGTTTACTTAAAGTACCGGCTGTTAGAGATTATTTCAAGATTCCTAAATTGATCAAACATACGCCTGACACTTTACCAATGAAGAAAAAGGGTTTCGTTGAGGGAGCCAAAGATTCTTGGACAAACATGAAGATTTCAAAAGAATTAGCAGAACGACAAAGGATAGATGAAATGATTTTCACCAGAGCCGGCAAAGGACCTCTTCAGAAAACATATAAGTTTGACCCAACAAAGTTATCAAATGTACAAGCAAAAACCAAGTAGGGTTTTTTGATAAATATTTTTTTAGTGTAGATTATTGTGTATTAAATATTATGTAAAGGAAGAAGTTGCAGTTTTGTAATTAATAATTTGTTATTGATGACGTAAACATACTAAATATTGTGTACCCTGCATTTAAGGGCTGGTTTAAAAAAAACACAGTTATTAAATTAATTTACTTTATTATATTTTTTTGGAGTTCTTTTTTCATTCAGTTTTGTATTTTTTTTTTTAATTCATGTGCCTAGCCTTGAGCTAAGTAAGAGCACGCACGAGCGGCTTGTTGTCAACGGAAGAAATAACTGCAGCCATCAACCTACAGTGATATTTGACACACAACGGCTGCCGCTGATCTTTAAAATTAGGATATCGATGGTGGCAGTTCCGTCTGCCATTAGTGACATGCCACTCATATGTATGAGCTCTTAATGAGACAAGAAAGATCTACCTTTTTATTAACCCCAGTGAAGCCTATTAAAATAAATGTAACCCTTCATTATGAACACATAATAATCAGTCTTTAATTTTCCTACTACTGGGACACAGGTCTCCACTAAAAAAAAACAGAATATATCTTTCTCAATCACAGGGAGTTGTCTGTAATCCACCACGTGGGCCCCATGCAGATTAGTAGGTGACACGTCAAGTCTTGGAGTTTTCAGTTCTGAGACATTTCATCATCATCATTTCAGCCGATAGACGTCCACTGTTGGACTCAGGCCGCCCCAAGTTTCGCCATAATGAATGATCCTGTGTGTCTCGCATCAATAGAATTCCTGCAACCTTTACCAGATCATCGGTACGCCTTATGGGAGGCTTTCCAACGTTGCGTCCTCCTGAGGATATCTTCATTTGTAATTCGATCACGCAAGGGACTCCGAGCATAGCCCTTTCCATTGTCCTTTGGGTGACTTTAAGCCTTCTGATGAGGCCCATCGTGAGCGACCTTTACACACGATGTTTTCGTCATTCGGAGAAAGAGTGGTTCTAAAAAACAGTGAAGTAATCTACCTGGGTTGAAATTCGAAGCTACAATTTGCACCTCATAAGCTGGGGCCGTAAGTAATGTTCCCGCAGTACCTGTAGCATAAGTGATGGAGGCCAAAATAGCATAGCATAAGGATAACATAATCAGCTTCATAATGTTCCCACTGCGGAGATTCAGCCCTCATCTCTAGGCGAGGGAATGGGCAGTAAATACACCACGCGGGCCCAGTGCGGTTTGGTGGGTGTCACATGTCATTGAATTTTTGGTTCTAGGACATGCCAGTTTCCTTACAATGTTTCATTCACCATTTTAAGAGCGGTGGTGATGAAATAAATTAAAAAAAATTAATGTGCCTAAAGTCTGTCTAAAAAGTCAAATGATTTGGGTAATCTAATCAAACAATCAAATTCATGAAATCTGATCTACCTTTTTTTTTTTTATGGTGGGAAAAAATCATGCATTGACATCCCCCGCCCTTGGGCGGAGCGGAAGATAGTGTCAGACTCTTACTGACTAAAAGACCCACCCCGTTCCTTCTAGCCTTCATACCGGGGCTCGAGCGCCCTTTCGGATAACCCTGGCCCCAGTAGAAATCTGATCTACCTAGTGAACACTGATTGAACAATCAAGGTTGCAAAGAGATGATCATTGTTTACTAATAGAATCTTTTTAAAAGTATTGTACGTAATATATATAACAGATTTATAATTCGTTTAAAAATTTCCAAATCGTTTGACTTTTTAGACAGACTAGCTGGGTTTGAACTTGCGACCTACAATTCGTAATTCCGGGACGGTCAAAATATTATTTACTCTTAATAGGAACAGTGATGGCCAGTCAAGGCCATCTGGCCATCACCACGAAAAGGAGAAATTTTGGAGGGAAATCATCCAATGACTTCTCCCGTCCTTGGGCGGAGCAGGAGGGCGTGTCAGACTTTTATTGACTAAATCCCAGTCCTATGTTCCCTCGTTGCTTTGCATTCTAGGGCCCCGGGTTTTGCTTTCAGAAGTAAATCCATGGTCCCAGTAGGTTTCGACCCTACTGGGCCCCCCTACGATAGCCAAGATCAGAATATCTTCAGAAGCTTTTACTTCATTAAGTGTTTTACTTGCAGTGGCGTTCCAATCGGCGAACACTAGAAGCTCTCCGTGAGCTTTGCTTGGTTATAGTTCGTCGCACGTATGGTAAGATGGCAGCACTCGTTACATATTCTGAATTCAATCTTGTTTTTATCGAAAACGAAGTCAGCGTGAGAGGTTTTAGATTTGGTTTGGTTTGAGTCGATCAAAGTCAGAGGTGGAGGAGGACGTTGTAGAAGAAGAGATTTTCATACAAAATATTGCTGAAAAAAATACCGAATTTAGTACTGATAAGCGCGGCAGACTAATACAAAGATTGTGATAATAATATACCACTGGTACATATCGGAACATATCTGGCCAGAACGGTTAAGGGCGCCTTCAAATTAGCCGCAAAGTGCCGCGGCTACAGCGCTGCCTCCGCGCTGCTTTGTTTATTCCATGTAAATAACATTGTAGCATACCGCGCGCTTCAGCGCGGGTGTAGCGCAGCAGTTTTTTTATTTAAGTACCTATATCTATAATATAAAAATGAATCGCAAAATGTGTTGGTAAGCGCATAACTCAACAACGCCTGGACCGATTTCGCTAATTTTTTTTTGTTGTGTTCGTTATTATGAGGAGAAGGTTCTTATGGAAAAAAAAAAATGAAAATTAGGGTAGTGTAGGGTAGTGTGGGGTAGAGTAGGGTAGTGTAGGGTAGAGTAAGGTAGAGGAGGGTAGAGTAGGGTAGAGTAGAGTAGGGTAGGGTAGAGTAGGGTAGAGTAGGGTAGAGTAAGGTAGAGGAGGGTAGAGTAGGATAGAGTAGAGTAGGGTACGGTAGAGTAGGGTAGAGTAGGGTAGAGTATGGTAGAGTAGGGTAGAGTAGAGTAGAGTAGGGTAGGGTAGAGTAGGGTAGAGTAGGGTATAGTAGGCTGAAGTAGGGAAGAGCGGGAGCGAAGCCGCGCGGGTACAGCTAGTACCACCTATATAGAATTAAAAAAGAAAAAGACCAATGACTGCAGATGTAGGAGTTCTTTATCGCGGAATAGATTTTTTTTTATGGTGGGAATAATCATCCTGTGACAACCCCCGCTCTCAGGCGGAGCGGAAGATAGTGTCAGACCCTTACTGACTAAAAGCCCACCCCGTTCCTTCTAGCCTTCATACCGGGGCTCGAGTTCGCTTTCGGATAATTCTGGCCCCAGTAGGCTTCGACCCGGCTGGGCCCCTGCTGTTGCTCCCTGAGGCGCGCGGGAACAGTGCGCGCCGTCGACAACTTGGGCTTGGTCCAGACAGTTACCGGACAGTCGGACAGCGAGTTACCCATTGCTCACTGTCCGCAAGCCCAAGCTACGGTGGCCGAAATCGGGATCGGAATCCCGGCGGTGGCGGCGAGAGCGCCGTTGCCTGATGCGGTCGGCCTCCTCCTTTGCGAGCATTACTGCTTCGCAGATGTCGGCGACCGCCTGCCACTCCTCCTCGTTTCGGACCATGGCCTGAACCAAGGCCCGGTGCGAGAGGTCTCCGCCGCCGATCGCCCCCACGAGGGCACGGCGATGCTTCGCCCAAGCAGAGCACACCTCGACTGTGTGCTCCACCGTGTCCTCCGGGCATTCCGCACAGTGGCGACACCCGGGCGTCACTTCCGCACGAATCCTGTGCAGAAACCTCCCGAACGTGCCATGTCCGGTGAGGACCTGAGTCATAGGGAAGGTAAGGACGCCGTGAGGACTTGCCAGCCATGCCTCAAAGAGGGGACTTATCACCATAATTGTGACGAGCCCAGCACTGGGTTGCGATAGTCGCTGACGCCATTTCACCATGAGAAGCGGAATTTCACCCCGGCGTTGCATCTCCACGCGCATATCGTGCATGTGTGCAAGGACTGTTGCCTCCAGATCCCACGGTGGTAGGCCAGCAAGAAGGCTCGCTGCTTCGCGGGAAATCGTGCGGTATCCCCGCACCATCCGTATTGCCATGACCCTCTGGCAGGCGTTCAGCATGGCCGCCGGTCGCTTTTGCAGCGACGGCGCCAACACCGGCACCCCGTAAAGGGCCATGGACCGAAGGATCCCCGCGTAGAGCCTCCGGCAGGAGGCATCTGGACCCCCAAGGTTGGGCAGGAGCCGCTTGAGCGCAGCCCCAGTCCGGTTGAGTTTGGGAGCCAGACATCGAAAATGCTTCCCGAAATTCCACAGGCTGTCGAGGACGAGTCCCAGGTACTTCATCGTCGACCCCACGCCGATGCGAACTCCTACCGTTAATTGGGAACCCGATGGTGGCGCGTTCCGAGGGCCGTGAAAACACATAGCCTCGGATTTGTGCAGTGCCACCTCGAGTACAGATTACTAAATAGTAACCTCTAGTCCTAACTCCTGGATCCTACCGACGACTACCGCAACCCCGCGTGTCGCTAGAGCGACTGCCGCCCGGTACGACTCCCTGCACTAGTACCAGCGTGTCGTCTGCGTAGCAAACCACGCTGACCCCGTCAGGAAAGTTACCGCGCAGCACGTAGTCGTACCCGATGTTCCGTCGCAGAATAGATGAACCCATACCTAGTTTTTAATTTTAAAATGAAAAAATATTGTACAAAAATTGTTTGGAAAATAAAGGCTACTTTTGTTTATTCTTATGCGAGAGTAACCGAACAAATAAATGAAATACAGAGGCAAACTCATGCTTTCAAATCTTCATTACGAAGACGAATCCAATAATATAAATTAAGTAGTCCATAACACAATAATATGATGAGAATATTGAAATACAAACGAAAGTGCTCGAAAAATATGTATTGTGCCGGCGTCGGAGCCTGTTGGAATGTTTTCGACGGAAATAATAATAAAGAGGGAGGGGAACCATTGCCGTTTGAACAAAGCAAAGGCTCAAAGGCTGAATGCTTAGAACGCAATTACCGATGTCGAGAGCCCGTGTGGAGAGGCAACTTTATTAACTGTAGGGAACGATTTTTTCTATACACTTCCTATATCATAAAAAGGATAATATGCATTAATTCAACCAACGTTTGGCGCATTATTGGCACTGGGTTGTGCAAGTCAGGCCAAAGCATTATCAATGAGTTTGATTTTCGTAACAGGTAAAGCGATGCAAAATATTTTTCAATACACTTACTCGTAAAACCCGCTCTATACCCCACCGCTTTTAGGCACGCAACAGACTGTTTTACGCATCAGTGCAGAAAAGTGCGCGTCCTCTCCCCTCTACAATTTTATTACATTTATCGTATCAGGCTGGACGTGCGTCAACCCCACAGATATGGTCAACCCCCACGACTCTCCGGTCAACCACCGCTTATCCATTATCATTGCTCCATATCACATGAATGCCGCCTCGGTCGCAATGACAAACATTCTGCACTTGTATCAAAATGTATTATAAACCTTCGTTAACAAGTGGACACAGATTCGTATGTAGGCGTATGGACCCATCGCCCATGCTAGGCAGCCACTTCACTGTTTACTTACATCTTGCAGAAAAGGTAGGTACTATTTCTACAGCGGCATATGCTATTCGTTTACAATGTAGTTCTTGCTGAACTCTTGACTTCCGACAGGTACGAGCAACGACCTTACACTAGGCGCCTCATGTTTGAACTAGCGCACCAAAATAATTCTGTCAACGAACTGAGGTACGGGGGACCGGGTACTACGTCCTGTTTGGTTCTGATTGATACGAGAGAGCGAGGTACTGCGTTCTGATTGGTCGAGACATCAGATCTATAATCATATGTGTTGACAGATTTGCGTCGCCTGTTATTATATGTCTAGTGGCTGTAAAGTCGTTGGGTACGAGAGTACAGGGGTCTTACCATGACGTGTTAAAATATGATATTTTAAATGATATAAAAATGAAAGAGAGATAAAAAAATGAAAGAGGGATGGAGTTATATGGCTCCACCCCTGTAACTGTTCAGATTAGGTCGTCAAAATATGGATCACGTAACGAGTTCGTGGTAGGGCCTCTGATTGTGTTTGTAGATCTAGGTAGTTGTCTGATTACTCGTCTACCCATTGAGTGACCTCAAGAAGACGGCGGCAAAGTGGTCATGTTTTGTTGTTAGCTACTATTTGCAACGAGGCTCAGGGAGGATTCCTTTATAGTGTCCCCAAGGATAGTGGTCAAACACGGATTGCACAGAGGATTCAAGGAAATATTCCGTTGCCTTCAGCTGCCCAGGCATAGTACAGAGTTATGTAACGTGTCCTGCCCGCATTGATGAATCGTTAGAATCCGAATCGAATTTCTGTTTGTCGAACGTAATGTAGATACGGTTAGATTTATTTACATTTTTATATTCATTTTGATGACATTTAATCTATCTACCATTAAATCTACACCAATATTATAAAGCTTTTCTTTATTTGTATTTTTGTTTAAGGAGTCTGAAAGTACTGGGCCGATTGCGAAAATTGTTTCACCGATAGAAAGCTGCTTTATTCCTGACTGACATAGGCTATATTATAATGTATGTGGGCGAAGCCTCGGGCAAAAGCTAGTATATTATATTTATTTATCTCATACCAAATAAAAATGAACTTGTATCCTTACCTATACCTACTCAAGGTTTCGTTGAAAACCAGTGTCGGGCAATTAATGTGTAGTTGTATGGCATTTTACTGAATTAAATCGATGTGGGGCAGTCGTAAGGCACGTAGGTGACATTGTATGCTATTTATTGTGCATTTTAAATATTTTGTACATTGTGTGTACCTGTGTAGGCCAAAAAAAGTTTATTTTTTCTTATACTCAGTTTCACTCGAACTTTCGTTAAGTTTTAATAAAAAGTGGTTAGAGTCTGTGCGGAAAGTAAACCATCGTGGGATTTGAGGGCGCTGCTGTAGATAAATATCGTTTTTGTTATGTAAGCAACATTGTGACGTCATTATAGTGCGACTGTTAAATCTTGATATTTTGAAACTATGTTAGACTAGTTTCTTCCAGCGGCTTCACCCTATAATAAAAATTATCCTATTGGCTGAATTTGCTCACCTAATGAAACTGCAAAGTTATAGCTTATGTGCTATATTATTGCAATGTTTATGATTAAGTTCATCTGTCTAATAGTTTTTGCGCGACACATCCATACATACGAGTACCTCCATCCATCTTCACAAACTTTCGCATTTATAATATTAGTAGCCTATTTATTGAACTTGCTCACGTGATGAAACTTAGCAAAAATATAGGTTATAAGCTATATTATTGCAACGTTTATCATTAAATTCATCCGTTTATAAGTTTTTGCGTAATGTCGTTAATTGTGGTGACACCTGGGGGAGGCCTATGTCGAACGGTGGACGTCTTTCGATTGTAATGATGATGAACATTTAAATGCAAACACGAACCGGTAAAGGAAAATAGCGTGAAGAAACTGCTGTACTGCCTATCGAGGTAGGTTCCACAAACGACCACTTACCCAGTTCCAATGAAAATGATTCTATCACTTTGACCGGGATCGGTCTATTATCACTGACTGGAATATTGTAGCTAGCAGCAAGTTTATGTTTACCCTAGTTAAATATAAAGGTAAAAATGGGACACACTACTACTTTCTCGTTGTCTTCCTCAGTACATTTTTCCCTTTTGCTAATCAATGAAAAATATGAACTTAATGACTATGAAAATAAAGTACACTTCAGAATTTGTAATGTTGCTTCGTAAAAAATCTATTTAGCCTGTAAGGGACCATCGCACATATAAGCTCCTTGGGATCAGTTGGTTGTCCGTCTGTTTATCTGATAAGAAGTTAAAATTAAAACCATACACTCAAGTCTGCGGTCTTTTGAAGTTGTTGTCGCGACGTGTAGCTCGCGAAGTAAACAGGTAACAGAGTCAAATTAATGTTGATAGTGCGAAACGTGTAACAAGCTAGTCGTACATGATAATATGCGGTGACCTGCTGGCAACACCGAATCCATAGGGCGATCACCATAGATAAAGAGTACTTATAGTTTATGGTCATGGCACTTAAGTAGTATCTCTATATAGTCTGTGGCGTTTGCCGCATTTTTGAGCCATTTTTTCATCTCACCAAAGTTAGGTAGCTACCTCAATAAGTGCATAGTAAAAGTGATTGGTGTTTCATGGAGGCGTCCAGCACGGCGGCGGCTCACCTGAGAGAAATATAAGCTAAGTGGTATCACTAAGAAATTAGTGTAGTGGTTCCCCACCTAAATGTTTAAACTCTAAGATTCCTAACTTTATTATAGTTTCCGATGCTCTTGGAAGTCGGTTACATTAAGAGGTCTTTCGATGCTGCAATGCGAAAACCTCGTGAGAATCAGACTGGGCGAAAGGCCGTGATCAGTACGTTAGAGGAGACCTTCGGTGCTGCAATACGAAGTCTCTCTGACAAATATGGCGTACTGTAGCACGTACTAAGAGAGTACATGCAACAGAGAGATAGCGAGAAGTTGATTAGCAGACTTGGCTGCAGTCAACTCTAAGATACTAAGAGAAATAGTTCTGTGGTACACGCAGAGATAACGAAAGGTTAATTGGCAGACTTGGCTGCAGTTAACACTCTAAGATAATAAGAGAAATGGTTCTGTGGTGTACGCAGAGATAACGAAAGGTTAATTAGCAGACTTGGCTGCAGTTAACACTCTAAGATAATAAGAGAAATGGTTCTGTGGTGTACGCAGAGATAACGAAAGGTTAATTAGCAGACTTGGCTGCAGTTAACACTCTAAGATAATAAGAGAAATGGTTCTGTGGTGCACGCAGAGATAACGAAAGGTTAATTAGCAGACTTGGCTGCATTTAACTCTCTAAGATAATAAGAGAAATAGTTCTGTGGTGCACGCAGAGATAACGAGAGGTTAATTGGCAGACGTGGCTGCAGTTAACTCTCTAATACCAAACAGGCTACGAGGACTTGTATCTCGTAGATCATATATCTGAGTAATTAATCCTAACAGTCGTTTACGTGTCACACCTAAGACACCAGAAACGTTTTAAGTATGTAATTATGTATATCACAATGTATAGAATGGTGGGAATCAATTTAACTTTAACCACAGATGGCGAGCTGAATCACGGTGCGAGCTAGTAAGAACTAAAGGCAGATCTACGCGAAGCAAACCCCAATACAAAGATGATTCCTCTCGGATCAAACCCCAGGTACCTACAATCAATCTCCGATATTACTTAATTATACTCTTCGCCGTCGCACGTCGGTGCCGCTGCCCCCCGTTGCCCGACGGACAAGCCTGGCCAGCTTGATAATCTGTTCCGTTCGAGCGGCGTGGGGTAGCGGGCGTTCCGGCGCCGGCGGCGGCGAAGACATGCTGCGTGTACCACAGAACTATTTCTCTTAGTATCTTAGAGTTGACTGCAGCCAAGTCTGCTAATCAACTTCTCGCTATCTCTCTGTTGCATGTACTCTCTTAGTACGTGCAACAGTACGCCATATTTGTCAGAGAGACTTCGTATTGCAGCACCGAAGGTCTCCTCTAACGTACTGATCACGGCCTTTCGCCCAGTCTGATTCTCACGAGGTTTTCGCATTGCAGCATCGAAAGACCTCTTAATGTAACCGACTTCCAAGAGCATCGGAAACTATAATAAAGTTAGGAATCTTAGAGTTTAAACATTTAGGTGGGGAACCACTACACTAATTTCTTAGTGATACCACTTAGCTTATATTTCTCTCAGGTGAGCCGCCGCCGTGCTGGACGCCTCCATGAAACACCAATCACTTTTACTATGCACTTATTGAGGTAGCTACCTTACTTTGGTGAGATGAAAAAATGGCTCAAAAATGCGGCAAACGCCACAGACTATATAGAGATACTACTTAAGTGCCATGACCATAAACTATAAGTACTCTTTATCTATGGTGATCGCCCTATGGATTCGGTGTTGCCAGCAGGTCACCGCATATTATCATGTACGACTAGCTTGTTACACGTTTCGCACTATCAACATTAATTTGACTCTGTTACCTGTTTACTTCGCGAGCTACACGTCGCGACAGTTGTGAAAAAATCAGACTTCTGAGTTAACGAAAAAAAAAAGATACGGCCGTTTATGTCGCAAAAAAACATATATTTCGATACTCAAGGGAATCAAAGTTCATAGGGTGAATCTCGTTGACCTAGAATCCTGAAATTTGGCATAAATCAAGGTCTCATAGAACAAGTACAGAGAAAAATCTGAAAATTATAAATTTGTAGATCCGCCACAAAAAAAAAATTGTTTGCAATTCGGAAAAATATTCGTAACTTAATTCGGGAATTGATTTCATAGGTAAATTTGCACAGAATCTTCAGTGCGCGAGTCCGACTCGCACTTGCCCTTTTTTATTTTAGTTACTGTATCCTTACTCAAGCCTGAAAAGAAATATTCTAAGTTAGTCGAAATGCATTATAAATTTAAAGTATCAATACTCTTTATACTAGCCATCGAAAATATTGACCAAAACAAAATAAACAAATATCGTCATGTTTAAAGGAATTTCCGTTTAATTTATATATATTTGGAGATAACAGGGACAGGAGTTCACCTAGGAAGTCTAAAAACATTAAAATAAAAGTGTTACGTACCAAAAACACAGCATACTAATGTTTCCCAAGTTCGTGACTTTGTTTTGATCAATAATGGTGTGATTTGCCATTTGTTATCTTTGGCAAAACTGTAATATATTAAATATTATTTCCCTTGCAGCTCAGTGAAATTTTTTTATCACATTTCTGAAGATTTCAATTAAAAATCACAATAAAATAAGCCCTCTGTCAACATGATATGACGTTTGGCATTTGACGGATGGCTGGGTTGGGTTGCTACTTAAAATCGTTAATGTTGTTTTCACTTTACGCCACGACGGTTCTTTTATCGCACAGACAATATAATCGAGTCGATTATTTTTAGTTAAGTACATTTTATTTCTTATACTGGCAACATTTATTTTGAACAACTGTCATCCTGACATCCATGACGGTTGAACACGAGGGAGTTGATGGCCTATTTCACAGGCCTATTTGTTTAGGGACAGTATCGAATGCGGGCGTGTTATGGATAAGGAGAGAATACTGGGTACTACGATTCAGGCATTTCATGCGAGTCTTATTATTCCTTGTCTACTTGAAAACGACCGGTTAATTCGTTTACTCAGAGAACCCTGAAAACCATACTATCTAAGTTGCAAGACGAACTTTATGTCAACAACGCTATGATACCAACCTTCATTAGAATGTTAGTAGTTAGCTAACTACTAATAAGGTATCGGAAGCTATTCCCTTAGTGTTTGTTTATACCTAACTGAAACTACAACAATAACCTTATTGAATAAGTGCCAAAATGAACTTATTGAATAAATGCGAAGGTTCCGGCTGGACACGCTAAAGTCATAATCACATTTGAGTTTTTAATATGGCTACATGCAAAGTTATTTTGTAGATATGTGGAATATGTATCTATTGTTATCGACCTATTTTTAGGGATTCATTTTGAACTTTATTTATGAATCTCATTCAACATAGATTACTCGCTGATTACTTATTCATGAACAAAATACGAAAAACCAACATTTAGACGAAATGAGAACCTTTCTTTTTAAATCAGTCTTTTGTGTGCTTATCTTTGAAACCTAATTCTTAGGAACCTACTCCCAATAATCTATGTTGAATTTTAACCATATTTTCACCAGTAGTGAATTTTTTTGGATTGTCGCTTAGAATTCTATTCTTCTTTTTTTTTTAAATGTGCACCTTTTGCCTATGATCCTTTTTGTTTATGGATAAAAAAAAAGAAAGCATAGTTTAAAAAAGACCATAAATAAATCGCTAGAAACCTATTTGTATGGCCTACGTGTAAGTGTTCCGGATCTAAGTGTGTGTCTTATGTGTGTGTGTGTTTCATTTTTGTAAAGGCACTTACGGTGCAGGAGTAGGTACCCAATGAAAAAAAAAAGTTTAAAATCAGAATAATTATATTGAACAATAACAAAGCCAAAGGTTTTGTTTCGTTAAACTGTACCGTAAAAAGTTTCTTAGTTTAACGGGCAATTATCCTGAACTTACAAGCAAATAATGAGGTCTTTATTTGAAAAGGAAATGTAAAAACGTTGCCTTCGGATTTCCTTTATTTTATTCAGTTTTTCTCATTACCTTTACTATAGCGAAGTATCTACGACATTTTTTGTTATAGGGTAAGTGCTCCAGTGAATGAACACTTAAGCGATTTTCGAACTTCAAAAAATGATTAAACCATGTTAACTCTAAGGTATACGGTCCAAATCTATATTTTGTTAATGTAAATATATTAAATATTTGTTTTTAAGTTAGATTTACGATATAACCTGGATACATTTTTAGATATTTAGCAATAAATTGAAAAATACCCTAAAACCCCAGTGAATGAACGAAAATTTCTAGTAAATGAACAGAGTAAATCCAGTAAATGAACACAATTTTTGTTTGTGTAATAGTTCAAAAAATCTTTGTTTTTGTAACATATTTAGCCCCAGAAAAAGTTAAAAAACGAACATATGTCCTCTGCCTCTAAATCTATTACAAACATTATTAAATAAAAGTAAAAGCCTTCAGATCATCAAGTCATCGGTCCACCTTGTGGAACGCCTACCGATGCTGCGTATTCCAGTATACGGTAGCCACTCGCTCTAGCCCACGAAAGGTTCCATTTCAGCTTTATCGACCATCTGTTCTACGAACATTGTGACTTGCCTTTTCAGGCTATGTCGGGAACTTTAGTTCTCTTGTGGATATCTTCGTTCCTGATTCGATCACGCACCAAAATTCCGAGCATAGCCCTCTCCTTTGTCTTTTGAGTAACTTTAAGCCTTCTGATGAGGCCAATTGTGAGTGAGCACGTTTTAGAACCATGTAGGTACCTGGAACCATCTGTTCCAGGTAAATGTAATTGTCTACAATTTACGAGTTTAGAGTATCTGATCTTGCTATGAGCGGGTTCTAAATGGTTGTTTACCAAGACTTTGGTTTTGTCCATATTTATCTTGAGACCCAGTATTTTTGAAGCTCTACTCGTTTTATCAAATTTTGTTCTGTGGCCCTCCATAGCCTCAGCTATGACCATTAGGTATATCATCGGTAAATTGAAGGTGAGTGATATACTCGTCATTGACATTAATGCCTATCTCTCTCCAATCTAGGTCCTTGAATATCTCCTCTATTATGCCGTGAATAGTTTCTGAAAAATGACGCCTCTCTGTCTCACAGCCCGCAGCAGAAGGATAAGTTTAGAGGTTTCCGAAGTTGGACTGACATGGTGGCATTTTCGTACAAATACTTCAGTACTTCGATGTACCGCTATAGTCAACCTGGCATCGTTGACTTGGGGAATACTGCGATACAGCCCAAGATTCGATCAAATCAAAGGCTTTCTCGTAGTCCACAAACGCTAAGCAGAGAGGCAAATTATACTTCTCGATCTTCTTTAAAACCTGCTGCAGTGCATGTATGTGGTCTACGGTGCTGAAACCTTTTCCATCCTGAGGCTAGAAGTCGCCAAACCTGCGCGCGAATCAATTCGTGAAGATTCCGGAAAACGGCTTGTAGACATGGCTCAGATGTGGATGTATGAATAATCCTTAAACAAGGCATTGTCGCTCTTCTTAAAGTAGAGTACTACTACACTTCTGCTTCATTGCTGTGGCGTTTCCCCTTGATTATGACGTAATTGAACAGCTTCTGAAGAGCTTTAAGGATCGGTTTTTCACCCGCGTTCAGGAGTTCGGCCGTAATTCCTTCCTCACCCAATGCCTTGCGGTTTTTACTTTGCCTAAGAGCCAGCCTAGTCTCGCACGATATTTTCGGTATAGACCGAACGATAACCGACCCGAATCGATAAACGACCCAAAAGCTGGCTTGACTCGACAAGTCAAGCCAGCAGGTCGTTTCCTAGATTCGCAGTGGATAAATTAGTAATATAATTAAAATCAGTCAATGCAGCTCAGTAGGAACAATTAAATCAGTATCTTGCATTAAAATGAGCAAGACGGAAGGTGACGGAATTAAGAGCTTCTTTTAAATTTTCTTGGGTAGGTATATCGAAACCTTTCGCATTTATTTTATGGAAATTTATGGTGATATAAAGGAACAATAAAAGAAAAATTTATGTAACAATAAATAGATCTTAAAAGGATGATTTCTAACTGAATATATTGTGTTCATTTAATGGTTACATTATCACGACGAAAGCTAATAATTGAACATGGTGAAAAATGTTAGTTCATTCAATGGATTTTATGAACCAATAAATGAACGCACCTGTCCCAATACTGGCCTAAAGATCAGAAATAGATTGTTTATACGGCTCCCAAAATATGAACATTGTGGCATAAGAATAAATTACATATTTCAATAAAAATATGAAATTTGCATTTGTCCAGTGAATGAACGCCCGTTCATTCACTGGATTTCAAACGTTTTGTATTTCCAATGCTGGGACGTCGAATAATTTACATAAAACTGGCTAGAATGGCATTGTAATAGATTTCAGACATATATTAAAACTATCTATTATTCAAATAAATAAAAAACTTATAGTGCATATTTAAATTACGGCCACAATTTGATATCAAAAATTTTATGTCTACCCTGAGTCCTAAATTCTTGCCCGAACAAAAATATTTTTACACTACACTGCTAACTTTAAACGCTTGCCGTTTTGAAACGAACAGTAACATATGAAGTGAAGATTGTCATAATAATAGAAAATAGAGCAGTAATTACGAAAAAAAATACGTCATTGGGTAGAAATATTTCAATTTCTTATTTTTTTGAAAAAACTGTGTTTTGTTCATTTACTGGGGTGTGTTCATTCACTGGAGCACTTACCCTACCTATCTGTTCTTTAAAAATGGTACAGATGAGCAAAGTATACACCGCTAAATTTTAATCGTTTTAATCCCGTGGAGGGTCGATCCGGTACATGAAACACTATCGATTTGTAAAGATAAAATTAAAAAATAAAGTATCTCTTTTTCAAGGGGTGCGTGCTAGATAACCTCCACGTGTGCTCTCTTGCTGTTCGTCCCAGTTCATGCATGTATGCATCTGCATTTTATATGCGGCTGTATGTAGGCATTCGCTGGGAAGAACAGTGGGGGGGACGGTGCATCCTGGGCGCCACTGTAGGTGGCTCTCTTACGTGTGTCATTACTTATGGCATGGGTAGGGGAATCACTTACAGTGGTGGCGAATAATCAGCAAAACCCAATCCAAGGTGTCATACGTACCGAGCCGAGGGATGCGTGGCCAAGGGGGAGCTTGGTTCCTATCGGTGTCTCTCCAGGGAGATGGCAATCCTGGAGTAGTAATTTCGCCTTACCTGGGCAAGCGGGGCTCTGCCCAGGTGGACTGTTTATTTCCCTAGCTTCTCGTGGGAACTGTATGGATCTACACCTTTTTAAAAAAAATACTCCATCTCTGGACGATGACGAACGTCCGGAACTCTCGAGTAGTCTGACTGGGTCAATTCCCGATCTGACTGCTCTCTTGCTCGGTTCTGAGGGAGACTCCCTAGTCACCTTGGACACCGAACTCAACCCTCCTGAGCTGGAGTCGGCAAACGATGGCACGAGGCCTACTGAGATGGACTCGGAAGTGCCGTCGGGAACTGACCTCAGTCCCAGGAAACGACGGTTGACAGGAGCAGCGCGTAAGCGCCTGCGGCGCCTCAAGGCTGGCGGTATGGACCCCATTGAGGCCTACAAGCTGGTCACGGAGCGGTTGGCAAGTGCGCATACTCCTTCGACTGGTCTAATGGCCGATATGTCCTCGGGGAAGAGGCCGGTAAAACGATCCCGATCCGAGGACGAGTCGCCAAAGGATCATGTCAAAAAGACTACGCGTGTGGACGAAAAGTCAGGGTCAATTCCAATGATCCCTGATGAGCCGTCCGCAACTCAGGTCGGACCACCGCCTGAGACAAGCGCTATGTCTTTTAAGGATGCCCTAACTAACATCCGGGTGGGAATCCGTAACAAGGAGCCCATGTCGGACGCGCAATTGGGGCTCCTTTACAAGGACATATTGAGGGCGATTCTTAACGCCCCTATGCCCAAAGCCCCCGAATTCAAAATTCGAATTGAGGGCTGCACTTTCAAGCCGGGATGGCTGCAAGTCGTAATTAAAAACGACTACAGCCTGAAATGGCTTGAAGAAAAAGTGGGGACACTAAAGCCGTGGCCAGAGGCGGAACTCTCGTTCATTAACGAGAAGGACTTGCCAAAAGCTAAGGTTGGGATCCTCCACTTCAAGACAGAAGATGTCCTGAAAACTCCAAGAGATGCCCTCAATCTCCTGGAAAAACAAAACGACCTGCAGACTGGCTTGTGGAAGGTGCTGAGCGTCAAGAAAGAAAGGGACGGAATCACGACCGTCCTCTCTATCGATGATGCCTCTGTAGAAGCCTTGCGCAAGCTAGACTGCAGGCCGCAACTAGGCTTTCGCAAAGTCTGGATTCGCATTCGCGGCGATAATACGCCGGCGAGGGCTGAGCAGGTGGCAGGAACTAGCCAATCTAGCGCAGGGATTCTGCCACCTGCTCAACACGCTCCTAGGGCGGGGCCGAGCGTCCGGGTCTCTGGTAAAACGGCAAAGCGGCAAAACGCCAAGCCGAAACCTGGAGGCCAGGGCGTCAGGAACCGCCCCCTCGGAGCACCACCGACGAAAAGGGCTACACGTCCCAATCGATCGGGAGTGGAGAGCCGACCGGCCAAACCTCGGGGCTGCCCTACAGCCCCGAAGCCAAGCGGGTCGAATAACGCCACTTAACCCACCCACCGACACAAACACACAACACTAACACAACACAAACACACCATAACACAGACACACACAAACACACAAGTGGTGCAGATCAACCTGCACCATGCCAGAGCAGCCACGGCTGTTCTGGAAAAACACTTCACACAGAAGAACCTTCACATTGCTCTTATTCAGGAACCGTGGCTGGCTAATACTAACACGGTGTCTGGACTGGGCTCTGCAGGTAAGGTCGTACACCATATCGGAGGAGTCAAACCAAGAGCGTGTATACTTTTCAATAATAATATTGATTTCTTATGCATACCAGGCCTGTGCAGCGATGACCTGATTGCAGCTTATGTTAATGTCAAGAGCGGAAATGGACGCCTCATCGTGTGCTCGGCATACCTGGACGGGACGAATACCGACCCATCCGAGGAGCTTGCAAAGGTAGTCGAGTACGCCTATGCCAACAATGCCGAGCTTCTCATTGGGTGTGACGCCAACGCCCACCATACCAACTGGGGCAGCACTGACATCAACGACAGAGGTGAGTTGCTTCATGATTTTGTACTAACTAACCGCCTCCAAATAGTTAATGAGGGATGTAAACCGACCTTTGTAACTAGATCGAGGAAGGAAGTTCTTGATGTAACTCTCGCTACTATTCACACTGCCAGGCTGATAACCAATTGGCATGTCAGTGATGAACCATCTATGTCTGATCATCGACTAATTAAATTCGCACTGAATACATCCAACATTTGCGAAACCATCACTTTTAGGGATGCAAAAGCCACGGACTGGGACTTGTACAGAATAAAGCTCCAGGATAGACTCCAAGACTTCCCTAAAACCATACGCTCCCCTGAAACATTGGATTATGCTGTTGCTCAAGTTACGGAAGCCATTACAGCCTCTTACGAAGAGAGCTGCCCTCTAAGAACTGTGAGGGATAGAAAAGTGACGTGGTGGAACAAAAAGCTCGATGTTTTAAGGGAAGAATCACGTAGGTTGTTTAATAAGGCTAAATCGACTGACGACTGGGATCGGTATCGGAAAGCTTTAACTACCTATAATAAAGAAATCCGAAAGGCGAAAAGACTGTCATGGAGGAAGTTCTGCGAGGAGATTACTAAAGTCCCTCAAGGAGCCAGAATCCACAAAGTCTTATCCAAATCGCCTACAAATCAACTGGGATTCTTAAAGAAACCAGACGGTGCCTTCACTGCATCAGCGGAAGAAACCCTGAAACTTCTGGCGTCTACACACTTCCCTGGCTCGGTGATGGCACCAGATAACATCGTACAAAATACTCCTCATATCCGCCTCACCAGGCCTTCAAATGAAGACTGGAGAAGAGCGGCGAGGTATTTTAGACCGAACAAGGTAGAATGGGCTATAGACTCATTCAAGCCAATTAAATCTGCAGGGGATGACGATGTCTTCCCAGCTCTTCTGCAGCAAGGGAAGACTATTCTCATCCCTATTTTAATCAAAATCTTCAGAGCAAGCTTTGCCTGGGGATATATACCAGAGAAATGGACTATGGTTAAAGTCTGTTTTATCCCAAAGGCCGGTAAGAAGGACTACTCTCAACCAAAGTCCTTCAGACCAATAAGCCTTACCTCCTTCCTACTCAAGAGTATGGAAAAGGTTATTGACGAATGCATCAGGGATGGACCATTAAGGGATAACCCTCTGCATCCGAAGCAACACGCTTACCAAAAAGGAAAATCTACAGAAACTGCTCTGTTAGAACTAACAGACAGGATCGAAAGGGCTTTGGAAGATAAACAGATAGCCCTATGTGCTTTCCTTGATATTGAAGGAGCTTTCGACAACGTCACCATAGACGCCCTTTCCAAGGGAATGAAGGCGAAAGGGATTGACGAAACAACTACTCGTTGGATCGAATTCATGCTCCTCAACAGAACTATCAGTGTTACCTTACACGGAACTACAAAGAGCTTCAAAACAACTAAAGGGTGCCCGCAAGGAGGCGTTTTATCGCCACTTCTATGGCTACTCGTTGTTGACCAATTGCTGGTTGAAGCCTCTACAAGAGACTTAGATGTACATAGCTATGCTGACGATGTGGTGGCTTGTGTTGTCGGCCCCTGTCACAGCACGGTATCATCTATACTACAGAGATCTCTGAACATTATTAACACATGGTGCACAGAAAACAATTTATCGGTTAACCCGAGTAAAACAACAATAGTCCCCTTTACTAGGAAGCGTAAGTTGGACAAACTTGTAACGCCCACTGTAAAGGGGACTCTCATACCATTCTCCAGCGAAGTCAAGTACCTGGGCGTAACTATCGACCAGAGACTGACCTGGAACACTCACATTAACAATGTGATCCAAAAGGCTAAAATAGCTTTAGGAATATGCTGTCGCTTAGCAGGGAAGAAATGGGGCTTAAACCCTAAAATCGCCCTGTGGTTGTACACCGCCATAGTCAGGCCGATAATAACGTGTGCCTGCGTAGTATGGTGGAGGAAAACAACTCAAGTGACAGTCATTAACAAACTTAATGGTTTGCAGAGACTTGCATGCCTCATATCAACAGGGGCCATGTCCACAACCCCAGGAGTTGCTCTAAATGCCCTGCTTAACCTACCGCCACTTCATCTATTCATTGCGAAGGAGGCGAAGGCAAGCATGTACAGAACAAACAGCACTGGCAAAGCAAACTGGCGCTCTCAAGCACTGAGATCGCTACACGAATCAGTACTTGAACACGATCAACTAGCTATGACAACAGACGTCATGCTTCCACAGTGTAATTTCACAAGGAATTACACAGTGGAACTGCCGAGCAGAGAGGATTGGTCAAACAACCTCATCACTTGCAAGGCTGGAAGCCTGATCTGGTTTACAGACGGGTCCAAAATGGGTGAGAATGTAGGATGTGGAATATTTGGCATTAGCCCGAAATTCAGCAAAAGCTTGAATCTGGGTAAACATGCTACCATATTCCAAGCGGAGGTATACGCCATTATAGAATGTGTGGAGGCCAACCGTCAACGAAACTACATAAATCAATTAATTCTGATTTACTCAGATAGCCAGGCAGCTCTTAACGCCTTGAACTCGAATACTTTAAATTCGAAACTGGTAAAAGACTGCGTTAACAAACTGAATGACCTGGGGCAAAGGAATAAAGTTATTCTGAGATGGGTACCAGGTCATTCTGGAATCAACGGCAACGAAAAAGCCGATGAACTTGCACGGGCTGGGGCTCAAGGTCATCAGATAGGTCCAGAACCCTTCTGTGGTATCTCAAAGAACCAGGCCATGCAGACCCTTAAGGGCAACTTATTTGGCGATTCAAAAAAGAACTGGTTGGTACAACCAGGTCTGCTACACACCAAATCTCTCATAGAAGGCTACTCACAAAAACGAACTGCCGAGCTTCTTGAGCTTAGCAGGACGAACATCTGTGCGATAGCCCGCGCCTTAACCGGCCACTGCAAACTAAACAGGCACCAATTTCACATGAAACTGAGTGACACTGATGTTTGCCGGTACTGCAATCAGGAGAGGGAGACGCCTAAGCACCTCTTGTGTGAATGCGGGCCCCTTGTCCACAAACGCAGTGTCCATCTGGGCCGACACATTATTCGCCCGGAGGAGATTAAAACTCTAAAAGCTAGGAGTATTCTAAATTTCTTGGAAGCCTCCGGGCTAAAAGAGTTACTCTAACAAGGTGGCGAGTCACAATAGATCTTTTAGGTCGCAGTGACTACATCCCCTACACTATGGGTGATGCATAGCCCCTTATCTTCTAAATAATAATAATAATAATCTCTTTTTCAAAAGTCCTATTAATTCACGCATGTACGAAATTAGTATCTTTAAGAAAAAGTCAGCTGAGCGAGTTCAAAGAAGTTAATAGTCGGCGTTGCGTACAAAGTACCTACAGGTCATTGAACTCGCTCAGCTGACTTTTTCTTAAAGAAATTAATTTCGTGCATGCGTAAATTAATACGAGATTTGAAAAAGAGGTAGGTACTTTATTTTTTAATTTTAACTTTACAAATCGATAGTGTTTCATGTACCGGATCGACCCTCCACGGGATTAAAACGATTAAAATTTAACGGTGTATAAACATATAGATACTGGCATGACATAGTACCTGGGCAGTTCTTTTCTTCGCTTATTCCCACTTCTGAGCAAAGACTTTCTTCTGCTCGAAAAACTCAAGACTCAAAGCAGCTAAGTATTTGCACGTTCCAAAGCGTGATCTCCATGGAGAAGAATGTGCTAGAACTTCAAGAACACTCTTGTAAATAGTAACGAATTTTAATTGTTACATTGCATTTGACAAAGCAACTTAATCACCAAAGCGTGATCTCTATAGAGAAGAATGTGCTAGAACTTCAAGAACACTCTTGTAAATAGTAACGAATTTATTGTTACATTGCATTTGACAAAGCACCTTAATCACCAAAGCGTGATCTCTATAGAGAAGAATGTGCTAGAACTTCAAGAACACTCTTGTAAATAGTAACGAATTTATTGTTACATTGCATTTGACAAAGCACCTTAATCACCAAAGCGTGATCTCTATAGAGAAGAATGTGCTAGAACTTCAAGAACACTCTTGTAAATAGTAACGAATTTATTGTTACATTGCATTTGACAAAGCACTTTAATCACCAAAGTGTGATCTCCATGGAGAAGAATGTACTAGAACTTCAAGAACACTCTTGTAAATAGTAACGAATTTATTGTTACATTGCATTTGACAAAGCACCTTTGGGGGTATGCGGAACAGAGAGTAAAGTCCCGCCATAGTCCCGCAAACCTACGTAGAAAAAGGAGGATCCTCCGGCCAGACAGGTGTTATGTCTGGTGGGCAACTGTCCGATAGTTGATTTCGGGCTGTCGTAAATATTCAAATCGCGCAGAGAACGTTACTTGTGCGATGCAGGATTTCGTATTTCTTCGTAGTTCTTATGTGGCGCCATAGATGTCGCTACACACCCTTTACACGACCTTAACTAAAAAAGGAGCTTCTAATGTATTGAGGTTGTTCAGCACCTTGGTGTCTGATGGGCGCCTCCGTTCACCTTATGCAAGAAAGGAAATGCATTTATTCAGCACTTTTGAACAAGAACTGGCCTTGGTTGTAGTAATAGGTAACGACCAGGGTTTAAGATTTCTGCTCAGTGGCCAGCAGTCTTGGGGCGCCCGGGTTTTTGGTTCGAATTCAAATACGACACATTTATCAGCTAGCCGTACCTAATTAAAGTTACTGCTAAAGCCGGTACGTAATCGAGCCACTGTAAATAGTAGGTATTTATGCAGCTTCGTAAATAATGTTACTGCAAACAAGTTTAAAGTAGACGTATCTACTGCTACTTCAACTTCATCGGCAAGTCTTAGCAAATATAAAGTCAGCTTGTGTATTTTATTTGAATCTGTATATTTTGTACTGCACCTACGTAATGCTGAAAGAGTAAAATCGCTCATTATGTGACACTATGTTACCAAAAATACGTTACTTGAGTAACGACGGCAGCCACCTTGATTTTTTTTGTCAAAATTCATTGAACTTATTTCACTAGAAAAAAATCATGATACTTTATTTGCAAAAATCTATTCAGTCGTGTACGTTTCAGGCCATGCCAAAGAAAAATACATCCAAACATACGTGCGTATAAATATACTCTCGAAAAACATAAAATCATTCTGCCTTGCCTTATACATTCTCGGAACTCTAGGATTCTGGATATTTGGAAGGCGTACGTAAGGCCCGTTGGTCACACCCAAGAATAAAATAATAAATAATTCGTAAAAACAATTTTGAATAAAAAATTTACCCATTCAAAGTCGGGGCGGTGTGCTAACTTATTTGATATCTAATAATATTTGTGGAAACTATCACCTAATTAAAAAAATTATTATTGTTTGTATCACGTTCCGTTTCTCCTGACGGCCAGGCTGCAGACTCGTAGCAACTGAGTAGATAACTGACGCTTCGGCGACTATTGAGCCAATGACTATTGTATAATCCATTCTTCGACGGCTACGAACTTCAAAACTACGCGCGTCTACGTCTACAAACTTCAAAGCTACGCACGTCGACTGCTACGAACTTCAAAGCTACGCACGTCGACTGCTGCGAAGTTCAAAGCTACGTGCGTCGACGGCTATGAACTTCAAAGCTACGCGAGTCTACGTCTATAAACTTCAAAGCTACGCACGTCGACTGCTACGAACTTCAAAGCTACGCACGTCGACTGTTACGAAGTTCAAAGCTACGTGCGTCGACGGCTATGAACTTCAAAGCTACGCGCGAAGATGGCTGGATGAACTTCTATGATATGCGCTTCTACGGTTACGAACGTCTGTAGCCTTATTTGTATACCAATATATTTCAATTAAATATTCCAGGCTTTGATTACACTTACTTAAGTCCTCAGAATATAAACTCGAGTGTCCAATTGAAAAACAAACTAACTAGTATCACTTAACAAAGTAATCATATCCTGTGTACCTTACACTCGATGGTCTTTGCAAAACCGCAAGTACATAGTTGAAAGATCAACGTATAGACTTTCTTTACCGAGGCACAGTACCGTTTATTGTTGGCGAACGACCGTGCTTAAATAGTAATGGAGAACCCCTTTGAAGTTGAAACTTCCGAATTTTGAAGTGGACTCGGACTCACTCGCGAACTTTGTCTTGGGGAGTTGTTATAGTTACTTCGACTAAGAGCATACCTATAGGCCAGGGATGGTAAATCGCCTCTTAAGTAAGAAAAGCAAAGTAAACAGAATAAATATAATTACACACATTTGAATTTTTTACATGGTAATAAACTGAAAAATTGTGTTGCGCCGACCAAGACAAGACAGACAAGACAGACAAGAGCATTTTTTTTTACACGTGCTTAGTTCAATCTCAACATCTTTCTGATGAGATTGGGTTCTACATGTAAAAAAAAATGTGTAACTCCAGAATAAATACGTTGGATGGGCCCTTAATTAGGTCCTAAGTGAAATGAAAAGAGGTTCCTTTTCAATGATTTAGGTACGGCTATATTTTACCTATATATGCTTTTCAAATTGATTCGACTTTCAAGTTAAATTGGTTTTAAAAATTATTTTGATCACAAAGGTTATAAGAGTACAATCTAGATAGGTTTCGGTTTAAAATATTTTTAATCCCATTAAAACATAATTATCACTTAAGTACATGAGAACATAGTATGTGATCAAAATAAAGATTAAAGTATAGAATATATTATAACATCAGCACTGATTTAAGGACCACTTTGCCTGAAACTTTGCCCAATGCCCTTTTATGCTCCTTTTTGCACACCCACCCATTTACTCGTACCCCATGTCATGTGCAATACCATAATATATCTTACCAAGCACTGCAATAAAAATAAAAACCGAATCGTTACCCGCTACCCTTTTAGACACCTACAAAGAAATCGTACCGTAATACGCGTAGATAGTGTTCGACTGAAGGTGCGGTTTCGGCCAAAAAAACCGGGCCGAATTTTCGGTTTAACCGAAACTAGCGTCTCGGAACTGAAGTTTATGTGAGGGAACTAAATAAGTGACTGTATTGTTCGTTTGTGTGTGTGCATTTATATGTAATAACACTTGTATTAATTTATTTATTACTAAGTAGTGCAAAAAAACTTTTGTGCGTTATTTCAATGGTCTAAAACCATCTTTATATATTGATTTTCTAATAAAACCGGTTTCGGGGACATTGGCTTGATGGTTTACAAGTCATAAGACGGTCATAGGTGGTTTTAAGTTAAGTTTTATATTTTACATTTTAGGATGGGGAGTCTAGTTTTTATATTTTATAAAACCATTTATAAAATGATTAGCAGTTTTTTTTTGTGTGTTTATGGTGGTCGAGTGGTTACGGCCCCGCCTTACGAGTTGTAGGTTGCGGGTTCAAATTCAGCCAGGCGCATTACTTTGTGTAATTTATTTCATCACCACTGCTCTCAAAACGGTGAAGGAAAACATCGTGAGGATACCGGCATATCCTAGAACCAAAAATTCGAAGACATGTGACATTTAATAACCCGCACCGGGCCCGCGTTGTGGATTACGGCCCACTCCCTCTTCCAGAGAGGAGGCCTGAGTCCCAGCAGTGGGAACATTAAAAAGCTGATTACGCTATAGTATGCTATGTCTATTTTTCAATGGTCTGATATATTTTACAACACAATTTATAAAATTATCGACAGTTTTTATTTTGCGGACGTGAGTTTCGGTTTCGGCCAAAATTGGAACGGAAGCCGAATATTCAGTTACGGTTTCGGCTAAAATTCGGATTTCGGTCGTACACTACTCATAGATAACTTATTTCGGACAGCGCTGTTTTTCTGCCGCGTCCCGGAGATTTATAGGTTAAATCTGGAACAAAAGAATATTACAATTCTACTGATGTATAAGTTACACGTGTGCTGAGTGACAGCTACCTAAGGGAATTGAATTTTACCTTTGCGTGATCGAAGTCTCATTACTTGATGATAGATCTAGTATAGGAACGGATACATCAAATCGTTGCCTTAGAATTAAAAGCTCTAGAGGGTATAATTTTTGTATATAGATAGGGTGGTGAATTAACTTTCGTTCAGAGGTTTAGAAAGAACGAAAACACGTTTATTTGGCATATAAGTACACACAACGAAATAACAATTATAGAAACTACTTAATCTTTTAAGATGGATGTATTTTATACATCCACATTAAATGTCTCACGGCTACGCCAAATAGGTCCAGTTCAGCATAGTGCCAGATTTCCGGATTCGCCAGTACTGTTCGCATCCAGAGGGGAAATGTTCTGATAGGGTGATGAAGTGTGGAGGAGTCGGGTGTTTCTGCTTCCACACCGCGCATCTTTCGTTCTTTACACTGTCGTCTTTTTTGTTAACTTAGGTATAAGTTTGATTTTGTCACAGCTTCAAGGGACATCAGACCTGGGCCCCAAGTCTGCTATTTTTATAAATTCGTCATTCCAACACGATCCCATTGTCATTTTGCTAAAAGTTTGTAATCTGCTAATTCATAATGAAAATCGATCGATCATTGATCGGTCAGTGGTCTTGTAATAGAATTGTGGTAGAATGATAATTTCGAGCATATTAAAACCAATAACTGCACAATAACGTTCTAGGTAATGGTAAAACACTGATCAAATAAACTGTCAAAGTTTTAACAGATTACCGCAGACGTCAAATATTCATTTGTCAACATGTACGAGATTACCATTCTATGCCACTTCTTTCAATGGAGTGTCAGTGGTTGATCATTGGAAAGTCATAGTGACGCCATTATATTAGTAGATTACCAAACTTGTCAAAATCGACAATTATGATACCAATGATAGACCATTCTGACACTATTGTAATAGTAGACTTGAGGCCCTGAGTATATGATACCTCCACGCGTTCCCGAGATAAAGGGTCATGACAGACAGGCGGATAACAAAGTGATCCTATAAGGGTTCCGTTTTTGTCCTTTTGAGATACGGAACCTTAAAAATATTATATTAGTTAAAAATTTAATGACGATTCAACTCTATCATCTTCGGGTGCAGACATTGAATATGTATATGAGTTGGTGCCTTGTGTGAGCAGTGGTGGCCCAGTGGTTAATGGGAACTTACGAGAAGTAGGTCGCGGGTTAAAATCCAACCAGGCGCAATACATTGTATAATTTCTTTCATCACCACTGCTCTCGAAATGGTGAAGAAAAAACATCGTGAGGAAACCGGCATGTCCTAGAACCAAAAATTCAAAGATATCCACCAACTCGCACTGGCCTCACGTGGTGAATTACCCCGCATTCCCTCTCATAGAGACACAGCCAGAGTCCCAGTTGTGGGAAAATTGTAAGGTTGATAAAGTATTATGTATGTACGTATAGTACCTTCAAAGTGACGTTCTGGTTACAGCTAATCATCGAATTAGGAATACCATGTCTAACAGTCGGTAAAATATGTTATTTTAATATTTTAAAGTTGTCAAAAAATAAAGGCCTGTTTTGATATTTGTATTTTTAAGTTAAACGACTTGGGTAATTATTAGGATTTAATTAAATCTGATGTAGTCAACACGGATTCAATAGTCAAGGTTAATTAAGAGATAAAGATCATTGTTTACTAACAGAAGAACCTTATGAAAAGTATCGATTATACGTATTATTTAAATGATTAAATATTATACAAAATTCCCAAGTCGGTTGACTTATTAGACAGACATTACATAGCGGCTCCTGTAAGGTGTAGTTACTACTGAAATAGCTACTACGACACCTACAGTACACTACATCGGACCCCTAATTATTATTTTATTGTTTCTTTCAGTTTCATTCTAAGTTACATTCTCAGGGCTTTCTCAAATGTCAAAACGGGCCTTTTTTTAATGAGTTTACCAAAAACTACTCTTAAGTAATCCAACTGGATGATGCGAAAGAGACCTCTGAGAAAGAAAGAACAGGAGTGAGTTTTTAGTCAGTAAAAGTCTGACACGCCCTCCCGCGATGAACATCTTCCGCCCAAGGGCGGGAGATCTTCATCATCATCATTTCAGGCGATATACGTCCACTGTTGGACATAGGCCTCCTCCAAGCGTCGCCACAACGAACGTTCCTGTGCGTCTCGCATCCATCGGTTTCCCGCAACCTTCACCAGGTCATCGGTCCATCATGTAGGAGGCCTACCAACGCTGCGTCTTCCGGTACGCGGTCGCCACTCCAGAACTTTTCGGCCCCAACGGCCATCTGTTCTGCGAGCAATGTGCCCTGCCCATTGCCACTTAAGTTTGGCAATTCTTCGTGCTATTAGTTGCGTCGGCAACCCCGCCTAAAAAAAAAGTAATCCAACTTACACCCCTAAAAGCAAAGCGAGGTAAGTAGTACCTATTTGTAGTTTCAGCACAAAGAACAAGTAACTCCTAGAATCCGTGAATCATTGATATCGCACGCAGATCTAATATTTCCTACATTTGGTCACAGCTGCGACCGTTTTTTATAGAATGTAAGCCTGAAACGGACCCAGAAGCCTTACTTAATACTCAGATATGGAGAGAATTCAAATACCTATGACATTTCGAATATGAATTCCGCCGAGTCGATAGAAAAGCCTGCATTGCAGTAAAAAATGGATGTTGATTATTTAAACTTGTTAAAAACATCGTTAGTAGTACTAATCAAAGTAGCCTTTTGTAAGTTAAATTATCTACACTTATTAATATTTGTTTTTATGATTTTTTTAGGAGGTAATCTCTAAAAGTACTGGTTTGATTGTGCTAACATTTTTTTACCGATAGAAAGCTACTTTACTTCTGAGTGACAGGCTATATTTTATGTAAGCAGGTGAAGCTCCAATCTCTAATACAGGCTAATACACTCGTTTTTCTTCATACTACTTCCGTCATTATGGCACAAACCAAAGTTCAGGGGCCTAAGTCTGCTATTTTTATAAATTCGTAATTCCAACACGATCCCATTGTCATTTTGCTAAAAGTTTGTAATCTGCTATATAGTAATGATCGATCATTGATCTGTCAATGGTCTTGTAATAGAATTGTGGTAGAATGAGAAAATCGAGCTTATTAAAAGCATTAATTGCACAATGACGTCGTAATGGTAGGTCACTGAACAAAGGAACTGTCATTTTTGCAGATTAACGCAAATGTCACATATTCATTTGTCATTATGTACGAGATTACCATTCTATGCCATTTCTTTCAATGGAGTGTCAGTGATTGACCATCGGAAAGTCATAGTGACGCCATTATATTAGTAGATTACCAAAACTTGTCAAAATCAACAATTATGAAATCAGTGATACTCGTAGACCATTCTGACACTATTGTAATATATGTGTGGTAATTGCCATAAAAAAAAAATGTGTGGTACCTATATGTAAACTTAGACAAACCCAATAACATATACGAGTATATCTGCCCCAGGAGTTTAAACTGGGACTTCATACAGCGCTTGTAACCATTACGCAAAATAGGCAATCTTCGCTACTTTGTAAAACAACTTCCTCGTCTTTTGAATAAATTACGACATAATAATAATATACACAGTCAATCTCAATAAACGAATAAGAGCAATAAGTAGATATATTTTATCCTGGTAGGGAGGCACCAATGGATTACCATGACGACGTTTTTCATTTTGATTCGAATATATTAAATAACGCAATGAGATCTTTTCTGATATAGACATGTAATGAAAATTTCTGTACCAACCGAAATACTTACTTCACGTAAATTGTGAATCATTAAATATTTATCACATTCCACACAATGAATCGCGAGCGTGATTACAACTCGATCAATTATATTACTGTTAAGTAGGTACTGTTATTGATTTCATGTTGTCTGACGGCACTGTAAACACAGTAGTAAAGTCATCGGCTGAGTGTCGCGGGTTCGGTTCCAAAATCAAATCAAATGTCGTCTTTTTTTAAGGATAAATCTAGTGATTGACTGCGATCCCACCTGATGGTAAGCGATATAGTTTAATATGAGCCTATTCACTCTAGCCTTAAAGACACCTAAAGTGAACGCACCTACAATATAAAGTAATTCCTGAGGCCCTACCACGATCCGTTTTACGACCAAAATCGAACCGTTAAAGGTATAATAATAATAATAATACCGGTACCGATACCGGTGGGATACTGTTTTTTTTTAATTTTTAAATGTTTTTTTTAATTGTTTTGTTTTTAAGGAATATTTAAAAATATATTATAACATGTATATAAAATATGAATAAAGGAATAATAATAATATTCCACAAATATCACACAGCGCCGTCTAGTCTCAAGCTAAGCAGAGCTTGTGTTATGGGTACTAGACAACTGATATACATACTTATATATTTCTAAATACATACATATTAGGCATAGATAAATTACACCCAGGCATAGAACAAATGATTTTGCTCATCACACAAACATTTATCCTGGGTGGGAATCGAAACCCACGACCTCCGGCATAGCAGTCAGGGTCACTAACCACTAAACCAACTGGCCTGTATGTGGATGGAGCTATATAGGGTGTGTAGCTCCATCCTTCTTTCTCGCTCGCACGTTTGACATTTTAACACGTCATGGTGAGGCCGTGTCCCCATTATGTCGTAACGGTTTATTTATCGTCTCTAGCTGTTGCCATTATAACAACTGTTAGTCATGGCCACAATAGATAGTCGTAATAACGACATATGATTGACAGTCATGGTTTCGTCTTGACAATTTTTTATAGTTTTACGACTGTCGTGTCGTTCCCACTATCATGACATGTCACTGTAAAAAAGTCGTAGACGACAGTAGATAATAGTGTCGTCTTTTAAGTGAACACCTCCATTTAAATATATAGGGTGACTGGTAATTAGTGTACATACTTAAACACGTGATTGTGCTCATAATAACAAACAATTTTTATTATGGGAGCAAAGCCGAGATCGCGAAAAAAATATCAGCTTTTCAGTACATTAACAAACATAAATGTACTGAACAACTGATTTTTTTTTGCGATTTCAGGTTTGTTCCCATAGTAAAAGTTGTTGGTTATCATGAGCACAATCACGTGTTTAAGTATAGTACACTAATTACCCGTCACCCTATATAAACCACGGCACTATATAATAACACAACTAACTGTCGTCACGATGGAGTGGGAACGCGGCCTAAGGCTTCTGGTGTGTAGGCAATGTTTTTCAAAATTTGTTCTAGTGCAGCCTCCACTCGTATATTGTTCGTCCATGATCGGCCATTTCTGCTTATATTCAGGTAATGAATATCAATAAACTTTGGTTTATCATTAAGGGACAAAAACACGCAGCATCATCGAATTGATTCTGTGTTCCGCAACAACGTTAATTTATTATCTGTATGGTTCTTTCTTCAAAAGACCATCTCAGACAAATCAGCATGGTTCTCATATGATTTGACCATTACATATTTACTGTATGGACTTTAAAAGAGACTTTGACCCCTGAGTTTGTTTCGGTGTTTCTTCTCAGGGTAGTCAGATAGGAAACACCGGCCTCATCTAGCATAAACTGACGAAAAAAAATTGACGTGTTAAAGTGTTTTTTAAACCTATTTACAAAATAAATATCATTTATCATTACTCCCACACAACTGAATAGTTCGTGGAAACGATATTATAGTAGTAATGAGAAAATAACTGTGACGATATTATGTATTGGTATTTTTGCAGCTTCATTAACATTCCTTTTATGCAGATAATATAATTAATTGTGAAAATGAATAAACAGTAGATTTTTGGAAAATGTTTCGTTGCCAGATTCCATATTGTTAACCGAAATTACAATAATGAAACCGTTACAATGGCATTACACAACTGCTAATTAAAATTGAATAGATTTTCAGAACGCGTTAAAAAGCAGGGAGGTTATTACAACAGAAACTAACAGTTATCCGATATAAAAATTTGTTCGTAACCGTAAACGAATCCGCTATTAAACTTTCGAATAATTCCGGATATAGAATGTAAAATGACCACCAATTGTACACTTATTTAAAAAAATGTTTGTGCTGTATTTTTGTTGTGGTGTACAATAAAGAATATAATAAATAAATAAAAGAATAATTAAGCATATATTTAACTGATTGTAGTTAACTATACACACCAAAATCATTGATGATACTAAGAAAATTTGTATGATTTATGAAAACTTATTCTGAAATAAAAAGATTATACCTGGTGTTCTATCGAAACCTCACGGGTGTGGTAAAACAAGGTGAGATCCTAATAATTGAATTTAAGATAGTAAAAGACTTTGTACAGGATTTAAATTATTATCTAAGTCCAGTTGTAAAAATTTTGTGTTTTGATAGGTTGAGAACATTAAAAGTATTAAATATTTGTTTTGGAATAACACCTGTTGTTGATATTACTATTGGGACTATTGTGACTCTATTCATTTTCCAAACTCGGGTGATTTCCTCTTGTAATTCTGTGTACTTCCTAATTTTTTCCGTGATAGTTTTCTGACGTTGGACATTCAGGAAGAGGCTCCCTGGTGTATGTTGTTTGCCGATGACATTGTGCTGGTTGCCGAGAGTGGCCTAGAGGTCCAGAACAGATTGGAGGTGTGGTGGCACAGATTGGAGAGTGTTGGCCTGAAATTGAGTAGAACCAAAACGGAGTACTTGTTCTGCGATTTCGGCGGTCTCTCCAATCCAGTGCCCTTAGCTCTCGCCGGAACGCCCATATCGATCTGTTCCGACTTTCGGTACCTCGGGTCGCTCGTCCAAGGGGATGGTGAGGTAGACCGGGACGTAACACATCGGATCAACGCAGGATGGATGAAATGGCGACAGGTCACGGGAACAACTTGTGACCCACGGATGCCCCTCAAGTTGAAGGGTAAAATCTACAAGTCCGTGATAAGGCCTGTCATACTGTATGGATCAGAATGTTGGGCTGTGAAAAAGACGGATGAAAAAAGATTGCAAGTAGCGGAGATGAGAATGTTAAGATGGATGTGTGGTGTGACGAGAATGGATAAAGTGAGAAATGAGTATATTAGGGGAAGTTTGAAAGTGGCGCCAGTGACTGAAAGGTTGAAAGGAAATCGTTTGTCTTGGTATGGTCATATAAAGAGGAGAGATGAAAAGCATGTTGCTAAACGAGTTATGAATTTACATGTGGATGGATGGAGAGGGAGAGGGAGGCCAAAGAAAAGATGGATGGATTGTGTGAGAAGTGATATGAAAGAAAAGGGAGTTAGTGATAGCGTGACTAGTGACAGGACAGAATGGAAGAAAAAAACGTGTTGCGCCGACCCCAAATAAAATGGGACAAGGGCAGGAAGAAGAAGAAGAAGAAGAGTTTTTTGTATGTTATTAGTGTTTGGGATTGCTATATCAATTATGTATGCATGTTTTAAGGGTTCGGTAGCCAAATGGCAAAAAACGGAACCCTTATAGATTCGTCATGTCTGTCTGTCTGTCTGTCTGTCTGTCTGTCCGTCCGTATGTCACAGTCACTTTTTTCCGAAACTATAAAACCTATACTGTTGAAACTTTGTAAGTAGATGTATTCTGTGAACCGCATTAAGATTTTCACACAAAAATAGAAAAAAAGCAATAAATTTTGGGGGTCCCCATACTTAGAACTGAAACTCAAAAATTTTTTTTTCATCAAACCCATACGTGTGGGGTATCTATGGATAGGTCTTTAAAAATGATATTGAGGTTTCCAATATAATTTTTTTCTAAACTGAATAGTTTGCGCGAGAGACACTTCCAAAGTGGTAAAATGTGTGTCCCCCCCCCCCCCTCTAACTTCTAAAATAAGAAAATGATAAAACTAAAAAAAGTATATGATGTACATTACCATACAAACTGCCAACGAAAATTGGTTTGAACGAGATCTAGTAAGTAGTTCTTTTTTAATACGTCATAAGTCTAAAAAAATACACTATTATTAAAACATCGATCATAGTTACAATGAACTACAAGAACTTTTATATTATGTTACTTGCTGCTACGGAACCCTTCATGGGCGAGTCCGACTCGCACTTGGCCGGTTTTTTTCTTTATCAACAAGTGTTTTGAATAAATTTCTACTAGATAGGTGCATTTTGCATTATATTATTATTGATCATAATTTGGCAGGTATTACAATGTGATCTACACTAATATAATATTATAAAGAGGAAATTTTTTTTTTGATTGTACGATGTAATCCCCGAAACTACTGGTCCAATTTCTAAATTTTTATCACTTATAGAAAGCTGCTTTATTTCTGAGTGGCATGGGCTATATTTTATAAAAACTACTAATTTATAATCTACATATAATATAAAAATGAATCGCAAAATGTGTTGGTAAGCGCATAACTCAACAACGCCTGGACCGATTTCGCTTATTTTTTTTTGTTGTGTTCGTTATTATGAGGAGAAGGTTCTTATGGAAAAAAAAATGAAAATTAGGGTAGTGTAGGGTAGAGTAGGGTAGTGTAGGGTAGAGTAAGGTAGAGGAGGGTAGAGTAGGGTAGAGTAGAGTAGGGTAGGGTAGAGTAGGGTAGAGTAGGGTAGGGTAGAGTAAGGTAGAGGAGGGTAGAGTAGGGTAGAGTAGAGTAGGGTAGGGTAGAGTAGGGTAGAGTAGGGTAGAGTAGGGTAGAGTAGAGTAGAGTAGGGTAGGGTAGAGTAGGGTAGAGTAGGGTATAGTAGGGTAGAGTAGGGTATAGTAGGGTAGAGTAGGGTATAGTAGGCTGAAGTAGGGAAGAGCGGGAGCGAAGCCGCGCGGGTGCAGCTAGTCCAGAAATAAAATTAAATAATTTCCTACTTGTATTTTACATTTTGGATTCTTGTAAATCTAATATCGGTAACAAAAATTTTCCGAAACTAATGGATTAATCCAAAAGTGTTTTATATCCGTAATCGTATCGTCAGTACTTTAAACTGGTGCAATACCTATTGTAAAATGATGCATCATTATTGTTACACACAAATATTCCCGGTGAATGATCCTTAGGAGGTATACGATAAAGGTTTCTTTCTATTCACAATTACTTGTAAATACACATTTAAGGTAAAAAATTATACAGAGCTCACGTTGACTCGAATAGTAGGAGCAGTCTCATTTTGCGATATGTCTTGCGCCGGAAACATTTAGTGTTGTCACCTAAAATATTGTAAACGTATACATAAAATATTGCCAACTCAGGAATAAAGCAGCTTTCTATCAGTGAAAAAATTTTCGCAATCGAATCAGTACTTTTAGAGATTGCCTCCTACGAACAAACTTTACTTCTTTATAATATTAGTGTAGAAGTGTAGATGTTGCGACATAATACATTACAATCCCATTGCTTCACGTACATACAAAACTGTACGAAACTTATAGATTAATCCGAAAGTATTTCATATCCGTAATCGTATCTGTAACCGGAATAATATTATTCCTATATCCGTATCCTTAATTTTCCCTCTGTTAGTTATATTTATGTCAGTTAACCTCACTATCAAAACAACGACACTTGAGGCTTGTTATGACTATAACTAAGGAAGCCTTGTGTTGTTGTCTTCAATAACATTTGTGTATTTCTGGGTCCCGCCTGTCTCGAGTTTTAGGGATTTGTCCACCCGGCTGCCTCAATCTGCGCCCGTCGGGTGCTGTTACAATGAAATATGAGCATTATTACCGACTTTATAGCCGTTTTATTTCATTTCTACACGAAACAGTTTCGTATTTTTTTTCTTTATTTGCATGTATATGGCAACATTTGGCGGTGTTAATGCTGATGAATTCGAAACTAAATCAGAAAGCTTAGGAGAAATTGTTTTATTGAAGATAAAATGAAAGAAATTTTTGTGGAATATAATAATTATATATGAACTGTTATAACATAACATGGTTGGGTTATGGTTTTTTTTTCTTTTTTTAGATGAAAAAATATCATCCAGTGTGACATATTCCGCGTATGGGCGGAGCGCGAGGGCGTATCAGACTTTTACTGACTAAAACCAACTCCTATGTTCCTTCGAGGTCTTGCATTCCAGGGCCGGCTTTTCCTTTCAGAAGCCATGACCCATGGCCCCAGTAGGCTTCGACCCTGCTTGGCCCCTACGGCACTGTTAGGTTAGGGTGGATTGGATAAACTTTTTCCTAAAGAATACTTTAATAATAGAAAGCGTAAAAGTTCCCATTTGATGCAGCTTCTAACACCCAAGATCCGCATACACACTGAGCAAAATTTTTTGTATTTTGTACAAAACCAACAAATAACTTCTCCCGCTCTGGGTGGAGCTAGATAGAGCGTCAAATTTTGACTAACTAAAATCCACTCGTGTTTAATCTGCTCTTCGCGTTCCTGGACCAACTTTTGTGAACAACCTTGCAGTCTTGGCAAACTTTTGGATCCCTTCATAGATCCCCAATAGGTAAACGTCCATAACACAACAAACAATACATCAACCGCCGTTTATTGATGATCAGGGAACGCTACAAAACTAACGAATTCATATTTTATGCCACAGACATCTATTACCATAACTATCTCGGTTATCGGGGCCACGTACTGCATGATTTGTTTCTGAAGTCTCATAACGATCCTATTGGCCGCGATAGCATCTTGCGGCCTGAATATTGGCCAATACGGTAATAACAGTGATAGCGACCATTTATTCTGTTAATTATTTGGTTAAAGGCTCTTAGATTTACAATGCATGTTTGAAAGCTTGAGGTCCCCTTCTCAGGAACCCATAAAGATCAAATTTGGAACCCGTATCGGGTAGATAATGTATCGGTTCTCAATATCGCATTGTCGAAATTATTTAGCAATTCTCGTGGTTATTATGTTCAAAGTCAAAGTCAAAGTCAAAGTCAAAAGTTTTTTATTTCACATAGGCCTACATGGGCACTTATAAAACGTCAGAAGCTAGTGCACGGTTCGAAATTGGTCGTTTCCTATGGAGAAGAACCGGCAAGAAACTCCATGGTTACTCTTTTAAAAAAAATGGTTGTAGTTACAATATTTCCATATTACTGTATTAAAAGTATAGGTATTATTTAAGAACAGTGTAAACCGGTCTATATTGTACTCAAAAGCACAATAAAATCATCAAAATAATCATTTAAAAAAAGTGAGTCAAAATATGAAGTAATCTAAGAATTCGTTCAGTGTTCTTCCATTTACATTATAAAAAGAGGCTATATAAAAAAAAGCTGTCAATAAATGAGACGTTAACAACCAAAAAAGAAAAACTAACGAATTTAATGTAGTTGGAGTCAGATAATATAAAATAAAATAAAAATATTGCAAAAGCAATGTGTTAGAAAAAAAAAAAAAAAAAAAAATGTTACAACAAAGATGGAGCAGTTAATAGATACATTCGCACATTATTATGAGTTACCAGGGGGCCACAAGTGCAGAGGTAGTCATTGCCAAACAAGCGTATCTTCGACATAGTCTTTAACCTTGTAATATGCTTTTTTGGTTAAGACACGCTTAATATGGGTTTTGAACTTTCCTTCGCTAAGTTCAGTCACCGCTTTTGGTAGCTTGTTATAAAAGCGTATGCTATTTACTAAAAATGACTTACTGGTCTTGGCTAATCTCCATTTGGGTAATATAATTTCGTGTTTACTACGAGTATTTATATTATGGAAATCGCTTCTACTCTTGAAAAGTCCTAGGTTTTTACGAACATACAAAATACTTTCTAAGATATAAAGAGAAGGCAGTGTCAATATATCGATTTCTTTGAATTTATTTCTGAGGGACTCGCGAGGACCCATTTTATAAATAGCCCTGATTGCTCTCTTTTGCAATACGAAAATCGAGTCTACATCAGCTGCAGATCCCCACAGTAAAATGCCATAAGACATAATACTGTGGAAATAGGCATAGTAAACTAACCTAGCTGTGGCGACATCTGTCAACTGCCTTATTTTTCTTACTGCATATGCCGCTGAGCTTAATCTACCTGAGAGAGTTCTAATATGAGCACCCCACTGCAGTTTGGAATCGACAGTTATACCTAAGAACACAGTTTCTGTAATTACATCAAGTTTTTTGCTATCAAGAATTAGATTGACGCCAACTTGAGGAACATTCGGTAATGAAAACTTTATACATTTAGTTTTATTTGCATTTAGTAAAAGATTATTGGCTGCAAACCATTTCGAAAGAACAGCCAGACTTTCGTTAACACGCAAGACATCCGCATCTTTTCTATCTACTTTAAAAATAAGAGAAGTGTCGTCAGCAAATAGAATTATATCTGATAAATTAGCCATCATGTAAGGAAGGTCATTAATATAAACCAGAAAAAGGAACGGGCCAAGAATTGAACCCTGGGGCACGCCCATCCTTACTAAAGACCCCGAGGACGTCACCCCATTTATGGATACTTTTTGCTGCCTGTAAGATAAATAGGAAAAAACAAGATCAGCAGCTCTTCCACGAATTCCGTAATGATGTAATTTACAGATCAGAGTATTATGGTCAACACAGTCAAATGCTTTTGAGAGGTCACAGAATATGCCAATAGCATCCTGGGACTTCTCCCAGGACTCTAAAATGTGACTGATGAGATTCACTCCTGCATCCGTCGTTGACCTTCCTTTCGTGAAGCCAAACTGATGACTATGCAAAATCCTATTTGAATTAAAGTGAGACAACATCTGGTCGAGCATGATTTTTTCATATATTTTACTCAATGCTGGAAGCACAGATATTGGTCTATAATTAGAGGGATCACTCTTACTACCTGATTTGAAAATTGGTACTACTTTACTATGTTTCATTAAATCAGGGAATGTACCGCTGTCTAGACATTGATTAAATATGCCTGTTAGGACAGGAGCAATTGTATCAATAATATCTCCAAGAACCTTAACGGATATACCCCATAAGTCCTCAGTGTTTTTTATATTAAGACTTTTGTATGTATTTTTAATCATATCAACAGAAATACGCTTAAATTCAAAGGTTGGTACATCCTTTGTGAAATTTTCTTTTAAAAAAGATTCAGCTAACAAAGATGAAGAAGGGAGAGATTTCGTAACTTCTATTGGGATGTTGGTGAAGAAGTTTTCTAGCTTCTCAGCCACTTCGGTCCTGTCTGAAATGATTTCATTATCAATTTTTAGGGACAATTCATTTCGATCTCGCTGGTTTGTTCTTCCAGTTTCCTTGTTTATCACCTTCCAGACAGCTTTTATTTTATTGTTAGAATTTTTAATTATCTTACTTATTGACTTAGATTTAGCTTGGGCGCAGACTCTTTTGAACATCTTTGAATACATTCTAACATGGTTATGAAAGTTAAGATCAGACGATAATGATTTTTCCTGGTATAGCTGATATAAAGTATCTCTGCTTTTTCTAATTCCAGTAGTAGCCCATTCATTAAATTTGGATTTATTATTGACTTGAACCTTTTTAACTGGACAAGCCTTATTAAATTCCTGACACACTGTAGAGAATAATGTACCATAATTTACATTGGGGTCTTGTGAATCAAAATTGGCTGTTGAGAGACTAGTAAGAACATTGTTATTAAAATAATTTAATTTATTTTTAGTAAGCGGTCTAAACTCTGTTATGTTTGTTGATACTAACTAGAAGCACGGGCGTTCCAAATTTGTCACATTTCGATGTTCTTTTTACTCTAGTTAATGTTTTATTATGCGTCGAATTGCAATTTTTTATGACTTTTTTTTACGAAATGTGATGATATTGTCTATGATATCAAGATTTGGATATTGAGAAAGTCATAAAAAATGCTATTGCACAATAAAACATTTTAACTAGAGCAGAGAGAACGTCGAGATGGGTCAAATTTGGACCACCGCGCTTTTATGGTAGACGCCAGATAACAAAAAAAAAATATCGGCAATTGAACTTTTCGTATTAATATCTCTGCGTAGTAACCCTAAAAACAAACAGCGAACTATTTTTCATTACTAGAAAATGTAAAGGATCACGATAGATGTTGACTAAAGATAGCTTTATGTCTTTATTTTTGTTTTTGAAATTAATAGTATCAACAAAGGTAGGAGGGTCAATGCCCGTTATTTTTTTCTTATCCGGCGCCTACTTTAGTGCTTTAGTGTTACGTATTTCCATTAAAAGTTTTTAGTAAGAGATAAAGTAGTTTCGCTAAAGACTTAGTACCTAAGTCAGACTTTTGTAAATAAGTTCGAATTAGTATTTCAGAAAGATACAATATAAAATGTTTGAAGAACTATTCTCATTCCCTTTCTCATTTCTACGCCGTTCGCATTTATGTAACGTGATTTAATTTTCGCAAGGTTTGCGATAGTGGTGAATAAAATTGCGTATTGAGCCCTCAGGCGTTCTTAGAATGTATCGAAGAATCCAAATAAAAATATCGCACGATACACAAAGTCGGGGCGCCAAATAAAATAAATTGAATCCAGTCAGTTAGTCTAGCTAGACCTCTTGAGTGTGTATCACGTTCCTCTTCTTCATCATATTATCGTTCTTTAATTAAATTCGTCGAGTCAATTGAAAAAGCAATTTCGAATCCTCTCGAACCTGATTTTATGTTATTATTTTGTTTAGTAAGTAATAGCTTGTACTTTAGATAGCACGGCACGAAATTCTACTTTGATCAAAGAATTAAAAAGAAAAAGAACCAACCCATATTAAATTTAATAAACTGGACCTATAAAAAGATCACAATTTCTCACAAAAATAACTTTTCATTTAGGCCGGTGTGTATATTTACGTTACCATATTAACGAAAAGGTCGAAGAGAAGGTAACTTCCTAATAAAATGATAACCAATACGAAATAATTCATAAAAACTGGGTAAATGCGAGTTGAACTCGCGTACTGAGGATTCCGTGTGAAAACAGTTCAATTTCCGAATCAAGTATCAAAGATTTTTGCGAATCGCAAGAAAGTTATTTTTTTTGCGACGTAACAGTTTTCAGATTTTTTCCTATACTTATGCTATGAGACCTTACTTCATACCAAATTTCTGAATTTTGAGTTCAACGAGAGTACCCTATGAATTTTGATTTCCTTGAGAGTGTCGAAATATACAATGCGTTCCAAATGGGAATAGGATCGCCCGCCATGTCACGATTTACTGTCAAATCGAGGAAACAAAATTTAAAAAATTAATTCATTTACAAGAAATTTAATTTATTTATGAACTGTGAACGAAAAAAAAAAAAATTAATCAGAATCCAGTTCTTCAATTTTACTCATCTCTAAGTTCTTCAATATTGCCAAAATTTCTTGGATTTGACAGTACGACGAGACGTCAAAACATAGGAATCGTTTGCAACATAAACGCCCGTATCTTCTTTTTTCGTTAACTTACAAGTTTGATTTTTTCAAAGCTTCAAGGGACCGCAGACCTGAGTATATGATTTTAATTTCAACTCGATATCTCCACGCGTCCCCGAGATAAAGCGTCTTGACAGACAGACAATCAGACAGACAGACAACAAAGATACTTTAAGGGTTACGTTTTTTCTTTTTGAGGTATGAAACCCTAAAAATTCAAATAATGAAATTATTGTGAATTTCGAGGGACATTACAGACCAGGAAAGGGAGACACTCAGACGCGAACGACATCATTTTCAGTGAAAGCAGTCGTTACATTGAATAAATTATTTTCTACCGAATTTTAAAAGGAAAGTGTCCTCTTATAATAGGGTTTTGAGAGTTGAGCAGTCGATGTTGGAACAATCACGGTGTGTGCTCAACCGCTGAGGTATGTTGTGACCTTTGTTTTGCGTAGGTGGTCGTAATGAGTTTTGGGTAAACAAAACTTTTGGTGCGTCTATTGTGGTGAATGGCGGCCTGCTTTTGGTTAGGTACTGGTTCGGTCTTGTATAATGTTGAGTTGGTTTCGTTAAAATTATAAGTATGTATACTATACCTATTCGGTTTTTTTAATGCTAAACAGTATTTATTCATTCAGTATCTCCAATAAATAATGTATACTTATGCCTTGATCACACGTACCGAGTAAAAGGGCGAGACAGTAAAATGTTGCTCGGCCGAGACAATGATGTAAGCGAGTTGTAGAGATAAGCGCTCGGCCGAGCACTCGGCGCTTTGTTTATACGTACCGAGTATTCGGCCGAGAGCACTGTCTCGCCCGTTTATTCGGTACGTGTGATCAAGGCAAATGTCCTACCAGCTAGTCTTGCCAGCCAGTAGCTATAGCTAGCAACTTGCTGAGAGATTGACTCGAAACATTTACTGCCAAATACTGCAAAAAAATAATAGAATGTGTTTCATCCACATTTTAATGGAAAACAAAGTGAAAGCGACTACCGTGTTGGTGTACTGCTATACCGGAGGTCGTGGATTCCAACCCAGGACGAATGTTTGTGTGTTGAGCACGATGATTTGTTCTGTGTCTGGGTGTAATAGTGTTATCTATAATATGTATGTATTGAGAAATATATAAGTATGTTTATCAGTTATCTAGTACTCATAACACAAGCCCTGCTTAGTTTGGGACTAGATGACGCTGTGTGATAGTTGTGGAATAGGTATTATTATTATACTACAGTGACTGTATTCTGTGTCAAAAAAAATGTTGTTGGATGAAATGAAAGATGTTCCGTGATTCTGTGATGAAAAAAAGAAAATGAAACTACTATCCAAGTCCATAATAAATATCTCTCTATTTGATTCTCGTTAATGAAGGAGATTTACCTTCTCATTTCGTGCGTTAGTCCATTAATATTCTGTCCTTGATACATATTGATAGAACTTAATTAGATTATTCAAGTGTGCCCATAGGTACGAACTCGATCCATTAAGGTGAATATTCCGCTGGCCTGTTCATTTTTTTGTGTTCATTATACTCCGTAGATAGACACTTTTTGCTCAAAATATTCATTTTGAGCAAAAAGTGTCCATCTACGGAGTGAAAACGTCTATCTACGGAGAAAAGTGATAAAGTCATTCGACTTTATCACTTTTCTACAATAAAATAGTTCTGCATGTGACTTTTTGGTAAATAATTTGCATTTTAAATTGAGAAATACAGTCTTGAAAAACTGGGCAAAATTTGACATTTTGTTTACTAGTGTGAGTGCGATTTGACAGTCAACCATACCGCCATGATTGCGATAGGTTATAATATTTTTCACGCTAGATGGCGTGCAACCGGTTGTATGAACTCCGTTTGGATTTATGTCGATTTCGCGGCCCCGTAACAGCGGAATTATTTTTATTAGAAAAAAAAAACAACTGTTCAAGGCTTTTGTTTTTGCCAGGCCCTTTTAAAAATAAGCTTTTTTTTGTAACTTTCAAATACTTACGTGACGTAAACTCGTAGACATACCCGTTTGAAATTGTAAGTTACGATCAGATTCATGATTTTTTTTTTTATCGAGCCAATAAATTTTTATCATGTTTTGATTTTTGTCCGGCAGTTGGTTATATCGTCAATTTAAATAAAATAATTTTTCATGGTATTCTCTTTTATATTTGTGGAGTTCCAGAAGTTTAAAAAAAAAAAATAAAAAAACAAAATGAGTAGTATCTGTAGCCTGGTTCACGTAAAATCAAACAAGCCAAATATCGTTGAAGTTTTATAGTCGTTCGATCGAAGTCCTATCCAAAAGCGGTATTCACGTACCTATTCCTTAATCGGGATTGGGTAGAATGACAACTCAACTGGTTCGAAACTAAACGATCTATCGATAACTTATTTCCAGTTACATTAATAAGTATTCTACCAGGATAATGTCATACAGATTTTTTTATTAAATCGACTCTTCGACCAAACGACTTTAAAATCGGTGTCGTTCAAACTCGATTGATGGATGTGAATACGGAAATGGTCTAAACGACTAAATCGCTACGATATCGTTACGGTTTTGATTACGTGAATTGGGCTACAGGCCTTAAGTCTTACATAAGTAAGTAGTCTCATTTCTGTCACTTCAGAACTACTTAAGTTCTCCTCGAGATAACTTAAGTCTCTAATTATTAGCTAGATAAGTGTTGTGACAATCTTTAATGAAGTTTACTTAACTTCGTGTTTCATTACAATTAATTTAATTCTAAATTCTAAAGTTACTGAAAAGTAGTACTTTACTTAAGTACTACCTAAGTGCGTACTTGTAGGTATTATGGACAAAGACTTTTAAAAGAGAATTTATTAATAAGGCTTAAGTTCCTGACACCTGCGTAGAATGTTTTATTATTGACATTAAGTTTGTAATATCTTAAATTTGAAATCTAGTACAGTAGTGCCTATAATAATAATATAATTTATATTTGCTACTATTTTTTGTATTTTTAAATGTTTTTTTTTGAATATGCTTTTTTTTAAATAAATATTTAAAAATATAATTAATATGTGTAAATATGAAATAAATTTTTATTTACACAATTTTTTGTTCACAATTATATATTGCTTGCTAATTATAAAGAGACCTAACTCATAATACCCTCTTTTTTAAATTACGTCTTTGTTTGGACTAAGCATTTTAAAGTACGAATGACTTAACTTCTAATTTTTTACTTCTGTACTAACATTCGAACAGAAGTTAAAAATATAATTAGTATTCTAACAACCAAATAAAATAAATCAAAATGGTCTATGAATTAAAATATCTTTAAATAAAAAAATAAAATGTCCACACTCCACAATGATAATAAAATAATACATTTAAAAATAATCTATATGCATATTGAGAAGGATAAAATAAATACAAATAAAAAAATTATATAAATTCAGTACGTACTTAAGAGACCTTGTTGACCTAGATTGACTTGGCAATCGCATGTATATCATAATTAATACATATTATTTTAAATAAGATTGTTTAGTCCGATTGCCAAGTCAATTTACGTCATCAAGGTCCCATTTATGTACGGACTGAATAAATTAACCGACTTGGATCTCACAAATTTTTACGGTAGAAGAACTGAGTTGCAAGCTTTGTTTTTTTTACAAGTTAGGTTTTCGATGGCATAGAAACATATTATTACCAATCTTATCTAGTGGTAATGGCGGCAAGGATATAGTTGCCGCTGCACTAACTAGGTTGTTCCCTTGTGCACCATGCAGGTGTATAAGCAGCTTGTATCTCTGCGAACATTGCCGACGCGCTGAACAAGCGATGTAGTTTCTGCGCAGTAGGATTAAAAAATCAAAGGAACAGGATCGCGTCATTCATGTCTAGGGTTGATACGTGTAGAAACAGTATAGTAAAGGATCTTGCTGGTTGAATGTGTGCTACCAGGACCTACACACGTTGGCTGGAAATAGCTGCATTTTTTGTATTTGTATTTTAATGTTTACTTAATTTTATTTTGAATCCAAAATTGTATATATTTTTTAAATGTATGTATTTGATTTTTGCTGACTTTATTAATTAAAATTATTTTATTTTTAAATCTTTAGTTTTAATTATTATTTTTTTTTTTTCCAAATTGACTGTCTTTTATTGTCTTTTTAACTCAGTCATATCCTGATCTCATTTTTTTGTATTTTTTTATGGATCTTTAAGGTCTGAAATAAAGGTTTATTATTATTAAAAAAAGTAACTCAAAATAAAGAAGATTGAAATAAGAAGAATCAATCAAATCAGCGTGTTGATTAGCAGTCATTTTGAAATCACAGCTGTTCAATTATTCTAAAATTAAAAAACATTATATAGAAGACGTCAACAGCACCTGATGCTGGAATGAAAACTTAAACAAACGAAACACTCCCGAAACAGTCATTTGTTTAAAATTCTTGACTTTTCTTACAGAAAAATGATAGGATGCTGATACAAAAGCAGAAACTTTGTCATTGCAACCGAGGCGGAACTCGCACGAGCCGTAGGTGAGTATGTTGAGCCGAAGGCTGCAGCGACAAATTTGCACGTGTATCAAACGACGCTTTTCAATACACTTAAATTTTCTAAAGTTGCCCTAGATTTTAGTTTTGATTTAGATGGTAGCGGACTATCGCATGTTTTTTTTTTACCTTAATCACAATGAAAGAAAAAAAAAAAGAAGAAAAAAGAAAAAAAAAAAAGAAAAGATGGATGGACTGTGTGAGAAGTGATATGAAAGAAAAGGGAGTTAGTGATAGCGTGACGAGTGACAGGACAGAATGGAAGAAAAAAACGTGTTGCGCCGACCCCAAATAAAACGGGACTAGGGCAGGAAGATGATGATGAATCACAATATCTGGCGGCAAATTTTCTTCAGAGTATTTTTTCGTCTGTGTATTAAAAACTTCGTTTGATACACGTGGAGATTTGTCACTGCAGCACTCGGCTCCATAACACTTTCTCGCCTCAGTTGCAATGACAAAATTTATCCACTTTTACCAAAATGTACTATTTTGTATAAAAGCATAATATAATAGTAGATTATGTGACTAGGGGATAAAGCAGTGTCTTTAGGTCGCGGGCGGCATGTTGAATTCCGAACGAAACGAAAGTTGCTAATTTTAATCCCGAACGCAAGGGAGTTAATAAAGAAACTTGAGTGAAGTGAGGAATTCAAGCCACCCACGACAAAGACAGCTTTTTTATCCCCGTGTTGGATAATCTACTTTTATATATATTTGATAATCTAAATGGTGTACATTTGTGACATGATTAAAAGACAATTTATTATTTACAAGTTAATCTCGCCTATCACTCAACATGTTTTGAGATTCGAAAAATATAGTTACAATTTATTATTTCATTACTTTTTTTTTAGAAACTCTTCAATAAACCACGAATTGTAAGTAAGTTTTACACAAAAAAATAATAAACAAATTAAACAATAACTTAAATAATTAAAAATAATATATACACTAAATGCCTAGCTAAATATGACGTCATAAAACTCCTCCGCATCGCTGTCGACTGGAAGTGTGCCCAAAAGGCTGGCGGCATTGCCACGTTGTATGGCAATGCTTATTCTCTGACCGAGGTAGAAGCTGTTGACAATTCTTTACCACGAATTATTCTGTTTGTTTTTTCATAGTGCCCAGTTTGAATTTCGAATAAACTTGTTCGATGCACGTACATTTTAATTCACATGTTGACGATTTTTGATGTTCCAAATTCAAATCTCATTATTCATTAGGAAGATTGTATTATATTCAGAAGGTTGTATGACATTTATTAGAGAATTATCGAGCAGATGGTGTAAAAAATAAATTGTTTATATCACTATAATTAAACTATTTTAAAACGAGTTTTACTAAAAATCAGTTGGTATGATTACGGCGAGCTACCTATTACTCATCGTCCGAAAACCCGCGTCTGTGGTAGCGAAATATCACCCTGAAAGTTCAGACGCTCGGGGCGTTTTCTGTGGCGGCGGCTGGGACGTGTATGCATACCTACATGAGGTGCTGGATGACGTGTATGATGGAAACACGTGCGTTGTACGGTTGTACCACAAAATAGATAGGCACAGAAGTGAATTTCATGTATGTACTTCACTTTTTATACCTACGCTAGGCGATCGCGCTAGGGTCAGCGCGTTGCGCCGAACTGTACGAGTGCGACCGGGCGATTGAGCCGATCGTGTACGTGAGCGGTGTGCGTTGCTCGAGCGCGCTTGTATGTAGATTGTCTTCTGTACCTATCTATTTTGTGGTTGTACTAAGTCACGGGGGTGTACGCCAGAGAATTTCTGTTATTAAATTTTATGGCACCGTGTTTAGTGATGTGCTATCAATATTCTTCTGTTTGAGCCAATTATATATTGTATTGTTGATATGGAAGTTTTCGTAGAGTATTTTCATGTCTTTTATAGCGATAATAAAAGACGTTGAACAGAATTAAAGTAAAAATATTTCTCTTAAAAATATGGTGGATATTGGCCCCATTCGTACAAAGCGTTTTGGAAACACATTCATTATGCGTACAGCTAAAGAGTGGAATTCCCTGCCGGTGTCTGTGTTTCCTGATAGCTACAACCTAGGGGCCTTTAAGTCAAGAGTGAATAGGTTACTTCTAGGCAAGCGTGCTCCATCGTCGGCCACATCATCACTTACCATCAGGTGAGATAGTGGTCAAACGCGAGCCTATCAATAATAAAAAAAAAAATCTAGGGTACCTAGTAATTCCTTAATGATCCGCTAAGCAAAGTTGTCAAAAAATGAAAGGTACGTTTTGACATTTGTATTTTGACTACCTAGCAACTTGTCCGGTGTAATGTAGTTACTAATATAATAGCTACACCGGATCCCTAATTATTATTTTATTGTTTCTTTCAGTTTCGTTCCAAGTTACATTCTAGGGTTTTAGGGTTCCGTAGCCAAATGGCAAAAAACGGAACCCTTATGGGTTCGTCATGTCTGTCTGTCTGTCTGTCCGTCCGTATGTCACAGCTACTTTTTTCCGAAACTATAAGAGTTTTACTGTTGAAACTTAGTAAGTAGATGTATTCTGTGAACCGCATTAAGATTTTCACACAAAAATAGAAAAAAAAAAACAATAAATTTTGGGGGTCCCTATACTTAGAACTGAAACTCAAATATTTGTTTTCATCAAAGATCAAACCCATACGTATGGGGTATCTATGGATAGGTCTTCAAAAATGATATTGAGGTTTCTAAAACCATTTTTTGCGCGAGAGGCACTTCCAAAGTGGTAAAATGTTCCCCCATGATGTACATTACCAAGTAAACCGCCAACGAAAATTCGTTTGAACGAGATCTAGAAAGTAGTTATTTTTTTAATACGTCAGAAATCTAAAAAAAATACACTATTATTAAACATCGATCAAAGTTACAACGGACTACAAGAACTTTTATATAATCTTACTTGCTGCTACGGAACCCTTCATGGGCGAGTCCGACTCGCATTTGGCCGCTTTTTTTTCTCAAATGTCAAAACTGACCTTTTATTTTTTAATGAGTTTAACTAGTGGCACCATTTCGATTTTGTTGTGTTTTTGCACTTACTTGTACCTATCTATTTTTAAATACAGATGGGCATTTTATTTTGGATGTTTTAAGACCATAAACATTGTATCAGACTTCAGCAATGTATTCCAAATTCAAATGTTCCAATTTGAATTGAAAAACGTCAGAAAATTAGCATTTTTTTGGATGAAGAGTTAACTGACCCACATATTTACAAATTCGACAGATCCCGACTTTTTCTGTGGTTTTATCTAAGGGGACATGTCGTGGACAATCTTGAACACTAAAACTGGAATATTTATACCGGCGGCTGATACTTAATAAAATATGCGAAATATCGATGAAAAACACAATAAAAAGCTAGCGTATTTTTGGAAAGTAAACGGGTGCAGATTTGCGAGACGATGTTCCTCTTTGCGTCGTTTATTCTCAATGCTGAGGGTCGTGACCTCGACATTGTTCTATTATCGGCGATGTGGATGGCTACGCAGACTGCAGTCTCTAATGTAGACGGATTTTGGTCTCACCGATGTAGTCTCTGGGTCTTTTCCTATCTTTTCCTAACGCCTCTCTTTTTGATAATATGGTCAAAGAAAAGCCTTCACGTTCACCACCATATGTCAAAGAAAAACTTTGACATATGGTGGTGAGTTTCATTGTGGTATTTTGTTTCAGATTTAAATTTAATCCACATAAAATTATGATGCTGAATAAAGTAATTATGAAAAGAATTCTTTATATTATAAACGTCTGAGCTGGCCACCTTGTAAACTTCGGTTTCAATATTTGCTTGCCTTTGAAAATCTGTTGAAGAATTTCCTTTTACATTTGTTTTTCTGTCATAATTTTTATATAATTTAAAATACCTTAACAATCTATCTTATTACATTTCGTCGAATTGCGACTGTGATAATCAATTCATGATTTTTAGAGTTATATTTTTGAATTTATTACGATTTTTTACTCACGAAATAGAACGACTAGGCATGTTAGGCTGTCACACATACGTCCAGTGTCTTCCACAGGATGCAATAGAGTGATGGCAGTCGATTTGAGGTGGACAGTTGACTTGACACGTGAAAGTTTGCTTGAATGTTGTCAATCTTCGTCGCACTTCGTCTTCGAATGACGGGTGTTGTCCAGTAATAATGAAGGTACACGTGACGTGACGTTATCTCGTGTGAAATGTGGTCTCGTTAATAAATAAAAAAAAAATTGCGCCTTTGACCTCAGAACTTAATGGTGAGTTTTAGTCAATAAGTATGCCTAAGCCTGATGCTTTCTCTCGTTGCCCCCAGAACAGAAGTTATTAAACGATTTTAAACTTAATATTAAGAAGACATTCAGAATCTTTTTTATTTTTTTACATGCTTTATTTAATTTTGTCTATAGGTACTTACTAACATCTGAGGTAAAAAGTTATGTAAGCAGTATCATAATAAAACTTATTATGATGCGCAGCATTCGGTTGCATTATAAGCCAATTTTCATTTAATTCTTCGTAAGCGTTCTAGGCAAGCGTGCTCCAACGTCGACCACATCATCGCTTACCATCAGGTGAGATGGTGGTCAAACGCAAGCTTTTCAATAATAATAAAAAAAAAGTTTGGTTTTTTTTTTGGTGGGGAAAATCATCCAATGACAACCCCCGCTCGTGGGCGGAGCGGGAGATAGTGTCAGAGTCTTACTGACTAAAAACCCACCCCGTTCCTTCTAGCCTTCATACCAGGGCTCAAGCTCCCTTTCGGACAAAAAAAAATGAAATTTTGTGAGTTTGTGTATGTTTGTTAATTTTTACGCTCAATCGGCTGAATGGATTTGGATGAAATTTAGCACAGTACATAGCACAATAGTTCCATTGATCTCTACTATTTCCCACATTGCACTAGCTGCTGTTCAAGTACTTTTGTGCTCGTTTATGATATTCGCCATTTTGGCGCAGTCAGCTGTAGCGAGTGTCAAGGCACTATTTTATTTTATTCACATTGACATGACCTCATTTTTCATAGGTTTTATGTAATTCCTGAAGCAGGAATAACACGGAAATCGAACGAAATTAATTCAAAATGCAAAAATAATTCCGAGTACTGTAAACTTTTCAGCGGCCATTTGCACGTCAGAATTTGTTTTCTGGACGCTCGCGAGAGGCGCTTCAAATAGGCACAAAAAATTTGTTGCAAATGTATGGAACTGAAGCCTAACCAGGGGTAAATAATAGAGGTCAGTGAATAGTACAAAGGATATTAATTGTCCAGGGAGTATGTTCTTTTCGGACACTCTTCTACTTACTCACGGGCGAACCCACTTAGAAGCTAGAAGCTAGCATAGGTAATTATGTTTTTTTCGCATGTTTTCCCAGCTTGGTCATCAGTTTCACGCTCATGATATCAAAATCTCTTTAGTTTAATAATAATTCAGCTAGCACGATAAATTCAAAATAAAAACCGCAATACACACCGTGCTATGGAAAAGGTTTACACTGGACTTAAGGGCCAAAATCCTATAGCAAACCACCACTGACTGATCCTGTTATCTCCGTATCGGTTAAAGTTTGCGGGTACAATCCAGACCACTCAATTTGATTGATACACCTTTTTTTTCGGTCGTCTAGAGGGAAAGAAAGGTATTAACAACTTTATCACTTTATTTTTTTCCTAAAGGATTGGCAGGTTTATTTGTGAGTAAATAGCATAGCACTCGGCTGTATTTATCACTCATTGGTTTTATCATTGCTCACTGCAATTGCTAGAGACAAAACTTTTGGCATAGTATTTTTTTTTCGTATCTAATAAGGTGACGGGTGATAGGACAGAATAGAAGAAAAAACGTGTTGGACCCATCCTAAATAACACGTCACAACGGCAGGAAGATAATGATATCTCCTGTTTTAGGACTACTTGCATCGTAGTGTCATCTATGTAGCTACTTAAGAACTAAACTGCAAAATCCTACATCGCGGTGTAGAGGTCCTACCACCAGCACAAGCTTCCGTCTACAAACCAGCCTGCGTAGGCAAAACTGTGGTGAGACTTGTTTGAGTGGCAGGCCATTTTATACAACAAACCGAAATCATCTATCGAGCAGTTACCCGGACCAGACACGGTACCCGTCTAGTCTGAGGATTTTCTCTTTTCAACTGAGGTTTGCAAGACTTACAACCTGTTTCGCGTACCTACTTCCGAAGCCACCATTAAACAATGAGCACTAATGTGGAAGATGGGTGGGTTTCATCTTTTCATCTGTTGTTCTAAGGACTGCGGGTTGCACCGGGACTGTCGCTGAGGCCTTTAAATGGTGTACATCTTTGTCATTTCAGACATTTTTTGTGTAGAAGATCGTCCACACCTCTTTGGATAAAAAACTATCTAAGAGCACCTGCAGGCGCATAGTCTAATATCCCACTCAAAACCGAACAAAAACCAACCTCTATTGGTCAGGAGCGTGTCATAGACATTGATTTGTCGAACCGGAGCATTTGAGTTCAGCCAGTAATCATTTAAACATCGAAGACGGTACTCGCGAAAACGGCGTCCCGTATAAAGAAAGACAGAAAGAAAGAAAGAAAGAAAAACATTTTATTTAAACATATATATTTTATTTTACAAATTACATGAAAAAATATGGAAATATGGCCTTACGCTCAGCATAATGCTGTGTCCACACGCAAAAATGCAACAATTCCACAGCGCTGGTTTTCAGCGTGGGTCGGTAACAAAATCGACAAAAAGAACAACAGTACCTACAGTCAGTTAGTATATGGTACAGTTGTATCTTATGAACAAATAACACTTGACGGTAAAATATACTGGAATACAAATTAGAGGGGAGATGCAATTTCACAGAATGATAAGACGGTTTGAACAGCTTCCAACACTTGGAATTTCCAATAGGAAATGATTATTTTTCAGTATTAGCTTATATTCTTGTCGGCGCCCGTTTAGTATTCATGCAATAACGGCGACACTTCGGCGTTTTCTTCTTTAAATGTAATATTTCTGGTATAGTGTGCTGCTTGCCTGTCGTCGGTGCACGTTTGGTTCATTTTTATGATTTTATGAGTAGTTGTTTGAGAACTAGGAGGAAAAGGTTCAACTCAATACTTACTTACTTATAATAAAGCAAAGTCGAAACTGTCTGTATATTCGTGTGTAACTCAAAAACTATAGGACAGATTGTCTTGTGAAACAAAAAAATTTTTTTTTTGCAATTCGGAAAAATCTTCGAGACTCCATTCAGGAATTGTAGTTTGCACGGAACCCTCAGTGCGCGAGTCCGACTCGCACTTGCCCAGTTTTTTCCTTTTGAGGTACTTACGGAATCCTAAAAATAAATTAAAAAAGTTAAAACTTTGAAATGAATTTTAAAATGTATTTTGTTATTTGGGGAAGGTTGCGATCATTGGACCGCTTCTTTCATTGGACCACTTAAATATTTCGTAAAATCGCAACTCCAGAGACGCGTAGGTACGTTACAAAGCATGTCTTGGGTGGTAAGAGTGGCCCCCCGCAACCTCAGTACCCGCGCTGCAGCCGCCAGTGAGTGACGTGTGTAAATGTGATCGCGGCGCTCCGGATATAAAAAATACGACTACGAAAAGTTGATGTAAGTATCTTAGTACTATGATTTGATTAATAGTACATATTTTAATTTGTAGAATGTTTACTTGTATTTACGTTGGAAATAATTATTCTTGACTGAAGATAGTGGTTGTTTTTTTATAATCCTATTTTTACGTTAGGACCCTGTTGCTATCATCGGACCACTAACGTGGCCCTATCATTGGACTGGTCCAATGATAAGAACTGTCTGTTTATGATTTAAATGTTACATTTTTACAAAAACTAGTTGATTTTGATAGTCCCGTGTCAATAATAATAATAACGTTTATTTATGTGATAATAATTACACGTGTATGTTAACGTGATAAATTGTTTCAGAATGGCTACAAAACGAAAATATTTTGCGTGGAATGAAGTAAGCATGAACCTAGCCATTGAATCAGTGCGTAAAAATAAAGCATGTTTGAATGAGGCAAGTAGGATGTATGGAGTGCCTAAAGCCACACTAAAACGAAGATTGGATGGTGTGAACCAAAAGGCTAAGGAACATGTTCAAATAGTAGGATCTGAAGGTGATCTTCCGTCAGAATTGGAAACCGAATTATGTCAACACATCCTCGAGTACTCATAATTATGAACCACTTTTACTATGGGACCAACCCTAAAATCGGGAAAAATAATCAACTGCTTCATACATTACCTTCACAAAACTCGACAAAATGTATGAAGCAGTTAATTTTTTTCCCGATTTTAGGGTTGGTTGGTCCCATAGTAAAAGTTGTATATAATTATGAGTACAATGACCAATTAAAAAAAAAACTCATTTGCTGCTCAATCCAGTATAAGCTTTTTTACGTTAAGGATAGGTATTTTTAATTATTCTTTTTGATGAAGGATTTCATATTTTTTAATTTTTTTAGTGAGTTTTGTTAATCGCCTTGAATGGACCACTGCCAAAAATTTTCTAAGTCCATTGATAGCAACTCAGTGGTCCAATCAAAGCGACCATGGTCCAAAGAAGGCAACGACCAAAGAAATGTTTAACGTCAATTTTCTCACAAACTGTCAGTTTAAATTAGATGTGAGTAACATATTATATTAATAAATTTGATTGGAAACAAAACCAAAAAGCAGTTTTATTTTATCGCAAAAACTAAAAAAGATATGTCGTACGGAAGTTAAGTGGTCCAATCATAGCAACCTTCCCCTTTATGAACTAAAATAAATATTTAGGTACCTACTGCTTATTGCCTAAGCTATATCAGAATACTTTTGTTTTTTTTCTCATTCAGAATAGAATATACATACTTATTTCAGTACTAATAAAAAAAATAAGTACCTACTTATTTACTTGCGGTATTTTGAAGCAAAAACAAACAACTATCATAATCAAGAGCCCCTTATGATTCTAAATTGACTTTAGAAGTAATCAAAACATGAGCAGTTTCATTATTAGAGCATCTAAATGCTTCTATTAAACTTAGTAGACAAGCAACTCCTAACAAGCACGAAAAAAAAAGAAAAACTTCAGACGGTCGTACAATCATTTAATGAATTCGCAATTTGCATACCGACAACGAACCAAGAAAAAAAAGTAAAGATTCACATAGAGAGGACCGTACGAAAACATTGAAAAACATTCAATTTTATTCGCGTGTTCAGCGCACACAATATGGTTGAAATAGTTTGATCAAATTATTTGACTGCAATAGTCACAAACCAGAACGTGATTGTATGACAAATGAATTTTGATTTTTGTGGTTTTTTATTACCACACTAATATTATAAAGGTGAAAGTTTGTATGTTTGTTATTCATGCACGTTCAAATGGCTACAAACGGCTAAAAGAATTTATATGTGGTACACGGACAGACCATGTCCTGGAATAGGACACTGTATACTTTTTAACCCAAGAGTATGTTCCTTTGGAATATTTTTTACTTTCAAGGAGGCGAAGCCGCTGGCAGAAGTAAAGGTAAAGTTGTTTAAATGTTTGTAGGAGATTAATTCTGAAAGTACTGAAACAAATACGAACGCTTTTTTTTCTGATACAAAGTTACACTATCCCTTACTGCTACAATACAAAGAACAACGATATTGACAATCGCATGTATATCACAAGTAATACGTATTAAATTAAATTGCCAAGTCAATCTTGGTCATCAAGGTCCCTTAAAAACGGACTGAAATAATTACCCGACATATCTCACAACTTTTTACGAAGAACTGAGTTTTGTGCCTTGGTTTTTCTACAAGTTATGTTTTTGATGGCATCTTTAATTAATACACGGAGTCTATTAATAGTAATCTTTGAGACAACATTTTTTGGAAATTTAATCTATATACTTCTGTATATTTTTCATCACTAGACGCTAAAAAAATATGCCAGCAAAATTTTGTTCGAGAATCTACCATGATTATTTGTAATCCTGCATCAGCTAATACAATATAAACTTTATTCTGTAGCCAAACCACTGTTTAGACAATTGACTTTACTGTTAGCATTCCCGCCAAACGCTGAGTACAACGGGTAATGTCAAGGCCTGCCAAACTATTAACTAGCATCATACTTACCCAAATGATACAGACACACTACAACCATAGTCCAATAACTCTATAACATCTAAAGTTGGTGCTACTCCGTCGTTCTGTAATCGCGCTCTTGTCTCTCCTATTATTGGTGTCCCTTTTGTTCCGTCTTTAAATTAAAGACTATTGACCTTAACTTTTTCCTTTGCCAATGCCCGTCCTGTACTATTAGTAACTGAAGTAGATCTGACTAATTACAGGAAACACTTCCGTGGCAAAGTATCATCTGTTCCCGTCTGTACCTAACCTACAAAATTCAAAGGGGACCATTTACATTAAGTTAAAAGACTCGTCTATATGTTGAAACGTGTACAGTCGATTCGAAAAGTTGGAACGTTCGAAAAGAGTTACCGAATTCATGAAGTGCAATTCCACTTAGCTTTGGGTCGGTAAAACGCTGATGCGGACGTGGTAATTTGGGTAATTTTTCGCCGGGAAGAGTCAGTTCGGTGGTCAAAAGGAATGATTCCATTTCAGTCGATGTGCTCTCACGTAGTTGTAGTAGTTGTATTAATTAAATGCAAGCCCCCGAGTCCATTTTACGAGCCCCCGTAGAGTGGAACTCGTTTCGTTTATCCGCTTCCACTCATAAGCAATTACTTTGCCGAAACGACTTTCCGAGGGACCACGAACGTGCAAAGAAATTAAGCTTTGCGGATTTTAGGACATTAATAGTGGTTAGAGATTTGAGTGTGGTGTGTCAGTATTACCTATATAAGTGAAGATATCTGTTGAATGTGTCTAGAATCAATCTAATACTATAAAGCCGAAAGTTTGTGTGTTTGTTACTTTTTTACACTTGAACGGCTGAACGGATTTCGATGAAATTTGGTACAAGGGTAGACTATATCCTGGAATAGCACATAGAATAAGAACTTTTTATCTGGGGAGTTCTTTCTTTTAGGATTATTTTCTGCTATCACGCATGCGAAGACACTGGCAGCAGTTAGTAGAAGAATACGAAATAGCTATGAACAGTAATACTCGTATTTAGAATATTGCATTCAACATTTTTTTGTTATGAAATGTATTAATTACTTTCCTTCACTGTACTAAGTTCTTTGCCCAGAAAATTAGTATTGCCATAAATTTTGGCAAAGCTATCAGCCTCATGAAATTTAAAAAAAAAAGACGAAATAGTAGCATTTTTAGAATATTAACATCATAGTAATTGTTCAAAATCTGACTTTTTTTGAATATCTTTTTTTTCTAAACTTTCAAGCATCCATATGTTTATTTCTTGGAATATTTTATCAAACAAGATGTAAGATCTTCTTTATGAATGTAATTTACCTATAGCAAGAACCGAGCCGTCTATTGCCATTGCCTAAAGCTCTCGTTTACTTCACGTTACATTTCGTGGTTGCCACTCAAAAGCCTTTCGGCATAACGATGCTATAATTGCCACTTCAAGTTTTAATTAAACAATTAAATTATATAACTTAATGGAGTCAACATTTCATTTAATTATTCAATTATTTAATTAGTAAATGACTGTGTATACTTAAGTCTGATGTTGAGAGAGTTTGTTTATTTGATTCAAGTGCTTTGTTACGAGAGAAATAGTCGCGGTAGACTGAAAACTTCATAAATGCGAGAGGTAATTTACATGAGGAAGAAAAATACTACGGTCTGTCAAATTGTATAACCACAGTTTATATAAATACATAGTTCTAAAATTGTATACATGTAAGTTATACCATAGCGGGGACGTACGATTCTCTTTTGTTAGGTGATATCGTGAACAACAACCTTGTATTAAAATAGATAAATATACACCGTTAAATTTTGATCGTTTTAATCCTGTGGAGGGTCGATTCGGTACACCATATACTATCGACTTGTAAAGATAAAATTAAAAAATAAAGTACCTTTTTTTAAACCTCGTATTAATTTACGCATGTACGAAATTAATTTATTTAAGAAAACGTCAGCTGAGCGAGTTCAATGACCTGTGGGTCTGACTCATCGCGAAGCCAGGGCGCCCTGCGGACTCTCTGTCCGCGTACCGGCCCATTGTGCTGCTCGACGAGGTGGGCAAGCTCTTTGAAAGAGTGATTGCGAGCCGCCTCGTCGCGCGCCTTTCACGGGTGGGGCCGGACCTTTCGGACGGACAGTTCGGCTTTCGCAGGATGCGCTCGACGGTGGACGCCATCATGCGCGTGCGAGCCCTCACGACGGGGGATGCGGTGTCCCAGGGTAGGTGTGTCGTGGCAGTGTCCTTGGACATTGCCAACGCTTTCAATTCCCTGCCCTGGAGTACGATCCGGAGGGCACTCCGGTACCACCGGGTGCCCGAATACCTCTGTCGAGTAGTCGAGGCCTGTCGGACAGGTATATTGTCTACCCCGGTCACCTGGGAGACTGGAAACGTCGGGAGATGTCGTGCGGTGTTCCGCAGGGGTCGGTACTAGGGCCACCCCTGTGGAACATCGGGTACGATTACGTGCTGCGGGGCGACCTCCCTGATGGGGTCAGCGTGGTCTGCTACGCAGACGACACGCTGGTTCTAGCGCAGGGAGAGTCATACCGGGCGGCGGCCGCTTTAGCGACACGCGGGGTTGCGATAGTCGTAGGTAAGATCCAGGAGTTGGGACTCGAGGTGGCGCTGCGCAAATCCGAGGCCATGTGTTTTCACGGTCGCGGCCGTCGGAACGCGCCACCGTCGGGTTCCCAACTAACGGTAGGAGGAGTTCGCATCGGCGTCGGGACATCGATGAGGTACCTGGGACTCATCCTCGACAGCCGATGGAATTTCGAGGAGCATTTCCGACGTCTGGCTCCCAAACTCAACCGGACTGGGGCCGCTCTCAAGCGGCTCCTGCCCAACCTTGGGGGTCCAGACGCCTCCTGCCGGAGGCTCTACGAGGGGTTCGTTCGGTCCATGGCCCTCTACGGGGCGCCGGTGTGGGCGCTGTCGCTGCAAAAGCGACCGGCGGCCATTCTGAACGCCTGCCAGAGGGTCATGGCAATTCGGATGATGCGGGGATACCGCACGATTTCCCGCGAAGTGGCGAGCCTTCTGGCTGGCCTACCACCGTGGGATCTGGAGGCAACAGTCCTTGCACACATGCATGACATGCGCGTGGAGATGCAACGTCGGGGAGAAAGTCTTCTGCCGCGACAGGTCACGGCATGGCGGACAGAGCTCCGGCGGGATCTCATGGTGGAATGGCGTCAGCGACTATCGCAACCCCGTGCTGGGCACGCCACAATTATGGCGATAAGTCCCCTCTTTGAGGCGTGGCTGGAAAGACCTCACGGCGTCCTTACCTTCCGCATGACACAGGTCCTCACCGGAAATGGCAAGTTCGGGAGGTTCCTGTTCCGAATTAAAGCGGAAGTGACGCCCGGGTGTCGCCACTGTGCGGAACGCCCGGAGGACACGGTGGAGCACACAATCGCGGTGTGCCCTGCTTGGGCGGAGCATCGCCGTGCCCTCGTGGGGGTGATCGGCGGCGGAGACCTCTCGCGCCGGGCCTTGGTCGAGGCCATGGTCCGGAGCGAGGAGGAGTGGCAGGCGGTCGCCGACTTCTGCGAAGCAGTAATGCTCGCTAAGGAGGAGGCCGACCGCATCAAGCAACGGCGCTCTCGCCGCCGCCGGGATTTCGATCCCGATTTCCAGCCACCGTAAACGCGGGCTTGCAGACAGTGAGCAATGGGTAGCTCGCTGTCCGGCCGTCCGGTAACTGTCCGGACCAAGCCCAAGTCATCGACGGCGCGCGCTGTTCCCGCGCGCTTCAAGGAGTTGTCAGCAACAGCAGGGGCCCAGCCGGGTCGAAGCCTACTGGGGCCAGGGTTATCCGAAAGGGCGCTCGAGCCCCGGTATGAAGGCTTGAAGGAACGGGATGGGTTTTTTAGTCAGTAAGAGTCTGACACTATCTCCCGCTCCGCCCAAGAGCGGGGGTTGTCATAAGATGATTTTTCCCATCGAAAAAAAAAAAACCTGTAGGTAATTAGTAAGCAATGCCGACTACTACTTACAGGTCATTGAACTCGCTCAGCTGACGTTTTTAAAAAAGGTACTTTATTTTTTAATTTTAATCTTTACAAATCTATAGTGTTTCATGTACCGGATCAACCCTCCAAGGGATTAAAACGATCAAAATTTAACGGTGTATAAGTCTGTCTAAAAAGTCAAACGATTTGAGAATTTCGTATAATATTTAATCATTTAAAAAATACTTACATTCTATACTTTCTATAAGGTTCTAATAGTAAACAATGATAAAGATCTCTTAATCGACCTTAATTATTGAATCAGTTTGGACTACATCAGATTTAATTTTACCATAATACATAATTAACCAATCGTTTGACTTTTTAGACAGACTGTAGTAAGTTTACAGATATCGGTATAAGTTTTTCTTCTTTTTATTCACAAATCATAATTAACCGTTTAATAATAATTAACTGTTATTCTCTGCACCACCCAAAGGTTGACTGGAAGAAAATGCCTAAGGCATTAAGTCCGCCTCTGTACTTTTATGTGCATGAAGTATAAATAAATAAATTAAAGATTATTTATTTTAAACAACACTAATATTATAAATAGGTAAAGTTTCTGTTTGTTCTTTTGTTTGTAGGAGCTTCTCTTAAAGTAGGTACGGTCTGTTTGTAGCAATTTTTTCACCAATAGAAAGCTACATTACTCCTGAGTGACATAGGCTAAACTAGCTTTTAACCGCGGTTTCGCCTGCGTACATAATATATAGTCTATGTCACTCAGGAATAAAGGAGCTTTTTATCGGTGCTGAAATTTTTGCAATCGGATCAGTATTTTCAGAGATTACCTCCTACAATAAAAAAAGACATGAAAACAAACTATACCTCTTTATTATATTAGTGTAGATTAATTTGTACCTACTATGGAAATTATTTTTTATCGTCAAGGCTTATTTTATTTGCTTATGTATTTTTTTTAAATTATTAGTGCATTTATGTTAAACGAATGAATAAATGACTTATGACATCACGACCGAAATCGCTTTGAGCCTGAGCATTTCGTACTACGGCGACAAAATGCTATAAACAGTAAATTGCATGCTCGCCTAGCGTTATTATGAATCTTTGTATGTGCACGGATTTAATTGCTTGCTTTGAGATTACAATTTACAGAACTGTTTCTCTGTTAGCTGTTTCAATGAGAGCTAAATTACTGTTAGTTTTGACTCGACGAAAAGCAACCGCTAACTCAGTACTGGGGCCGTATTATGACCTCTTAAAACCATCATGTTTTCGGTGTGAAAAAGAGACAGAGCTATACAGGACGAATAGGACTATCCTTTTCTCACACAGAAAACATGATGGTTTAATACGGCCGCTGTACAAAATACTATTTCATATTTCTGAGATATAGTCCGCATGAACGTAGAAAATTCATCATTTTAGACAAAAGAGGTCCACTGTTGGACATAGGCCTTCTCCAAGTGTCACCATAGCGACTGTGTGTCTCGCATCCGTCGTACTCCCGCGAACCTCACCAGTAGTCACCAGGTGACCTGAAGAGGCCTTCCAACGCTGCGTCTTCCGGTACGTGGTCGCTACAAAACCTTTCATCCCCATCGATCATCAGATGTTCTGTGAGCAATATGCCCTGCCCACTGCCACTTAATTCTTGAGATTTGTCGGTAACATTGGTTCTTCAAAATTCCTCTTCTTCTTCCTGCCCTTGTCCCATCTTATTTGGGGTCGGCGCAATACGTTTTTTTCTTCCATTCTACCATTGGTTCTTCAAAATTATCCTAGGGAAAATACTCACAAGATAAAAGTATTCTATGTGCTTTTCCAAGACATGGTCTACTCGTGTACCAAATTTTATTGAAATGCGTTTAGCCGTTTTAGCATGATGAAGTAACAAACATACACACTTTCGTCTTTATAATATTAGTGGGATTATGTACACATAGATCTTCGTAGACTCTGCTAGTGACTTCGCTCGCGCAAAACTATAAAATTATCCCAAGAGAATATACTCCCTAATTAAATCCTAAATTAGCTTTTACTCGCAGCTTCGCCCGCGTAAATAAAATATAGCCTATGTCACTCAAGAATAAAGCAGCTTTCTATCGCTGAAAAAAATTTAGCAATCGGACCAGTACTTCCAGAAATCTCTGGAAGTACTGGTCCGATTGCTAAATTTTATCACGCTCAACAAAAAAACATAAGTATTATAATCACGCTCAACAAAAAAAAAAAAACAAAAAATAAAAACTTTACCTCTTTATTATATTAGTGTAGATTTTTTGTTCTATTTCAGAACATGGTCGAGCTGTGTAGTAAGTTTCATCCAAATGTATTCAGATGTTTGAGTGTGAAGGAGTAACAAACATACAGACACTCATACATACATGACACACATAATGCAAACTTTCGTCTTTATAGTAGGTATTAGTGTGCTATCCAGTATCTTGTGAACAATTTATCTGCTTAATCGCAGTGACAATCGTTTTTTTAACGATCGAAACTACAGCCATTACGTCAATACTTCTAAACTTTTTTACGACTTTCGATTAAGCGAATGAACAGATTTGAAGACCGAACAAAACGATGAGACTACGATTGTTTATAAAGTTAATTTATCAAGTTTTTGTTTCGGAACTGGCCGTTGAAAAACGAATAACTGAATGTAAAAGGTTTTTGCATGTTTTATGAGGCTATTGTGTGTTTCGTAATTATTTTAGAATTTCGAATTTCGAACAAACGTTTCGAATACAAAGCAAATGTCCCTGAATATTTAAATTCCGAACAGAAAGAAAAAACCGTCAAAATTCGAAAGAATATGGTACTAAGTTCTTAAATGTTTGTGTTCAAAATTCAAAATTGCTCAGGTAAAACTCGGGTTCGTTCCAAATTCAAAGTTTGGTGCTTGCGAACTTTGTGCATCCATAGATTGTGTGCTAAAGAACTCGGTATGTGCACTTCGTTGCAATCGAGTTCCTTTTAGGTGAGTTCCGCATGAATCGAATGTAAAAGGCTTTCGTTCGGAATATGCGGGCCGTTTGCGTTGCAGGTTTGGTTGCTGTAGCACGCTCGTGTTACGTTCGCAAACGAGCGGGTCTTCCCTCACATATGTTTTTAACATGTTTCGGGATTTGACGTATTTTGAACAAAATATTTTGGTTTAGTAATTAAATATCGAGGTTTTTGTAGGATTATCTGCTTTGTGCTTCTCTATTAAAAATAGTCAAAAATTATGGTTTTCAGTAACGTCATCAATTGACAACACTTTGTAAATGAAACTTAATAATTTGCGTCATTAAGTTGCGTTTAATAAGTCAAGTCAGTAAGTCTTAAGTAATTTAGAATACATACATGTCATTAACGCAAATATATTTTTCTTATCCTACTATTCGATACTGACCTGTAAGGCGATTATCACACTGCCACGCACCACGCAGCTTAGCGCGTGAATGCGTGTTTTAACGTTGCTTGTAAGTATCTCCGTTTGTTTAGAAAACACGCAATACACCTAAAATACATCCACACGCGTTCGTGCAGCTCACGCGCCTACATGCGGAGAAACATGCACACACGCGCGTGGGTGCGGGGCGACACGCAAGGAATGGCACACTGAGTCTCGTAGTGTCGTGCGTACCCGCTCCAAGATAAACTCAATTTCTTGTAGGAATATCTTTTAGACCGAGGTCATATTTGTTATCCATCACTCAGTTTCATATAGAGGCTCTGTCCCACAGCTGGGATATAGATTATGGGACAAAGGAACGAATTTGTCTTATTTGCCAACGACTGAGTGATCGACTTCGCTCATTATTGTAACACTTCGCACTCTTAATCATAATAATTAAAAAAATAGGTGTTTGAGTTATTGTTCCACCCAATTTATTTTAATTTCACACGACACGTCCGTCTATCCGCAAGGTTATTTCATAGCTCGCTGTCCGACCGTCCGGTAACTGTCCGGACCAAGCCCAAGTCGTCAACGGCGCGCACTGTTCCCGCGCGTCTCAAGGAGTTGTCAGCAACAGCAGGGGCCCAGTCGGTTCGAAGCCTACTGGGGCCAGGGTTATCCGAAAGAGAACTCGAGCCCCGGTATGAAGGCTTTAAGGAACGGGGTGGGTTTTATAGCCAGTAAGAATCTGAGACTATATCCCGCTGCGCCCAAGAGCGGGGGTTGTCATTGAATGATTTTCCCCACAAAAAAAAGTTATTTCATAAATATCTTCCAATTCAATTTACTAGACAAAGTAAAGTCGATATAAAAATATATTAACAAGATACGTAAGTTTATGAAACTCTAGAGTTTCTAATATATTACATTTTGTCTCGATTTGAATACGTGAAGAACTATTCTCAAGTGGAATTGGAACTCAAAACTGTAGTAGGTGCATGTTTATCTCAGACAGCCGACTATACGGATGGTACACCATATGTAACGTGCAGAAGGGCAACTCCATACAAAAATCGAAAATACACAGGGGTCAACGAACGAGCTGATAATCCGACCCATTTGACGACCAAAAATAAACTGTTAAAGAGACGGATCTATATATGGTGTATAGCTTGATTTCCCTTTTTCGCTTGCACGTTTGACATTTTAACGCGTACATTTGAGTAAATACTGTTTCATAACCATTGCATCTATAGGAAAACATAGTACTTAGTTTTTCTTCAAATTTTCATGTAGGAAATCATCAAGAAACTGTTCACACAAATTGCGAAATAATTTTTGGAGCGCTTTTCATGGCGATTGTATAGTAATTGGTGGCGATCACTATATTTTATTATTGCCTCAATTCAAAAATCTAACTTGTAGATATACGGTGAACTAGAGTTGCGGGATTGTACGAGGTTATTACGGCCCTGGAAAGCAGAAGGCAAATAAAATAATACATTCCGTTTTCCACTCCGAGCGGACAAGTTACTTGATGATATAAAATCTCATGAAAAGGCTCCTTGCAGGATTATCTTATTAGAAACTGACACTCAGAGCGGAAAAAGTCGTTTGGTGTTTTTTCACAAAAAACAAAAGACTATCATCAATGTTAAACAAATGCCAGTCGCAAGTACACTCTTGCACTCGCTGCAAAATGCTGGATGTGTCAATGTAAGCTAAGCTAACCTTCTGTACCTGTTTTTTGACGCTTGGTTTCACTTTGGGGATAAATCTGTTTGATTGCTTTGCGTGATCTCTGGTGGCTGAAACAAGGCTTTAAACTGCATACATGTTGCCAATAATTTCTGAATAGCTAGCAAAATGTTTGGTAGTCCATTTTATGCAAGGAAGGGTTCGGAGAAAAATGTAATGTGTTGACGTTTGAAAGCAAAATATATAAAACGATTTTCAAATGAAATAAAAACATTTTGCGGGTTTGTTGTTTTGAACGAAGTGATTTCGTGGTCGAAAAAAAATGCTTTCAAAATTCTCGTTGAAACTTTTGTTAGTGATCCGGCTCGAAGGACCATAGATAAAAATAAGTATGATTTACAGGATAGAAGCAATACTAATTTTTTGCCATTCATTAGATAAAACGACTATGATTATAATAAATGTAAATGAAGTTAGTAAAACCTTAAATGAGATGGAATTCTAACTAATTATTGATCTTTGAAGTTAAAGTTAAATATTTTAATCTAGCTTTTGTTTTTTAGACAAAGTAGACAAAATTGAAGTATTAATTCACATCACGAAAAAGAATAAAAAGCCTTTGAAATTCACAATCGCTTTTTGTTTCACACCCAATATGCTCAACACGGTACAGCTACATAAAAAAGTGCAACATTACCGATTGTATCTCTCGTGATTTAGATACATTCGGTAACAAAAGCGTTTATTCGCTCACCACAAAGCCTGGGCCGGCCCGTAAATAACACGACCACTCTATCCCATGTAACTACGTAGATAAAGGCAGTCTACATTGCGAACAAGCGCCTCTAGATTTGATCGTTATCGGATTCACAGTGCAATAGGAGGATCGTTAAAAAGCTTAAGCACCAACTTCTGTGTACCCTGTAGTCCCTAAGCGGATTTTACAAGGTGTAGTGTCGTTTGAATATTGATAGTTCGTTGACTCTGTTTCGGTTTGTATTCTTTTTTTTTTGTGGGAAATCATGAAACAACGCCTCCTATACTGGGCGGAGTGCCAAACAGTGTCAGACTTTTACTAACTACGAGTAATACCCACCTGTTTTCCTTCAATTGATGTACTACAACCTTTCACTCTGCTGTTAGGGCACAGCTCGGCCATGTCCCCGTGGGGGCGAGTGAAGGAGGCAGCGCACGCGTGAAGGAACAGCCTTCCTCACACCCCAGCCATCGGGATCCCGACCCAGATTTCCAGCCGCCGTAAGCGTGGGCTTGCGGATGGCGAGCAATGAATAACTCGCCGTTCGTCCGTCCTGTAACTGTCCGGACCGAGCTCGAGCCATTCACGCCGCATAGTGTACTACGCGCGACTTAAGAAAATGTCAGAAAAACCATAGGGGCCCAGGGTCGAAGCCTCACCGGACATGGTTCGTTCGGGAGTTTCCTGCACCGGATTCATGCGGAAGTGACCCCCGGGTGTCGCCACTGTGCGGAACGCCCGGAGGACACGGTGGAGCACACAGTCGAGGTGTGCCCTGCTTGGGCGGAGCATCGCCGTGCCCTCGTGGGGGCGATCGGCGGCGGAGACCTCTCGCGCCGGGCCTTGGTTGAGGCCATCCCGATTTCCGGCCAACGTAGGCGCGGGCTTGCGGACAGTGAGCAATGAGTAGCTCACGGTCCGGCCGTCCGGTAACTGTCCGGACCAAGCCCAAGTCGTCGACGGCGCGCACTGTTCCCGCGCGCCTCAAGGAGTTGTCAGCAACAGCAGGGACCCAGCCGGCTCGAAGCCTACTGGGGCCAGGGTTATCCGAAAGGGCGCTCGAGCCCCGGTATAAAGGCTAGAAGGAACGGGGTGGGTCTTTTAGTCAGTAAGAGTCTGACACTATCTCCCGCTCCGCCCAAGGGCGGGGGATGTCAAAGCATGATTTTTTCCCAACATAAAAAAAAAAGGTCGAAGCCCACTGAGGTCATGGGTTGTGTAAAAGAGAACCCCGAGGCCCTGGAATGAAGGCAAGAAAGGAACAGGAGTGGGTTAAAGTCAGTAAATGTCGGACATGCCCTCCCGATCCGCCCAAGAGGAGGAACAGGAGAGAAGTCATTGGATGAATTTTAACCAAAAAAATTACCCTGCCACGCAACTTCTCACAATCATTACCTCTATCGTCTTTCTGCTTGTCTTTTTTGGCATACCTAATGCAGGTTAATATTGGTTTTCCAAATAGTAGGTACGTATGTACGGATTCATACGATTGTAAGAAATTGCCCTGTGCGATAAGACTGTCTATTGTACAACTATTTTTACGTACGGGTTCGTACGGTTGTTTGAAAGAAATTGCCCTGTCCAATAAGACTGTCTATTGCACAATTATATTTAAGTACGGGTTCGTACAGTTGTCTGTAAAAATTGCCATGTGTGATAAGACTGTCTATTGCATAATTATTTTAACGTACGGCTTCGTACGGTTGTTTGTAAGAAATTGCCATGTGTGTTAAGACTGTCTATTGCACAATTTATTATTTTCACGTACGGGTTCGTACGGTTGTCTGTAAGAAATTGCCATTTGTGATAAGACTGTCTATTGCACAATTTTTTTTACGTACGGGTTCGTACGGTTGTTTGTAAGAAATTGCCCTGTGCGATAAGACTGTATATTGTGCAATTATTTTTACGTCCGAGTTCGTACGGTTGTCTGAAAGAAATTGCCCTGTGCGATAAGACAGTTTATTGCATAATTATTTTTACATACGGGTTTTTGTGGTTGTCTGTAAAAATTGCCATGTGTGATAAGATTGTCTATTGCATAATTATTTTTACGTACGGGTTCGTACGGTTGTTTGTAAGAAATTGCCATTTGTGATAAGACTGTCTATTGCACATTTTTTTTTACGTACGGGTTCGTACGGTTGTTTGTAAGAAATTGCCCTGTGCGATAAGACTGTATATTGTGCAATTATTTTTACGTCCGAGTTCGTACGGTTGTCTGAAAGAAATTGCCCTGTGCGATAAGACAGTTTATTGCACAATTATTTTTAAGTACGGGTTCGTACGGTTGTCTGTAAGAAATTGCCATGTGCGATAAGACTGTTTATTGTATAATTATTTTTACATACGGGTTTGTGCGGTTGTCTGTAAGAAATTGCCATGTGTGATAAGACTGTCTATTGCACAATTATTTTTAAGTACGGGTTCGTACGGTTGTCTGTAAGAAATTGCCATGTGCGATAAGACTGATTGATGAGAAGGCTTATTGGACACTTATTATTATATAAATGTTTGTCCTGTGATAAGTTAAGTATAAAATAATAATACTTAGTAACGACAAAATCAATTCAATTCAGAACTTTAACGTTATAATAGCGTTGTGAAAAGTATATCTGAATAATAAATATAGCAAATAATTACTAGTACTCGAAACTACAGATTTTGCTGTATAATTACTGAATGTTAATGAGTTTTTAATCAGTTTGTAATGTGTGGCTACAAACATTATTTAATTAACAGGTAGGCCATGATTGAGGTAATCTATTGTGTTGTTAAATCGAATTTTACTTCAATCTGGTTGTGCAGAGTTCGTGAAGGTATGAAAACTGACGGAAAGGGTGCCTACATAATATATATACAAATATTGGCTTTACCTCATCTATATATATAAATATTGAAAAAAGTTTTTTTTTTCAGGAAACGAAAAAAATATCAGTCTCTCCATACAAAATTATTTATTTATTTATTCAAGGATCACCATCGTGTGCTAGAAAATAAAAACTTAGAAATAGATTTTTTTACAAGTAACCTGGCCCTCATGTCTGCTATTACAATAGTGTCAGAATGGTCTATCATTGATGTCATAATTGTTGATTTTGACAAGTTTGGTAATCTACTAATATAATGGCGTCATTTTGACTTTCCAATGGTCAACCACTGACACTCCATTGAAAGAAGTGGCATAGAATAGTAATCTCGTACATATTGACAAATGAATATTTGACATATGCGGTAATCTGCAAAAACTTTGACAGTTTATTTGATCAGCGTTTTACCTTTAGAACGTTATTGTGCAGTTATTGGTTTTAATATGCTCGATATTATCATTCTACCACAACTCTATTACGAGACCACTGACTGATCAATGATCGATCATTATGAATTAGCAGATTACGAACTTTTAACAAAATGACAATGTGATCGTGTTGGAATGACGAATTTATAAAAATAGCAGACTTGGGCCCCTGGTCCTATAATGAACACTCAATTACAGGTAACCACAGCTTATGCATAAATAAGTGAACATGGCTTTAAATAACTACGAAAATTTAAAATAAAATAAAAGTATGACATGACATAGAAAATTATTAATTTAATTAAAGGTTAAATAAGTGATATAAAAAGGAGGAAGGAAAATAAGAAGTGATGATAAAAAAAAAATAAGTGTATTATAAAATAATAAAGAATTAATGTTTGTTTTTTATGTTTTTTTGTTTGTAGGAAGTAATCTCTGGAAGTACTGGCCGATTGCTAAAATTTTTTCACCGATATAAAGCTGCTTTATTCCTGAGTGACATATATTTAACACAGGTTTAAATTAACCTAGATCGGGCAGTCCACTATCAAATAATGCAATTCCAAACCACTCCTAATTGTACTTTTTTTGATATTTTAGTTTTAGAATATTTTTAAGCACTGTAATTTTATCATTATTGTAATAGGAAACCTATACCATAATTGTTATTGTTACTTAATGTTCATATTTTTGTAAACGTATTTGAATAAAAATTATTTTTATTATTATATATTTATATTTATAATATATTGATATATATTTTATGTACGCGGTTGAAGTCGCGGGCAAAAGCTAGTAATAAAATAAAAGTAATGTCAAAATTAATTTAAAATAATTAATTATAAATTTGATTGGACAGTTTGTATGGAGAGGCTGATTTTTTTTGAAAAAAAAATGTGGAATGTTTTTCAGTTTCGTCTACTGTATGCGGAGACTTGTCCCTTTTAGTCTGTATAATCCAACCTGCATCTCTTGTGGAGAAAAACTTTTATACTGCGCTCTACAAGTAGCTACATACATAAGCTTTCTGCAAAGTCACGACTCCACGCCCCGTATTGAGAGCTTACGACAGAACGCTGTATTAATTACATGTGCCGTCAAAAGATATTTACATTCCGCGTGGTAAGGTTAAGATTAGATAAACTGCGTACAGTTCCACAGGCAATGTGTCAATGTGACGGGGGTAGAATGTTGGCATACATGATTGATGTACTTCCTTGTTTGTAGTCTCGAAATAGCTGTGACTTTGACAGTTAAACGATATGTATTGCGTTTGTGTTTGTTTTGGTCGGCTGTCATCTTGGAAACTAGATGAAAGTTAAGCAATATTGAGGAATGATTATGTCGAATAGTGGTTCTCAACTTGCGGTTTGCGGACTATTGGTGATCCTCAAGAGCATTGAGCCCTGCCCACTGTATACATTTTGAGTGTATGATATGTTTTTTTATTAACATCATTATGATAGCTTTTGGATTTCTGGTAATGACGGTCCCTGGTAACAACGAAGTAACAAAGTGATCTCCAGTCAAGAAAAGGTTGGACAAAAATAGTAATTGTGCAGTCGTTCTTTCAGACTATTTTATGAAATTATTTGAACCTCAACTCTACTAACATAAAGAAATGTCAGCAAACCGTAGGGGCCCAGTAAAGTTGAAGCTTACTGAGGCCATGGATTGTGCGAAAAAGAACTCCGGGGCCCTGGAAGGCAAAGCAGGAACAGGAGTGGGTTTTAGTCAGCAGAAGTCTGACGTGCCCTCCCACTCCGCCTAAGAACGGGAGAAGTCATTGGATGATTAAAAAAACCCTCCACTAATATAAAATGACATTTCAATTCAATGTCATTTTATGATTTGAAGATGTAAATTCATTCTTTTTTTGAAGATATAAAATAGACTTATTTGGCATAATGTAAGTACACTACAAACAACTAAACTAATACTAAAACAGTAAAATTTGGAGCCTTTCGCTTGTGCTGTGGCTAGCGGAGTATTTCGCAATTAAGATGGGTATCTACCAGAGGTGTGCGATGAGGCTGAGCGGAGCGAGGCGGTATAGCGAAGTTTTGGAACGATATAACTCTTTCCCTTAAAGCTTTTCAAGGAAGTTTTAATGTGTGTGCAACATAATAAGACAATCTAGATAACAATCAAAATATCCTACGCAGTAAACAACGCTTAAATATTTTTTTTATTTCATTTATTTATTTTATTTACATATATTATATTTTTAGGGTTCCGTACCTCAAAAGGAAAAAAAACCGTAATAGGATCACTTTGTTGTCCGTCTTTCTGTCAAAACCCTTTATCTCGAGAACACGTGGAGGTATCGATTTGAAATCATATACACGGGTCTGCGGTCCCTTGAATCTGGGAAATCAAGTCAAACTTTTAAGATAACGAGAAAACAGGATACGGCCGTTTATGTCGCAAAAAAACTTATATTTCGACACTCTCAAGAGAATCAAAATTCATAGGGTAGGTACTTCCCGTTGATCCAGAATAAAAACTGTAAATTATTGTCAAATAATCTTCGAGACTCCATTCACGAATTGAACTATTTACTTAGGTAAGTTTGTATGGAACCCTCAGTGCGCGAGTCTGACTCACACTTGCCCAGTTCCTACCGTGTCTAAGACATCAATACACAAATGTCTACCTATCAAGGATCCAGTAAGTATATGATTCTGAACCCAGTAGCGGAATTTTTCGTCAGCGTTTTTCACTATATTATTTAATCTTTTTTTTTTCAAAATGTTATCCTAATCAATCCCAATTATATTTTAAATTTATTTCGTATTTTTATCTCAGAAATATGTTCCCTTGGGACAATAATCTACTTTCACGCGGGTGAAGCCGCTGACAACAGCTAGTAGAAATGGAAGTATTTTGTTTAATCATTTCATTAGAATACTCTAATATTTCTCTGTCTATAATCTATTTACTAGCTTTTGTCAGTGGCTTCGCCCGCGGACATAAAATATAGCCTATGTCACTTAGAAATAAAGCAGCTTTCTACTGGTGAAAAAATTTAAAAAATCAGTCCAGTACTTTCAGAGATTACCTCCTACGAACAAAAAAAACAAACTTTACCTCTTTATTATTTTAGTGTAGAAGTGTAGATGTACCCTCGGCATTTCTATCACAATTCCTTTGTATACCAATATTTCAAACTATTCCTATAGTTTTGGGCACGTTAATCCATAACAGCATTCGGTATTTTGGTTATTTTGATCATGGTTGCAAGGGATATTGGAATTCATGGAATATTAATTAAGATAGAATGTTGGAATTACTAAAAGTTATTATAGATAGCTTTTGCTGAAGTTACGGGGCTATCGAATAGCCTTCTTCATTTTTAACCGACTTCGAAAAGGAGGAGGTTCTATGTTCGGTTGAATGTATGTTTTTTATGAGTATAAAATGCAGCAATGTTAAAATTTTTTGACTTCTACAAATTATGTGTCCCTCGAATGCGATTTCTCTTTCACTCGAAAGTTTGCTGGGAGAAACCTCATCATTGAGTTTAGCTCGCTTAAGGTGTCAGTCGAATATCGGTTGCAGGCACTAGTGGTCTGCAATCGACTGCGGCTGCAGGTCGCGGCAGTACTCGCAGCCGAAGCTCGGAATGGTTTTTTACAAAAATCTATACTACTACATAGAAAATCAGTCGTGTAGTTGCAGCTGGCTTCTTGCAGCCACCGCATGTGCAGCCGAGGTTCGAATGGCACCTTTATGTACATGCACTATTTAATCACAGTCTACTATGTTATACTTTTGTATAAAAATAAAGAATTAAAAATATAGTTCTTTATCTTGTTTTTAGAAGCATCAGCATTTTTTGCACTTTTGTGTTTGCATTATTGCTTACTACGCTCGCATTAATTAAATATAACCCACTAGCTTTTGCTTACAGCTTCGCCCGCGTACATAAAATATAGCCTATGTCACTAGGAATGAAGTAGCTTTCGATCGGTATATTTTAGCAATCGGACCAGCACTTCCAGAGATTACCTCCTACAAACAAAAAAACAAACTTTACCTCTTTGAAATATTAGTGTAGACAATACACCCGCAACCGTTTTAATATGTACTATATTCAAGCTCTATTAATATTTATTTCTACAACTATAATAAACTAAATATCTTGACTTGGCTCGCGAGGTTGTCGACACGTGGGAAGTGGATAGAGCAATCATTGTGCCGATAGTCGTGACGGCCAATGGCTTAATAGCCAAGAGCCTCGACCAACATCTGCGGAGGCTCTCGTTAGGCAGTTGGATCAAAGGCTTGATCCAGAAGGCAGTACTCCTAGACACGGCGCGTATTGTCCGGAGGTTCCTCTCTCAGGAGCCCTGACCGCCGGCAGCTTGGGGCCTGTTCCCGATGCCGGTGGGCTACTATTTTTTATATTTTTAAATGTTTTTTTTAATGTTATTTTTTGAAGAAATATTTAAAAATATGATAAATATGTATATTATAATAAATGAATGGAATAATAATAATAATTAACTATTTTATTATATTATTCTAACCGGCACAGAGGCCGCATGGTGGAACGGCCACAGAATAGATGAAAGAGATTATAATGGCATTGTGGGCGGAGCAGCGTGCCACAAAGTAGGGCAATGCTCATAGTTCAAATACCAATAGCAAACTTGCGATCTAAGCGTGCGTGATCTGTTAGTTGCGTAATCCGCGTTCGTATTGGTTTATTGCCTGTAGTGGAGTTAAAGGGTGTGAGACAAGCGGCGACACTCGTTGTAGTACAAATCGGAAAGTATTTCCTTTAGGGCCAAGCGCCCGAAAAGTGCCCTAAAACAGTGATTTTCTGAGGCTTACTCCTCTGTAACGGCTAGGTCAATTGATTTGAAAAAAATATATGTTTATTATAGATTCATGAACAATAATATCAACATTTGATTTTTTCGTGCAATTAATGCTTATGTCAAAAAAATATATTTAGCAATTTCGCAACTTTTCCCTACTCCTTCGAAACGGCTTGGACCTTTAGAAACATTTTTACACATAAAAATTGGTGGTTAAATATCCTTCAAAGTGAACATTGCATATGTAAATCAATCAATATCTCGCAGAGAAAATGGATTTAAAGCGCTTTCCGGGCGCTGCTGGCCGCAAATAAATGCACAGATTTGCGTACTGCCGCCTAGGCGAGTGCGAGAGTTGCGTTCACATAATTTCGGTCAGATGGTTCAAGGGACTATACGCCTTAATAACCTCTTTCATCTTTTTTGTGATTACGGCCCATTCTCTCTCCCAAAGATCCCAGCATTGGGACCTTTATAAGTCTGATTATGTTTTAAGTATATACAATTTATAGATTGGAAATTGGTATTTATTTAATTAAGTAGTTGTAAAACTTAAATTAGAAATTTCAAGTACCTACCTATAATAAGATGCTTGTCATTTGAGTCGACAAGTAAAAGGCTTCATATATCATAGAGGCATCGTTACTTTAACGACTTCGAAGATCGTGAGGTCCAGTTTCGGTCAACCTCAAGACATCCATTAAAATATTTTTGTAAGAGTGTACCCAATAACCACCATCTTTATAATATTTAAAAAGTTTTTCAAAATATTTAATTTACATAAAAACATCGAACAAATCCCAATCTTTCCAGTGGGCTCAAATCTACCGAGTTTTAGCTATATTGGTTTGCCGGAGTCTGTGTTTCCTGATAGCTACAACCTAGGGATCTTTAAGTCAAGAGTGAATAGATTGCTTCTAGTCAAGCGTGTTCCATCGTCGGCCACATCGTTGCTTACCATCAGGTGAGATAGTGGTCAAACGCGTGCCTATCCATTATATATATGGGTATATAAAAAAACACACCATAGTAAAATTATAATTCCTAGAGTTTTAAATGAAGAGATTTTATTGAATATGGTTTTTGTTTCATTATACCGATTTATGGTGTTAATATACCGATTTTACTTGTCGCATTGTCAATTTCATATTTTTACTTTCGAGTCTTCTACCACACACCCTTATAAAATTTGACTTGTGAAATATTTTTTTAGGTTCCTACTTCAAATAATTTAGAAATCTAACGTTAAACCCGTCAAGTTGTCAGAAACATTACGAAAACCATATCATAACTAAACAACATTATAATTTTGCTTCAAGTTATGTTAAACCTAAGTGATTCACTTTATGAAACTTACACTGAAAAATAATTTCAAGAGGGTTCGATTAATAACTTGTTAAATCTTTTGTATTTCCTTAGGACAAGAAATGAATGATGTAAATAGTAAATTGTAATTTCTGCAAAACCAGCTTTGTAAACGGCTTCACTGGTTCTTTTGTATTGTTGATAGGTTCACGCTTGACCGCTATCACGCGCATGAGGTCATTCGTTCTCTCGCGCGTGCGCCCTCCTCTTTCGCTAGCATTACTGCTTCGCAGAAGGAGGCCACCGCCTGCCATGCCTTCTCGCTTCGGACCATAGCCCGAACCAGGGCTCGGTGTGAGAGGTCGCTGTTGCCGATTGCCTCCACGGCCACGGCACAAAGAGACGATGCGGTCGACGATAGAGCGCGCTTACTTAGTAGTAACTAACCTATTCACTGTTGACTGTTCATCAGGAAACGCTGAAATCTATCTGAGAAATTGCACGATTTCTATAAGATATAGCTTTCTATCTGATCGGTGTCTCTTTTCATATATTAGCTTTTACAAACTAAGTATAAATAAACCACGGCTCGGGCGCGATGGCCGTTGCCTCGCGTGTGCGGCCACCTCCTTTGCTAGCATTACTGCTTCGCAGAAGGAAGCGACCGCCTGCCACTCCTCCTCGCTCCGGACCATGGCCTGTACCAAGGCTTGGCGCGAGAGATCACTGCCGCCTAGCGCCTCCACGAGGACACAGCGGTGCATAACTCTACCGTATGTTCCACCGTGTCCTCCGGGCGGTTCTCACAATGGTGACACCTGAGATTCCTCCGCAAGAATCCGGTGGATGAATCTCCCGAACTGACCATGTCCGGTGAGGACCTGCGTCATGCGGAAGGTAAGGACGCCGTGTTGTCTTTCCAGCCACGCCTCAAAGAGGAGACTTACCGCAATAATTACGGCGTGCCCAGCACTGGGTTTCGACAGTGGCTGTTGCCATTCCATCAAGAATAAGATACGATAAGATATTCTTTATTTGTTTAAACATTGTCTACATATAGTAGCATGAAAGATTGAGATTTATTGTTTGAGTCCAGTCATGTTTAGCAGTAAGTGTCGACGTACAACTACTATTTATAACATTGAAAACTAAAAATAATAATATTAATATCTTCACTCAAAAAAAAAATACCTAAGATTCCACTTACAAAATTTATAACTTAGATCATTTAATTCGAAGTTATTTTTATCTTATCATGTCAACATTCAAAATTAATTAAAAACAGTAAAGTCAAACAAATACAAAAACAATGTCAAAGCTATAAAATATATGTCAGAATTAGAGTACGTTAAAGTTACAAACTATAAGTCAAAATTAACAAATTTATGTCAAAACAGTCTGGATGTCAATATTACAAGATGTAAAAATATAGGATTAATGTCAAAATTACAATATAAATGTTACAATAATTTTATAAATGTCAAAATTACAATATAAATTGTAAAATTACAATATAAATTGTAAAATTACAATATAAATGTTAAAATTACAATACAAATATCAAAATTACTACACCAAATTACTACAGCTATAGAGTGCTATGCATTTGCATTGCACATGATTGTTTATCATGACTTTAAGACCCACTCTTTCGGAAGCTTTACTGAGGTCATTGAGCATTGTGCTGAGCTCTTCCGTAGCAGCACGATATCTTCACTAATAAAGAGGTAAAGTTTGTTTTTTTTGTTTGTAGGAGGTAATCTCTGGAAGTACTGGTCCGATTGCTTAAATTTTCCCACCGATAAAAAGCTGCTTTATTCCTGAGTGACATAGGCTTGAGCTTGTTCTGAAGTACATATTTTATGTACGCGGGCGAAGTCGCGGGCAAAAGCTAGTTTCAGATAAAGTTAGATTATCGCGTAAAGGCTTTTGACAGCTTAGTCACGGTAATATTTTCATGTTTAGTGTCTTCGCGAAAATGCGAATGGTGCTCGTGTCCAATTGCTAGCTCCAAGCTTCAGTGAATATTGGGAAACAAACGTAAATATAATAAAGACGATTTATTTCTTCTCCATATTTGCATCAGCAGGTTTTAACACTCCAATTATTTGGGCATAATTTGCTTCTCCATCAGGTCTGGGGTTACTGTCTCCATGTGCGAAGTTGAGGTCTGCATAAACAACTTCATGTACGGTGTCCTGGAGAAAATAAAACGATTAAAATGTCTTAGGTCCACTTGGGCTGATCAGGGTTGACTTATTATAACATCCGAGTTATTTCCTGACACGAGGTTAAATATTTCATACATGCTAGGTCTCAGTTAGCAACTAACTCGGAGTATACAATAATCCTGGTTTGGACAAAGCGTTATAGAGAATTTTTTTCTACATCTTTCACCCAAAGGGTGAAACGGACCCTATTACTAAAATTCCGCTGTCTGTCCATTTGTCTATTCGTCAGTCACCAGGGCCTCAAGTCTGCTATTACAATAGTGTCAGAATGGTCTATCACTGATGTCATAATTGTCGATTTTGACAAGTTTGGTAATCTACTAATATAATGGCGTCACTATGACTTTCCAATGGCCAACCACTGACACTCCATTGAAAGAAATGGCATAGAATGGTAATCTCGTACATCTTAACAAATTAATATTTGACGTTTGCGGTAATCTGCTAAAACTTTGACAGTTTATTTGATCAGTGTTTTACCATTAGAACGTTATTGTGCAGTTATTGGTTTTAATATGCTCGAAATTATCATTCTACCACAATTCTATTACAAGACCATTGACCGATCAATGATCGATCATTATGAATTAGCAGATTACAAACTTTTAGCAAAATGACAATGGGATCGTGTTGGAATGACCAATTTATAAAAATAGCAGACTTGGGGCCCAGGCTGTATCTCACGAACTGTGATAGATAGTTGAAATTTTCAGAGATGACGTATTTCTGTTGCTGCTATACAACAAATACAAAAAAAAAAAACAGATTTAAATAAATATTTATGGGGGTTCCCATACAACAAACTTGATGTTTTGCTCATTTTTTGCCACGGACGGTACAGGTCGCGCGGTGAATTAAGATCGCTCGATGAAAGTAGTGGGGGCAATCGGCGCATGTGTACAATTGCGCTCAGAAATTCTTAGTATGTTAGGATTTTATTTTTATTTCGTATGGTTGAACCTTAGTAACATAACTTATAATAACACTAGTTTTTGATTGTAATTTATCTTGTAAGTAGGTAAATTCAGAAAAATTAAAATTTTCAAAATTAAAATTAAAATAAAAAAAAATTTTCGTTAGTGTCTTTCTTAACGTAACAATTCACGTCGTAAACCATTTTTCTGGCTTGCCGTTTTAAAACTTTATTTTTAACCATTTTTTTACCACTACATATTTCTAATACGATAACACAAGCTGTACGCAACAGTACCCAAGTACAACAGTATCCAATGAGACGCGTCGAACGCAACGCGGGAATTGAACAGCGACGGATCTACCAAAGACGTGTCGCCGTCGGCGCACACCCGCCCGCACGTCGCCAAATAGACCTTAGAATTGAATACTGCGCATGCCCCTTCCACTTTTGCCGAGCGATCTTAATTCACCGCGCGACCTTAGGGCCGTTTTATCCATAAGGCAATATAGGCAACTGCCTAGGGGCCCCGCCAGGTTCAGGGGCCCCGCGCTTCAGGAAAAAAAATAGACAATGTTTCATAAACAGTAAAAAAAATAATTTGAAATTTCGATGACGTGACATTTAACTAGCAATCCTAGCATTGGATTATGCGAAAAGCTGTCGTCAAAAGTAAAACACAATCTTTCATTAGCAACGTATGAGTGCAGAGCATATTCATTGGTTTTTTCTGATAATTTTGTTTATATTAATTTACATAATATAAAATTAAATCAATCAACTACAGGGAAACCGAAACGTAGTTCGATATATTACTATACCTACGATACGCCCGTCTACAACACCATCTATCGTCATTGGCAAACATTTAAACGCCGTACTTCGAGATGCTTTTTAAACTGATAGCACTAAGTTATCGAATTTTATAAAATGTTTTAAATCAGTATTTAAAAATATGTATGATTTTAATTTATAAAACGAAGGTCTTCTGCTAAATACATTATAAAATAATATACATTTTAGGATTTTTACGGGATTTTTAAAGTTACCATATTCTATGGCCACACTACTTTCATAAGGTTGGCAGTGCTAATTCGTTCGCATGACCGGGGTATTCCCCGATTCGTTCAATACATATCATAGACAACATTTTCGTACTATTCAATTGTTCAAAAATTGAGCGATTAAACCTGTCACTTCGATGAATTTGCTTGCGAGTTTTACGGCCGTGAAAAAAAAGACAGTTTTACAGTTTGTGTTTCAAAACTTACTTTTTAGATCTTGGATATTTATTTGTAAAGACTGCAGAAGTGCTTCGGGCTTCGAGAAAATCGATGAAATGACGAGAAAATTAAAGTAGTGTAAAGTTTCACTGAAGTTACAATTATTATACGTAAGTTTTATTAGTTTTTTCATATTTGATTCACCTGATTACAGAAGGCCGCGGCCGGTTTAAAACTAGTTAAATCCATCCGTTTAATACCAATATAACCATTTTTGTCGATTTAAAACGTTTTGACGGAAAACTTGAGATAACTTGAACAATGCTCAGCGTCAAGTAGTTATCGAATCAATTAGTAATGTAGTGGTGTCTTATAAGCCGCCTTTAAACATCGCATAAGTGACAGAACAAACGCAATTCCTGAAGTTAGTTTGTTTAGAAAGATTATGTACCTATTTAATTATTGTAGCGCGCGCATGTTAAGTACCAAAATATTAGGTAATTTTTTATTTTAGTCTCCTTACCGTGTCCTATACGAATGCAATGACAGCTTTGCAAATATATAGAAGTCTAATGATTACAAACGCCACTGGTGAGCGAAACTTTTCCAGATTGAAATTAATTAAAAACTGTCTTCGTTCAACGATGTCTCAAAACCGTTTAAATTCATTGGCCATAATGGCAATTGAAAATGATGTACTGGAAAAGGTTAACTTTCAGGATGTCTTGGACGATTTTGTATCAAAAAAAGTTAGAAAAGTTAATATTTAAGCTTACGACTATTGTATGATTTTTTTTTGATAAAAATACGCAAATATTACATACCTATATAGTAAAAAACAGAGTAATTATGTAATATATGTATATATAACACAAAATATATTAAGAAGTTAGATGAGGGTAGGAGGGCCCCGAGACGTGCATTGCCTAGGGGCCCCGAAGTGCATAAACCGGCCCTGCGCGACCTGTACGGTGCTCTTTGTGCGCTCATCCCACTCGCACTTAGCCGGTTTTTGTCCCTATATCTATTTGCTTGAATGGACTTATCTTGAAATCAGTTGAATCGTTTTCGGTGCGACTTCCGCAGGTACAGTTGCCATCACGGATCTTGAGCGGTTGCACAGAAGTCAAATATTCGGTCTCTTTAGTGGTGCAAAGTGAGACGCGGGTGCGGGGAGTGTCAGTGACTGGCTCGCCGCGCCATCGCGTCATAGACGTCACTCTTAATTCGTTTCCTGCGTTGGTGCATGTATCTAACAACGAAGACGATTGGCTCGCCAATGTATGGAATGCGCAAAGCGATCCCCACTCTGACGCCGAGCGCTCAATATCCGTGGTGGCAGCTTTAGGTTCGTGTAATTGAGACGCGTTAGTGTAAAATATTCCACAGCCACCCAAGGGTGAGCTACGCACGAGTACTAAGTTTCGCTTTGTATGAAAATGTATGCTGGTTCGTCCTCTGTCGTTTATCTCTTCACTGGCAGAGCTAGGATCCTAACGAATGTGTTATTTTAGGATCTAATTCTATCCCAGTTTAATGGCGTAATTCTGTGGGCTGCAAGGTTTGGGTGCAAGCGATGTGTGGCCGTGAAACTACTGGTTTCTATTTAACCGACTTCGAAAAGGAGGTGGTTCTATGTTCAGTAGAATATATGAATTTAAAAAAAAAAAACATTCAGCCGAACATAGAACCTCCTCCTTTTCGAAGTCGGTTAAAAAGAGGGAGAAGATGTATTGAATTGACCTGATGATGAAGCCAGAAGGTAAATTAATGTAATCTAACCGTGTTTGCGATTATTAGAATCGTTATGAGATGAACTTTGGCCATAAGGTCTTTTTTGACTGAGGGGTACTTTTTAGTGATGGTAAGTACCATAAAAAAAGTTTTTTTTTTTGCATACTATAGGTACTAGCTTCTGCCAGCGGCTTCGCCCGCGTTAAAGTAGGTTTCTTCAGACAAACTTTGGACCCCGGTTTCTTCCCTCAGGGGCTGAATTTTTGGAAATCCTCTGTTGGTACTCGCCTACATCATCAAGGAAACCATGTACAAAATTTCACGCTCCTAGTCCCAGTAGTTTTGGCTGTGAGTTGATGTGTCAGTCAGTCAGTCAGTTTCTCCTTATATATATTTAGATGACGCAGCCTAGCCTTAGGGTTTACCCAAGTATACTTCTACAATAATATAACCTACTCCATGTTTAAGTCATTAATGCTATAGGCCTTAGGATTCGTTTCCACTGAAGCGTAACTGGGTGGAGTGGAGCAGAGAAGAGCAGTGAAAAGTGGTAAGTGTTGGAGTTGACCTACTCTCCATTTGCCTCCACACCTGCTCGACTTCGTTCTATCCGACTCGGGGCCGTTTGTACATTTGGTTTATTTGAAAGTCCGCTCAGGTCCACTCCGCTTCACTTACACTGTTTTCATTGATTCGGAGAGGATTTCGAGTACTGTGATTGGCAATTCCCGATCCGCTCCTCTCCGTAGCAGCGAAAACCAACCCTTATATTAGGCGCATTTCAAAACAGATTAGTATTTTTTTTTAAAGTTCATAAAGGGGTGACCAGGGTTGCAAACCAACGTCCCAACCAAGGTGATGTTAGTTGGTTAGTTTCAATCCGTGTAGACAGCAATTGCAAACCATGACCTTTAACGCCCTTGGTTGGGAGGCGCGTTTTCCCGTCCACCGAACGTGTTGCTGCGTGGTTTACATCCTTGTAGTCGCAACTAAAACCAAGGTCACCTTGGTTGGAACGTTAGTTTGCAACTGTCTGGTCACCTCGACTTACATAAGTATTGATTTCCACCATATCTTCTGAGACAGGATTTCGATGATATTTTTTCACGCTCTTATAAATCACAAATATTATACCACAAGCCACTATCACGGACGGTATCACGTACATTAACACTTTGTAAGACGAAAGCGCCGAAGCATTTTCTGAAAAAATAAAAATAGTTTTAGTACCATTAGGCAACACCTACACCTAATTCTGTGGGTGCCTGCTGGGTGTGGCGTTCTAGATTGGATGCCCAGGTCGCCTTAAAAGTGCTCTTGAGTTTTTCCGTTAGGAATTACTTTGTAGCTACCCAGAGTTTGGGAGTAGTGGTGTGATATCCCCGAGCCCCAGAAAGCACTTATAGCCGTTGATTTCTAAGCCTAATTTCTTCCCATTCGTGTCCAAATACTATTGGTATTTGACAGTGAAAAAAAAAGAGAGTGCACCTGTGTTTGCGCACACGCTTGAGCACTTGAACGGGGATATCCGTTTAGATTGGCTACCATGATCGCAATTTGTTCGGGTGATTGCTACATATAATTATATCATACACATATATGCAACATTTTTCAATCCGGCGCGCTTACTTATAATACGGCGTGTTCGACACATACAAGTCTGACTGGCCTGTTGGTCTAGTGGTTAGTGGCCCTGACTGCTATGCCGGAGGTCGTGGGTTCGATTCCCACCCAGGACAAATGTTTGTGCGATGAGCATGATCATTTGTTCTGTGTCTGGTGTAATTTATATATAATATGTATGTATTTAGAAATATATAAGTATGTTTATCAGTTGTCTAGTACTCATAACACAAGCTCTGCTTAGCTTGGGATTAGACAGCGTTGTGTGATAGTTGTGAAATATTAAATTATTATCTCTTTATTTTACATTTTAACATATTAAATAAATTTTTAATTACAAATTATTATTATTATTAAAGTTGTTTTCAACTGGTTGAATGTACATCAGGAAAATATTCAGGAAAACAGTATGCCAATCCCAAAATATAATTTATCTCCTTTTTCCTAAAGTAATATTTGTAATTATTAGCAGCGCAATCATGGTTGCACCACCATTTTTTATTTTGTTGGTAGGCTTGCGCTTGCCCACTATATCACTTGATGAAAAGCGGCAATTGGGTCGACGATAGAGCGCGCTTGCCTAGACTTAATCAATTCACTCTTGACTTAATGATCTCCAGGTTATAGCTACCAGCAAACTCAGACTCCGGCAAGGATTTTCACTCCTTACTCTACGCGATAATTAATGTCTGCCCAGCCTTTTCCAACTGTGTATGTTGCGGTCGGCTTCTAGCCTCCCCAGTTCCAGCTGTTATCAACATTTTGCATGAAGCGACTGCCAATCTGATCTTCACAACCCAATAACTGGGTAAAATGATACCCTTCGGCAAGACGGGTTAGATAAAATCTGGCTTCTGACTATCCGTAACCACTATCAAAGATGATCAAATTACAGTCAGAACAGGCTTAACGTACTTTCTAAGCTACGGAAAAAACTCTATACAGTAAAATGGGGTGAATAGAGACAAAACTTTAAAGGGTATTTTGTCGATATGTGAATATTTTTTGCAGCATTTAACTATATTTTTTTTAATGAATTGTTATTCTAAAAAATCGATGCTTTGTTAGAGGCCGATATTATAGTATCAAAGTAAAAACTCAACCAAAGTTTTGTCTCTATTCACCCCTAAGTCTCTATAAAACGGAGTGACCGTTTTATGGTATGCAATGGATGGTCACCCATCTACAGAATGAACTCGGTAAGCGTAGCTTAACCTTGGAATTCAGCTCGGCTGTTCGAACTTCGAGGCAAGGCGATGCCTATAAATAATAAAAAACTGGGCAAGTGCGAGTCGGACTCCCGCACTGAGGGTTCCGTGCAAACTTCAATTCCCGAGCCTCGAAAATTTTTTCCGAATTGCAAAAAAATATTTTTTTGTGACGTATGTAACAACAAATTTACTGTGTTCAGATTTATTTCTGTACCTGTGCTATAAGACCTTGCTTTGTGTTAAATTTCAGGATTCTACGGATTAACGGGAAGTACCCTATGAATTTCGTTCTTTGAGTGTATCAAAATATAGGTTTTTTTGCGACATAAACGGCCATATCTTTTTATTCGTTAACTAAGAAGTTTGATTTTTTCACAGCTTGAAGGGACCACAGACCTGATTATACGGTTATAATTTCAACTCAATAACTCCACGCGTTCTCAAGATAAAGGGTCTTGACAGACAGACAGACAGATAGACAGACAGACAGACAGACAGACAGACAGACAGACAGACAGACAGACAGACAGACAGACAGACAGACAGACAGACGGACGGACGGACGGACGGACGGACAACAAAGTGATCCTATAAGGTTTCCGGTTTTTCCTTTTGAGGTACGGAAAGCTAAAAAAGGCCTTAAGGTTGCGCCACATTATAGTTTAATAAATAATTATCAAGTTGTCCAAATACAAAGCGATAATCGCATTACAACGTGGTTGTCGCGTTCATTTGTACGGCAAACCCGATGGAGTCAAAGAACAAATTAAAGCGCGATAATCGTTATTCACGTATTCGCGCGATAATCGCTGTGTAACACACAGCGACACTGTATAAGTGAATCAGTGAAAGTGCTCGAAGAATAGATGATCAATGGACCGAAAGGTTGTAGAGCGGCGACTGCATTCCGGACGGACGGAAGACGTAGCGTTCGAAGGCCTTGTGTGTTATTATTGTGTTGGTTTTTTACAAGGTCTTCAATAAAGAATATTTTAGTAACGACCTAGTAAGGGCCGATTCAAGTTGGGATGGCAACGGCCGGCATCGACGCGTAGAGGCTAGCGGATTCGGTCGGAGCTGGAAGCCTCACGGTACCACTAGGTACCGCGCGCTTTTTGAATCTTTCAACCGTTATTGGTCTTTTAAGCATGACGATAAAGGTATAAATCGGCCCTATAGAGGTGACCAGACGGTTGCGAACTATCGTTCCAAGTTCCAATCAATGTGACCTTGGTTATGTGTTGTGTGTTTTATTTGTGTTGCGGCTACATGTATGTAAACCACGTGCCAGCACGTTTGGTGGTCGGGAAAACGCACCTCCAAGGGCGTTGAAGGTCATGGATTACAACTGCTGTCTACACGGATTGAAACTAGAAAGATCATCTTGGTTGGCAACCGTCCGGTCATCCCTTAAGGGTCGCAGAAATCCAATAGATGCGACATGTACAAGACCAGTCGTTGTGGTGGTTAAGGCATATCCAGCAGTGGGCTTCTTTCGGATGAAATGATGAATCAGTGAAGATCATTGATAAGTTTATACATACCAGTATGTAGTGCTGTGTTGCTGACAGTCGTTATTTCAAACTTTGAAATATCAGACGTTAAAGTGTTCATAGGCGCATCCGACGCAGAAGAATGATCTGAAAGACAAAAATATGCCTTAAAAACTATACATAACATATATGTTGTATAGGACGCACGTATCTCTTTTGTAGTTTCTACACCAGGAAATCACCTTAGACACAGATTACCTTCGTAAAGAAGTGGACTTTTTTTGTTTATAACTATGAAAGTTTTCATAAAATTACAACCGTCATGGTTTCATTCAAACCATTACGGTTGTACTTGCAGCATATGTGGAGGTAGCATGAAGCCGGCTGCAGCTACATGACTGGTTTTCTACGTAGTACCTAGAATGAATTTTTGTGAAAATCATTTCGAAAGCGCCAGCGGCTGCACGTGCTGCCGAGCTTCGGCTGCGAGTACTGCCGCGACCTGCAGCCGCAGCCGATCGCAGTCCAGTAGTGCTGCGGCCGCAAGGCGATGGGCACGTAGTTACGTCACTTAAACCTATGTAAACAAGTCCCAAAATAATCGCTATTCGGAGTCGATAGCGCTCATATTGGATTGAATCGTACATTTGCGACTGACAGCACGTGCTGCCAGCCTCGGAATCACTCCTGGTTGCGAATGTAGGCAAAGGCTGTGTGTCGAGGTTCGAATGGCACCTTAAGTATCGATATGGTTTTGCATGTTTCAAAATATGTAAAATAGTAGAGGATACGATTAAGAACGACCTTCACCAGTCTGTTTAATGGATGAAACGTATTTTATAACAAATCTAGTATATTAAATAATATAACGCGGGTGGGTTGCCTAAGAAATTCCTGGCCAAACTATTAAAAATTGAATATTGACTTTTTTTTTGAAAAATGTACAACCGTTATTTATGCCAGATTTTTTGCAGACAACCCTATATCATCATATTTGTAATTGAACAGCGTTTATTTTAATATACAATTTATTTATTACTACTAGTATTGACATACCTGTTTATACCTGGCAATCCATTGTTATCCAGGAAACAAATAGGCAACTTAACGTTCTTATGTTTTAGAGGCTTCATACTTTCGGTTAGTATTTTTATTCGTTAAACACACCGGTGCATTTTTCAAAAAACAAAAAATAAAAAAATAGTTTGACCAGGAGTTTTTTAGGCAACCCACCGGCGTTATGTTATTTAATATAAATACGTTTCATCCATTAAACCGACCGGTGAAGGTCGTTCCTAATCGGATCTTAGACTAAAATTCATATTATGAATAAAAGCTAGAGTTCGTTTGATTGACAGTATTTATTTTTTACGTGGGATATTATGATATCCCACGTAAAAAATAAATAATAATTCTTTTACTCGTTTTTCGTTGTATGCAACGACATCTGGTTTTAGTCAGTAAAAGAATCCATTCTACCCTAGAGCGTGAAAAAACTATTTATATTTATGATTTGCCTCCTCAAAATAAACCAACATCACAAGGACAAATCCATTTGGCTACAGAACTCTTAAATCTTAAAACTACAAAGTTGTAGATCGATATAAGAAAATTAAAAAGACTTACCTACACATACATTTCTCAAATCCACCTCTAGTTCACAGATGTAGCCAATGCATTCATCAATATCTGTACGATAAAAAATAACAATATTATGCTTGTTAATTGTTTATGAATAGTTAAAAATAAGTAACAATAATACAGTTCCCACAGTTGATATGCAGTTGAGATGGATGTGTGGTGTGACGAGAACGTGTGTGTTTATAAAGTGTGAAATGAGTATTAGAGGAAGTTGAAAAGTGGCGCCAGTAACTGAAAAGTCGAAAGGAAATCTGTGGTCTTGGTATGGTCATGTGAAGAAGAGGGATGAAGCGCATATTACTAAAAGGTTCTGAGCATATATGTCGATGGATGGAGAGGGAGAGGAGTGATATGAAAGAAAAGGGATATCAAAGGAAAGCAGGTATTGGTATTCTCTTACTTTTATATTTCTCAGCTGTCGGTTTCAAGCATTGCGAGATATCTCGCCCTTCTGCAACTAGTATTTTTGACGGACAGGACATCTTTGGAATCGATAACTCCAGGTTAATTTTTAACAATGTAGCGGAGTTTTGACGGATAAAATAATATGTTTCATTTCGTCTCCTCAAATTTAAATCTTTATGCCTTGTCGCCACGTTATTTTCGGCATCTGAAACGTATTGGTAAAGTAATTGCATTTTTGAATTTTAAAACAATACCCATATTAATTAGTTTTACAAAACACAATTAAGAGTGAAAGCAGTGGTTTTTTCTTCATTTACTCAGTGTCAAGAGTTTGTACAAAAGACAGATTATTACGTTAGTTGGAACTTGTGTTTAGGAAAATAATACTGTTACACCATTAAACTTGAACACGCCATATCTTTAAGAAAATAATGAGTAGCAACCAATAATTAAAACACATTGCTGTTCGAAAGATCTAGAATGATGGTACGTAAGAAAAATCTCGAAACGTCCACATAAGTATGTGCCACTATTATTATCCAAATAATAATAGTCGATAGGTACATAGGTAGATAAGGGAAATGGTACTCTCCGCTATTAACAATAGAGTCGAAATTCGCATGAAAGTGACTCTCGCTACATCGTGCAATAAAAATGATTTATGGCCCCGCGAAGCGACCCTATTGTTCTGGATCGATCTTGAGACGTCGGTATCTAGAATTTTCTTCGCTCCGCATATAAATACGAGCCCCCGGCCGGAAGTGAGTTGTTGTGATTTCGACTGCGATCAAGAGCGAACTACCTAAGTGTGTGAAGTGATTTTACCTAACGACCTAAGCGATAGTGTAACGGTACTCTAGTGTTAATAGCGATTCGGATTATTGTTCACTGGACTAATTTGTTATTGTTTGTGGTGAATAAAGTTCTCTGTGAGTAAATCGGCATTTGATTACCCACGTGCGTTACAATACCTAATTTTTTTGTATAATATTTTGACGCTTTAGTGGTTCTTTCATTCTTAGTGAAAACTATGCTCCTCTACTTCTCACGCATCTTTCTGGAAAAAGTTTAAAAAAGTTCTGACAAGTTTTAGGAGAAAAGTTGGAAAATGATTACCTGATTCATAAGTAATACGGATCCCGGTACTCGAAGATATGTTTTTTATATATATTTTCATAAAAGTATGAAACGAATTATGCTGTAACCGAAATTTCAGTGGGAACTGAGACCGCGCCAGTGGGTCTGGAAAAAATGTGGAGGCTGAAACAAATTGATTGAATATTAGTGGTGCAACAAGTTGAACTGTGAATGAGGTCAAATTGTATTGAGAGCACACGAAACCAGCTTTGTGAGATGAAACAGTTTGGTTATAAAACCGGTCCAACTAATATTATAAGTTAGTATGTTTGTGTTACTCCTTTTTTGTGCTGGGAAATCATCAAATGACTGCTCACGCTTTAGAGTGGAGCAAGAGAGTGTGTCAGACTTTACCTGACTTAAATCCACTTGCATCCTTCAGTTACTCTTTGCATCCTAGGATCAAGTCTTTTAAACAATACAGTGCCGATGCCAGCTAGCAGGCATTGGCCCTGCTGAGCCCCTTCAGTTTAGGTAACATCTCTTACAGGCACAAACACATCGCGCCGGCGACTTTGGCTTGGTCTTGGTCCTTACGTTACGGCTGTACGTGAGTTACCCATTGCTCGGCGTATGCAAACTCGCGCTTGCAGTGGCGGGGACTCGTACTGTGACTCCCGACGCCTGCGGCAGGCGGAAACCACTCCTAAAAGAGGAGACTTATCGCCGCCATTGTAGCGTGCCCAACGCTGGGTTGTAACCAAAGAGGATTGAGGCTGTATAGTCATTGGTTGCGCAATACTACATGTAACGGAGATGGCAATATTAAGATGGATGTGTTGTGTGACAAAAAAGGATAAAGTGAAAAATGAGTATAATAGAGGAAGTTTGAAAGTGACGTCAGTGACTGAAAAGTTGAAGAGTAGGGATGAAACGTTACTAGAAGAGTTATGAGTATATTATGTGGATAGGTGGAGAGTGAGAGGGAGGCTAAAAAAGATTTATGGATTATTAGGGAAGAAAAAAACGTGTTTGGCCCCCTAAATGAAAAAAAATACAAAAAAAATATCAAACCAAAAAACAAATAAACAAAAAGAAATGATTTTCTTTCTTTCTTTAAATAACACGATACAAGGGCAGGAAAATGAACATGATGATGATAAGTTATTGTTTACGTCAGTCACCAATATTATCACCCCTGCATCCTCGAATAGGTAAGGCAGAAATGTTTAAACAACATCTTTTCAGTATATGAAAATATAATTTAATATTGCATTGGAGTGGCGACCGCGTACCGGAAGACGCAGCGTTGGAAGGCCTCCTACAAGGTGGACCGATGACCTGGTGAAGGTAGCGGGAAACCGATGGATGCGGGACGCACAGGAACGTTCGATGTGGCGACGCTTGGGGGAGGCCTATGTCCAACAGTGAACGTGTATCGGCTGAAATGATGATGATTGCATTGGATTCAAATAAAGCTTACTTACGATAATCAACACTTTTATAAACGGTCACATCCGCAGCCAAACTAATAGTAAAAAAAATAACTAAGCATAATATTCTGTACATCATTTCTTAAACAATATCACACAAATTAAGTTTATCTGTATTAGAAAAAAAAGAATAATCGAAGTAATAATGATATTAATGAATATGAATTAATTCTTTTAAATTATATAAGTTACGTGCAACTGTGAGTAGGTATAAAATTGACTGAACTAAATTCAATAGCAAAATATATGCCATATTTACAGGAAACCTGTACCAAAATTAATGTGGTATTCATATTATTACCGTGATTCAGTTTATAAATATACATAATTATATTGTTACTTTATGATCGTAAACGGCTGATCTGATTCCAACTTACTTTGACGTGAAGTTATGGAAAATATCTACAATAAGGGAATTGGTGATCGCAGTTTGTTGTGATTAGCAGACAGGAGGACACAGATGAATTATATATTTTATAAAGTGGTTATATTAGGTATAATAACAACCAATTTATAAAAAAAAATAGACGTTTAAAAGTTTAATTAAAGTAATCTTTTAACTTTTTTGTGATTTTAAACTTGATGAGGTCGGTGTTTCTGAGGTATTCTAGCTATATTCTTTTAATACTTGATGTATTGTGTATTATGTATTCATTTATTTTAGTTATTTACAAGGTATTCTAGCTGTATTCTGTGAAAAAATAAAACACCAAAAGTAAAGTTCAACATGTAGGTTTAATTTTGAAGTGATTTTTTAAGGAAATCACCACATATATTTGAGTGGATCTGTCAAGATAGGGCAAGCATTCGTCAGTTATCGTGTAGACTGAACTACATAAATAGTGATGGTGGTTAACCGATATGTTATTTCAGTTAATATTACACATCGATTTCGTATTTATCCGTGATGGTAGCCGGAAAGTTCCTATTTTAGAACATAAAATTTTGAACTAATTTAATGTTAGGTACCTACTTTGTTATTTGCCTCATGTTACGAAGTCAAATCTAATGTATCTTTGTATCAATGCGATTGAGTAGTTATTTTTATCATTCCTATTGAAATGATAAAACACCACCAACCAACAGAACTTGCCCACTGTTTAGTTTTAGTTGTGGGTACAATTTAAGTAAAAAATAAAAAAATAAACTCTTATTTTCATAAAAAAATAAGTGACATTCAAAAAACCAAAAAAACAAAGTTGACAGTGTCACAAAACTCAACCGCAAATAACAATTAATTAGTTTGAAACAAGTTCATTTTAGTTTAATCAACTGTGTCGTATTTTGTGGTCCGATTTTTTGATACTGTCAACTTTTTTTTACTTCCTGCATTTTTGAAATCGTCTCCTCAAGCTCTTTTATTTCCTCAAGATTTTATTTTTTATAATTTTGATGGACCCAATAATGTTCTCACTGCTAAGACGAATCCAACAACACCTCTCAAGCGTCGAAAAACATAGTCTCCTCATTGTGAAAACAATCAGGTAAAAATTTTAAATAACTTTATTTTCGGACACTGCTGTTCCTGGGTTTGTTTCTTTGTTTTTTGACACCCAGTTATTTTGCAATATTTTGAATGTTAGTGTTCCGGAAGTCAGTTGTATTTAAATATAAAAGAAGTTTGACATTTTCACTTTAAAATAGTTTTGAAATATAATCTTTGGCGCAATACTCAACTAAAGTAACAGCATTCAATGACGGAACTACACTTGAGACCAATAAAATCGCACATCGCTTGTGACTGAAAGGTTTCTGGAGAAGCGGCGAGCCTCCTTGCTGGCCTGCCACCATGGGATTTGGAGACAACCACCCTTGCACGCATGCACGATTTGCGACTGGAGATGCAACGCCAGGACGAAACTTCGCTGCCGCACCAAGTGACGGCATGGCGGACAGACTTCCGGCGGGATCATATGGTGGAATGGCGACAGCGGCTGTTGCAACTCTGTCACGGGCACGCCACAATTATGGCGGTAAGTCTCCTCTTTGAGGAGTGGCTGGAAAGACAACACGGCGTCCTTACCTTTCGTATGACCCAGGTCCTCACCAGACATGTTAAGTTCGAGAGGTTGCTTCACCGGATTCGTGCTAAAGAAACGCCCGTATGTCACCGTTGTGTGGACCACCAGGAGGATACGGTATGGCATATGGTAGAGGTGTGCCTCGACTGGGCAGAGCACCGCCGTGTGCTCACGGCGGCGATTGGCGGAAGCGATCTCTTGCACCAGGCCTTGGTACAGGCCATAGTCCGGAGCGCGCAGGAGTGGCAGGCGGTCACCTCCTTCTGCGAAGCATTAATGCTAGCAAACGAGGCGGCCGCATGTACGAGGGAACGACACGCATGCCCCAACCGTAAGATTCCGATCCCGATTTCCAGCCACCGTAGGCGCGAGCTTGCGGACGGCGAGCAATAGATAACTGCTGTCTGACCGTCCGGATCGAGTCCAAGTCGTCGACGGCGCGTAGTGTTCATTCTCTCTCCTAAAGAGGCCTGTATCCCAACCGCGGGAACATTATAAGGCTGATTACGTTATGTTAAATAAAACGTCGCCTCGTATGAGTTTCGTCGATTATACCGCGGAAAATTGTTGTAATTTTCCTGATGTGGTCTCGTTAGATTGTAATGTAGGTCTTCAATGATAAATTATTTCGATTTACCATTTTAATAAACTAGTTCGATTTACCAACAATGATTGTATCACTTTTTTACCATTAGATGGTATCTCAGTCAAGTACTACTCAGTCAAGCTGCTGGTGTTTACAATTAATTCTGAAGACTTCTAATATAATCCGGCCACGCTAAAGATAGTATAGAAGTTGTATACTTAGCTAGTGTATCCGATCTTGGTACAAAGGTCGATGGTGCGATGGGATTCCTTCAACTGCTAAATTGCTGGGAATTAATAATCGGGCTCCCCGGGTTAATTAAGATAGACTCCAAGCTGTTTGTGACGTCAGATAGGACCGGGTAAATGTTGCCAGTAAAGAAATTGTGTACAGAAGGATCAATTAATTTACAATAAGTAGTTTATTTAATAATAATTAACCGTCAAAAATGAATACTGCCGACCGACTTCAAAAAGGAGGAGGTATTTTTATGTATGTTTCCAATATTTCGGTCAATTGTGGACTGATTTTGAAAATTATTTTTTTGATTGAATGGTTATGCTTCCAAGTTGGTCCCATAGAAATATTGTTATGATCTGATCACGAACTTCGAAGATATGGAACAGAACTCCTCATAGAATCACAGCAGAACTTGGTTACGAGTAAAGTTGCTTTGTTTATACGTGTAGTAGATGACTGACTGTCAGAAAAGGGGGATGTATCGAACTGATCTGATGATAAAGCCGGAAGGAAAAAAAATAAATTAATGTAATCTAACCGTGTTTGGGATTATTAGAATCGTTATGAGATACACTGTGGCTATAAGTACTAACTTACTGAGGGGTATTTTTTAGTGGTGGTACCATAACTAAAAAGTATAAAATAAAAAACTTAAAAAAAACGAAAATATTACTATTATACTATTATATTACTTCAATGAAGATACACTGAAGATATCCCGGACGTCAGCCTGTACGAGATTAGGATGGCTCTGAAGCAGTTGAAGAACAACAAGGCGTCGGGTGAGGACGGAATTACGGCTGAGCTCCTGAAGGCGGGTGGAAAACCGGTCCTAAAGGCCCTTCAGAAGTTGTTCGATTCCGTCATACTCGAGGGAAAAACGCCACAGGCATGGAGCAGAAGTGTGGTGGTACTCTTCTTCAAGAAGGGTGATAAAACCCTGCTGAAGAATTACAGGCCCATCTCATTTCTGAGCCATGTCTACAAGCTGTTTTCCAGGGTCATCACGAACCGTCTTGCGCGCAGGTTTGACGACTTCCAGCCTCCCGAACAAGCCGGATTCCGAAAAGGTTTCAGCACCGTAGACCACATACATACGCTACGGCAGGTCATACAGAAGACCGAGGAGTATAACCTGCCTCTCTGCCTAGCGTTTGTGGACTACGAGAAAGCTTTTGATTCGATCGAGACTTGGGCTGTGCTGCAATCTCTCCAGAGGTGCCAAATTGACTATCGGTACATCGAAGTGCTGAGGTGTTTGTACGAAAACGCCACCATGTCAGTCCGACTCCAGGACCAGACCTCGAAACCTATCCTCCTGCAGCGAGGTGTGAGGCAGGGAGACGTCATCTCTCCGAAACTGTTCACGGCCGCAATGGAGGATGTCTTCAAGGTTCTGGACTGGAGTGGACTAGGCATTAATGTCAATGGCGAGTACATCACTCACCTTCGGTTTGCCGACGACATAGTAGTCATGGCGGAGACTATGGAGGAGCTCAGTACAATGCTCAATGACCTCAGTAGAGCTTCTCTAAGAGTGGGTCTTAAAATGAACATGGATAAAACCAAGATCATGATTAACAACCATGTAGCGCCCACTCCTATCAAGGTCGGAGACTCTACACTCGAAGTTGTGGACGATTACGTCTACCTCGGACAGACAGTCCAGTTGGGTAGGTCTAACTTCGAGAAAGAGGTCAACCGTCGAATCCAACTCGGTTGGGCAGCGTTCGGGAAGCTACGCGGTATCTTCTCGTCCAACATACCACAGTGTCTCAAGACGAAAGTCTTTAACCAGTGCGTGTTGCCAGTGATGACATATGGCTCCGAAACGTGGTCGCTCACAATGGGCCTCATCAGAAGGCTTAAAGTCACCCAAAGAGCAATGGAAAGGGCTATGCTCGGGGTTTCCTTGCGTGATCGAATAAAAAATGAAGATGTCCGCAGGAAAACTAAGGTTGCCGACATAGCACAAAGAATTGCCAAACTTAACTGGCAATGGGCAGGGCACATTGCTCGCAGAACAGATGGCCGTTGGGGCCGAAAGGTTTTGGAGTGGCGACCGCGTACCGGAAGACGCAGTGTTGGAAGGCCTCCTACAAGGTGGACCGATGACCTGGTGAAGGTAGCAGGAAACCGTTGGATGCGGGACGCACAGGAACGTTCGATGTGGCGACGCTTGGGGGAGGCCTATGTCCAACAGTGGACGTGTATCGGTTGAAATGATGATGATGATTACTTCAATGTTAAAAAACACTGAAAACTATAAAATAACTTTAATTTCGGAAGTCGATGTTAAAGAAGAGACAAAACTATTATAGAAACACCGACTTCTGAAATTAAATTTATTTTATACTTTTCAGTGTTTTTTAACATTGAAGTTCATTATTTTTTTTTTTGTAAAAAGTTTTTTATTAATAATAGTTTTTTATGTGTTCAAAATTTATCGTTTTATAAAGCTTTATGAGTTTAAGGACATGCCCATGCTCTGATTACCTTAACATTGAAATTTTATGACACAAAGAAATCGCCAGGAGTCTCAGAGTGATTTTCGAAAACCGTAGGTGCGGTATTGCGGACGACGAGCAATGGGTAGCTCGCTCTTACGCCAACCGGTAAAGACCAAACCCAAGTCGACGGCGTGTCGTGCGCCTCGGCGATGATAGTAAAACTGAACCAGCAGCCCTTCCTTCCTTCCTTGCTTTCCAGCCGCAGTGAAAGTTAGGGCGGCTGGAAAGTTTGAACCGACCGTAGCCCTAGATTGCAAAGAGAAATTGAAGAATACAGGTGAGCTTTAGTTAGTAAAAGTCTGATACGCTCTAGAGCGAAAAAAGTCATTTGACGATTTTCCATCTCGTATTCACCTCGTCTTTTCACCTTTCGTCTGATGTACAAGCTATATTACTGTAAAGTTTCATCCAAATCCGTACAACCGTTTGAACCTTAGGCGATTATCACGCTGCATGTTGCGTGTCAACGCACCTACGCGCGTTCTTGCGGGAGTGCAGATCTGCATCATCGTGCGGTTTTTTACACACTCACGCGCGTAATTGCATTTTGTAGATTCACGCAGGCTCTGACTCATTTCATACAAAATCACGCACGGCACTACGAGACTCAGTGTGCCATACCGCGTGTCACCCCGCAACCCACGCGCGTAGACGCATGTTTCTCCACTTGTAGGTGCGTGGATGCATTTTCTGTGTGTTAGACTATGCGTGTTTTAATACAAACGGAGATACTTACAAGCAACGTTAAAACACGTATTCTCGCGCTACGCTGCGTGATGCATGGCAGTGTGATAATCACCTTAAGGAGTCACAAACATACCGACACACATTTATACAATATAGCCTTTATAATATTGGTGTTATTCGAAAAATTAGATTATGATATACAATGTTTTTGTAGTCATCTTGCTTCCGCCCATCACATCAGCCCATTTTCCTCATGAAGCCCCAGTATTTCTTTTATGACATCTCGGTGCTTTTTTCTTTTCACGCCAATATAAGCTCATGTGTAATAAGACGCGAGCCTCTGGTCCTATACACAGGGATCTTACAAGGATCATATCAATCCTTGGTCTGTTGCTAAAGCTTCCCTAAAATCATAAAGCATTGTTGCTCTTATTGGTTTTTAGGTACCGCAAAAAAGGGTGTGTTACAGTAATAGGGGTTTGGAGGTCAGATAGTTCCATATATGTACTATCATAAGGAAAAACCATTTAGGGGGAAGGTCCAAGGTAACCAGCGACCGGGCCTTGGTACAGGCCATGGTCCGGAGCGAGGAGGAGTGGCAGGCGGTCGCCTCCTTCTGCTAAGCAGAAATGCAAGCGAAGGAGCCGGCCGCACGCGCGAAGCAATGACCCTCGCGCCCGATCCGTTGGGATTCCGATCCCGATTTTTGGCCGCCGTAGGCGTGGGCTTGCGGATGGTGAGCAATGGGTAGCTCGCCGTTCGACTGTTCGGTAACCGTTCGGAACTAGCCCAAGTTGAAGTCTTAGTCAATAATCTGATATTATCTTTCGACCTGCCCAAGAGCGAGGGATGTCATTGGATGATTTTCCCACCTAAAAAAAAGGTAGCCAGCAAAATACCTCACTTACCTTATTTTTGCATTTTGCAGACATTTGTCAGGTTCCATGTTCATCATCATTTCAGCCAAAAGACGTCCACTGTTGAACAAAAGCCTCCCTTCTTAAATGAAGTCATAACGACCGGTCCTGTGCGTCGCGCATACATCGTATTCCCGCGAGCCTCATAAGGGACGAAAGGTTCTATGTTCATTAAAATATAATTTGCGATCGTAACACGTATTATTTACGGAGTTATACATAGCAATAGTGTCTATTTCAACGTGCAAGCCACGGGCCCACGCTAAAAACCAGCGCTGTGAGCTCATCGCATTATGCGTGAGGCCGCAGCTTTATGCTGAGCGTTCGGCCGTTTTGCGCGGATGTGACGCATATCTTCCCTATCTATGATTATGTTTGCTAGCTAGAGTCTGTCTAATAAGTCAAACGACTTGGGTAATTATTAGGGTAAAATGAAATCTGATGTAGTCAACGCTGGTTCAATAATCAAGGTTGATTAAGAGTTCTTGATCATTGTTTACTAATAGAAGAACCTTATAAAAAGTATCAAATATAAGTATTTTTTAAATAATTAAATATTATACAAAATTCCCATCCCGTCGGTTGACTTTTTAGACAGACTATAGTTTAAGATTGCGTCATTTCGCGTAAATAAACTGTTTTTCTTTCTTCTCTTTCTTTCTTTTCAAGTTTTACAGTCGTGAGTTAAAGAATCAGTTAGTTCTATGAGCAACAAGTCTTAGGTTTATATAGTTTATTCTATATACATGTGAATATAAGGCAATGAAATAAACTTATTCTAAGGATACCAAACTGTTTAAATTTATTTAGTTTTACATTTATTGGTCATGTATCATGATTCTATTTTCAACTAGTAAGATGGTAATATTGTTAGTGCGGATTTTCTGAAATGTAATTTTACAGTTGAGATTTGAAACCACTGAAAGAGCGAAGATTTTCAAAACTTAAAACTCATAGATACTTTTCAATTAGGAAAGAAAATACTCCTTCCTGCAAAAAGTGCTAAAAACGGTTGCTATAATCTTCCTAAAAAGAATCGATTTGTGTATGCAAAAATAAAATACATTCAGGTGTCGAAGTACTCCTGCACAGCACTGTCATCTGGCTCGTTCTTGTACCAAAGAACTATATCATTGCCATTCATCGTGGCAACGCTGAAAATCTTTTGGGCACGTTTCTGACTGACTGCGATGTATTTTCACACCTAAGTTAAGGATTTTTTGGCACCACACAAATAATATCTAAATAATATTTTTTTTTAGGGGTAGGAAATTATCAGGTAACTCTTCCTGCTTTGGATTAAAAACCCACCGTTGTACTCTTAGTTACTTTTTGCATTCAGGGTTGCAGAAACTCTTCCGAACAATTGCACAACCCTAAAAATGATCTATCTACGATGGAAATCCGTCAAGGGCCTACTTTAGAAGTTTTAAGTAAATATATAGTTAGAGAAGTTTTACTTCTGCCTTCGACTACATTATGTCTAAGGACCGGCAGTATTGCTCTTGGAAAACTGAACTCAGTGGAGATATCTGGATTCTGTTTAACTTGTGCTAGTAGAAACTTGTGTCAAGTATCTTCGTCACAAATGCTAATTTGTAGTTTAACTGAATTAATAGTGTCAGTATCCTGATTCCTGTGCAAATGTACAGGAAGTGTAAGCTATTATTTGGTGCATTTAATACACAAAATGTAAGGATAAGCCTTATAATGTTCCTACTGCTGGGATTGAAGCCTCCTCTATTAGAGAGGAAATGGGCTGTAATACACTTTTTCCTTTACTTTGCTTAACAAATTTCAGGATTCTAAGTCAACGGAAAATGCCCTGTAGGTTTCAATTTCCTTGTGAATGTCAAAATATGCGCCGTAGATAGCGTTGACTTAGATGTTTGAATTTTTCACTACTCCAAGGGGTAGCAGACTTGAGCATTTGATATTAATTTCAGTTTAAGAGCGTCTTTTTCGAGATACATTTTCATACAACTACTCTTACGTGATTATAATGTTAGTATACGTCTTTCTCTATATATTTTGGACACCTAGCTATCTTGTAGATATTATCTAGGCTTCTATACAAATCAAAATATTATGTAAAACTAATTTAGTAAAGACTTCTCTGAAAATCTGCTATTTTACGTGAACTTTGGCCCTCTTTACTGTACACATATACACCGTTAAATTTTAATCGTTTTAATCCCGTGGAGGGTCGATCCGGTACATGAAACACTATCGATTTGTAAAGATAAAATTAAAAAATAAAGTACCTTTTTTGAAAACTCGTATTAATTTACGCATGTAAGAAATTAATTTCTTCAAGAAAACGTCAGCTGAGCGAGTTCAATGACTTGTAGTTAATAATCTGCGTTACGTACAAACTACCTACTTTAGTTTGTACGTAACGCCGCACATGAGCCACAAAAATAGGCCGCCTCAAAAAAAAGCGTGAAGCGGAATTTTTTTGTGGCCCGTGTGCGGGGACTGTTGGTTCTGATATACGTCACTTTGACGAGATTATCAACAAGCGCACTTTATAGAATCTCAGCGATAACCCGTAGTACTTAACTGCCGCCTTATCTAAATAAAACAATTCCGTTGTACCATTTCCATATACATTCTGTTGAAATAGCGCCTCCGGCGGTGCTTTCAGGAAATACAATAAGCACATGTCACGACCGTCCAATCCCTGTGGCCGAACCGGCCGCGCCTTGAATTTAAAATAAGCTTTTCAAATCTGTGAAATAGGCCGAGAGGACGGACTAGAGACGGTTGGGACAAGTTCTAGCTTGTTTTTAAAAGATTTGTGGTACTTTTGGTTGTTGAATCAGAAAAAGCTCAGTTGGTTATTTCGATTTTAATTTAGGTGCAAAATTTAATTATTATAATTCACATAGGCATACATAGGTACACCACGTCCTGAACAGGGCCTCAAGTCTGCTATTACAATAGTGTCACAATGGTCTATCATTGGTGTCATAATTGTCGATTTTGACAAGTTTGGTAATCTACTAATATAATGGCGTCATTATGACTTTCCAATGGTCAACCACTGACACTCCATTGAAAGAAGTGACATAGAATGGTAATCTCGTACATATTGACAAATGAATATTTGAAGTTTGCGGTAATCTGCTAAAACTTTGACAGTTTATTTGATCAGTGTTTTACCATTAGAACGTTATTGTGCAGTTATTGGTTTTAATATGCTCGAAATTATCATTCTACCACAATTCTATTACAAGACCATTAACTGAGCTATGATCGATCATTATGAATTAGCAGATTACAAACTTTTAGCAAAATGACAATTGGATCGTGTTGGAATGACGAATTTATGAAAATAGCAGACTTGGGGCCCAGGACAAATAATTACTTTTATTCTTCAATAAAAATAATATCCCAAGGGAACACACTCTCAGCGGTAAGCAGAGGCAAAGCTTATGGCGGAAAAATAGTTAAATTAAATAATAAAAACTGTAAAAATAAAGAACCTTTGATGCTCAATTCGGATTCTCTTACATAGTGAGCCAAGCACCTAGGGTTACCAACTATACTTAAAAATTATAGAGTATTATACTCTATTTTGCGGAGATGGATTTATAAAATCTACAAATGTTACAGAGTAGAGTCTGTCTAAAAAGTCAAACGACTTGAGTAATTATTAGGATTTAATGAAATCTGATGTAGTCAACACTGGTTCAATAATCAAGGTTGATTAAGAGATAATGATCATTGTTTACTAACAGAAGAACCTTATAAAAAGTATCGAATTTGTGTATTTTTTAAATGATTAAACATTATACAAAATTTCCAAGTCGGTTGACTTTTTAGACAGACTATATGCGAAAATACTCTACTTATTTTGTTTCTGATTTTGAATTAAACTAAATAAAATTCTGTTCTATTTTTATAGACTATTTTTTGTCTTCTCAGTAATAAATTACAAATTGGTGGTAAAAGAAAACTATAGCTTCAATGAAACTGTTCAGTAATCAAGTTTTAATTGTATTTTTCGTTCTCTTTAATCGTTGCTCCATATTTAAACTCATACGCAAGACACCCAGACCGAGTCTTCCAATTTTTTCAAAACAACGACAAGTCTTAGTTTGTTTCGCAAAAAGTAAAATAATTAAGGATACATTTTTTCTTATAATTAAGTACTCTTAACTTTCCTCTTCTAAAATCAGATTTAAGCGGGAACTACATTAGACAGACGCACACGTGGGTCACGCCTGATTTGTACTTAGAGTCGTATCGCGTGGCCTGCTTCTAATGTAGCTCAACAAATCTAGTTGCTATATAAAATGTATGGAGACCGACGCACGCAGATCGACGTTCGTGGCACACGTGGGCGCAATGTAACCTTTACACTATTTCTTCTAAAAAAGTTGTTAAGTTTGGTAACCCTGCAAGCAACTTAGTAGCTGAAATTTATTTAAGTTTAAAGAATGGTTCCGTGATAAAATACACATCAACTTATATAGTCTGCTATAAAAACAATGTGACTTGAAGGCGCTGAAAAGAATTTGATTTATGGCGTCGACACAAAGTAGAGGTATGAGCAGTAGCTTTAGTATTTTGCAAACTAGAACAAAGATGGGGATAAGACAGAATAAAACAGCTGCATTTTTAAACTTTAAACTGAATTTTATTATATTATCTGTGTAACATATTTTACCGTCACAATATATTAGTATTGACTGTATGTATATACACCGCTAAATTTTAATCGTTTTAATCCCGTGGAGGGTCGATCCGGTACATGAAACACTATCGATTTGTAAAGATAAAATTAAAAAATAAAGTACCTCTTTTTCAAAACTCCTATTAATTCACGCATGTACGAAATTAGTATCTTTAAGAAAACATCAGCTGAGCGAGTTCAATGACCTGTAGTTAATAGTCGGCGTTGCGTACAATGTACCTACAGGTCATTGAACTCGCTCAGCTGACTCTTTCTTAAAGAAATTAATTTCGTACATGTGTAAATTAATACGAGTTTTGAAAAAGAGGTACTTTATTTTTTAATTTTATCTTTACAAATCGATAGTGCTTCATGTACCGAATCGACCCTCCACGGGATTAAAACGATTAAAATTTAACGGTGTATTTGTATATTTGTGTGTCAATAAAATGAGTAAGACGATTTTTTTTTCTAATTACAACATAAGAAACTTAAATATTAACAATTTATTTATGCTAAACTTAACTACACACAAGAATACACTAAAGGCTACTCCTAACTGAAATATAGTGTCATAAAACTCATCCGCATCCGTACTTTGTGACGACACTTGGAAAGGCCTATATTTCCCAAGTATCGTCACAATATAACCGGTTGTTTGCGTCTCCAAAATAAACATTTTAAAATTTGGCGTCAAAACATTCCTCCAAATCGCAACGCTGTCAACTGGAAGTGTGCCCAAAAGACTGACGACATTACCACGTTGTATGGCAATGCTTAATTTCTGACTTGGACTAAACAAAGCGTGAACAAGAAATAGATATAATTGACAGGTCTTGAATGTAAAACGACCGCATTCGAAGTGGAAAGTTAATAAGAACGCGTGTTATGTCGCACATACTCGTTGGTCTGAAACAAAAGAAGCTATGAGATAGCGCAGCTGAGATCCAGCATACGTGGAATTTTTATTAAATCTCTGATATGTGAAGTACGTTTGGGAATGCAGATTTGAATATAACGGCCGTATTGCACAATTCTCAGAGGGAAATCTGATTCCAATATCACTGTTCATGATACTAAATGCAATATAGCTCATGCGTAGAACATTGCAAATAAGAATATTTGATCGTTCCATTTTAGAAAGGAACAGTATTTCATATCTGGAGAGTGGGATCGACAAATATACGTATTTGATTGAGAAATGAAAGTTAAATAGAGCTATGTATTCTTTAATATTGCTGCAGTCCCTTTTAGTAAAGGTCAAGATAAATAAGAATTGTGGGGTAGCTAGTAGGTGGGTGGATACTCTCAGCATTATACAGGGTGTAAAGGACACATCTCCGTAAACTTTAAGGGCTTGCTCAGTAGACGAAACTGAACCACCTTCCTATAATTTTTTTTTTTTACGATAATTTTTTCCTGGAAATGAAAAACAAAAATCGGCCTGACACCAAATTATAAATTTGATTGGACAGTTTACGACGAGGTCGATTTTTGCTATCGTTACCGCTATAGAAAACTTGTGGAAGGTTATTCAGTTTTGTCTACTGAGTAAGCCTTTAATGATAAATCGTCCAGCGTCCTGCTAGCAGGACTTTCAGACCTTCCGGTAGGACGCACCTTTTTTAATGAATATTACGTGATCGGTCCTGCTGATAGGATTTGTAAAAATACAAGTTGATAGTCGGTTTCTTTCTGATTGTAGGAGTGTTTGTTGCATCATTCTAGCATCATTGTGATCGAGATGGCCACGATATTTAGCCGTGGAGATCGCGTGCGCTCGCTAGAATCTCACTGCGATGCGCCGGGAACGAATAACGCGTGGGGTCGTCAACAATTTGGTGATGCATTTGCAACATCTTATTGTTGTGGCTGACATTTTATTATCAAATTCGTTTTGTAGAAGATCACCTGTAAGAAGCACTTTCAAAATTCCTACTGTAAAAATTATTATGCGGAAAGCGATACGTCTTCTGTGCTCCTCAAACAGAGCGCAATTGTTTCGCATACCATGTAACAAACGGAATTGCAGCTTAATGTTTTTTTTTTCTTTATTATTTTTCTGTTGATTAAAAACTGTAAAATGATCAATCACGAGTTTTATTTTTATTAGCCAACTTATCTAACGCAAAAGCAATTAGAACCCGATTGCAGCTATCAATATCAATAACAATTTCGTCCAAAACGATCAAATTGTTTAGGAGGAGACAAACACAATTACAGAAGAATTATAATTATATAGAAAGAAACACAATAACTTTTTCCCGCGTCCACGTAGACGAAACCGCGTGAAAAGTATTGAATGGTATAATACTTTATAAAATAAAAAATGAATTTTACAATTGTAATTACAACATTGAGTACCTACCAAAAGAATATAAACATATCAATGTATTAGAACAATAATTTTATGTTACCTACCTTATCGTTTATTTCAAATAAATAAATAATTAAAAGTGGGTAGTTCAAAATGTTTGTTTCCCCTGATTTAGTAATTTGTCTGAGTCGTCCTGCCAGCAGTCGGCGTGCTGCCAGAAGGACGAGCGTCAAATTTCATACAAATTAAAGTCCTGCTAGCAGGACTTTAAAAGTCCTTCCACAAGAGCTTCTAGAAGGACATTTTTTTGGACGATTTATCATTAAAGTTTGTGGAGATCTGTTTCTTACATTCTGTACAGTACGTTCGATTTATAGCGACCTTTTTTGACGGAACCTTTTGAAACACTAGGGCCATGGGGACCGATTGACCACCTAGTTTTTCAAGAAATCGAAGTATTTGATCGACTCTCTCCTTGAATAGAGTGCTGACCTTTTTTCAGTTGAAAAATCAGTAGTGACATCCAGCCCTTTGGGCACGGTCGCCGACTTCTGCGAAGCAGTAATGCTCGCAAAGGAGGAGGCCGAACGCATCAGGCAACGGCGCTTTCGCCGCTGCCACCGAGATTCCGATCCTGATTTCCGGCCACCGTAGGCGCGGGCTTGCGGACAGTGAGCAATGGGTAGCTCGCTGTCCGGCCGTCCGGTAACTGTCTGGACCAAGCCCAAGTCGTCGACGGCGCGCACTGTTCCCGCGCGTCTCAAGGAGTTGTCAGCAACAGCAGGGGCCCAGCCGGGTCGAAGCCTACTGGGGCCAGGGTTATCCGAAAGGGAACTCGAGCCCCGGTATGAAGGCTAGAAGGAACGGGGTGAGCTTTTAGTCAATAAGAGTCTGACACTATCTCATGTCATTGGATGATTTTACCCACCATAACAAAAAGCCCTTTGGGCAGTTTTTCCATCGACAACGATTCAGACATATTTTCTGCTTACATATGCACTTTCTCCTCATTGTTTTTTGTTTGTAGATATTTATTTATTTAAACTTTATGTAAAGTAGCGGTACCATCGCGGTCTTTTCTGCCTGATCACTTAACAAAAAATCGGTACATATGCGCACTTAAGCAATAAGGCATTCTCTGCCAGTCAACGTTTAGGTTAAAAACTAAAACTACAGTGTTGTAAGCGGCATTTATATAAAGATTATAATAATAATAATTTTTTTTTTTTTTTTTTCTCTCCTCTTAAATCTGCAATCAGTGTTGGACACTATGAGCAAATTTGGTGAGTGCGCTATGTCAGTTTGAGTGCGTCCCCCATTGGGGACGTCTCCTCATCGTCTATCTATATAATGTCCTTTCGCTTGAGACGCTTTACGTAGCTACGCATCGTGAGCTGTGCTGCTAACGTATTCGGGTGCTTCTTTAGCTTCTCCCGGTATTTCAAGGTCACGTTTTGGATTTCCTCCTTTATTGTGGGCATTTTCAGATGTTCGTGAATTTCCTGATTGGTCACATACCATGGAACATTGCTGATCGTTCGGAGTATTATATTTTGCATTCTCTGCAAGCATGAGATGGTAGAGTTGCAGGCACTACCCCAGAGTTGAATGCCATACATCCATACGGGCTTTAATACTGCTTTATAAATAAGTAACTTGTTGTCCATTGATAATTTGCTATTCCGACCCAGAAGCCAAAGAAGGTGCTTGTAACGTATGTTGAGTTCGTCTCTCTTTTTTTTTACGTGTTGGTTCCATGTCAGGCGCCGATCAAGGTGTAGACCAAGGTAACGGACACTGTTTTGGTGTGGTAAGGTGGTATCTTCTAGCTGAACAGGGGGGCAATTACCCTTTCGCAATGTAAACGTAACTTGTACAGACTTTAATGCATTGACTCTAATTCGCCAGTCCTTTAACCATTTGGTGGTTTTATTTAATGCTGTCTGCAGGAGCTTTGTAGCAGCACTCGGATCCTTGTCGCTGGCTAAAATGGCAGTATCATCAGCAAACGTTGCAATTGTGGTGTTATCTGCTTCCGGTAAGTCAGCTGTGAATATAGTATACAGCACAGGTCCCAGAACGGATCCCTGAGGAACACCAGCACATATCTCAAACAACCTCGACATTGCATCTCCTTCCCTGACACGAAAGACCCGTTCGGTCAAGTATGAGACGAGAATCTGATGGTAGCTGTGTGGGAGGCTATTTTTAATTTTTAGGAGAAGTCCCTCATGCCACACTCTATCGAAGGCCTGCTGAACATCCAAGAACACAGCGGAACAGTATTCTTTTTCTTCGAGAGTTTTTCTCACCCTTTCGTAAACTCTGTGAACTTGCTCCACTGTAGAGTGCTGCTGCCTGAATCCAAACTGGTGTGCTGGTATGACGCCTTTTTCTTCAAGGATGGGGAGTATTCTGCGTAGTAGTAACTTCTCAAAGATTTTCGATAGTATTGGCAGCAAGCTTATAGGCCTATAAGAGCTGACTTCATTAGGTGGTTTGCCATCTTTGTATACCATCGTTATTTGTGACACTTTCCACAACTTTGGAAAATATTGTACTCTCAGGATACCATTATATAGCATTGTCAAGAAAACAAACGCTTTCTTAGGTAGTTGTTTTATAATTTCCTTAGTAATTAAGTCAAATCCTGGCGCTTTTTTATCTTTGAATCCAGCTGACACCCTCCAAACTTCTCGTGCAGTTACCGGTTTTGGTGGTAAAGCCATTTGATAGTCTTGTTTAAGGTTTAGTTCGACCTGTTTATCAAATCCTTTATCAGCAGTATCATTCGGGACAAAGACTTTAGAGAGATGTTCTGCAAATGCGTTTGCTTTCTCTTGTGGGGTTCGTACCCAGCTGGAATTGCATTTCAGGGGAGGCTTTGCAGTCTGAGGTCTTCTGTAATGTTTAGTGAACTTCCACAAAGAGTAATTAGTTGCCTCTGTAGCAGATAGTGATTCCAGCTGCATCTGCAACGTGTTATCAAGCCATTCCTTTAATTTGCATTTCAGGTCTTCAGCTGCTCTATTGAAATTGGTCTTATCTTCTCTTAGTCTAGTTAAATGCCACACTCTACGTAGTCTTCGCTTTTCCAGTATCGCTGATTTTATGTCTAGCGGATAGTTAACCGTCTTCGTTTTACTCTGGTTGTTTTCAGGGGTACTCTTCCAACAAGCTTCCTGTATGAGAGTGGTGATGTATTTAGCCGAATCCTCTATGTCATCAGGAGTTTTAAGAGCTATTTTTAGCTGTATATTTTCATCTATATACTCTCTGAAGTAGCTCCAGTCGGTATGCCTATTAGTTAGAGTTTCTGTGGTGGTTACTTCTATGACATTCGTGCTGATAGTTAGTAGGACTGGAGTGTGATCAGACGAGCCATCATAACAGGATTCTGGTTTTAGGTACATTTTGGATACACCTTTTATTATGAAAAAGTCCAAGAGGTCCGGTATTTTATTAGTGTCACTTGGCCAGTATGTTGGCTCGCAAGAAGAAATAGCTCGAGCGTTGGTAGCATCAAGGCTTAGTTTTAACTGTCGACCTCTGGTTGTGGTAAGTCGTGAACCCCAATAAGTATGCTTGGCATTCCAGTCGCCACCTGCAACGTACCTATTGCCGAGTGTTAGCAAGAAGTGGGAAAACATTGCTTCTGAGATTTTATGCTTAGGTGGACAGTAAACTGCTGCGAGAGTGAGGTTTCCAGATTTGTCTTCTACAACGACCGACGTTGCCTGTATGTGCTCGGTTTTGTAGTCTGGCATTAGATGATGTTTTATCGATTTTCTTATGACCACAGCAGACCCACCATGGCCAGTTTCGTCAGGGTGGTGTGTGACATAGCATTGGTAATTGTCGAATTTTACTGGTGTCTTAGCAGTACAGTGAGCTTCGGATATGAGTAAAATGTCCAGTTTCTGTATCGACATTAGCAGTTCCACATCATATTTATTTGGGGTAAGACCATTTATGTTCCAGGTGGCTATGCGTAACGAGGTCATTTTGTTAACTTGTCGACAAGTTTAGCTATGAGACTCATTAGGGTACTCATTTGTTGGAGGATAATTTCAAACTTTTCGTTTTGTTTTAAGAGTATTTGTTCTAGAGTCTGGCTTTGAGTTGTGTTTTGGAATTCTGGAGACTTTTCGGTTGAGGTGCAATCTTGTGTCTTTTGTTTTAGGATCTCAGCATAGGATTTTTCGACTTTGCAACTGTATTGTTTAGGTTCTTTATCTATATTCTGTGTATCCTTTTTATTACGAATTTCTGCATGAAACTGTGATTTTCTGTCTGTAATATTTTTTCCCCTTCTAGCTAAGATCTCTGTATAGACTTGGCACCCTTTGTAATTGGCTGGGTGTGGTCCATTACATAGCGCACATGTTGCTGGGGCTTTACGATCTTGCTTCTGGCATTCTGATGTCTTATGGGATTGTCCACACTTAACGCACCTGTATGGTCGCATGCAGTAATTCTTAGTGTGCCCGTATTGCTGGCACCTCTGGCATTGGACTATTGTCTTTCTTTTTTTCGGGTCTTCTATAAGAACTGACTGGTGATAAATATATTTTAATTCTTTGATTATTGTATTATTAGGGCCTGGCTCCAAGTTGACGAAGAAGGTCGAGGTAGGTTTCTTTTCTGGGCCAAATCTTGCATTTACTATTTCACCTGTTACTATATTTCCTGTAGCTTCTATTTCTTCTTTAATAATGTTCAAGGGAGTGGAAGGGTGTAGGTTTTTAATAACTATTCTAACTGGTCTTTTATCTTTTCTATTAAAAGTATGCCCAATAAGTCCATTACTTCGAACAAGATTAATTAATTTTTTGTAAACCTCTATGTTTGCGCTGTTTATTCTAAGCTGATTTTTGTTGACATTTCTGTAGGTAAATTGGTCCTTTTCTGCCACAGTCTCCAGAAGTTCAGTTAATTTATTAAGGTCTTCGACTCCATATAGTACAATAGGTGGTGGTTTGCTGGGTTTCATAGGTTTAACGTCTGCTATATCTTCCGTTAAATCGATGGGTAGGTCGCTATATCTGTTAGTTGTTTGCAACTTTTCTGGTGATGGGCTACGGCACATTGTCTTCCGCTTTTTATTCTGGCTAATGGGTACTCTTTGCCAGTCTGGGGGACTAGGTAGGTGCTCTACTGTATCATTTTGGGATGAAGTGGTACCAGAAGTCAAGGGTGGGTTCGTTTTTGGTGTGTTAGACCCAATGGACACACTTCTTGGTCTGGTTGTAAATAGGCTGGGGTGGAAAGCCTGCTGAACAAATTTACGATTTCCAGTAGTATTTACAGCCGTAGGAGCCTGGTTGCCTACTTCTACGGAGTCTTCGGTAGCTAATTTCACACCGTCCGGCCCGGATACCGGAGGGCGCCGGGGGTTAGCCGGATCGCATGACATAACAATCTCATTTTTCGACATTTTCATATAAGAGGGGGGTTGGGAGATATACAACTGACACTTTCCCAAGGTATCAGCGTCACTCTTTTAGGGAGATTTAGTTCCTTTAGGGCAGTGAGTTCCCTCAAGACAGGTTAATTAACCGCCGCCTGTTGCTCGGCGTTGTTGCTCGTTTTGCACCACCCGGGGGGCACGTGTAGGGTGGGCCTTGGAGAAGGTGGTAAATCCTACGGACGCGAGCAACTTCAACCCCCCAATAATAATAATAATAATAATAATATAATAAGCCCCCTAAACAACCACACGTCCTGATTGACCATCTAATCACGTGGGGGGCGGACACACGACTGAGAAGTTACTGGCGTGGCTAACGTGGCTCTGGAAACCCATCTAACATGGAGACACGTTCAAAAAGTAAACGTATAGGACCGCTGCCCGGGGGCGATCGCCGGGGCACACCTGGAGCTGACGCTGGGTGTCACAGCATGCGAACCGTCAGCGGTGAGGAGTTGAGCAGGCGGGCTCCCACCGAAAAAGATACTACAGCCGAAATCATTGACGATGGTGACAGACTTACGGACAGGACAAACACTCCTGTAGAACCGTATAGCCAAAAGCACAGATTCATACGTACCCTCTAGATCATCATCACCATCCACGCCCTCGTCACCCATACTATCACACTCATCACATCCTATTGCTAGTTCAAATACAATCCCGCCTACTCCAACCCTGAATGTTACGCAGGAGGCTAGTTCCTTTTTACCGGCGTCCACCAGGGCTGGAAAAACAAGAGTTCGCATGAGATGGAGCAAAGAAGTAAACCTATTTATCATGCGAACTTACCTTTATATCACTAAATTAGAGACTGATATGACCACTTACAGACAACAATTGCATGAACGTTTTACTCGACAATACCCTGAGATAACAGTCTCAGAACAAAGAATAGCAGATCAGAGGAGAGCTATTGTTAGAAATAAACTATTATCGCAAGAAATAATAGAGCAACTAAAAGAAGAAACACGGTTGCAACTACAAGAATCAGAAGGTAATACAGACAGAACAACACTATCACAAAATACAACCAAAATAGATCGACATCCACAAACACAACCGCACACTCAATTAGAAAGTAGTAGTTCTCAATTATATAACCAATCGCAAGATTATACGCAAACATCGCATAGATCCACACAAACTGAATCTTTAACTCTGATGCTAGAGAATGATGTTGAGACCTTAGTTGTTCCAGAACAAAACTTGGCAACAGAGTTGTATATTCAAGAGATAAATGATAAATTCAGAACAACTCTGACACTATACTCAGGGATGGACCCAGCAGTTCGACCAAAACTACCCAAACTTCGACACAGCCGTGATCTTATTCGTTTAGTTAACTTATTTAATGAGAATATACTAAATCAATTTATTTCTGATGACACACAACTTATAGATATACACACACTCATATATTGCACAGCGGTGGTTATATGTGAAGAACTTAAGTTTAAAATCTCACAAGACACAGGAAATTTAAGGACAAAACAGAATGTCAAACCAGCGTGGCAGCACAGGTTAGAAAAAGACATTGACAAATTAAGAGCTGATTGTAGTAGACTTACACAATACATCAACAACAACAGATCAAGTAAAGTAGTAAAAAGAGTTGAGGCTATATTTAGGAGCAGTAATTCTAAACACACTAGGCACGAGAATAATAACAGAAAACCTGAAGAGTATTTAGACACTTTAAAACAAAAACTATCACTTAAAGTTCATAGGCTTAAAAGATACAAAAAAGCACAACAACGTAAAATCGATAATACCACATTTAGTACAAATGAAAAAATGTTCTATAGAAACCTACGTAAATCAGACACCAACACAAGTACTGAGAATAGCTCGGACACAATTGATATACCAACAAAAGAACAATTAGAAGCATATTGGTCTAGTATTTGGGAAGAACGTGTACAACACAATGATGAAGCTACATGGATAGCAGAAGAAGAAACAAAATGGAGAGCAATCGAAGAAATGGATTTCCTAGAAATTACAGAATCTGATGTCACACATGTAACAGGTAGACTCCATAATTGGAAAGCTCCTGGTATAGACAAAATACATAATTTCTGGTATAAAAAGTTAACTTCATTGTATAAACCCATAGCAAAAAACTTAACAGAAATAATTTTAGGACAACAAAACATACCCGAATTTATTACAACAGGCATAACTTACATGTTGCCCAAAAATAAAACTTCACCACAACCTTCCCTATATAGACCAATCACATGCCTACCTACGATTTATAAAATATTAACATCACTAATCACAATAAAAATCAACTCGCACATTGAACGTCACAACATAATGGCGGAAGAGCAGAAAGGATGCAGGCGGGGTCATATGGGATGCAAGGAGCAGTTAATAATTGACTCTACTATTCATAAACATGCCTCCACAAAAAACAGAAATCTCCATTGCACTTATATCGACTATAAAAAAGCTTTTGACAGTGTTCCACATTCTTGGTTAATACAAATACTACAAATATACAAAATTAACTCAAAAATAATAGACTTTTTACGGAACATAATGTCACAGTGGAAAACAACACTTCAAATAAATCATGATAACAATCGCGTTATAACGCGTCAAATTTACATCAAGAAGGGTATATACCAAGGTGATTCCTTGAGCCCCCTATGGTTCTGCCTCGCACTAAACCCTCTGTCTCGTTTGCTGCAGCGCTCTCGTGCCGGATATTGTTTCAAACACTCTACTAATCAAACAACTATCTCACATCTCATTTATATGGACGATATTAAACTATATGCACAAACCGAAAAAGATATGAAAAAACTAGTAGAAGCTACAGCAGAGTTTAGTCAAGACATTAACATGCAGTTTGGTCTTGATAAATGTAAAACGCTTCACATCATACGAGGTAGGATACGGCCTGGCAGCTATGTAGTAAATGACACAGACACTATAACAGCAATGGAATCAAACGACTTATACAAATACTTAGGGTATATGCAATTAAAGGGACTGGATCACGTTAGGATAAAAGATACGCTTACGACAGAATACAAGAAAAGACTTAACACGCTATGTAAAACTCAACTTTCTGGTAAACATCTCATCAAGGCTATAAATACATTTGCCATACCCATTTTAACCTACTCATTTGGGGTAATTAAATGGACAAAAACAGACACAGAACAGTTAGAGAGAATAACCCGCACAACACTCACAAAAAATAACCACTTACATCCTAAATCTGCAATAGAAAGACTTACTATCAAAAGACAAAATGGAGGGAGAGGCCTAATAGACGTCCAGCATATGTGGCGAAAACAAGTCTTCAAACTAAAATCATTCTTTGAAACAAAATCTCGCACAAGTAAGATCCATAAAGCCGTAGTTTTACATGATTCAAATTATACCCCACTAAACTTAAATGCACGGTTAGATACACAAAATATTAACAATGACAACCCGCAAACACAAAAAATGGAAGATTGGAAGAGAAAAGTGTTGCATGGCCGACATCCTCACGACTTAGAACAATCCCACGTAAACAAAATAGCTTCAAACAAATGGCTTGTAGTGGGTAGTTTGTTCCCGGAAACTGAAGGATTTATGATTGCCATTCAAGACCAGATAATTAACACTAGAAATCACAGAAAATATATCATCAAAGATCCTTCAGTTACGGATGATAAATGTCGCAAGTGCCACCTCCAACCTGAAACTATCCAGCATATCACAGGAGCGTGCACCACCCTAACGCAGACAGATTATACTCACAGACACAACCAGGTAGCAAACGTAATACACCAAAGTTTAGCGGTTAAGTACACACTCATACAGAACACGAACACTCCTTACTATAACTATACACCTCAAACTGTACTAGAAAATGATACACACAAACTTTATTATGACCGCGCCATACTCACCGATAGAACAATTCATTATAATAGACCAGACATAACCCTTCAAGATAAAATAAATAAAATTACATACTTAATAGATATTGCTATACCCAACACACATAATATAAAGAAAACAATAACTGAGAAAATAAGCAAATACGCAGAACTCAAGGATGAAGTTACCAGAATCTGGCGACAAGAAAAAGTTTACGTGGTCCCGATTGTCCTTTCCACAACAGGCGTTATTCCAAATTGTCTACTACATAGCCTGAAATTAATAAACTTGAAAGAAAGTCTCTATATCACCTTGCAAAAAGCTGCTATCCTGAATACATGTCGAATTGTTAGAAAGTTCATGCAAATAGATGAAAACGCATTAGGTCCTCCTCATAACACACCCTTAACATAACACAACACACGCTGCATTTACTTGGTTTCGGCTCGTAAATGTAGTTAAAAACCAGCCAAAGAGCTGAGAATAAAAAACATTTTCCAAAAATAATAATAATAATAAAATATTGTAGCCAATAAGCCGGACATAGTGGTGATAGACCGATTAGCGCGCCGTGCAATGATAGTCGATGTCACCATCCCGCATGACGAGAATCTCGTGAAAGCTGAGAAAGAAAAACAAATAAAATATCTTGACTTAGCACACGAGGTTGTCGACATGTGGAATGTGGACTCGGCTATCATTGTGCCGATTGTTGTGACCGCTAATGGTCTTATAGCCAAAAGCTTCGACGACCATCTGTCGAAGCTATCGTTGCACGGATGGATCAAGGGCCTGATACAGAAGGCAGTACTCCTCGATACGGCTCGCATTGTGAGGAGGTTCCTGTCTCTGGAGCCCTAACCACCGGTAGCTTGGACCCTGCTCCCGACACCGGTGGATAACTATATTTTTATATTTTTAAATGTTTTTTTTTTTTTTCTTTTGTATAATTTTGTCAAAAAATATTTAAAAATGTAATTTTATATGTAAAAAAAAAATGAATAAAGAAAATAATAATAATAAGCCCCCTAAACAACCACACGTCCTGATTGACCATCTAATCACGTGGGGGGCGGACACACGAATGAGAAATTACTGGCGTGGCTAACGTGGCTCTGGAAACCCATTCAACATGGAGACACGTTCAAAAAGTAAACGTTTAGGACCGCTGCCCGGGGGCGATCGCCGGGGCACACCTGGAGCTGACGCTGGGTGTCACAGCATGCGAACCGTCGGCGGTGAGGAGTTGAGCAGGCGGGCTCCCACCGATAAAGATGCTACAGCCGAAACCACTGACGATGGTGACAGACTGACGAACAGGACAAACACCCCTGTCGAACCGTACAGTCCTAGCACAGTATCGTACACTCCTTCTAATAGGTCCTCACCAACCATACCATCGTCACCCCCTATTACAAGTTTAAATTCAATCCAACTCACCCCGGCCATGGATGTTGCGCGGGAGGTATCTACCTTCTTACCCGCGTCCACCAAGGCTGGTAAAGTTAGAGTTCGCATGAGATGGAGCAAAGAGGTTAACTTTTTCCTGTGGCAACACTACAGCTAACAGCTGATTTAAATTGGTCTCTTGTAATTTTAATTTTAAATATTAATTTTCTTTGTTTTCGAAGCCTTATTCCAATTATTCATCAATTAAATAGAGTATTTATATGTATTACTTGTTAGATTCGTGCAAATAAGTGTAAATAAGTGTAAAAAATTCAATTAAACTTTGTGACAGTTATAGGTTACCGGTATCTACTTGTGATTTTTGCATTGTCATCTGTTATCAGGTACAATTTTCTTTTTACATTTTACTTGCTATCTTATTGTTTGCGTTCTGTTAAGTTAGTGATCCTTAGATTTGTAATTCTTTTGTTAAGTTACATATTGTTGTGAATGACAATTCAAACGTAAACATAACCTTAGTTCGTTGGTGACAGAACTTAGATTTCTAAAGTTTATTTTCTTTTACTAACTATCCTCTAAATCTTTATCACAATCGACCTTGTCTATTCTGTTTTCTTTTCATTTCCTTATAATCATGCCTTTGACTCGTAGCGCCTATGCTCGCCAGTTGGAGTCCAAACTCAGTCTGGCTTTGAGCCAATTAAAGGCCTCCAAAGAGTCCTGTGACCAACTAAATAGGGAAATAGATGACAGTGAAAAGGTCCTCCTTGAAGCCCATAACAATAATAGAAAGTTGAAAAATGAAATGGCTCAGTTATACATACAATTCACTGAAGCCATAGAAGACCGGGATAGGCTCCAACTTGTTGTGGACGGGTTCAGCCAATGTAGCACAGAGTATGAAAATGCTCTGAGCCACAAGTACTTATTGCAACAACAGCTGCAAGAGGCAAAAACTCAAATATCACAACTCGAGACGACTAATCTTAACATCACTGCCTCGTTGAATCAAAGTCCTCCCCTACAGCCAAAGTTTGCCACAGGAAGAAAATAGCATTAGATATAAGATTAATATGACATTGTACAATTTGATATTAAATAATAATTTGTTCCATTTAATTGACACCAACAATTATGTTGGTATTAACTATTATTTGACAAAAGATAGATATCTTGCTGATAATTACTATCTTTCCAAATTTTGTAAGAGACAGATAGCTATGTCGCTATCATATTATTTTTTTATTTCAGCCAAGAACTTGGCTAAACAACTTGCTCCTGTTGAGCAATGCAATGACTTAATAATTGATTATGCCAATAAGTTGGCATCAAATATTGACAATAATATTAATTTAAATTAGAAATTGAGACAACAGAGTCAATCTCTAGCACGAATTTACTGATAAACAAAAATCATTCAAATCAAATCTTGAAATCAATAAATAGTATCAACCTGGTGCATCAAAACATTCAAGGATTCATGAATAAAGATTTAGAGGTAGAGCTATTCCTTAATTGTAATGATATTGATATTCTTTGTATAACGGAACATTGGCTTAAAAGCCACCAGCTCATGTTCAATTTTAATAACCACCAGGTTGGTAGTTCATTCAGCAGAACTAATGCCTTACGTGGTGGCTCATTGATTTTAGTTAGTAACCACATTAAATTTAAGGAACGTAAGGATATTGTGAGTCTATCTGTTGAGCGGTCAATTGAAATAGCCTGTGTTGAGTTGGAGCAGTTTATTATATTAAGTGTGTACAAACCCCCTTCCGGATTGTATGACTGCTTTGAAAAGGTAATGGATGAAGTGTTTCACAAGATTTGTAATTCAAACAAGTACATAATCACATGTGGTGATTTTAATGTTAATTTATTAGAAAATTCAGCTTTATGTAGCAAAATTATAAGTTTGTTTCAGTCCTACAATCTTGTTAAATTGTTTTTAGAGCCTACAAGAATAACTCCTACTAGTGCCACTTGCATAGATAATATTTATACCGATGTTGTACCTAGCCATAAAGACATTATAAATTTACTAGATTCTGATCATTGTGGGCAATTAATTACTTTTCAAATTCCAAACATCATAGTGGCTAAAAAGAATATCACTGTTAACCCGAAAACTGCAAATCGCTTAGAAACTTTTAAAACTAAACTAATTAATAATTTACCAGCATTGTCAACAGATGATCTGAATCAACAATATGAATGTTTTTTTAATATGTACTGTAAGCAATTTAATTCCACTTTTATACCCAAAACTATATCGGTTAATAGTAATGTATCTTTCAGTGAATGGGCTACCATTGGTATACATAAAAGTAGAACGCGACTCTATGAATTGTATGAGGAAAAAATTCTTGTAAACACTGCCGAGTTTAGTTTGTATGTTAGAAATTATTCAAAATTATTCAAAAAAGTATGCTCTGTTGCAAAATCGCGCTACTTGAGTTCTAAAATTAAAAATAGTAATAATATAATTAAAACTACCTGGAATATTATAAACAATGAAACTGGAAGATCTAAAAAACCATGTAGTGACTATAGCCTTAAAATTAATGACAGCGTGATCAAATCGGACTCACAAGTTGCTGCAGCTTTTGAAAAGTTCTTTTCAGAGATCCCCATATTAACTACTAAATCTCTGAACTCATCACCCACTGCTGCAGAGTCTCTGCTTAAAGAAAATGTTAAAGTTTGTGATTCAGATTTTAATTTCGAACATGTGACATATGTGGACATAATTAAAACCTTTAACACTTTGAATGTAAAAAAGACCACAGATTTATGGGGAAATTCTGTGGATGTTGTAAAGTCCATTATAAAGGTTGTAGCTCCTAGTTTAGCACTTATTTTTAATAATTGTATTGATCGTGGCGAGTTTCCTGACTTAATGAAGTATAGTAAAATAATACCATTGTTTAAAACGGGTAGTACATCTGACCCCACAAATTATAGACCTATTTCAGTGCTACCCACCTTTAGTAAAATATTTGAGAAACTTGTTTTACATCAATTACAAAGATTTTTTAATAGACATAAGTTGTTACATAATAAACAGTTCGGTTTTACAAAGGGTCGTTCAACAACCGATGCCGGGGTTGAACTTTTAGGACATATTTATAATGCATGGGAAGACAAATGCGATGTCCTGGGCATTTTTTGTGATTTGTCCAAGGCTTTCGATTGCGTTCTCCATGAAACATTAATCAGGAAACTACACCATTACGGAATCCGGAATTCCTCTCTGGATCTTCTTACTTCTTATTTGAGTGATAGGATTCAGAGAGTTGATGTAAATGGAAAAAGATCACCCGGATCTGTAGTATCAATGGGTGTGCCCCAGGGCTCGATTCTTGGTCCATTTTTATTTCTCATTTATATAAATGACTTGCCATACCTCATAAAGGATAACCATGATATAGTGTTGTTTGCAGACGACACTTCGCTTTTGTTTAAGCTTAAACGTCAGCAGCCGGTTACTGATGACATAAATAACGCCCTTTCAAAAATAGTACACTGGTTTAATGTCAATAACCTGCTCCTTAATGAAAAGAAAACCAAATTTGTTAAATTTACGATGCCTCACGTAAGGCAGGTAGAAACTAGTGTGCTAATAAAAGGTAAAGAATTGAGTCCTGAAGACACTACAGTGTTCTTGGGTATAACTCTTGATGCTAAGCTTCAGTGGGGCCCACACATAGATAAGTTGTCGAAAAAACTTAGCTCTGCCGCATACGCTGTTAGACAAATTCGAAATCTAACTGACTTAGAGACAGCCCGTTTAGTTTACTTCAGTTATTTTCATAGTGTCATGTCGTACGGTATTCTATTATGGGGAAATGCCGCCGATATCCAAACGATTTTTGTTTTGCAGAAAAGGGCCATTCGTTCAATTTATAAATTAAGTCCCAGATACTCCCTCAGAGATAAATTTAAAAATATTAATATTTTTGACTGTGCCATCTCAGTATATCTATGAAAATATTTTGTATGTTCATAAAAATAAAAACATGTTTAAAAAATACAGTGACATTCACAACGTTAATACTAGGAACAAACACAAGTTAGTGGTTCCTGCCACCAGGCTCAAAAAAATAGGACGCTCATTTAGATGCCAAAGTATACATTTTTATAATAAGCTTCCCAGTCCTATTCAGGAACTTAGCATTAATAAATTCAAAATATTTGTAAAGCGAAAACTTTGCCAAAAGGCTTTTTATACTGTAAAAGAGTATCTTGAGGATAAAACGGCTTGGGATTGACCTGCTCCAGTACCTACTCACTATAATTATTATCATTTGAATGTTTTTTTGTTTTAACTGCCTTTTTTTATTGACGATTGTTGTTGTTTTACAATTATGATATTGTATATATATATATATATATATATTATTATTTTTTAACAATTATGACATGTTTATTTTTACTATTTGACTGATTTTTTTTTTTTTTATATATACTTACTTTTTTTTTACAATTTGTAATATTTACACTTTTGTAAATTTTATTATTGTGAATGTGAGAACTATGTGGTATATGTACTCTTTCCTTTTCTTTTATTTTCACATGATGTCTGGCAGTTTTGAGTATTTGATGTGGCCTACCCAAATGTCCTTTCTTTGGCATTGTTCGTCAAGTCGTTGAGCTCCTTAGTAGTCCTGAGTTGAGCTACACGCATATTGATAAATGCTTGCACTGACTGGACAGGTCCACTTAGAACTGTGTGGTTCTTTCTTCAAAAGACCATCTCAGGCTCAATCTGCATGGTTCTCATATGATTTGACCATTACATGTTTTGCTGTATGGACTTTAAAAGAGACTTTGACCCCTGAGTTTGTTTCGGTGTTTCTTCTCAGGGTAGTCAGCTAGGAAACACCGGCCTCATCTAGCATTAATTGACGAAAAAAAAAAAATTGACGTGTAAAAGTGTTTTTATAAAACCTACTTGCAAAATAAAGATCATTTATCATTTATCATTTATCACTTATTTATCATGCGGACCTACTTGTTCATTACTAAATTAGAGACAGACATGACCACCTACAGACCACAATTGCATGCAATTTTTAAGCGACAGTATCCTGAAATTTCAGTTTCTGAACAAAGGGTCTCAGACCAAAGAAGGGTTATAGTTAGGAATAAACTTATATCTCAAGAATAAATAGATCAATTAAAAGAAGAAGTACGAATGCAATTAATACAGGAAGAAGATTATAGAGACACTAGTGTCATGTGTCATTACACACAAAACACACACGAATGTCTGTCAGAGCGACAACAATCACTCACTCAATCACAATCACCTGTAGAATCTCAATCATATAACTCGCAAACATCACACACCTCCACACAAACCGAATGTATAACCTTAACGCTAGAGAATGATATTGATACAGTTGTTGTGGATCCAAACCCAGTAACAGATACATATGTTCAGGAAATACTTGAAAAATTTAGAATGACACTCACACAATATTCTGGAATGGATCCAGCAGCTCGACCAAAACTGCCAAAACTCAAGTATAGCCCTAACCTATTCCGTTTGCTTAATTTGTTTAATAAAAACATATTAAACCAGTTTTTATCTGATGATATACAACTGATAGACATAAATACATTAATTTATTGTACAGCAGTTGTTATCGCTGAAGAACTTAATTTTAAAATCTCTGAACAAACCAGTAATATTAGATCTAGAGACCATGTAAAACCACCATGGCAACTTAGGCTAGAAAATGATATTGATAAATTAAGAGCAGATTGTGGCAGGCTCACACAATACATCCGGGGCTGTAGATCACAAAAAGTAGTTAAAAGAATTGAAGCCATATTTAAAATTAATTCCACTCACACCAGACATGAAAGCAACAATAGAAAACCTGAAGAGTATTTGGATACATTAAAGCAAAAATTAGCGCTGAAAGTTCATAGGCTTAGGAGATACGTAAAAGCACAACAGCGCAAAACTGATAACGCAACATTTTCTATGAATGAAAAAATATTCTACAGGAACATACAGAAACCACCCGGGGTCACGATTAGAGACAACAATACAGACATACCTTCGAAAGAACAGCTCGAATCGTTTTGGTCTAGCATATGGGAAGAACAAGTACAGCACAATGACAAAGCTACTTGGATAACAGAAGAAGAAACTAAGTGGGGAGAAATAGATGAAATGGAATTCATGGAGATAACTGAGTCTGATATCACAAATGTTACTGATAGGTTACACAATTGGAAGTCGCCGGGTATAGACAAAATTCAAAATTTTTGGTATAAAAAACTAACGATATTTCATAAATATATAGCAAAAACCCTAACAAATATTGTATTAGGACAACAAAATATACCTGAATTTATTGCGACAGGAATAACATATATGCTTCCTAAAACCACTCACACAACACAACCTTCCCAATATAGACCAATCACATGTCTACCCACTATTTATAAAATCTTAACATCCGCGATAACAACAAAAATCAACGCTCATATCGAACACCACAATATAATAGCGGAAGAACAGAAGGGTTGCAGGCGAGGCCATATGGGTTGCAAGGAACAGTTAATTATTGACTCCACCATTCATAAACATGCAACTTGCAAGAATAGAAACCTTCATTGTACCTATATAGATTACCAAAAAGCGTTTGATAGTATCCCACATTCCTGGTTAGTAAAAATTTTAGAGATTTACAAAATAAATTCAAAAATTATAAATTTTTTGCGTATTATAATGTCATATTGGAAAACTACACTTCACCTAAATAATCACCATAGTAGTCTTACAACACGGCAGATATCTATAAGAAAAGGCATTTATCAAGGAGATTCCTTAAGCCCTCTGTGGTTTTGTCTCGCCCTCAACCCCCTGTCTCATTTGCTACACCGTTGTCAGGTCGGGTATAACCTTAAACATAATACTGAAGACACTATTATCTCACATCTTATATATATGGATGACATCAAATTATATTCAAGAACAGAAAGGGAAATGAAAAAGCTTATAGAGATCACAACAAAGTTTAGTCAAGATATAAATATGAGATTTGGGTTAGATAAGTGTAAAACATTGCATATTATAAGAGGTAAAATAAAATCGGGTAACTATTCAATTAACGACACCGACACAATAGCAGCAATGGAACCAACGGATCTATACAAATATTTAGGGTACAAACAACTTAAAGGACTCAACCATACAGCAATTAAACAGACCCTTAATACAGAGTATCGAAGGAGGATTAACGCAGTGTGCAAAACACAGTTATCTGGGAGGCATTTAATAAAAGCCTTAAATACGTTTGCGATACCTATATTGACCTACTCATTTGGAGTAATAAAATGGTGTAAAACCGACATCGAACAACTAGAGAGAACCACACGCACGACACTCACAAAACACCACAACTTACACCCTAAATCTGCAATCGAGCGACTCACTATCAAAAGACAGAATGGAGGGAGAGGCCTAATTGACATTGGTCACCTTTGGCAGAAGCAAATAACTAGGCTAAAAACATTCTTCTTTACTAAATCTCGAACTAGTGTCATACACAAAGCTATTACTCTAAATGATTTCAATTACACTCCTCTTAATTTAAATAATCAAAACATACAAGACACTATCAACACAGACCCACAAAGCCAAAAAATTGAAAATTGGAAAAAGAAGGCACTCCATGGCAGGCACCCTCATGCTTTAGATCAACCTCACGTTCACAAAGTAGCTTCGAACAAATGGCTTCACATAGGTAATTTATTCCCTGAAACTGAAGGATTTATGATTGCAATACAAGATCAAATAATAAATACTAAGAACTATAGAAAATACATAATCAAAGATCCCTCAGTTTCAAACGATAGATGTCGAAGGTGTCATACACAGCCAGAAACGATTCAACACATCACTGGAGCCTGTACATCTCTTACTCAAACGGACTACACTCACAGACATAATCAAGTGGCAAACGTAGTTCATCAAAAATTAGCAATTAAATATGCACTTATACAGGACACAAACACCCCTTATTATAATTACACACCACAAACTATTCTAGAAAATGACACACATAAACTGTATTATGACAGAGCTATTCTCACTGACAGGACAATCCACTATAATAGGCCGGATATCATTCTACAGGATAAAATAAATAAAATAACCTACCTAATAGATATTGCTGTTCCTAACACACACAACATACAGAAGACAATAACGGAAAAAAATAGTAAATACGTAGAACTTAAGGAGGAAATAACTAGAATATGGCGACAAGAAAAGGTTTATGTGGTCCCTATCGTCCTTTCCACAACAGGGGTCATCCCGCATCATCTCTTCCATAGTCTAAAGTTATTAAACCTTAAAGACACCCTTTATATACTCTTACAAAAAGCTGCCATCTTAAATACATGTCGCATTGTCAGAAAGTTCTTACAAATAGACGAACACGAAATAGGTCTACTTCAGAATGCATCCTCCACGTAACACACCACACGCTACATTTACTTGGATTGGCCCGTAAATGTAGCTAAATACCAGCCTAAGAGCTGAGAAGTAAAAACAGAAACAAAAATAATAATAATAAAGCCCGTTTATTTCCAATCTACAATTGTTTTTTAAATTTTTTTTTTTTTTAAATATATATTACAAATATACTTTTAAATATAAGTTTAAGTATATATAAATTTGTTTTTCTTTTTCTTCTACTCGCTATCGTTACTTTCTTCAGTACCATTGATCGGAACCCCTTCACGGGTAAAGGCCTCCTCCAGCGTCTTCCAGAGCTCTCTATCCATAGCCTTCTCCCTCCATTCACTTCCCGCTACCTCTTCTATGTCCTCTATCCACCTCTTTCGAGGGCGCCCTCTTTTCCTTTTTCCTCTTGGTCCCTTCCATATAATCGTCTCTAGAGTCCATCTTTTGTCTGTGTATCTCGCTATATGTCCTGCCCACTGCCACTTCTGTTTTAAGGCATATTGTAAGGCGTCTATAACTTGCGTTTTTCGTCTTATTATGTCGCTTTTCACTTTTTGTATCCTTCTTACTTTCAGTATGCTTCTCTCCATAGCTTTTTGACACACTACAAGTTTAGTTTTTATTTTAGTGTTGTATGTCCACGTTTGGCATCCATACGTTAGAGTGGGTAAGATACAGGTATCCAAGACTGTTTTCTTTAGGTGGACAGGATATTTTCCTTTTAAAATTTCCTTCAGGGACCAAAATTTTTTCCAGCTCATGTTAATACGTCGGTCTACCTCTAGTTCTTCACTTTTGTCTTCGAATGACAGTTGTTTTCCTAGGTATATGTAATTGTTCACGTACTCTAGCGGCTTCCCATTTAGGTTTATAGCGTTTATGTGGCTGTTTGTCATTATTTTAGTTTTTGTTTCGTTCATTTTGAGGCCTACTTTTTCACTTTCTTCATTCAAGGAGCTTATCATTTTTTCTAGTCTTTTACTTGTTTCAGCGAATAAGACAATATCGTCCGCGAATCTGAGGTGTGTAAGTCGATCTTGATTAACTCGAATCCCTTCTGACTGCCAGTCGAGATTGTCAAAAATGTGTTGTAGTACCATTATGAACAGCTTGGGTGAAAGAGGGTCTCCTTGTCTCACTCCTCTACAAATCGGTATAACAGGTCCTCGTGTCTCTAGTTTGACTTGGCTTACACTACCCTCGTAGATGTTTTTGAGTACCCTTATATAATTTTTGTTTATGTGGCATTTATTCAGCGCTTCCCAAATAGCGTCGTGGGAAATTGTGTCAAACGCTTTGGCGTAGTCTATGAAAGCAATATACAGTGGTCTGTTGAATTCCTTGTATTTCTCCATTGCCTGTTGCAGTACCTGTATATGGTCCATTGTAGAAAATCCGGAACGAAAGCCGGCTTGTTCAACTGGTTGATAGGTCTCAATGCACTTACTCAGCTGGCTTTGTAGATTAGAGATTGTGGTAAATAATTTATAGATACTTGAAAGAAGACTAATGGGGCGGTAGTTAGAGATGTCTTGGGGGTCTCCTTTCTTGTATAATAGAATGATGTCGGATCTTTTCCATTGTACGGGTACCTGGCCTGTGCTCAGAACCTTGTTGAATAAATACGTAAGTGGGTGAGTTAGTAGGAAAACACCGGCTTTCAGAGCTTCATTTTGTATACCATCAGGGCCAGGGGTTTTATCGGCTTTCAGTTTTCTGATGTGGTCAAAAACTTCCTTCTCATTTATTAGTGGCAGATCGTTCATGTTATGAGAGTTTGTTCTTACTATGTCAGTTGTAGAGGTGCAAGAAATTGTTTTTGCATATAGTTCCTTATAAAAATCTGTGGCGCAGTTCATGATATCATTTCTGGTTTTTGATTCTTCTGATTTTGATTTTAAGTTTTGAATCCAATTTTTATGTGTGATCAGTTTCTTATACGCCTTTTTAGTGCTTCTGTAAGTGTTTAGATTATTTTCTATTATTTTGTATCTATAGTCTTTGTAGTCTTTATCTATTGCCTTACTTGTAGTTTTAAATAATATGCTCAGTTCTTGCTTCATTTCTTTAGTCTTTTGTTTCGTTTTCAAAAGTTCAGTTCGTCTTGTGAGGAGAGTTCTAGTAGACTCAATAAGTATTTTGTTAGTAGTCTTCACTTCATTATCCTTTAATCTGCGTACAAGGCTGGTGTTGATGATGTTGGCTAGTTTATTGTAAAAAGTTTGAATGTCTTCTTCTTGCTCTGTTTCTAGTTGATGTATGTTGATCTCTAGGTTTTTTAAGTATGTTGATTTTTCATCATCCGTCTTTAGTGGCTTAGGTTGTGATTTGAATGATGTTCTACTCTTTCTTTTTTGGTCTAGCATGTACGTAGCTCTAACCAACCGATGGTCAGATCTGAATCCGAAGCCATGTAATACTTCTACGTTCCTGATCCTGGTGGGGTGGCTTGACAGTATAAAGTCGATTTCGTTTTTAAAGTTACCACAAGGGGAGAGCCAGGTCCATTTGCGGTTTTTTCGAGCTTTAAAAAAAGAGTTCATGATTGCCAGTTTGTATTCCAAGGCGTGTTGAATTAGTTTCTCTCCTCTTTTATTTCTGTTTCCATATCCAAATTTTCCCAGAACAAAGTTTTCACTGTCTTGTGTTGTGTGTTGGCCAACTTTTGCATTAAAATCACCGATAAGGATTACGTTATCTCCTGCTTGGCTTTGAGCTACCTGCAGATATTCATAGAAAGAGTTAATTTCTTCATCTGTAGCATTTGCAGTAGGCGCGTACACTTGTATTATTGCAAGCAGTTGGTTGCTGTATTCTATTTTTAGTAGTGCAACCCGATCTGAAAACGCTGTAAAGCTGACAATATTATTTTTATGTTCTTTTTTTATCAGAAATCCAACTCCATGTAAGCCGGGCGTTTCGCCTTTGTAACAGAATATATAATTCTCATGTTCTTCAATTGCATAGCCCTTTCGTCTCACTTCTGCCAAACCAAGTATGTCGATTTTAATTTTTTGTAGCATATATGTTAATTCTATAAATCTATTTGTTGTTGCTAGTGATCTTACGTTGAATGTTCCAATTTTGAGAGTTTGTTGTGGTTGTGGTGTTGTTCCAGTTGTTTTTTCTAACCTTGCTGGAGGGTTGTGGTCATTTTCCCCCACGGGGACCAGCCGGCTTGGGGGAGAGTATTTCTTTACTGTTTCTTTAAAAATTTTGTGTTGTTTTTGTTTTTGTTTCCGATCGCTGGTACCTAATTGTTATTGCTTCGTTGTTACCGAGGTTGTTGAAAGCGAGTGAGGTCGCCCTCTCATTACATCGAATGCATTTATTCTATTATTTTTAGAAATGTTTAGCGTTTGCTGTTTCCTTGGCTGTATTAATTCATCTTGCGGTGAGGTGGATTTTTCTCTCTTCCTTTTATCTATGGGTCTTGAATTTTCTTTGACAATAAGTTTATCGTATTTTATGTACGCCAAGTTTCCTTTTTGCCTTTCTTCAATTAGTTTGGGTTGCAATGACTTCCGGATTTCTAATGTTTCTTTTGAGTAGTCTTCTGTTATATATAAGTCTTTTAAATTCTTTTTGTTCTTCATTATTTCAATTTTCTTCCATCCCGTAACCAATGAAAGGAGCGTAGGCCTCGGTTTCTCATTTTTGTTTTTTGAGCCAATGCGGAATATTTTATTTATTTCAAAATTTTCTATAGCTATGCCGAGTTCATCCAGGAAACAGTTTTTAATGAGTTTGATTAAATCCAGCGTCGTCTGCTCACCTTCTGGTAATCCATGAATAATTATATTATTGCTCTTTTTTTCTCTCTCTAGAAGTTCCACCTTCTTTTCTAATTTATCTACTCTTTGTTTCAATATTTGGTTTTCTTCTAAAACGGGTTTTAATTTTTCATCCATTTTTTCAAGTATTGTATTAGTAACTTCAATTGTTTGGTTTTGCATTTCAATCCGCATCTTATCAAATAGTAGTTGAAATTGTTCGTCCATATTTTAAGTGTAATGGAACGTATTCTATTATTTTTAATTGTTGGCAACACTGAAGTGGCGCTGTACGATGCCGTTTGACTTTTGACAACAATGTGACAGTGACAGTTATGATGACACTGACAGATTTCTACAATAGTTTGATGATCTATGGATGTAATAGTTCTAACCTCAAAGTTTTGCCAATGTTTTTGTCCAGTCTTCTGTGCAGATCCAGCAAATATTGCGATGTTTATTGTCAAGATCACTCAATCGCAGTTAGTTTTTGGTTTGGGTAAAGTACTATTGTGAGAATTGTGGCCACAAACTATATAATTGAAATAATTTTTCGGAGCACTGTCACTGTGATGTTTGTTGTACGAGTACCGGAAAGGAAAAGAAATAAAGATTATATACTTATAATTTAAAATATGTACTTTATCATCCTAATCCTAACTAATATTATAAATGTGAAAGTGTGGATGTTTGTTACTTAATCACGCAAAAACGGCTGAACGGATTTGGATGAAATTTGGCATGCCTTTGACATGGAAAAGAACATAGGCTACCTTTTATCCCGATTCCTTAAGTACCTAATGCCACGCGCAGTATAATAAAATATAAATTTTATTAATATTAAATATATGGAACACTTGTAAAAGAGCGCGCGCTGCGCACGCTCAACCTCATAGCGGACGACGTGGATATATTTTATTGTACTTTGAGTGAATTCACTAAGACAGCACTTTTTAAAATTTGTTATGGAACCTAGATTGTAAGTTTAGTAATAAGAAACCTCAATATCGATTTGGACAAGTCTGTAAGGATATTGTTGGGAATAAAAATAAATAAATAAATAAATAAGAAGCCTTGTAGACTAGGTTTATACTTCGTAAAGGAACACAAGGCTATTACCAGCAGCGGTTAGCATGTTTTAGGTGGAACATACTTTGCGGCCAAATAATGAGGACATAAAATAAAGCGGAATGCACTCGACGGTGTTAAAACGTAGTTTAGTTACCGTTTCTAGTCTATGCAGGTTAACGAGAAAGAATAGTTGTTAAAGTCTATACAACATTAGTTTTCGTATAAATGTGATACCCGAAACACGGGTATAGTATTTTTATCTTAACCTTTCAATTACCGTAATTAGAGAGAAAGACAATGAGACAGCAAACGCCGGCATTCGCTTAGGGGTTTATTGAATTTCCCGCGCGCCTCAAGGAGTTGTCAGCAACAGCAGGGACCCAGCCGGGTCGAAGCCTACTGGGGCCAGGGTTATCCGAAAGGGCGCTCGAGCCCCGGTATGAAGGCTAGAAGGAACGGGGTGGTCTTTTAGTCAGTAAGAGTCTGACACTATCTCCCGCTCCGCCCAAGAGCGGGGGATGTCAATGCATGATTTTTCCCACCATAAAAAAAGGGGTTTATTGAATTAAGAATCTATGTACAAAATTTCATAACTGTATGATCATAAAAATCACAAAGACAGAAGCTTGTTATGTTGGCGGCTGAGGGGCGACTGAGGGGTTGTTTTGCTCCCTCATCCAGCAATACGCTGGCACCTAATGCACGCTATGACCCGCCGTGACCTGTGTTGTACTTAAGGTGGAGTCAACTTGTGACTAAAATATCTTTGGGATAAAAATAACATGGTGTAAAAAATATTGGAATCGATTCAGTTACTGATTCCAACATACCAAAAATGATGTTGTATAAGTGTTATCAAAATGGTTCAGGCTATGGCCGATGCCTGCTAGGGCTTTTTTTTTATGGTGGGAAAAAATCATGCAATGACATCCCCCGCTCTTGGGCGGAGCGGCAGATAGTGTCAGACTCTTACTGACTAAAAGACCCACCCCGTTCCTTCTAGCCTTCATACCGGGGCTCGAGCGTCCTTTCGGATAACCCTGGCCCCAGTAGGCTTCGACCCGGCTGGGTCCCTGCTGTTGCTGACAACTCCTTGAGGCGCGCGGGAATAGTGCGCGCCGTATGCCTGCTAGGGCTGCGGTATTGCTTGTAAGAGTTACCGTAGCCCTGGGACGCTGAGAGCAATTGAAGGAGCACTGATGGATTTAAGTCAGTCAAAGAAATTATTTGATGACTAGCTTCTGCCAGCGGCTTCGCCCGCGTTAAAGTAGGTTCTCCATATAAACTTTGAGCCCCTGTTTCATCCCTTTAGGGATGGAATTTCAGAAAATCCTGATTTGGTGCTCGCTTACGTCATAAAAGGAAGCCTTGTGCAAAATTTCATGTTCCTAGTCCCAGTATTTTCGGCTGTGCGTTGATATGTCAGTCAGTCAGTTTCTCATTTTATATAAAGACTAGCTTTTGCCCGCGCGGCTTCGCTCCCGCTCTTCCCTACTTCAGCCTACTATACCCTACTCTACCCTACTATACCCTACTATACCCTACTCTACCCTACCCTACTCTACCCTACCCTACTCTACTCTACCCTACTCTACCCTACTCTACCCTACTCTATCCTACTCTACCCTACTCTACCCTACCCTACTCTACCCTACTCTACCCTACTCTACCCTACCCTACTCTACTCTACCCTACTCTACCCTACTCTACCCTACTCTACCCTACTCTACCCTGCTCTACCCTACTCTACCCTACTCTACCCTACTCTACCCTACTCTACCGTACTCTACTCTAATAAACCTCACGGAGCCCGAGACCTTTCCAACGAATGCAAAACCGTGGAAATCGGTTTGTGCGTTCTGGAGTTATAGCGTCAGGAAGGAAAACCCGACTTATTTTTATATAGTAGATTTTCGACTTCAAAAACAAAATAGAGGGTAGCGTTTAGATCAGAGTTGCAGGGGATATTCGAAAGAATCACCATAGCCCACAACCACAAAAGGGTAAGTTAGGGTGTAAGGGCAGCCTTTACATATAATGCTGAATGTTATAAATGAAAAGATGTTAATGTTCTATGAATAATGTTTAATAAAACACTTCACTAATCTAGTGTTACTTAAAAAATGTTAAAATAAATGTTACCTACTTAAAAAGACTAATAAATGTTCTATAATTTAAATGTTAATAAGATGTTAAAATGTTATGAGAGTTCGGTGCCAAACGTACTACTGACGCACTTATCTACGTCGTCACGTATCGTCATACAGCAAACCTACTTTTACCCGATTTGCAGTAATTACTAACTAGGTCCGAGTCCAATGTGAGGATGCTGACCGTACAAAAGGAATACAAGTGCATATAAGTTAGTCAAAGACTGATAAACCCCTTGCATCATACAGAGCGAAAGAAATTATTTGATAATTTTATACCTCAAAAAAAAAAGAGTAGCGCTTAGATCAGTCCTGGCGTGCTATTCTCTAAGAAAACAGTCTAGAGCGCAGCGCTGGCCACAGCGATGAAATCCTAATACGTACATTGGATTAACAGTCCAATGCACATGTACATTGGATTGTTAATTCAATGTACTGCGCTCTCTCTCCTGCTCACTTCAAAAAAAGGAAAGCGTTTTTATGTTAAGAGCTGGTTGTAGTCACAGAGTATTTTGCATGAACTCCGCCCGGGTCTATGTCAATTTCGCCGTAACAGTGGATTTTAATTTAGAAAAAAAAAACAATGACTATTCAAGATTTTTGTTTTTGCGAGGCCCTTTTAAAATACACGCTTTATTATTTCTTATAACTTTCAAATATTTCCGTGACGTAATCTCGTAGACATAAACGTTTGAAATCGTAATTTAGGGTCAGATTTGCGATTTTTTTTTGATCAAGCCAACTAATTTTTAACATGTTTTGATTTTTGGCTGACGGTTGCTCATATAGTCAATTTTAATAAAATATTTTTTCATCGTGTTCTCTTGTATATTTGTGGATTTCCAGAAGTTTAAAAAAGTTCGAAATGAGTAGAACCTGGCCTTAACGTGTCATCAAGAATTAGGAAACGGTCTTACTATCAGCAAAGCCTACACACTACTGCTAATCTCATCGGGATTCAGGAAGCACCTAAAGCCGTGCAAATGAGCGAAGCGAGATCGTCGTCTTATACGAGGGGTTTCTCACTCTAAGTCTTCACTAAGTCGAATCCGTCATTATTATTACATGAAAAGGGGCCGTGAGTTCACCGGATCCACACCTGCGCTGTACAAATAACCACGTAAACCTGACAAATTGTTTCACATTCATATTGGTCACGAGTGTTCGGTGTTGCCACGTTGCCAAAAAATATTCCGCGGGAACTTAAGGTTCCCTGATTTGGCCGGTCACGAATCTCAGGACCTTTATACGGCACATTTTGTGGGCCCACGCAAACATTGCCGTTTTTGTTGTTAGGTTGTTCGGCCACCCGCTGACTCGGATTATATTTGGGATGGCATTAATCTCCCTGTAAATGGTGTTTGTAATAGAGTTTTTAGGATGCGTCAAAATGATGCCAGTTTTTGTTGTGTAGCTGAACCAATAATTCTTTGTTTGCTTGTTACATTTCTGTATAATTATTTTTTTTTTTAGGTGTTAAAATCATCTAATGATATCCCTCGCTCTTGACCGGAGTGGGAGATAGAGTCAAACTTTTTGACTAAAAACCCAGACCTGTTCCTTCTTTGCCATTGTTCCAGAGCCCCGGGATCTCTTTTGCATTACCAATGGCTCCAGTTTCTATTGATATTGCGGTTCGGTTTTTGTTACAGTAACTGATCCGATATTTGTTTCTTACATCTTCTAACGTTGCACGCGCTAACTTCTGATGTTTTACTAGTGCCCATGAAAGCTTATGTGAAATAAATAATTTTGAGTTTAAGTTTTATTTTATTGGGTACAAAAAAAACTTGCTAGAGAAAATACAAAGAAAACCTCATAGCTAGATGCGCAAATATGTAACCCACTCCAATGTCCACATCTTAACATTTAAATAATAGAAGTAAAGGACTGGGGTAAGAGTTAAGAGTTTACAGAATACAGTGCCTTCTGCGAAAGCTTCATGTAAGAGTTTGAACATATAAAAATCTCAAGAACTCTCTACAACGGCCTGACCAATTTTTTATGATTTTTTTTGTGTATATTTGGTAGGTCTGAAAATAGGTCGTAGATTTTTTACCCTCCTACCCCCATTCCCCATTTTTTAACATAACAAAGCTTGTAGGGTTAGTTAGTTTCCCTATAGATTCCAATATGCTCCTTGGAATAGTAATTAAGTCAAGCCAACACTTCGCTAGTCTGACGTGGTGTGCTGCCAAGTTTGGGACTTCCACTGTGATTACAGCGTTATCCCCTGAGGAACTTTGCGGTATAGGTCGCTGACAAAGGACTTCCTCACTGTTCAGGAGAAAATTGATTGAAGATAAAGGATTAAAAAATACTGTAAGATATATCTGTCGATTCAGGATGTTCGATAAGAGATAAGGAGATTCTCAGTCTAATACTGAGAATCTCCTTATCTTATCCCATTACGTAGGTGATGTGCGGATAACGATTAATATACAAACTGTTCCTGACCACGCGAATGATTTATTATGTACTAGCTTTTGCCCGCGGCTTCGCTCGGGTATATAATATAGCCTATGTCACTCAGGAATAAAGCAATTTTAGCAATTGGACCTGTACTTTCAGAGATTATCTCCTACAAACAAAAAATAAGAAAACAAACTTTACATCTTTATAATATTAGTGTAGATGTAGGCTTTAGCTTTTCAGTACACAACGAGCCTTGAGACTGTTTCATAGTATAGAATACCTTGTTGCATAAAATCCGTATTTATGTACCTACCATTACTAACGCTATACCTGGAGTTTGCTTGCGTGATCGGATCATACCAAGGAGGAGCACCAAGATTACCGACATAACCTGAAAAATCGCCAAACTTAAGTGGCAGTGAGCAGGGCACATTACTCGCAGAACAGTTAATCGATGGGGCGATTGGCGACGACGTACCGGAAAATGCATCGTTTGAAGACAGGAAACAAGGCAGACCGATAGTTAAGTGAAGTTCGCGGGAATGCGATGGATGCAAGACGCACAAGACAAGTCATTGTGGCGACACTAGGGGCCTATTTCCAGCAATTGACTTCAATCGACTGAAATGATGGTGATGACAATGTATATATCGTCACCAGCAGGCTTACTCTCCAAATTAATTTCAATCTAAAGTCAATCCGATTGCAATGTCAATTTTGACGTTACGTGATTTGGTGCTCTTGAGAACAATATTGTCAACATACGATTTCACTTAGTTCTCAAAATGGTCACGCAATTTTAAACCAATTTGGCGCTAACATTGAATTCAAGGGTACGAAACGTCACAATCTCAATGTCGACCGATCGGAATTGAACTCAAGAGTAAGCCTGCAGATCTTAGAATTGATCACTTCATGATATGGCCAACTACATAAAACTGGCCAGATCATTTAAACATTAAAGTTTGATCAAATCCTCGTTTGACCAAATCATTGATGTAGAATTTTTATGATAATAAAGGGTCTAAAGACAATAGGCCCAATGAGGATTGACATAATCATCAAACTTTAACGTTTAACCTTTCTAATTTCGTAATTAGAGACACATAGATAATTAGAGAGCGAACGAAGGCGTTCGCTTGGGGTTTAATGAATTAAACGATCTGTAGCCCGATTCACGTAATGAAAACCGTAACGATATCGTAGCGATTTAGTTGTTTAGACCATTTTCGTATTCACATTCATCAATCGAGTTTGAACGACACCGATTTTAAAGTCGTTTGAAATTCGTCGATTTAAAAAAAAATCTGTATTACATTATCTTGGTAGAATACTTATTAATGTAACTGGAAATAAGTCGATAGATCGTTAATACCACTTTTGGATAGGATTTCGATCGAACGACTATAAAACTTCAACGATATTTGGCTTGTTTGATTTTATGTGAATCAGGCTACTGATCAATTTTTAAGATCTAGCCACAACGAACATAAACAAAGATAAAATAAATATTTTACTTTTGACAAATAAATAAATATTAGCTTTGATGACGATAAAAAACAGAACTATAATGCAATAAAATCAAATAAAACTCTTTCACAAACCTAAACATAAGGTAGCAAAGGAATTCAAAATCCAGGCTTTAGCCAGAGTATCGTGTGAAGATGTATGACATAAAACGCAGGTAAGCTCTGAATAAGTTAGGAGGTGTGTTTAAGTGTTGTAAGATATTAATGGCGGCTATCACGTCGCGGCTTAACACTTTAAGTACGGTCAAACCCGGCTTGTGCGAGCTATGTTATGCACCTCACTAGACAAGGGATAAATTAGGCTAATTTTACATTAATTGGAGTTCGAGAGTCAGTATCAGGTGTTAATGCTGTTTAGTTGCGGAGCTGATCAATGAGCAACTTTTAGTCAGTCTTTATTAAGAGGTCTTAGTTTAGGTGGAAGCGCTAAGGTAGCCAGCGACTTTCTTTTCTTAAGAGGCCGGCGACGGATGAATTTCCATACAAACGTAATACCACGCTCAATTGCAGTTGGAGCATATTTCCAACATATTATGATGATATTCGGTTATAGAAAATATTTATCTAGGTTCCTAAGTATCCAAATAAGTATCTTGACTTGACTCGCAAAAAGTTGTCGACATGTAGGAAGTGAATACAACAGCCTTTGTGGCGACTGTCGTCTCGGCAAATGGATTAATTGCCAAGAGCCTCGACCAACATCTGAGGAGGCTCCCGTGGGCAGTTGTATCAAGGGCTTGATTCAGAAGGCAGTACTCCTGAATACGGCGAGTATTATTCAGAGATTCCTCTCTGAGGAGCCCTGACCACTAGTTGGTAGCTTTGACCTGTTCCTGATGCCGGTGAGCTACTATTTTATTATATTTATTTTAATGTTTTTCATATGATTTAAAAAATATATATTTTAAAATATAACTTAAATACGTACCTATATAAAATGAATAAAGGTGTATAATAAAATATGAATCGTATGAAAACACAAAACAAAAACAGGTGCAATTTTATTGTTCTTGTAAATAAATCTAATAATGTAGCTATTCAGTCAAATATTTACGCAATGTAACAACATTACATTTTCGACAACAGAATGCCATTTTCAGAACAATATATGTCTGTGCTACACCTGTGTAATACGATATAAAGTTTTCATCAAAATGGCCTCCGTGACACTGTCTGGGATTTTTAATATAAATTCTCAAATGATACATGAAAACGTGGAACGGAATGGATTCATTACGGAGTTGCTCTTAAATAAATGAAATACCATAAGAGGTGTTTACATAATATCAGGAATTTAATAAGACGATATTATGACAAATAAAAGCTAACAGCAGATTATGTTACGTCACCGTCTGTAGCGATGAAAGGTCCTTATAAATGGAATTTTCAGATGTTATATACTTTTTTTTTCAGCTCCTTGCCAAAATACTCGTAAGCTACTTCAACTACTATTCTGCTGTAGAAAATTAAACTGAAAAAAATAGTACGCTCGTGTTACGAATGTCAAAATTGACGGTACGGTTAGCGCAGTGGTAGAGCGATTGACTGCTGTGATGTATGTCGTGGATTCGATTCCCCCACGGTACAAATATTTGTATGGGTCTGGATTGAGTATGTGAGTTTTTGTGAATGCATCCACGATAAGACGTGGGGGCAACGTTTAAAAAAAATAGACAATCACACTAATATAATAAAGGTGAAAGTTTATTTGTGCTGTGTGTGTATGTTTGACAGTCCTTCACGCTTAAACAGCTGATCAGATTTACATGAAATGTAGCAAACGGGTAGATCATATCCTGAAAAATAAAATGGGATATTTTTTTTATCCCGGAAGTATGTTTCCCTAGTATAGTTTCCTTCACGTCAGGAAAAATGTCCCTGGTAGAAGCTTTAGAAGGCGCCAGATAACCGTGGAATAAAGTGTATTGACCTTTTCCTAATATGTCTGAGTAGGTGCCCGAAAAACAAACAACGAACTGCTTTTCATTACTAGATCATGTAAAGGATCACGATACATGTCGACTCAAGACAGCTTTATGCCTTTATTTTCGTTTTTGAAAATAAGAATGTCAACAAATGTAGGAGAGCCAAGGACCGTCATTTCACGGTTATCTGGCGCCTACTTTAGTTTATCATAATGAAAGAAATACTAACTAACTCGAGTGTCTTTCATTATGGCATACTGGCTAAAAGTCAGCAAAAGTACATACTAAAATTTACTTAGTTCTTTTCTGATTCAGTCTGTATACCGTATACTTGTTGAATTTACCAGACAATTTATTGAGCCTAATCTAAAACAATGAGTAGGTAATATAAAAAAGTTATCTCACATAGCGAAAAGCGTAGAAATACAATCTCAGACTATCACTTATTACAATTACAGCTATTCCTACAAATGAGAGTACAAAACGTTTATGTAAATACCCCGGCGTGGTCTGTAATATACTGCGCCACAACTAAGTTATATTTTACCATATCTGCGACAGTCTATCCGTTGTTTTGACTGCATAATTCGTGACTGCGTTATAGTGAATTAAATGCAGCTCTGGTTGCACTTTCTTGATAAAATTGGAGTTATTTGCAATTCAGATAAGTCTCCGACTCACCAAGATTACTTTGGCTACGGAACAAAACGGTTCCTTTTGACTTGAGCCTTCAATTTTGAATAAAACAGAAGCCGCAAGCTGGAATAATGTATTTTTTATTATTATTTTCTAGACTTTCTTGCTTGACTAGGCATTATTGATGACGGAAACGTGGTTAAAATGTTTAATAAGCTTCTTGATACGAGTCAGCCCACTATTGATAGCTTAATACCAATCTTCTTTATGTATAAAACTAGCTTTTGCCCATGGCTTCACCCGCGTACATAAAATATAGCCTATGTCACTCAGGAATAAAGCAAGCTTTTGATGGGTGAAAAAATTTTAGCAATAGGTCCAGTAATTTCAAAGATTACCTCCTACAAACAAAAAAACAAACTTTACCTTTTTATTATATTAGTGTAGAATTGTAGATGTATAGTCCTGATTCAATCAACGCCCACTACACATCAACGCCCATCCTAAACTCTTGGACCTTTAAAGTTGAAATTTTGTATAGAGGTTCCCTTTGTGATGAATGCAATGGAACACAAAAAGCTGGTAACTGTGATTTTAGTCAGTAAAAGTCTGACACATCCTCTCGCTTTACCTTGAGCGAGAGGAACGGTGGCCTACTTTCACGTGAGCGACAGCTACGAAAGTACCTCGGGCTGAAGATAGCTTTATATAAACTTTAAATAAAAATAACGTTCCATACATTGTTGGTCCCCCAAAAACAGATTTCTAGAACAGTTCACTATAAGCTAACTCAATTAAAATAAGTATAGTGATAAAGTGAACCCAAAGTTCCTGGACGCGACCTCAGACATTGCAGCACTTTTCCAGATTCAGAATTCAGGAGCCCCCGGCTGAATTATAATGAAGCAAGAACTTCGAAGCTAGCTTCGGTACTTCGGTAGCAAGAAGAAGAGAGTTATCCAGCAACGGCTATTGTTTTTAATGAATTCCCAACTTTTGCGAAGTTCGTCTGAGTTAGGAACATTACCTGCAGCCAATTCCGATACCAAAGTTGAGCGATGCGCTAATTATTATATTATCGCATTTTGTTTATGTGGCTTTTTAGTGGTAGTTTTTTGATAGTTTCTTCAATTGTAGAGGTAAGAGAAAAATGACCTGGTAAGGGTTGTGAGAATCCGATGGATGCGAGACGCACAGGACCGCTTATTGTGGCGACGCTTGGGGGAGACCTATGTCCAACAGTGGACGTCTTTCGGATGAAATGACGATGATGATGATGATGAAAGAAAACATGGAATAAAAAAGTTTATTTGTAAGCTACACTAGACAACAAACAACCAAATTAAAATAAGAACGTATCAAAACGATCTGTTAACTGAAAGACACAGGTGTGGCTTTAGTCAGTAAAAGTCTGACTCACCCTATCACTTTACCCTTGAGCGGGAGAAGTGAGAATTATCTAAATAAAAAGACGTGTGGCACTCGGGGACTGCCGTGGTAAAGCTATTGCATAGCATTTTTATCAACTTATGCAATTATAATTATTTATTTATTTTATTTATGCAGTATTTTTTTTCCTTTGTTTTTTTTTCTTTGATATTAATTAAAGTTACACTTTCACACATTGAATTGAATTTTGATTGATTGTTTACTCATTTGTTTTCTTATCGGTCACCACGCTCAAAAAACAAATGAGTGGGGGGTGTTAGGTTATTTTCGTTACGGAATTTCTGGATTCGGTCTCCACGCTCAAGGCCCGCGATAGAAGCTATGCAATAGCTTAAAAAAACGGTACGCTGGTATTCAATTAGAGCCTGTGATGCTACGGACACATTCACGGAACAGAGACTAAAGAAAAAGAGTGAAAAATAAAATAGATAAAAAAACTTAAAAAAAAAAGTGAATTTCTTTACGGTAGGAGTTGTGTAGTTGTTAGTCAGGATTTAAAGTAGGTGTTCAGTGAGGGTAAAACTTGCGTGCTAGCTTCACTTCATCTGGGCCCCAAGTCTGCTATTACAATAGTGTCAGAATTGTCTATCATTGATTTCATAATTGTTGATTTTGAGAAAGTTTGGTAATCTATTATTATAATGGCGTCATTATGACTTTCCAATGATCAACCACTGAGACTCCATTGAAAGAAGTGGGATAGAATAGTAATAATAATAAGTAATGAAAGGAGTAATGAAGTAATGAAAGGTGGGTATACAGGGCTTGGGAGCGACCGGACCAAGGTGTGACTGACACGCGTCCTCCGGATGATGACGCCATGTGTTCGTTCTGGCGCAACATCTGGTCGGTGCCTGTCAGTCATACTGAGGGTGGTTGGACTCGAGAGGTCGAACGAGCGTGCGAATCGGTAACAGAAATGGGGGCAATCACAATCAGCCCCCAAGATGTGGCCCGTGCAGTCCGTCCATTGCCTAATTGGAAATCTCCAGGGCCGGACGGACTGCACAACTTTTGGATAAAGTGGTTGCAAAGGTCGCACGCTCGTTTGGCATCTCAGTACCAGGCCGCCTTAGAGTCTGGCTCGCTACCCGAGTTTCTTACAACAGGAGTTACCCACCTGCTCCACAAATCCGGTAGCACCGCGGAACCCAAAAACTATCGGCCGATTACGTGTCTGCCGACAGTTTATAAGGTTCTTACATCCATTTTGAGAGCAAAGATTAACCACCATGTTGATAATAACGCTATCATGTCTGCCTCTCAAAATGGATGTAGGAATGGGTCCCGTGGTACGAAGGAGCTACTCCTCATCGATATGGCCATTAGCCAACAGGTTCGGCGTTCCCGAAAGGATCTGTCGACATGTTGGATAGACTATAAGAAGGCCTATGACTCAGTTCCTCATACATGGCTCATGAGGGTGCTGGAGTTGTATAAAGTTGATGCAACTCTTCGCACCTTCCTGATGTCATGTATGAGGCAATGGAGGACGGTCCTTCGCTATCCAGGATGTCGAAATATCCAGAGGAACAGCGAACCGGTAAGGATCGAGCGAGGTATATTCCAGGGTGATAGTTTGAGTCCGCTTTGGTTCTGCCTAGCTTTGAATCCTCTGAGCACATTGCTGGAGAATTCAGGCCTAGGCTATCGGTTGAAGAGAGGTGGTCAGGTTATATCTCACCTTCTTTATATGGATGACTTGAAGCTCTTTGCCCCCAACAATCTGCAACTGATGGAGCTACTGAAGGTAACGGAAACCTTCAGTAGTGCCATCAGGATGGAGTTTGGTGTGGACAAATGTGCGGTCATGCATATAAAGCGAGGGGAGATTGTGGAATCCGTGGGTATCCAACTCTCGGATTCCATACACCTGAGATCCCTCTCTCCAACCGAAACCTACAAGTATTTGGGTATGTCGGAAGCGTTAGGCATCAATGCCACCGACATGAAGCAATCGTTGAGGGAGCGCTTCTTTGGCCGCCTGAAGAAGGTACTTAACAGCCTTCTGTCAGGTGGAAACAAGGTGCGTGCCTTCAACGGTTGGGTCATGCCGGTATTGATGTACGCTTTCGGTGTACTCAAATGGACTCAAACGGAACTTGACGCCCTGGATAGGAGGGTTCGTACACTGCTGACTGCATATCGAATGCATCACCCTCGGTCGTCGGTAATGAGACTGTATATCCCGCGGAAGTGTGGGGGTCGAGGCTTTTTAAATGCTAAGTCCCTGCACAATCGCGAGGTATGCAGTCTCAGGGAATACTTCCTAGCCGCCGACGGGGGTATGCATCGTGATGTAGTAGCAGTGGACAAGGGACTCACCCCGCTCTCCTTGGCTAACGAGAACTGGCGCAAACCTGTAGTGCTTGACACTAACGTACGCAGGGAAGTATGGCAGAGTAAGGAACTTCACGGACGCTTTTTCCGGGCCCTTCATGGGCCCGATGTAGACCAACTAGCGTCCGTAGCCTGGCTGCGCGTCGGTGACCTCTTTGGGGAAACCGAAGGTTTTGTATGTGCAATTATGGACGAAGTTATCATGACGAATAACTACCGGAGATTTATTGTGAAGGACGGCACGGTTGACATATGTCGGGCATGTCATCGACCGGGTGAATCAATCCGCCACATTATCTCTGGTTGTTCTCGTCTAGCTAACGGAGAATACTTGCATAGACACAACCTTGTAGCCAGGATTATCCATCAGCAACTTGCTCTGAAGTACTCTCTTGTGGAATCGGAGGTGCCATACTACAGGTATGTGCCCGACCCAGTTCTCGATAGTGGCGATATCACGTTGTACTGGGATCGGTCCATCATCACTGACAGGACTATTGTAGCCAATAAGCCTGATATAGTGGTGGTGGACCGAAGCGAGAGGCGTGCAATGATTGTTGACATATCCGTTCCGCATGACGAGAACCTCGCGAAAGCCGAGAAAGATAAACAAATCAAGTATATTGACTTGGCTCGCGAGGTTGTCGACATGTGGAAAGTGGATTCAGCGATTATTGTACCGATAGTCGTTTCAGCCAATGGCTTAATTGCCAAGAGCCTCGATCAACACCTTAGGAGGCTCTCGTTAGGCGACTGGATCAAGGGCTTGATTCAGAAAGCAGTTCTTCTGGACACGGCTCGTATCGTTAGGAGGTTCCTTTCTTTGGAGCCCTAACCATCGGTAGCTTGGACCCTGTTCCCGATACCGGTGGGATACTGTTTTTTATATTTTTAAATGTTTTTTTTTTTTTTATTGTTTTTTAAGAAATATTTAAAAATATAAATGTAACATGTTAAAAAAAAAAATAAATGGAATAATAATAATAATAATAATAATAATAATAACAACGCTGGAATCACTATGTTGACAAGAGCTGCTGCACGACGTGCACGCCCACCACCTCCGGCCTCGTCGCTCAGCTCCGCCTCGCCGCCGTCGGAACCCAGCCTCACTGAGAGTGCTGTGACACCGGCCGTGGCAGCTGCGTCGAGCTCGAGCGACGAGTACTACTCGCCGCCGACGACACCGCCACCTACGCGTCGTCGGGGAGGACGCCGGCCGCCAGCGTGCTTAGGACCTCGAGGCCCACCGGCCTCTGATAGGGTCCCAGCTGCCGGCGGAAGTGTGCCGCGCATGAGATGGACGCAATCGACCAATGAAAACGTCATGCGCGCATACTATGGGGCTACAGAGGGAGGAAACAACCTGACCGCGTACCGTGTCCGGATGCTCTCTTTGTTTCAGGTGCTTGAGCCAGCCGTCAACGTTTCGGCACAACGACTATCGGATCAGGTGCGGGTCATCCAGCGTAATCATATGTTGGACGATACTGTACTTGATCGCCTCCGAACGGAAATGAGTGACCGTGTCATTACCCCCCCGTCGCAGCCTGTGGTGCCAGTTGTGGTACCACCGTCCAGCCACATATCCTTTCACACTGACGAGGTGAGTACTGACACGGTCACTAACGTAAGTGCCCAGTGCAATAATGAACTGAGGAGTGCTTTGGAGTGTGCTATTCGGGAGTATCGCAACATGCCGCTTGAGCTTAGGCCGCGTTTACCTCGTTTGCCCATGCGTAATAAGAATAAGGCGCTGGTGGCTGCTCTGGATTCGCAGTTGTCAAACTATTTTGATGACTGCGAAGATCTCACCGATACACACTCGATCATGTACTGCGCGGCCGTAGCGGCATGTCATGTAGCTCACGTAAAATTTCCAAACAGTGACGTAGCTACACGACCAAAACCAGCTGTGCCGGCCTGGCAGTGTAGGATCGAGCGTCGTATTGGTGGGGCCAGAGCACTCATTGGCAAACTAATCTGCTTCAGGGAGGGCAACACTCGCCCACGAGTGATGCGCTTTGTGAGGCGGGCGTTTTCGGGGACTGACATCAGCCCCCGAGACTATATGTCCCGAGTCACAGAGCGCATCGACTTCCTGAAGCAGAAAGTGTATGCATGGGCAAACCGTATACGAAGGTATAAGCGGCGTGTTGAAAGATACACCCAGAATAGCACATTCCGGAGTAATGAAAGGTGGGTATACAGGGCTTGGGAGCGACCGGACCAGGGTGTGACTGACACGCGCCTTCCGGATGATGACGCCATGACTTCGTTCTGGCGCAACATTTGGTCGGTGCCTGTCAGTCATACTGAAGGTGGTTGGACTCGAGAGGTCGAACGAGCGTGCGAATCGATAACAGAAATGGGGGCAATCACAATCAGCCCCCAAGATGTGGCCCGTGCAGTCCGTCCGTTGCCTAATTGGAAATCTCCAGGGCCGGACGGACTGCACAACTTTTGGATAAAGTGGTTGCAAAGGTCGCACGCTCGTTTGGCATCTCAGTATCAGGCCGCCTTAGAGTCTGGCTCGCTACCCGAGTTTCTTACAACAGGAGTTACCCACCTGCTCCACAAATCAGGTAGCACCGCGGAACCCAAAAACTATCGGCCGATCACGTGTCTGCCGACAGTTTATAAGGTTCTTACATCCATTTTGAGAGCAAAGATTAACCACCACGTTGATAGTAACGCTATCATGTCTGCCTCTCAAAATGGATGTAGGAATGGGTCCCGCGGTACGAAGGAGCTACTCCTCATCGATATGGCCATCAGCCAACAGGTTCGGCGTTCCCGAAAGGATCTGTCGACATGTTGGATAGACTATAAGAAGGCCTACGACTCAGTTCCTCATACATGGCTCATGAGGGTGCTGGAGTTGTATAAAGTTGATGCAACTCTTCGCACCTTCCTGATGTCATGTATGAGGCAATGGAGGACAGTCCTTCGCTATCCAGGATGTCGAAATATCCATAGGAACAGCGAACCGGTAAGGATCGAGCGAGGTATATTCCAGGGTGACAGTTTGAGTCCGCTTTGGTTCTGCCTAGCCTTGAATCCTCTGAGCACATTGCTGGAGAATTCAGGCCTAGGCTATCGGTTGAAGAGAGGTGGTCAGGTTATATCTCACCTCCTTTATATGGATGACTTGAAGCTCTTTGCCCCCAACAATCTGCAACTGATGGAGCTATTGAAGGTAACGGAAACCTTCAGTAGTGCCATCAGGATGGAGTTTGGTGTGGACAAATGTGCGGTTATGCATATAAAGCGAGGGGAGATTGTGGAATCCGTGGGTATCCAACTCTCGGATTCCATACACCTGAGATCCCTCTCTCCAACCGAAACCTACAAGTATTTGGGTATGTCGGAAGCGTTAGGCATCAATGCCAGTGACATGAAGCAATCGTTGAGGGAGCGCTTCTTTGGCCGCCTGAAGAAGGTACTTAACAGCCTTCTTTCAGGTGGAAACAAAGTGCGTGCCTTCAACGGTTGGGTCATGCCGGTATTGATGTACGCCTTCGGTGTACTCAAATGGACTCAAACGGAACTTGACGCCCTGGATAGGAGGGTTCGTACACTGCTGACTGCATATCGAATGCATCACCCTCGGTCGTCGGTAATGAGACTGTATATCCCGCGGAAGTGTGGGGGTCGAGGCTTTTTAAATGCTAAGACCCTGCACAATCGCGAGGTATGCAGTCTCAGGGAATACTTCCTAGCCGCCGACGGGGGTATGCATCGTGATGTAGTAGCAGTGGACAAGGGACTCACCCCGCTCTCCTTGGCTAACGAGAACTGGCGCAAACCTGTAGTGCTTGACACTAACGTACGCAAGGAAGTATGGCAGAGTAAGGAACTTCACGGACGCTTTTTCCGGGTCCTTCATGGGCCTGATGTAGACCAACTGGCGTCCGTAGCCTGGCTACGCAGCGGTGACCTCTTTGGGGAAACCGAAGGGTTTGTCTGTGCAATTATGGACGAAGTTATTGTGACGAATAACTACCGGAGATTTATTGTGAAGGACGGCACGGTTGACATATGTCGGGCATGTCACCGACCGGGTGAATCAATCCGCCACATTATTTCTGGTTGTTCTCGTCTAGCTAACGGGGAATACTTGCATAGACACAACCTTGTAGCCAGGATAATCCATCAGCAACTTGCTCTGAAGTACTCTCTTGTGGAATCGGAGGTGCCATACTACAGGTATGTGCCCGACCCAGTTCTCGATAGTGGCGATATCACGTTGTACTGGGATCGGTCCATCATCACTGACAGGACTATTGTAGCCAATAAGCCTGATATAGTGGTGGTGGACCGAAGGGAGAGGCGTGCAATGATTGTTGACATATCCGTTCCGCATGACGAGAACCTCGTGAAAGCCGAGAAAGATAAACAAATCAAGTATATCGATTTGGCTCGCGAGGTTGTCGACATGTGGGATGTGGACTCAGCGATCATTGTACCGATAGTCGTGTCAGCCAATGGCTTAATAGCCAAGAGCCTCGACCAACACCTTAGGAGGCTCTCGTTAAGCGGCTGGATCAAGGGCTTGATTCAGAAAGCGGTACTCCTGGACACGGCTCGTATAGTTAGGAGGTTCCTTTCTCTGGAGCCCTGACCGCCGGTAGCTTGGACCCTGTTCCCGATACCGGTGGGATACTGTTTTTTATATTTTTAAATGTTTTTTTTATTGTTTTTTAAGAAATATTTAAAAATATATTGTAACATGTAAAAAAATTAATAAAGGAAATAATAATAATATTTTTATTTGCTCAGTTAGTAGGTAAATAATAAAGATGTCTGGAAAAAAATATGCATGGATCCATTACTAACTACCTTAAACTAGGCATGCAAAACAGTTTTTATTTATTTTGAGATCAATGGACACAACATCTGGTTACAATTTATTTAGTACTTGAATATAAACGAATGTATTTAATAATTATGTGTTTATATGTCAAATTCAAATAATGTCAAAAAAAAATAATTAAAAAAAATATGTCAAATAAAAGTTATATAAATTTATGTCATGTAATAATTGCAAAATACTATGTCAAATGAACGTTATATAAATTGATGTCATTTATCATTACAAAACAATATGTCAATTACAAAAAATAATAATAATAATACAAGATTTATGTCATTAATAATCACAAAACAATATGTCAAAAAATAATAATAATAATGTCAAAGTGTCAAAAAGTCAAATTATCATCATTTAGAAATTCATAAATCGAATAGTAACATTTTGAAATTAATAAGGCTGACAATTTCTTCTTAAAAAGTGTAATAGTCACATTTTTAAATTCATCGGGAATTTTATTATATATTGTCGGGCCCATACACAAAACACTTTTCCTCAATAAGGCAGTATTATGACCACCAACACGTAGCATGTTTTTGTACTGCGTTCGTATTTCGTACATATTTATCGTAATCTCGTACATATTTACAAATGAATGTCATAAGTAGGTATGCGGTAACCTGCAAAAATTTTGACAGTTCCTTTGATCAGTGACCTACCATTACGACGTCATTTCGCAATTAGTGCTTTTAATAAGCTCGGTATTGTCATTCTACCACAATTCTATTACAATTACCAATTCATTATGACCGATCAATGATCGATCATTATGAATTAGCAGATTACAAACTTTTAGCAAAATGACAATGGGATCGTGTTGGAATGACGAGTTTATAAAAATAGCAGACTTAGGCCCCGTTTCTTTGTTCGTAGAGCCCAGTAGGGCCAGCGGGGATCACCGCTAAGGCTACGGGGATTTTTTGAAAGGGAAACATGGAACGCAAAGGGTAACTATGTAAAGGACACAGAGATGTGCTTTAAGTCAGTAAAAATCTGACACGCTCTCTCACTCCACCTTAGAGTGAGAAGTCTTTGGATGATTTGCCACCTCAAAAAACACTTGTTCTTTGTTGGAAATCAGACACGAATCGACGACACCCTTGCCTCTTTTTACGTATATAATATATCTACATTTTAAACCCACTAAACAACCTATTTATCAGACTCCTTCGCACATAACACTAAACATAACTTCAGAATAACGTTATTAAAGCCTGGAAGCATCTCATTTACGTTCCTACCTTCCAAAATTTTACGATTTCCACCACTAAGATGTTGATAAACCTTTTGTTTACAATATACTGTGGTTAAACAAGTTTACGGCTAATGAAAAAGTGTACATTTTAAAGGCCGGCTGTTAATAAGTGAGTTGAACAGCTTAACAAGATTCACCTGTATAGCCCCGCGGTTCTCTTAAAGCTTTAAAGAGATTTACTCGCAACGACTCGAGTTCTCTTTTGTTTATATTTAAATTTTCTCATGTTTCTCTTTTGTTTTTAATTGTTTTAAGCTGGTTACCATTTAGGAAGTTAACGTTATTAAATCAGCGGATATCCGGCGTGTCATCATCATTATGGATCATCATTTCAGCTGGAGGATGTCCAATTGCCCACTTTTGGATATAACAACTGATCCTTTATGACTCGCATCTATTGGGTTCCCATGATCTCCACCTGGTCATCAGTCTACCTTGTGGGAAGCTTTCCAACACTGCTCGTGACTACTATTCGTAAGAAAATAAATAGTAATATGTTTTTTGTTACTGCATTGTTTCAGTGGTCTAAAAGCATCTTCGTTTTTCGCCTTTCTAATGAAACCGGAGGTTAGGCACATTGGTTGGATGGTTTCAAAGTCTATGGAAGCACATCCTATATTTTAATTTTTTGTGTTTTATATGTATTTTTAAGTTAAATAGGTATAAATCAACGGTCTATTCTCGATTAGTATAAACAACCTTATAATGTTCCCACATTTGGGACTCAGGCCTTCTCTCTACAAGAAGAATGGGATCTAATCCACAACCCTTGCGAGTTGGAGGAGGTCACAATATGTCTTTAATTTTTTGGTTTTAGAACATGCTTCAGTGTTTTCCTTCCTTGCTTTTAGAGCATTGGTGATGTATTAAATTACACAAAGCAAAGCTTTTAACTGGGTTTGAGCCCACAACGCCATTACCACTGGGATAGCCCAGTATTTTATATCTTCAATCTCTACTGCCTAAAAAGAATGTGGCCCGAATATATTCAGTGTTACAAGCTGACAGAACGTATTTTGGTACGTCTGCAGCCACAAAACATCAACAAATCCGACAACTAGTTGTTGAACTAGCTGTAGGACTAGTGTTGACAAAGCACACGTTATTGAACACCCAAAACAAATGACCGCACTACTTGTAACAGTCGCGCCGTCAAAACATCAAGTTATCTATCACTTTGACGATTACAAATGCAGTTTGAAATATTCCCATTAGGAACCAGGCCACTGCAACTGCCATTAGACATGGGTTATTGTGCACTAGTACGTTAGAGGAGAACAAATAGCTATAATTCGATCCACTAGTACCCCGTAGAGGCTCGTATGTTACTACGCTATACATTCGGCTCGGATATTTTCCACTAGGTTAGAAAGAGTGCAGACAATTAATGGTTACTCTAAAAGGTCTTTTAGAGTGGAAATGTATTTGTTTGTTTGCTAAATGGGATGTCTATTTCTTTTTAAAGGAACAAATATTACTTTTATTTTGGGGCAGTTGAATATAGACTCGAGTAAATAGGCTCTTAATAAACTAGTGCGCTTCACTATCGACGGTTGCATCATTGCTTACTATCAGTTGGGTTTGCTGTCAAGCACTAGTTTATATCCTTTAAAAAATCTGGTAATAAAAGAATTATGATAGATACAGATAGTAAATTATATGTAGATAAGAAGTACCTGGTCGAGGACGAGTCCTCGACAGCCGGTGGAATTTCGCGGAGCATTTCCGACGTCTGGGTCCCAAACTCAACCGGGCTGGGGCTGCGCTCAAGCGGCTCCTGCCCAACCTTGGGGGTCCAGACGCCTCCTGCCGGAGGCTCTACGCGGGGATCGTTCGGTCCATGGCCCTCTACGGGGCGCCGGTGTGGGCGCCGTCGCTGAAAAAGCAACCGGCAGCCATACTGAACGCCTGCCAGAGGGTCATGGCAATAAGGATGGTGCGGGGATACTGCACGGTCTCCCGTGAAGCGGCGAGCCTTCTGGCTGGCCTACCACCGTGGGATCTGGAGGCAACAGTCCTTGCACACATGCACGATATGCGCGTGGAGATGCAACGCCGGGGTGAAAGTCCGCTGCCGCGACAGGTCACGGCATGGCGGACAGAGCTCCGGCGGGATCTCATGGTGAAGTGGCGTCAACGACTATCGCAACCCAGTGCTGGGCACGCCACAATCTTGGCGGTAAGTCCCCTCTTTGAGGCGTGGCTGGAAAGACCTCACGGCGTCCTTACCTTCCGCATGACGCAGGTACTCACAGGACATGGTTCGTTCGGGAGTTTCCTGCACCGGATTCATGCGGAAGTGACGCCCGGGTGTCGCCACTGTGCGGAACGCCCGGAGGACACGGTGGAGCATACAGTCGAGGTGTGCCCTGCTTGGGCGGAGCATCGCCGTGCCCTCGTGGGGGCGATCGGCGGCGGAGAACTCTCGCGCCGGGCCCTGGTTGAGGCCATGGTCCGGAGCGAGGAGGAGTGGCAGGCGGTCGCCGACTTCTGCGAAGCAGTAATGCTCGCAAAGGAGGAGGCCGAACGCATCAGGCAACGGCGTTATCGCCGCCACCGCCGCCGCCGGGATTCTGATCCCGATTTCCGGCCACCGTAGGCGCGGGCTTGCAGACAGTGAGCAATGGGTAGCTCGCTGTCCGGCCGTCAGGTAACTGTCCGGACCAAGCCCAAGTCGTCGACGGCGCGCACTGTTCCCGCGCGCCTCAAGGAGTTGTCAGCAACAGCAGGGACCCAGCCGGGTCGAAACCTACTGGAGCCAGGGTTATCCGAAAGGGCGCTCGAGCCCCGGTATGAAGGCTAGAAGGAACGGGGTGGGTCTTTTAGTCAGTAAGAGTCTGACACTATCTCCCGCTCCGCCCAAGAGCGGGGGATGCATGATTTTTTCCCACCATAAAAAAAAAAATATGTAGATAAGAAACTCATATGGTAACGAGACGGGGTCGTAGTAGACCACGAAGGACGACTTGGATGTTTTGTTGAATTGTCAAGAAGCAGCCCAAAGTTGGGAGTAATGGACGAAAAGTGAGTGAGTTAATAAAGGGCTATCGTGATAATCAATGTTTAGTCTTGCCTACTATAAAAGTTGAAAAAAATATTAATTACCCTCCTCCAGGGGTGTAGTTCGCCGTCCGAAAGTCCGGTACCAAGCCCGAGTCGACGGCGTCTAACATTTGTTTCTCGCGTGCCTCAAAGATAGTAAAACAAAAGGAGCCTAACAGGGCCCATACCTGCTATGGCTGCGGGAACATTTGAAAGAGTAAATAATAATATTCCACAAGCTAAGCAGAGCTTGTGTTATGAGTACTAGACAACTGATAAATTTACTTATATTTCTAAATACATAGATAGATAGATAGATAGATAGATTCTTTATTGTACACCAAAAATAAAAATTACATGAGAAACTTAAAATTAATTGGGTGTCACAAAGGGCGGTCTTATCGCTAAAAGCGATCTTTTACAGACATCCTTTGGATGGATTTGACAGAGAAGGAGAAAAAGATACTCAGGTAGTTGATGGTGTACTATCTACATATATACACAATACATAAACTAATAAATTACAAAACAATATACAATATATATAATTATATATATAAATATATATATATAGATATATATACATATATATATATATATATATATATATATATATATATATATATATATATACATATACTTAGACAATTCAATGAAAGCAGAGAATTACTGTACATAATGACAACGTTCAGGAGGAAAGGTAGCCTCCGTAACCTCATTTTTAAAAGTTGTGAGTGTTTGAGGTTGCCTTACCGACACGGGCAAAGCATTCCACAACCGCACCGCCTGAACTGTAAACGACTTATCATAAAAGTTGGTGGAGTGACTTGGCATCTCTAACCCCAAGTTTTCTGATGACCTAAGATACACATACATATTATAGATAAAATTACACTCAGAAACGGAACAAATGATCATGCTCATTACACAGACATTTGTCATGGATGTTCATCGAACACACGACCTGCGGCATAGCAGTCAGGGCTACTAACCACTTGACCAGCAGTCAAACTATACGTTACAGCGATGTTAGGTTACAGTTACTCTAGAACGCAATGGGCAAATAAAGGAACATCGAGATGGGTTTTAGCCAGTAAAAGTCTGACTCTATCCTACAGAGGGAGAAGACATTTGATAATTTCCAACCTATACAAAAAAGGGGTAGTCAGGTGAACCGATGGATGCGAGATGCACATGACCGTTCATTGTGGCGACACTTGAAAGAAAGAAAGAAAGAAAGAAAACTATTTTATTTGGCATACACACTCGTAGATACACACAATGTAGTAACAACATGTAGACACTAATAAATTGTTATATATAAAAAAGAGACAACTAACAATGTGTGTCTCACGGCGGCGCCAAATCGGTCCAGTTCAGCAATAATGCCAGACAACTACATGGTAGTTGCCAGACGCTGGTTTTCAACTGAACCTTATTTCGAGTGTACGGTTGAAAATTGGTTTATATTTTAGTACTCAGTTATTAGTGATTAGGTGTAGGGTAAATAAATTACATATTATATATGTTTATGTGCGACAAATAATAAATAAATAGGTGTTCAGCATACAAAATATATCAAATAAAAAAAAAACGACAAAAAAAAAAAAAAAAAAAATAGTAATAGGTCTATCTAATCGTGCATAATTACATGCGCAACAAACAACCGGCTTTGAAGCGACTCAATCTCAAAACAATACCACGCCCGTAAGTTTGCGCAGTGTATCGGGACGCCAATTCATTATGCCTAGGGCAGCTAGGCGCAATGGACGAACTGTCAACAGCGCGAAATGTAAAAATAAAAAAACTTGTTATTATTTCGGGTACTTTGGAAATAAAAAAGAAATATCGCAATGAAATAAAGTGCTTAATATCTATCAGTTATAGTCAGTGTTTTACTCGTAGAAGAAAGAAGTGAAAAAAGATTCGTATATAGTCAGAAAGGTGAGTGTCGTTTATTTTTATTGATGGCTATTTGAATAAATCAAAGTGTAAAATGTAAAAGTATGAATTTAATTTTTTTTTTTTTTCCTTTCAGTTGCGACTCACAATGACTGCCGTGTCCCCAGAGTGAGTGGCGACGGCGACACAGAATGCAAGTACTGGATGTACTTGGGGGAGGCCTATGTCCAACAGTGGACGTCTTTCGGCTGAAATGATGATGATGAGGTAATAAGGCATTTTCTACTCAAAGCCATCCTTACTAATATTATAAATGCGAAAGTGAGTTTGTTTGTTTGTTTGTTACACCTTCACGCCTAAATGGCAAAACCGATTTTGATAAATTTTGGTACAGAGATAGTTGGGACCATGGAGACGGACATGGCCTATTTTTTTTTTTAAAGTGAGAAAACGGGGAGAAAGAGGCGGGCGGAGCCGCGGGTAAAAGCTAGTTTTTAATATTATCTCTTTCGTATCTAAACTTATAGCAAAGCTTCGTATTAATGACGAACATTACACCTATGTTGATTGGCGTTCAAAAGTTTCGAAATTTAAATAAAATATCACATGACTAACCTCGTCTGAAAATTTCGTTCGTTAAAATAACAAACTAAAGAATTGAGAAAATTTCACAATCTAATGAATCTAATTAGTAGATATTTTACTTCGATTTTAATTAACCATGTTTGATCAAAGCATTGAAATTACTAACTCATTCTAGATATTTCTATTTCTAGAATGCATGACGATTGAGAATTAAAATTCTGTTTCTTCAAAGTGTTTACTTTAATGTCTAATTAGTATTGATATACGAGTGATATAATTGAAAACTTTTATGGTTGAGAAATCGTTAAATATCTTCTCCCGCTCTGGCTGAAGCGAGGGGAATGTCAGACTTTTGCATTATTTTTTATGGTGGAAAATCATCTAATGACAACCCCTGCTCTTGGGCGGAGCGGGTGATAGTGTCAGACTTTTACTGAGTTTTACTCAACCCACCCTATTCCTTCGAGCCTTCATACCGGGGCAGAGCTACCTCTCCAAACTAACCCTGGCCCCAGTAGGCTACGACCGAGCTGGGCCCCTGCTGTTGCTGACAACTCCTTGAGGCGCGCGAGAACAGTGCGCGCCGTCGACGACTTGGGCTCGGTCCGGACAGTTACTGGACGGTCGGACAGCGAGCTACCCATTGCTCGCCGTCCGCAAGCGCGCGCCTACGGTGGCCAGAAACCGGGATTGGAATCCCGGCGGCGGCGAGAGCGCCGTTGCCTGATGCGGTCGGCCTCCGCCTTCACTAGCATTACTGTTTCGCAGTGGGAGGCGACCGCCTGCCACTCCTCCTCGCTCCTGACCATGGCCTGAACCAAGGCCCGGCGCGAGAGGTCTCCGCCGCCGATCGGGCCCACAAAGGCACGGCGATGCTACGCCCAAAGACTTTTGCTGACTCATGTTCCTTTAGATGCCCATTGGGTTCCAGGGCCATGGTGATTCTTTGGAACAATCTTCTTCAGTCTTAAATAATTGTAAACTTGACTTCTAATTTTGTAAATTAACGCGTTATATTAATTAATAATTATATGTTAGTTTTTTACAAGTTTTTTCTAAGTCACCCAGTAGTATTTGGTGTTGTGTATTTCACATTATATTTTATTATCCGTTAGAGTTTAGCCTGTGTGATAAGACCGCCTATTATACACTTGGTTTTACAAATGTTTATGTTGTGTTAATATCAGGTACATCCACACTAATACTTTAAAGAGGGAAAATTTGTATTTTTGTGTGTATGTTTGTAATGAATAAACTCAAAAACTACAGAGCCAATTTCAAAAATTCTTTCACCATTGGAAAGCTACATTCACCCTGAGTAACATAGGCTATATTTATTTTCCGTGCGAAGCTGGGACGGGTCGCTAGTAAAGTATATAATAATAAATAATAAAATCCAGTTCAGTGAGAAGTAAACTTCCAATTTAACAAATTGAAATAATAATTCCAATTTCATTATGTTGCAATGCGAAACAAAATAAAAGCGTCCATTAAAAACTGAATTCCCGTTACCAAAGAGTAGAGAGTATAATGGCAATGAAATTACCGTCAATCTGTCGCGAGCAATCAATGAAATGATTACATTCTCTGTGGAAATCCGGCAAATAAGTTGTGCTCGTAATTATTGTCGGTCAAATATTTGTCAGGCAACCTTTCTGTTTGTCGTTGATGCGATTCAATGTTATATTAGTCTGATTCTGTTTGTGTATTAAAAGAATACCTGGTTTTCTTGATAAGGTAGGAACATTAACCTTTCGAATGTCTTAAGTTACACAGTCCGACATAAGGTAATTGTCTTTCTATTGTGTCTCTAATTACGACATTCAAAGAGTTAATAAAAATAATGTTTCTTGTTCGCTAAAAAACACTTTAAGCTAAAAAAACGCTTTAAGCTAAAAAAAAACACTTTAAGCTAAAAACTACTAACACAGTGTCCTTCGTAGGGGATCCAACGCGAATGCGATCGCGAAGCAAAGCGGCACGAACAAACAATTGATACTATATTGCTGTGGCTTACGTGACCAATCAGTGCGGATGCGGTGCTCTGACGAACTAAGCGGAACTGACGCGATCAGTTGGTTTGATAGTTTTGAGCAAACTCTTACGATGCGGTGTCTTGTTTTTTTTTTATTATTGATAGGTTCGCGCTTGGCAGCGGCCAAGCGATAGCAATCGATAGCGATGAAGTAGCGATCTCACTTGATAAAAAGCGACGATGCGGTTGACGATGGAGCGCGCTAACCTAGAATTGACCTATTCACACTTGACTTAAAGATTCTCAGTTTGGATTAGCCATCAGGAAACATAGACTCCAGCAGGGAAAATAAATTGCGGCTGAAGCAGCTACTTCGCACCGCATTGGATCTTTTAACAACCGCATTCGAATACCATTTAGGTCCAAAAGAAAAACATCCTTGCAAAATCCCAGCACAATTCATTAGAATAAACTTCCCATGTAACATATTCGTACCTTTGTCTCAACGACAACAAACGTACATATACAGACTGTACCGTCACTGGGGGTCGATCTTTGTCTAAACCCTCGTAACACGATCGATCAGGACTGAATCGTATTGTACTCGATCTGAGTGGGTACTTTCTGGAATGTCAACTGTAATATACTACAGACTTCTGTTTACGACTTTACATTGGATCAAGGTATCGCTGTGTTGATTATACGTATGCCAAGGTCGGCTCTATAGAATGATGCTTCAAAATTGTAGTTAAAACCCACTCGTTACAGTCAAAACTCTTACGGCCTGTTCACGACTTGGCCGTTGTGAGCGGTAGCTAAGCGTGGGGCGGCGAGCGGTAAGATTTTATTATTATTGATAGGCTTGCGTTTGACCACCATCTCACCTGATGGTAAGCGATGATGTGGTCGACGATGGAACACGATTAAAAGTATGAAAATGTTGGAAGCACGCCACGAGACGCCTCTCATAGCGAAAACGCTCCACTTACCGATACCGGCCCGCCAGCCGCGCCGCTAAGACTAAGACGAAGTTGTGACCAGGCCGTTAGTTACCTACTCAAAACTAGACTTGATTGGCGTCAGTACATAATCTTATTCTTATCTTCATTTATTTTACGTAGAAAATCATCAAATAACGGAAATAATATATTATAATAATATGATCTATTATTTCCGTTATTTGATGAATAAACAGATGTGATCTGAAATAAATAAATAAAAATGATAATATTTTTTTTATTTTTTTAAAAAGATTTAAAAATGCAAGGAATAAAAGAAAATTAAATATAAGTGAAATCAAGAAATGAGAAAATAATAATAATTTAAGTCAAGAGTGAATAGGTTACCTACTTTTAGATAAGTGTGTTTTAGCGTCGATCACATCATCACTTACCATATTGGTCAAGCGCAAACCTATCAATAATAAAAAAATCTATGGTGGCTTTTTATTTTTTTATGCTGGGAAAAAATTATCCAATGACATCCCCCGCTCTTGGGCGGAGCGGGAGCTAGTGTCAGACTCTTACTGACTAAAAGATCCACCCCGTTCCTTCTAGCCTTCATACCGGGGCTCGAGCTCCCTTTCGGATAACCCTGGCCCCAGTAGGCTTCGACCCGGCTGGGTCCCTGCTGTTGCTGACAACTCCTTGAGGCGCGCGGGAACAGTGCGCGCCGTCGACGACTTGGGCTTGGTCCGGATAGTTACCGGACGGCCGGACAGCGAGCTACCCATTGCTCACTGTCCGCAAGCCCGCGCCTACGGTGGCCGGAAATCGGGATCAGAATTCCGGCGGCGGCGGCGGCGGCGAGAACGCCGTTGTCTGATGCGTTCGGCCCCCTGACTCCTACGAGCATTACTGCTTCGCAGAAGTCGGCGACCGCCTGCCATTCCTCCTCGCTCCGGACCATGGCCTCAACCAAGGCCCGGTGCGAGAGGTCTCCGCCGCCGATCGCCCCCACGAGGGCACGGCCATGCTCCGCCCAAGCAGGGCACACCTCGACTGTGTGCTCCACCGTCTCCTCCGGGCATTCTGCACAGTGGCGACACCCGGGCGTCACTTCCGCACGAATCCGGTGCAGGAACCTCCCGAACGAACCATGTCCGGTGAGGACCTGCGTCATTTGAAAGATAATACTTAAAAAAAATACGCGCATATCGTGCATGTGTGTAAGTACTGCTTCGCAGAAGTCGGCGACCGCCTGCCACTCCTCCTCGCTCCGGACCATGGCCTTGTAGGGTCGTAGGTACTGTACCTACTCCTACGCTACACGGGAATCTAACCCGTATAGCTATGTCTATACGAAGCAATTTAGCGAAACAAGCAGAAGAATGGGTGAGTGCGAAAGATGAAGAATGTAGAATGAAGTAAGGAAGACGAAATGAATGATTATTATTAAGCGACGGAACAATATATTTAAAAGAGCAAAATTACAAAAGTATGGAAAAGTAAATTATTAAGCTAGGTAAGCACGACGCGACCGACTTCGAGGCTAGCTCAGAGCGACTGTCCGGGTGCGGCGCTTGAGTGCGGCACAGGTAGGTGGCTCGCTAATGACCTGACGTCAGCGCGAACAAAAGATCGTATGATCTGTCTGTGTGGCCCAAAGTTCATAAGCGGAGCGTTTCCGCTGGTCGTGAGGCGTAGACACGCCACAAGTTCCCCCCGGCCAGACCGTTGCTCACGGTCGATAGAAATCGGGGAATCTTACTCGCCGCCCGCTTTTTGTCTTTCTCTCCTCGCTTGTAGTAGTGGTGGCGGTAGTGGTTGATGACGACGTATTTGTTGGCTCTTCATTTGGAACTTTGTTGTCCTCTCGCATCATGTAGGCCGGCTTGAGTCGATCGATGGAAACATTGTTGGGCTTCCCTTGCATCTCGATCGTGAAGTATTTTGCGTGCCTCTGTAGAACCTTGTAGGGGCCTGCATATGGTGGTTCCAGTGAGCTGCGAACGTAGTCTCTGCGTAGGAAGACGTGCGAGGATGAGTGCAGGTCGCGCGGCACGTAGAATGGCGATGTAGAATGCCACGAAGTAGGTCTTGGAGTCAGCCTTGCCATGTGTTGACGCAACCGGGTTGCGTACTGGGTGACGTCAGCCGCTGTATAGTCTTCCTTTGAAGATAGGAACTGGCCTGGAAGATGAAGTTGCTCCCCGTAGACGAGCTCGGCTGGCGTAGCTTGGATGTCTTCCTTCCAAGAGTTACGCATGCCAAGGAGTACCAGTGAAAGCGCTTCAGTCCACTGCGAAGACGTGTGGCACATGATGGCGGCCTTCAGCTGCCGATGCAGCCGTTCCACTAAGCCGTTGGCTGCAGGATGGTAGGCAGTGGTGCGGAAGTGGTGTGCGCCTACCAAGGCTGTGAGTGCTTTGAAGAGGTGGCTCTCGAACTGGCGACCACGGTCAGTAGTCACCCGTGCAGGATAGCCGAACCTGGCTATCCAGCCAGACACCAGAGCAGCTGCGCAGGTCTCCGCCGTGATGTCTTTCAAGGGGTACGCCTCAGGCCATCGCGTAAACCTGTCAATGACGGTGAGGCAGTATCTGTAATCAGACGAAGGGTTTAAGGGCCCTATGATGTCGAGGTGAATATGAGAGAAACGGGAGGTAGGGGTAAGGTAAGTGGAAAGAGGAGATTTGGTGTGGCGAGTTACTTTGCACGCCTGGCAATGTAGACATTGCCTTGCCCACTCTCTACAGTCCTTACGTATCCCTGGCCACACAAAGTGTTGTGTCACCAGTCGCACTGTAGCAGATATCCCAGGATGATGTAAGTTATGCAAAGAGTTGAATGCCTCCTTCCGTAGTGTCGGCGTTATGTAGGGACGAGGCTGTTGCGTGGAGGTGTCGCAGTACACGGGTAAGTTTGTGCTGCCTGTGATCTTCTTTAATTTCAGAGCGGTACCATGGAGCAGCAGGCCTTGCAGTTCTGGATCCTCGTCCTGAAGTTTTGCAAGGTTCTCGTAGTCTATGGCAGCAGATACCTCCTCCACGCGCGATAGTGCATCAGCAACAACGTTGTCGCTGCCTGGTAAGTGCCTTATGTCCGTTGTGAACTGCCCGACGTAGTCTAGATATCGAAACTGTCTTGGGGATAGGCTCTCTCTATTCAGTTTGAAGGCGAATATGAGTGGCTTGTGTTCCGTGTACACCGTAAAAGTTCTGGCTTCAACCATGTGCCGGAAGTATTTGATAGCTTCGTATACTGCCAGTAGTTCTCGGTCATACGGACTGTACTTCTTCTGAGCATCACTAAGTTTATGAGAGTAAAAAGCTAGAGGTTGCCAGATCTCACCTTTGCGTTGTTGAAGGACTGCGCCTATCGCGGTATTTGATGCATCAGTCATAATTGCTAGCTCCGCCGATATATCTGGGTGAGCCAGGAGTGTTGCCTTAGACAGCGAGGACTTGCAGTCATCGAAAGCCTTCAGCAGTTCTGTCGTCATATGTACCGGATGGGATCCTTTTACCTTGGGACCAGCAAGGACGGCGTGTAGTGGTGCTTGAAGATGGGCTGCGTTTGGGACAAATCGACGATAGAAATTTATCATTCCCAAGAATCGTCGTAGCTCCTTGACTGTCTTCGGCTTCGGGAATTCCTGGATCGCCTGAACCTTAGATTGTAATGGTTCCGTACCTTCAGCTGACACGCTATAGCCTAGGAAGACGACCTCGGGTTGCCCGATCTTGCACTTAGCTGCATTGACGACGATACCGTATTGCTTCAGACGGTCAAATAGCAGTCGTAGGTGGACCTTATGCTGTTCTGGTGATGCAGAATAAATTAGAATGTCATCAATAAATCCGTAGCAGAAATCTAGGCCAAGTAGGACTTCGTCGATGAACCTTTGGAAGGTTTGAGCTGCGTTCCTCAAACCAAAGGTCATGAAGGGAAACTCGTATAAACCAAAAGGTGTGGTTATCGCAGTCTTCTGTATATCCTCTGGGTTTACAGCTAGTTGGTTATATGCCTTTACTAGGTCTATAGTTGAGAAGACAGTACAGCCTGCTAGTTGGTGAGAGAAGTCTTGAATATGACGAACTGGGTACCTGTCGGGTATAGTTCGTGAGTTGAGTGCCCTGTAGTCGCCGCATGGTCTCCATCCGTCATCCTTCTTCTTCACCAGGTGCAGTGGCGCAGACCAAGCACTCTCCGAGCGCCGTGCTACGCCGCTTGCAAGCATTTCCTCGAACTCTTTCTTAGCTGCCTGCAATCGAGAAGGGTCAAGGCGTCTGGGCTTACATGCTACCGGTGGGCCTGGCGTAATGTAGTGCAGTGTATTGTGCTTTCCCGGTAGCTGTCTGCCTGGAGGTCGCGTAATTTCCAGATATTCGCGCAGAATCTGATGGTAGTCCGTGTCTCCTACTACAGCCTTTACCGATGCGATGTCAACGGAATTGCAGTGTGCAGCTGAGACAGAAAGGGACGTGAGGTTGTCGATCAGGCGTTGATTCCTGCAATCTACCAACAGATTATAAAAGCTGAGGAAGTCCACACCGATAATTGCTTTCGACACATCTGCAATTGTAAAGCTCCAGATGTAGCTCCTCCTGAGTCCTAAATCCAATTGCAGCTGTAGGGGACCGTATGTGTGGATTACCGTATTGTTGGCAGCTATCAGATCATACTTGGATTGTATGCAGGGCGTCTTGACTGCAGATCGGGGAAAAACGCACAAGTCTGAGCCTGTGTCTACTAGAAACTGCACTTTTGACGTCCGATCGGTAATAAACAAACGGCCTGAAGAAGTGGTGGGGCAGTCGTTGGCCGCTACTTGCGACCGCCCTTCTTGTTTTCCGACTCGAACGTACAGGGCTGCTTGCATTTTCGCGCCCTATCTCCATAGTTGTAGTGGTAAAAACAGTGCGGGTGATTCTGTGGTGGCTGTGGTCTATGGCTAGAGCGGTCATACCTTCGATGGTTGCTGCGTGGGCGTGAGCGTGAGCGGTTTCTCTCTCTGCTATTGAGCTGCGCAGTGAACGAAGCTACCTGTCTCGTAAGCTCACTCACCTGCGCTGCCAGGTCCGTGGAAGCAGCGCTTGAGGATGTGGAAGTGCTCGCAACCTGTGGTGTCATCGGGGCGATTTCGTGCACCCTATCCGCTATCTCAGCTAGCCGCTCGACCTCGACCTGTAAGTCAGAAATTTGTGAGGCGATGACTGTCTGTATATTTTGGGGCAGTCGGCTAGTCCATATGCTTTTGACAAAATCTGCGGCACCTGATGGTCCAGCTAAACCTTGGAGATGTCGCAAGAATTGAGATGGCTTCCGATCGCCTAACTCCTCATGGACTAGTAGCTGCTTAATACGCTTTTCTTGAGACGCTGACAATCGATTTATTAGTTCGTTTTTCAGCTTTTCGAACTTGTTAGTCTCTGGAGGGTAGGTTATAATATCTTTGACCTCTATGGCATATTTGGATTCAAGTTGAGAGGTCGCAAAATAAAATTTAGTTGTGTCACTGGTGATTCGAGACAAAATGAATTGGCCTTCAAGCTGTGCGAACCATAACGCTGGCTCTTCCGGGCAAAATGGTGGACAGCGCCCGTAACCTCTTTAGCATCTGCATAATTTTCTGAGTCAGACATGTTTGGCACGTAGCAATAATAAAAAAAAAATCAAATCGCTCACCGCTTATGACTTGTACCAAAGTCGAAATATTCGTTTACCCTCAGAATGTTTCGGATGTGAAAATACACTTCTCCACCAGAATCACGCTCCTCTTGATTCACCGACACTGTTGGCTTCTTGCTACTGCCCTCGGGACTTCTAAGAGCGCGGGTGTCACCTGGTTCCACTGCTGTCCTGGACTCCTGGTCTGCTGGACACCTAGACTTCTGGGCTTCCAGGCTTCTGGACTTCTGGACTCCTGGTGTCTTGAGTAACGCGTTAGTCGGGGGTCACCAATGTAGGGTCGTAGGTACTGTACCTACTCCTACGCTACACGGGAATCTAACCCGTATAGCTATGTCTATACGAAGCAATTTAGCGAAACAAGCAGAAGAAAGGGTGAGTGCGAAAGATGAAGAATGTAGAATGAAGTAAGGAAGACGAAATGAATGATTATTATTAAGCGACGGAACAATATATTTAAAAGAGCAAAATTACAAAAGTATGAAAAAGTAAATTATTAAGCTAGGTAAGCGCGACGCGACCGACTTCGAGGCTAGCTCAGAGCGACTGTCCGGGTGCGGCGCTTGAGTGCGGCACAGGTAGGTGGCTCGCTAATGACCTGACGTCAGCGCGAACAAAAGATCGTATGATCTGTCTGTGTGGCCCAAAGTTCATAAGCGGAGCGTTTCCGCTGGTCGTGAGGCGTAGACACGCCACAGCCTCAACCAAGGCCCGGTGCGAGAGGTCTCCACCGCCGATCGCCCTCACGAGGGCACGGCGATGCTCCGCCCAAGCAGGGCACACTTCGACTGTGTCCTCTGGGCATTCCGCACAGTGGCGACACCCGGGCGTCACTTCCGCACGAATCCGGTGCAGGAACTTCCCGAACTAACCATGTCCGGTGAGGACCTGCCTCATTCGAAAGGTAATACTTAAAAAAAATACGCGCATATCGTGCATGTATGCAAGTACTGTTGCCTGCAGATCCCACGGTGGTAGGCCAGCCAGAAGGCTCGCCGCTTCGCGGGAGACCGTGCAGTATCCCCGCACCATCCTTATTGCCATGACCCTCTGGCAGGCGTTCAGCATGGCCGCCGGTTGCGTTTTCAGCGACGGCGCCGACATCGGCGCCCCGTAGAGGGCCATGGACCGAACGATCGTCACGTAGAGCCTCCGGCAGGAGGCGTCTGGACCCCCAAGGTTGGGCAGGAGCCGCTTGAGCGCAGCTCCAGCCCGGTTGAGTTTGGGAGCCAGACGTCGGAAATGCTCCACGAAATTCCACCGGCTGTCGAGGACGAGTCCCAAGTACTTCATCGTCGACCCGACACCGATGTGAACTCCTCCTACCGTTAGTTGGGAACTCAATGGTGGCGCGTTCCGAGGGCGGCGACCGTGAAAACACATAGCCTCGGATTTGTGAAGCGCCACCTCGAGTCCCAACTCCTGGATCCTATCAACGACCATCGCAAATCTATGGTAGCTGCTAACCGGTTTATCTCGCTTGGATACCAAAATCTTCAAAACTAAAACATCATTACATTATTTTCCTAAAATGAAAACAGTTTATTACTATTAATAAATAAAATAAATTAAGCTACATAAATTACATTGTTTAAAATGCTTAATTGATTAAATACACTTATTTACTGATTTTTATATATCAAAGTGGGTATAGGAACCCTGTATTGAGTGAATACCTCGTCTAAAGATGCTCAATTGTCTCTATCATGTGCGGTCCGGTTTCCTTTTTTCATCTCCCCAGCATGTTAGGGCCTGTTCACACCAAGTTTTTTAAACGCGCCGTTGACGTGCTTTTTAGAAACGCTCATCGACGATGCGCTTTTAGGCTGCCTAGGATGCGGCTGACTCGCGCACGTATCGCATCTGTAGCGCAATAAACGCGCGTAAATGGCGTTTTTAAAAAACGGGGAGTGTACAGGCCCTAATTCGTCTTCCATCTATCATTACATTGTAACTAATGTGTTAACATTCCCTCATTGTTGTCACCACCAATATCTATTAGTCTGTGGTAGCAAACAGAGCAGATGATACTATTATACGAAGTTACAATCCTGTCCATTAATTAATCAATCAATGATCAAGACATTGCTACACATGATGTTAACACTTAAGGAGCCTACTGTTTACACCGTATCATAACATGACCGTGTTCGGCGCGTAGCGTTCCACGCGCGTTTAAAGACGATGTCAGCAAGAACGTAGGGGCCTAGCAGGGTCAAAGCTTACTGGGGCCATGGGTTCACTTTTGAAAGGAAAACCCAGGGACGCAAAGCAAAGAATTAATATAGAAGTAGGTATTAGTCAGTAAAAGTCTTGCTACTGACTGACTGGCTTGATACGCCCTCCCATTCAGCCCAAGAGTGGAAGAAGTCATTATTAGACATAACGGACATCATCATCTCAGCCGACAGACGTCCACTGTTGGACATAGGCCTCCCTCAAGCGTCGCCACAATGCACGATTTTGTGCGTCCCGCATCCATCGGATTCCCGCAACCTTCACCAGGTCATCGGAGCACCTTGTAGGCTTGCAAGAGGCCTTCCAACGCTGCGTTTTTCGGTGAGCGGTCACAACGGCCACCTGTTCTACGAGCAATAAGCCCTGCCCATTGCTCGTAGAACTCGTTAGTTTGGCGATTCTTCGTGCTATGTCGGCAACCTTGGTTCTCCTGCGGATATCTTCATTTCTGACTCGATCACGCAAGGAAACTCCGAGCATAGCTCTTTCCATCGCTCTTTGGGTGACTTTAAGACTTCTGATGAACGGACATCATACGCGGTTTGAATAATAATAATTATGATTATAACATACATGTATATTTTGCCGGTACCGATACGCTCAGTGCATGGCACGTGTAGTTGGTACATGACGGAACGGCCTTAGTAGGTATGGTCATACTTTACCATACTAAGATTTTTTTTTACTTCGTTTTTTTCTAGCACGGTTATGGTACGATCTTGGTATGGTACGGTGTAATGGGTAGACTCCTTTAAAGAGTACTTACACGGTCGGCCACCCCAGCAATGCGGCCATGCGTCGGCCATGCCCCGCTGGGTTAAAGCCGACAGAATCGTATTAATTCCCCGCAGTACTAGCTTCGAGATATTACCAATATGTACTGTTAGAGTAATGTTGCCTGGGCCTATTAGCACTCTGATTAATATTTGGAACCATTAGCTACCAGTGATGGCAGCAAAGAGTTTGTGTTACGTTATTAAAATCGTCTACTTTAGAGGTAGCACAAAAATATTGTCCAAATATGTAGGCGCGTAGCGTTCGAGCTACGAAAGCGTAGCAGTATCTCGTAGCACGTCATGTAAAGTTCATAGCACTATTGCTTCGTAGTTGATTACTATAAGTTACATTTAATATAGGGTAAGATTAGAACAGCACTCTTGACGACTTCAAAAAAAAAAATAGACTCTATTGCTCTTATGCAACTGTTTCTTTTTATTTAAGTAAATAAATCCTCCACATTCCATCACAGTTTAAGTCCAACTATAATAAATAGAGTTTTCTTACCACAAAAAACTGCAATTTATTACACCATTAGAATCAATGTAGACAAGACAAGTATACATTGATACTTACCTAAACGTACAGGTATACATACATGGCCTGACGTTCGAAGCATTCTCGTCTCGTCGTGTCAAACCGAAGTGATATAAAGAGCTTTACACGCCTTCCAAATGTATTTACATACTCGATTCAATCTAAATAACGAGAACCGTATGCATGCTCTCTTTGTCTGCGAGAATAAGTTGCTTCACAGGATTCTGGATATACCTACATTGTTTGGAAATCGTTGATGGAGTGAGCTATTGTTACGAGTGGTTTCTAGCTAAAAGTAAAGGAGATATGTGAGGTGTTGTTAAGAGTCGACGCGTTTTTCTTGCTGGTTTGTACATTGTGATTGTTTTAACCTTTAGCAAACCGTCAATTAGAGACACAATAGTAAGACAATAGCAATGTGAACGCCGGCGTTTGCTTGGGATTGTATGAATAAAGGTAGGTTTTGTTTTGTTCTCAAAACGGTAAAGGAAAACATCGTGAGGAAACCGGTATGTCCTAGAACCAAATATTCGCAGACATGTGACATTCACCAACCCGCACTGTGCCCGCGTGGTGGAATACGGAACATTCCTTCTCCTAGAGAGAAGGACAGAGTCCCAACAGTGGGAACATTATAAGGCCGACTATGCTATAAATATTGCTAGGTTTTGTTTTATTTCGAGATCATTTTATTTATTACAATCGGAAAACAAATAGTATTAACAACTAAAAAAAAAACATATTATGCAACTATTAACCAATGACATGTTTTTACATTTAATTTATTTATCAAGAGCATGCTTGAAAGAGAAAAAAATGTGATTACAATGATGGTATACACTTTAATAATAGGACACAATCACGATATTAGGTCTTGCAGGGCAAACTATTCAATGACTTCTCTTGTTCTAGTGTGAAGCGAGAAGGCGTGTGAGATTTAGTGATTAAAACCCACATTCAGAACCATCCTTCAGTTGCTCGTTTGTTTTCTAGAACCACGGTATGTCTTTCAAAAATTCTAGTCCTATATTAGTGATGTAATGTTTACATTTTTGGTTTTAAAACCATCAGTTGGAGAATAAGCACGAGCAGTACTCATCTTCATTTAGTGTCTCCTGCGTCATACAACTCTGAGAAGTAATTACAGCGCTTATAATAATAGTATAATAATATTCCACAACTATCACACGACGCTGTCTAGTCTCAAGCTAAGCAGAGCTGAGTACTAGACAACTGATAAACATACTTATATTTATTTATTTATTTATATATTCCTTATTGCACATCAAGATTAAAAATGTACAAAAAGAAACCATATAATAAAAACACACAATAAATTTCTAAATACACAGAACAAATGATCGTGCTCATCGCACAAAAATTTGTCTTGGGTGGGAATCGAACCCACGACCTCTGGCATAGCAGTCAGGGCCACTAACCACTAGACCAACAGGCCAGTCAAAATTTCATTATGTCTTCGTAGCACTTTATTCACGTTCATATTATGAACATCCTTTCGCACATGTGGATTGTCGAATTCATAACCCTCCTTAGTAGTATAATCAGCTTTATATTATTCTCACTGCAGGGACTCAGGCCTCCTGTCTGTGAAAGGGAATGGCCGTAATCTACCAGACGGGTCCAAAAAAAAAATGTACAGGTCTTATTTTTTTTTTCAAAGACTAATATTTTCATTGCCGGTTTCTATCACTGTTTTGAGATCAGAGGTGATGAAATTATTTATGTAATGAAATGACCTCCTTGGAAATGACATTTAATTTTTTTAATTTTTAAGCTGTGGATACGGGGTGACGTATCATTCAATGACAGATGATGTTTAGATTATTTTGTGCATTTTATTGTTATAAAAACTTGTAGAGAGATAATTAAAGGGATATAATTGAGGAGGCGATATTATTAAACTTTAAATGTCGTTTCTTTGTTTTCAGGTGAGATAAAAGTGTAATTTTAGTTAAACGATAATTGTTATACCTACTGTAAAAGCATGTTGAATAAAACAAATCTTTGTTTTCAGAGAAACAATTTGTGGTTTATTTCAAAAATCCTCAATAAAACCCATTATAAAACGACATTTTTGTTAACTAAAAGAAGATGGACCGGCTGCAATTTGAGTTTACGATGATAGCTTCAAATGATGGCAAATCAAATGTATTAGCAATAACCTCAATATCTACAGAAGAAGGAAAATGTTATGTTTTACCTAATGAGCTGAAGCCGGTGATTCATCATACATATATTGTCAAAATGAATACTTTCTCAAAAATAAAAAATAGTATAAAGAAAAGGTATCAAAGTAGAAAAATATGGATAAAATTGGATGAAGATCTTAAGAAAACATATAGAGATGAGGAAGGTAATATGCAATTTTTAGATCAATATTTAGAAGAAATAAGCACAAAACAACCAATAGACAAAAACGACAATTTGCAACATATCTTGGAAAAATTAATAGAAACTACTACAAAGAAAGAAAATCAACATAACCTAAAACATATTTCAGAGAAATTTATTATTGAAAAATTCACAAGCAAGAACCGTAATGCAATGCAATGGATTGAGAATTTTGAAAAGGAGTGTGAGCGCTTTAATATATCAAAAGATGAAACAAAAATAGATATATTGAGATTATTTTTAGAAAAATCTTGTTTGGATTGGTATAGCTCGATGGCCATAAAACTAACAATAAAGGCTGAATGGAATGAATGGAAAGACAAATTTTTAGAAACTTTTAAAAACCGAGGATGGGACATAGTTACATATGCTCTCGCATTTAGATATAAAGAAGGACTACTAATTGATTACGCTATTAGAAAAGAAAGGCTTATGCTAGACATAAACAAATCGATAGACTCCAAAACAATGATAGATCTTATTGCAACAGGTTTACCTGGGTTTATCTTAAATAGGTTAAACAGAGATGAACTCAATGACACTACTGATTTGTTCAATGAGATAAGAAAATATGAAGGTATGATGTACAAGAAAAACTCAAGTACAATAAAGAGTTGTACATTCCTTTATAAAAATAAAACTAATGAGAAGAAGCCATGTAACACTTGTGAATCTTTGAACAAAGGAATAAGATATCATCCGGAAGAGTAATGTTGGTTCAAGAAAAATAAAAAAGAATCTGAAAAAGTTTTTAAACCCAGAAATGTAAATAACAACTCCATTATTGAAGTAGATATAAATACTGAGAAAAAAAACGAGTAAGTACACCATTAATCAAAATCAAGCTCTTATTAGAAAATAAACTAGAAGTGAGCGGCATTTATGATTCAGGCTCACAGATCTCTTTAATAAATTCAAGACTGATTAAAATAAAAGAAAAAAAGGACAATGAGAATATAGCATATATGAAAACGGTTAATGGTGTGAAAAAAACAGATGGCTTGATAACAATAAAAATAAAAATATTTAATTTAGAAGAAGAGGTGGATGTATATATAGTAGAAAATGAATATTTTGATGATTTTATAATCGGATTGGATATGATAAAGAAATTCAAACTAACCCAAAACGAGGACTTGCGGATAGAATAAAAGATAAGAACAAATAAAATAGATGAAATGTCTAAAGAAAACAGAAATGAAGAAAAGAATATAAAAACATTAGCAATAAATTTTAATGAACATATAGAAACAGAAGAGTTTGTAAGTATGACAGACCATTTAGATAATGAAAAGAAAATTGAGATCGAGAAAATAATAAAGGAATATAAAACAATTTTTGCAAAGGACAAGTATGATATAGGAACAGTTAGAGATTATGAAGCTCACATAGATTTACTAGTAAATAGATGCTGTAGTAAAAGACCATACAGATGTACAATAGAAGATAAATTAGAAATTGAAAAGCAAATATCCATGTTACTAAAGAATAATTTAATAGAAGAATCCTACAGTCCTTTCGCTGCTCCAGTGACATTGGCATTTAAAAAGGGTGAAAATAGGAAATCCCGCTTGTGTATAGATTTCAGGGAACTAAATAAAATTGTTGTTCCACAAGCTCAACCTTTTCCGTTAATAGATGATTTGATTGTTAAAACTAGAAATTGTAAGTATTTTACTACACTGGATATAAATTCAGCATTCTGAGCGATACCATTACGGGTGGAAGATAGATATAAAACAGGATTTGTCACACAAGATGGCCACTTCCAGTGGACCTGCCTTCCCTTTGGCTTGAAAACATCACCAGCAATTTTCCAGAGAATTTTAAGCAATATTCTAAGAAAGCACAATCTCACAGGATACTCCGTAAACTATATTGATGATATTCTGATATACTCGAACACCTTTGAAGAACATATAAAACACATAAGAAATGTATTAGAGGCAATAATACAAGAAGGCTTTAGATTGAAGTTTACGAAATGTAACTTTGCTTCAGACTCAGTAAAGTACCTCGGCCATGTAATTCAGAACAATTCGGTAAGACCACTAAAAGACAATTTAATCTCAATAAGACATTTTCCAACTCCTAAGACACAAAAGAATATCAGACAATTTTTGGGAAAAATTAACTTCTACCATGAATACATACCAAGAAGTGCAATTATTTTAGACCCATTACATAATTTATTAAGAAAAAATGAAAAGTTTGTGTGGTCAGAGAAGTGTGAAGAATCATTTAATCAAATAAAAAGATATTTATGTTCTCAACCTGTGTTGGAAATATTCGACAAAGACTTACCAATAAAAATCTTTACAGATGCGTCTTTAGAGGGTATAGGGGCAATATTAAAACAGACTCAACTAGACGGTAAAGACAAACCGGTGGCATATTTTTCAAAAAAACTAAACGAATCTCAAAAACGAAAAAAGGCCATATATTTGGAATGTATTGCTATGAAAGAAGCAGTTAAATACTGGCAACACTGGCTAATTGGAAAACATTTCACTATTTACTCAGACCACAAACCTCTAGAGAACATGAATATTAAATGCAGGACAGATGAAGAATTGGGTGACCTCACATATTACCTATCTCAATATGACTTTACAGTAAAATATATACCTGGTAAAGAAAATATAGAAGCAGACTGTTTGAGCCGAAACCCTGTATTAGAATCAGAAGATAACAAGGAAGAACTATTAAAAATAGTTAATTTAATACAAATAAAAGATGTAGTTGAAGACCAAGAAAAAAATGAAACAATAAAAGAAAAGAAACAAAATCTACTACATAAAAATAAAATCTATTATAAAAAAATAAAGAAACTTGAAAAAATCATACTCTCAGAAGAATTTAGTAAAAAAATTATAAAAAAGGTGCATGAAGATTTATGCCATATTGGAATCAGACAATTACAGAAAAAAATAAGTCCACTATATACAGCTAAAAACCTAACAAAAAATATCATAAATATTTGTAAAACATGCGAAATATGCATAAAAAATAAATCAAGATGTCAAGGAAAATTTGGGTTAATGTCACAACTGGGACCAGCAACAAAACCATTTGAGATAATGTCAATGGATACTATAGGTGGCTTTGGAGGATCTAGGTCAACAAAAAAATACTTACACCTTTTAGTAGACCACTACACAAGATATGCGTTTATTGTGACTTCAAAAACACAGAACGCAAGTGACTTTATAAAACTAACAAAGAAAGTACTCGAGACAGATGAGATTGGAATAATTCTAACAGACCAATATCCAGGCATCAATTCAAAAGAATTTAAACAGTATTTGCAGGAGAATAACATCAAACTAATATTTACAGCTGTGAATACGCCATTTTCGAACGGCTTGAACGAAAGATTAAACCAAACAATAGTAAATAAAATAAGATGTAAAATAAATGAGAAAAATAATAAGAGAACATGGACAACAGTAGCAAGAGAATGTGTACAGAAATATAATGAAACAGACCATTCTGTTACAGGTTTTGCACCAAAATATTTACTGGATGGTACAAATGTCAGTATTTTACCAAATGAAATTAAAACAATAGAAAAGGAAGACAAGTGGATTGCTGATAGAAGATTAGCATTAGAGAATACAATAAAATCTCACAAGTACAACAAGAAAATATTTGATAGAAATAGGAAAATACAAGAGTTCGAGATAGGAGACAGTGTATATGTAGAAAATGGAAATAGACTGAACAGGAAAAAATTAGACGAATTAAAAATAGGCCCTTTCAAGATAATAGAGAAAATATCGAACTCCATTTATAAGATTGACACTGGCAACAGAAAAACAGAATCAACTTTATTCCACATAACAAAATTACAACCTGTTACGGCAGAAGATGAAGTAGAAGAAAACGAATAGGTATAAAGATAGCTTGCAGGTGCATTGTTTGTATTATATTATTTAGAATTTTCGTTCCTATGGGGGGGGGGAGATGTAATGAAATGACCTCCTTGGAAATGACATTTCATTTTTTTAATTTTTAAGCTGTGGATACGGGGTGACGTATCATTCAATGACAGATGATGTTTAGATTATTTTGTGCATTTTATTGTTATAAAAACTTGTAGAGAGATAATTAAAGGGATATAATTGAGGAGGCGATATTATTAAACTTTAAATGTCGTTTCTTTGTTTTCAGGTGAGATAAAAGTGTAATTTTAGTTAAACGATAATTGTTATACCTACTGTAAAAGCATGTTGAATAAAACAAATCTTTGTTTTCAGAGAAACAATTTGTGGTTTATTTCGAAAATCCTCAATAAAACCCATTATATTTATATAAAATAAATCACCTGCCTTAATTTGGACACGCAATATATGATTCATGATTCACAAGTAGGGACTGCTAGGGTTGTAACGGAGGCCATCTTCGAGTTTTGCCTCGACTATGATGTAAATAAAACTCCGTTATAACTCCGCATAGATTTTGCACGCGGCGGAGGCAGATGCGAAGATATGATTTCTTGCGGAACTTCGAATCCGCAGTAACGGAAGCGGAGGCAAAGATCCGTCACAAACCTAGGGGATGCTACCACTGGGCTGCCATTCCTCATAATCCTTCCAATAGTCGAGTAAAAAAGGTAATACCTACACCCATTTAAAAAGTCGGTTCCCACTCCCCACTCCACTAATCACAACCAATCGAAGAACTTCATCGTCGATTAATTCGTTAACTCGAGAACAATGCACATTCGTCCCGAATCGCCGGCGACTATACGATGTAGACCAGTAGCCGACCAGGCGTAAGACGAAATCATTCCGTCCGGCTTGATCCGGCTGGCGGCCGGCTCGTCGAGACTGTCTCACATGCTGGGCGTCCGACCGTGAAATCGGACGTCCGTAAATGTGTACACCGTCCGTAGTAATATAAAACAAAGAATGACTGCGGAGTGATGGTGAAAAATGCTTTGTGTAAATTGATTCGCACAATCACTTACATAAATGCACTTGCGAGGTGATTCAATGGGAAATCTTAAGCTTGCCCTGTTTATATTAAACCAATAATTTAGTCTTTTTTTGTTTGAGAGTGAGAAATCATGAGTAACGGTCCCGACTTACGAGTTGTAGGTCGCGGGTTCAAACCCCGTCAGGTGCATTACTTCGTCTAATTTATTTCATCACCACTGCTCTCAAAACGGTGAAGGAAAACATCGTGAGGACATGTCCTAGAACCAAAAATTTGAAGACATGTGACATTCACCAAACCGCACTGCGCCCGCGTGGTGAATTACAGCCCATTCCCTCTCCTAGAGATGAGGCCTGAGTCTCAGCAATGGGAATATTAAAAAGGCTCATTATTCTGTTATGATTATGAGAAATCATCAAATCAAAGTGCTCGCCAATACTGGCAGAGCGGTGCGGGTTTAGGAACAAGGTTACGCTCGCCGCCCTCACACTTACTGTGGCCCCTTGTATGAAGGAGCTATGGCGTGAGTTGCCAGCGCGCGTCCCGTGTTGAGCAATCCGCGCCGCTCCCAGCGCTATGGATCGTGCTCACTATGGACATCCAAATGAAGTTCTTATGTTTGAGATTGTCGCACCGCGCTCGCCCTGCAACCGCTCTTTCAGTCGGGCCGAACACAAAAACTTCTCCTTCTCTGGGTACAGCGAAAGGGAGTGTAACACTTTTACTGACTAAAGCCCACCTGTGTTCCTTCAGTTGTCCTTTGTTCCAGGGCTGAGGTAACGCTTTCGAACAATTCTGCAGAATGCATTCAGATAGCATGGCGATTGGTGTTTTGTCATATCACTAGACACTTTTAGTAAGAAGGAGTAATAAACGAGAATATTCGACATCTGCTGGGATTTCGTGATATCCGTCATTTCCCTGCGACATACACACATATACTGACTGACTGACATATCAACGCACAGCCGAAACTACTAAGATTAGGGGCGTAAAATTTTACACAAGGTTTCCTTTTAAAAACACTAAGACAGGATTTTCTAAAAATCACCCTTTAAAGAAATCCGCTTTCCCGTGGGCGAAGCCGCTGGCAGAAGCTAGTTAGGCATATTTTAACAGAACTTAAGATGCAAGCATTATTTTAAAAGTACAGGAATTGTGCCTTCAGCTTTTTATCTTCCTGTTACCAAAAGCTTTTCCCCTCTATAATTTTTCAGTGAAAGAAAGGCTTCAATTTCCAATACTATTATTGGAAATTAATAACTTTCGTTGTTACAACGAAAATCAGTTATGAAATATTTATCGTGATTACGCTACATAAAATATAACCAACATTAATTTATTGCTCGGTGTTATTAAATACAATAACAATAGATATTGTTTCGGATAATACCAAAACAATAAACCTAACATGGACTACCTAAAATTATTATTTATTCATAGCTCTAAAATCTTTAAATTCGATTCAATTATTATAGAAAAGTGACTTTTTATTTTTCTTAATAAAAAATTGGAATAAGAATTGAGAACGTTTAAAAATAATTTTGATCGTTTTAACTTTAAATCTTGGTACTTTAAGAACAAAGGAATGAAAAGTGTGAGGAACACGGAAAATTAAAGTTAAGACGAACTTTGAGGGGTGAATCTGGAACAAATCCAAAAAAGGAATTTTGCACAAGATTTCCTTATATCCGCGAAGATGCCACAAGAAAGGGTTTTCTAAAAATCTCGTAAAGGAGTTAAAAAGAGGACAAAAGTTCGTAATTTTATCGATGGAAATTTTTAATGGGTTTGTCACACTATAATATTATAAAGGTGTTCTATACACATGTGTGTGTGTATGTTTGCCACCCCTTCACGCTCTTTACGGATGAACGGATTTGGAAGACTAGGGAGATGGAAAGTCGACTGAACGATTGATTGAGTTGAATTTATTGCGAAACTACCTTTTATCGCCAAACGCTACTTCGATTGAATGCTTCATCGAATAATTATATTAATGGATGGACTGCTCTTTCGAATGGGTTTTAGTTAATAATTATTGTATTTAGTACAACCGACCGTTGTCTCGCCGACTGACGGAGTCTTTGCGTGACCAAAGGGCTTGCTCATGCTGGGCCCAAATGCTAATTAGCATTGCCATTCAACATAGCAATGCTGCCAGTCAAGATGGCAGCAATGCAGAGGTAGGTACTTCGACGACTACGTGTATTTGTGTAGCAGCCAACCAGCTTAATCTGCCATTTAGTTAACAAAATTTTTTTGACGTGGGAAATCAAAAAACGTCTTCTGCCGCTCTAGAATAAAGTGAGAGGGTGAGTTAGACTAACTGACTTTATAATCAGTATAGGAGGTTATCCTCCTGTGTCCTTCAGTTGCCTTTTACGTTCTAGGGTCACGGTTACTCTTTCTATGTGGTCCTAAGAGGCATCCGCCTGGCTGGGCCCCTTATGTTTTGCTGCCATCTTTTTGAGGCGCGCGGGAGAGGGGGGGGGGCACACAACGCGCTGTCGTCTCACTTTTGCAATTGGTTGACAGAAATTTTGTCAGCCAGTGGCTTCACCTTATTATTGAATTATCTACACTATTATAATAAAGAGGTAAAGTTTGTTTTTTTATTTTTTTGTTTGTAGGAGGTAATCTCTGGAAGTGATGGTCCGATTGCTAAAATTTTTTCACCGATAGAAAGCTGCTTTATTCCTGAGTGACATCCTTACTAATCCTTACCAATATTATAAAAGCGAAAGTGAGTTTATTTGTTTGTTTGTTACGTCTTCACGCCTAAATGGCAAAACTGATTTTGATGAATTTTGGTACAGGGATAGTTGGGATCCTGGGGACGGACATAGGCTAAATTTTTTTTACGCGGTAAAAGCTAGTAGGCTATATTTTATGTACGCGGGCGAAGCTGCGGGCAAAAGCTAGTGCTAGCTATTGTACACCATATAACAAAAAATACAGGACAAACATTAAAAATAAGTGTACAATGGACGGTCTTACCTAAATTTTAGCTACGTAAAATTTGTGACACGTCAATCATTTCCTAAACTCGTATTAAACAGTCATGTACGTTTATTGTCGAATCCGTGTTTCATTTCACGCATTCGAATCGCTCCCCAAATCCGATAAAAAAATAAAATCACGGTATGAATGCTGCGTTCACGTCCATTCACTGGTAACTCCATTTAAAGTCAATATATGTTTCATACCGAGGCACATTCGTGGGTCAGTACACGCAATCATGGCTTGTTTAGGTGAGATTGGCCACAATGTCCCTTCTAATCAATGCGTAGTGTGCCCTCGGGAAATACACCGCGTACTGGCGTAGTGGCGTACTGCACTACGATGTGATCGTCTCATACAAATACTGAATAATACACTGATTTTGGTTTGGACTGGTATGTTTAGGCGTATCTGGAGGCAATGAAGTTTAGTCGTTGTTAATCTTCGTTTTAGGTGATTGGGTTTGTTGGTAGACCCCTACCAACAAATGTTAAAATAAGTTATGTGTTGTTTTGTTTTCTGGCAGTGTGGAGTCTGACTTTATGAATAATTTATCATACACAAAGAAAAGAAATAAAAAATAAAAGAACAGAAATATATAAGAAAGAAAAAGGTATAAAAGAAAGAAAAATAAGAAAAGAAAGATGAGAAAGAAAAGAAAGCCAAATAAAAAAAGAATAAAAAGCAGAAAATAAAAGTTTGTGTCAAACAATAAAATACTCGTACCTAATATAATTATTATGAGTTATTTTTTTGTTGTTGTAGTTTGTCGCGTTTTGTTGTTTTTTTACTTGTAATTTATAAAGTGCGAGACCAAACAGATTAGCACTTCTAACAGCGTAACGTACATCATTTTCAATCAGTTCAACTAACTTTAAACCGAAAAAGTGGTTTAGTTTTTTCGAAAAGCATTTTCAAATGATAGAGAGAAAAACTTATAAGTGTTCAAGACGTATATAATATTATAGTCTGTCTAAAAAGTCAAATGACTTGGAAATTTTTTATAATATTTAATCATTTAAAAAATACTTACATTCGATACTTTTTATAAGGTTCTTCTATTAGTAAACAATGATAAAGATCTCTTCATCAACACATACATCAAATTTCATTTTATATTAATAATTACAAAAGTCGTTTGACTTTTTAGACAGACTCTAATTTGGTGGGGACTAGAAACTGAGACCTTTGTATAAATCATGCCCCAAATAAAAATAATAAAGTTCCTTGACCCCGTTTCGACTCCGAGGGACAGTTGTAAAAATCTTCTAGTAATTTTATTGCAATCTTAGCAGCGAAAGTATCACCCTCAGCAAGTTTTACAAAGTATGTCAAGTTGATAGAAGTTTTCACTTAGATGTTGTTTTATAGAGTTCTAGGATGAGTTGAAAAGTGCTCTTTAGTTGTAAAGGATCTAGCTAAATTTAAGTATGAAGCTAGTTATTTATAACTATCTACATCTGTTCGAAGCTAATAAATTAAGTTTTGCCTGCTCGAAGTTGTGGGCGATTACGTCTACCTCGGACAGACAGTCCAGTTGGGTAGGTCTAACTTCGAGAAAGAGGTCAACCGTCGAATCCAACTCGGTTGGGCAGCGTTCGGGAAGCTACGCGGTATCTTCTCGTCCAACATACCACATTGTCTCAAGACGAAAGTCTTTAACCAGTGCGTGTTGCCAGTGATGACATATGGCTCCGAAACGTGGTCGCTCACAATGGGCCTCATCAGAAGGCTTAAAGTCACCCAAAGAGCAATGGAAAGGGCTATGCTCGGGGTTTTCTTGCGTGATAGAATAAAAAATGAAGATATCCGCAGGAAAACTAAGGTTGCCGACATAGCACAAAGAATTGCCAAACTTAAGTGGCAATGGGCAGGGCACATTGCTAGCAGAACAGATGGCCGTTGGGGCCGAAAGGTTGTGGCGACCGCGTACCGGAAGACGCATTGTTGGAAGGCCTCCTACAAGGTGGACCGGCGACCTGGTGAAGGTAGCAGGAAACCGATGGATGCGGGACGCACAGGAATGTTCGATGTGGCGACGCTTGGGGGAGGCCTATGTCCAACAGTGGACGTGTATCGGCTGAAATGATGATGATGATGAGGCAGCGTGAACTCAGGAATTTTAAGATATCTTTGCTTATAACCTTGAGGATCTCAAATAAAACGGCTATTTGGCCATTTTAAGGTTTCATAATTATAATGCCAGCTATAAACGGTCAAACCTGTCGTACAATCGGTATGAAGCTACATGTTTGATCAAACAGATTTGACCGTGTATGGGAGTGACAACGTGTTGACAACATGTTTGACGGCACAATCGAATTTCAATTCTTTTGGTTTGATCATACCGATTGGACAGCCCCATACACGGTCCAATCTGTATGATCCAATCGGTTTGATCAAACCAAATCAGTTTGATCAAACATGTAGCGTCATACCGATTAGACTACAGGTTTGACCGTGTATGGCTGGCATAAGAAAAGAAAAGACAAATAGAAAGTAAAGAAAAAAAGGAAAGAAAAAGAAAAGAAAAGAAAACGACAAAAACGATATAGCCTTGAGATTCCCAAATGCCCGTCCATTCACATCCTATAGAGAACATATAAACAAAATAAAAATTCAGGTTATACTAGTATGACACTTTCTGAAAAATTCAAAGACACTCGCAACTGAATACGATTTTCATTCAGTTGCGCTATGGAAACGTAAATTCAATGCGTTTATTACTAAGCCAGAGTATTCACATAATTGAATTTAGTAAGACGTTCATTTACGCGTTTCTAGTATGTTTGATTATTGGATCTGAGAAATCAGATATTAGAAACATTTATTTCAAATAGACCATTTATATGTTCACTGGCACTTTTGAATTATCAAAATTTCGGACAGTCAAAAAAAAAGTGAAGCTAAATTGCACGTTCCAAAGCGAAGACCGTTCAAGAAACTCCATGGATACTCATTTTATGAGTCAGTTTGATACCAAGAATATGAATGTAGTATATACATCTAAAATTACGATTTTTACTGCTTCATTCAAGGGCCCCAGAGTTCTCTTTCACATAACCCAAGACCCCAGTAGGCTTGGACCCTGCAGAGCCCTTACGGTTTTGCTGACATCTCCTTGAGGCGCGCGTGGAGCATTACGCGCAGTTGACGACTTGAGCTCGGTCGGGACGGTTACCGGACTGTCGGACGGCGAGCTACCCATTGCTTGCCGTTCGCAAGTCTGCGGCTACGGTCGCTGGAAATCGGAATCGGGATCCCTGTGGTTTGGACGTGAGGGCCATTTCCTCGCGCGTCCGATTCCCTCTTGCTAGCATTACTGCTTCACAGAAGGAGGTTACCGCCTGACACTCCTACTCGCTCCGGACCATGGCCTGTACCAAGGCAGGGCGCGAGAGATCGCTGTACGAAGACACGGCGGTCCTCTGTCTAGGCGATCTAAAATTACGCTGAAGTTCAAATTAATTACGTATCTAGATGAACGCGTATTAAAAAGCAAATGATCTCGCAATCGGTAGCTACCTGGCGGCGGGGCCTGACAATGTGTCAACGATGCAACCTAATGTCTTTAGAGAAATGGTAGAACTGCCCCCCTAGCCAAGTTACAACCGTTTCGCTTGCGCCGAACGCTTCGAGTTGACCTTGCCACCAATTCTTTTGTTCTGACCACGTGACTGAGCGTTGAGACGACGTCATTCCCGTACATTTGAAGCTTTCTACAAGCGTTAACTATTGCAGATTAGAAACTTGGCTAGGGGTACTGTTCAATTTTTTAACCGACTTCGAAAAGGAGGAGGTTCTACCTTCGGCTGAAAGTTTTTTTTTTTTTTTTATGTATGTTCACCTATATCTCGGTCAATTGTGGACCGATTTTGAAAAAATTTTTTGATTGATAGGTTATGCTTCCAAGTTGGTCCCATAGAAATATTGTAATGATCTGATCATGAACTTCGAAGATATGGAGCAGAACTCCTCAAAGGATTACAGCAGAACTGTCGTAACAAGCAAAATTGCTTTGTTTATACGTCTAGTCGATGACATGCATCGAACTGACCTGATGATGGAGCCGGAAGGTACATTAATGTAATCTAACCGTGTTTGGGATTTTTAGAATTGTTATGAGATGCACTCTGGCTATAAGGTATTTAAGTTTGGCTGAGGGATACTTTTTAGTGGTGGTACCATAACTAAAAAGTGTAAAATAAAAAAAAAAAAAAAAAAAAATAACCGACTTCAATGTTAAAAAAACACAAAAAGTACAAAATACCTTTAATTTTACCTTTTTTTGGTGTTAAATAACGAAGAGAAAAAACTATTATAGACCGACTTCCGAAATTAAAGGTATTTTGTACTTTTTAGTTATTTTTTTAACATTGAAGTCGGTTATTTATTTTTTTCGTAAAAAGTTTTTTTTTAATGAAAATACTTTGGTTGCACTGTCGCATCATGTCTGTCTAAAGGTGCCTTCATTTTGCAGCAACCAATAAAGCTCCCCATCAAGCAACTCGAACAATCTAAACAACATCTTAAACCACCAAACTAGCTTGTCTAATCTCCGCTCCTAAAGATCAGTGATGTGTAAATTGAGCTCTGAGCCACGTCTCTGCTTTAAATTAACGGGGATTTAACTTCGATAGTGTGTTTGTACACGATCGAAGTTAAGGCCCAAGCGCCCGAAAAGTGCAATAAAACAGTGACTTTCTGAAGCCTACTCATCGATAACGGCTAGGTTAAAAGGTTTGAAAAAAATATAGGTACGTTTATTATAGATTCATGAACAACATTATCAAAATTTGATTTTCTCCTGAGATTAAAATACTTTTGTCTAAAAAAAATATTAAGCAATTTAGCAACTTTACTCCTTCGAAACGAAACGAAATCTTTAAAAACATTTTTACACATAAAAATTGATCGTTAAATATTCTTCAAAGTGAACATAGCATATAATATTGTGTAAATAAATCAATATATCGCAAAGAAAATGGATTTAAAGGTCAGCCACGCACTATCCGGGCGCAGCTAGCCACAATTAAACGCACAGATACGCGTACTGCCTCCTAGGCGGGTACGAGAGTTGTGTCCATTTAATTTCGGCCAAATGGTTCAAGGGACTATAAGCCTTAAACCTGCCTTAATATAAATCAGAGACTCTGTTAACAGACTAAGTCGAGCTATATTGTCGCGAAATGCATGCGGTGGAGGCAAACAGGGAACAGTTGCGTGGCTGCAGACACCGTTGCGTGGCTGCAAATAAAGCTGCGAGGCGGCTTTCAGTCTCATTCCTTGTGTAAATCTAGTTTAACGTCTTGTTAAAAGGGTCTTGTGCACTTATGCAGTGGTGAGCTGAAATGTTTGAAGTAGAAGTATGCTTTACCGATGTTGAAGTGTAGGCAGGTTGGATCGGATTTTAAAAATGTTTAGTTTTAGGTGTAGTTAAGTTAGAGAAAGAAACGCGTGGAAGAGTTGTACTTTAAAAAAAAAAGTATGTAATTAAATAACTCTCGATTTGTTTTTCATACCTACTTCATTATGATATGTTATGTGAAAATAGAAAAATATCGTAAAGGAATATAATTATGTATCCCCAGGGCCTGATCTAAGGTGGGCAAGTCGGGCATTTCCAAAGGGCCCCCTTTGGAAGTCTGTTAAAAACCCACTTCAACAGTTTTTCCGTCATTTCTCTTAGTTTATGGTTTATCTTTTTTTACAATCTGCCATAATCGGCAAAAGCTAGCATATAGGTACATATAACAATCTTTTAGTAGGTGGCAATACATTGAGCCCATAAGTAGGTACGTAAAGTAAGTGTATACGAGAACATTTCCATTTTGGCAAATTGTCTTCCACTTGTCTTCTGTCTTTATATTTATTTGATGCCATTGTTACGTCCTCATCTCCGAGTATTATTCTAAATAGGTGTTACTATCATAAAATATTCAGCTTTTTGAGGGTTGTACGCATTTTATGGTTGTTTTAAGCTAAAAAAAAAAGTTTAGCCGAACATAGAACCTCATTATTTTTTAAGTCGGTTACAAAAAGAGCACAGTCGTTTTAAAGTAGGTAATATCTTGTTTTGAAAAAGTACCCTATTTAATTTAAGTACGTTATCGATGTATTCAACAATAATATAAAAAAAATAAAATAGGAAAATAATGTTTTTTGTTGAAATTAGAGCCAAATTAGTGTCGCAAGGTGTTGTTTTTTTTTAAAAAATATAAAGGTCTGTTTTATTCTGAGACCTATGGTAAAAAGTAGTTTTAAATTGTGGTATGTGATAGCTGAATATATGATTTACCGACTCCTTAACGATGGACCACTATTTACGCCACACCCTGTATGTTTCTCAACAGATACATATTAAAGATAAATTACTCCCAGGCACAAAACAAATGATCGTGCTTATCCCACAAACATTGTGGGTGGGAATCGAACCCATGACTTCCAGCATAGCAGTCAGGTTCACTAACTACTAGACCAACAGGTCAGTCATATCATATTTGCATTTTAAATTTAATTCACAGTAGGTAACTATAATCCGAGGTAAAAACCCCAGACCCTCCTCTATAACTTAGATTTACGTTTTCAGCCCCTAATTAAAACAAATATAAAATCTAGAACAGTCAATATACAGTCCGCCCACGTTTTTCAGACCGTTTGAGTACCTTTTACTATTCAAATTAGTATTACGTAATCAAATTAATTTTATTTTTGATTACGTAGGTGCCTACCTACCTACGTAATTTGCTTAACTACTATTTACAAAGAGAATAAGTTACATTTAGCATTTATTTTTTCCACCATTTAGAAATTACTTATTCAAAATGGATCCAGACATAACTGTACCCTATAGGTCATTTCTCGACATTAGAACCAGTGGGTCCTATAACCGTTTTTATTATTTTTCGAGAACAAAAACAATAACTGAAATTGAATTATTTTTTGTTCTAAAAATTTTAAAAGTAGGTACACGGGTAAATTTAAGTACCTATATCGAATTATTAAAGCTTGGTTATTTGAGATTCGGAAAATATCTAGATTTTATAACCGGGGTTACCCTAGGTCCTAAATCAAACCCAAATTTTATGACAGAGTCTGTCTAAAAAGTCAAACGACTTGGGTAATCTAATCAAATAATCTAATTCTTGAAATCGAATGTAGTCAACATTTGTTGAATAATCAAGGTTGCAAAGAGATTATCGTTGTTTACTAATAGAACCTTGTAAAAAGTATTGTATGTGATTATATAGGGTGACAGGTAATTAGTGTACGATACTTAAACACGTGATTGTGCTCATGATAACCAACAACTTTTACTATGGGAACAAACCTGAAATCGTGAAAAAAATCAGCTGTTCAGTACATTTATGTTTGCCTAATGTACTGAACAGTTGATATTTTTTTTCGAGATTTCGGCTTTGCTCCAATAATAAAAATTGTTTGTTATCATGAGCACAATCACGTGTTTAAGTATCGTACACTAATTGCCAGTCACCCTATATATTACAGATTTTCTATTTCGTTTCAAAATTTTCCAAGTCGTTGACTTTTTACACACAGACTATACCTAAAGATTATGTTCAAATATATATCTAACGTTTCGTAGATATCTCTCAACAAACTTGCGAAACAGCTTGATTTTGTTCAGAAGAGATTTTGCAAAAACAGGACATCGAACCAGATGGTTCTGATGTCGAGATTTATAGACCTACAAAAATGATGGGGGGAAATAAAGTTCCGAAAAGTTTCTTATTGCAAACTATGTAACTAACGCTACTTCACCCGCGTGCGTACCTTATAAGAACAAGTCATTTTCCCGGGATAATAAAATGATAGGTAGATAATGTAACTTTACCCCATTGATAATTTTGACGGCACGGTTTGCGCAGTGGTTGAGCTTGATTGGCTGCTGCGCTGTGTGTCATGGGTTCGATTCCCGTACGTTACTCATTCGTCTCGCAGGAAAAAAAAATATGGCCTATAGACAGTTTGTATGTTGTAGGGCTATGCTTGGAGTTTCCTTGCGTGATCGAAATAGGAATGAGGATATTCGTAGCAGAACCGACATAGCACGAAGAATCGCTAAACTTAAGTGGCAATGGGCAGGACACATTGCTCGCAGAACAGATGGACGTTGGGGCCGAAAGGTTCTGGAATGGCGTTCATGTACCGGAAGACGTAGCGTTGGAAGGCCTCCTACAAGGTGGACCGATGACCTGGTAAGGGTTGCGGGAATTCGATGGATGCGAGACGCACAGGAGCGTTCATTGTGGTGACACTTGGGGGAGGCCTATGTCCAACAGTGGACGTCTTTCGGCTGAAATAATGATGATGATGAGACAGTTGTATTGGGTTTGAGTGTGTTGTGTATGTAACGTGAGTTTATATGTTTGTGAAGGTACTCACGATACAAATGCATCTAATTCCTAGTGTGGATATAGTACATTATGATATAAGTGTGTAATGTTAGTGATTACCGTCGAGGTGGTATATAGACCCGAGCCATGGCGAGGGTCTTAAGAGAGCCGAGAACTGTAATCATTAATTACTCACGTGTATCATACAACGTTTTTCAATAGGTACACTTGTGAAGAAAATAACTGTTACAGTAGTAAACTTTTGTGGCGGTAAAAATCTGTTTTCATAATGCGCGCCCATTTTTTTTTTCTTTTCCTCGTGGGGGACGACGCACGCCCATCAAAAATTATGGCAGAGGAGAAGTTGAACAAAAAGGTTTTAACTACTTTACAGCACTAGTGCGTAATGGTAATCAAAATGTCACAGTTTGGTAACAAGTGCCATTATATACCTAAGTGCAGTGCAATAAGAGTCACTTTATGAGCAAGTGTACTGAAAACGATTTTTTTTACATGGATACTAACGATACATAAAACGATTAAAAAAATATCAATAAAACAATCAATTTTAGGTAATTTAAAAATACTTAAACTGGCTTTTGCCCGCAGCTTATCCTTGTAAGTCAGTCAGGAATAAAGCAGCTTTCAGCTTTTTATCGGTGAAAAATTTTTAGCAATCGGACCAGTAGATACTTTCAGAGATTACCTCCGAAAAACAAAAAAGACGTGTGGCACTCGGGGACTGCCGCGGTAAAGCTATTACACAGCATTTTTATCAACTTATGCAATTATAATTATTTATTTATTTTATTTATGCAGTATTTTTTTTCTTTTGTTTTTTTTTTCTTGGATATTAATTGAAGTTACACTTTCACACATTGAATTGAATTTTGATTGATTGTTCACTCATTTGTTTTCTTATCGGTCACCACGCTCAAAAAACAAATGAGTGGGGGGTGTTAGGTTATTTTCGTTACGGAATTTCTGGATTCGGTCTCCACGCTCAAGGCCCGCGATAGAAGCTATGCAATAGCTTAAAAAAAAATACCTTTGTATAATATTATTTATGTGTAGATAACTTTAAAGAAATTGTCTTGAAGATTGTTTTACAAGCTGCAATATTTTATCGCGTAAGCTTGACTTAAAAAGTCGTGAGTAAACGCTTTTAAATCCGGTTTAATGATATTGAAATTTATCACCGTCACAACATCGGATATCGGACACTGATAGCCCGGAAGCAACTAATAGCTCGATTACTGCAGCCCATTACATTGATTTACTATCAACAACAAATTAATAATGTTCACAATCACTTGGGTACGGCGGCGTCGACTGCAAATTATGTACATGATATAGACTATGTAGGCTTATCTTTGACGGGGATCGCTAGGACCAATGCAGCCTTGGAACGCAAGTGAGTTTGCGGACGGCAAGCAATGGGTAGCTCGCCGTCCGGGCGTCCGGTAACGGTCTGGACTGAGTCGCGTAACACGGAATGTTACCGGACGGCCGGACCGAGTCGCGTAGTGTTCCAGCAACCGTAGTGTTTACAACCGTAGGGACCCAGCAGGGTCGAAGCCTGTTGCCACGGGTGATACGAAGGCTCATCAGGACCGAAGTTTACTGGGGCTATGAATTCGCTTCTGAAAGGAAAACCTGGGGTTGTGGAATGCAGGGCAAAGAAGGAATATACAAGTGGGTTTTAGTCAGTAAAAGTCTGACACTATCTCCCGCTCTGCCCAAGAGCGGAGCATGTCATTAGATGATTTTCCCACCTAAAAAAAAAAGAAAATTAAAAGTGTTCACAATCACTTGGGAGTTGGGTAGGAACGTCGGCGTCGACAGCCAATTACGTAGGTACATGCCGCGGGATTGTCTACATCGCTGCGCGTCGCGGGTTCGATTCCCGCATGGAACAAATAATTGTATGGCCTACAGTTACATGTTCCGGATCTATATGTCTTGTGGAGTTTACACGTTTGTGGACAAACCCAGGATAAAGGAGTTATTCCTAGAGTGGGGCAACGTTTAAAAACAATATATCTAACACACACACACACACTACACTGCTAGGTACCTACGAGTATATATCAAGATCATCAAAACTATCACAGGTGTTAATTGATCCTTAATAAGCTGTTCCTCAGATAGTCGAAAGCGGTGTTTCTATGACTCTTACAGTCGAGACTGTTTCTCAAATCGACGGCGGTGACCCTTAGTACCTAAGACGAAAGGTCATAGGGTCGAAAGTAGTGGGCAATTCAATTTTTAATTAGTGTTGCTCATAAGGAGTACCTTTCTGTAATTGAAAATGCAGAAATTATCGACATCTACATTGTTTTTACGTATTCGTTAATTTCGACACCAAAGATACTTTTTGAAGTGAAAACCAATCCCTCTGTTGTACTTAGCTCTGAATCAGAAAGGGTTCTGCACTGCAATGATAACGACGCGGAGCTCGGCCATTCATCGCCAAGTTCCAATTTCGGACGGTAACTATAACCTACCTATAGCTGAAAACCCGGATCGCATTATGTCTGGTCGGATTTAAGGCAGGTAGGTTAATACCTACCTACCTTAAATCCTTAGGTACTGAGTTCGTGGACTGTGAGCCTTATAGTACTTAATAACATAAAGGTACTTTTACATGTTGCAAACCAATACCTACAAAACACAACACAATTTTTATCTAATGTTTTAGCCAATAAATAAGAATCAGATCTTTTCGAAATAAATCGCGAACATTATTATGTGGCGTTTGTGAAATTTTATTAGTTTGAGGCGGACGAAGTCGCGGGTAACAGCTAGTATCTAGTAATATACACTGCAAAATATTAATCGTTTTAATCCCGCGGAGGGTCGATCCTGTAAGTAATAGTCGGCGTTGCGTACAAACTACCTACAAGTCATTGAACTCGCTCAGCTGACGTTTTCTTAAAGAAATAATTTCGTACATGCGTAAATTAATACGAGTTTTGAAAAAAAGGTACTTTATTAAGCTATTGCATAGCTTCTATCGCGGGCCTTGAGCGTGGAGACCGAATCCAGAAAATCCGTAACGAAAATAACCTAACAGCCCTCACTCATTTGTTTTTTGAGCGTGGTGACCGATAAGAAAACAAATGAGTGAACAATCAATCAAAATTCAATTCAATGTGTGAAAGTGTAACTTCAATTAATATCAAAGAAAAAAAAAACAAAGGAAATTAAAAAAATACTGTATAAATAAAATAAATAAATAATTATAATTGCATAAGTTGATAAAAATGCTATGCAATAGCTTTACCGCGGCAGTCCCCGAGTGCCACACGTCTTTTTTTAATTTTTTTATTTTATCTTTACAAATCGATAGTGTTTCATGTAACGGATCGATCCTCCACGGGATTAAAACGATTAAATTTTAACGGTTAATATTTTTGCAGAATTGTCATTGCGACTGAGGCGAAATTCGCACGAACCTTAGTCGAGTGTTATGGAGCTGAGGGCTGCAGTGACGAAGCACATGTATCAAACGAATTTATTCAATAAACTTACGAACAAATGAATAAACGGGGGTTGATCGGCGACTTATGGGGGTCGACGGGCGCCCAGCCTGATACGATAAATGTAATAACATTGTGGCGGGGAGAGCACGCGCACTTTTCTGCACTAGTGAGGAAAACAGTCTATTGCGTGCCTAAAAGCAGTGGGATAAGAGCGGGTTTTCAAGTAACTATATTGAAATATAAATAAAGGACTTCAGTGAGGCAGTCCAAGCCCCTAAATCAAACAACAATCTCTATCGTAACACATCTGTATCTTTCACGTGTGACACCCCTACCACGTAGGGTTGCGAATGCACGATACATGTTTTGCTATTTGAATAGTGGAAGGCGTTTCAACACGCGCTTATTGGCGTATTTTGGGCTTCTATTGGCGTGTTGGAGTACGACAGACAACGCAATAACTCACGACAATACATCAGAGAGGAACTAGCGTCACTGTGGAATGGTGTCAATGGTTTTTAGGGCTTCACTGTTCGTTTATCTTGATTGTTGGTAGAACAGTGTGGCGGAAAAAACAAAGTGAAGCTTAAAAAAGGTGAGGAAAATGATAAAAGCTAATTTTGGTGATTGAACGATTTAATCTACACTAATATTATATAGAGGGAAAATTTGTATTTTTGTGTGTACGTTTGTAATGAATAAACTCAAAAACTACTGTGCCGATTTCAAAAATTCTTTCACCATTGGAAAGCTACATTCACCCTGAGTAACATAGGCTATATTTGTTGCCCGTGCAAAGCCGGGACGGGCTGCTAGTGTAAAATAAAAGTGAAAATAAAACTGGTATCTACCTACCTATCTATATGGTTGTTATATTTATTAACTGTACCTACACCGCGGAATATCTTAAGTTCTTACAGTCCATCCAAAGATATTGTAGATATTGCAGCCGGTCAAAAGTCGCACGGGCTTGCGGATGACGAGCAATGGGTAGCTCGCCGTCCGGTAGTCCAGTAATCGTCTGAACTGAGCCCAAGTCGTTGCATAGCTCGATATCGCATAGAAAATCTCCATCGACCCGCTAGGGCCAAGGAGATTTTCTCGAACTCGTGGCCCTAGAACGTAAAGGGCAACTGAGGACACAGGTGTGGTTTTAGTCAGTAAAAGTCTGACACACCCTTGCGCTCTACACTAGAGTGGAAGAAGTTATTAAATGATTTTCACCACAAAAATAAATAATCTGCGAAAAGTCCGCAATTGAACAAAGTTATATTACTATTTTGGTGTATAATAAAGTTTATTCTATTCTTAGTTAATTTTTAGTTAGTTAACTTTATGAACAAAATCATCAAAGGACATTAAATTTTTGGAAAGACTATATCTCATTTACCCATAGATTAGTTTTGAAACAATAAATTATTTTCAGTTTGTAGTTAATGAAGAATAGAGCTTCAAAGGACATACTGCTGCTATTTAAGATAGGGGAGAATGGGGGAATCACGAACACTTAAGGCCAGGTTCTACTCATTTTGAACTTTTTTAAATATCTGGTAATAAAAATAAGTTTTCGTAGTACGAGTATTCTCTTTTATATTTGTGGAATATAAAAGAGAACACCATGAAAACTTATTTTATTAAAATAGACTTATAGATCTAATTATGACTAACCGCCAAGCAAAAATCAAAACATGATATAAATTAGTTGGCTCGATAAAAGAAAATCGCGAAACTATAACGTGTATGTCTACGAAACGGAACGTGACGGAAATATTATGGTCCGGAGCGAGGCCATGGTCCGGAGCGAGGAGGAGTGGCAGGCGGTCGCCGACTTCTGCGAAGCAGTAATGCTCGCTAAGGAGGAGGCCGACCGCATCAGGCATCGGCGCTCTCGCCGCCGCCGGGATTCCGATCCCGATTTCCAGCCACCGTAGGCGCGGGCTTGCGGACAGTGAGCAATGGGTAGCTCCCTCCGGCCGTCCGGTAACTGTCCGGACCAAGCCCAAGTCGTCGACGGCGCGCGCTGTTTCCGCGCGCCTCAAGGAGTTGTCAGCAACAGAAGGGGCCCAGCCGGGTCGAAGCCTACTGGGGCCAGGGTTATCCGAAAGGGAACTCGAGCCCCGGTATGAAGGCTAGAAGGAACGGGGTGGGCTTTTAGTCAGTAAGAGTCTGACACTATCTCCCGCTCCGCCCAAGAGCGGGGGTTGTCATTGGATGATTTTTCCCATCGAAAGAAAAAAAAACGTGACGGAAATATTTGAAAGTTACAAAAAATAATAAAACTTGGTTTTTAAAAGGGCCTCGCAAAAACAAAAATCTTGAATAGATATTGATTTTTTTAATAAAAATAAAACCGCTGTTACGGGGCAGCGAAATCGACATAGACCCGGGCGGAGTTCATACAAAATACTCAGTGACTACAACCGGCTCGAGCATTTTAAATAACGCTCAGACATTTAGAAAAAAGTAAAATTTTATTATATTTTTATTTGATATAAAATTTGATAAAGTGCAATCGTTGATGGTGAAGCCTATACACCCTAGCCTTGAAGACACCTAAATTATAATTTACATTATTTCTTGGAAAATTAAGAAAATACAAGATTTTCTTTTAATAGGTTAACATATTTTCATAAACTTTTAAAAATAAAAATGGAAAGCGAGGGGTAATTACGGGCTCGGTGGCGTGGTGATGGACAGAGTGGTATTATTTAGGTAAAGCTGCATAACTTTGGAGTCTAAATATATTTGTAACTTAATTATCTAAAATACATCTCTTCTTCTTCTTTGCCTCTTCCCACGTTAGGTGGGGTCGGCTCTCCTTATCCTTCTGCGCCAGGACAATCTGTCCTGGGTTGTCGGGTCAGGCAGTTGGGACTTCCTAATTAGATTGGCCATACTAGTCCACCAGGTCAAGGGCGGCCGTCCTCTTCCTTTCGTGCCATGGCCTTCTGGACCACATGCTCGCTGTCTCTTCGCATGACGTGGCCGTACCATCTTAAGCGTGTTTCGGTGAGTTTTTCCTGGACTGGAGTGACTTTGAAGCTACCTCGGACGTATTCGTTTCGAATTTTGTCCAGTCTAGTCACTCCGCCCGACCACCTGAGCATCTTCATTTCGGCCACGTGTAACTTCTGAGCATTTGTTTGCTTCACTGTCCAGCATTCGGCCCCGTACAGCATCGCTGGTCTTACTGCTGTCTTGTACACTTTTCCTTTAGTGCGTATGGGCATGCGCGGGTCACAAAGAACTCCAGTGAGTGTGCGCCATTTTTGCCAAGAGACATTTATCCTGTGGGATACATCGGTCTCGACATTTGCGTCTCGTGTTACTATTGAGCCCAGGTATCTGAATTGGTCGACCTTTGGTACTTGCGTGCCATCTGGGTAGTATATGTTGGCGCTGATTGCTGTGTTACCGAATCTACATTCTAGATGTTCGGTTTTAGATCTGCTTACTCGAAGTCCGGAGTTTTCCAAAACATTGATCCACTCGTTTAGTGAGACTTGCAGTTTTTCGGCAGATTCAGCTACCAGCGCAACATCATCGGCATACAAGAGATTCCAGGGTAGAGGCTGTTGGATATTCTTTGTAACATAGTCAATAACCATATTAAACAGCAAAGGACTGAGTGCTGAGCCTTGGTGAACTCCCACTTCTATGGCGAATTCTTTACTAAGGCCGGCCGGACTTCTGACTTTAGTGTGGATATTGCGGTACATATCTTGGACCAGGCGTATGTATTCTTCAGGGATTAGTTGTTCTCGCATTGCTTGCCACACAAGTCTTCTCGGAACTCGATCGAACGCTTTTTCGAGATCAATAAATGCGAAATGAAGATCTTCTTTGTTCACACGATGCTTTTCTATCAGTATTCTTACTGCCTGAATTGCATCTGTTGTTGATTTGGATGGTGTAAACCCAAACTGGTTAGGTGTGATTTCGCAGATGTCCAAGAAGCGCTTATTTAAGATACGCTCCCACAGTTTCAGGGTATGAGAGGTTAGTTTTATGCCCCTGTAATTACTACACTGAGTAATGTCACCCTTGTTTTTATAGAAGGGAACAAGGTAGCTTTGCCGCCAGGACTCAGGAATCGTGTTGCTCCTTATTATTGTGTTAAAAAGTCGTGTGAGCCATACGACTGCGATGGGCCCTAGAGCCTTCCAAAGATCTGCAGGAATCTCAATTATCTAAAATACATACAAAATATAAAACTAATCATAACATTATTGATTTTAAAATGTACTAACTGTTCGCAACTAGACCGTTACTCACTATTCTTCTTTACCCCACTATCCCCTAAATTAATTAATTATAATGACTAGTTCAAAGAAAATTGTGAGAATTAATTTAATTATTCTTGTAGGTACTAGATGTTGATACGTTCACATTTTCAGTAATAAGTTTAAATTAGGTACTTATTCTTTGTCGCTGTTCCCTAGAAATTATAGCCCGTAACATAAGCTAAGCAGAGCTTGTGTTATGAGTATTAGACAACTGCTAAACATACTTATATATTTCTAAATGCATACATATTATAGATAAATTACACCCAGACACAGAACAAATGGTGGCGCTCATCACACAAACATTTGTCTTTGGTGGGAATCGAACCCATGACCTCCGGCATAGCAATCAGAGCCACTAACCACTAGACCAAGGGGCCAGTCGATCGCCAGATCGTCAGTAAATATTATGTATTTACTGACGCTCTGGCGTTAGTGTTTAAGCAACACGAAAACCACTACTTTACCCATTTTTTTTACGTGTGTATTCATCAAATGACTAAGTAGATACTCCCGCTCCGAGTAGAGCGAGAGGGTGTGACAGGCTCTTACAGACTAATACCACCTGTATTCCACCAGTAGCCTTTTGCGTCCTAGGGCCACGGTAACTCTTAAAAAAAATTCCCTTGCCGATGGCCTTTTTTTGGGGTAAAGACCAGGGAGTGTGGGATTCTTACCTCACTAAAACCCTAAAACTACCCCGGTGATAACCATCAATATATGGAAGAAGGCTCCGTAACCCCAAAACCACCTCGGATCGCCTGGTAGGGCACATTGCTGAGGAAGCAGGCGATGCCCTGCTGGGTCCTTACAGTTTTAAACAGAAACACTACATTATCTACGACTCGGATTTGGTCGGCAAGTTACCAGCTTGTTGTCCGCAAGCCCGCACTGGCGCGGGCTCTAGGCGGCCAAAGCTGCGACCATCTCCTTTCCTAGCTGAATTGCAAAAGGAGGCGACCGCATTTCACTGTCTCTCGCTCCAGACCATGACCTGAATCAGGGCCCGGCGTGAAAGGTTGCCGCCGCTGATCGTTTCCATGAGAGCACGGCGGTGCTCTGCCCAAGCAGGACATATCTCCGTTTCCTTTGGGTGGTCCGCACAATGGGGACACCCGGGAGTTTCTTCTGCCTGAAACCGAAACAGGTACTTCCCGAACATGCCATGTTCGGTGAAGACCTGCGTCATGAGAAAGATGAGGACGCCGTGGCGCCTCTCCAGCCACTCCTTAAAAAGGGGACTAACCACCGTTGTGTTGGGTTGATGTGTATGTTTCGAGTAGTTTGGACTTGGAGATTGTATTTTATTTTTATCGTTGGGCAGTACTGTAATTTGATAAAGTCTGTTTGTAGTGTATATTGAATCGATTGTTAATTCGTCAAAATTGATTCGATTTGTAATCGAAATCCTCGGGTCTAGAAAGCTGGTAGGTACATCTGCACGCTTGTAGTTTCAGGCTTGAATCCACTGGGAAAAATAACACTCCAATTCGTATGATGGGACAGAAAAACATGCATACTTGATTCTGGGTACAGTGAGCAAAAGAGATTGGTATACGGTAAACAGGTTATTCAGGAAACAAATTTTGATTTGCGTTAGTAGGCTGGTTTTTTTTTTGATAGTTCAACAGGAAATGTCTTTCTTGAAGCTAGTGAATAAAATGTGTAAATTATGATGTAATACTAATAATCCTAACTAATATTATAAATGTGAAAGTGTGGATGTTTGGATGTTTGTGACTTAATCACGCAAAAAAGGCTGAACGGATTTGAATGAAATTTGGCATGCATATAGCCTTTGACATGGAAAAGAACATAGGCTACCTTTTATCCCGATTCCTTAAGTACCTACGCCACGCGGGCGAAGCCGCGGGCAAAAGCTAGTATATTATAAAAGCGACAGTTGATGAGTTGGTGTGTATATGTTTGTTACTTTTTCACGCTCAAACTTCCGAACAGATTTGTATGAAACTTAGCACATGGGTTAACCAAATCCTAGAATAGGATAAAGGGTACCTTTATTCCAGAAGCATGTTTTCTAGGAATGATTTTCGACTTTTACACAGACGAAACCACTGGCAGAAGATAGTGTAGAAAGTATTTCCAGCTTACCCGTATATGGGATCGTTACCACAAATCTTCACACATATATGCTCGTTTCATACATTGATCAGTACAAACACATTAGGAAATCGTCCTCAGAGACTGTAGTTAGGGTTTGTATTTGAGCGAAGTGTTTATAAAAGATCATGATTGAATTTTTCGCTTGAACACCTAGTTCTTTTGCAATGTGTACCATCACTGCCAGATGAATCCCTGTGGAGCGCCTGAAGTACGACAGCTCGTTTAATTAGTGGCTATTTAACTTTCATTTAAATTTGTTTTGTCCATGTTTGAGTTCTGCTTTGCTTAGCGAAATTCTACGCGAGTAGAATTAAAGTTTTCGTTTAATTATGCAAGATGCGAACTGTCCTGTTGAAAGTAGATGTCGTTTGACGGTGATTCGGGGAAGATTGTAGGTATCTGTGTAACCAGTATTCAAAGAGAATCTAGTGAAGTTTTTAGATCCATCATTCATTTTTATTTTAGCAATAAATGCATCTTAGATTTTCTATTCAGCTTTGAAGATGGCTCTCGCGGGAATCTTAGAGATTCTGTCAAAACGTCATTCTGAACTTCTATTAAATTGCTTTACAAGACTTATTTTTTAAATTTAGTGGTAAAAGTATCATTAGGGAATTGTTAAAAGTTACAATGTGAGATAGTCCACTGGGTTTTAGTATAAAATATATCAAAATATATTTTATAAAATATATTTTGATATATATATATATATTTTTTTATAAAGTATATTTTGTTATATGTAAGTATATTTATGTATCTACAACATTAAGTACTTTATTTCTGTCAAATAATACTTTAGAGCATCAGTTGTCCAGTAGTTATGGCCCTGACTTACGAGTTTTTCTCGCATTACTTTGTGATGATTATTGATGCAATAGTTTCTGCCCTATCTGCTTATAAGTGCCCTTGTAGGCCCATGTGAAATAAAAATGTTTGAATTTTGATGATATACTGCTTTTATGCATCCCGCATAATGGGTTACGGCCTGTTACTTCTCCTAAGGAGGTCGCAGTCCCAGTAGTGGGAGCATTAAAAGACTAATTAGTCTAGTTGTTTAATTTGCACCAGGTGCAACTCCATTTTGTGTCCAGATAATTTCTGTGTATTCCAGGTTGTCTATAAGAGATCACGCAATGCGATAAGGTCCAATTGTAGGTATGCAGTTTAATTTATGGTTCCCATTATGTTATTTGTTATCTTAGTGTCCTATAAGAAATAGAGCAGTGGTGGCTGATTGGTAGTGGCTCCGACTTACAAGTTGTAGGTCGCGGGTTCAAACCCAGCCAGCTTAGTGTAATTTATTTCATCATAACTGCTCTCTAAAACGGTGAAGGAAAACATCGTGAGGAAACGGTATGCCTTAAAACCAAAAATTAGAAGACATGTGATCATCAACCCGCGCTGGGCCCACGTGGTGAATTACGGCCCATTCCCTCTCCTAGAGAGGAGACCTGAGTCCCAGCAGTGGGAACATTAAAAGGCTGATTATGCTATGCCAAAAAGAAATCTGGCAATAGTCTAGCAATAGTAATAGCGCACCCATTGCTTTAAAAACAAGTTAAGGAAACACTGCATTTTAAGTGCTACTAATGTAAAAAAAAAATATAGGTATATTATTATGAAGGTCAATTCTCGTGCTTTAAAGTTGTACAAATTAAAGTCGCAATATTATCCCAAGGACAATCAACGTCAAAACTTGTCAAAATATAAGAAAATTAAAGGTGTGTGTGACAGTTTCTGAGTGCGATCCGAATGCGGAATTTCCTTAAAAATAAAAAATCTGAGGGCGCTGAAAACAATATGTCACTCATTCTAACACACCCACGTATCTCCAAAGAAACTAGCTATCAACGATTGTATTGTACCTTTATCTACGAATAAAAAAATAAAACAAAAAAAAAGGTCGGGATGTAATCCTCTATCAAAATTCAGCTTACCGAAAAAACACCTAGAGGAGCGGAAGCCTCCCAAATGAAGTGGTTGGCGGAACCGGATAAGCGGAATGACTTTCCGGCCCCACCGGGATCGTAAAAGTCAACGCATGCATTTAATTTTGTGAGTTATACTACTCGGTACGTTATAGGCTTGTATTGTGGACAGTGAATGCCTGTTTTTTTGCTCTAACGCGGCATCCGTCAACAAATGCGATTGTGAAGCGATTCGATGCTATTTAAAGCGATGCGGCCTCTTAGTTCTACGTGCATACGACCTCGTTGCTTCAGTCGCAATTTATTTAAAAAAAAAACACCATACCGCAAAATATCAATCTAACCGATAGTGCGCTCTTCACTTCGCTCGCTGCCGCATTAGAGTATCAATTTGTTTGTTGAGTTCGCACCGCTTCGCTTCGCTATCGCGTTCGTGTTGATTCACCTACGTAGGACACCACGTAAAATATTTTTGTAGGTACGCACAGTTATTGATATAAATCTACTATTATTAAAAAACTGAAGAGTGCAACCCGATGGTTGGAGGCACGGAGCATGTACAAAGATTGGAGGTGTCTTCAAGGCTAGAGTGAATAGGCTCTTAATAAAGAATTGCGATTCACCATTAACGATTGCATCACTGCTTACCATTAAGTGGGATCGCAGTTAAGCATTAGTTTGTATAATTTAAAAAAAAAAATGTTTCTTTGAACGCTTTAAGAATTGCTGGTTCGAATTGAAAAATTATTTATTCTATCTCTATCTCTATAAAATTATTAATTTTAGTGTTGGTATCAAGAAAGGTTCTACGTTATATAACACCACACTACGACAAATATGAACGGAGCAGGATTCAAAGACACGGGTAAAACCGTGGGAGACTGCAGTGCATATCTATTTGTGGTAGTTATTTGAATATTATAATGTGGTGTCTAGTCTTTTTACGTGCTCTAATATTCCAGTTTTAGGGTTTTAGTGCTCTCAGGTTCTGGAGTCGTAACCGCTGAGTTTCGGTCGCATTTAATCCGGCGTCATTGTGGCGAGCAAATAGAACACGACGTCTGTGGCTGGGTTGAATTTCATCCATGTACGTACATTATAAATACAAGGTTGATACGACATATGGGCTTTCCTTAAAAGAGGTCATTGCACTCATCATTATGTTCACATTTAGGCTCACAGTCCACACACGCGTAGCTTCATAGAAAGACGCATATTCGTCATTATACGCCGAATGAGAATAGGACCGATTCCTATGTTTTGACGTCTCGTCGAACTGTCAAACTGAAGAAATTTTGGCAAAATTGAAGAACTTAGAGATGAGTAAAATTTAACAAATGGACTCTGATTAAACTTTTTTCGTTCGCAGTTCATAAATAAATTAAATTTTTCGTAAATTAATTAATGTTTCAAAATTTCTATCCTCGATTTGACAGTAAATCGTGACGTCACAACATGGCGGGCGATCCTATTCTCATTTGAAACGCATTGTACTCTGTGGTGGCCTGCTCTCTGCGGCAACGACACGACGTTGCCGCTTCATCGACATATGTACTCGTAGTTTCATAGTACCTATTTGTATAAAGCTGTTAGCTCGCATACACAATGCGTATAATGGAGAATATTATATGCGTCTAATATGGTAAAATTAGACTGCTCAAACGTGTGCCACATACGATCTGGCCAATCTGAGCGTGTCGGCCTCCATACATTTTATAATGTAAACTATATAGGGTGACTGGTAATTAGTGTAGGATACTTAAACACGTGATTGTGCTCATGATAACCAACAACTTTTACTATGGGAACAAACCTGAAATCGCGGAAAAAAAATCAGCTGTTCAGTACATTTATGTTTGCCTAATGTACTGAACAGCTGGTTTTTTTTCACGATTTCCGCTTTGCTCCCATAATAAAAATTTTTGGTTATCATGAGCACCATCACGTGTTTAAGGATCGTACATTAATTGCCAGTCACCCTATATACACTTGTAGAGCTACACTTGATCCACGCCACTCGACGTCGTTCTACGTACAAATCAGGCGTGTTACACGTGTGCGTCGTCGGTCTAATGTAACTCTAGCTTTAAGCTACGCGTCTGTGGAGAGTGGGCCTAAAAAGAAGATTTTAGATTGTTTTTAGTCTGTTTTAATTTGTTTGTGTTTTAATATTTTGTTTTAAGGGTTTTATTATTTGTTTTAGTATCATTTTGTTAGAGGGAGCATGAGAGAAGAGCAGTGGCGGGCACTGGCGGCCGAGTGGTAACGGCCCCGTCTTACGTACGAGTTGAAGGTCGCGGGCTCAAACCCAGCCAGGCGTATTACAATTACCGGAACGGATCTTGAGCGCTCGGCGCGTCAGAGTGGGAATCGCTTTGTGCATTCCATACATTGGCGAGCCGTCTTCGTTGTTAGATACATGCAGCAACACAGGGAACGAATCAGGAGTGACGTCTATGTAACGATGGCGCGGCGAGCCAATCACTGACACTCCCCGCCCCCGCGTCTCACTTCACACCACTAAAGAGACCGAATATTTGACTACTGCGCAACTTGAAGCCAGCGCTCAAGATCCGTGTCGGTAATTGTACTTTGTGTAATTTATTTCATAACCACTGCTCTCAAAACGGTGAAGGAAATCATCGTGAGGAAACCGGCAAGTCCTAGAACCAAAAATTCGAAGGCATGTGACATCCATCAACCCGCACTGGGCCCGCGTGGTTGATTACGGCCCAATAGTGGGAACATTATAAGGCCGACTATGCTACGCTATGCTATCATTATGTTATTGTTAATTATGTTTTTTTTTGTGCATGTGTGTAAGATGATTATTATGAATTAAACATAAACGGCAAAAAATAACTGTGCGGAATGTTAAAACGGCGAAACCGTTTTTAAAGATCCGGATTGGTTGCTGCCTGTTCCTTTTGTTTCAGCTGTCTGTTTAACATTTTTTTTTTGCTAACAGGATGAGTGAAAACAAAAGAAATGTTTTGGACTTAAGGACCAGAACGGGCCGTTTCTCTCAGTTGACTTTTATATACTTCGGGCAGTTGAATCATTCTTTTGTTTTGTTTTTATCTGTTAGAGAACAGGACAAGGTAATAAGGTTTGTTTTAATTTTGGTCTTATGTTTTTAGTTAATTTATTCTATTCTTCCTTCCTAGTTTAATTAATTGTTATTTAGAGTTGTGTTGATGTGTTTATTATTATAAGAACTGGATTTTTATAAAAATGAAATCAATCGGGATCCTTTCAAATATTTTTTCCTTCTAAATCAGTTCATAAGAGATAAAGGTCTGAGGAAAAAAAAATTATAATTTAACTAAACCGAACTGAGAACCTCCTTTTTTCTAATCAAGTTTTTTTTTAATCAAAAATCTATTGTCATTTAATTATTGCCCCACATATAGAATATAGAGAATAGAGCCTATCTCTTAATAAACTAGTGCGCTTCACCATCAACGATTGCACCATCAGGTGGGAGCGCAGTCAAGCACTCGTTTATATCAGATTAAAAAAAAAGAATCTTTTATATACAATTGGCCTTCTGCTACACACGAGAAAAACGAGTATCCCACTTTTATACAAATTGCCAACATATTCTTAATATAATATATTTATTTTTTAATCTTTGCTCCACTTTAGGAATTCCTCCGGTACTGTGTGGTACTGAACCCGCCACAGGTAATGCAGCAGTCAATATCTTAACCACTGCGACAACCGTGCCGTCAAGTATTATTAGTTATTATACCAAGGCTGAACTGGCCCACTGCTGGGCAAAGGCCTTCAGACATTCCGCCCATTGCTCCCGATTTAACATTCAAATTTTATTCCATTAAAATTTTTAATCTTAAACCACCATATCTCAAGCACCAACAATACATCTTACAAGATATAAACACGCTTAATTTCACAAATGTCCCTTTCCCGATAGCTATTTGCTCACAATCTGTCCCATGTGCGTAAAGCTAGGGATGCATAGGTATTTGTCCGGGGTAAACAGTTCGCTAGTGGCGTCCCCCGGATCTCAGTCCTGTTGTGTATATTCAGCTTAACGCTAGGCCTCAGGTGCTCACCTAGATGCATATTTGTAAGAATTATGCTAGTTGAAGGTGTGTTAGGATAAATTTTGGAACTTTGTAAGGTTATTGTGATTAATCTACACTATCTACGCTAATAAAGTTTGCTTTTTTGTTTGTAGGAGGTAATCTCGGAAAGTACTGGTTCAATTGCTAAAATTTTTACACCAATAGAAAGCCTTATTCCTGAGTGACATAGGTAATTCTATGTACGCGGGCGAAGATGCGGGTAAAAGCTAGTATGAAATAATTGTGGGTAAGTAAGGATTTTTTTTTTTGCGAGAAATCATTTAATGACTTCTCCCACTCTAGAGTGGAGCGGAAACACTCTAGAGTGTTAAACTTTTACCGAATAAAACTACGCCTATATTCCTTCAGTTGCCCTTTGCTTTCCATGAGTTTCCCTTTCAGAAGTCAACCCGTGCCAGTAGGTTTCGGTTGGTCTTGCTAGGCCCTTACGGTTTCACTGACATCTCTTTGAGGTGCGCGTAGAACACTACGCGCCGTCGACGACTACGCCTAGGTCCAGTTGATTTCTAAATATTTTGTCCACCGCCACGCCTAGGGTTGTGTCCAGGGTCAAAATAATTACATTTTATTTAGTCCGTATTTTAGATTATAAAAAAATATTGGATACGTATTTTTTCTTTTTTCGATTAAACAAAAAATAACAAAGATATAGCCCATTAAAGTTACGTCTGACGTCACCCCGTGCGAAAAAATGTAGCACGGCGTGACGTCACACGTAACTTTAACGGGGTATATCTTTGTAATTTTTGGTTAAATTTACAAATAAAAAAATACGTGTCCCTTATTTTTGAAAAATCTAAAAGACGGGTTAATTACATTTTTTACGGCAACTAGCCTATTGTAGATAATATGCTATAATAATTGATTGTTGAAATGGTAGATCTAAATGTTATAGTAAATTCATCAGTCAAGTAATGTTAGATGAAGTAAACGGTGATTTGAGCATTACGGCTTTTGATATAGAGCATTTTTTTTTTGTTTGACCGCCCACGTCAACAATTTCTTTATTCTTGTATGCAGCAGTTTCCATGTAGTTTTTTCCTCTTTTCGATTTCAGTAATTATCAATGTGTTTTCTTTAAACTCAATTTCAATTTGCTCGAAAGAAAATTATGCATAGGCATATTATTAACACGCTTATATTAGCTTCACCTGTATGTTTGCAACCAACGCCTTTGAGCTCGATTTTGACCTACTTTGGGCGATCAGATTTTCTTCAAACTTTGCACACCCATCAAAGACTGATGACAATACAATAAACCTTTTTTTTAGTAAAAAATTAAAAATATAGTTAAAAAAAAACTAAAAAAACACGCTTTCATAGCATATCAAACTAAAAAGTGTAAAATAATTTTCATTATAGGTAGAAAATAATAATAATGAACGAAAAATATTAATATCATTGTGAAAAAAGCGTGGGGCGCTTTGTACCATATTTTTCGTAAATTGAGCACTCCACGTAAGTGTAAAATAATTTTCATTATAGGTAGAAAATAACAATAATGAACGAAAAATATTAATATCATTGTGAAAAAAGCGTGGGGGCGCTTTGTACCATATTTTTCGTAAATTGAGCACTCCACGCTTTTTTCACAATGATATTAATATTTTTCGTTAATTATTATTATTTTCTACCTGTAATGAAAATTATTTTACACTTTTTAGTTTGATATGCTATGAAAGCGTGATTTTTTTAGTTTTTTAAACTATTTTTTTTTTTAAAACCCTTTTATGCAAATTAAATAAGTAAGGGAGATTCTATATTGAGTGTTGGAGTACTTTCACAAAGAAATTTAAAATGAAAAATTTATAGAAGAAATAAATTTTGTACGAATTTCTTTAGCTCAACCGTTTCTTTTGTCCTGTAATATCTTAGAAACTAGAAACGAATTCTACATACCTAAGCTGAATTTTCTTTGTACTGAGGTAGGTACGCTTAAAGTTACGTTGCTCTAATATGAAATAGTTCAACTTTGACTACAAATGTAGATATTCTTCAACGAAGTATTCTCTTTAACTTCACAGAATATTTTCTGCTCGAGTCCTTACAAGACTATATTAAAAAATGTGAAGTCTGTCCTTTTGTTGCACGTTCCGTTCCATACGAACGAATTGTTGGAACATTTTTAATACAAACTTTGATGCGAATAGCTAATATTTTTAATGAAATTCAAAGTGAATTATTTATGATACTAAAAACGTTGAAATATTACTTTTAAATTGTGCAAAATAGCTAAGTTGATTATAGAATTGGCAGGTTGAATAAAGGGTTTTGAAGTTGAGAGAATAATAAAATCTAGTTTTCTGTAATGGCCGATGTTTTGAGCAGACGAGGGGCTGACAGGTGGCCAAATTATTATCTAATTTGCCAGTGAGGTAGACCTAATACCGCAAACTGATGACGAGTAACCTCAGCTTCAGTTTACAAACATTTACTTTTGATTTGTGGTTATTAGAAATCTCGGCCTTTTTGCTGTTTTGCAAAGAGATGTCAGCTGAGAGACGTCCACTGTTGGAGTATAGGTCTTTTGGCTGATGAAGAGATATAATATAGATGCGGGTCGGCTTCGCACATCTATATCATCAGAAAAGAAGGGTTAAGTGGACAAAGTTGTTATCTGACAAAATCAAAAAATCCGACTTTTTTGCATGAACGTAGATTTTAACTGATGGTAAATCGATCGATGGATTTAAAACACCCCAATTTTAATTCGTTACATAGTTACAGATGCTAGCAAAGGTTTTAACTGTCAATCAATTACCTATATAGGGTGACTGGCAACTAGTGTACGATACTTAAACACGTGATTGAGCTCATGATAACAAACAATTTTTATTATTGGAGCAAAGCCGAAATCACGAAAAAAATATCAGCTGTTCAGTACATCAGGCAAACATAAATGTACTGAACAGCTGATTTTTTTTCGCGATTTCAGGTTTGTTCACATAGTAAAAGTTGTTGATTATCATGAGCACAATCACGCGTTTAAGTATCGTACACTAATTACCAGTCACCCTTTATATTTCAGATTTGAAATGTGCTAACAGCAGAAATATTACCAGAGAATCGTAATAGTAGTTAACACCTTTGTCTACTTACCCCTTTTTCTAAGTGTTTACGTATTTTTAGCTCTGAATAGTAAATTTTAATAGCTTTAAGATAAGTTCTAAATTTTGTTTTCTGTTATGAAAGCGAAATTCAATGAGCTTTGCCGCACATAAAACCAATTAGTCGAGCGTGCATAATCTCAAAACACAGTATCGTATATGCTATCAGGCTGTTTATAGAAAAGCGGATCCAAACCAGCCCCAACGAGGAGCATTTATTATGAAAAATCATCCCGCAATATTCATGAGTTATATCATTTTTTAATCGCGTAATTCTTTGTAAGGCCACGAAAGGGTTTATCATTGTTATGTTTTATGATTATCTTGGAAAAGTGCTAAACCCGTTTATTACCCTTTTATAAATGCCGTAAAAGTGCTCCACGATTTATGTCCGTATCTTTTTGTTATCTACCTCTACGTACTGTAATCCACTTTAATCCTGACTGGGACAATGTCTATTCGACAAAAAATCGGTCCTTCACTTCAATTTGCATGTGAATAGCGGACACAGTTCTCTTGGCGGACATGAGTGTCGTGGGGACATTTTTTGTGGATCCCGACCAGCCGTGATTAACATAAAATGTTTGTGAAAACCTCAATATATGGAGCGTATGACTTGATGTGTGGAACCTCCTGCCTACATAATGCTTGATGAATAAAATCTTCCTTCATGCGATGCTTGAATATTTTAATATCTAATAATCCTCGCGAATATAGAACCTAAAATATTTTTTTACTGAGATTCTACAGTAAGTTTATTCAATTCTAACCTCGCATAATTAACATAGTTTAAAGTTGGCTGTGATAACGACGGACATGTCCCTTGCCGGCGGCAGGAAACATACGCACACTTCAATTTGCATGTCGAAGCTAGAAATAATAGAATCCTTCTTCACTTAAATTAATATATCCTTCAATTAAGCAATTTACCGTCATAATAAAGAGCAGAATGTTGCTATAAAATGCTCAAGTCGGGTCGGAAATGACTTTGGAGTTGGCCCTTTTTACACAAAACGGTGAATCCTCGAGCGCTCATTGACCTTTAACGGGGCTTTGAAGTGAAAGTTAATTAAATTTCTGCTGCTAACATTACAATGGAAATTTGCATCAGGTAAATACGAAGAAGAAAAACACATGGATCCTTGAATAGAGGAGCTCTTGTATAAATTATGATCGTTCGTTTCGCTGGAGTTGATTGATGAGGGTACGTGGAATGATTTCATCCATGCAGCGGCGCCCAAGCCGTACTATTTAGGGATCCGGTTGGGAAGGCTATTTTGTAGAATGAACTATACCTAAATGTAAATCTTTGTTCTGAGATGGATTGCGTAAAGATAGGTAGGTGATTTTTTATTGCGTAGGCTGGAGAACTTTCTCAGATTGTCGGCCTACACTGACAAAAATAATATTTGATTTACTTAATGTTTCTCGTTCCATACGAATTTCTCACAGGACTTATCTTTATTGCTGGCTTTGTGAAATGACTGTCACTTCTGTGAAAATTAAGTCTTTGTTGATGATTCTCGTGTTATGACTAACCAAGATATAAATATAGAAGAACTAGCTTCAGCTAGTCGTTTCGCTCACGTGAAAGGAGAAAGCAGCTTAAAAAGTCCTAAAAAGAAAGATCACAATCGTCATTTCTCGCCGAAAGACGTCCATTGTTTGGACATATGCCTCTCCTAAGCGTTCTGTCCTATGCGTCTCGCATCCATCGGACTCCCGTGACCCTGACCAGGTCATCAAAAGAAAAACGTTTCGTGCTATTCCAGAGTATGGTCTACCTTTATGTCAAATTTCATTCAAATCCTTTTTCGCCTTTTTAAATAGCCAGACGTGATAGTGAGCTGAACATGTTCTAAGTGCTTTCCGCCTCTAGGATTATTTAAACTGTGTTTTGTGAGTTAAAAGTCTTAATTATGAAATGATTGGGGACATTTTTTACCCTCGAAAAAATTCTCCCGCTGTGAAAGAAAAATAAACAAAGCCCGCTGGAAAATTTCTACTTTTATTTGTAATACAATTCATGTAGAATGTAGAGCTTGGAATGGATTTTTAATGAATGTTCATTTGAAATAATATGTTGCTCGCATTAGCATTTTAGGGAGGTTATGTGATTATTGCATTGTAGGTCATATCTCTAGCTTTTTTTTTTATCTATTATAAACTAGTACTTGACTGCGATCCCGCCTGATGGTAAGCAGTGATGCAATCGTTGATGGTGAGGCGCACTAGTTTATTATAGAGCCTATTCACTCTAGCCTTGAAGACACCCAAATTATAATCAGACGGAAAGACCGCAGCAGGCAAACTGTTCCAGTCCTTCGAAGTACGCGGTATAAATGACGAGGCGAAACGCTTAGTCCGGACCGTAGATGTTTCAACAACGTAAGGGTGGATACTCGCCGTGCGTCGGTTTGTCTGATGGTAGAAATGAGATGGCGGGATCAAGTCATGCAATTCCTGCGCACACTCTCCAAATTGCAATCGGCTTTTGAAGTAACTTGGGGTTATCTTCCAGTTTACCCGTGTTTTACATTGAGCGACTGCCTATCAGACCTCTATAACCCAGTTACTGGGCAACACAACACTCCTTGGATAGACTGATGGTCCGGGTCGAAGCCTACTGGGGCCAGGGTTATCCGAAAGGGAGCTCGAGCCCCGGTATGAAGACTAGAAGGAACGGGGTGGGTCTTTTAGTCAGTAAGGGTCTGACACTATCTCCCGCTCCGCCCAATAGCGGGGGTTGTCATTGGATGATTTTTTCCCACCATAAAAAAAAGACTTTCTGGCGTCTAACTTCTTGTAATGACTGTCAAAAATCTTTGAAATTATGAATGACAACCGGGACCGGCACAAATATAAAATAAATCACCATAAAAAAATATTTTATTAAAATTGACCATATGACTAATAATGAGAGACGCACAGGAACGATTGTTGTGGCGACGCTTGGGGGAGGCCTATGTCCAACAGTGGACGTACATCGGCTGAAATGATGATGATGATGATGATATGACCAACCGCTGCGTAAAAATTAATACATGATATAAATTAGTTGACAGACTCTAACTTTAAACTTACCATATCAAACCTGTATATCTATATCTACAAGATTAAGTCACGGAAATATTTGGAAGTTTCATAAAAAAAAGCATGCTTTTTAAAAGAGTTTCGCAAAAACAAAAATCTTGAATAGTTACTATGTTTTTTTTCATAATAATAAAATCGCTGTTACAGGGCCGCGAAATCGACAGACCCGGGCAAAATCCCCACAAAATACTTTGTGACTAAAACCGGCTCTTAAGAAGCCAGAAGATATAAAAACACTCATTTTGTTTCGATATTGAGATAGATGGTTTTTAGTTACTATTTCAGTTAGATAATCCTGTATTCTTTTGTATAAATGATAACTAAATAAAAAAAAAGTACAGATATAAGAAAAAAGAATTATCGTCGTTTTACTATCAGATAGAAAAGTTTTTACTTAGGTGTAAAATTAGTAACATTGTCTACCTATGTGGCTAATTAGCGAACGCCAGTAATTTGCACATACGAGGGGATCCTTTGTACTGCCCATTAAAACACCCATATCACGTTTCTTTGTGTCTGTATAATTCACCGAGGGCCCAGGGAACCACAAAACAAATTAATTTCAACTTCGAAACAAATGTTGACTCGTTAGCCCAGCAATTGTAGAGAATTATATTGTTATAACTTCAACCGTGCTTTAAGGCTTTTTTAATTGAATCTTTCAGTCATAACCAAGGCTGATGGGCAGACATCCCGACCTTTCAATTACGTCGGTTGGTACCTGGCTTTCAAATAATAAGTTCCAGGTTCTACAACGTACTTTGTTACATAACCTTTTCAAACATTTCCCTTTTATTCTCATTTAAATATGCTTAAAATATCATCAACCTTTGTTCGGTTTTTAGTTCGCAATTTTCACAGGTTCATTTTTATTTACACTGAAATAACAGTTTTCTTCTTTAATGTTAACAAATGTAAGGAACGTTTTGTTATTTTTTTGTTGTTTAACAATGGAAAAATGCAACTTGCAAACAAGACGGGGGAGACTTATGGTTTCTTAAGTGTTAGGGTATCTACACACTGACTTGCGTGGAATTTTAGAGGTGGTAACAGAGTGTAAACTCCTGCAAACCCCATTTGAAAAGGGAGGATACTCTCTCCCAGTGTTGCCAGACCAAAATCTCAAATTCCAGAAAATAAGAGTAAAATAAACCAGGAGACCGATCTGATAAATCAGGAGATCATTAAAATACTTATGTATCGCTTAGTTTAATACAACCAAAACCAAATCGTCGACAGTGCGTACTGTTCCCGCGCGCCTCAAGGAGTTGTCAGCAAACCGTAGAGACCCAGCAGGGCCGGAGCCTACTGGGGCCATGGACCGGATTCTGAAATAAGATCCGGCCCCGGTATGCAGGGCAAATAAGGAACGGGTTGGGTTTTTAGTCAGTAAAAGTCTGACACTATCTCTCGCTCCGCCCAAGGGCGGTAGATGTCATTAGATGATTTTTACCCACACAAAAAAAAAAAACAACTAGAACCGGCAGATTCTTATGCGCAACAACAACACGTTAAAAGATATTGAAGAAGTTGTTGATCGTTAGTGGTTTATTGCAGAAATACTAGATTTATAGAATTAGGGTATAAATTAGTAATTTTGTAAGGAGACTCCAAAGAACTTGTGTATGTAGGTACACTAGAAGACTAGAAGACTTAGATACGTTCCTTCTTACGCTTAGTTCAGTCGGTATATATTTATTTAAAAACACAAATACCAGGAGATTTACTAACAAAATCAATAGATCAGGAGAAACTTGGCAAAATCAGGAAATCTCCTGGAAAATCAGGAGGTTTGGCAACACTGCTCCCACCAAACGTGTCATATGTCTGAACTAGGTAACTGCCCGATAGGTGATCTCGCGCTGTTGTACATCAAATTACGCAGAGAACTCTAGTTTCGTGATGAAGGATTTCGATTTTTTTAGTTCTTTGTGGCGCCACAGATGTCGCTACAGAATCAACTTGAATATCAGATTGAGGTCGACCTCAATCTGATATTCAAGTTGATTACTATTGAACATGAATTGTTTATTTGTGACTGTATAAGATTAATTATTAGTAGAAGTTTCAAGTACAATTAGTTGTGTTTGATGTGAATACGGTCAACGGTATTGTTCTACAAGTTCTCAGACACATTGAAAATAAATAATGGCTTGAGAGATTCACAAATAATAATAAATATTGTGTTCTTAAAAGTGAAAGTGGAGTCAAACCAAAATAGTAAAACTCCAACCAATTTTGAAAGCTGTTACATCTTATACGCTTACAGCATTAAACCATAAATGCAAGCTAAGAAAATGTGAGACGGTGGTGGCTATTATAAAATCGTCTCTTCCCCGCAGTGGTCAGTGTAAGGATACCCTTAGGACGTCTTTACAACTGGTGTTTTAAATTGGATCATTTTTCTGAGCTTGCTCAAAAGCAACCACGATGATGGCTTGGCGCGCCAAGAGAAGCTCAGTTTATTTAATGTGTCTGTGTTCAGTAGTTTTATGAAGTAGAGTATTGTTTCGGAATATGCTAGGAATGTAATTTATAAGGTCTGTAATCTGTTGTGTTAAAAAAAAAGAACGTCAAAACAAAATGAGTAGCAACCGAACTAGAGATGTGCCGTTGCCGGCAATATGGGAATATTTCTGGCAATATTGCCACCAATATTCATACTTAGGGTAATATTGCCGGCAATATTGCCACCAATATTCATACTTAGGGTAATATTGCCGGCAATATTGCTACCAATATTCATACTTAGGGTAATATTGCCGGCAATATTCCCACCAATATTCTCGCTTCACGGCAATATTGCCAGCAACGGCACATCTCTAAACCGAACAGATCGTATTCAGGGCTCGATCTAGCTATTCAGCCGCTCCGGGCAAAGATAATTTTCGCCGCCCTTTACATACACAAAACCATGTAAGTCATGATTCTTAAATCTTAAATATTTTCACTATCCAACCTGAAGTAGGTTGGAAGGTGGCACATAAAATTCTCAACCTGACAACTTGGGTGTGGATGGCTAATGGCTAGGTTCGAAGATAGGAGTAGGTAAGTCATGTTTGCCACCCCTCATTTTTTTGCTGCTCTGGGCAAATCCCTGCTTGCCCCCCCCTTAGATCGGGCCCTGATCTTGATCTGTGAATCTATAAAATTGTAGTAAATTATTATCAGTTAATCGTATCACAAGATAAAATATTAATAATACATTGCCCTGGTTCTATATTTTGTTGAAATTATTTCCTTTTTTTAAATTATGACATTCTAATAAATCTAATTAAGTAACTGACACCAGAAGGCCAATGGTCGTACTTAATAAAACGTTCACATTCAAGTCGCAATTTCATTTCGGCGACAATCAATGCCAAAAAGTTGTCAAAATGGAGGGAAATTAGTGGTGTTTTTGACAGTTTACGACTGCGAAGAGAATGCGAACGTTTCTTAAAATAACGAGAATAACCCCTCTGAGATTAGTTAAACATTCGTCCATGAAGAGGTCGAAATCGTGTTCTCTATCTAATAAATATTTATGAGATTTTGAATAAAATGTGTAAGATGAGAATAATAAATGACATTAGTATCTATACTTTTACAGAATTATGTAATACATATGTCCAAGCCATATTAGTAGGTATAATACATATGTCGAAGCCATGTTAATATATGTTAGTTTTGAGGAGGTTTTTTTTTTTTCGATGGGAAAAGTCATCTTATGACAACCCCCGCTCTTGGGCGGAGCGGGAGATAGTGTCAGACTCTTACTGACTAAAAGACCCACTTCGTTCCTTCTAGCCTTCATACCGGGGCTCGAGCTCCCTTTCGGATAACCCTGGCTCCAGTAGGCTTCGACCCGGCTGCGCCCTTGCTGTTGCTGACAACTCCTTGAGGCGCGCGGGAACAGCGAGCTACCCATTGCTCACTGTCCGCAAGTCCGCGCCTAGGGTGGCTGGAAATCGGGTACGGAATCGCCGTTGCCTGATGCGGTCAGCCTCCTCCTTAGCGAGCATTACTGCTTCGCAGAAGTCGGCGACCGCCTGCCGCTCCTCCTCGCTCCGGACCATGGCCTCGACCAAGGCCCGGCGCGAGAGGTCTCCGCTGCCGATCACCCCCACGAGGGTACGGCGATGCTCCGCCCAAGCAGGGCACACCGCGATTATGTGCTCCACCGTGTCCTCCGGGCATTCCGCACAGTGGCGACACCCGGGCGTCACTTCCGCTTTAATTCGGAACAGGAACCTCCCGAACTTGCCATTTCCGGTGAGGACCTGTGACATGCGGAAGGTAAGGACGCCGTGAGGTCTTTCCAGCCACAGTTTTGAGGTGGTCAATTCATGAAAAGGCCAATCATTGTTTGTAATGGCCGACTACATGAAATGGCTAATTCGATGCTACGGCTAGAGTGCGTCTACTAAAAGCATAACCTGGAGTTTTTTTTTTAAATTAAATTGGCAACATTGTTTTGCTGCCAAAATCACGTAAAAGTCTATGGTTGCAATTGTCAGTTTTTGGAAACAGATATTTATTTTTCAAGAATAATTGCTTAATTATGGGAAAAACAATAAACAGTAACGTGCGAAAACTGCTACACACTATGGTTAATAAATTCAAGCAAAAACAAGAAGAGAAAGAAGGTGTATTCAATGAAAACCAACAATGTTTATATACGATTTCTGAATTTTTAAGTTAGTATGACATTATAATCTTGATCCTTGTTGACTAATATTATTAGATAGTTATATTTACGATATAATATAATTTTTTTTTTCTTATATTTCTAGATAATCTGACATATTGCGAATTTCATATTTGACAAAAACATCGAACAAAGAAGACTTTTGGTGAACCGACTTAATCAAAAACACATGCTAATGAGTAGTAGAATGCGTTCAAAAGCGGTTGAGATGTAATGAAAGATTTGCCTCACTCTGTCTGGTAGTGCATCAAAGTCTTCAACTGAAGTTAAAATCGCGAAAGTGAAGGAAATAGTGACTGAAATCTTAGTTCAAGTTTGAGGGAGATAGCTGCTGAACTTTTTGTGTCTCACGAGTTGATCCGTATCATTTGAAGTAATCACTGGAGTATAAAACATGTTCCCTTGACTAATCCCAAAAGATCTGAATTTTCTCTATGCTAAAACGAATCGATTCCAACCCAATAATCTTGAAACACATTATTAGTGTTGGCGAGACGTGATGAAGTTGAAATCATGTTGACTATTTTATTTGATTATCGCGGTTTTGTGCACTTGGTATTCTTGCCAGAAGGCCAAATGGTAAATAAAGAATATTATTTGAATATTATATAGCGACATTTGAAAGATCAGATAAAATAAAATAATTTGGAATAATAACTAACATTTTGTGTGTTATTGACCTTTACCATACACTCACCAAATAATTAAGTCTACACACATGTTTTTTAATAGGATTTAAGTTCTTATAAAACTATTATACAATTGTCATAAATACAAAAAATACTCTAGTATCAAAACTTTTTTCTCCTACTATTTCAATAATACCACATTCAAAATTTTTGGTTGTAACCTCTTTTTCTCAGGTCACGCTTTCATTAGACGGACTCTATGATATAAATATGATTAGGTATAGATACGATATAAATTTACATAAGGTGTGACATGTAATCTAGGTAATTGTTGTACATATGACGAAAGATTATCATTTGAAAAAAGCTCAAGCGAATTCGATAGATTTTTTGTAAGATTTTTAAGAAAGATTGACATCGAAATAATTATTTTAGGAATCACCAGCGAGTAACCAAGAAACCATAAAACAAATAAATACCAATTTATTGCGCATATGCTAATATAGAAGTCTTTAACAAAGGTATACTTTCAATTGGACATAAATAAAGTATACGTAGAGAAGTACTGGTGAAAATGTTGACAGCCTAATTTAAAAAGTTTTAATTCAAATTGCGAATGCGTTTCGCTTCGGAGTTCTTTTCCGAAGCGTTCTTTATTTCGTTTTGACTAATCCTAAGGAGTAAGGTCTGTCAAGTTTGTTTTTTTTTTAATGTTAATATTATTTATAGAATAGAATAAACTTTATTGAACATCAAAACAGTAACAAATTTCACTGAAACTTAAATCTATAGGTACAAATATTGAACTTGTGACATGCAGCATAGTAGCCACACGCTCATCCAAGTGTGAAAGAAATGAAATTCCCTGCCAGTGACTGTCTTTCCCTTTATCTATAACTTACGGGTCTTCAAGTCCAACTAAGACCACACCACACCACGCCACATCACACCACTCTCCAATATAATATATACTTACCAATTAGATTTTTTGTGATATTCGTTTAATAACTTAATGTTACTAATTAAGAGCAAGTTTATTTCCTGGTTTATTATTTATTGTTTCGTGTGTCACAGTACATATTTTTTTTTGTAACTCACGTTTAGTTTGTGTCATCATCATTATCATCATTTCAGCCGAAAAACGTCCACTGTTGGACATAGGCCTCCCCCAAGCGTCGCCACAATGAGCGGTCTCGTGCGTCTCGCATCCATCGGATTCCCGCAACCCGCAATCAGATTAGTTTATGTACATCAATGATATAGAAGCGCGGAATCTCCTAATACAGGCACTGTTTGGCTTTAAAGGGGGCTCCACATACTTGTAAATATGATATGGCTAATTGTGACATTTGTTTATTATTATTATTAAATAGCATTTGCCCGCGACTTCGCCCGCGTACACAAAATATAGCCTATGTTACTCAGGAATAAAGCAGGTTTCTATCGGTGAAAACATTTTAGTAATCGAAACAGTACTTTCAGAGATTACCTACTACAAACAAAAAAAACATAAAAACAAAAAAACAAACTTTACCTCTTTATTATATTAGTGTATATTATAGTTAGCCCATATTGTCCCACTGTTGGGCAAAGGCCTCCCTCCACTCCTTCCAACGATCACGGTTCCCCGCTTTCTCATTCCAATTCTCAAGGAAGCCATCCAGGTCGTCACGCCATCTCCTTCGTGGTCTGCCTCGGCCCCGCGTTGCTGTATCCGGGCACCAACCCTGACATTCGTATTTTTTTGGTAATAGAACATCCGCATAAAATGATGAGGATCCCATTCCACCAGTAACATTTAGAGCACTTGACTCTACGACATAGTTTCAAAAACAAAAGTGCGGCGACAAGGAAAATCGCGGCAAGATAAGGAATCCTAAAATGGTTTCCGTTTATAAGGCACACTAAAAATGATTTAAAGCGCAGTCTGTCTTTATCGTGTCCCATGAATAACAGATGAATGTGTGTTTTGTAAATTCTAGTAGAATGAGATACTTGAATTTTGTGGTAGTACCGCAAGTGGAACAGATGTTCTGAATTAATGTTATGGTTGCTTTGGGAAATGTGCATGTTTTTCGTGATTAATCACCCTATTATTTGAAAAGGCCAAAGTTTGTAGGTATGTATGGTCTAAAGTGAGTGTATATTTGTTACTCTTTAACTCTCAAACCACTAACTCAACATAGGGGCCTTTAGGTGAAGAGTGAATAGGTTACTATTAAGCAAGCGTGCTCCATCGTCGACCACATCATCGCTTACCATCAGGTGAAATGGAGGTCAAACGTGAGCCTATCAATAAAAAAAAACTGGATTTGGATGAAATTTAGCACACGTATAGACCATGTTCTGTAATAGCAGACTTTCACGTTAGTGAAGCAACTAGCAAATGCTATATTTTGAAAAGATAACAAATGATATGTTCATTTGTTTGGGAAGATTTATTTAGTTGCAGATAGTTTTAACAGTGTGTACCAATCAGCATAGATTGATGAGTGCAAATATTTTTTTTGATGTCAACAATTCATGCATCATCAATCATTTTAACATTATCATTTCAAACGGCATACTGCCACTACTGATCATAGACATAGGGGGTTAGCAGTTCAAACTAAGATTGTTTTATTATGGTTTTATTCTTATTCCAGTGGGGGTAAGAGATAGAGCTATACAGGTTGTCTTCCTCCATCTCTTACCCACACTGAAATATAGGAAGAATAAAACAATTCTTACTTTAAACGTCATCGAAACCCACCTTCTCTAAACTCTTGTTTCTCGCATTTAACAGACTTGTGACAAATGTTCGTGAAAAACAATAACAATAATAATAATAATCCACAACTATCACACAAAGCCGTCTAGTCCCAAGCTAAGCAGAGCTTGTGTTATGGGTACTAGACAACTGATAAACATACTTATATATTTCTAAATACATACATATTATAGATAAATTACACCCAGACACAGAACAAATGATCATGCTCATCACATAAACATTTTGTCCTGGGTGGGAATCGAACCCACGACCTGCGGTATAGCAGTCAGGGCCACTAACCACTAGACCAACGGGCCAGTCAATATAAAATGTACGGCACCTACGACAGTTTAATATCCCGGTAACATTTAAAATTACCCATTATCTGTTATGCCAGTTAATGCGGTAGGGTTTGGCAGTCAAATTAAGCACGTCATGTACCCGCCCGGTTGGCACAAAGTTATCGGCAATATTCCACAAAAGAATATTTTTTTATTCATTTTAATGGCTTTTCTGCGTAGTAGACAGTACAGTGAAAAGAAAATTATGTATCTTTTTATCAAGTCTTTTCTTAGGTTGTGACATTTTCCTTAGTGTAGGCAAAAAACAATATGTGATTTATAACCGCAAAAAAGATCGTCCGAATTCAATATTAACTTCCCGTCTGGCATCCGTTACCGTTTATCTTTTTGTGAATAATGATAAAATCACATAAATATCTAGCGTACGATTTGTTTTCTGTACATGGAATAGTTTGGTTTTGCTAACAAATGAGTACAAAAACTTGGCAAGTGCGAGTCGGACTCGCGCCCTGAGGGTTCCGTACAAACTTACCTGTGTAAAGTGTTCAGTTTTTTCCAAATAACAAAAAAACAAATTTCCTAGAAAGAAAGAAAAGAAAGAAAGAAAGAAATAAAAAGTGTTTATTCACGTCAAACATGACGCATACCACAAAAAAATAAATAACAATATCGAACTAAAAGTAACACGTAATATATGCGTCACATCCGCGCAAAACGGTCAGCGCTCAGCAAAATGCTGGGTCCTATTTTCAGATTCAATCTAAATTTGTGTTATAAGACCTTGCTTTAAGCAAAATTTCAGGGTTCTGGGTCAACGAGAAGTACTTTGGAATTTTGGTTCCCTTGAGTGTCGAAATATACGTTTTTTGCGACATAATCGGTCATATCTTTTTTTTACGTTAACTTTGAAGTTTGACTTTTTCACAGCTTTAAAGAGCCGCAGACCAAAATATAGGGTTTATGGTTATGTTATTTCAACTCGAAACGTAAACGCGTTCCCGAGATAAAGGGTCTTGACAGACAGAGAGACGAACTTAGAACAAAATGTTTCTATAAGGGTTCCGTTTTATCCTTTTGAGGTACGGAACCCTGAAAGCCACGACACCTCATTCAGCCGCGTACAAACATCACGAGGCGTGCGTCGCGAATGGATCGTCACGCATGCCTCAACCTGAGGCATACGACGGTACATTTATGCGTTCGTCCCTAACAACACATGTTCAAGCTGAGCACGCAAACCACCACGCACGGTGTTCGTAAGTAGAACACGCAAACAACACCTGTCTGGCTCGTACTGAGGCAGCGTTCGCAACGATCGTATGACGCGAATGCTCGCTGTGAGCACACACGTCCACACAGCCCGAGGCATGCGAGACGAACCATTCGCGACGCACGCCTCACGACGTCTGGCTTTAGAACAATCCACAGCCCTTTCTTTAATCACATGCGTTTCATTTTCTAATCTAGATCAAAAAATATATATGGAGAACGATAAATCGTAATAGTATAGTACATACGAATATATCTTATTAAGTGTCTCTTCCAAGACGGACTTAGTCCAGAGTGGACTGAACAAACTTAATTACTGTACCCACATCAAGTTCTTTGGAATTACGTGTTTAATTTCTCTACTTCGTTTACCTTTAGCTAGTAACCAATCAGGAATTCATTGATCACGGTTTCGGTACTGAGAAAGTGGGAAATATGTTCCAGTAGTTTGTTTTTTGTTAGAGTCTAGTTGTTTATAGATTTGACATATTGTAAAATTCATGGATTCTGCTAATGCCACTAAGACAAATAAATCGACATACACAACATTATTTTTAGTTTAAGAGAAACCTGAATAATTATAGTTTATTCAGAATCAGTAACTGAATGGATTCCAATAGTTAGTACACCATGTTATATTTTTTCCCAAAAATATTTAAAAAGGTCACAAGTTGGACACCACCTCAACAATTGTTTTAAGTACAACACAGATCACGGCAGGTCATAGCGGGTCAATCATGGCGGTAAGTCCCCTCTTTGAGGCGTGGCTGGAAAGACCTCACGGCGTCCTTACCTTCCGCATGACGCAGGTCCTCACCGGACATGGTTTGTTCGGGAGTTTCCTGCACCGGATTCGAACGGAAGTGACGCCCGGGGGTCGCCACTGTGCGGAATGTCCGGAGGACACGGTGGAACACACAGTCGATGTGTGCCCTGCTTGGGCGGAGCATCGCCGTGCCCTCGTGGGGGCGATCGGTGGCGGAGACCTCTCGCGCCGGGCCTTGGTTGAGGCCATGCTCCGGAGCGAGAAGGAGTGGCAGGCGGTCGCCGACTTCTGCGAAGCAGTAATGCTCGCAAAGGAGGAGGCCGAACGCATCAGGCAACGGCGTTATCGCCGCCGCCGCCGTCGCCGGGATTTTGATCCCGATTTCCGACACCGTAGGCGCGGGCCTTCGGACAGTGAGCAATGGGTAGCTCGCTGTCCGGCCGTCCGGTAACTGTCGGGACCAAGTCCAAGTCGTCGACGGCGCGCACTGTTCCCGCGCACCTCAAGGAGTTGTCAGCAACAGCAGGGACCCAGTCGGGTCGAAGCCTACTGGGGCCAGGGTTATCCGAAAGGGCGCTCGAGCCCCGGTATGAAGGCTAGAAGGAACGAGGTGGGTCTTTTAGTCAGTAAGAGTCTGACACTATCTCCCGCTCCACCCAAGAGCGGGGGTTGTCGTTGGATGATTTTTTCCCACCATAAAAAAAGGTCATAGCGGGTATTAGGCGCCAGCAAACAGCTGGGTGCAAGTGCAAAACAACCCTTTAGTCGCCTGGATGGCCCGGTGACAATGTATTTTTGCTGACATAACAAGCTTATAACTTTGTGATTTTTCATGATACCGTTATGGAATTTTGTACATAGATTCTTTACATAAAAATACTAGGCACGTGTTTTGGGTTTCGCATATATTAAAAATAATATTGTTTATCTGGAACAGAAATGATCGCTGAATTAATGTTACATATTATTAATAATATAATATTCCACAACTATCACACAACGCCGTCTAGTCCCAAGCTAAGCAGAGCTTGTGTTATGGGTACTAGACAACGGATAAACATACTTATATATTTCTAAATACATACATATTATAGATAAATTACACTCAGACACAGAACAAATGATTATGCTCATCACACAAACATTTGTCCTGGGTGGGAATCGAACCCACGACCTCCGGCATAGCAGTCAGGGTCATTAACCACTATACCTTTTTTGTCCTATGATGAGTTCCCTGACAGTTCATTTTTTTCTGTGGCACGCATACTAACTTTAGATTACTAAAAAATAAACTGGCAAAAAAAAATAAAAATGAAATGATAAAAAAATATTGTCTTTCGTAAATTAATAAGTAAATTATTGTGGTTATAATTAACTGTTAATAAATTAAGTAAATAAAATAAAAAAGTATAGAACTTAAAAATGTGTAATGCGTTAAACGGAACTTCTGCCAATAGAGATTGACTCTACTCGACGACACACTAATCGACAAAATCGGAGCGGCCATCTTGTAATCGCATGTAACGGCAGAAAATTAGAAAAAAGTAATAGAAAAAACTGAAAAAACTATAACAGAGGACTGGAATAAATATATCCGGATCGACCGAATTAGGGCCAATAATTAATCATCGCGGTTAGTTGGAAAAGATTCCGATTCCGATATGGATACGAGTTCAAATCAAGAGTCAAGTTCTGACAGTGAATAATAAATAAATAATTATTTTAAACAGACTGCATTTTATTTACCACTAGCCGTCCCCCGCGGTTCCGCCCGCGTTATTTCAGGTTTATAGTTTTTGTCAGGTTTTTTGGTTTACTGTAAAATTTCTTTAAAATCCGTATAGAGTAAGATCCCAGGACCGCCAGACATCACGTATTTTCTGACGAACGAAATGTGGACGATTGAGTACTATTAGTATGTACTAAGAACGCATGCCTAACTGCTAGCTTTCTTAGACGGCCAATTTTCAGGTATCAGGTAATCAAGGTACATAAAATTATTACTTACCTCACGTAAATTCTCAAAGCTGAATTTTACGTATTTTGTAAGCAATATCTTTAAAATCAAGTCGCCAATACTCCCAGACACATTCCGTCGCCCATATTGCTTAACAGACGATCAAGCATGAGAATTTACGTGAAGTTATGTAATTTTTTTGGGATCTTGGACTAGTAGACTAGTTCTTGCGTGAAAGAGTAACAAACATCTACACACACATACAAACTTTCACATTTATCATCTATAAATCTAAAATCGGTAATCCGATTCCATTTTCTTTGCCAACTGATTCGTTATTGTAAAAAATCGATTAAATTTCGTTAGGTCACATCACTATAATTGTCAGACAAGAACTGTCAGGGAACTCATCATAGGACAAAAAAGGTATAGACCAACAGGCCAGTCTTGACCAACAGGCCAGTCAATCGCGTGTGAATTGCTCTATGTTATTTGAATAAATTCTCAACGGCCAAAATGGCATAGTTTTTTTTTTGGTATGCTGAAACTGTCATATAAATATTTGTCGTGTCAGACATTTACTGACAAAAACCCTGTCGTGTTCTTTCAGTCACTTTTTGCGTTCTAGGGCTGCAGTAAGTCTTTCTAAATCTGCAATTCTGAATTATCTACACTTAATATTCTGTAGAGGTAAAAATTGTTTTTTTTTTTGTTTGTAGTAATCTCTGGAAGTACTGGTCCGATTGCTAAAATTTTTTCACCGACAGAAAGCTGCTTTATTCCTGAGTGACATATGGTATTTTATGAACGCCGGTGAAACTGCGGGCAACAGCTAGTCGTTTGTATTTTCGCAATTTATTTTAATATTTAATGCAATTCTTTTAATATCTGACTGTAATATTTTAATCTATAGCTATTTACTTTAATTTCAGTTTTATGTAATTTATGATACGAGTACCTATGTATTGGCTGTATGTACAACTGTACTCATGTTTGAAAAAATGAACATACTTATTTCGTAAGTTTATTTATAATAATTAACTAAAAAGAGTCTTTGGCACTTGAAAATTAAATGAATAATAATAATTTATTAAAGAAAGTTTTTTTTTCACTACAAAAAACGTACCCATCCTTCTGGCACAATCGCACACAATGGTTACTAATACTAGTTTTTTTTTTTTATATAAACTAGTGCTTGACTGCAATCCCACCTGATGGTAAGTAGCAATGCAATCTTTGATGGTGAGGCGCACTAGTTTATTAAGAGCCTATTCACTCTAGCCTTGAAGACACCCAAATTATAATCGGACGGGAAGACCGCAGCAGGCAGACTGTTGCAGTCCTTCGACGTACGCGGTATAAACGACGAGGCGAAACGCATAGCTTAGTTTTTTTAAGCTAAAAATAACTCAAGAAATAATACTACCATATATTTCACTTAAATTTTATTTATAGTTCTGTTTTAATTACTGCTGCTAATACAGGTACCGTGAAACATAGTTTAATGTAATCTACGTCAGAATGCATAGCGGAAATTTGCAGTTAGAACTGTTGTTAGGTTTTATTAATTTAAATACGAAGTTTGGTGTGTAGTTTAGTGACATTAAAGGGTAATTAAAATACGAGTGTTAAACTGTGTAGCAGAAGTTGCTTAATGACTGTCCGTAAACTATTTGTTATATGGCAATACTGCGACCGGGACATTCGTTGCGGTAATCAATGGGGGACCCATGTAACTTGTTGTATAACTAACGGTAGCTGGACTTGTAAGGTTGGGTCTAGAGAGAGAAGGTATTGACTAGAGCGGGTGCGGGCGCGGTGGCGGACGCGATTTGGTGGCCAGAGTGCATGGCAAGTTGAAGCGGATATTAGAGGCTAAAGCGTTTCCTCAGGGTAAAACAATAGACGATCACTCTCGTGGTGTTTTACGTAGGTGATTCAAGCGAGTGTCACCTTTGTTCTATGTGCACGCGAGTTGACGCGATTTATTTAAATCATGACCATGAACTACAAGAGTTCGTACGAAAATATCAAACCAACGCGCCCGCTTAGCTTTGCTTATCACCGCCTCGCACCTATGTGTGAGTAATGATGTAGGCCATAGAAGTAAGGAATCTATTGATAGTTTCATTCGCACCACGTTGCTTTACTATCGCGTTCGTGTAAGAAACTATCGTCGCGCTCGCCTCTGCTCCCACGCATGCTACTCACCCTGGCCGATGCCTAACATTTTAGAATATGTCATTTATGTTAAATAACTAGGTTTGATTAGACGTGTATTTAATTAGTATATGTAGTTAGGACACTATAAAAAGACCACTTGCCTTATTAAGAAAAATAAATAAAACAACATGCTAGAAGACAACTCCCAGAGCACACACATTAACTTTCAGAAGAAACTAATCAAATAAATTGCTTTTATCTATATTTACATTAAAGAGTAAAGACCACTTCGCTGCCAAAGCGGACATTGAGAAAAAAAGCGCTGCATCCAGCGGGATATTAACACACTGGCTCCGTTCCACGTCTCTCAGAGAAGTCAGAGCAGTTTAGTGGTCAGATAAACAAAATAATTAAGCGCTTATGGTAATTCTGGCGGGAATGGTGCCAGCGCTTTATGTAAATGTGCGAGGAGCGCGATGGCTACGGGATGCGACGCTACAAATGCAACTAACTCGTCGACGACGGCTTAATTCTGTTTTAATTTCAACTTTAAACTCAGTTTTATGGAGAATTATGAATTCTGAAGGTGCTTTCGACGGTAAGTTAGTTGTATACTTGTGTCGCTTGGAAGTAGAAGGGGAAGGGAGCGGAGGTGCGGAAGAGTTACATTGTTTTAATTATGTTATGGTATGTGTGTTTAATACTCCGTTTCAACGTGTTGAGAGTAAATTCTTATCATTTCCGATGACACTATGCCCAACTACTCCACCGCCTTCGCCTCCAGCGTCAAGAGCTCATTGTGATGACACTTGCACTGGTGCAGCTGATCAAAACACAACTGCCTCTCTAGCCAAGTTACTAAATTTGTTTCGATTCTCTAGCGTCGAACGCCTCAAGTCGGCCACACATCCGATTCCTTTATTCTGACCACGTGACGAGCGCTGAGATGACGTCAGAACAAAGACATCGCAAGCGTGGTCAACTCGAGGCGTTCGACGCAAGAGAATCGAATCGAAACGGTCGTAACTTGACTAGGTCTGCAGGAGTAGAACGAGAAGCTCACAACCTACCACAAGAACTTACGGCCATTTTGTGTACAATAAATAAATAAACTAAACATCAAATAACTATTACTCTACCCTAAGAGAGTCATAAGAAAACCAGCACTCTTCGTAAACCCAGAAAGCAGTCCTTCCGTCCTCACAGCCCAAGCTCGTCGCGATGTTCCCTATCAATGTCTGCCCCGTCCCTTGCCCGGGCCAGCCCGCGCCGCTTGGACTGTAGTCATAAATTTCTCACCAAAAATAATCAATGTTCGATTCAGCCCGCCTTCTTCTGTCCTCCCCAGTTACGCCCAACACCGAAGTCCGTACCTCACAGCCACTCACAGGGTCCTTAGCGTGTAGTAGCTTAGTTTTTGAGTGTTTATAAGTCCTGGCTAGAGGCTCAAATTTTGTTAAGATTGCCATAGGCAATTTCGGTAAAAAAAAAACGAAAACCTTATAGGTTCATCTACCAGAAACCAGTCTTAAAAAAGAGTGTATTTTATTATTATTGATAGGTTCACGTTTGACCACCATCTCACCTGATGGTAAGCGATGACGTAGTTGACGATGGAGCTGGCTTGCCTAGAAGTAATCTATTTACTCTTGACTTAAAGTCCTCTAAGTTGTAGCTATCAGGAAACACAGACCCCGGCAGAGAATAATTCCACTCCTTGGCTGTACGCACAATAAATTTGACTGAAATTAATATAGCACCTATTAATTTCAGTCAAATTTATTGTGCGTATTCCTACGTTTTGACGCCTCGTCGTACTGTCAAATCGAAGAAATTTTAGCAAAATTGAAGAACTTATAGATGAGTAAAATTGAAGAACTGAATTTTGATTAAACTTTTTTCGTTCACAGTTCATCATCATCATCATCATCATTTCAGCCGATACACGTCCACTGTTGGACATAGGCCTCCCCCAAGCGTCGCCACATCGAACGTTCCTGTGCGTCTCGCATCCATCGGTTTCCTGCTACCTTCACCAGGTCATCGGTCCACCTTGTAGGAGGCCTTCCAACACTTCCTTCACAGTTCATAAATAAATTAAATTTTTCGTAAATTAATTAATGTTTAAAATTTTCTTTCCTCGATTTGACAATAAATCGTGCCATCACAACATGGCGGGCGATCCTATTCTCATTTGGAACGCATTGTACTCGCATTAATTTGCGCCTTCTGTACATACTGTACATGACATTACTATACTGCTATATTAGCGCTGCAGACCCAGCCCTGGTTGAAATCCCAAAAAAATGTGAAGCAAAGCCGGCCTAAGTAAAAAAGTGACAAGACGAGCAAGACACCTACTGTAGGGGCTGATTCGAGGTGGAATGGTGGTAGTATTTGGAGGAAGCCACAACTGTACTTCAGTAGGTATCTAAATGAATTAAAGAAAGGTAACTTTATTTTTCTTTTTTTCTCAAAAATGTTATTAACGACGATGATGAAAGTACTGATACATCAAAATGGCTGGGATCAAAGCTTCTAGTAAATTAAAGTTGACTTAATTTTGATGACTGAATCGAGTAGACATCCATATGTGTAGTGTGTGAGTGAGTTTTTGTTTTAGTTTAGACATTTATATGAGTTTGAGTTTGTTGTTAAAAATTCGAAGACATGTGACATCCACCAACCCGCACTAAGCCCGCGTGGTGGATTACGGTCCATTCCCTCTCTTAGAGAGGAGACCTGAGGCCCTGCAGTGCAAACATTAAAAAGGCTGATGATGATGATAATGGTGATGAGTTTGTCTATGTTTTTGAGCGCACTTATGGACTGCGGCTGAAAATCAGCGTCAGGTGGTATTGTTTTGCCATCTAGCATTATGCTGACCTGAGGCATTTTTGGTAGTAATCATTATAGTTACTTACTTATTTATTCTGCTCAATTTTAATATGTTTCTATTGTTCATAATGTTGTGTACTGTCAAAGTGATCTATTTTACTAATTAGTATATTTTTTCATATATTTGCCTTTTTTCCCTCTAATCAAATCAAATCACTCTTATTTACTCAGCAACAACAAAAATTTCATTAATAAAATATACCTAACGCATTAAGTCCGCCTTTGTACATATGTGTGCATAAAGCATTTAATAAATAAATAATGTCTATAGACGCTATATTCTTTTTTTTTTCTTCCCTCCATAGTTCTATGTCAGATTGTAAAGTACGTTATCAACACTAAATAGACTCAATAACTAAAGTCTTCATGTAAACTAAACCGTACAGCCTTCTGGGGCCCTACATATAGTTTACCATCACAAATCAAGACAAATTACATCCAGCATGATTCAATTTCTCGCGTATAAGTGAACGCATTTGGCTCGAGTCAGAGCTCGATAAAATATGCACGAGCATACGTAAGTGCAGGTGGAATACTATTACGTTCCAATGATGTATGAAGACGGATTGCACTGTTTATGCTTCCTATATCTGTTGCCCGCAAATCTACATAGTTATGCCTACTGTATCTCTGTGTTTGGTTTTCATATCAATATAAGTCTCAAGACTCGTTAAGGAACATTACCTGTCGCTATGCATACCGATAGTCGTCATTTATGTACAATATTTCTATCTATAGTTTTCAATAATAATTATGTAAATGTCTATGTATCTATTATACAGCATATATGTATGTTTATATCTGTGTATCTATTATATTACATAAGTTTAATTTTGGTTTGTCACACGAACGACAGCCCCATTTCTTGTCCAGGCAATTACTGTGTGGGATTCACGCAAAATAGTTTTTCAGAGGTCTTTACTAGATTACTTTTACATCAATTTATAATTTGATTTCAATAAAAATCTAGATAATATCCAAAAGATATCTGTAGTTCCAAAAATATCTAGAGAAAGATGTGTTATGATGTTATATCACGTATGTTATTTAATGAAAAATAATGAAAATGTATCTTGGATAAGACCGAAATTTTAAATGAATAAATCTTCAGTAGTTAGAAAATATCTGTTATTCTTAGTAGTATTGTGTCCTGTTAGACTGGAGATATGGAAAAAGCAAACGTTCTTTTGTTTTTTATTCAATGGAAACAGCCAGTAAATAAGCCTGTAAAATTCATAGAAATTGAAGCAATATGTGCATGTTTGGAATTGACAAAACGCACGAATACCTATAACTACCAATATATTTACATGTTTTGTCAATTTGCTTATATTTCACTCCTTTATAAGCTAGGTTGTTGTCATTGAACTCTCACCAGGTAAGAGCGATGAGAGTCAGCTGAATGCAAAAAGGCCCGGCCAATCTGATGACACTTAGACATGGGCGTCTTTTGGCTAAAATAATGATGATGATGATGATTCTTATCAACCCGTCCTTAGAGATAGTCATAGCTTTAAGATCACCTGATATTTACAGATGACACGAATCTTGAGAGTTCGGCGTTCGGCTTGAGAGTTCCCATCTGTTTGGGCATCGTACATATCGGCGAGTTAATCACTGAACAAGGATTGAACTCCCCGCCTCCGCTCCTCATCTTCATACCAGTAAGACTGGCCTGTTGTTCAAGTGGTTTGTGGTCATGACTGCTATGCCGGAGGTCGCGGGTTGGATTCCCACCCAAGAGTTTGTGAGTTGAGCACGATCATTTGTTCCGTATCTGGGTGTAATTTATCTATGATTATGTATGTATTTATAAGTTAGTGTGTATATCAGTTATCTAGTACTCATAACACAAGCTCTGCTTAGTTTGGGACTAGACTTATTATTGTTATTACTAAAGGGACCCGATATTTCACTTCTGTGCTGGTGAAATTCTGCGCTCAAGATTCGTGCCGATAGGTATCTGTATGTACCTCACTCACAGCCACAGTTCTCATAATATTCTTATCAGTTAGCTATACTCGAAGATATACCAAGAATAACATACAAAGATATTGCCTAGGCCAAAGTTACTGAAGCGTGATCCAGGTGAACGTGGACTTGGAATCAGCAAGCTGTGAGTTTCAAGCCAGTCAGCTCGAAGTAATGTGATGAATCCATTCCTAGTGCGAACACGTATTAACTGATGGAAAGGATGAAATGAATTAAAATGACCTACTGTTTGAATTAACATTAAAAGTATTTGCGAATAGATATTATATTCGAAGTGTCAATAGATTTTTATTAAAAAGTAATCTAATCGTAAAACAAGTATGTCATTTCAAATCAGCCCAGAGATCTACATGAGAATGACATTACAAGTGGAAGTAATCATCATTATCATTACAGCCGAAATATGTCCACTGTTGGACATATGCCTCCCCCAAGTGTCGCCACAACGACCGGTTCTATGCGTTTTGCATCCATTGGAATCCCGGACTCTCACCAGGTCATCGGTCCATCTTGTGGAAGGCCTTCCAACGCTGCGTTTTCCGGTGCGCGGTCGCCACTCTAGAACCTTTCAGCTCCATCGACCATCCGTTCTACGAGCAAAGTGACCTGCTCACTGCCACTTCAGTTTGGCGATTCTTCGGGCAATGTCGGCGACCTTGGTTCTTCTGCCGATATCTTCATTCCCGATGCGATCACGCAAGGAAACTTCGAGTGGAGGTAGTAACAAGAGCCAATTGTACCTAGTTACTTATTTAACAGATTACTACTCCAGTAGTAAGAAAGAAGATCAAGTTTTTAGTAGTACGACTGGAGACGAGCATTGCTAGTACCATGGGTTTGAAAGCATAAGGTGATGGTTGGTTTCTATGTATCTAGTTATGTATATGCGTATGTATGTTTGTTACTCTTTCACGGTCTAGTGGTTCAAAGGTTTCTGAAGAAACCAGGTACATGGATAGACCATGTCAATAGGACATAGAATCTTAAAGGATTACTAAATCCTTTAGAATATTCTCGACTTTCACACAAGCGAAGCCGCTGGAAGAAGCTACTACATTCTTATTCATAGACATTTTTATGAGAAATTGTCAAATGACTTTTACTACTCTCGAGGGGAAGTGTTAGACTTTTACTGACTAAAACTCACCTGGGTTCCTTCAGTTGCCCATTGCGTTCCAGGGCCACGGTATGGAGTAATGGGTAGCTCGCCGTCTGGCCGTCCGGTGACCGTCATGACCGAGCTCAAGTCGTCGACGGTGCGTAGTGTTCTACTCAAAAAGATGTCAGCAAACTTTAGGGCCATGGGTCGTGCAAAAGAGAACCCCGGGGCCCTGGAATGAAGGCAAGGAAGGAACAGGAGTGGGCTTTGGCCTTTTTTTTAATTGTAAATACTGTCTACTAACATAGTTGTTAAGTTTTTGTATTACTAATATCTGTGTGTTTGTATTTGTTTACTAACATAGTTTTGTAAGTTATTATGATACTAACAAAATTGTGTGATTTATTATGGAAATTTATTCTGAAATAAAAAGATTATTACCTATTATTTATTATTATTATTTGTGATTTCCCACCTATAAAAAAATGGCCATGATAATTCTTTCGAACAACCCCTCAATCCTGGCAGGTATTGGCCCTGGGGGCCCTTGTAAATGTTACTGAAAGCGCTTTGAGGCGCGCGTGGAACACGACGCGTCAAAAACAGGTTTGGCTTCTACCGGACGGCGAGCTACTTATTGCTCGCCTTTAGATTAAATATCTTTTCAAGCGTTTGGTGATTCTGCACAAACTCACTAACATGTTTTGGTTTACTAACTGTAGGTCGTTCGAAGTTTTACATGATAATTAGTTTTATAACTTTGCTCTTTCTAGATTAGATTAATTTATAGAAAGTAACTTTTTGAATTTGTAGGTCTTTTTAGCAAAACCCAAAATAATTTGCGGCTGTATTTACGAAAAGGTTAGCTTTTGTATTATATTAGTTTAACAAACATGGTAATAGGTTTTATCATCATTAGCGAATTGCGAAAATTCGTGAAACCCTTCTTTAATTTTTTAAATAAACTTTGCCGTTCGACGGCAAAATAAACACAGCCATGGGCTGTTTGTTAGATTCAACAATATTTGCGAAACAAAAACATGACTCGTTATCTGATCTGAGTAAAGTAACTAGGACTACGCTGATTAAAACTTCACAAAGTCTTGTATTGCTAACTAATAAAATAGACTTTCAAGTTTACATATTCACTTCAATTTCCAACTTTGTTAGCAAATTAATTAATTTTACAGGAAACTAAAAATTTCGAGTTTAGTTGCTTTTCAAAGTTTCCTTTGTGTAAAAAGAGGAGTTGGGCGGTAGTTGAGTAGTGTATATTGAGCAGAAGTTTGAAAGATGAGCGGGAGTCTCGAGGGCTTTGGATATCTCTGTAGCACACTTCCAACGAGGCGGAGATGCTGACGAATTAGGTCAGTGTTTTGTTTTGCTAAACTTTTCCGTGAGTCCAATTCCTGAGCAAAGGATATTCTTTAAAAATGCCTCTTTACTTACTCATTTTGTACAGGCTTTTTTTTGTTGGGATCAACCAATGACATCCCCAGCTCTTGGGCGGAGCCGGAGATAGTGTCAGATTTTTACTGAATAAAAACCCATTCCTATTCCTTCGTTGCCTTTCGTACCGGGTCAGAACCTTCCTTTCAGAAACAGATCCTTGGCCCCAGTAGACTTGGACCCTGCCGGGCCCCTACATTTTGCTGACAACTCCTTGAGGTGCGCGTTGTTCCACGCTTGCCGTCGACGTCTTGGCCTCGGCCCGGACGATTACCGGATGGTCGGACGGCGAGTTACCCATTGCGCCTTCCGCAAGCCCGCGCCTGCGGTGGCTGGAAATCGGGATACCCCTATTCTATTGGTTTGTAGAATTAACTGAAAATATATTTAAAATACTACCCTCTTCAGCGGTTTCAATCGCCTGAAAGTAGAAAAATATACCAAGGAAACATAGGTACGCCCAGAATAAAGAGCATCATTTTAGTACAGGACATACTTATTTGTCGAATTTCATTCAAATCGTTTCCGCCGTTTGAGCGTGATGCAGTTACAGACACACAGATACACATACATATAAACTTTCGCTTTTATAATATTGGTGTGATACACATTATATACACCAAAGTTGTGATTTCATTCTTTGTTCTTTATTTGTTCTAAGATTTTCATGTAATTAACTTTATACCGGTTTATCCAGATCTACTAGTGTCTTGAAAGAAATGAACAACACAATAAATAATCTTGTGTAGGTTTCATTCGGCTTATCGTAATGTTTAAATGTTTTTTCACTAAGAGAAATCTTTCCTAATGTCAGTTTATTTATGTACACATTATTTCTTCATTAAGTACAAAAGTAAGTACGTCTTACTGAAAGAATATCAAGGACACAATAAAGTCTCGCCACTGAGAAACATGAATCGTCCGGTCAAGTCTTTGTTCCATGTTTTATTTCAAAACAAACTAATACAATATTTCGTGAACCTCAAGAAAAATATGTATTTGTCACGAGTTGTTTCTCAAAAGGTGTTGCCAACTTTGTCGAGCAAAAACAATGATATAAATTTTTATTTTTAGACCACCAACAATAATGTTCGGTATGTTTCCTAATGTATTGACATGTCCACTGAAATTGGACAATATGGTGGTGTAGCGTTCCGTGGTCGAATAAAATTTATCACCGTTGAAATATTTTCGCCCATAAGCTCGTTTTGTATTACAAATGGATGAAGTACATATCAATAATTTTATTGTACGACCACACGAACAATATTTTCTTTGTTCCCGGCGCTGTTAATATGTGTAATTTAATTATGGTAATGGTTAACATATTTTTATTGGACATCAGAATTTAAAATGAGTGAAATTCAGTGACCTAGATTTGGCAAAATTGTTTACAAGCACTTCCATTACTTGGAACATTCTGTTCAAATAGGTAGAATCAAAGACGGAACAGACTCGAAGCAAATGTATTTAGAGACGAGATAGCATACATTTCATTTAATCAATTTATAGTTTTTAACCGACTTCGAAAAGGAAGAGGTTCTATGTTCAGCTGAATGTATGTTTTTTTTTATGTATGTTCACCGATATCTCGGTCAATTGTGGACCGATTTTGGAAATTCTTTTTTGATTGAAAGGTTATGCTTCCAAGTTGGTCCCATTGAAATATTGTTATGATCTGATCATGAACTTCGAAGATATGGCACAGAACTCCTCATATGATCACAGCAGAACTGTCGTAACAAGTACAATTGCTTTGTTTATACGTGTAGTCGATGACTGGCTGAAGGAAAAGGGGGAGGGGATGTATCGGACTGATCCATAGAAATATAAAAAACATCGATGAACATTGATCGTAAACAAATTTAAAATGCCACGTTGTTCAGTGGTTTCGTGCAAGAACCGAAGTGATAGGACAAACCTGGGTCATCACGGGATCTCTTACCATATGTAAGTACAAGTTTAATACTATATTTATCTTTTAAATCAGAAAAAACAACAAATCTTCTATTATTCCTTGCTGTTACTACGTTATTTTCGTTTTCAAATATCAAAGCGATTGTATTACTTTTACAGTAAATAGAAGAAAAAGTAAGTAAGTGGCGAGTATAGTAGAGTTTTAGTCGGTGTTAAATAACGAAGAGACAAAACTATTATAGAAACACCGACTTCCGAAATTAAAGTTATTTTGTACTTTTCAGTGTTTATAAAAAGTTTTTTTTGATAGTCATCTTAAGTTTTGCATTATTTGTGCACTTTTGACCCACCTGCATCTTTATATAAGTTTAAATTAGATACTAAAACCTTTCTCGTTTAACGCTCTTTCTATCATTTAAATTTAGTAGATAAATGGATAGGCAGACGCGAAAAGTGACTTTGTTTTTTATGTGTTCTCTTATCTATCGAATCTTTACTTGGTATACATATATTTTGAAGTGTAGGTACATATTTTTAAATCAAAATATTTTACAATTTTAAATAGAAAAAAAAATATAAGCGGAAATTCTAACAAAAGTAATCTTATACACTACAAAACAAAAAGACATAATATCCCGGATATAAGAACACTCAAGAGAAAACACGATTAAGCGATTTGCTTCAACAAGACAAACACAGCCTTAGCTTTTATTACTAGCACAACAAGAACGGCCACAAAGAAATATTTGTACGTATTTGGCCATTCAAAAACGAACACAGTAGACAAGGGATTACCGTACGACAAAGTTTACCCACTCTCGGTTACGATGCTTCGAGGTTCGCCAAATATCGTCTAATGTCCCCTCCACAGAGAATATTTATTAAAACTAAAGCAATACAAGGCAATACAAAACGTTCAAGTTTCGCGAGAAGTAATATTTGCGGTAATATAAAAAGATATTTAGTTGTTAAGGCGATGCTATACGGAAAGCGGGGCGCTAGCCAGAGAGGCGCTGCTCTTGCGATTGAATTGCTTGATTAACCTCTCGTATGCCGTAATTAGAGACACAATTAAAAAGCCATTGTGTCTCGCGTAGATCTGCGTTCCCGGGATACAACGGGTTAATCCATTTTTCGAAGGTTTTCAAGTATCAAAATTACTAATATCAAGGACGTCATTTTTTTATTGTTTTATTTAGGAATTCGCATAAGTAAAACATACAAGCTCGCTTGCTGTAGGTACTTACATATTACAGTGATAGGTATTGAAGTAGATCGCATGTGCAATTTCTCTTATTCACTTGCAGACTGGTAAGACAATTATACTTTTTAAGGTTTACGCAAATATAAGGTATCTTTTTTATTTAGCCTATACTTTCCCACTGGTGTGTTAATTTATTTTATAGATAAAATAAAATAGTTAAAATTTTTCAGTCAGATGAGTTAAAACGGCTGTATAAAGTTTTGAAATATAAACCTATGAATTTGATGCACAGTGTTTGATTGGTTTCCAATTATCGCAATATCGCCAGCCTCACTACCTATCAGAATGCGTTTTTAGAATTTTATTTTTGGAGGTTTTGATACTATTTAACGGAGAATTTCGATAGGCATTCGTATTTTACGAGCAAAAATACCTGATTTGTTATTGGTCATTTATAAAATGGTGCCTTTTTATTGTTCGTAAATTATTGGCAACCGTACGGCTCAGTGAGTCTTTTTTTAGGTAGGAAAATTATCCAATGACATTCCCCGCTCTTGGGCGGAGCGGGAGATAATGTCAGACTTTTACTGACTAAAAATCTACTCCTGTTCCTTCGTTGTCTTTCGTACCGGGGCCGAATCTTTATCTCAGAAGACTCTTGGCCCCAGTAGGCTTCGACCTTGCTGGCCCCTATGGTTTGCTAACAACTCCTTGAGGCGCGCGTTGAACAATACGCACGGCTCAGTGAGTCTAAACAATTAAATAAGAACCTAGAACTAAGTGAAGTTCTATAAGTGACAATTAATGATAAACTTTCAAACAATTGGGAATATTTCGATATTCATTATTGTATAACATTTTATAATAAACAATAAATAACACAATAAAGAAATCTTTCTCTGAAAAGAGCATCAAAATTGGTTGTTAAATGAAGCGGTAACTAACATTTCAAATATTGGCATGAGTAAGAAAGGATGCGGGTGAGAACGTCTCGTTATCTCTTTTGCACCCACGTAACCTAATGGCGGTGACGTCACATGTCAGTGTATATTTGCATCCTTTTTCTGTAACTTGACATTTTCCTTTCAAAAAAAAAAAAAACTTTCTTTGAAAAAAATTCTAACTTATTTAATTTTAAACGGATTTGAAATACTCTGTTTGTGATTTAATAAAAAGGTCGTTTAAAAATGATTCAATAACTCAATTTAGACTGATTTATTTATTTATCTTTAAAAGATAAATAAGTCTAAATTGAGTAACTGAATTATTTTTCGGCAGATTACCCATAAAATGTTAGTATTACTAAACCTATGTAAGTATAATCTATGCTATGTTAGTATATGACAATTCCATTCGATTAAATTTTTGTTATTATGTTAGTACTGACTTGTGACAATTCCGTCGTATTTGTTATTTTAATTTTTATTAAGCTATTGCATAGCTTCTATCGCGGGCCTTGAGCGTGGAGACCGAATCCAGAAATTCCGTAACGAAAATAACCTAACACCCCCCACTCATTTGTTTTTTGAGCGTGGTGACCGATAAGAAAACAAATGAGTGAACAATCAATCAAAATTCAATTCAATGTGTGAAAGTGTAACTTCAATTAATATCAAAGAAAAAAAAACAAAGGAAAAAAAAATACTGCATAAATAAAATAAATAAATAATTATAATTGAATGAGTTGATAAAAATGCTATGCAATAGCTTTACCACGGCAGTCCCCGAGTGCCACACGTCTTTTTTATTAGGTACCTTCGCTTTGAATAGCGATTTTGAGTGTCAGCCTTAATGACCTGCGTGATCATCACTCGATCCGCTATACCTCTTCTACGGACACTCGCAACCTATGTAGTGTAGGCCTAACACTCCACTTGAATAGCCTTTGTGAGTCTTTCATCGTGTCAGCAGCTGTGTTTATTTATTGTGTGTGGCTTTATGTAATAAATATTGGATTTTCTTCAGACGACGGCAACTAATGGCGCCTGCCCGCTAATTTTCTGAGTAATTGCGTTCGAAAAAATATTTCTTATTTTCAATATTCTTTGTTCAGAATAAAAATATGAGAGATATGTCTTTTGTAATAAAGGGAAAATGCCAGACTATTAGCCTACAAAATTCAAAATTTACGTTTTCTTTTTTGCATTGTACAGGTCTCAAATTGTTATTATATCTAGCCTATAGGTACTGTGTAAGAGCAGAATGGTAATGGCCCCGACTTACGAGTTGTAATTAGCGGGTTCGAACCCAGCCAGGTGCATTACTTTGTGTAATTTATTTCATCACCACTGCTCTCGAAACGGTGAAGGAAAATATCGTAAGGAAACCGGCATGTCCTAGAACCAAAAATTCGAAGACATGTGACATTCACCAACCCGCACTAGGCCAGCGTGGTGGATTACGGCCCAATCCCTTTCCTAGATAGGAGGCCCGAGTACCACCAGTGGGAACATTAAAAAAAGGCTGATGATGATGATAGGTATTGTCCTACTGTCAGGCAAAAATTTCTCCATTTCTTCCATTGCTGTATGTTGATTAAAAAAAATATTGATTATAGCTTCTAGCTATCCCTATTTATTTGTTTACAAGCACTTGTATGTTACAGAGGATGTCCAAGGCGTAATAACATAAGGCGTCGGCGTCCTATTCAATAGATTTAGACAAATATTGAGAGTTGTTTTGATGATTTTAATTATTATTATTCACTAACACGTCTTTATTTAAAAGAGGTGTAACGGTTGCAAATTATATTTTAATCAATGTACAACTTTATACTGAACTGCAAAATGCAAATTACCGGCTCAATTACTGGAAAGCCAGACGGCCAGCTTACACATTGCTCGTTGCCCTCAAGTCCAAACTTGCTGGCCACTGCAGCGACCGAGGACTGCCCCGCGACTGCTGATGCCCGTTGCGTCTTTTTTGAAGGTAGCTAAAGCATGAGGATGTCTGTTTACCTACAGTTAACTAAAACTAGCGAACTCCGTCGCTAGCATTACGTACTGCCCCCCTAGCCAAGTTACAACCGTTTCGCTTGCGCAGAACGCTTCGAGTTGACCTTGCCGCCAATTCTTTTGTTCTGACCACGTGACTGAGCAATAAGACGACGTCATTCCTGTAGGTATATTTGAAGCTTTCTACAAGCGTTAACTATTGCAGATTAGCCACTTGACTAGGGGTACTGGTTCGCAGAAGAAGGCAACCGCATCCCCTTTCCTCACAATGGTTTGAATCGGCACGCTTTTTATTTTGGATCCTTTTATTAGATCTATTTATAAAACTCTATAAAAGTAATGTAAATAATTTTTTTATTGTTCTTGCAGACAAAACAAAAGGTAGAATGAAACTGATATAAATTCCAATTAATATTAATTAGGTATAATTTTACTCTCATATAGCTGAGATAACGTTTCCCTTCCGAGAGCTGTGGTGGCCGAGTGGCAATGGCCCTGACTTACGAGCTTTAGGTCGCGGGTTCGAACCCAGCCAAGCGCATTACTTTGTGTAATTTATTTCATCACCATTGCTCTCAAAACGGTGAAGGAAAACGTCGTGAGGAAACCGGCATGTCCTGAAACCAAAAAAATCGAAGACATGTGACATTCACCAACCCGCACTGGGCCCACGTGGTGGATTACGGCCCACTCCCTCTCCTAGAGAGGAGGCCTGAGACCCAGCAGTGGGAACATTAAAAAAAAGGCTGATGATGAAGATGATGATGAACGTTTCCCTTTACGTAATCTAATTGGGTTACTATATGAATGGTTTATAGTGGAAAATATAAATACAGAAAAGCTAATTTTGCGGAGGAAAATAAACATGAATTTTTGTTTCGCTTTTTTTTGCTTTTATTTATTTACAGAATCTGAAAATTATCTGAGATGATTGAAGAAAGTAAGATTTATTTTGATTTGTTTTTAATACTACAAAACATTGGAAATGGAAATAGATTGTTTCTTTATAAAAAAATACTAATTAGTAACGAACTGCTAGCCATCATTAATGCTGTAAATTTTTCTAAAATAAATAAAACAATATCACCACAGCAACACACTTTCTTCGAACCTCTATTTTTTCCCGTAGAAACAGTATTTCTTCAAAAAGTACCACTTCGTCCTTTTTGCTGTAAACTCGTTACGTAAAACAAATCTTTGGTTACCCAGCAACCAATTCCATTACCGGCTCTGTTCAAGTGACGCAGACAACGGATTACTCTGAAGCAGCGATGTACGCTAATTGTAATTCGTGCTCAGGTACAAAGAAATACTTGGCAAGTGTAATGAAAAAACTTGAAAACTCTTAATTCCCTTTATAAGCTGGTCTTCTTAAATGTTGCTCTTTGGAGCTTTATTCTGTTATGTAAACTGGTAGATGGGAACTGGAAGTATTTTTAATTTTTCTCAGTTCTTTGCGGTTAAAACAATCTGTAGAGTGTTCGTCTTTTTGTAGACGGTTCTTTCTCGAGGGTCGGAGTGGTTCTGTGTTTATGTTATTATGTGATTCTTTTTTTTCTGTTAGCTCTTCCAGTTTAAAAGCCTTATGACACTTCGTCCGTGACTTTTTGCATTAGGTGGCTAACTTTAACATTTTTATTTAGTCCTAAAAGGCTCCGATTACTTTGACTTATCGAATGGTAGAGCTGTTATTGACATATCTTTGAGTATTTTGTGATGGTCTTACTTTTCGTATTGTTTTCTTATCTATTTATATAAAGCCAAATTCTGAAGCAAGTTTTTCATAAAATGTGCGAAGAAATGTTTTTTGCGTTCGTCATTTGAACTTTCATTTGACATTTAAACATCTGAACTAAGCAACCGAATTGAAATGTATATACAGTACACCCGAAACATATTAACCACTTCGAATAATTACCAGTAATTCTATTTGAGAATCATATTTAGCGAATGAGTATTGCGTACCTTATGAGAACGCGCAATAGTCCGGAACGCTAACTTCAGGGTGGCCAATAGTGGTACTTACTGAACTTGTGTTTTTAATTGCCATTTTTTGGTAAACCTTTAACTTTTCAATCTGATTATTAAAACCCATTCTCTGATTGTCAAAGTCTGTTCCAATTGTTTAATGTTCCTCGGTAATTGTTTTGCAACTTCTTATCGAGTAAATAAATAGGTAGATAAACTGAAAACTTTATGACTGCTGAAAAATCATCTTTCTGGTACAGTGCCCCTTTTGTTTTAACCGTAGTAATATCTCTTAAATAGTAATTTAATGTATAGATGCTCTGGAATTTAGATATTTGTGTGAGGTTTAAAGAAAATAACCACATTTATATACTTACATTAGACAAGCATTCTCTACCAGTAAAGAATAATGCCAGAGTTTGTATGAAGTCTGGTCCCACTTTCAAATAGCTATGTGTGTGTTATTACCGTTGGATAGGTAATTTTAAGCTGATTTTGAACTTGGTATTTTTTTTTTGGTGTGGAAAATCATCTAATGACAACCCCCGCTTTTGGGCGGAGCGGGGGATAGTGTCAGACTCTTACTGACTAAAAAATCCACCCCGTTCCTTCAAGCCTTCATTCGGGGGCTCGAGTTCCCTTTCGGATAACCCTGGCCCCAGTAAGCTTCGACCCGGCTGGGCCCCTGTTGTTGCTGACAACTCCTTAAGGCGCGTGGGAACGACTTGAGCTTGGTCCGGACAGTTACCGGACAGCCGGACAGCGAGCTACCCATTGCTCACTGTCCGCAAACCCGCGCCTACGGTGGCTGGAAATCGGGATCGGAATCCCGGCGGCGGCGAGAGCGCCGTTGCCTGATGCGGTCTGCCTCCTCCTTTGCGACTATTACTGCTTCGCAGAAGTCGGCGGCCGCCTGTCACTCCTCCTCGCTCTGGACCATGGTCTCAACCAAGGCCCGGCGCGAGAGGTCTCCGCCGTCGATCGCCCCCACGAGGGCACGGCGATGCTCCGCCCCAGCAGGGCACTGGAACTTGGTATCGTATTAACTGTTATTCAGCTCAAAAATACCTATCGGACGATGTAACACACATAGCTATTGGATGGTGGGCCCAGAATTGTCATGAACTTTTTTCTTCATTCAAAAAGGAGGACCTTTTTGAGTTAATGAAGATTGCACTTTGGTAGATGTGTAACAATAAATAAATAATATTTGAATTTATGAGTTTGACCATTAATAATGTAATACATTTCTGAACACATAAAGAAAATGGTCCGGATTGGATATGCGTGTTTCATTCCACCAATATGGGTTGTTTGTGCTGTTCTGGTTTCGGATTTTCTTTCCTATCAGTGTGCGAGGCTACTTTAAAACTACGGATATAGTGTTACACTAGCTTTATTTTGATACTTCAGTACCTAAATATTGAAATAAAGCTTGTGTTACACTGTGTCCGAATCTCATTATAATTTGAAACCTTTCTATATTTGACAGTTATTGTTTATCTGGTTAGATAAACACAATGTATGCTGCTATTATGAATTTTGTACCAAATAGATGTGATTAGCTATAAATATTCGGTAACAAACAAACGTTAAATTCAAATATTTTAATTAATAAAATACCTATTACATAGGGATGAATAGAATTAACTTTATTGTACACCAAAAAAGTAACAAAACTTTTACCGTACTTAAGGGTTTGTAAATGGCACGTTTTTTTTAGGTAGGAAAATCATCTTATGACTTCCCTCGCTCGTCGATAGTGTCAGACTTTTACTGACTAAAAACCCTCGCCTGTTCCTTCTTTACCATTGTTCTAGGGCTTCGGGATCTATTTCGCATCACCCATGGCCCCAGTAGGCTTCGATCCTGCTGGGCATCTACGGTTGCTGACAACTCCTTGAGGCGCGCGTGGAACACTACGCGTCGGCGACGACCTGAGCTCGGAACGGACGGTTACCGGACGGTCAGACGGCGAGCTATTGCTCGCTGTCCGCAAGCCCGCGCTTATGGTGCTCGGAAATCGGGATCGGAATCCCGGCTGGAGCGCGAAGGTAATTTCCTCGCACGTGCGGTCGCCTCGTTTTCTAGCATTACTGCTTCACGGACCACCAGTAGCCAGTATTGCCATCGACATTTTGCAAAATGTTGCTAGATTGCCGGTTTTTTTAACCCAAAAAGTTGCTAGAATAGCTAAATTTTACGGTAGGTTATAATAAAAAAAATAAACTAAAAAGTGTAAAATAATTTTCAATATAGGTAGAAAATAATAATAATGAACGAAAAATATTAATCCCTATTTTACACTTTTTAGTTTGATATGCTATGAAAGCGTGTTTTTTTAGTTTTTTAAACTATATTTTTATTTTTCAGTAATATAAGCGTGTTAATAAAAATGATAACGAGATTGCATGACGTTTGTACGTAAACCTATAATTGCTGCGAGTGACCAAAATTTCGCCGTATAGGCTTGATATAGAGTACGTTTAGTTACCGTGGTAGTGCCGCACGCGCTCTCCGCTAGTTGTTGTGGTCCATGGATAAAATAAAACAACACACGGTAAAATACTAAAAACTATTTTGGTTTAGTTAGTATACTACTGTCGTTGCGCAGCAGAAAACGGAGAATTCCCGGCCAACACAGACCCGTGGCTGTACCTACCATAATGTCTATGACTTTTTATTTTTTCGTTCGAGACTCGGAACCCTACTATACGAATCTATGTAGACAGCTTCACGTCTCATGATGAAATGAAAAGGTGCCAGAAAAAGTAGCTAAAAAGTTTTGCTGTAAGTTTCAATAATCGTAAATAGTCGTCTGCCATCAAATAATAGCTAGACTTAGCTATAAACTTGTTAAGTTGGCATCACTGATCATGGTCTATACCAAGGCCCGACGCGAGAGAGCGATGCCGCCGAGCGCCCCCACGTGTTGTAAATGTCACAAGGTCTTCGAATTTTTGGTTTTAAGACATGTTAATTTTCATAATATTATATTTTCCTTCACCGTTGTGAGTGCAGTGGTGATGAAATAAATTACACAAAGTATTGTGCCTGACTGGGTTTGAACTCACGACTTACAAGTTGTAAGTCAGGGCCATCAGCACTGGGCTACCTACCACCTACCATTACTGAAAAAAATAAATAAATAAGGAAATAAAATATATACATCAATTGAATCAGTTTTTTTTAACCTGTGCTGTCCCACTTCTGGGAAAAGACCTCCGACTACTCCTTCGATCTTTCGCGCGCCCGAATACCTTAATGGTTATTAAGGTAAGTAATTATTATTATTTACTTGTTAGCCCATATTGTCCCACTGTTGGGCAAAGGCCATTCCTTCCAACGATCATGGTTCCCCGCCTTCTCATTCCAATAAATCAGTATCCTTATGAAAAACATAAAAGTAATTAGATAATTGAACTATCTAATATTTTTATGGCATAATGAATGATGTTATGTTTAATGAACCTTACTGATCAGCTTTTAGTACAATTACATTCAGAATAAAGCTTTTACTAAATATTATTATGAAAATTGACTATTAGGTATATATTATTCTGATTGTTCGAAATCACTGAAGCAGAAATCGGTCTATAATGGTTTTAGGGTTGTTAGTTTTTGGAGCATTATAACAGGTCCCTGATTAAATAAATTAACTAGTGTCCCGCCACAGCTTTCCCCGGGTATTTGGAATCTGAAATTTTCGGCTATTTTAAAATTTAACCTTTCGAATGTCTTAAGTTACACAGTCCGACATAAGGTAATTGTCTTTCTATTGTGTCTCTAATTACGACATTCAAAGAGTTAATATGCAGCATGTATTGTAGCATTTCGGATTTCTGTGACCCTTACCAGATGATTGGTCCGCCTTGTGGAAGGCCTCCCAACGCTGAGTCTTTCGGTACGTGGTCGCTACTCTAGTACCTTTCGGCCCCACGCGAGACGCACAGGATCGGTCGTTATGGCGACACTTGTGTCTTTCAGCTGAAATGATGATTATATATATATTTAAATCGTTCTGTATAGTTGATTTCATCGACGTGTATCGACACTCTCATTAAGGGAATCAATCATAGGGTACTTCCCGTTAACCTAGAATCCTGAAATTGGGCATGAAGCAAGGTCTCATAGCAGAATTTTAAGAAAAATATGGTAAGTATAAGTTTGTAGTTACGTCCCATAAAATTGCTATTCAGAAAAATCTTCGTAACTCTATTCGGAAATTGAACTGTTTTGATAGGTATTTTAAGTTTATGTGAAACCCTCAGTGCATGACTCCGACTTGCACTTGTTTCTAATTTTTAATAAGGCCAGAATTTGCGTCAAGAAACGTTTTCTTTTCGTTCTTTAATAACAATATTTTACCCTATATGTTTGGTGTAAAATACTTTTATCTATATCTATACTTATAATAACTATGTAGAAGTGAAAAAAAGGGGGTGTTACTAGACACCGAACCCAAAAATGTGATTAAAAAATTTTTGTCTGTCTGTCTGTTTGTTCAGGCATCACGCAAAAACTACCGGTTCGATTACGATGAAAGTTGGTATAATTATTCTTTAATATCCTGGGCAAACTTAATTTTGCGGTTCGATCCTTCGACCCGATTATTGTACCAACCGCAAATAATAAGTTTGTCGTAGGTTATGTCACCCGCAGTGGAGTTCACTAAGGTGAGTTCACTAACCCCCCACAGAAGGGGAACCGTGTTACTCCAAATTTAACGCGAGCGAAGCCGCGGGCAAAAGCTAGTAGGTATATAATAAACGAATACCATCACAGGATTAATTAACAATTACACAAAACTATCGACTAGTGGCTTGCATCTCATATACATTAGTGTATGTGAGTGTATGCACATTAGTAGGTGAATATTGATTCACATCCTGTGGCTATTCGATGTCAGTTCCTAATTAGCGCCATACGTTCAAACGTAAACTATTTATATAACATTTCTGATCATGATTCAATAATTGTTGTAAACACTAACTAGTATCTAGTTTGTATTTGCTTTTCGTCAACGAGGTAAAGGTGCTGTTCCATTGCTACCGACGGATAAAGTTAATGTTAAAATGTCGATGGATGAGCGCATCCCTAATGTTGTCGTGCATAATAGCCCCCGCACTATCATCTTTGACAGTCGAACTGAGAATTACACGCTCTTTTCACGGTGTTATACTTTTTGAATAATTTGAAGTTATAATTAAATGTTTTATTTGTTAAAGCTAGTTAAAAGTACGTTTATCTTTGATAGTCAGTACACAAGCTTCACTTTGTATGAGAAAATGTAAGAGGAATCTTTCACTGTAGCTGTAGTGTGTAAGATTAATTTATGTGTGTATTCCAATAATAAGAGTCAATACACTGTATTTACGATTGTACCCTATCATTGACTCTCAATAAACGAGCACCCAATAGAGGCACTTGTTTTACTCATTTTTCCGAACTGATAACCTTACATGGCAACCCTGCCGTCTAAGATGGGTACCGAGTTCGGTCGCGTGACTTAATTTATCGAGAGACATAAATGAATTATAAATACAAGTGATTTTTTTGTCTTTGAGATAATTATTATTTTGGTTAAAATGTGCCGGTCAAATAAAAAAGTGGACGTTTTTAAGCTATTGCATAGCTTCTATCGCGGGCCTTGAGCGTGGAGACCGAATCCAGAAATTCCGTAACGAAAATAACCTAACACCCCCCACTCATTTTTTTTTTGAGCGTGGTGACCGATAAGAAAACAAATGAGTACACAATCAATCAAAATTCAATTCAATGTGTGAACAGCTAACTTCAATTAATATCAAAGAAAAAAAAAAACAAAGGAATAAAAAAACAAAAATAAATAATTATAATTACATAAATTGATAAAAATGCTATGCAATAGCTTTACCGCGGCAGTCCCCGAGTGCCACACGTCTTTTTTTTTATATCGCAAAGTACAGGTTCAAATTCAACTTCTATGCCACTAGTATCTTCTAATGGTAGGTTCTTCATTAGTATCGTGATGTCCATCATTTGCACTTTATTCGGAATTACCGGACTTTACCACGCCGACGTATGTGACGTACGTACAACGACGTACGTGTGACGTTGTATGTTTCTGACGTGTGTAACTGCAAATTTACAATTTTCAAATATTCACATCTCGTCTCTTCAGAACCCTAATAGAAGTCGACTGCAAGCACCCGATCCTAAAGCACTCAAGAGCAACCGCCGGTTTTCTTGTCATCTTCCTTTTGAGCCACACATTTCCCAATTCCATGTCTTTATTGTTGGGAACATTAAAAGGCTGATTATGCTGTTTTGTAATACGAGTACAATAATTATAAAATTAATTCCAGCTCGTTAAACCTCTTTATTTACAAACTCCACGAAGGCATGCCCTTAACGCTACGACTACGCATACCGTCATGTAAATTTTACGCACCAATTGAATCGTCCCTTTACATCGACGAGGTGACGGGAGTGACCATGCGAGCTTTTAATTACTTTAAACTGAACTATACGGTGTAAGCAGGAATATTATCTATCACTAACTACTGTCCATTTAGTTAATTTTGATGTTATTGGATAATACAGTGATACAAAGTTAATTAGCCGTATTCCGAATTAAGTAATTACTGTTTAGTGGTGTTACTGAGTTGGAATACATGTGTCGAGTTTTGAATTTGATGTTTGTTTTGGCTGTGTAGTTTGTAATTTTGTTGGTAAGCGTAATGGAACTCATTTGAACTATGATAGATCGGATACCGCAATTAAAAAGTGATTTTGGTTACAAAGTGAGAAAATTTACTTCTAATGTGTTTATGTGTAATGTAAAAGTGTGTTGTGTGTGTGTACGCCTCAACGGCTTAACAGATCAGATTTAATTTGAAAAACCAATATGTAGATCAGTCTATTTTTATTAGCAAGGAAATCGTGAGCGTAATTACTGACTAGCAGTGTCAGTTCCTGACTATACATAAGTGTGAAAAGCTGTACCCCTAGCCAAGTTGACAATTTGCAATCGTTAACGCTAGTAGAAAACTTAACATGCACGGGAATGACGTCAACTCAACGCTCAGTCACGTGGTCAGAACCAAAGATTCGTGGGCGTGGCCAACTCGAGGCGTTCGATGCAAGAAAAGGTTGTAACTTGGCTATGGGGGCAGATGAGATGTTCTTTGCTTTCTGGTACCGCGGTAACTCTGTCGAACAATCCCGCAGCCCTACTTTTTATCATTGTCGTGCGTTTCTTTCAGGTGGACAAAGTCTATGGAGGTTATAGCTGTTGTTGTGTTAGTAGCCTGTTGATAAACCTACTGTCAATATGCAAGAAAGATTCTAGAATATAATTAAGTCATAATGTCCGAGAAAGAACAGCCCCCCTAGCCAAGTTACAACCGTTTCGGTTGCGCCGAACGCTTCGAGTTGACCTTGCCGCCAATTCTTTTGTTCTGACCACGTGACTGAGCGTTAAGACGACGTCATTCCCGTACATTTGAAGCTTTCTACAAGCGTTAACTATTGCAGATTAGCAACTTGGCTAGGGGTACAGAGCAGTGGTAACGATTCGACTTGCGAATTGTGGCTCGTGGATCGAAACCTCTGCAGATACTTTACTTTGCAAGTGTAACTTATTTCATAGCCACTTCTCTCAAAACGGTGATGGAAAACCTCGTGAGGAAACCGGTATGTTTTAGAACAATAAATTCAAAGACATATGACATCTACCAACCCGCACTGGGCCTGCCTGATTGTTTTATAATCAGTGGATCGTAAACTCACTCCTTTGACTATTATCATCGATAATGATATACTTGTTGAGTCAAAACTTCAAAGTCTTGCGCATTGACGCCGAGTTGCTGGTTGTCGGTTTTCTATCGTTTATTTCGGGGAGTATGCGTTGGAATTACATAATTTAATTTTACCAAGTCCGATTCATTTTCAAACCACTAGACGTACGGCGTTATGTCATCGGTACACATCCCACCCATACGTACAAGGCGTTTTGGGAATACATTCATTATGCGTACAGCTAAGGAGTGGAATTCCCTGCCTGAGTCTGTGTTCCCTGCTAACTGGTACCTAGGATATTTAAATCAAGAGTGAATAGGTTACTTCTAGGCAAGCGTGCTCCGTCGTCGCTCGTCGTCCATCGTCGCATCGTTACAGAGGATGTCACATTCATCATGCGTACAGATAAGGAGTGGAATTCCCTGCCAGAGTCTGTGTTTACTGATAGCTATCATCTAGGGGTATTTAAGTCAAGAGTGAATAGGTTACTTTTAGGCAAGCATGCTCCATCGTCGTCCACATCATCGCTTACCATCAGGTGAGATAGTGGTCCAGTGCAAGCCTATCAAAAGTAAAAAAGAGATTGAAAACAATATTCAACTAACAGCAGCCAGCCCACGTGATAGTAGAAAATTATCCCAAGGGAACATACTCTTTGGGTAAAAAAGTACCTATCGTGTTTGCTGTTCGAAGACATGATCTACCCGTGTACTAGTTTCATCGAAATCCATTCAGCCATTCGAGCGTGAAGAACTAACAAACATACACACACACGCACAAACTATCGCTAGTGTGATATCAAAAAGTCAAACCTATACGGAAACAAACTAAATGTCCACGTTCACAGTTTCACCTGTATACGTGACCAGTACCTACATTTCTCAAAGTTTCCTTATCTATATTTCCTATACGGACTACAGCAAAGGTACAATAACGCCAGTAATTGATCATTATACCCGCATTATTGCCGCTTATGAGAACACCACACACCTATGCGAAGATCAAGGAACTCACAGTATATAGGGTGGTAAATAATATTCTTTGTCATCAGTAAAAAAGTAAAGTAAAATTCATTTATTTTCCACACTAATGATAACACAGTACACATATTAAAATAAATCATCATGTGTACTAACTATAAGGTTGAATTTTATTTTGGTTCGATTTCAATTTTATAGTTAATTTTAGTTTGGATATTTTTTAAATCACGACTAGGCACTGTATCAACTTCAGCAATTGTATTATTTTATATATTTTTAAAAGTTCCAACGTAAATTAAAAAAGCGTCTTTTTAAATGTATTTTTTAGATATCAGATACTATTATTTAAAAAAAATAGTTATATTAAAAGACCATCTTGGGCCTAGAACACTATGGAAAACAAGCATTCCTGTTTAATGTTTTTATTAGGTATAGGTAAGTAATGATGAGATCTACGAGGGGACTCTTTATTGTAAATTCTCAAGATGTGACATATCCTGTTTAATTTTATTATGTTGTATAGAAAATACTATGATTTGATAACATCGCTGTGGTGGTTGGCGACATGTGGTTGACTGGTAGCCACGAACCTGCATTGAATGGTGCCAGAGTTCGCTAGTAGCTCATTGAACTCGTAATATAATAAACCAGCATTATTATATTACGAGTTCAAAGTTTTTAAGCTATTGCATAGCTTCTATCGCGGGCCTTGAGCGTGGAGACCGAATCCAGAAATTCCGTAACGAAAATAATCTAACACCCCCCACTCATTTGTTTTTTTGAGCGTGGTGACCGATAAGAAAACAAATGAGTGAACAATCAATCAAAATTATAATGTGTGAAAGTGTAACTTCAATTAATATCAAAGAAAAAAAAACAAAGGAAAAAAAATACTGCATAAATAAAATAATTATAATTGCATAAGTTGATAAAAATGCTATGCAATAGCTTTACCGCAGTCCCCGAGTGCCACACGTTTTTTTTTTTCGCGGTGTCTGGTAATCTACCACAATCAGTTCTAGAAGGTAAAAGTTATATACATTCGAGTTGGACACCCTGTATAAACTGAATAGTATATAATAAAAAGCTATAGTTATTACCTTCCTGTGTAGACTCGCAGAGAGAATACTAATCGGAAGGGAACGAGTTCAGATGGGCTAATATTCTTTCTACGCAATCAAAAAGTCAACAGCTCACGGTTATGACAATTCACTTTGCATTCATGACGGAAAAACCATTTTGAATTCAATTTACATGCATCTTACGTTAGTAGGTATTATGACATATCCATCGATAGAATTATCCCTATCTCCATAAGGCGGGGAAAATTCCATCGATATATGAGAGAGAAAACTGTGGGTCTGCTGCAAGATGGCTTTGTACGAGTATATCGGTTTTTATAGGAGAGCGAAGCATAGATACTAGTTGTTAAATTAACTGACCAAGTTCGAAATACAACACTGCGCTACAAAACGCAAATCATTGATGTAACTCAAAAGGCTACCCAACTTAAATGGGACTAGGTATGACATGTCTGCCGCATGTCTAACGAGTTATGGACCAGTAAAACGCAGGATTGGTGCCCAGAAACACGTGGCCGCGGCAGACCACGAAGGAGATGACGGGACGAACTGGACGGCTTCCTTAAGAATTGGAATGAGAAAGCAAGTAAATTTTAACTTTGGCCGCATTGCCTCTTCATCAAACATCACGTTGGATTGCGTTAGATGAAGCAACAAGCTGTTAAACCATGCTCGACGTTGACGATAGGCGAGGGGAAAGAGTCCTGTTAACGCTATGCAATCATTCAAAGATATTGATGATTAGCTTTTGCCCGCGGCTTCGCTCGCGTAAGTGGGGGGTTAGAAAGAGACAAAAAGTAACCTATGTCACTTTCCATCCCTTCAACTATCTCCACTTAAAAAATCACGTCAATTCGTTGCTCCGTTTTGCCGTGAAAAACGGACAAACAGACACACACATACACTTTCCCATTTATAATATTAGTATGGATAACATCAATATCGTCATACCTTTAATCCTAAGTCGTATTTCACTTAAAACAAAACATTTCAAGTAGGTTCTTCTACTTCAAAGACAGGTCCTTGAACCTCTGATCCATGCTGTCAAAAGCAGTAACCGGTACTTAAAGCTTTGTTCTACAAAATGACCAAAATTAAACCATTGGTTAAGCTGTAGACAGGTAAACGTTGGTTCAAATGCCGTTGAACTGTTGCGGTTAACCACTGCAAACACTGGCATATTTAACTTGGCTGGGTATGAACTGACCTTTGGTATGCAAAAAGCGCCCGTGCCGCTTAGATGCATGTAGATAGCTGTACACTCGCCCCCTGCGACCGTATACGCAATGTACGGTCGGGATAAAAAGGAAATTAATTTTGTAAATAGCTGAAGTAATTTTAGAATTAATATATGTACAGTGTAGTAAAAACCAGGTCGGATTCTGCTTAAAATAAAATTTGTGTTTTTTTTTAACAGTACATAATTCTTAATTTTATTTATTTAATAACTAGATGACCCGGCGAACTTCCTACCGCCTAATAATCAACATACGTAGTGATTACCTTGTAACTAAATTGACCGAATGATTACAATTCAAAAGGTTAAAAGTCATTCAATGACTTATCCCTCTCTAGGAATGAGAGAGCGTGTCAGACTTTGACAGTGATTAAAACCACACATGTGTCCTTCAATTACCCTTTACGTTCTAAGACATGTAGGCCTATATGAAGTAAAATATCTTGAATTGAATTGACCTATCTCTGCTACTTTCTACTCAAAAATCATTTGAGAGAAAAGACATGACTTAACCAATGAAGAAGTTACAGAAAATATCGCCACCCCATCCACTTGATATTCTTTATAAGTGAGACTATCAGTAAAACAATCTAACAAAGTCTTTAGCCGATACTAAAAGCTTTCGTAAACGGCTGCGGAAAATTGGAAAACTCCATAGTTTAGCGCAAAGTCTGCGGTAAGCGATTGATATAAAAAGATTGGGGGAGGAATTTTAATCTAGAGTTAAGAACAATCATTATTTTGTTGTTCTACATTGTGAACGTGCTGTTTTTATACACAAAGGTAAATGTACAGACAATGAATTCTTGAGTTTCTTGAAATTGGGGCACTTTTCGCACCGGGCTGGTACAGGCCATGGTCCGGAGCGAGGAATAATGGCAGGTGGTCGCCTCCCGGAGGACACGATGGAGCACACAGTCGAGGTGTGCCCTGCTTGGGCGGAGCATCGCCGTGCCCTCGTGGGGGCGATCGGCGGTGGAGATCTTTTGCGCCGGGCTTTGGTTGAGGCCTTGGTCCGGAGCGAGGAGGAGTGGCAGGCGGTCGCCGACTTTTGCGAAGCAGTAATGCTCGCAAAGGAGGAGGCCGACCGCATCAGGCAACGGCGTTCTCGCCGCCGCCGCCGGGATTCCGATCCCGATTTTCGGGCACCGTAGGTGCGGGCTTGCGGACAGTGAGCAATGGGTAGCTCGCTGTCCGGCCGTCCGGTAACTGTCCGGACCAAGCCCAAGTCGTAGGTTCCCGCGCGCCTCAAGAAGTTGTCAGCAACAGCAGGGACCCAGCCAGGTCGAAGCCTACTGGGGCCAGGGTTATCCGAAAGGGAACTCGAGCCCCGGTATGAAGGTTAGAAGGAATGGGTTGGGCTTTTAGTCAGTAAGAATCTGACACTATCTCCCGCTCCGTCCAAGAGGTTGTCATTGCAGTTCGGACCGAGCCCGAGTCGTCGGCGGCGCGTAGTGGTCCACGCGCGCCTCAGAGATGTGAGCAAAACCGTGAGGGCCAGCTAGGTTCGCTTCTGAAAATAAAACCCGGGGTCCTGGAACGCTAGGCAGAGAAGGAACATAGGAGTGAGTTTTAGTCATTAACAGTCGGGAAACGCCCTCCTGCTCCACCCTAGACCGATAGAAGTCATTGGATGATTTTCTCAACTTAAAAAAAGGGCCAACTTGAGGCCTTAAGGTTTTGGAGTGACAACCACGTATCAGAAGAATCAGCGTTAGAAAACCTTCCACAAGGTAGACCGATGATCTCGTGAGAGTCGCGGGAATTTGATTGATGCGAAACACGTAGGATCAGCCAATGGAGTGACACATGTTGGGGGTTTATGTCCAAAAGTGAACATCTTTCGGCTTTCGGCTTAAATGATGAATTTTTGATGAAGGGCCCTTTTGGAAATAAGTATATCCTATAAGCTCTAGTCTTTCTGCCGGATTGTTCAAAAGAGTTGGAGTGGCCTGTATCTTACAGTGAGCATATTTTATGACTGGCCTGTTGGTCTAATGGTTAGTGACCCTGACTGCTATGCCGTAGGTTGTGGGTTCGATTCTCACCCAGGACAAATGTTTGTGTGATGAGCATGGTCATTTGCTCTGTGTCTGGGTGTAATTTATAATATAAAATTATATTATATTATATTATATTATATTATATTATATTATATTATATTATATTATATTATATTATATTATATTATATTATATTATATTATATTATATTATATTATATTATATTATATTATATTATATTATATTATATTATATTATATTATATTATATTATATTATATTATATTATATTTTGGCTGAAATGATGATGATGGTTCAAAAGAGTCACCGTGGCCCTGGACCGAAAGAGGCAACTGAAGAACACATGTGGATTTTATTCAGTAAAATTCTGACACTCCGCTTCGCTCCGCGCAGAGCGGGAGGACTTATTTGACAATTTCCCACCCCTAAAAAAATCTGTACAATTCTCAAATCTTTACTTCAATCCATAATGTACCTACGTGTCAGGTGATAAATAATAAAAATAGAAACAACTAGGGGCCCTGTCGGGTACAGTAACATTATAAACGGTAGGAGACGGGAAGAGTACTAATGTAAGTAGTTATTAAAATTTTCTTAACTGTATAATTATTATTGATTGTAAATCGTTCGTCGGTCTACGGTATGTTTAGAATTGTGTAGCGACATCTGTGGCGCCACATTAGAACTAAACTACAATAGCACGAAATATTTTTTCGGGCAGTTGCGAGTTCAGATAAAATATCTGTCTGGTCGGGGGATCCTCCCTTTTCAGTGGAGGTATGTGGGGGTGTATACCCTGTTACGCATACCTCTAAAACTATAATAGATAGACAATAGAGAAGGTCACTTTGCCCTGAACCTACGTCTTGAATAGTTTCTCTAGATTACATCAACATTTGTTTAGTTGCGGCTAGGCTCAAAATAGATACCTAAAATTTGAATTTTCTATCAACTTGATTGTTGTTTTAACTTTAGGGTCTTCTAGTCTATTTTTGGTTTGGAAAGTGATTGATCGCATTAAATTCAAACTTATTTTCTAACTTAGTTTACAATACAGTGTTAACTGAATTTGTTTTCCATAAAAGATTTTCCAAGAACGCTTCCAAAATGTAGGCTTGTCTGGCAGAATTACGTAAATGCTTCTCTTGCTACCTATAACTCTTCAAATCAAGAATGAACAAGCATCTTCTTGGCTCACTGGTTTAAACCAGATCTCATCGCTTTTCATCAGACGAGATTGAGGTCATAGAGCAGGTTCACCAGGTATAAAAAACAAACATAACACTCTGCCAGTATATGTGCATCTTCTTGGCTTACTGGTAAGATTGCAGATCTCATTGCCTTCCATCAGAAGAGATCGAGGTCATAGAGCAGATACACCAGGAATAAAAAAAACACAATACTCTGTCAGTAGCTATGTTTCCTTTCCACATATAAAGAGTGAACTGGGGCCTAGCCATGACGTTTTTTTTTGCAGGAGTGAGAAAGAAGAGCCAGTCTGGGCAGTGTTAGACTCTTACTGACTAAAAGCACACTCCTGCCTTATATTTCAACCACGGACGTGATGTCCGTGCCCTTGTTTGATTGTTATACATTATTTGCTTCTGGGCAACTCCACGTGCAAGCGTCACTCCAGAGCACCTTTCAGCTATCACGATAAATCTCGACAGAACGACGCACCGTGCCATGACGTGTTAAAATGTCAGTCGTTCGAGCGAGAAAGAGCTATACATCATAAATAGCTCCATTCCTTAATCAGTTTAGTCTAGTTCGTTAAATGGATCAGGCACCCTTATGACGGGTGGGTCCATATTTATGGACCACGGCTGGACTCTGTGGCTAGAGGACGTATTCTTGACGCCGCTTGACACGACGGGAACGTAGCGAATGCTCGACTTAAATGGATCGAGTTAAGGTTCGTGGTTAGGCATATTGGGCACGCACTTTCCTTTGTGGACTTTACCCATACAGCGAGGTCAAGAATCATGAAAAAAAAAACAAAATAATCTTCCTCTATACCTACTAACGTCACAAAACCGTGAGCTAAGCCCAAGTTTAATGCACAAAGCATCATCCGGTCGCACTTACCTACATACCCACATACATTCCAACAAAATATCATTTTGGTCGTTTATAAAGGATTTTCTGGTTACGTATTCTGAGAGAGGCTTTCGCGCGTCGCCAGTCACCGCCCTTTGTCCTGCATTCGCGTACCGTTTTTAGGGTTCCACATCCGTAAAAAAGAAACGGTGAAAAATGGGACCCTTGTACTAAGTGTAGTTCGTCCGTCTATCTACCACTTAGTTTTATCTTTGGAACTGTAATAGGTAGATACTTGATCACAAAATGTACACTAATATTATAAAGAGGTAAAGTTTGTTTTTTTTGCTTGCAGGAGGTAATCTCTGAAAGTACTGGTCTGATTGTTAAAATTTTTTCACCGATAGAAAGCTGCTTTATTCCTGAGTGGCATGGGCTATATTTTATGTACGCGGGCGAAGCCGCGGGCAAAAGCTAGTGTGTTATATTTATATTTCTGCTATTATTAGGAACTAAAAATAATAATAATATTTTATTTACTTTTTAGAAACATTATTATTTAATAGGTAGATACTTGAACAAGAAATGTGTTACTATGTCCGCTATTATTTTGAATTAAAAATAACAATAATATTAAATTTACTTTTTTTAAATAAACATTATTGTGGTGTCCCTTTTTTGCTTTCTCTCCGCATATTTTGACCATCGTTAAAAGTTAACAATTAGGGGGTCGCTTTTTATTTATTTTTTTTATTACTGGGCTGATAGGATTGCGTTTGACCACTACATCACCCGATGGTAAGCGATAATATGGCCGACGATGGACAAAGCTTGTCTAGAAGTATCCTATTCACTCTTGACCTAAAGACCCTGTTGCTATACAAGACATGTTTTTTTTTTCAGAATTTTAGCGTTACTTTAGCTGTTAAAAATATACGGAAAGAAGCATATTTTTACCATCGCTAAACCTATATTTTGTTTGTCGTTGACCTAAAATCCCTAAAGCCAAAATATTCTACAGAATGGTACAGAACCCTTCGTAAGCAAATCTGACACATTCTTGACCGGTTTTTTATTATGAAAATCAAGGCACTTGCTTACGCCGTGGTAAATAGTGGCGTGTGTCATGCGTAATGTCACCTGCTTACCTGCGGTATTGTTTTTGTGATGAGAATTTACCTTTGTGGGCTGTAGCGTTTGTCGTATTTCGAGTTGGGCTTGAATTACTGGGTAATGGGTTTTGTTCGTAGTTTGTAGATATATAACGTAATCGATGTAGTGTATTAAAATGGTTTTCAACCCTTCAAACCGAATAATAACTTTGTAAATAAAAAAATGTTGGAGTTGCTACGGCGTAGGCGAACAGCTACGTTTCTTTCTTTTTTTTCTTTTCATTGTGTATTTTTAGTTTATATGATTGTGTGAGGCACGAATAAACGTTTTTTCTTTCTTTCTTTCTTTCTTTGCTACGATTGTTACAAGCGATTGTTACATCTGTTTATTGTACGAAGTCGGTTGAATGCTGTTTTTTTTTAAGTGCATAGTGATAATTGTACTTAAGTGATATAATGATATTCTTCGTCTTAATCGTACATGGTAGTGATCCTAGGTTTTCTACTACTTTTCTTTTTTACCTGTGAGTATCTGTAATTGGTTTAATGCCTCATAAACAATTGTTATAATTGCTGTTGGTCTTCCTACGATTAAATAAATAAATACATAATCGTTTCTGTTCCACCGTGTTATACATTACATGAGTTACGAGTCGAGTTTTTCAGGTTATTTCTCTAAATAAATAAAAATCGGGGTTTGACTGTTATAGTTTTAATACGTATCTTCCCAATACAAAAGTAACACAAAAATAAAATGTAATGATGAAAGTATAGATAATTTTACTTGATGAACTGGGTACTTAAATGTGTAAAACGATGTCAAATCTTCACTTACGAAAATCCCCCGTAATGGAAAATCTAATCTGAATAAAGGTCACAATTTCAATTTGGTTTTTTATCATCAAGATTTTCCTGTTCTGTCTCCATCTTGCTTGGTGATCTCTTAAAATACAAGCTCATTTGTTTGACTACATTCAAATGGAAAGCGATGGCAAGTTCATGGCAAAGTAGGTATTTTTATTCAAAATCTTCCTTTGCAACTTTACTCAAAAGAAAAAAATGGTTCGTTGAATTTGTTTTCCAATGATCTTACAGCGGGTACTTTTTGTTGAACCGAAGTTTTTTGAATGTTTTATAATTATGAGAAGATGAGAGAAATACGTTGAAGTTTGGGACTAAGTTAATTGAAGATTCTTTGAAAAAGAAGATGTAGAGATTTTAAAGACTTAAACATTTTAATCCTAGCCTTTTTTCCGCCTTTGAGACAAAGGTGAGAAAAATAATTGCGTGGGCTAGGTGCGGTCTTAACAAATTCTTTGTTTTTCTCAAGTAAAATAAAGAATTTAACTGTAGCTGCTACATTATGTCGGATTGTTTGACGCTAATAACAGGAGAGTTTTGAAGGCTTCATAAAATAAGCTTGAATCTGTTATAATTGGGTTTCTTCTGTTAGTACTTGTTTCTTTGTTTTTTAATTGTTTCATTACTTACTCGTTGGCTGGTACATTTGCTGTATAATGTGAAGTGAAGGCATGGTAGCGTTTGGAAAGACGTGAGTTTATTTCAATTTTTATTGCCCGTTATTATTATATCTGTTTTATTTTATTTTATTTATTAGGGAAAACAAACAATAACACAGGGAATTACATAAAAAGGCTTAACAATTATTTTACACTTGTGATATCAACAACGTTCTCCACATATTAACATGAGACATTTGGCAAGTTTGACCAGTGCTGTTATTTTTTAATTTTTTTTTAAAGGAATGCGTAAAGTTACTTTAAATTACAATTGTGGTTCACAAAAAATAGAGCCGGCTTATTATTAATTATGTTGATTATTTAACATGTTGAGTAACATTATTTTAAATTTCCTTTTAGGCTCAGAAAACAGATCTAGATCACTGAAATTTTTATTAAAATTGCTCGTAAGGCGATGTGAAGAGGGGCACGCAAGCCAGCATTTGTTCGACTTATACTAGTGGCAAATACAGGCCGTGCGCGCACCTCGCGTCCCTGGCATGTTCTGGGCACTACATAGCACAACTTGTTACTAATATTTAAACAATCATACCAGTTATTGCATAAGTCATACAGAAATGTAGTTTCAAGAAAAGTACGTCTTGTATTTAAAGAGAGCAGATTAAATTTTTTAAGCAATTCACTATAAGAGAGATAACAACTTTTAAAACAACGATAATGCACAGACTTCAAAAATTTTTTTTGTACACTTTCTATAGACTCAATATATTTGCTGTAGTAGGGATTCCACACGGGTACTGCATATTCTAGTTGAGACCTAATTAAAGTTTTATAGAGGTATAAATAAGTACTAGGGTGCTTAAATTCTGTGGCTGATCTCAGCACAAAGCCATACATACGATAAGCACTATCTGAGGAGGCTGAGGGTGCCGATCATCATTGAAGCTCTGTCCAGGGACTCTGTTTTGTGTATTGAGTGTGCTGGGTATCGAGCAATAAACAAACTATTCCAGATCATACAACTGATTTATTAAGATGCAAGCTTTAGGTTTTCACTTCACACAACGAGCCGTGAGACAGTCCCCGAGACCGTTGTTCGCACGGCTGCTAATAGAGGAAAGAGCACCGCACCTCTGTGGTCGGCACTTTTATCCATTCGGTTCGTGTAAACGTTAGAATAGATTCTGTCAAATTGATATGTGTCACATAGCTCGTTTATTTCTATTGACTTCACTGACATATCTAACCTATACTGTCAAACGCTGGGCAAAGATCTCCCTCCATTATAACCATTGTCCCCAGCCCTCTTTTTCTCAATTCCTAAGACCTCTAAGTGGTCTCACTATCTCCTTTGCTCGTCTCGCGATTCCAAGCCATCAATTTTATGTTTGCAACTACATAGGTTAATCCATCTGATTAGATGAGCGTAGATTCAGTAATGCCGACCCAGTGGCTACGGACATGATTTACGAGTGGTAGGAGCTCAACCCCAGGCTTTGTTCGAAGTTTGTGCTATTTATTTTAACACGACAATGTACAGTAAGGCCGCAAAAGTCCATAGGAACGCTAATGATTACATTGCTACGAACCGAGCGAGCGCGATATTTCCGTGCGTATGTGTGCGCATGTATGAGTATCCACATTCCACAGATAACACACACTAAGGAACTGTCGTCGCACTGAGCTATATGGTAGCATTGATAAAATTCGTGCAAATTCGTCATGTGCTGGTAGCCGTGTGAACTAAGTGTTGGATTCGCAAATCACGTAACCCGAGTTCAAATCATGGTCGGTCCGTTGCAGTTATTTCTTACTTTGAAAATTCCCAATCTATATTGATTTAATTGTTTTTTTATATTTCTATGAAAAATACTATTGCATTTTTTGCACTAAATAGTTGCAAATTACGAATGTGATCTATTAACCACAAGAAGAATCACATTCGTAATTTGCAATTATTTAGTTGTTACATCTTTTCGATGTTATAAGGTGGAAATAAAAAGACGTGTTTAATAAAAATGTTTATTCTTTATATTTACAAATTAAACATTTATGAGAATTGTGACGTCGAATTGTTACCTAGACAAAAAGTTATCTTGTAACCGTTATCTATGTTACGCCTAAGATTGTTTGTTGGAAGTATACCCACTTAGACCATTCATAATATAAATAACGTAACAATGAACGGATATTCAAATTTTAATAAAATAAAATATAGGTAATTGTTTATATCCAGTTATTTATTGAAAAGTGATATATGATTTGGACTTTGTAAACATTTTATTTTTGTGTAACGTCACAATGAATGTATTGAGGTCATAGCTTAATTGTTCATTTTCTTGACGAAAAGAAGATTGAAACCAAACCTCAATTTCTGTTAAAAGAACTTTAGTTCTCACAAGATAATCGTCAATTAGATGAGAAAAATAAATTGAACTATAGTATTATGTTAAAACAGTGCGGGTAGAAGAATAAAAAACGAAATAGACTCATGATTATTGTCAACAAAATTGATAGCGAGTTCACTGCATTCTTAAGATGAGGCGATGGCACAAGTTAAAAGATATAGCTGTTTTAAACGAAAGTAAACACAATATAATACAGTGTTTGTTAACGAATAATCACAGATATGTTAAAATAAAATGGTAGGCCATTTAGTTTAGTTAACATTAAATATTTAGTGCGAAACGTAATCGTTCTTGTTTGTGCCTCTCTGTCAAGTACGGCTTTTTAGCAGGTTTTCTGTGATGCACGCCTTCAGCGTGAAGTGCACGGCGAACAGTATCCATCGAGGTGTCATATAATTCCGCAAAATGTCTCGTTGGTGCGAAACCATTCGTTTCGTATACGTCCACCATATGTCGTCGCTGCGCCTCGCTAATAAGCTTCGATCTCCCACTTCTCTTTCGACTAGCAAGGCTACCTTCTTCCTCATATCTTTTTAGCCAAAGATTTACAGTATTTTTCTAAAATAAAAAAAAATATATATATTAGGCAGCTATACCTACTTCACTTCATTTTCATTATATAAAATGTTAATAATCATAATTATTGAATATAATTTTAAAATAAAACTGCATTTATTAATCCAATAACCAATCCAATAAACCCAACGATTTACGTATTTCTCTTTTAAACCTCATAAAGATACGATGAATGGATTCATAAATGGCATACGTTTTAATTAGAAGATTAATTTGTAATAAAGTTACAATTCATTAATAGCTATTATACTCACATTCAGTCCGGTTTCTTCAGATATTTGTGTTTTATTAAGACCACTTTTATGCAGCCCAATGATAGTCGCCCTCACTTCAATACTAATATTAGCCTGCATTTTGCGAATATTACAATACTGTCAACCTCACGTCACTAACCAACAACTACAACCAAACGACAGTTCATTTCGGTTAAGTTAAAACTCGTGTCTACCTCGCAGAAATCTAATTCTTTATTTAGTTTTTTTTGTGATCTACCTTTCTAACTCTAAGAAATGTGTGAACAAGTTAAAGAATAATTTAATATATGTAATGCAAATACATAACTTCCAATCGGGTAAGAACTTACAAAAAGTCAATAATTGCGTGGGATTTGAACTTGCGGCACGCTGATTTGCGCTTCAATCTGTGTGCCTATACCACTGGGCCATCTTGACTTATGATAAGTTGATGAAATTGTGAATTTCAATCATTTGTTGGCGAAACTTGAAAATAAAAGGTCGTAAGTCAAACTAAACGTCAAACGAATATGTTTTAAGAATTCTTATGGACTTTTGCAAGTGATAGTACGTAAATAAAGACTAAGTTACAAACCCTTTCCTATAGTCAATATCAAACAGGTAAAGAAATATTTTCATCTATAGATTAATTTTTGAAGTGAAAACTTCTTTAGCGGCGTTGAGCACTTTTTCTGTAATGGGTATAAAATCTTAAACTCGCGTCAGGACACGTGACCTGATCGAAAAAGCGTAAGACGGATGGAGAGTAGACAGCTATCCCTTATCGCGCGTTGTGAAAGGGGGCTAGACGGAAAAAATTCTCACGAAAAATTGTACCGACACTTTTACTGTCAAAATATAAATCCAAGATGGCGGCTGCAAGAAATTATCAACTTTTTCGTCATGGGTGTCGTTTTCATGGTTTTCGAGGGTGTTGAAACCGATGGTACTGTCAAAATGTAAATCCAAGATGGCGGCTGCAAGAAATTATCAAATTTTCCGTCATGGGTGTCGTTTTCATGGTTTTCGAGGGCGTGGAAACCGATGGTACTGTCAAAATGTAAATCCAAGATGGCGGCTGCAAGAAATTATCAACTTTTTCGTCATGGGTGTCTTTTTCATGGTTTTCGAGGGTGTTGAAACCGATGGTACTGTCAAAATGTAAATCCAAGATGGCGGCTGCAAGAAATTATCAACTTTTTCGTCATGGGTGTCGTTTTCATGGTTTTCGAGGGTGTTGAAACCGATGGTACTGTCAAAATATAAATCCAAGATGGCGGCTGCTAGAAATTATCAACTTTTTCGTCATGGGTGTCGTTTTCATGGTTTTCGAGGGCGTTGAAACCGATGGTACTGTCAAAATATAAATCCAAGATGGCGGCTGCAAGAAATTATCAAATTTTTCGTCATGGGTGTCGTTTTCGTGGTTTTCGAGGGTGTTGAAACCGATAATACTGTCAAAATGTAAATCCAAGATGGCGGCTGCAAGAAATTATTAATTTTTCCGTCATGGGTGTCGTTTTCATGGTTTTCGAGGGTGTTGAAACCGATAGTACTGTCAAAATATAAATCCAAGATGGTGGCTGCAAGAAATTATCAAATTTTCCGTCATGGGTGTCGTTTTCATGGTTTTCGAGGGCGTGGAAACCGATGGTACTGTCAAAATGTAAATCCAAGATGGCGGCTGCATGAAATTATCAACTTTTTCGCCATGGGTGTCGTTTTCTTGGTTTTCGAGGGTGTTGAAACCGATGGTACTGTCAAAATATAAATCCAAGATGGTGGCTGCAAGAAATTATCAACTTTTTCGTCATGGGTGTCGTTTTCATGGTTTTCGAGGGTGTTGAAACCGATGGTACTGTCAAAATATAAATCCAAGATGGCGGCTGCAAGAAATTATCAAATTTTTCGTCATGGGTGTCGTTTTCATCGTTTTCGAGGGCGTGGAAACCGATGGTACTGTCAAAATGTAAATCCAAGATGGCGGCTGCAAGAAATTATCAACTTTTTCGCCATGGGTGTCGTTTTCGTGGTTTTCGAGGGTGTTGAAACCGATGGTACTGTCAAAATATAAATCCAAGATGGTGGCTGCAAGAAATTATCAAATTTTCCGTCATGGGTGTCGTTTTCATGGTTTTCGAGGGCGTGGAAACCGATGGTACTGTCAAAATGTAAATCCAAGATGGCGGCTGCAAGAAATTATCAACTTTTTCGTCATGGGTGTCGTTTTCGTGGTTTTCGAGGGTGTTGAAACCGATATTACTGTCAAAATATAAATCCAAGATGGCGGCTGCAAGAAATTATTAACTTTTCCGTCATGGGTGTCGTTTTCATGGTTTTCGAGGGTGTTGAAACCGATAGTACTGTCAAAATATAAATCCAAGATGGTGGCTGCAAGAAATTATCAACTTTTTCATCATGGGTGTCGTTTTCATGGTTTTCGAGGGTGTTGAAACCGATAGTACTGTCAAAATATAAATCCAAGATGGTGGCTGCAAGAAATTATCAAATTTTCCGTCATGGGTGTCGTTTTCATGGTTTTCGAGGGTGTTGAAACCGATAGTACTGTCAAAATATAAATCCAAGATGGCGGCTGCAAGAAATTATCAAATTTTCCGTCATGGGTGTCGTTTTCATGGTTTTCGAGGGTGTTAAAACCGATAGTACTGTCAAAATATAAATCCAAGATGGCGGCTGCAAAAAATTATTAAATTTTTCGTCATGGGTGTCGTTTTCATGGTTTTCAAGGCTGTTGAAACCGATAGTATTGTCAAAATGTAAATCCAAGATGGCGGCTGCAAGAAATTATCAACTTTTTCCTCATGGGTGTCGTTTTCGTGGTTTTCGAGGGTGTTGAAACCGATAGTGCTGTCAAAATGTAAATCTAAGATGGCGGATGTCAGAAATTATCAACTTTTTCGTCATGAGTGTCGTTTTCATGGTTTCGAAGATGTTGAAATAGTGCTGTCAAAATGTACATAAAATAGGATAGTATTTTTTAGTTATATTGTATTGGCTAGACGGAAAAAATTCTCACGAAAAGTTGTAACGACACTTTTTCTATAGTAAGCTATTGTAAGCCGTGCGGCGTGCGCATGTTTCTCTGTCTTTCTCTCTCTTATAGAAAGCAAGCCAGAACGGAACTTCGTTCCATCCGGGTGTCCCTTGACACCTCAGTAGTTTTTCGGAGAGATAAACTTTTTAATGTAAAATAATTGTAATAGTTTTAAAGTGTTAAATTTTTAATGTAATATAAATTGTCATGTTTGTGTACGATAGCGCAATAAATGAATATTGTATTCTACCACATAAATGATAGTACTTTTATACTGATAAAGCAATTGGTGCAAAATTATTCCCTAACCATTCCAAAATATCAAACATGCTCAACGTTAATAATCAAGTTTTCACTTCTGCCGGCACTCCCGGAGTGCAACCCGTCTTTTTTTTTAGTTGATCCCATATAAAGTTGTATGTGACACAATATGCAACTTTATTGATTTAGGTATACAACTTCTTACAACCAAGTCGATTACCGACATAGCTCGAAGAATCGCCAAACTTAAGTGGCAATGGGCAGGGCACATTGCACGCAGAACAGATGGTCGATGGGGACGAAAGGTTCTGGAGTGGCGACCACGTACCGGAAGATGCAACAAGGTGGACCGATGACCTGGTTAGGGTCGCGGGAATCTGATGGATGCGTGATGCACAGGACCGGTCGTTGTGGCGACGCTTGGGGGAGGCCTATGTCCAACAGTGGACGTCTTTCGGCTGATATGATGACGATGATGATGATGATACAACTCCTTAAAAAAATCAGGTGTGTTTCATTTTCTTCTGTCTTCATATCAAGATAAGAGAAAATTTTACACCAAGTGATCAATTATCATCATTATCTTTCTAACCACAAGACTTACTAAAACTGGACTACTGGATCTTTCTACGCTCGCGCACCCAGTGTACTCCCGCGGCTCTCATTAATTCATCAGGCCACCTAGCGCCCTTTTGAAACTGTGTTTGTTACTGGTCATGCAGGTATTTTTTTCAAAAACATGCACCACACTGACCATCTTTATATTGAGAAATATGCTCTGCCATTTTGGAAATCCATTAGGCTTTGTCGGTTATATTGATTCTCATGCGGATCTCAACTTCTGATGCCCTTTCCATTTACGGATTTAAGAGCAACTGAAAAACACGCTTGAGTTTTAGTCAGCAAAAGTCAGTCACTTCCTTTTGCTCTATCCAGAGTGGGAGATGTTACCTATTTGATGATTTCCCATTTCAATAAAAAAGCCCTCTCCATATATTACTCTTAGCTTGTTTATTATGTCTCATTAATTGATAGAGAAGAGATTGGAGGATAATATGGAATCAACAGATGGATTTCAGTGGGGAAGGGTTGCTAGAGAGGATAACAGAAGAGAGGAGGCCTATGCCAATATGCACGTTGAGCTAAGAGACATTATAATATTCTAAACAGCAATCTTAAAGTTCAGGATAAAGGACTTATTGGTTTAACAAACTACGTATATTAACTATAAATACTTTTATACTAAACCTTACTATGTCATCATCATCATCATCACCACAAAAACACAAAATACACTCAGGTGTCGAAGTACTCCTCTACATCGCTGTCATCAGGAAATGTGCCCAGAAGACTGACAGCATTGCCACGTTGAAAATGCTAATTCATTGGGCGAAGAACGAGCTTGCCTTCTGGTCACACAAAGTGTCGATCAGTCCCCCTCATGACCCAAGCGTTGCGACCCCAAACGGCTCAAAACTGTAATTACCAATAGGGTTTACAGTATTTGCACCAGATAAATGATTGATTGAATAATAATAGACATCTCCTTTCAAAACGTAGGTACTACTAAATAAAGTCTAAAATGTAGTTAGTATGTGGTAGGTACTGGCTAGCGAGGTGGTCGACAAGTGTCGTGTTTAAATGCGCCACCGACCGTGGCTGGCGTGATTTCTTCAGTAAACTACTCACGTAAAACTCTGCCCAACACCTGCACACAAATGCTGCGCAGCAAAGTAGGAGGGGTAGCGGACTGATGAAGATTATACGTTTTGGTTTTCTTGCACGATATTACTTATTGCACTGTGCGATAGTGTTGTTCTGATAAAGGAAAACATTTGTTTAATTAACAAATCACGTTTTTTTTTTTTTTTTTTTTTCGATGGGAAAAATCATCTTATGACAACCCCCGCCCTTGGGCGGAGCGGGAGATAGTGTCAGACTCTTACTGACTAAAAAACCCATCCCGTTCCTTCAAGCCTTCATACCGGGGCTCGAGCGCCCTTTCGGATTACCCTGGCCCCAGTAGGCTTCGACCCGGCTGGGCCCCTGCTGTTGCTGACAACTCCTTGAGGCGCGCGGGAACAGCGCGCGCCAAACACGAGTATACTGCGCTCCAAAACGCAAATCGTTGACGTAGATCAAAAATCTGTGCAACCGGTAATGAAAGCAGCTGTTGGCAAGGTCTCATTTTGGATGGGTGGGGTTAAGCAGCTGTTAGCGAGGTCTGGTTTTGGATGGGTGGGGTTAAGCAGCTGTTGGCGAGGTCTAATTTTGGATGGGTGGGGTTAAGCAGCTGTTGGCAAGGTCTGGTTTTGGATGGGTGGGGTTAAGCAGCTGTTGGCGAGGTCTGGTTTTGGATGGGTGGGGTTAAGCAGCTGTTGGCGAGGTCTATTGCATAAGTTGATAAAAAATGCTATACAATAGCTTTACCGCGGCAGTCCCCGAGTGCCACACGTCTTTTACTTACGTTTTTAGATAATCTGACATATATATTGCGAATTTCATAATGGACAAAAACATCGAACAAAGAAGGCTTTTGGTGACCTCGTTGAAAGAGAGAGATAGCTGCTGAACTTTCTGTGACTCACAAATCCATCGGTATCATTTGAAACAATCACTTGAGTATGAAACATGTTCCCATTTGACTAATCCGAACGATCTGAATTTTCTCTATGCTGTAATGAATCGATTTTAACCCAACAATCTTGAAACACATTATTAGTGTTGGCGAGACGTGATGAAGTTGAAATCATGTTGACTATTTTATTTGACTAACGCGGTGTTGTGCACTTGGTATACTTGCCGGAAGGCCAAATGGCAAATAAAGAATATTGTTTGAATATTAAATACGGCATTTGAGAAAACAGATAAAATAAATTTGGAATAATAACTAACATTTTGGGTGTTATTGACCTTTACCATAACCAATAGATAAGTCTACACACATGGTTTTGATTAGAATTTAAGTTCTTATACAACCATAATACAATTGTCATAAATACAAAAAATACTCAAGTATCAAAACTTTTTTTTCCTACTATTTCAGTAATACCATACATTCAAAATTTTTGGTTTTAACCTCATTTTCTCAGGTCACGCTTTCATTAGACGGACTCTAGGTATTGGATTAATGATGTCTGAATGAATAAAAAAAGTTAGAAATAAATATTTCGAACGGAAAATAACTTACAACTTGGACCAAACAGTATTGTTGTACCTGTATTACATTTTATGTTTACGATTGTGTCCGGGCGCGGCCGTCCGAAGATGCATAGTTATGTTACTACTATCTGAACGCTCCGAGGAAAATCCTAGAGTTTTGCTGCAAAATACTTTTTTTACTTTTCAAGTAAATGTACTTTCGTCTTCAGGGGAACATTTTCGATGTAGCCTGATTTGTTGTGGCGTAATATTGGTCCCCAGTGACTTCATCTTTAACTTATGGACCAAAGTTAGCATTTTGTTTATTTCTATTTTTGTATTTGTCGACGTTCTCGTTGTATAGGGGACGTTTAGGATTTGTTTCTGGAGCTTACAGGAAGCGGGTTGATAAATAGAGCTCTAACGTGTCTATATCTAATAACTAGACAAGTTATTTTGTCAATGACTGGCATATTGATCTAGTGGTTAGTGACCCTGACTGCTATGCCGGAGGTCGTGGGTTCGATTCCCACCCAGGACAAATGTTTATGTGATGAGCATAATATTATTATTATTATTGTACATAAAAAAAAACAAACATAAAAATACACAAAAAAAAACAAAAAAAAAACAAAACAACAAACACAACAAAAATACATAAAAATTGGTGGTTAAATATTCTCCAAAACAGTGAATATGGCATATGTTAATCTATCAATATTTCGCCAAGAATATGGATTTAAAGGTCAGCGGGGCTCTATTCGGGCGCAGCTGGCCGCAATTGAATGCACAGATACTCGTACTGCCGCCTAGGCGGGTACGAGTGTTGTGTATATTTAATTTCGGCCAGATGTTCAAAGAACTATAAGCCTAAGTACCGTTATTAGAGACACAATAGAAAGACAACGAGAGACCGAACGCCGTCGTTCGCTTGGGGTTTAATGAATTAAATGATATCGAACAAATAAACTGCAGCCATATCTCACGGCAACACACAATACCTCCAGCGACACAAATAGGTGCCATAACTCGCTGTTCCACTAATTAATTCACATATCTTTCGGCAGCTTCACACCAGCGCCACAATTAACACCACATTCTGACAGGCTTGACAGTAATATATCACAGGACTATTCATTAATTATTATCTACTGCGGAATGTGGAAAACTATTTTCATATCGAAGTAAATAAATAACTTACATATTAAGATGTTGGGTGATTATTCTGATTCAGCTATGTGGCATGAGATGTTACTTAAAAAGAGCAGAACTTTCTGCCATCAACTGGCCGTAAATCAAAACTTCCACACCCCATTTATATTCTGTAGTGGCCCAGCAGGGTCGAAGGCCTCTAGGCCTAGTAGGGTTGAAGCCGTAGGTCGAAGCCCACTGGGGCCAAGGGTCTGCTTCTGAAAGGATGACTCGGCCCCGGTACGAAAGGCAACGAAGGAACAGAAGTGCGTTTTTATTCAGATAAAGTCTGACGCTATCTCCCGCTACGCCCAAGTGCGGAGGATGTCATTAGATGATTTTCTCACCGAAAAAAAAAGATCATAAGTAATTATATTTGAGAATCATATTTAGCGAATGAGTATTGCGTAGATATCTTTTTGAGTATGCGCAATAGTCCGGAATGTTATTGGAAGATTTATCCAACTAAACAAAAAACCCATTTATATTACACATTTTCTATCGGCCAAAATAAGTCACCTGAATTGCGTTGGAAAGGGCCAGAGTTTCCTTGCGTGATCGTATTAGAAATGAAAATATCCGCAGGAAAACCAAGGTCGACATAGTTCGAAGAATCGCCAAACTGAAGTGGCAGTCAGCAGGTCACATTGATCGTAGAACGGATGGTCGGGGGGCCGAAAGTGGGGACGCAGCGTTGGAAGGTCTCCCCCATAAGGTGGACCGATAGCCTAGTGAGAGTCGCGGTAATAGGTACGATGGATGCAAGACGCATAGGACAGTTCGTTAATTGTAGCGATACCTGGGGGAGGCCTATGTCCAACAGTGGACGTCTTTCGGCTGAAATGTTGATGGTGAATTTTGCTGTGAGTAAAAGTCTGACATTCCCTCTCACTCCAACCAGAGCGGGAGAAGTTATTTGATGATTTCCCACGTAAAAAACTGCGGCAACTTGCCACGTCATGCCACGACACTGTTTTATTTAGGCGCTGCATCGCGAAAAATATCGTGATCAGTCTTCAACCCAAGGGTTTTGCGAAGATGGCCACCGAGAGAGGAGAACAGGAGAAGTCATTAAATAATTTCTAACTTCAAAAAAAAAAAAAAAACTGTGGTAATTTATTTATTTATTTAGAAGCACTTAGTTTTTACAACGTTACAAAGGATGTCATATTCATCATGCGTACAGATAAGGAGAGGAATTCCCTACCCGAGTCTGTGTTTCCTGAGAGCTACAACCCAGGGGTCTTTCAGGGGCAAGCGTGCTCCATCGTCGCTTAATTAAAATACTATCTAAATGTATGTGGCCAGGCTCTAAGACAGTTTGAATAATAATATCATAGAGAGTAGATTATTATTATATCTTGTAAGGTTAAAATTGCTTTATGATGGCGTTAAAGTCTAAAGAGTATTTTATTAAGACGTATAGTAATAAAATTGTGGCTATATAGATTAAGTCATTAAACTTAGATACTGAATGTAACTATATTTTTAGGGTTCCGTTGGGCGGAGCATCGCCGTGCCCTCGTGGGGGCGATCGGCGCCGGGCCTTGGTTGAGGCCATGGTCCGGAGCGAGAAAGAGTGGCAGGCGGTCGCCGACTTCTGCGAAGCAGTAATGCTCGCAAAGGAGGAGGCCGAACGCATCAGGCAACGGCGTTATCGCCGCCGCCGCCGCAACCGGGATTCTGATCCCGATTCCCGTAGCCAAATGGCAAAAAACGGAAACCTTATAGATTCGTCATGTCTGTCTGTCTGTCTGTCTGTGCGTCCGTATGTCACAGCCATTTTTTTCTGAAACTATAAGCGTTATACTGTTGAAACTTTGTTAGTAGATGTATTCTGTGAACCGCATTAAGATTTTCACACAAAAATAGAAAAAAGCAATCAATTTTGGGGGTCCCCATACTTAGAACTGAAACTCAAAAAATTTTTGAAGTGAAAACTTCTTTAGCGGCGTTGAGCACTTTTTCTGTAATGGGTATAAAATCTTAAACTCGCGTCAGGACACGTGACCTGATCGAAAAAGCGTAAGACGGATGGAGAGTAGACAGCTATCCCTTATCGCGCGTTGTGAAAGGGGGCTAGACGGAAAAAATTCTCACGAAAAATTGTACCGACACTTTTACTGTCAAAATATAAATCCAAGATGGCGGCTGCAAGAAATTATCAACTTTTTCGTCATGGGTGTCGTTTTCATGGTTTTCGAGGGTGTTGAAACCGATGGTACTGTCAAAATGTAAATCCAAGATGGCGGCTGCAAGAAATTATCAAATTTTCCGTCATGGGTGTCGTTTTCATGGTTTTCGAGGGCGTGGAAACCGATGGTACTGTCAAAATGTAAATCCAAGATGGCGGCTGCAAGAAATTATCAACTTTTTCGTCATGGGTGTCTTTTTCATGGTTTTCGAGGGTGTTGAAACCGATGGTACTGTCAAAATGTAAATCCAAGATGGCGGCTGCAAGAAATTATCAACTTTTTCGTCATGGGTGTCGTTTTCATGGTTTTCGAGGGTGTTGAAACCGATGGTACTGTCAAAATATAAATCCAAGATGGCGGCTGCTAGAAATTATCAACTTTTTCGTCATGGGTGTCGTTTTCATGGTTTTCGAGGGCGTTGAAACCGATGGTACTGTCAAAATATAAATCCAAGATGGCGGCTGCAAGAAATTATCAAATTTTTCGTCATGGGTGTCGTTTTCGTGGTTTTCGAGGGTGTTGAAACCGATAATACTGTCAAAATGTAAATCCAAGATGGCGGCTGCAAGAAATTATTAATTTTTCCGTCATGGGTGTCGTTTTCATGGTTTTCGAGGGTGTTGAAACCGATAGTACTGTCAAAATATAAATCCAAGATGGTGGCTGCAAGAAATTATCAAATTTTCCGTCATGGGTGTCGTTTTCATGGTTTTCGAGGGCGTGGAAACCGATGGTACTGTCAAAATGTAAATCCAAGATGGCGGCTGCATGAAATTATCAACTTTTTCGCCATGGGTGTCGTTTTCTTGGTTTTCGAGGGTGTTGAAACCGATGGTACTGTCAAAATATAAATCCAAGATGGTGGCTGCAAGAAATTATCAACTTTTTCGTCATGGGTGTCGTTTTCATGGTTTTCGAGGGTGTTGAAACCGATGGTACTGTCAAAATATAAATCCAAGATGGCGGCTGCAAGAAATTATCAAATTTTTCGTCATGGGTGTCGTTTTCATCGTTTTCGAGGGCGTGGAAACCGATGGTACTGTCAAAATGTAAATCCAAGATGGCGGCTGCAAGAAATTATCAACTTTTTCGCCATGGGTGTCGTTTTCGTGGTTTTCGAGGGTGTTGAAACCGATGGTACTGTCAAAATATAAATCCAAGATGGTGGCTGCAAGAAATTATCAAATTTTCCGTCATGGGTGTCGTTTTCATGGTTTTCGAGGGCGTGGAAACCGATGGTACTGTCAAAATGTAAATCCAAGATGGCGGCTGCAAGAAATTATCAACTTTTTCGTCATGGGTGTCGTTTTCGTGGTTTTCGAGGGTGTTGAAACCGATATTACTGTCAAAATATAAATCCAAGATGGCGGCTGCAAGAAATTATTAACTTTTCCGTCATGGGTGTCGTTTTCATGGTTTTCGAGGGTGTTGAAACCGATAGTACTGTCAAAATATAAATCCAAGATGGTGGCTGCAAGAAATTATCAACTTTTTCATCATGGGTGTCGTTTTCATGGTTTTCGAGGGTGTTGAAACCGATAGTACTGTCAAAATATAAATCCAAGATGGTGGCTGCAAGAAATTATCAAATTTTCCGTCATGGGTGTCGTTTTCATGGTTTTCGAGGGTGTTGAAACCGATAGTACTGTCAAAATATAAATCCAAGATGGCGGCTGCAAGAAATTATCAAATTTTCCGTCATGGGTGTCGTTTTCATGGTTTTCGAGGGTGTTAAAACCGATAGTACTGTCAAAATATAAATCCAAGATGGCGGCTGCAAAAAATTATTAAATTTTTCGTCATGGGTGTCGTTTTCATGGTTTTCAAGGCTGTTGAAACCGATAGTATTGTCAAAATGTAAATCCAAGATGGCGGCTGCAAGAAATTATCAACTTTTTCCTCATGGGTGTCGTTTTCGTGGTTTTCGAGGGTGTTGAAACCGATAGTGCTGTCAAAATGTAAATCTAAGATGGCGGATGTCAGAAATTATCAACTTTTTCGTCATGAGTGTCGTTTTCATGGTTTCGAAGATGTTGAAATAGTGCTGTCAAAATGTACATAAAATAGGATAGTATTTTTTAGTTATATTGTATTGGCTAGACGGAAAAAATTCTCACGAAAAGTTGTAACGACACTTTTTCTATAGTAAGCTATTGTAAGCCGTGCGGCGTGCGCATGTTTCTCTGTCTTTCTCTCTCTTATAGAAAGCAAGCCAGAACGGAACTTCGTTCCATCCGGGTGTCCCTTGACACCTCAGTAGTTTTTCGGAGAGATAAACTTTTTAATGTAAAATAATTGTAATAGTTTTAAAGTGTTAAATTTTTAATGTAATATAAATTGTCATGTTTGTGTACGATAGCGCAATAAATGAATATTGTATTCTACCACATAAATGATAGTACTTTTATACTGATAAAGCAATTGGTGCAAAATTATTCCCTAACCATTCCAAAATATCAAACATGCTCAACGTTAATAATCAAGTTTTCACTTCTGCCGGCACTCCCGGAGTGCAACCCGTCTTTTTTTTTCTTCAAACCATTACGTGTGGGGTATATATGGATAGATCTTCAAAAATGATATTGAGGTTTCTAATATCATTTTTTTCTAAATTGAATAGTTTACGTGTGTCCCCCCTGTAACTTCTAAAATAAGAAAATGACAAAACTAAAAAAATATGTGATGTACATTACCATGCAAACTACCAACGAAAATTGGTTTAAACGAGATATAAGCAGTTTTTTTTTAATACGTCATAAATCTAAAAAAAAATACATTATTATTAAAACATCGATCAAAGTTACAACGAACTACAAGAACTTTTATATTATGTTATTTGCTACAAATCAAAATTCTCATTCAGAGATTAGCCGGAACAAACTGATAGATGGACAGACAGAGCAGTCATATGAATTTAGTAAAAATATATTATTTTGATATTACAAACAGAAAATAAATATATGTAGTTTATAAGGCTCAATTTTATGCCTAAAAGCTGTGGTAATAGTAATTTAATTTCAAGTCAATTCAGACAAAAGATGTCGACGTTTGGAAAATTAACCTTCGAGCGTTATCACATTGATCAGAACTGTACTTTTCACATCTAACATATCCCGCTATCTTCACCAAGACTTCGGTCCTTGTGGTAAGCTGCGCACATGGTATGCGGCTTCTACGTCAGAAAGTATTTGACAAACAAGTTTTTAAAAAAATATTCTAATATTTTTAGGGCTCCGTAATCAAAGAGGACAAAACCTTTTGAGGAAAAAAAAAACTTTTGAGAAAATAAAAAACAGCAAAAAAAAAATAAGAAGCAAAGAAAAAAAAAGACAAAACCGAAAAAAAAAATCAAAAGAAAAAAAATTACACAAAAAAGAGGTATCAAAGAAAGAAAGAAAAACAAAAATATTTTATTTGATTTTATTTTATTAACCAAAGAGATCTTTACTATCTGTCTGCCACAAGGTTGTATTATTTTTAACTGAAAAAGGTACAATTTTCTCAGAATAAGCAACCCGCAACCGTGGCGATATAGTAAGGAAAGTTTCATACGACTTCATTTATATTACCCTCGGGTATTGAACATGATATAGACTTTGTCACTGACTATTAACTCAGGACATGTTATATTAGAAATGAATTGGCAAATGTTAATATCGGTGGCACATGTATACCTAATAATTTGTCTGACTGAAAGTAAATATTCGTATAATCATGTGTATAATTTATATCGTAAAAGTAAACTAATGTGCAAGTTTTAGTATTATATACCTATCAATGCGATAGTCTATATATCCATAATTATGTTTGTGATAGGTGATGAATAAATTTGAATAATATTAACACAGGTAAGTCTTGGGCCTACCGGATGAGTTATTATGGTCCTAGACCGCAAAGGGCTACTGAAGGGATAGGGTTTTTTTTTTCTAGCATTTATTCTGCCGCTGACTTGGTGGTCTGCGCAATTATTTACATCATTTGTTTCGTTTACATACTTTTGCATTAGCATTCTGTCGTGTCCTCCTCTTGGACGAATAGTTACTTAAAAACTAAGCTTAAAAACTACGCGAGTCCACCTCAGACACATTTTTTTGTAATATTTTTTTTTGTTTTTTTTTTTATTTTTTATTTATGATTATTTTGTAGGGATAGGGGTTTTGGTCAGTAAAAATCTGGTACCCTCTGTCGCTCCACCCAGAGCGAGAGAAGTTCTTTAATGATTTCCCACCCCACAAAAAAATGGTAGATCTTGGCCTCATTATGACATTTTTATCCCAATACTCTAGAATAACTTTCAACGTTAACGCAGGCCAAACCGCGTACAAATTGTAGTTTCAAAATAAACATTACTGAATATTTATTACCATATTTTCTAGTTAATTACGTAGACAGATGGTTTTATTTGACAAATCTTAAATATATATTAATTAGGTACTATTAACGTTTTATGTTCACTTTATCAAAGCTGTACAACATTTATGTACATATAAATAGATCGTACCAATATGTAAATATAATTAAGATTTAACATATACAGAGGTAAATAAATATTTGATGTTATATTTAAAGGTACAAGTAATTAAATGGGACGGAGACCTCATTTGTGAGGAATGAACACAGATATCCAATAGGTACAGATTAGGGTTGTAGCTGACGAAGGTGTTAAGTTTGAAAAGCAGAAATTTAAAAAAAAAAATGAAATAAAATACTACTAATAATATAATACTCGTATACACCGTTAAATTTTGATCGTTTTAATCCCGTGGAGAGTCGATCCGGTACACGAAACACTATCGATTTGTGAAGATAAAATTAAAAAATAAAGTACCTTTTTTTCAAAAATCGTATTAATTTACGCATGACGCATGAAATTAATTTATTTAAGAAAACGTCAGCTGAGCGAGTTCAATGACTTTTATGTAGTAGTCGGCGTTGCGTACAAACTACCTACAAGTCATTGGACTCGCTCAGCTGACGTTTTGTTCAGAATCAGTAACTGTATCGATTCCAATAGTTTTTACACCATGTTATATTTGCTCCCAAATATATTTAAAAAAGTCATAAGTTGGATACCACCAACACTAAGTACAACACAGGTCACGGCAGGACATAGAGGTCGAAAAAAAAAGGTGCCAACAAATAGCTCGATGCAAGTGCGAAACCCTCAGTCACCTGGCTGGCCCGGTGACTATGTATTTTTGCTAGCATAACAAGCTTATTATAACTTTGTGAGTTTTCATGATACGGTTATGAAATTTTGAACATAATATTCTATACATAAAAATATACTAGACACGTGTTTCGAGTTTCGCATATATACTAAAACTAGTGTTGTATATTTTAAATTATTGATGAGCACGTACTTAACCCCTATCATAACTGATAAAAAACGACGATGTATTTGTCGACTAATCGTTTATCGTTTAATCGTTTATTTGGAGCTAAGAACAAAATACAAGAAGCAAAAGATAAAACGATGATGGCTGCAAAAGTTAAAACTGTGGCGCAGCCATCAACGCCCGACTCCAGTGAGAGGGATAATTGTTCCAGACTAAAGAAACAAAAATTTAAGAACTTAACAATGTTAAGAGAAGGAATAAAATACAAATCTAAATTAAAATTAAAATAAATAAATTAATCAGTAAAGAGTGTCGAGTGTGTGAGTACCTAATGTAGTGTGAGAGTGAATGAATGTGTGTGTGTGTGTTTTGCATGTTATTTTGTTTTGTTTTAAATTTCCACAAGTTCCTCTGTAGCATCATAGGAAAGTGATTTCAACCATATTGCGAGTTTCTTCTTGCATTCAATCCTGGTCATTGAATAGATATTTAAACTTTGGTTAATTCTGTTATACAACTTTGAGCTCAAGTGGGCAAAATGGCGACGTGTAGCTGCAGTAGAACGCGGTTTTATTTCACAAACCCGATCAGACCGGTGTCTGCTGGCACATTTGTCTGGATCGTAAGGTAGCTGGTTATGTTTACGGAGCACCGTTCGAGAAATAAACAACTGTCTGACAGTGAGGACTGGACACAGAGAGTACAGAGATGCCGTAGGAAAACGAATTGGTTTTTTCGAAAGGACTTTCAAAACCGCCCTCTGAGCTCTTTCAACCCGTAACATCGCTGTTTTGTGCGCCCCGCCCCAGACCGTCAGGCAGTATCCCAAGAGTGACTGAGCAAGTGCAAAATATATATTTATTAGAGTTTTAAAGTCCGCCGAGCTTCTAAGTTTCTTAAATATGTATAAAAGTTTCCTCAGGCGGGCCACGACAGAGTCAATGTGTTGATGCCATTTAAGATGACAATCGATTATTTCGCCAAGATATTTAACCGATTTGGTCTCCACTAGCTGAGAACAGTCGCACTTTGTGGCTAATTCTGGATTAAGACAAGTATGGGCGTGAAGGGCAACGGGTATTGAAGGTTGACTTATTTATGGGAAAGCAAATGAACTTTGTTTTATCGATGTTTAAGGTTAGAAGATTGGCAGTTAACCATTTCATTACACAACTTAGGGCTAGCTCAGCATTTAGGTGAGCCCCTCTCCAATCACGGCCATGAACTATGAGAGCTGTATCGTCTGCGTAAGTAACTATTTTGCAGCAAGGAAGGGGCAACCGACACAGTCCGTTGACATAAATCAGGAAGAGACTCGGCCCGAGCACGCTGCCCTGAGGCACCCCAAATTCAACTATCTCTTTTTTGCTCATATGATTACCAACCTTCACGTACTGTCCGCGACCGGTCAGATAACTTCTAAAGATATCCAAAGCGGTGCCACGTATACCAACGTTTTCCAACTTTGAGAGAAGAATCAGGACAGAGACAGTGTCGAAAGCTTTAGATAAATCTAAAAAGATAGCTAAAGTTTTTTGTTTATTTTCGAAGTTATTAATAATGGTGTCAGTTAAATCTAAAACGGCGTTGTCAGTGGTTTTGCCACTTCTAAAACCAAATTGATTATTGACTAAAATGTTAAATTTTGAAAGAAATTTAGTTAATCTGTTGTTAATGACTTTTTCCAACATTTTTGAAAGAGTTGTGAGGATTGATATGGGTCTGTAATTAGTGACACTGCCTCTGTCACCAGATTTATAGATTGGGTGAACGACTGCGGTTGCGGTTTAATATCTGATTCTAGAAATGACGTACGAGTTTAAAACGCCAGATTCTACAATTGTGGTCGGCGATTGAGTACTCTTGCTTAGAAGTAAGTAACCTATTCACTGTTGGCTTAAAGACTACTGGGTTGAAGTCAACAGTAAAAACAAACTCCAACAGGGAACTCCACTCCATAACTGAATGCACAATTAATGTGTTCTCAAAACGTTTGGTGCGTATGGGTGGAAGGTCCACCATGTTACTGGTACAACGCCGTAAGTCTCCCTGGTTCGATGATGTATTTTCGTGAAGGAGATAGATCGACTTAGTTTTTATTATAATCTAAAAGGATCCACCCTAAACGGCAGGAGACATAATTCGACACTTAACTTCTTACAAGGCGGGTACCTATTTAGTGTTATAATAAACCAGTCGCAAAAAAGTTGTTCACTTGGTAAGCCTGTGGATTTTTTAGTTCAGGTAAGGTTGCTTATTTCCATTCCAAAGAAGATCTCCCACTATGCCTGAAACGGAAAATTATTGACATATGCATTCTCCCTACACTTACGTACGGAGCGCAATCCTGTTCGTTGACGCTTCAGCAGAGGTCCAGGCTCGAAGTTTGTCAGCGAGCCATGGAGTACACGCGTAAGGACCACAGAGCTGCGCGCCAAAACTAAGATTAAAGATGTTACCCGTAAATCTGACTCTAAAGTGGGATTGGGCCGGACATGTATGCCGCATGTCGGATGAGCTGTGGGCTAAAAGAGCCACTTATTGGGTCCCATTAAACGCAAGGCGACATCGCGGCAGACTAAGGCGAAGGTGGAGGTACGAACTTGATAACTACTGGAGGGACCAAAGACACATGGCCGAAGACAGACGTGTGTGGAAAAGGGACAGGGAGGCCTTCGCCCAGCAGTGGGACATAAATGAGCTAACTAACTAAGGTTGCTTATAGGCAACTGTATTCCATTGTCAACTACATCATCGCTTACCGTCAGATAAGATAGTGGTAAACGCGAGTTTTCGAGTACTACTTAAAGTATGTTCGCTTAGTTGGAGCCTATTTTTTTTATTTATTGAAACTCTGTTACAATTCCGCAAAAAAAAAAACGCAGAGGCTATTTCGTTGCGGAAATCTGTTGCGGAAATTCCGCATACAGATGTGGAGGCGAACTTCCGCTACAACCCTAGTACGGACTTACGAAGTGAGTTTGCAACAAATTGGAGAGTGCTCTGTATGTGTCAAGTAGCCCTGCTGTTCACAGCCATTCGAGATTTTTCTCCTCAACATTATCTTAATGATGTCTCTTAATTTTCTGTTTTTTATTTATGTTTTGGTTGTCACTTCTCATCGCTGTTCGTGTCTCTTAGAAGCTTGTGGCAATTGAAAATTTGTCATCGTTATTTGGTGATTGTTTATATGTCGCAGGTTTTTCATAAAATTTGGTTTTTGATCAAAAACCTAGGTTTTTGATCAAAAACCGGAAGATGACCCATTTTAAACTCAATTTTATCATAAACCTGTAACAATCCAGATTTTTGATCAAAAACCTGAACTAGTTTGGGTTTATGATGAAGTTCTTGTCAAAATCAGGGTTTGCTTTGTTATGACCAAGCAGCAATTTAAATAAAATAAATGAAACAATCCATCATCATTTGAAACTTAGTAGAAAGAAAACAATTATTTTTTTATCAAAATTTTACATTCATGATCCAATCAATATTCTTCTTCTTGAATCCAATTTATGAAATGAAATGTTTCAATTTCACCTGATTTTGATAAGCCGCGAAAATTAAATTTCGTAAATATTAAATACGACTAAACCGATCCAAAATTAAAAATTAATAAAGAAACTGGTTTTTGATGAAAAATCTTCCGGTTTTTCATCAAAAACCTAGGTTTTTGATCAAAAACCTAATTTTATGAAAAACCTGCGACATATATTTTTTCTTGTCCTATTGACACAGAAAAGAAAATAATCCCGCTGTGTTTTCAATAATTTTCTTAGGGCACATACATATTTGTACTATTAATAATAGAAACCAGCAAAGCAAGAAGTTTGACAATATCAGAATTAAAAAATACCGTTACTCAACCCAAAAGTCTAAATAAAAGGCGCAAACAGCATAAATGAATAGGCTTATTGTATATTCTTGCCAGTTTATTCGGAGTACTTTCTCTAATACCCCAGATTTCAGCCTCGGGGGAGGCAAGCCCTAAGCTTCTTTGATTACGCTCATATATATTAGGACATTCGCTGTGATTCGAGCGATGAGCGAAATTGAACTCTACGAATATATATTTTTATGTTATGATGAAAAAAAAATCGTTTTAATAATGTCACATTTTCAATATACTTCACGAAGACTTGTTGCGTTATTCCTTTGTGTTTGGATGTACTTTTAGAAAATTGTTTTATTAGGTAGCAATTTTAATATGAACTGGTCGTTTTTGTAATTATTTATGTTTCGAGTGGTCGTAATAACGCCCATGCTCTTTTGTTTACAATAATACCAAGCTAATAAACCATGTAATGTATGTTTTCACATGATTTCAAATTCATTATAATGGAATTAATTTAAATGCATCATAACTAATGGTAGAAATTTTATAGTTTACTATATTTAATTAGATTTTAATGCCATGTTCAACAAAGATTTTGATAACGATTTTAGTATTATTTCAACTTTGTTGTTGTCTAAATTCGCTTTGGCATTTTTTTGTTTAAATAATGGACCTGTTATTAAATGTTCGTCGAAATTAACGTGAAAGGTGTTGTGAAATCTGTATTTCAAAAATGCACATCAAAATCTGCATACAACACGAATAGCAATAGCAAAAAACCAATAGTGAGTGCCGTAAAAACATTTGTCACACAAAATTTATTAGCTTTGGGAACAGTTATTGTCTACTCGGGCGCCGAGTGACTTTATCATGCGTTCACACGCGCGTTTGACTTACGCCGTAAGTTTGATTTAATATTTAAACGACGCGAAATGGGGTTCGATTCGCAAAATGGGTGAATTTTCGCAAAAGTGTTCGAATTTTCGCAAAGTTAGATCACGTATGACACGTAACGCCAAAGCTACTCTCCTCCTAACTTTATCGGGATTGGATTGGTATTGAGTGTCGCTCTTAATAACGTTGCATTTCGCAAAGCAAGCGTGTTTTGTTTTTATAAGTCTGGAACGAGCTTAGGGAATAAAAGCTGCAGTGATTGGAAATAAAATAATAGAATGATAATTTTAGATTGATTAGTGGACTGCCATGCTTTGCTGCTATGTCAAGAATGAGAGAGAATCACTAGTAGTGATGTAGTAGTGTGTGTGTGTGTGGTAGTAGTGAGTGTGAAATCAGTGGTGGCCCAATGGTTTTGACTCATACCCTTATTTTCGTGGGTTCAACGTGTTTAAATTCAGGTGCTTTACTTTATTTACCTATATTATTTCATCATCACTGTCACACCACGTAACTGGAATATCCTAGAAATAAAAAATAGACTATATAACCAACCCCATCCCGATTCTCGTCACCACTTTAACTGGATCCACGCGTGTTAGATTCTGTATAGTATGCGATGTTATTAAATCATGAATTTTTATTTTTCACGAATGTTGTTTATACATTTTAGTGTGATATGTAGTTAGATATAAATAGATACTCCTACTTCTAACACGCGAGGATGAGGGCCTATTCTCTCTTCTAGAGAGAAGGCCTAAGTCCCAACAGTGGGAATAAATTGGTAGTGTACATATCTCCTCCTCCTTGCGTCGTATTCCTCAATGCTGAGGGTCGTGACCTCCCTGCTTCATCACTCTAACCCTTATGATATTCCTCCATCGGTTCCTGTCTCTGGCGGTGTGAAGGGCATTGTAACATCGTAGAGTCAAGAAAACCCCCTATGGAATCAGTGTACATATATGTTAAGTTTAAATTTCTTGAGTTGAATCTCATGTCTTACTTTTTTAGGAGACGACTTAGGCGGCGAGACTTACGACGGTAGGCGCAGGGTTGTGGGCGAGGAGCAAAGGGTAGCTCGCATTCTGGCACTCCGGTAAGGACCCAGCCCGTGTCATCGATGTTACGTAGTGTTCCATGCACGCCTCATAGAGATTTCAGCAACACCGTAGGGGCCCAGTGGGGCCTATACCCGTTACGACCATTTTTTTTTTCGGTGGGGAAAATCGTCCAATGGCAACCCCCGCTCTTGGGCGGAGAGGAAGGTAGTGTCAGACTCTTACTGACTAAAAAACCCCATCCCGTTCCTTCTAGCCTTCATACTGGGTCGCCGACTTCTGCGAAGCAGTAATGCTCGCAAAGGAGGAGGCCGAACGCATCAGGCAACGGCGTTATCGCCGCCGCCGCCGCCGCCGGGATTCTGATCCCGATTTCCGGCCACCGTAGGCGCGGGCTTGCGGACAGTGAGCAATGGGTAGCTCGCTGTCCGGCCGTCCGGTAACTGTCCGGACCAAGCCCAAGTCGTCGACGGCGCGCACTGTTCCCGCGCGCCTCAAGGAGTTGTCAGCAACAGCAGGGACCCAGCCGGGTCGAAGCCTACTGGGGCCAGGGTTATCCGAAAGGGCGCTCGAGCCCCGGTATGAAGGCTAGAAGGAACGGGGTGGGTCTTTTAGTCAGTAAGAGTCTGACACTATCTCCCGCTCCGCCCAAGGGCGGGGGATGTCAATGCATGATTTTTTCCACCATAAAAAAAAAAAAAAAAAAAGCCTTCATACCGGGGCTCGAGTTCCCTCAAAAAAAGGACCATTTCGTGAAAATATTTTGTATAGGCAATCCATTTATTAATATTTTTATACATTTATTTATCTCAGGACCCTGAGGTCCTGGACCTTTGGAAGGCGTACGAGGAGCCGAAACCAACTCGTAGAGGCCCTTTTAGACGATTTCAATGGAACGTGGTACCAACCGGTGATTATCCCTGTACGCGCTATGTTAGTGCATTCAAAGACAACCCCCAGTTGATAGGAAACTATTGCGACGCATGGAAAACTAAGATATAAGGCTATGGTTTTTGGAGTCTTAAGTGAACTAGTTACCAGGAACTATGTTAAGACTATGGCCCCTGCCTGAACAATGTTATTTATAATTATAATTATTAATATTATTATTAGTAGGTACCTGTCAGAAAATCATAAAATGTGATGAAGAACTCAAAGGATTACTAAGGAAGTTAAAAGTTACCTTGAAATGAAAAGGTAAAAAAGCAAAGAAGAATTATTTTTCAAAAATCCTGTTTAAGAATATTAATTTCCGAATATTTTGTTTGAAGATTGCCTTTTAATATATCAGTTGTTGGTTTTTCCTTAGGGAAAATAAATAAAAATTTCGTAGAACCTGTGCCAATTACTTACCCTGACTTACACGTGCTTCGTGGGGGAAACTAAACAAAGACACGCCAGTTTAAATGAGTGGGTACAGACGATATTAATAAGGTTAACCAGTCTTCTACGATTTCTGTCTGTTCAAGTTTTCAGAGTCTTAACCCAAGTATCATCTTCGATCACTGGGTTATCAAAATAAGAAATAAATAGTACCTACTATGTTAACACTCTATAGAGCAGTGGTGGCCGAGTGTTAACGGCTCCCACTTACGAGTTGTAGGTCCCGGGTTCAAACCTAGCTAGGCGCATTACTTTGTGTAATTTATTTAATCACTACTGCTCTCAAAATGGTGAAGGAAAACATTGTGAGGAAACCAGAATGTCCTAGAACCAAAAGTTCGAAGACATGTGACATTCACCAACACGCACTGAGCTCGCGTGACGGATTACGGCTCATTCCCTCTCCTACAGAGGAGGCCTGAGTCTCAGCAGTGGGAACATCAAAAGGCTGATTATGCTATGTTATGCTAACTATTTATAATAATGTATCTGTATCTATTTTTAATAAATTCTAAATGAACCTCCATCCTTTGTTCCTCATTTCATGTTCCTTTCCTCGTTTTTTATTTATCAGTTGATTAAAAACTAAATTACACACACCGTATACTAAAACGAAAACTCCTAACTAAAATATGGCGTCAATATTATTTTTGTATTACTTCGTCTGAGCCAAGGGCTGACTTACGTCGGTTAGAGATTTATGCATTGCTATTCAACGTGGCAATGGCGACACTTGTGGCAAGCCTATATCCAGTTGTGGACGTCTTTCGGCCGAAATGATGATTATATATATCAGATAGATCTGTCTTTTTTTTAAGTGCGAAATCATCCAATGACTTCTCCCGCTCTGGTGCGGAGTGGGGGCGTGTCAGACTTTTACTGACTAAAACCAACTCTAATGTTCCTTCTTTGACTTGTTTTCAAGGACCCCAGGATTTTTCTTTCAGAAGTGAACCCATGGCCTTAGTTATAATAATAATGTAGTTAAACAAAGAATATGGAAAGTTCGTACTAGGGAATGCAAAAACCGCCAATATTACAAACCGGTTTTTTTTTCGGTTTTTCTTTAAAAAAACCGGTTAACCGGGTAACCGGTTTTAAAATTAGTTTTTTTGAAATTTATTTTTAAGTGAAAATTTTAATTTCTTTTTTGCTTGTGAAATTCTAAATAAATATTTTTAAACTTGTCTTGGAACTTATCTATTAAAAATATATTGTATACCTAATATGATCATTGGAAAGTTGTCCACTGCTGATCGTAAAGAATTTTTAAGGATTTTGAATTATTGTTACATGCAGCCTAATATAGATCTCAATTTGTAGTTCACGGGTTGAGGTCTTTTTTATATGGTGGGAAAACACATCCAATGACAACCCCCGCTCTTGGGCGGAGCGGGAGATAGTGTCAGACTCTTACTGACTAAAAGACCCACCCTGTTCCTTCTAGCCTTCATACCGGGGCTCGAGTTCCCTTTCGGATAACCCAGGCCCCAGTAGGCTTCGACCCGGCTGGGTCCCTGCTGTTGCTGACAACTCCTTGAGGCGCGCGGGAACAGTGCGCGCCGTCGACGACTTGGGCTTGGTCCGGACAGTTACCGGATGGCCGAACAGCGAGCTACTCATTGCTCACTGTCCGCAAGCCCGCGCCTACGGTGGCCGGAAATCGGGATCGGAATCCCGGCGGCAGCGGCGAGAACGCCGTTGCCTGATGCGGTCGGCCTCCATCTTTGCGAGCATTACTGCTTCGTAGAAGTCGACGACTGCCTGCCACTCCTCCTCGCTCCAGACCATGGCCTCAACCAAGGCCCGGCGCGAAAGGTCTCCGCGGCCGATCGCCCCCACGAGGGCACGGCGATGCTCCACCGAAGCAGGGCACACCTTGACTGAGTGCTCCACCGTGTCCTCCAGGCATTCCGCACAATGGCGACACCCAGGCGTCACTTCCGCTTTAATCCGGAACAGGTATCTCCCGAACGTGCCATGACCGGTGAGGACCTGCGTCATGCGGAAGGTAAGGACGCCGTGATGTCTTTCCAGCCACGCCTCAAAGAGGGGACTTACCGCCATAATTGTGGCGTGCCCAGCACTGCGTTGCGATAGTCGCTGACGCCATTTCACCGTGAGATCCCGCCGTAGCTTTTTCCGCCATGCCGTGACCTGTCGCGGCAGCGGACACTCACCCTGGCGTTGCGTCTCCACGTGCGATGCATGTGTGCAAGGACTGTTGCCTCCAGATCCCACGGTGGTAGGCCAGCAAGAAGGCTCGCCGCTTCGCGGGAAACCGTGCGGTACCCCCGCACCATCCGTATTGCCATGACCGTCTGGCAGGCGTTCAGCATGGCCGCCGGTCGCGTTTGCAGCGAAGGCGCCCTCACCGGCGCCCCGTAGAGGGCCATGGACCGAACAATCCCCGCGTAGAGCCTCCGTCAGGAGGCATCTGGACCCCCAACGTTGGGCAGGAGCCGCTTGAGTGCAGCCCCCGTCTGGTTGAGTTTGGGAGCCAGACGTCGGAAATGCTCCCCGAAATTCCACCAGCTGTCGAGGACGAGTCCCAGGTACTTCATCGTCGACCAGACGCCGATGTGAACTCCTCCTACCGTTAGTTGGGACCCTAATGGTGGCGCGTTCCGAGGGCCGTGAAAGCACATAGCCTCGGATTTGTGTAGCGCCACCTCGAGTCCCAACTCCTGGATCCTACCAACGACTATCGCAACCCCGCGTATCACTAGAGCGACCGCCGCCCGGTACGACTCTCACGGGTTGAGGTCTGGGCTAGCCAAAGGTCAGTCATCAGGCTTAATGAAGTCCGAAACACTCGCTGCAGGGCCGGAAGCTGGGTCTTGTTGAAAAACCCATAGTATTTTATCAAAAAGAGAGGCTTTAAGAGGCTTTGCTATGCGTTGCGTTGCGTTTAGGATAGTATCTTGATACTCTTTAGCTGAAATTAGAGTAGCCCATTTTCACGAAAATGAATCTTGGTGATGTTGATGTTATGATGAGTAACAACGGTGGGTATTCCATCTGCGAATAATAATTTTGTTGTCCTTACGAGATTTTAATTCTGGCCCTGACAGCATTCATTGCCTGTTCTCACAACACGCAGCCGGCCTGGATTTTTAATTATCGTAAACAGAAGAACTGTACAATTGGTATAGCTATCACTATGGTACATAAATATTTATAAGCAAACCTACGACTGATATCAAGCCTCAACAGCGTTTTAAAACTATGTTTGCTTTAAAATAGTGTCATTTGGGGATGGGCTGCTCATTTGGGGGGATGAGCTGCTCGCGTCCGTAGGATTTACTTGATTTCTGACCACCCTACACGTGTCCCCTGGGTAGTGCTAAACGAGCAGTAAACGTGGTGGTAGGCCATAGCATCGGCTGCCGGCTTTAAAGTTACCACCCACCAGACAAAGCCATGCCGCCAAGCGATCCGTCGTGTTCCGGCGTGATGTCTGGTGAAGCCGTACGGTGGAATTTGGATCTGAGCAGTTGTGTTGCGATGTATACCGGTTTTGATGCACCAGCTGTTGTTGCGTCGGAGGTTTGATCGTGGAGGGTAGCGGGATCCGAAGCACGGTGCTCCGCTGGCCGACCGTAGGTAGTTGGGGGCCCAAGTAGTGTGCCAGCCACACACGAAAGGCTGCCCCGCCAACTGCGAAAAATCCCGGGGTGGCCCCATCGTGCCGGTTGGCGACCGGGTGAGAGGACCCGATGGCGATCCCTGGGGGGGTTCGGGCGTCCCCGCAGTCTCCAGATCAACCCTCCACTGGTGCGGCAACTCTGGTTGTGTTGTCGAGGTTAACATCGCATCACCTCGCTCAACTGCCATCTTCCACCATTCCTATTCACTCCAAATTTAAAAACAAATAGCAATGAAAGTTAAAAAGAGAAGCAAGTGTCAACAGCGGATGCACGTCCTCTCGTTCAAAGTGCACCTCTCAAACATTAGAGGACTGCACTCCAATCTCGATGCGGTCCACCACCATCTAGAGACTGACAAGCCACACTTGCTTTTCTTGACGGAGACGCAGATTAGATGTCCGGCAGATGCGGCGTACCTCAACTACCCGGGATACTCATTGGAGCATCATTTCCTGCAACGTGCTGGGGTCTGTGTGTACGTCCGTAATGACATCTGCTGTCAGCGTCTCCGTCACCTTGAGGACACAACTCTTTCCACGCTATGGCTGTTGGTGGACACTGGCATGGACAAAATTGTCTATGCCTGTGTCTATCGATCGCACAGCGGTGATCAGGAGACAACTCGAATGTTTGACCACCTCAGTGAGGCCGCCGATAAGGCTCTACATCGGCACCCTGATGCGCAGCTCGTCGCTCTGGGGGACTTTAATGCCTGTCACCAAGACTGGCTTTTCCCGTACCAGAAGACCGACCATGCTGGGAGAGAAGCCCGAAACTTTGCGGTATCGATGGGCCTGTCCCAGCTGGTGAAGCAAGCGACTAGGGTGCCTGATGTAGCTGGTCACACTGCCAACTGTTTGGACCTTCTGCTGACCACCGACCCAGACAGATGTATCGTAACAGTTTCTTCACCACTTGGAACTTCAGATCACTGTCTGGTGAAGTCTGTGTCGTCCTTCTCCCCACTTGACTGCGACTCTCGTGGTGAACGGCGAATGTGGCGATACAAGTCAGCAGATTGGGATGAGATGCGTCACTTTTTTGCGTCTTATCCTTGGCAGCGGGTCTGCTTCTCTTTTAAAGATCCGTCGAGGTGTGCGGATGCTGTGTCCGATGTGGTGCGTCAAGCTATGGAGTATTTCATTCCTTATAGTGACGTACCCATCGGAAGCTCAGCTCACCCATGGTTCAACGCTGATTGCGTTCAAGCTGAAGAGCGTAAGCATTCGGCGTTTCTAGCCTGGGTTGACGCTCGTGACCGCAAATCTCCGGATCTGAGCTCAGCAAAGAGAGCCTTTAACCGTGCTGCCAAGTCCTACAAAAAGGCACTAAAGAAGGCTCGCTTTGACCGCATTGCCCATATTGCCACAAAGCTTTCTGCACAGCCATCCGGTAGCAGAGCTTTCTGGTCCCTTGCCAAATCGGTCGAAGCGAACTTCTGTCGGCCCACATTGCCTCCGCTGGTTAAACCTGACGGAACACTGGCTCATTCGGCGAGAGAGAAAGCAGGACTCTTTGCATCTCTCTTCGCCCATAATTCTCGTCTTGATACTGGCAGTGCTACTCCACCGACTCTACCTCACTGCGACACTTCGATGCCCGAGGTTCGCATAAGGAACAAAGAAGTTCTGAGAGCACTGTGTCGTCTAGACGTGAATAAAGCTAGTGGACCCGATGGTATACCAGCGATTGTTCTCAAGGCTTGTGCGCCCGAGTTGTCTCCTGTATTGACACGCTTGTATCGCCTCTCGTTTAGGACTGGAATAGTGCCCAAGTCCTGGAAGCTTGCCAACGTGCAACCCGTGCCCAAAAAGGGCAGTCGTGCCGATCCTACCAACTATCGGCCGATTTCGGTAACCTCCATACTCTGCAAGATTATGGAGCGTGTATTGAACTCGCGCCTCATGGCATACCTAGAAGGTAACGATCTCCTCAGTGACCGACAGTACGGGTTTCGCCGCAATCGATCTACTGGGGACCTACTAGTGTATGCCACCCACTTGTGGGGCGAGGCCCTCGAGAAGAATGGGGAAGCAATTGCTGTCTCCTTAGACGTCTCGAAGGCCTTCGACAGGGTATGGCATGCTAGCCTCTTGAGTAAGCTTCCAGCATACGGCATTTCTCCTGGTCTGATTAACTGGGTAAAAGACTTCCTGAGAGAACGGTCTCTTCGAGTTGTTGTCGATGGATGCTCATCAGAGCCCATGACGACTAATGCCGGAGTTCCTCAGGGGTCAGTGCTCTCTGCAACTCTTTTCCTGCTGCATATTAATGATCTGCTGATGCCCGGTATCTATGGGTATGCAGATGATAGCACAGTTGTAGAGAGATACCTGCCAGGTGCTCGGGCTAGTAAAGAGCAAATCCGGTCCGAACGAGAGGCTATGGTAGAGCGTACGAATATCTCGCTTCAGGCAGTCTCCAAGTGGGGCGAAACCAATCTGGTGGGATTCAACGCAGCCAAAACACAGGCGTGTCTGTTCACCGCCAAAAGGAGCCCGTTCACCTCGGCTCCTACTTTTCAGAATGTATCATTGGATTGTACCGACCGCCTTCAGCTCTTGGGTGTCGAAATTTCCTCCGACCTCAATTTTGGGCGGTTCATTGAGTCCAAAGCCAAAGTGGCTGCTAGGAAACTAGGCGTTCTCGCAAAAGTCCGACGGTACTTCACACCGAGACAGCTTTTAATGTTATACAAAGCACAGGTCCGATCGTGTGTGGAGTACTGCAGCCACATATGGGCTGGTGCTGCAAAGTGCCACCTGGCAGCTTTGGACTCAGTGGAAAGGCGTGCGAAGAGGCTGATTGGTGATCCAGATTTGGTTAAGACCAATCTTCAAAGCCTTGAGCACAGGCGTAGGGTAGCCAGCCTTTCGGTGTTTTACAGATTGCATTTTGGAGAGTGTGCGCAGGAATTGCATGACTTGATTCCGCCATCTCATTTCTACCATCGGACAAACCGACGCACGGCGAGTATCCACCCTTACGTTGTTGAAACATCTACGGTCCGGACTAAGCGTTTCGCCTCGTCATTTATACCGCGTACTTCGAAGGACTGGAACAGTTTGCCTGCTGCGGTCTTTCCGTCTGATTATAATTTGGGTGTCTTCAAGGCTAGAGTGAATAGGCTCTTAATAAACTAGTGCGCCTCACCATCAACGATTGCATCACTGCTTACCATCAGGCGGGATCGCAGTCAAGTACTAGTTTATAACAGATAAAAAAAAAAAAAAAAAAAAAAAAAAATTTGAAAGTAATAAAAAAAAACTCGAAAAAACCGGTTACTTGAAAAAAAAAACCGGTTATTTTAATCATTAAAAATATGTCGAAAAACCGGTTTTTCGGTTTTCGGGTTAACCGGTTTGCATTCCCTAGTTCGTACACCACCAACACACGGTTTTTTTTCAAATCACTTCTATTCTTGTTGGGTTTCTAGAACTGATTAACTGATTTTACTTCCAATTAAATAGTAAATTTCCTTATAATGATTAGTTAATGAAAAATCTTTCCACGTATTTTTCTAACACAAACTATATAAAGTCAGTGTCAAAGCTGAACAGAACGTTTTATTTACTTGCTGTTTCTCATAATTGTTAAAACCATCTTTGAAGTAGCAAATTAAGCTTCCAAATCGCGCAACATATCTCAACAAGTCAGCTCCGGTCGTTACTTTTCGTCCCGCCCCTGAACGTCCCCCAGAAATGAAGTTAACGCTGCCAGTATTTCAATTTAAATGCTATACCTAATTCCGCACCCTTTTGCCACAGAGTAAGTAAATACAGATGGTTAGTTTCGTGGAAATGCATAGACGCAAATCACATACAGCGAGTGCAAGAGTAGGTACTCACAAAATGATGACTGGTATTTATTTCGAGACCGTTTTACTTATGCATCTACGTATTTATGCGTGCTTTTTCGCCTGCTTTTTTGTTTAAAGCTAGAACTACACTAGACCGACGCATACGTGAACCACGCCTGATTTGTACGTAGAACGACGTCGCGTGGCTTGGATCTAATGTAGCTCTACAAGTCTAGTTGCTCAGATCGGCGTACGTGGCATACGTATGCGCAGTGTAGTTCTACCTTTACAGTGGTCATTCATCGAGAGCATTGTGTCACTTCATTTATTTATTTATTTATTATACGCTTTATTTTACACCATTACATATACAAAAAGGAAACTAAAACACATACATACAATGGGCGGCCTTATCGCTTTCCGCGATTTCTAGTATTGCATTATAAAATTGAGTCAACTCGAGCATTGATCTGGACCATCTTTGCTGCGATGAATACACTGAAGACACAATCATTAGGGTAGTTTCAAGGGTCAAAATAATTACATTTTATTTAGTCCGTGTTTTAGATTATAAACAAATATTGGACACGTATTTTTCTTTTTTCGATTAAACAAAAAATAACAAAGATATAGCCCATTAAAGTTACGTGTGACGTCACCCCGTGCGAAAAAATGCAGCGCGGCGTGACGTTACACGTAAATTTAATGGGCTATATCTTTGTTTTTTTTTGGTTTAATTTACAAATAAAAAAATACGTGTCCCTTATTTTTGAATAATTTAAAAGACGGACTAATTACATTTTTTACGGCAACTAGCCTATTCTAAGCCTCGGTTGCGGGATTGATTTAAAGAGTTACCGTGGCCCTAAAATGCTGCAGAAATTGAGGAGGATTTTAGTTAGTCTTACACTCCCTCTTGTTCTACCCAAAATTAGAAGAGTCATTTATTTGATAATTTCCCACCTAAGAAAGCGCGTTCTCTGAGCCCGAACAAAAAAAAAAGTCAGTTGTAAATATTTCTAGTGAACGTTAAATGAAGTTGACCTTCTGTATCAATTTTGTATCTTCTATGGATGCGTGTGACGAAACAGACGTCTCTTTACATATAGACCGGTCTGGTAGACTAGCTATAGGTGAGTCTGGAAGGACCATGTCTGGCAATTTCATTAGTGTGTTTTGACTGGGTAATTTAAGGGTTAGGTGATCCCGATTTATGATTGGCTGCCTCTGCAGATAAGTTAGCTTGAGAACTAAGTTTTGTTTAGATAGTAAAGTTTATTCAGCGTTGTTCTTTCATTCATATTTTAGTCTTTATGTGAACTACTGAATAAAAGTTAGACCTTTTATTATTTTTCTAAGGTAGACATCATCCAATGACGGAAGGCGTGTCAGACTATTACTGATTAAAACCACATCTTTGTTTCTTCGTTGCCTTGCGTTCCAGAACTCCGGGATTCCCTTTCGGAATATCCATGGCCCTTGTAGGCCCCAGCCGAGCCCCGGCTTTGTAGACGAGATCATTTGGAAGGGAACCGTTTACGAATGGCAGTCTTGGGCGATCTATCAAGTAGTTCGGACGATCCTAACGAATTTGCTGGTTCTCTCGGATTAGTTAGAAAAATAATAATATTAGTGATATTTACCAAAGTTTTAGACATTTTTGCGCTTTTAAGTACTAAAAAAGATCAGTTACGGCATTCATTATGATAATAACTTAAATTGCAGCGCCGTAAATAGTTTTCAAATTGGCTTCAAATTATTAAATCTGGGATTTTGAATGAAAAATATAAAAATCTTACTAACTCAAAAATACTGAATATCAGTAGAATATTTAGTGGCTTAAATTAATTTTATCTCTATATTCATATTAAATCCGACTTATTACAACCCCCGTCCAATTATTTTACCTAAGACCTACCCAATATAAACTGATAGTTTTGAACTGCACCAATTTAAAATAGAGGGGCTCAGACAATTTGATTTCGAGCCGAAAGTGTCTCGGCACCCTTCGCCATTCGTCGGGGTATTTATTTAAATTGATGCTAATAAAATGTATTACATCGCGTTCTTATTACTGAACTGGCCTTCAGGCTTTGTACCTACGTAGCAATGTTAGCTTTAGATGTGCAATTAAATGAAATAGTCTTTATTATAAGAATATAATATATTGTTAGAAGTATGTAGTAATTAAATAGTAACGAAAACCGAGATAAAAACAAGTTTTTTTTACTATTTTTAATTATAGAATTACCATTTTTTGGAACGACACCTTTTTCATATACCATACTCGTATTAGAAGTTAATACATCTAATTAATACACATAAGGCAGCGAGCGTTCACAGAGGGGATTCTAATCCAGGGTTGGTTTTCCAATTATTTAAGTCTTACAATAATGGAAGCTTTGGAAGACCTACAAGACGAACCGATGAACTGGTAAAGAAATCCGCTAAATTCGGTACGTACTAAATTGGTCAGTGTAGTGTATGGTTCCAAATTCAAATTTTAGATTTTTTTGTTGTTGCTAGATTGGCACAACTGTTTTCCATTTTGGCGCGGAGTTTGAGTTGCATCTGTTATTTATATTAAAAACAGTGCTGTTTTTAGTTATATCATATCCAGTGTGTATTGCGAATTTCATAATGGACAAAAACATCGAACAAAGAGTTTGTCTTAAATTTAGCATCGCCAATGGAATTTCGTGTTCGGAGTCACTGAAAATGTTACAGAAGGCTTACGGTGAATCGACTTTATCAAAAACACGTGCTTATGTGTGGTACAAAGCATTCAAAAGCTATGTGGTGCCCGAGAGGTCGTTACAGTATAAGTATATTCCCAGCTATACTTAAGGACAAAGAACAAAGTAAAATCAAAATCAGATAAACTCACGACCAAAATCGAGGTACTGCGGCAATGATTGACGAAACCGTATGATTTATCAAAGCAGATTGTATAAAAACAAGTCCGTTTGATCTATATGTTGTATATAAATCACGCGTATTTTTATGTCGCGCCCTGGAACGGGTCGCTGGGTAAAATATGACCGGTTAAATCCGACACAAAGAATATATGTGAGTCTCCGGACGAACAATAAAACAAAATGGTTCTATTCATTCATAGCTATTTTCTTATATTATCTAAAGAGCTTTTAGTTATCTATTGAAAGATATTTTTAGTTAAGGCAAATACACTTAAAACATTTGAAATGAAGCTGATTCGTAGAAATGTTTAGTGTATATTTGATTGAAGATCTATTTGCATGATAAATAATTCAAGTTTACGTATAGAAATACACAGTCTAGTGCCCAATTATGTTTCTCAATAGTAAAGAATTTAAATATATGCCTACATGTACATAATATAAGTCTATATACATAATATATATCGGACCGCACTAAGTGTTTTCTTCGTCGCGTCGTTTATACCGCGTTCATCGAAGGACTGGAACAATTTATCTGCTGCGGTCTTCCCGTTCGATTATAATTCAGGCGACTTTAAGGCTAGAGTGAATAAGCTCTTAATACACTAGTTCGCTTCACAATCAACGATTGTTTCACTGTTTATCATAAGGTGGGTTCGCGGTCAACCTAGCACTGGCTTGACTTTTATTTCGTGTGCTTTACAATCAGTAGCGTAGTAACTGATAGGATCACATTTTGACCACTATTTCACCTGATGCTAAGCATCGATGTGGTCGAACATTGGGTTGCGTTTGTCGCTGTCTTGTTTTGCATTTTATGAAAGGAAAAGGCCTCGTTCGCGTTAGAATTGTTTTACAACTGCACTTGAATTTAGTACAAAGTCTTTTACCATCTTAAAATAATTATTATAGGATCTCACCTTGGTTCACACCCGAGAGATTCTCGCATGTTATAGCTCAGGTACTAACCTGGGAAAGATTAGCTTAAAAACCATTATAATGAAAATGTCCACGTTTAGTTTTCTATTTTTATATATTTATTGATCATCATCATCATTATCATTTCCCGGGCCTTGGTACAGGCCATGGTTCGGAGCGAGGAGTAGTGGCAGGCGGTCGCCTCCTATTGCGAAGCAGTAATGCTAGCAAAGGAGGAGGCCGACCGTATCAGGCAACGGCGCTCACAGCGCCTCAACCGCCGCCGGATTTCGATCCCGATATCCGGCCACCGTAGGCGCGGGCTCGCGGACGGCGAGCAACTGTTCGTACACTTTTCCCGCTCGCCTCAAGCAGTAGTCAACAGCAGCAGGGGCCCAGCCAGGTCGAAGCCTACTAGGGGCAGGGTTATCCGAAAGGAAAGCTCGGTCCCGGTACAAAGGCAAGAAGGAAAAGGAGTGGGTTTTTAGTCAGTAAAAGTCTGACACTATCTACCACTCCGCCCAAGAGCGGGGGATGTTATTGGATGATTTTCCCACCGGAAAAAAAACCTTATCATTTCTGCTGAAAAACGTCTACTGTTGGACATACGCCTCAAACTTCACAAGAACGACCGGTCACTTCTTTAAATATTGATAAATTCGTTTCAATAAATATTTTTCATTCATATTTCTTACTCAGTTGGCGTCGACTCGGCTTGCAAATCATCCATCAACAATGATATCGTCGATGTCAGTAGGTAATTTAGTTTGAAAATGAAAACGTAACTGAGCGTATGATTACCTGAGTCATAAGATGCGAGGATCGAAAATACGGTCGTGTTCCATATCTATTGAAAATCACACTAAAAAAAACTAGGCAAGTGCGAGTCGGACTCACGCACTGAGGGTTTCGTGTAAACTATAATTCCCGAATGAAGTCTCGAAGATTTTCCCGAATTGCAAAAATATATTTCTTTTGTGACGTAAATAACAACAAATTTACTATACTCTACCCTATACCTGTGCTATAAGACCTTGTTTCGTGCCAAATTTCAGGATTCTGGGTCAATGGGAAGTATCCTATGAATTTCGATCTTTGAGAGTATCAAAATATACGTTTTTTTGCAACATAAACAGCCGTATCGTTTTTATTTGTTAACTTAGAAGTTTGTTTTCACAGCTTGAAGGGACTGCAGATTTGAGTATATAGTTTTAATTTCAACCCGATACCTTCACACGTTCTCGAGATAAAGGGTCTTGATAGACAGACAGACAGACGGACGGAGAACAAAGTGATCCTATAAGGGTTCCGTTCTTTCGTTTTTTCCTTTTGAGGTACGGAACCCTAGAAAACGAAAGTTTGTGAGTGTGTGTATATAACCTTAGTTTTAGTATATACGAAACCTGAAACACCCGTCTAGTTTTTTATGTAAAGTATCTATGTACAAAATTTCATAACTGTATCTTAAGAAATCACAAAGTTATAAGCTTGTTATGTCAGCAGAAATACGTCGTCATCAGGCCATTCAGGCGACTAAGGGGTTGTTTTGCTCTTGCACCCAGCTGTTTGCTGGCGCCTAATACCCGCCATGACCTGCCGTGACCTGTGTTGTACTTAGTGTCGGTGGTGTCCAACTTGTGACCTTTTTCTTTTTAAATATTTTTGCGAAAAAATATAACATGATGTAAAAATGATTGGAATCGACTATAGGTATTCAGGTTTCGTATATACTAAAAAAAATACAACCCTCCTCCCCCCTCCTTCCTCCTTTTTTTTTGAAGTTTGTTAAAAATAAAGGGGATTTGTATAACTGTTTTTGATAAGTGGGCTAACCAACATTAAAAGTTCATTGTTCAACTCGAACTAGTAGTTCCTGAGATTAGCATGTTCAAAAAAACTCTTCAACTGTAATATTATTATAAATTAGCTTGCATTTAGTTTAGTATTTCAGAGATCCATTTGCTTAAGGAAACCTTAGGTATTACGGTCCCCGAATAGGTAGTCGTTTCAGCGATTCTCGTGGTTGACGCGACGAGTCGTGTTTCACGCGCGTCTCAAAGAGATATCAGCAAAACTACGACTACGAGAATTGCTGAAAGGGATACCGTGATCTTGGAACGTGAAGAGTAACTGAGGGCGACAGGTGAGTAAAAGTTTAACACGTACTCTCGCTCCACCCTAGAGCAGGAAAAGTACAGAATCATTTCCAAACTAAAAAAAAGAAGTGTAGCGACATTATTATTTATTATTTATGCCGCCACATAAGAACTAATCCTGCTTCTCCGCGCGATTTGAAAAAATATAATAGGCCGAAATCATCAATTGGGCAGTTGTCCACCAGACATAACACCCACCTGGTCGCAGGATGCTCCTTTTTTGCGGAACTTTCAATCTGTTCCGCTTACTTCCAAAGAAGTATTATGTTACCATAATACTACATTACTACAAAATCCAAACAATTCATTACACCAAGCATAAAAACAGCTGACTAACACAAAAAGAAAAACCCTATCCTACAATCCACTCACGGCTATCTCCTTTTTTCATTGATCGGATTTCGGATAATGAATTTACAATATTCCGTGCACAGTGTAGATACGGGTGTCTGCCAAGAATAGGCTGGCAGAGGTCGCCAAGAGCTTGGCCACACATAGCGACAAACCTCCAATTAAAAGTACGTCACGTAGCGGTGCCGGCGGAGTTGCCAAATGCAGGCGAACAGGATTTGTTCCCTGCGGCTTATTGTGAAATGTTATGACGGAGGACCGCGAGCAGGTAATTGTTTTACGGATTTCCATTTTGGGGAAGTTTCGAATTTTGTGGGTAATCAACCGACTTTATTTTTGATTTGGTTTTAGAAAATAAGCTGATAATGAAGAAGTTAAATAGATAAAAGTACCTACTCTTTTTAACAGAAAAATAGGTCTATTCGCGTAGAGGCTACGATGCCACAGATAGACACACAGACATCTGAAACATAACACCCCTCTTTATCGTCGGGGGTTAAAATAGCATGTAATATGTAGTTTTCTTTTTTGTTTTTGAGTTTTTTCAAATGATTTTTCCGCTCTATGTTTTTTTTTACAGTGGGAAATCGTCCAATGACTTGTCTCCCTCTAGAGAGGAGCTGGAAAGCGTGTCAGATTTTTACTGACTAAAACCACATTTATGTTTCTTCTTTGCCGTTGCATTCCAGGACAGGTTTTCCTTTCGGAAGTCAACCCATGGCCCCAGTAGGTTTCGGCACTGCTAGGACCCTATGCTCGCACTAGGATGGAAAAAGAGAGCGTGACAGACTTACCCTTTACGTTTTGTGGCCTCCGTGACTATTTCGAACAATACACCCCATCATTCACTAAATTTCTATTACTATAACATATAAAGATATCCTCACACAATCAAATAACATTTTTCTGGCCTCCCTCTTCTACCATTATCCACATCAATATTCAATAATAATCTCTTCGTGAATAAATCTATGTACGATCAATGATCTGTCTATCCAATTAGACTCCTAAACAAAGGCTGTCTAATAAAATTCATAACGTTTGCCATCACCACAAACAAAGCAACTGACCGATCAGAATAAAATTAATACGATATGGACGCTTCTAAAATGCTAATTGAGTTTAAACAATCCATTTTGCTTCGGTAATGGCGGGCACGGGATGCGAATGAACAAAAAAGTTCTTTGTATTGATTTCTTAAGCGCAACAGAGTTTGTCGTAAGCACTTCGTGAAATAGGTCACTACAGTTTCTCTTTGACAAAATAGTGATTTTTGTACTGAACAATGGTTTAAGTAGAGATAAGTTTGTTAAGGAGACCGATGAAGTTCTTGAGAACGGCTTGATGCAGTTGGCAACTTACTTTGAATCTTTAATGGGAATTATTAACATTAAACCCAAATGTAAATTAGGGACGATGGGTGAATTAACGATGAAAAGAATGAATAAATTAAAAATCAGATTAAAAACACCTAAAAAACAGTGTTTTTAATTCAACACTGAAGTTAGTCTACTCTTTTCTTATTTAAATACAGACCAATAAATACCTCGACATTGTTTGTTTAAAAAAAAGTCTAAACTGAAAATAAAGCCCTTTAAAACAAATTTAAATAGAAACTCGAAACCCTTTTGAGACAAGACTGTTTACTTAGATTTTTTTACAAAAGTACTAAGGTCTGTTATTCAATAGCTGTCAGCAAGAGTTTGGAACAGACAAAGTAACCAGTGAACCCAATATTGGGTTCAGTTTTCCGTTTTCAGGGTTCAGTAGTCTCGAGTGCAAAGTAAAATCTGCGAGAATTCGAGAAAATAGGAAAAATCGAGTTGTGGTGTTAGCGGACATCGAGTATTTGTACTTCTGGCAGTTTTTAAGTACATAAATCTTTTAATGGGAGTTGGAAATGCTTATTTCGGTGTTTAAAATATTCAGAGTAAGCCGCAATGAGAGTTGTTCAAACGAAATACTAATTTCCAGTACTAACGGACTTGAACAGAGTAATAGCGCACTGCTGTGGTAAAAGCATTTGATTATGCAAAACTCATGATTGGCTCCGTCTATCAATGTTACATTTTGTATTCGCTCGTTTGGACTGGCAAATACCTCGGTTGTTTCAGTTGCAGTTTTCTCTTTACTTCACTTTATTTTGCTGGTTTTGGTAGAATATTTGTTTTTTTCTTTACTCTGCTCCGTAAAAATGATATTTCACTGATATCTATACCCTTGAGTAAAACAATACGGTGTTTAGATCAGAGACACGGAAGCAACCCTATTAAAAAATGGAAGCAACTTTTTTTAAACAAGGTATTTTTAGGACACCATTTTTCTTTTTTTTAAATCGTCGCTGTACGAAAAGCGCTATAATAGAAAGAGATGGCAGCAGTAACGGGTGCGCCGAATTGAATTTACCGTCATTTTTTACCGTCGTTCCACGATACAACGTGCTAATGTGTTGTAGTGCACGACAAATAACAAATTCGTTGCGCTGTGCGTGAATCGATGCGATGCGACTGTGATTGAGTAACAGTTATTTTATTGGAACTTTTAGTTTTCGGAACTGTTATTGATAATAAAGTATCTACTGTTGTTAGGCGATAGCTTTTTATGTAAATGTTAGAATTTTTCAGACGGAGTTGATATTGAAGACTGTTGGTGCAAGTTATCAAAATCATCATCATTTCAGCCAAATGACGTCCACTGTTGGACCTACTCCTCCTCCATGTGATGCCTATGAACGGTCCTGTGCGTCACGCATCCATCGCATTCCCGTGACTGTCACCAGGTCATCGGTCTATCTTGTGGGAGGTCTTCAGGCAAGGTATAGTTTGTGTAAAATTAGGATCGGCAACCTGCAAACAGTGTTTTCGTCTTTCTGGTACAGTTAGCCACATTGGTAAACGGATTTGGGCTACCACTGCATTCGGACACAAGATATCCATCAGCGTACTTAAGTAACTATGAATGGACTCAGTACAATTCCCGACATCGGAGCCACGATGGGCCAGTGTATCTAGTCAATTCTCATTTTCAACGGAGCTATTTTGATTCGATTCCTCTCCCATTTGTCGTCGAATTACACAATTTTGTTTTTCATCCAATCGCATTATTTCAGCGCCAACAAATTCGTTGTACAAGCGAATTTTCACCGTCACAAAATTTGGTAGTAGTGCACGTCATAAATATGGAATCGCTGTGATTCTATATCACGGATAGATTGCTGATGTCAAAGAGAACAAATCAGCGTCCGTATTTTTTATAACGGGAAGTGAACGCGGTTTGGCGTTTTTAGGCGATTGGTCTGACGATAGTTTTTATGTATTGACGAAATAAGTTTTTTTTTCGATTCCAATATTGCTAAGTTTTTTTAGTGTTACGTACATACTTCAAAAGGAATAAAATGGAACCCTTATAGGATTACTTTGTTGTCTATCTGGCTGTCAAGACCCTTTATCTCGGAAATGCGTGGAGGTATCGAGATGAAATCAAAACCATATTTTCAGGTTTGCAGACCCTTGAAGTTTTTTTAACGAAAAAAAAGATAGGGCCGTTTATATTGCAAAAAAACATATATTTTCTTTCTTTCTTTCTTTACATTGAATCAAAATTCACAGAGTACTTCTGGTTGATCAAGAATCCTGAAATATGGTATAAAGTAAGGTCTCATAGCACAAGTATAGGAAAAAGTCTGAAAATTGTAACTTTTTTGTTACGTAACAAAAAAAAAAACTTTTTCGCGATTTATAAAAAAATTCGTAATATAATTCAGAAAATGAACTGTTTTCTTATGTAAGTTTGTACGGAACCCTCAGTGCGGGAGTCCGATTCTCACTTGGCCGATTCTTTTTTTAGATGTGTAGGAAGGTTCTGAATCTAGACGATATTATTGTTAGGTTAGTGGGTAGGTACACAAGACGAGACGAAGGAAAGGAAAGGGTAGTTTAATGTATAAACACTTCTTATGCGACCTAGATACTTATTAAACAATATTTTCCCTCCCCAATATATCAACTGAAGTGCACACTCCACTCACATCCAGTAGTTTACTTAGCCCGAAACCAGACATTTCTGGGTTTTTCCACTTAGGAAGTCATTGATAAAGGTACTGAAATCCCAGAGTGTTAGTTTAGGATGTCTGTTTCTTTCCTCCTTATTATAAAAATAATTTTAGGCAAACATTCGTTCATCTTGATAAAGCTATTACGATCTCATCATTTATTAAGCTTGTAATTCTGGGTAAAATAATAATAACCAGTACTGAATTAATACATTTTTGTGTCATAATCATAACGGGTTGGTTATCACACTAACACACTGTATTACACTATAAATGTAATACACTAATCACATTCTTTATATACATATATAAAAATGAATCCCTACTTCCTTGGTCACGCCACCACGCGTGAAAGGCTGGATCGATTTCGCTAATTCTTTTTTTGTTGTGTTCGTTATTGTGAGGAGAAGGTTCTTGTGGAAAAAAAATGAAAATTAGGGTAGTGTAGGGTAGAGTAGAGTCCCTACTCTACCCTTAGAGTAGGCTAGAGTAGGGTAGAATAGGGTAGAGTAGGGTATAGTAGGGTGGAGTAGGGAAGAGCGAGAGCGAAGCCGCGCGGGCAAAAGCTAGTATTATTAAGCAAAGGTTTATAAGTGTACGCACTGGGCTACTACGGTTTGCTGACAAATCCTCAGGGCGCGCGTGGAACAATGTATGTCGTCGACGACTTGGGCTCGCTCTGGATGATTACCGGACGGTTGGACGACGAGCTACCCATTGCTCGCCGTCCGCAAGCCCGCGCCAACGGTGGCCGGAAATCGGGATCAGAATCCCGGCGGCGCGGGGCGCGGGCGTGAGCGCCGCGTTGCCTCACGCGTGGCTTCCTTCTTTGCTAGTTACAAGTGTGTGCATCTTTGTTAATTCTTCACGCTTGAACGGCTGAACGGATTTGACTGTTATATCCCGAGCGTGTATTCCTTTGGGACAATTATCCAATTTCATTGGAACGAAGTCGCTGACAGAAACTAGTTATTAATATTACTAAGGCGACGGTTTGGGAATGTACAGTTACACCTGTATGTGTATGTTTGTTAGTTCTTCACGCACGAACAGCCTAATGAGTTTTTTAATGGTATACGGGTATACCAATTAGAACTTGTACTATAATTATCTACTATTATGCGAACAAAGCCGCTGGTAACAGTTAGTCAATTTTTTTTTAGTTTATTGTGTGTCTTAGTGCTGGGCAAAGGCGAAGGCCTTTCGCCTTCCAAACTTCTCTGTCTAGGGCGATCTCTGGCCAATTTTGCCCCGCGAACATGATCAAATCGTCACACCACATTCGCCGCGGTCGACCTCAACGGCGTCGACCTCCTTCTGGCGTCCAGTGAGTGACATTCCTTGCCCACCAGTTCAGGTGCATTCGTGCGACGTGACCAGCTCACTCCCACTTCAGCCTGGCTGGTTTTCCCCGACATCTGATATTTGAGTTATTCAATAAATAATGTAAACTATACTCACATATAACTAATAAATAAGCCATGTTCCATGTATGGTATACGTCGAAACACGAACCAATAGTGTCATCGAATAGGCGGTCGGCAGCGAGTTGGTAGCAGAAACTAAATGCATTTTTCATGTTGTGAACCCAACTTCAACAAAGTTGGGACGTACTCTTGTGGATACTGTACACTACCTCTTTAGGGATTTATTTCGTAAATGTTTTATGTGATACTAAGTTTTAATGAAAAACATCCCAAAAAGAATCAAATCGACGGGGCAATCTTGGAGCGCTCAGTAGTTTTTATAATCACTATATTTATTAAAATTAATTGCTAGGAAATAATCATCATCAAACCAGTAGCCCGATTCACGTAATGAAAACCGTAACGATATCGTAGCGATTTAGTCGTTTAGACCATTTCCATATTCACATCCATCAATCGAGTTTGAACGACACCGATTTTAAAGACGTTTGAAATTCGTCGATTTAAAAAAAATATCTGTATTACATTATCCTGGTAGAATCCTTATTAATGTAACGGAAAATAAGTCGATAGATCGTGAATACCGCTTTTGGATAGGACTTCGATCGAACGACTATAAAACTTCAACGATATTTGGCTTGTTTGATTTTACGTGAATCAGGCTACAGTTCCATGGTATAATATTAATGCATTGTCACCCAAGTTATTTACGCGGGTAACTGTTTTGAAATACTTTTGCAAAATTCGTCATAAATTAACTAAACTATTTATACTAAAATCTAACCAGGCGTCAAAGTACTCCTCCACATCGCTGTCATCCTGAAATGTGCTCGGAAGACTGACAGCATTGCCAAAATAAATAGAAACATTGCAACTTAGATAAATGTTTGGAAAAAATATACTGAAATAACTTTTTTTGTTAAAATGTTTCTATTAAAAAAAACATATCCCTTTTTACATAGTTTTAAATAAGTCAGGTTCTTGTGTAGGTATGTTTGCTCTTCTGTAACGCGTGAACTACGAAACGGAATTTAGATACAATTTTGAGGCTGAAATTTGTGTCAAAACACACAAAATCACTAATAGACAAAATGTCCCGCAACACGCGTAACGCTGTCAAATTATCCAACATCGTCCCGCGTCAAGTGAATGTTTTGTAAAATGTTAGGGGGCAAGTTACGAGATACTGGACAACGTTGCAGCATCACGTAAATTGAGCGTTACACGTCATGTTCAAGGACCTTTTGTCCTCTAATGTGCCTGAGGCTTTAGAACACAGCTGAAGCATAATTTTGGATTTAAATATAGAATGCTTTTGTTTCTAAAAGGAAAAAACTGAATCCTTACAGGATCACTTGGTTGTCCGTCCGTCTGTCTGTCTGTCTGTCCACACCCTTTATCTCAAGAACGCGTTGAGGTATCGAGTTGATATTAAAACCATACACTCAAGTCTGCGGTCCCTTCAAGCTGTGAAAAAAATCAAACATTAACGAATAAAAAAGATACGGCCATTTGTGTCGCAAAAAAACGTATATTTTGATTCTCTCAAAGATCGAAATTCATAGGGGCTATCCCATAGATACAGAATCCTGAAATTTGGCACAAGGCAAGGTCTTATAGCACAGGTATAGGAAAAAGTCTGAAAACAGCAAAGTTGTTACATAAGTCACAAAAATAAAATTGCAATTTGGAAAAATGTTCGAGACTACATTCGGGAATTGTGGTGTGTACGGAACCCTCAGTGCACGAGTCCGACTCGCACTCGCCCAGTTTTTTTATGTAATGAACCAGCTCGTGACTTTCATCTTTTTACCAGGACATAAATAAAAAAAAGCTTATTTGTGATTTGCAAAGTGCAAAAAAAAAAACCAAAAAGGGCTGCTATTTCAGCACACATGCTGAATGAAGAAGAAATATTAATATATGCTGAAGAAATATTTAAAAAAAACTAGGCAAGTGCGAGCCGGCTCGCGCACTGAATTCCATACAAACTTACATATCAAAACGGTTCTTTTTTTCTTTAACTCAGAAGTTTGTTTTTTTCACAGCTTCAAGGGACCGCAGACCTGAGTAGATGATTTTAATTTTAACTTGATCCCTACACGCGTTCTCGAGATAATGAATCTTGACAGTCAGACAGACCTACCTACGCAGCGTTGCGTGGGGTAGCGAAAATGATGAAAGCGATAAAGTCTATGTCATAACGATGCAAGTGAATGTATTAAGTGCAAGTGGAATCGAGGGCCACCGTTAGTTTTCCTCAGTGTACACGCTCTATTAAGTAAAACGTATGTGCACCAGAAAGAACTTTTAAGTCGGACTCGTTTATTTGTAAAGAACTCTCAACGAAAGGGCTTCTGAAGCAGCTCGGCGACTGCATCATAGACGAGATACAATGATATTAGTTTGTGTACGAACTTCACTAACAACACGACTTTGTTAATAAGCTGATGCTTTCGCTTTGTTAGATTTGAGTTAAATTCCGTTTCAATGATGTTTTTGTCGTGTTGATTTCCATTATCTACACTTGGAATGACAATTGTTTTTAGTTGGACTAGCTGCCGGCTCATCATCATCATCATCATATCAGCCGAAAGACGTCCACTGCTGGAAATAGGCCTCCCCCAAGCGTCGCCACAACAACCGGTTCTGAGCGTCACGCCAGCGTGAGCTGCCGGATATATTCGGGTAAACCAACTAACTAGTCTTAAATGTGTTGTAGCTATCATAATTGGTGTAGGAAGTTCACTAACAACATGACTTTGTTAATAATAAGCTGATGCTTTCGCTTTGTTCGTTTTTTATTTTAGTTTCGACTTAAATTCCGTTTCAATAATGTTTTTGTTGTGTTGCTCTGTATTATTTGCACTTCAAACGACAGTCATTTTTAGTAAGTTGAACTAGCTGCCGAATTTTTTAAAGTACAATTTGTAAAGTACAAGTGTCTGCAAGTTTTCAAATTAATGTAGGTACCGTAATTTGAATTCAAGAGGCGTTTTTTTATTGCGGTTTTGAAGGTAAACCCTTGAAAATAAACCCTAACAGCAGTAGCAGTAGTTATTAGTAAGCTTTTAGTCTACTTATGTAGAGATACAATTATTGTTATGTGGAAATACCTCGTGTCACTGTGTTTGTGGTCGCATACCTCTAAAACGGCTCGACCAATTTTAAATGATTTGACGACACTGTTGGCAGATAGTTGTGCCGGGTCTAGGTGCCTTGTGCATATGAGTTTATATGTTTGTGAATGCACCCATGACAGGAGTAATTCCTAGTCTTGGGAAACTTTAGAAAAATATAACAAATACAAAAGAAAAAATATAGATAGTAAGTTTAAAAGTTTTGTTACTATTTTGGTGTACAATAAAGTTTAGTTTATTCTATATTATAACGATTTTTGTGTGTATGAGAATAAGTAATTTTTACCCTCCTATCCCCTCTTTTTTAATCGCAACTTTAATATTTTTGTTTCGATTTGTAATAACATTCGATTTCTTAAATAATTAATATAACCGTTTGCCATTTTCCGGATCGCCAGTTTTATATAATATTTTAGAATAAATAAAACACGTAACTTTAAAAGACATAATTCGATATTAGCGTGAGTTGAACCAGCTGCATTTACAACGCCAACACCATAAAAAGCGCTTGTACGTCATTATAACATAATAAAAGTTTTATCTTTGTTAAACTTTCGCGCACCTGGTAGCGTTTGATGAAACAACAGGCGCTTTGACTATATTCGCATTCACGAGACTTACTGAGAAATCCTTTAAAGAGTCTTACAAATGTCCCAAATCTTCTGGTCTTGAAATTAATGGGTTGAGACTGGTCATCAGTGGCTTATTCCAATGTATATAATTTTAATCCTCTTTTGTTTTCTTTATTTTTTGACATTGTGCTTACATAACAGAAGCGACAAAAAATATGTAACCAAGATTTTTGTAACTCACAACACGATTTAAAAGAGTGTCCATGAAGTTTCCTGCACGTTCTTCTCCATAGAGACTTACATATGTATTTATTTGCTTGGGAACTTGCAACTTAGCTTCACTTTTTTGACTAACCGACATTTTGACAATTCAAAAGTGCCTGTTATTGTTCTCTATCAAATAATGTTTATTTTTTCTGATTCATAAATAAAAAAAAAGACGTGTGGCACTCGGGGACTATAGCATTTTTATCAACTTATGCAATTATAATTATTTATTTATTTTATTTATGCAGTATTTTTTTTTTCCTTTGTTTTTTTTTTCTTTGATAATAGTTGAAGTTACACTTTCACACATTGAATTAAATTTTGATTGGTTGTTCACTCATTTGTTTTCTTATCGGTCACCACGCTCAAAAAACAAATGAGTGGGGGGTGTTAGGTTATTTTCGTTACGGAATTTCTGGATTCGTTCTCCACGCTCAAGGCCCGCGATAGAAGCAATGCATTAGCTTAACAAGGATAATCAGTCTTATTATTTTCCCACTGATGGGACTCAGGTCTTCTCTCTAGGAGAGAAGAGAGACGGGACGGGCTACACCACGCGGGCCCAGTTCGGACGAGTGGATGTCACGTTTCTTTGAATTTTTGATTAAAAAACGTTTCGATGTTTTCTTTTATCGTTTTGAGAGTAGTGGCAATGAAATAAATAATGTGTGACCAGACAGTTGCAAACCAGCATTCTAACTAAGGTCACCTTAGTTTATGTGTTTAGTTTGTGTTGCGGTTACATGGATCTAAACCACGCGCCAATACGTTTGGTGGTTGACGAAACGCGGTTTCCAACTGCTGTCTACATAGATTGAAACTAACAAGGTCACCTTGGCTGGGACATTGGTTTACAACCATCTGGTCACCCCTTTACACAATGTAATATTTACTTGGCTGGGTTTGTACTCGCGACCAATAACTCCTAAGTCAGGAACTTTACCACAGGGCCACCACTGCTCTATATTGATTCACGCATCACCAACTCAGGTGCAAATAGTTACACAATCATTTGGACGCATTTCTCACACTCCAGTGCTTGAACGGGCAGTATGCATTGGTACATAGACGTATACTATAAGGTATAATCGGGAAGGAGCCATTGCACCCAAGTTCCGCATCGTCAGCGCTAGATCGACAGCAAACTCAGCAAGTAAACAGGGGGCCAGGAGAAAAGCGGGGAAGAGACGATAGTTTAGTAGCAGAGGCTTTTGTGTTTGTTTCTTTATTTATTTTTTTATATTTACTTTGCCTGGTGAAGGTTGCGGGAATCCGATGGATACGGGACGCACAGGATCGTGCATTTGGCGACGCTTGGGGGAGGCCTATGTCCAACAGTGGACGTCTGTCGGCTGAAATGATGATGATGATGATGATATACTTTATTACACAACAAAAGAAAACCATATAATATAAAACATACCATTGGCGGCCTTATCACACTCGGCGAACTCTTCCAGGCAGTCTGGAATAATTTAAAGTTTTTGTAAGTACTGTTTAAAACTTGAGATTTACCATTTTCTTTACCAAAAGTTTTTCTGTTTTTGAGGTGGGAATTTATCTGATGATTTTTTTCGCTCTAAGTGGAGCGAGGACTGTCAGACATTCACTTACTAAAACCCACCTATGTTCCTGCCGATATTTTATGCGTTCCGCGGTAACTCTTTCGACCAATCCAGCCCAAGACTCGTATCGTGCTTTCCGTGACACCGCGCAAACCCAGGATGAACCCATTTAGCAATGCCGTTGGTTTCTCATACACGTTCTGTATTCATTTTTTTTAAAACCTCATGCCGCACAAGGGTACAAATGCGGACATTCGTTGTGTTTGATTAACTATTCAAAATTTTCCTAAAAACGAGTTGGAAGAGTGAGATTTTCCCACATGCTCTCGCTTTCAACCGTAGACTGAACCACGTCCAGTTTATCCACAGTACTACTTCTGCCAGCCCATTTCTCAAGAGATTACTGGGTCGATCCATCGATCGAGCACACTTTTATCGATGAAACCTATTCACTCTTGATTTAAAGATTCCTAGGTTGTACCCAGATTGGTCCTTTACTTTTGTGGCATCGCTTTCCAAACCAATCAGATCCAGCTGAATCACAGTATTTACCCGCTGGCCTACTGGCCTTTAAACATTCCCAGCCGCCGCTGTCTTCAAAGCCACTGCCTTCATCGATCTAATCCGTCGCACACAGTCACGTATTACATCCGTACACATTTCTGAACGAAATGGTGTCGAAAAATATCCCCATACCCTCCCCCTATATCAACATTCGAGGAAAATTGTTTTTATAGATTTGATATGCCTCGATTTCAATTGGCATTGGATCTCATTCCATATTCGGCTTCGAGAAGAATCAATTTAGGTTTGAATGAAATAAATGAACTTTGGTTTGTGGGTTTCTTAATGTTCTATTATTGATAGAAATGTGTTGTTGACAAGAATTACATTTGATTGTTTGATGATATTCAATTCAAAATATTTTTATTGCACATAGGCCTACATGGGCGCTTATAAAACGTCAAAAGCTAGTGTTAGTGCCAGTGCTAGTGCGTGTAGTGGTAGATATGACACTTATGTGATGACAAGAAAAAAGATATTGGGATGAAAGACCCACCATATTTTTTCCAATATTTTGAAAGCTGAAACTATGGAAAAGAACTTCTTCCTAGGGCCTTTGTCTAGTAGTGAAAGGATAAAAAAAGAAAATATATTTGAAGGTGTCGGTCACAATAGAACTGTAGTTAGTTTTTCTAACGACCAAGAAAACTTACAAAAGAAAACACAATAGAGAAACCAATTGTGTGAATCAATTGTACTTGTTTACAACCTTGTGATTCAATCGTGCCTGTTTCCCTTTCCATTAAAATTGCAAATATGGAAGTGGCAAAAAGGAACATGGTGTGTATTTGATCTATACAATCGTCTTAAGGGTTCCCTATTTACGTCTCTTGTGATAAATATATCGGCATTACTTACTCTACAGACACTTGTATTATGAAGAGGTAAAGTATGTTTTTAGTCTCTGAAAGTACTGGGTTCAATTGCTAAAATTTTCCACCGATAGAAAGTTGCTTTATTCCTGAATGACAAAGGCTATACTTTATGTACGCGAGCTAAGCCGCGAACAGAAGCTTGTATAATATAAAAGGAGAAGGCCTGACTCATTTGCGCCCAGCGCCCTTGGATTTTTTTTGGTGTTGTTTTAAGACATAAACGAAGAAAAAAATCAATTTTTTTAGATTGAACCCAAGCTTATATGAAAGCATGTCACTTAAAAAAAAAAACTGTAGACATATTGTTACCCAAATTTTAACGGAATAAAATAAGCTTTACTAAATTTATATTAACCGAGTTCCAACTAATTTGTCACCATTTAACCCGCCAAGCATCTTGCAGTACGCTGTAGTTACAGTTACGACTAGCACCACAATAATAACACATCACCGCAGAGCTTAGGATGCCATGACATCACATCTAACCGGGACAAGTCCAAGGATAACTTCCGACAAGTTCCCGACTAAATTGTCCATTTATTTGCTAAATTAGTACGAACTTGTCCCCTCCACCCACTGAATATTCTCCAAGTGGAATTACGACAGTCCTAACTATTTTATAATTATGTCTTTGGGTCATAAAGTCTATAATATATGGCCAGTAAAATTAGAAAAGGTGAACGAGGATTTATTCAATTATTTTAGCGTAAATCATCGCTTTTATGTGTCTTTTTTGTGCTGGTCTGGATAACGCTGAATGGAATTTATGCCTAGCTTTTTTTTAATGGGACATCATCTAATGAGTTTTCTCGCTTTAGAGTGGAGCGCGGGCGTGTCTTACTTTTAGTGACTAAAATCACAGCTATATTCCTTCAGTTGCCTTTTGCGTTCTAAGACCACGAGTATTCCGATCATACTTTTCCCCATGGTCCTAGCAGGCTTCGGCCCTGCTGGATCCATACGGTTTGCTGACATCTCTTTGAGTTACGCGTGGAACACTACACGACGTCGATGACTCGGGCAGGGTCCATAGAACGAGTGGACGGCGAGCTACCCATCGCTCCGTCCGCAATTTATGCCGAGTTTTAGTTTAACCTTTCGAATGCCGTAATTAGAGACACAATAGAAAGACAATGAGAGAGCGAACGCCATTCACTTGGGGTTTAATGAATTAAAAGGGGATTGGCCATTTGAGGCCATGAGCGGACAACTGACTAGAGAAAAAATACTTTGTTCATTAATTTTGCCATAAAAAAATATGTATTCCCTTAGTTCCAAATGAGCGCCACTATGATAAACAATAAGTGGTAAATAAAAAGTAACTTTATGGAAATAACAATAGTTTTATCATTGAAAGTATTGTTACGCCATTAAACGTGAACCCGCCATATCTCCGAGAAAATAAAGAGTAGCTCGTAATAATTAAAACGCATTGCTGTTCGAAAGGTCTAGAATGGTTGTGCTTAGTCAGACTTAGAAAAATCTCGAAACATCCACAAAGTACTTACAAGTAGTAGTTAGGTATTTATAGGAAATGGTACTCTCCGACGTTAACAATAGAGTCGAAATTCGCATGAAAGTGACTCTTATTACCACGAGTAATAAAAATAATTTATGACTTCGAGAAGCGATTCAATTGTTCTGGAATTCTGGATCGTTCGTGGGAAATCGGTATCTAGAATTTTCTTGGCTCCGCATATAAATACGAGCCCCCGGCCGGAAGCGAGTCAGTTGTGATTTCGACTGCGATCAAGAGCGAACTACCCTAGTACTCGAAGTGATTTTACTCAACGACCTAAGCGATAGTGTAACGGTTCTCTAGTGTTAATTGCGATTCGGATTATTGTTGACTGGACTATTTTGTTATTGTTAGTGGTGAATAAAGTTGTCTCTTAGTAAATCGGCATTTGATTACCCACGTACGTAACAGTATATTTGATGTCCGTCTTTTGCCTGGAACACCATAGAGGCTGGGCAATCCGTTTAAATAAGGATCTTTTTTTATGACCATATTCACTATGGAAATATGCATCTCAATTTGATTTATATTCACGTTACTAATTTGTTTTCGTACAGCACATAATATTCTGTTTTAATTGGCCTTCGAATTTCATGTCGGGATTATTAAAATTAATTGCAACTGGACTCTACTTTTTAAACCAAGTCTTATCGATTTGCTATGTGCTTGGTTATTTTAAATTGATGAATCAATAAAAACTTTCTTTTTGGAGGTTAGAGCGAGAGAGCGTGTCAGACAGAGAAATTTCTACGGTCCGGACTAAGCGTTTTGTCTTGTCGTTTATACCACGTACATCGAAGGACTGGAAGCATTTGCCTGCTGCGATCTGCCAGTCCGATTATAATTTAGGTTTCTTCGAGGCTAGAGTTAATAGACTCTTTATAAGCTAATGCACCTCACCATCAACGATTGCATCACTGCTTACCATCAGGTAGGATCGCAGTCAAGCACTAGATTATATCAATAAAAAAAGACTTACTGACTAAAATAAAAACAAATATAGTTAATATACATTCTTCAGTTACCATTTGCGTTCTAGGGTCACGGTAACTGTCTCGAATATTTCCACAACCCAAAAAATAACACCTACAAATTAATAACCAGTTACCAAGGAACGACACTAAAGGAGTATCTAAATTATGACGTCACCGACATCTTACATCAAACCAACGTGTAAAGTTTAGGCGTCAACATGTGTAATCACCCTAAATACATACAGAATAAATATCATGCCTGCGTCAAAGGACTCCCACATTAATTGCCGTCAACTTGTATTTGTGAAAGACTAATCACATATAATTGGATACGGGACCTTTATTAACGAACCGATATGGTATTTATTGGACTGTTTAAAATTCGAACGTGGCATTTGCTTGAAGTTTGATCGTCTGATTTTGAATGTGGAACGGGAAAGCGTTTGTGGTTGATTGGTAGAAAAAGATTTTTCTAAAAAATTACTAGCAAACCCGCTCTTTTTCCCACCGTTTTTAAGCACGCAATTGACTGGTTACCCGCACTCGTGCAGGAAAATGCGCCTGCTCGTCCCCATCACAATTTTATAACGTTTATTGTATCAGGCTGTGCGCGCGTCAACCGCCACGAGGCGCGTGTCAACCCACACGAGTCGTTGTGTATTGAAAAACGTCGTTTGATACATGTGAAAATTTGTCACTGCAGCCCTCGGTTCCATAATATACTTGCCTACAGCTCGTGCGAATGCCGCCTCGGTCGCTATGGCAAACTTTCTGCACTTGTTTCAAAATGCACTGCAATTGCACTTTGCACTTTTTTTTCACTTATTTTTGGACTATTTTTGAACTTACGGTAGGTTAAGGTCGATAGTAACTAAAATAAACATATTTGCTGGTTTATTAAGAATCTGATTTTGATTGAGTGACAAAAGTAGGGGATACTTTGTCATTTTTTTCCAAAAAAAAACAAGTTACGTACTATTCAGAGTGCGTGTTGTTGATCTTACCGTCTTACGGTCAACATGCAAAATACCACAAATAATGACCACCCTCTTACTTCTCCGGGTTGTTATACAACTACAAAATGACTTAAGGGTTGCCATGAAAACCCCATTGTTGAGAAAAGAAATATAACGAGCGTCAACTCTTTGTGCGATAATAATAACTCACGTGAAACCCAAATCAGTTTTCTAACTTTGACTAAAATAGTTACCATAGTGATATTTCTTTATGCCCATTATTTATCAAGACAGACCACGCTGTACTCCAAATTGAAATGTCGAATGGTATACAGGTGTCGGATGTCGTAGGGCGATTCCCGGCCACTGAAGGTGCGGGGTTGCAAACGGCGAACAATGGGTAGTTCGCCGTCTGGTACACGCTAGGTCCGTGTCGACAGCGCGTTGTTCCACCCAAGAGATTTTAGCATAATTGATTGGGCACTGAAACGCAAAGGGAAAACGGATGGGCTTTTGTCAGTAAAAGTCTGACATTTATTCTTACCCTATCCAGTTATTTGATGATTTTTCTCTTAAAAAAACCCTAACACTCGGTAACACAATGCCTTTTGTTTAGGCCACAGAAAAGATGAAAGAGGTTAAAAAAGAAACACTTTCCGATTTGTACTACAACGAGTGTCACGGCTTGTCTCACACCCTTTAACTCGACTACAGGCAATAAACCAATACGAACGCGCATTACACAACTAACAGACCACGCACACTTAGATCGCAAGTTTGCTATTGGTAGTTGAACTATGAGCATTGTTCTACTTTGTAGCATGCCTGCCCCGCCCACAAGACCATTCTAAACTCTTTCGTCTGTTTTGTGGTTAAGGCTAATTATTTTAGAATTTAAGACTACCTGTAATAACTATTGAAGGTCTACATATATGTCAGCCAATAGCTTTAACGTGGTTACCGCGGTACAGGGTAGTAATCCGCACAAAAAGCATTGCTTTAATTTGGGGATAGAGCGGTTTTTTTTTAGGTGGGTAATCATTAAATACCTCCTTTCACTCTGGGTGAAGTGAGAGAGAGTGCTTGTGTCTTCATTTGCCATCTGCGTTTAAGCCTTTTTTTTAAGAAAGGCGAGAAGGAGTGTCGTACTAACTAAAACGACTCCTGTGTCCTTAAGTTGCCCTTGGCATTTTAAGACCACAAATTTCCTTTTCAGAAAATGCCCGAGGCCCTAGCGGGCATCTACGATTTGCTGTCATCTCTTTGAGGAGCTTGTGGAACTTGGACTGGGATCAGTCCTGACGTTTACAGGACCACCGGACGGTGAGTCACCCATTACTCGTCGTTCGCAACCCCTGCGTACTTAATTTGAACGAACTCGAAGACCTGGCCGAAAATAGACCAGTGCGGTTGTTATAAATATTTTAAACACTAGTTCATCGAAAGATTCACATACACAAGCGTATTGACACACCCACACACACTCTTCTAAACATAACACACAACGGGATGTATGTGTAGTTTTCTCACTACCAAATCTCGTCACGTGTCGCCGCGCCGTCCGTATAACTTAGAACTACAACTATCATGCTAGATTACAAACAAGTTGTTAATTGTGGCGAATTACGACGCCCGTTCCGGTTTTACTAATGAGTTCGCCGGTTTCTTGGCAAGCAAATATCTTTAGCTTAAACTGTGAGAAGTAACATAGAACACATTGGTACCAAATACACCCGAGGAGCTTATTTGTTCTAAGTACGTAGTGGCGATTGGAGATTACGTTTGTTTGGTGTATGTAGTATACTTGAGCATTTGCTGTAAATAAAGTGTATTACTCAACTATAGAATAAGATTTTATAACTTAGAATTCTAAACTTATGTAATGACTAAACAAAGAAATTATTTAGCAGCAAGTAATTACTTCTTTGTATATAGGGGTTAGAGTTTGGTTTGAATTGTTGGTTTCATGGGATTAGGATTATTTTGCTTTTTTAAAGTGTTTCATCTTACATAGGTACTGTAATTTCACGACAGATCTTCTGGATCAAATTCCAGATCACAGCAGTTGGTAATTAGTTATAGAATTTATGTCTTTCTATTTGAGTGTGTTAAAATATCCAATTTTCATCAAACTGTGAATATGTAAAAACTTATTATTATTATCAGAAATGAATCAGACTTATTTTTTCATCACATTCCTAGAATTTGTAAGATTATTAAGAACATGAAAACTTAATATTAATGTCATTGGGTTTGCAAAAATTGGGAATTCAGACGGGTTTTAGTCAATGAAAATCTGACTCGCCCTTTCGCTCTACCCAAAGCGGCATTAGTAATTTAATTATTTCTCAATTTAAAAAATACATACATAAACCACAAAATTTTAATTAGTACAAATACTTATTAGAAAAGGTATTGTTATTATTTAAGTAGTCTCAATAAATAATATTCATAAACAAAAAAGGTTATTAGCGTTACTTTACTACCACGTTTACTTTATATCACAAAATATCACTGAATTTATGGAAATATTGCACCTACTGGCTATTGATTACGAACGAATAAATATAAAAAATAAAAAATCAAAATGGAAAAACACTGCACGTAGTATTTTCTAGTGGCAATTGTTATGAATGATTAAATCTATTATGAATTTATCAATTATGAGTCGTGGAAAAATTTTGAATTTTGTTTTTTTACTTAACTATAAAAATATGATCAGTTTTTTTTTTTTTGAACCATTAAATAATAATAATAATGAAGCCTTTATTTAACAATCTTATAAAACATATTTCTTATCTTCTAAACAAAATTTCTAATATTAACACCAGTTTTGCGAAGATTGTCTTGCTACTCAGCATAGGCCTCCCCTAAAGCTTGCCATAGAGTGCGTTCTTGTGTCTTTCTTTGCCATGTCGTGACTGCTATTTTTTTAATAATAATAAAAAAAAGAATTAATAAAAAATAGGGCCGTACAAATGAAAAAAAATGTTACTTTACAGACAGCTGTATCTTATAAAGTTTATTTCAATCGTAATTGTGTTCACACCTGATGAAAACGGCAGCTACAAAATTCTTTATTCACCTACGTTATTTTCTCGGCCCTACAATGTGAGTATTTCTTGTACTACCATCAGAGCAGGTGTCATGTCAAACAATAGCCGGCTAAGTCTTATTGACAAAGCGAATTAGGAAGCGGACCTTAAAGGATCTGCTTCTCCGTGCTCCAAGGAGGATTTAGGTGAAACCCGAATAAATCCTGGCATAAAGACCTTTATAGTACGTAGTCTTGTAGAAATTACAGAATTTTGTCTATGAGTGACTCGATTATTTAATTGTGATTTGTTGATTTAAATTGTTTTTGAATTGAGAATTTGATGTTGAGAATTCGTCAAAAGTCTGCTAGGTGTGAAAAGTTGACCAATTTACCTAAATTTAATGGGAATAATCGTAAAGAAAGCGTGTTACGACAATTCCAACTCGCTTGAAATAAGGACGATGAAAACGGAAAATTATTAAAAAAATGTGTACTAGCTTTTTTTTCGATCCTATTTCACGATGGTCCGATAGCAAAATGGCTCATATCCGAATCCCTTCGCTTAACAAATCATAGTTCCTAAAAGTTAACTACGGAGTCAAATAACGTGACACTAGTGAAACCCCAAAACTTTTTGGCATACAAAAGGCGGGTTATCTCACAATTTTTCCATACCATGGTAATTGAATTTCTGCTCACCATAAAGGACCCGGAAAAGTTGTGTTATGGAAGATTTGGCTTGGCCATTTGGCAAACATTGACGTTAAAGTTAAAAAGAGAAATGAGTAGTATCGTGGTAAGGGGCACTTTACTATTCGCGAAGGTTTTGTGATTTTGTAAGTAAGCAAAAAACAGTTTGAAAGAAGAAATTAATAAGTACACGGAATTAAAACAGTAAAAATATCATCCGATTTTCACCAGTAGGTATAAAAAAAGCAGGGCAAGTGCGAGTCGGACTCGCGCACTGAGGTTTCCGTGCTAATTACGATTCCCGAATGGAGTCTCGAAGATTTTTCCAAATTGCAATTTTTTTTTTGTGACATCACAACAAATTTTTAGATTTATTCCTATACCTGTGTTATAAGACCCTGCTTTGTGCCAAATTTCAGAATTCTGGATCAACGGGAAGTACCCTATGAATTTCGATCTTTGAGAGTATGAAAATATACGTTTTTTTGCGACATAAATGGCTGTATCTTTTTTAGCCGTTAATTGTAAATAATGTTTTACAAAGACTAATTAAAGTACTTATAAAAATTATTATTTTAACGAGGTTGAGCCTGTTACCAGCAACTAAGTACAAAACAAGACACCACACAGAATGGAATCTGACAAAAACACGATTAATATCTTTAATTTAGTTCATTGTGTCTCAATCTTAATTGCTTTTTTTTTTAAACAAATTTTTTGACTTGAAAAACATTTTGATGGAAAACTTTATAGTGGAAACGCTCGATAAATATTAAAGAAAATTAAAAAAAAAATATTCACTCATGATGTTTAGATTCTATTTGTGTCAAAAACTCTACACTGATATAATAAAGAGGTAAAGTTTGTTTTTTTGTTTGTAGGAGGTAATCTCTTGAAGTACTGGTCCGATTGCTAAAATTTTTTCACCGATAGAAAGCTGCTTTATTCCTGAGTGACATAGGTTATATTTTATGAACGCGGGCGAAGTCGCGGGCAAGAGCTAGTTTAAAAATACTTGGCGTTGTTTGTATGACCTCCAGCGCCCAGATACTGGTTAATTTATTGGAATACAATAACATCTTGGACTTTCAGGCTTTGACAACTGAGATCTATGCACAGTCTTTGTAGAGCTTGAATCATCATTTTCCTGCCCTTACCTCATATTACTTGGGGTAACACGTTTTTATCTTCCTTTCGGTCCTGTCACCCGTTACAATATTACTAACTCCCTTTTCTTTTATATCACTTCTCACACAGTCTATACATCTTTTTTTTGGCCTCCCTTTCCCTCTCCATCCATCCACGTGTAAACTCATAACTCTTTTGGTAAGCTCTTTGTAGAGCTTGAATGAAACAAATTATATAATTTTTACTGGAATGGCGTTGGACGAATATTAACTTTCAATTACACGCGCTGTTGATAAATAAACTTGTGAAATTAAATAAGTTTGGACTCCCCTTCAAAACAGTCGAGTTATAAATTTAGACAAATAACCTGACACAAACTTGAATAATTTGTCATAATTAGTAGATCTGGTAAAAATATTATTTGCTAACTGACTTGACAGACGTCATTCTGTCAAAAGGCTTTTTTGGACTTTGGATTTTTGTTTTAACTATTACACAATGACATTTAGTCCCAAACTAAGCAGAATTTGTGATATGGATACTAGACAACTGATAAGCATACTAAAATAATAATAAATACATAAATATTTATAAGACACAGAACAAACGGTCGTACTCATCACACAAACATTTGCCTTGAATGGGAATCAAACCCACGACTTCCAGCATAGCAGTCAGGACCACTAATGAGATTAATGATGCAAAGATGCTAAAACGTAAATACTCCTTCAAAAATAAATACGTCGCTGTCTTAATGAATGTCCGTTCCTCGTTATGCAGAACCCACATGAATCAATTAAATATGTTTAATTGATAGTCTCTCTAACGTTCAGTTTGAAGTGCAATCGGCAAACAGAAGTGCAAACTAATAACTTTCATCGTGTGGTTCGTAGGGAAACACTATTTCAAACTGGTATTAATGTTCGTCCCACTAATTTATTGCTCCACTAGATCCTATTAAAGGCGTAGGGTTAGTTTTGAGAGCCTTTGGGTTTTGTTCTAATAGGATTTTATGAAATTGATTTATGTACGCGGTTATTTTAGCAAGAAGGATATTAATACATGGTTGTTTTAATAGTAGCGTAATATCGGCTTCTCGAAAATGAAGTTCTTCGACTGATGGCGTAGCTGTTTGCTACGGCGTAGCAAAGTGCTACGTTACCGTGCTACGCCAAATATGACTACGTAAAGAACAATGGAAAACCGCGGAACAAAATTTTGTAGGCATGTTTTTTGACGTCCAATGATGAAAATTATACAAAATTAGACATTACTATTATTAGAAGCCTCGAATTTATATGTAGACGCTTAACAATATCCTGGCTGTTTGGTTGTATACCGCTTTCTATACGTGCTTTACTACTAAAGTAGTATGATGTAAGTACTAGTGAAATGTGTCGTAAAAATGTCTCGAATAAAGTTTCTTTGTTCGGATGCATCTATATTATGGCAGATGTTGCTGACCGCAGTACCACTACCAACATCATTTATTTTTATATCTTCAGCCAAACAGTTTATTTATCTACCCCACTCTGCATATGGTGATAAAATAAAACACACAGAATTTAATAAGAGAATTTATGCGATAATTCAGTGGTCGACCCTGAACGTATTATGTATTAAAAGTATTAACAAAGGCTTTTTATTACCGAACCTCGGTTCTTCATTTTTATGATGGTATTGAAGTAAACTGTTTATAGCGGTATGAACGAGAGTTTAGGTTGAGTTTTATTAACCTTTTTTTGTCCGAACTCCTTTAAGTTTTAGAATTTAGGCCTCATTGGTTGCGTAATGGGTTTTCGGTGGATTAAGTTTGGTTCAAAGAGTTGGTAACTTCTTGCTTCGTTATTGAACCTGATTTACATAAGCGTTTATTTGTAGAACAATGTTTAGGTTGTTTTCTTTTATTAAAAAGTTTGTAATATTCGAGAATTTAGAATACATAACATGATTGAAAAGAGTGTCCATGGAGTTTCTTACACATTCTTCTCCATAGAGATATACGCTTAAGAATGTGCAATTAGCATTATATTTCTGACTGTTTGACATCTTGACAATTCAAAAGTGCCTGTAAATTGTTTGTTAGAAGTTAGCTTTTGGCCGCGGTTTTGTGCGCGTACATAAAATGTAGCCTATGTTACTCAGGAATAAAGCAGCTTTCTGTTGGTGTAAAAATTTAAGCAATCGGACCAATTAAAAAAAAACCATTTTTCCTCTTTATAATATTAGAAGTCTGTCTAATAAGTCAACCGACTTGTATAATATTAGGGTAAAATGAAATCTGATGTAGGCAACGCTGGTTCTATAATCAAGGTCAATTAAGAGATGTTGATCATTGTTTACTACTAGAAGAACCTTATAAAAAGTATCAAATGTAAGTATTTTTTAAATAATTAAATATTATACAAAATTCCCAAGTCAGTTGATTTTTTAGACAGACTATAAATACCATAATTTTGACTTATAGAGAATTTAATGTTATTATTTGTAGTATTTTTTAAGTGCGGACTTTCTTGCTATCAGTCTAATTTACTGTTTTTTATCGGTTTGTTCTAGATGTAAGTATTCCATATCATTATATCATTGATACAAATATATATTTTTTTAAATGTGTTCACAATTTTCTTTTTACCAGATTGTAAATTATCTACGTCAAAATAAATTGTCAACAAATACGTAGGCATTGCTTTGATCAAATCTAAAAATAGAAGTTTATTTAAATATTTTTATTCAAAAAAAACTTTCTGAGAAGTACGCGTTACTTAGAAATATAAATATATCGTTAGGTGTAATGCGCATTCTTTTTCTACGTCGCAGGTTTTGAAGATTGAACTCAGCTGCGTCAACGAGCCGACTGACCGACGAATGATATCTCGGGTGTTGTGAGTCGCAGGGTGATTTCCAGCTACAGTAGGCGCGGGTATGCAGAGAGCGGATAGCGGACTGAAGGACTAGCCCCCTAGCCACGAGTTGACGTCATCTCAACGCTCAGTCACGTGTTCAAAACAAAGGAATCGAAGGCGTGGCCTACTCGAGGCGTTTCGAAACGAAACGGTCGTAACTTGGCTAGGGGGGCTTTTTTTACGGTGGGAAAAATCATCCAATGACAACCCCCGCTCTTAGGCGGAGCGGGAGATAGTAGACTCTTACTGCTTTCATACCGGGGCTTCCCTTTCAGATAACCCTGGCCCCAGTAGGCTTCGACCCGGCTGTTGCTGACAACTCCTTGAGGTGGCTAGGGGGGCTGGTGCGAGTCGACGGCCCGAAGTGTTCCAGGTACACCTCAAGGAGATACCAGTAAAGCTGGAGGAGTAGAGCAGGAGCGATTCCTGCTAGGGCTGTGAAAACGTTTGAAGGATCACTTAGTCAGTAAAAGTCTGACACACCTACTACCTACTTGTTCCACCCTAGAGCAAAAACCTTGGATGATTTTCCACCACAAAGTCACGTCAACAGTATTTGTTCCTCTACAAACAATTATGTACTTTGTAGTGGTCTGGCATTTTGCTGAACTGAACCTATTTGGCGCAGTCGAGAGGCACACAATGTTATTGTTTTAAATTTCTGTTTTGTTTGTTCCTACATTGTGAGTGTATAAAATAAAGAAATTGTTTTACTTTCTTCTTTCTTAAAGGTAGGCTGAGCATATTAATTGCAGAACAGATGATCGATGAAGTCGAAAGTTCTGGAGTGACAACTGTGTACCGAAAGAGGCAGCGTTGAAAGGCCAACAAGGCAGACCGATGACCTGGCGAGGCTCGCAGGAATCCGATGGATATGAGATAGGCCCAGGCACAGGATCGGTCGTTGTAGCGATAGTTGGGGAGAGCCTGACGTATTTTGGCTGATAAGATGATGATAAAAGGTATTTCAGACTGCTGGTGCTGTTATAAGCGGACATTATATTATTTTTCTTATAAAATATGAAAGAGTGAACTGCATTCCCAGTACCCACTACATAGTCAAATGGGCTACATAGTTAGTTATAAGCCACCGTTCGATTACGGGGCTACCCACACAATGCCTTACATCTTAGTGTCCCCACACACGGGCCACAAAAAAGGCCGTCGTAAAAAGAAGCTAGAAGTGACTTTTTTTATGTAACCCGTGTGCCACACTAAGATATATGGCATTGTGTGGGTAGACCCGTAATCGAATGGTGGCTTATAACTGACTATGTAGCCCATTTGACTATGTAGTGGGTACTGCGAATGCAGTTCGCTCTTTCATATTTTATAGGAAAAAATAATATACTGTTCGCTTACCAAAGCGGAAAATGATTTAATGGAAAAATCTATATCTTATTATCGCGTTTATTCCTAGAAAGCTGCTTATCCGCTTGACAGCGGTCGGCTTCCTCTGATTTAAAAAAACAATTATTTTCTTTTACCTATCAAATTCAAACATCTATTCTATATTTGCATATTCTTTGAAAGTATATGTTTTTGTTTATTTGAGACAAAAAACCGCTAGAGGAAATACAAAAAAAATCCTTAAAAGTAGATGCACAAACTTGTAACCCACTCTAATTTTAACACATGAATAACAGAAGTGAAGGACTACGATAAGAGTTAACAGAATACAGTAGCGAAAGCTTTATGTATAACCAAAAATAATTTATTTTTATAATCATAATAATAATTCATTGTTTAGCCAGTCCTTAAGTTAACAGTAATTATTTTTCATGCATTATCATATTATTAAAAGGCAAAGTGAATCGTTGTGATTAAACCAATTGTGTTATAATAAAAAATCAAAGGCATGTGACACCTACCAATCCACATTAGGCTCGCATGGTAGTTTATACAACCTCATTTGAAAGGTTATGCTTCCAAGTTAGTCCCATTGAAATATTGTTATGATCTGATCATGAACTTCGAAGATATGGCAAAGAACTTCTCATAGGATCACAGCAGAACTGTCGTAACAAATAAAATTGCTTTATTTATACGTGTGGTCGATGACTGGCTGAAGGAAAAGGGGAGGGGATGTATCGGACTGATCTGATGATGCAGCCAGAAGGAAAATAATGTTAATCTAACCGTGTTTAGGATTTTTAGAATCGTTATGAGATGCTCTCTGGTTATAAGGTATTTAAGTTTGGCTGAGAGGTACTTTTTAGTGGTGGTACTATAACTAAAAAGTGTAAAATAAAAAACTTTATACAAAAAAAAAAAAAATACAACCGACTTCAATGTTAAAAAAACACTGAAAAGTACAAAAAACTTTAATTTCGGAAGTCAGTGTTAAATAACGAAGTGACAAAACTATTATAGAAACACCGACTTCCGAAATTAAAGTCATTTTGTACTTTTCATTGTTTTTTTTAACATTGAAGTCGGTTGTATTTTTTTTTGTAAAAAGTTTTTTATTAGTATATTAGAAACCTGAAACACCTATCTAGTATTTTTTTGTAAAGAATCTATGTACATTTCATAACTGTATCATGAAAAATTGCAGAGTTATAAGCTGGTTATGTCAGCAAAAATACAAGGTCACCGGGCTATCCATGTCACTGAGGGGTTGTTTTGCATTTGTACCCAGCTGTCTGATGGCGCCTAATACCCGCTATTACCTGCCGTGACCTGTGTTTTACTTAATGCCGGTGGTGTCCAACGAGTGACCTTTTTAAATATTTTTGGGAAAAAATATAACTTGGTGTAAAAACTATTGGAATCCATTCAGTTACTGACTCTGTACAAATTATATTCAGGTTTTGCATAAACTAAAATTAATGGAGTATATTTCTCTTTCTGTAAGTACCTTCATTTGAAGATAAAAAGACTGCACTTTTATTATTAAACAACTCTTTTATTTTTAAATATTTTTATCACAAATAAAGTGCGGGAGACCGAAAAAAAATCCCAGGGATTTTCTTTTATTGAGTGACCAGGCTTTTGTTGTGGGTCCTTTGTGTCCGAAAATGTGAAGACTTTATGGCTGCCCGAGTGTTGGCCACTGTCCTCATAACGTTAGCATATTAATGCGTTAAAAGCCCTCCGTAATTATGGCAAAGTATGAAATAAATAGATTTCCTTTTGTCGCTGTAAGCACATATGTTTTGGCGAATTTATTTTGGGGCTTTTCCGGTATTATTTGTTATAATAAAGCTGGTTTTTTATATACATACCTACATATTAATAATTGATTTATTATTAGTATACATATAAGTTATTTGGACTGGAACTGAAAAGGTCGATGTGATCGAAAACTGCTTGAGCAGTGCGTACCGTAACCTGGTAAAGGGTCGCGGGAATTCGATGGTTACGAGAAGTACCGGATCCCAGGGTCCAGCAGCGGGCGTCAGACATCGATTCATCAATACTCATATGAAGTCAAGTGTACGGGCACTTTCGAGAGTAATAATAATAGTATAGTCAGGTGGTTCCCTTTTCTGGAGCTCTGACCGCCGGTAACTTGGACCCTGTTCCCGATACCACTGGGATACAGTTTTAATTTTTTTATTTTTGAATTATTGAAAAATATAATTTATATGTGATTCTAATTAATAAATGAAATAATTATTAAAAATAACTAATAAAAGATATAAGGTAACGCAGTAAATACAGTTCTGTTTAAAGCTATGGTCAGTTCAGTCAACGAGATCTAGCCTTAAACTAAGCAGAGTTTTTGTTTTCTTTTATATTAGTACTGGACAACTGATAAACATACTTATATATTTCTAAGTACAGCATATTTATTATGGATAAATTACACTCAGTCACAGAACAAAATGATTGCGTTCATCACACAAACGCTTGTCTTGGGTGGGAATCTAAAGGTCTTGGGTCTAGGAAACAGCGGCTTCATCTAGTTTAAACTGATGGAAAAAAATGGACAAGTAAAATGGTTTTTTAAACCTATCCCACGGTCTCTCCAGCATAGTAGTCAAGGCACCAAAACCACAAGACCAAAAGGCCAGTCACAATGTCCAAAATATATTTCTCCAAACTCTCATACAAGTACACAAACAAACAATAGTGCATTATATAAGTGTGTAATGTTAATGATTACCGTCGAGGCGGTATTTAGACCCGAGCCGTGGCGAAGGTCTTAAGAGAGCCGAGAAAGGTCATACGACGTTTTTCAATACACTTGTGAAGAAAATAACTGTAAAACTAGTAAACTTTGTGGCGGTATAAATCTGTTTTTATATTCGCGCCCATATATATTTTTTTTATTTACCTTTCAATACATTCACTGAAATGAATGAACGGGGGTTGACCGGCGACTCGTGGGGGACGGCCTGCGCCCATCCTGATACGATAATGTAGTAAAATTATGGCGGGGTAGAGGTTGAACAAAAGATTTTAACTACATTATAGCACTAGTGCGTAATGGTAATCAAAATGTCACAGTTTGGTAAGAAGGGTCACTACTTACTTAAGTGCAGTGCAGTAAGAGTCACTTTCTGAGCAAGTGTAATGAAAAAATCTTTATTGCATTCACCTCTAAACTACGTAAAACGAAAAGCAAAAAGCCGAAACCTTTCACCAAGTCTTTTCATTTCAACGTTTTTAGCATCAACAAGGCACTGAATTACTGCACTCTTTACTAGAAAATGAATTGGCCAATCTGCACGCCGGGGTAAGGGACTATGCGCATTTATTTGAGCGGCGACGCGCGTTAGCTGTGCGGTTACGTTGCGGTTGTGCGGCGGTTAGTAATGACGTCATATGTATGGAGGGTCTCATTAGATGTGCAGTTGAATCTGAATGACTTCATTTTGTCAATCGTTCGGTGAGTGCTGAATTTACAAAATATTGTTTTTTAAATGTATGTGCCTTTGTACCTACTAGCTTCTACTAGCGACTTCGGCAACACGATAGAAGAAAATTATCCCAAGAGAACATACTCCCGAGATAAAAAGTCTTCTGTGTTATTCTAGAACATAATCTACCCTTGTACCAAGTTTCATCGAAAGCCGTTCAGCTGTTCGAGCGTGAAGAATTAACAAATACACACACACAGACTAAAAATTTTGCCTGTATTGTATCAATGTGATTTAGTTTGGCATGACTAAATATTTGTAAGAAAACCATGGTGTCAAATTATAACAGAAAATATTTCAATCGATAGATGTCCATTGCTAAACATAGGCTTCCTAAGCATTGTTACATTGTTGTCGGCTCTTGAACCTCCCAAAAACCAAAGGATTAAGGTCATCATTCCACCTTGTAGAAGGCCCTTCAACGCTTCGTCTTCTTAGGTATATGCGGTCATCAATTTATCCTGTCTACTGCCAAAAATAATATAGCCTAGTAAATCCTTGTGGTCGGATCTAAACAACCCTTAACCGAGACTCAAGGCATTGAAAAATGACAACACAAAAACCCGCAGCGCTTAAAGCGATGAAAAAACGCCACAAGATGCACTCTAAGTTCTGGTACTGAACTGTTTACAGCGCTGCGATGCAGCTTATATTGCGCTGGTGACACCACTCCCCATTTCCGTTCTATTTTCGCGATTTTTAGCCAAACTACGTTCCACAGTGCCAATATTGAAAAGCGAGCCGAATATTTGGCATGGAAAAGCTTTGTACACCCGAGAAGTTTTAGTATATGAGACGCACGACCGCTCAACAAGATTTTTTGGCGTCGGTATTTGTATTATATTTTAAAGGAATATTTTTAACTGTAAATAAAATGTTATTTTTCCCTAAAAATTCTAAATTGTATACCAAAAAATGATGCACTTTTTGCAATTATTAAGGGACTTTGAGCATTTTGACTCGGACAAGTCAGGTTAGGTTGGCGCAATCCCTTTCATGGTTATTTTTTTTAAAAACAACACAGAAGAGCATATTTCAGAACACAATTAGTAATTTTGGTGGAACATAAGCTTATTTTGTAGTAGGAAACAGGAATAAATTTAGAGACAGTTAAATTAAACAGAGAAACAATTAAAATTTACCCTATTTCAAATACAAAAAATTTGTACATCATGAAAAAAAATCCTTTTTTGGTACTGTTTGTCAAGCCGTTCGTCATTACATGTTTGCTGCATGAACTTTAAAAAAATTTGTTCCAGTGTTTCTTCTTAGGGTTGTCAGCTAGGAAATATCGTATCCGCATCTTGTTTAAATTGATAAAAAAATCGTCGTGTAAAAGTGTTTTTTTTTACAACTTATGTGCAAAATACAATGAAAATTCAAACTTCGAATTTAGAACACAAAACGACTATTGTAACGTTATATTTTTAAATTTAAACTTACCAACTGGATATAGCTTTTTTTTTTTTTTTTTATGGTGGGAAAAAATCATGCATTGACATCCCCCGCCCTTGGGCGGAGCGGGAGATAGTGTCAGACTCTTACTGACTAAAAGACCCACCCCGTTCCTTCTAGCCTTCATACCGGGGCTCGAGCGCCCTTTCGGATAACCCTGGCCCCAGTAGGCTTCGACCCGGCTGGGTCCCTGCTGTTGCTGACAACTCCTTTAGGCGCGCGGGAACAGTGCGCGCCGTCGACGACTTGGGCTTGGTCCGGACAGTTACCGGACGGCCGGACAGTGAGCTACCCATTGCTCACTGTCCGCAAGCCCGCGTCTACGTTGGCCGGAAATCGGGATCAGAATCCCGGCGACGGCGGCGGCGATAACGCCGTTGCCTGATGCGTTCGGCCTCCTCCTTTGCGAGCATTACTGCTTCGCAGAAGTCGGCGACCGCCTGCCACTCCTCCTCGCTCCGGACCATGGCCTCAACCAAGGCCCGGCGCGAGAGGTCTCCGCCGCCGATCGCCCCCACGAGGGCACGGCGATGCTCCGCCCAAGCAGGGCACACCTCGACTGTGTGCTCCACCGTGTCCTCCGGGCGTTCCGCACAGTGGCGACACCCGGGCGTCACCTCCGCATGAATCCCGTGCAGGAAACTCCCGAACGAAGCATGTCCGCTGAGTACCTGCGTCATGCGGAAGGTAAGGACGCCGTGAGGTCTTTCCAGCCACGCCTCAAAGAGGGGACTTACCGAACTGGATATAGCTTATGTCATGTGTATTTAGAAGGGTTAAACTAAACCAAATATTAAACTAACTAATGATTTACCATAACAGTTTTAGACAGAAAATCGATACAGTTTGTAAGTGAACGTTGCTTCAATGTCCGCATCTCAAGCGTAGTTATGGTAAGTTGGACGCAAGGCATTTATGTTCTTATTAGTTCCGACTAGGTATGTTGCTGGCATAAGTTGTTGAACTCCTCCCAAGATTCGGTGCACGGCAATGAGTACTAAACTGGTTTTATTAGCTTTATATCGCTTACACAAACAGGGAACAGAAAGTTCACTTTGTGTGAGAGCACAATATTGAAACAGCTGTTATTTGTTGGACAAGAACTTTGCTAGTATTTGACTTTAGATGTTACGTAAATTGCTTTACTGATTAGCAACTATTTTCATGTTAAGAGCGCCGAACTCGTGATATAATTCCCAAATTACCATTCTTACGTGATTATGACGTCATGACACTCATTTTCCAGATATTTCAGAAACATGTACATTTTTTTTCAGTTGGGTATTCCTCCAATAACACTCCTGTGTTCCTTTTTTTCTTGCATTCCAGGACTCCGGGTTTTCCTTTCGGAAGCAAACCTTTGGCCCTAGTAGGCTTGAGTCCTGTTGGGTTTCAACAGTCTTGCTGATATCTCTTTGAGGTGCGAGGACCACTACGCGCCGTCGACGACTTGGGCTTGGTCCGGATGTATACCTGATGGCCGGACGGTGAGCAATGGTTAGCTCGCCGTCCGTAACCCCACACAGATATACATATGGCCAAAGATAATAAACCACAAGATACGTATTTTTATTGTAATCAAAACATTTTGTGTAAAACGCAAGAAGTTGGCAGAATCATCATAGCGTTGATTTGTTGGATTCGTTTCGCCTACTAATTTTATTTATTTGTCTGTATTTATAAAAGCATTTATTTAAATAACTATGTTTTACTTTAACTATATTTCTATAATCATGTATTTATTTTGGTTTTAATTTTCTATTTGTTTGTTTGCCAGTAAGTTGCGCCTTCCATGTTATGTTTCTGCATCACCCTAAGGTCGACTGGTAGAAAATTCCTAAGCCATTAAGTCCGCCTTTGTACAGTGTTTATTAGCGCATAAAGTTTTAATAAATAAATGAAAAATAAAATCCAGTAAAAACCTCTGAAACTATCCTGTTTAGCGTGAAGTTTGGCCTTTCATAATATACTCATAAATTAAAGAGTAAAGGAAATGTATTTATAGAAAACTTGCACCTTTAATCGCAACTTTGAATAGTGAACGTTTTTTGGCACGTATTTTCTGGAACAATATTTTTGAAATAGTCGAGTGAGTGATGGAAGTTACCAAATGCTAACAGAGCGTTCAGGCGTTTTCTGTCTTTATTCGCGTTGCCTCTTTATCAAACATAGCGTTGGATTGCGCTAGATAATACAACAAGCCTTTAAACCATACTCAAATTGACAATAGACAGATCGGGACGGACCCTCTTAACCCTTTTAATATTTTGTATCTAAATATGCACAAACCATTTAAACACGCATACTCAAAATTCAAAAGTCACGTGATATTATGCCTTGTCTGTTAGAATTATTAACAAACAACAAAACGAGAACGAGATAAATACACTATTATTATTATTACAATATTATATCTTTTTAAAAAAAAAAAAACAGCGAGAATTTAGGTGATCCGCACTGAATCTGAATAATAGTAAATGCTTATTGAAATTTGGTTCGAAATAGTGGTAAAAGTGAATAGACTGTAAATGTCTTACTGTAATAGAACAATTCTTATTAAAAAAAAACTGTTATTTTACAAATATATAAATATACTTTGCGACTTATCCCTAAACTTCGACTTTATCATTCATATATCTAAATAGATACTAGACGTCTTTCCCAGTGATAATAATTTATTTGTTAGAGTCCAAAAATACATAATACTTGACATCTATATATAAAAATCAATGCCACTTTTCGTTGTAATTTTATAACTCAAGAACGGGCTCACCTATCCAAATCGGACTATTTAGTAGTTCCTCTATGTGAAGTTTGGTAGGGTAGAGTAGTTTAGAGTAGAGTAGTTAAGAGTAGAGTAGAGTAGAGTAGGGTAGAGTAGGAAAGGGTAGGGTAGAGTAGGGTAGAGTAGGGTAGAGTAGGGTAGAGTAGGGTAGAGTAGGGTAGAGTAGGGTAGAGTAGGGTAGAGTAGGGTAGAGTAGGCCAACGGCGCGTAAATATTTCCCACGCGTGCTTCAAAGAAATGTCAGCAAAACCGTAGGGGCCCAGCATGGCCGATTCTGAAAAGGAAACCCGTGGTCCTAGTACACAAGTCTGATACGCCCTCTTGCTCCACCCAAGAGCAAGAGAAGTCATTAGATGATCTTCCACCTAAAAACAAAAAGACCTCTGATATTGAAGTTCAACACCAAAAGCTTATCCGTACATACATAGATTGCTCCAATAATAGCATTGTAGGCAAACCCCGATAACATACACCGACTTTTTGGACGGCAATAATTGAAAACGTGGGTAAAACCCTAGTATTAATAAACACTAGAGTAACTTTGTAAATTTTTAGATACGAAGTTCGTAATAACGTATTTTGTATAAATGTATTTTTGTATCTAAAAAGCTACAACCTGAAAACTCAGTGAAATGTTGCTGATTATTTTTTTACCTTAAATTTTGTATTTATCTATTAAAAAAATAAAACTAATTTTGACTAGTTTTCTTTTTATTTAACCATCCCAATACCTGCTTGCTCCATAAAGGGATAAGATAACTCTGAGTCATGCATAGCCGGCAAGCATAGACTGTTTGGAGCTCAAGATTGCTTTGAGAAAATTATATAGCTTGGTTTTTGTGACACGTAAGTACGTAAAATGCGGAATTTTCTCCATGTAGAAAAACACAGATTTTAGGGGCATCGTACATTGGTCCTACTTGCAAGAAACGTGAACTTTTCTGAAATAAAAAGTAGCAGATAGAATACAATAGTAGTAGATTTATAGATTATTGTCGTTATCATATATTTTCATAAATAATTTTTACAAACAAACAGTTTTACCGTTTTTACTCGTAAATGTTTGCTCAGATCCTTTGACCGTTCCTCAAAAGCTCCATTATTCAGATAAGCTATTGTATGTATTGGTATTGATGGCTCATGGCTTTTACGCCCAAGCGTTTGAATACCACATAGGAACACCACATAACATGAGGTTTTCAAATTGAAAGCTGTCGAGTATGGACTATTCAAAGCCTTGTATTGGTTTACGAGGAATTGAATTCTACATGTTCTGAATACATGAAGACTGTGTTTCTGATTTCACGAATAACTTGGTCAGTGGATTCAAAGAGTTTCTGTTACTGGTACCCGTTGTTTTGTCGAATAGAATGTAAATGCAGTCTGGTGGTCTAAATCCAGCATTTATTTAAAAATCATATCTAGTACAATATGGGTGATTTGTTTAATGTGCGTTTAAGAGGCCTTATCAGAAGGCTTAGTAAATTTGTAATGGAGAGGACTATGCTCAGATTTGAACTTCTGTGTATAAGTGTATGTTGGTTGTATCATTGTTTTTTGGAAATATATCGCCTAAGGCTTCTGTCATTGTTCCCATGGGAAATCGACACAGACGGAAGGCTTGATTCTCTATAAGTTTTCTGGCTCTTACTTGTGCAGTGTATTATTAAGTTACATAACGTAGTACAGCACATAAACTGTGACTCTTTTTACGGCACCGCGAGAATTAACGTAGCCGCGTAAACTTGAGTTATTAAACTCAAATATACCTCCACATTTTGTTGAAGTTCGGATTTAACTTGGCAAACCGCGGGCTTAAAGTATCGCCGACAAAGAAAACTCTTCCTTTGTTAATTTATATTATGTAATTTATTTCGACGGCATATTTTATGAACATATTGTAGTGAGTACTTTTTTGGTTTCAGTACTAAGTATTTGGAATTAAAATTTCGCTCTGTATACTTAGAACTTGTGTGGGTTTCTTAGGAAAGTTTTCATGCAATGTTTCAGGGTTTTGACTCTTAAATGTTTGTCCCAGGGTTTATAGGGGTCGCATAAAACCTTGAAGGTTCTTACATAATGTACGCGGTCAGTACATACCGTTACAGCATGTACAGCCTAATAGTGATGCATAACCGTATTTCAGGTACAAAACGAGGTCCCAAAATCCGCTGTTTTACGATAATGTCTTGAACGGTTAGTGTTATCATAAACACTATTACCGCCATAACTCTACCAGAATATCTTCGACTAAAATTTTCTTTGTCATTTTGCAGATGGAAATGATGAATTATTTATCATTCGAGCCTTACTTAGACTAAGTACACCATATTTCACATCGGGCCCTTCTGTGGATACGACATAAAATACAGTCGAGGTAATCCTATCCATCTATGATTTATTTGAAAGAAGGGTCAATGTGGAAATTTCATAAGCTATATATCATCTTTTCCTATGCAGAACTATTAAGAAACGGAGTCTTATAGGAATGGTATAATCGGTAGGAGAGTCGATTGATGACGCAATAATAAACACGTGCTGGTAGCGAGAGCAGTAAATATGGAATCGCTCTCCATAGTAATTTGCTTCAATGACGGAGGGTTTGCTTGGTCGTATTTACTTAATAGTATTAATATCGATATATTACCGTATTATATCATTCAGAAGGTATTTAAGTAAGCTCAGCTTTTTTTAAATAAATATATAATACTTACTTTTGCCCACGATTTCGCCAACTTACATAAAAAAAGCCCATGTCACTCAGGAATAAAACCGCTTTCTATCGTGGGAAAAATTTTTAGCAATCGGACCAGTACTTAAGAGATTACTTCCTACAAACTTAAAAACAAAAAAAACAAACTACCTCTTTATAATATTAGTGTAGAAGTGTAGATATGTGTAATTGTGTTATGTCATTCAAACAGTATTTATGTAGGCTCAGTTTTTCTGAAATGAATATTTGATATAATGTTCGATACATAAAATGTAAGCAATATTAGTCTTTTTTTTTACTAAATGTCGCGTTATTATCATCAGTTCAGCCGAAAGACGTCCACTGTTGGAATAGGCCTCCCTCAAATATCGTCATTATAACCGCTCCAGTGCATCTTGTATCTATTGGATTAGCACAATTATAATGTTATCTATGAGAATTCTGAGAATCTTTAATCAAATAAATACAAACCAGAAAGTTAGCCGAGATTCGAGATGATATTCCTTCAGAACCATGGTTTTAACAATATACTTATAAATATTAATGTTGTTAATATTTACACGAGTGCTAGCAAAGTTTTAAGGTTCCGTACCCAAAGGGTAAAACGGTACCCTATTACTAAGACTCTGCTCCGTCACCAGACTGTATCTCATGACCCGTTATAGCTAGCAGGGACTCAAACTGTAACCGTAATAATGTGTTTTAACACTGTTTTTTAAAACAGTTTTAACAGAAAAACACTTTTAAATGTAACAGATACAATAATGTTACCGAATCAAACTGTAACCTTTTATATGTGTTAGGGAGTGCTACCGAATCAAACTGTGAACCTGTTTATATGTGTTAATAAGTGTTAATATGTGTAACTGAAATAATGAGTTTTAGTATAGCTTTATATAAATTGTAACTTTGGCAACGCTGCGTTTACCTGTTACACTTATTAACACTGTTAACACTTTTATATCTGTTACAGATATGTTAAGGTTACACTTTTGTAAGTGTTTTGGGTTAACACATTGAAAACACATAAATAAGTGTTACATATTTGATTCTGTTACCAATTCAACATGTAGCACTTATAATTCTGTAACCTTTATGAAGGTGTTTTTAAGTCCTTGATAGCTAGACAGTTAAAATTTTCACAGATGTCGTATTGCTGTTGCTGCTATAACAAAAAATATTTTAAAAAGTCATCAAAAAGTCAGACAAGATCATATTTGTTGTATGGGGGCCACATTTAAATAATTATGTAAATGTGTGTGTACGTATGGGAGCCACATTTAAATAATTATTTAAGTGTATTTGTAAGTATGGGAGCCACATTTAAATAATTATTTGAATCTGGCTCCCATACAACAAATATGATTTTTTGGCTATGGACGGTATTTATTTATTTATTTATTTTATTTTATTTGGGTGGCTTACAGCTGACAATACAAGATAAGCGATAGAATAGATCACGAGTATGCATGAGTCTGACTCGTATACCAAAAAACCTTGGGCGGTTTTTCATATCTGATCCATTGATCTACCAGGATAAATCACAGCTGCAATCAAAAGCGAATGAATCAGAAACAAATTACAAATAAACACTTTGTAAATAAAAACAGCATTAATTAGTCATGCATTCAGATCTAAACAGAGCACCACGTTTGATGTAAAAGGCAGCATTTCGAATGAACGAGGTACAAATTAAATTATTTTGTTGAATACTAAGCTTCCCGCTACTTTCAATCAAAAACAATTTATTTATGTTTTCATCAAAGGAAAATAACGAAATTGAAAATACCTTTATTTTAATTTAGGGGTTGCTGGAGGTAGGAGGTACTCGCTTTTGAGAGACGAGTAGTTCAAAACAACTTTGCTATGGCGCTTGGTTTTTCATTTAATTTTCCTGCAAACATGGTTTGCTGTGGGGATTCGTAATCACATCAAAATTATGAAACCGATAGTTGTGTTTGCATGTTTGTTACTTCTTCATGCTCAAACGGCTGAATAGAATTAGATGAAATTTGGCACATGGGTAGACCATTTTCTAATACAAGGTGCAGTTTTAAAACTGCACAATATTTCAGGAGGTTGTAATAAAACTCATAAATAATCATATAAAAATACGATACCTGGTCAATAATCAGTAAAACTTGTTATTTTTTTTTTTTAATTTTAACCGTTTTTCAGAATAACTCTCTAAATAAACTTCTTAAAAAAATACAGAATCACCCGTTGCGATTTATCGCACGCCGTGTCACTGTGTGTGTGAGTGCATCAACCTGTACGAGGCTCCGCTCACTTATTTTACGAAATGAATAATTTAACCTTAGATGTAGATCGAATTCGATGATCATAATGTACATTAATGTCTTAAATTTCGCTATTTAATTACTCGCTTTTAAGCATCATCACAATGTGAAAATCTTTTAAAAGTCACGTTGACGTCGCGTCGATAGGTACTTACGTATCAGCTGATGAATAAAATGTTAGGCCGAGATCAATAAACCTTATGAGGCGTCCGTGCCTCCGTCCGTAGGTATCATGGAGCGCGCGCGCTCGAGATTTAGATACGCAGTGGTACATGAACGTACCTACCAGACGCAGTCTGTAGGTAATGTCATTCTCAAGGTCAGTTTTCCGTAATAATTTCGTTTTTATTTGTAGATTAAATTGGTGGATGTGAAATTTCCCTTCGTACTTTTTAATGGGCTGAGGACCGACAAAAAACACTTCAAGATAATTTGTGCTAGTTACGTAGATAGGTAGGTTTTTAAGTGATTTATCTTGCCTGTTAGGTAGGTATGTTTACCGTAGTTCAAATTTTTAAATCAATTTATTTACACTAATCAAATTAATTCGGCTTACAACGTATTTACAAATGACTTTTTATGTACTTACTAATAAAATAAAATAAATACCTAAGCAGGTACTTATGTTACCTGGAGGTGTTGTTCAAACAGACAGCAGTCTAGCACGACGTTGCTGATTTTCTTTTAATTTCGTAGCACAAACACATTAGTTTTAAAGTGTCGAAAGCACTAATCACTAGTGATCACCTTTTCACGTAACGTACTTGCCGACCGTAGTGAGGAAACCAAACCGTAGACCAGCATCCCGCGTGCTGGCCCGTGGCTCTCGCTTGAAGTATTCCAGGATATTTTCCTGCAAGGCGACAAGCAGGCCTTCGTTGCCGCGACCGTCAGCAAGCCGGGGAACGCCGAATCGTCGAAACTCGCGGAGTCTTTGCGTAGCAGCCAGTATTACCCTTTGAGATGGACGTTACGATGTTTCCACTGATAGCATACAAGCGGACTATCTCCACCAACTCTACATTGGAGTATTGGTCTGTCATCTTTCATCACTAGATACCGCAACCGTTAACCGAAGGCGCTGTGGGCGAATATTGCAAGCGCGTGTATGCACACGTCGGCGACGTCAGTTACACTAAACATGATCGATTGATCGATGGCGCGGGGGCGTGGCTAGGGTGTGTCGTGCGGGAGATTATTGGTGCTTTACGTTGCGTGTATGTGTGTGAAAGCGCGGTTTAAATAATGGTGCGTTTGTGTGTGTGAAAGCACGGTTATAAGGGAGATATCAGACTAGCAGAGTTTATAAAAAAGGTAGTTCACACATACCGATTTCCATATATAAGAAAAAAAATACCTACTCATTTTATTATTGATTCGGGTCGAGAATCACTAACATAATTACCTCCTGAATTTTTTTGCACCTTTAAAACTGCACCTTGTATAGCAAGAAGGATACTTTTAATTCCAATAATATGTGTTTCATTGGGATAGGTTTTTACTTTCACGAAGCGAAGCCGCTGATAGCAACTCCTCCTCCTTGCGTCGTATTCCTCAATGCTGAGGGTCGTGACCTCCTTTTTTCATCACTTTACTTTTTATGATGTTTTTCTATTTATTCCTGTCTCTGGCGGTGTGAAGGGCCTTGTATACTGTGGAGTCAAGAGCGGCGCGGATCAGGTCAGACCAACGCATTGGGCTGCGCCCGCGAGGCCTTTTTCCATCTACTTTACCAGTCACGATAGCAACTAGTACCTATCACATTATATTATACTAGCGATCCCGGCAGAAGTGGTTCTGCCCAAAAGATGACTACTCGTCAGAAAAAAGGAATTAATAAGAACCCGATTACAGCACCACCTATCGGATTCAATAATATTTTCCAACCATCAAGGAAGCTACTCAAATATATTGACTGGACTGACCTGGTGGTCTAGTGGTTAGTGGCCCTGACTGCTATGCCGCAGGTCGTGGGTTCGGTTCCCATTCAGGATAAATGTTTATGTGATAAGCATGATTATTTGTTGTGTCTGGGTGTAATTTATTTATTATATGTATGTATTTAGAAAATATATAAGTATGTTTATCAGTTATCTAGTACCCATAACACAAGCTCTGCTTAGCTTGGGACTAGACGGCGTTGTGTGATAGTGTTGGAATATTATTATTATTATATTATATTCACAAATTTCATCCAAATCAGTCCATCCATTTAGGAGTTAGATGACAAACACACGTACATATAAAAAAACATATATATTTGATAAGTGTAAGTTTGTGAGAGTGTGTCTGTATAATTATATTTGTGTATGTATACTTAATACTTCTCCACGCTCAAACATCCAACATCCTAACAGATTTACATATAATTGCCTTTGATTGGTATGCCAATGTACATAGAATACCCATGAGATAATTTTCTACTTATATTCAGGCACAGCCACTGGTAATCTGTTGCCTCAATAAAGATTTAGGTGATCAGTAGTACAGTTTAGCTATGTTAATGAGTTAGGAGGTGGCTTAGGTATATAAAAAAAAAAACCGACGCAACAATGATGTGACGAAAGAAAGAAAGATAGAACTTTTTGTATTCGTGATACTGTAATAATAAATCAATAACTAAAAAAACGAGTCACAGTGACTTTGGGGCAATGTAGTATCAGAAATATCTGGGGAAACCATATTTACATGATAGTCTTTTTTTCGCTTTGGGAGCAGCGGGATCACACTTTTACTGACTAAACCCCACCTTTGTTCCTTCAATTGCCAATCCAGGGCCGCGGTAACTTTTTCGAACAATCTTGCAGCCCTAGTAGGAATCGGCCCTAACGGACCCCGTCAATAGAAAAACCAAATCATATTTCTTTTCTAACAAGCATGTTTAGTTTGCGGCGACAGTTTCAAGAATAATAATAATAATAATATTCCACAACTATCACACAACGCCGTCTAGTCCCAAGCTAAGCAGAGCTTGTGTTATGGGTACTAGACAACTGATAAACATACTTATATATTTCTAAATACATACATATTATAGATAAATTACACCCAGACACAGAACAAATGATTATGCTCATCACATAAACATTTGTCCTAGGTGGGAATCGAACCCACGACCTCCGGCATAGCAGTCAGGGTCACTAACCACTAGACCAACAGGCCTGTCAACATGAAACGATATTACAACAAGGACCTCAGCAGCAATAAGCTCATTATTCCTTTTACGAAACCCGAAACGTTCGCTTAAAGATAAGAGAATAATATCCTAAATAAAAAATCATTTCTCCTCGCACTACGTCCTTCCGAATGTCGTAACGCATTTAGACCCTCACCTCGAGCCCTATAAGATTTAACATAATGTCATAAGATACTTCAACAAGGAATAGCGGATCGTTTTCAAAACAAGTGCCCTGCTCAGTTCAAATTGGATTGAATATGTCTGCTGCATGCCAATCGACTGGTCATTTTCTTCTTCTTTTCTCTCGGATTCAATTTTTTTTTCTGACCTGTATTTGGCAACCTGCATTGCTCTGTTATTATAATCAGCCTTCTTAATGTTCCCACTGCATGGACCTGATAGGTGGAGCCTCCTCTTTAGGAGAGGGAATGGGCCCAATGGTAATCCACCACGCGGGCCCAGTGCGGGTTGGTGAATGTGACATTTTTTTTTTGTCTGTTATAAACTAGTACTTGACTGCGATCTCGCCTGATGGTAAGCAGTGATGCAATCGTTGATGGTGAGGCGCACTAGTTTATTAAGAGCCTATTTACTCTAGGAAACATAACACTGTAGGAAACATGTCCAAGATCCATGTCACAATGTCACCATTTTGAGAGCAGTGGTGATGAAAATCGAAACGAAATCGGTACATGGTGAACATCCCACCCATACGTGCAAAGCGTTTTGAGAACAAATTCATTATACGTACAGCTAAGGAGTGGAATTCCCTGCTGGGCAGACCCCAGCATTTCCTGATAGCTACAACCTATTTAATTCAAGAATAAGTTACTTATAAGCAAGCGTGCTCCATCGTCGGCCACATCATCGCTTACCATCAAGCGAGATATTGGTCAAATGCGACCGTTAGTGCTTCATTACCCGGTCTCGCAACTTTAGGTGAGACGGTGGCACAGGAAAGTGGCCCAGAGGCGCGAACAATGGAAGGGATGGAGGGCAAAATTTGCTCAGCAATGGGGCAATATAGGCTAGATATAATAATAACATAAAATAATAATGTAATAATTTCATCAGACGCCACCCTCTCCACTCTCTAACCGTCGAAAAGTTGTTTACCTAACTTTTGATTGCCTTCTCCACTCCATTTGTTTATTTTTTTACTTAGAACGGGAAATATAATGAAACTTTTTTCGTTAAAGCCTCGAAGATACATAAATGGGTTTAGAACTCGTTCTCCTTACTAAAATTTGTTTACCTATGCGCTGTTTTTATTGGTCTTTCGGCCCTCGCTTGAAAGGTTTTTTAATGGAGAAAGACGAGAAGAAATGTCGATGTTTGAATGGATTTTTTTAATTTTTTTTTGAAACAGAAGTATGGGTTTAATTAGACGGATTTAAGCGTCTGATGTTTTCGGTTTTTTTTTGGTTTGAGTTTTTTTAATAATTGGCTCCAAATGTCTGAAGGGTTTCTGACAACATGTTGTAACTGGCAATTACAAAGTATAAACAGTAAATTAAACACATTTGAAACAGCTGAAAAGGCCTCTAATCTAAAAGCAACTATTAACGCTTAGTTAATCCTTATTCAATTCACGGCCAGAGCAAAACAAGTTGCGTAATTACAAATTGTAATTAAATCTAAAACATTGGCTGGACGTTGCGGACTTCCTAACTTAATTCAGTGCGCGGGACAATTCCTGGCACCGCCGTGCATGGAACTAGTAGGTGTTCGGTTCGAGTGCGTTTTTGCGTCTGCGTTGCGGCTGTGTATTCCCCAACCAATTACTACCACCGTACTTTAATTACAAACTTGTAGAGAATAAGTTTCCGCTGAAATTAGATTTAAGGTAATTTATTACTTAATTCTCAGTTTATAAATTACTTTTGTAATTAAGATCTCAATTAAAAGTTGCGCATGTCGGCCCGGACACGTGATAACAAATGAGTTGGCATAGTTTCGTAATAGTACGAATATGAATGTGGAGTATTAGGTCAGATATAATCTGACCTGTTTTCATTGCTTTTATGATGAATCTATACTAATATTACAGAGGTAAAGCTTGTTTTTTTGGTTGCCTGGAAGAAATCGCCTAGTGCGATAAGGCCACCAATTGTGTGTTTTTTACTATATGGTTTATTTTTGTAAATTTTAAAACATGATGTGCAATAAATTATGTATATAAATAAATAATACCCACCATCTGGAAACCTTTTTGAGAGAGGACTTTTGGCCGAATGGTGTCGTGTATCGACGTTTCCGAGGACGGCTACGCGCCGATGTTACGTGTATAATTATTTAAAAAGTTTTGTTTCTCTATTATGTATTACTTTAGTATTGTTTAAGATTATTTTATGTTTTTTTTCTTATGGGCTTCCGATGCCTGAAAATAAGTATAATATAGGTACAGTCATAAAATACGCGACGTAATTTTAATATCCTATTATGACCCTTGCTATGATAGCGAGACCTGCAGAAACAGTGCAGGATAGTGTATGATTGTTCACATATATTTATTTATTAAATCTTTATGCACATAAAACTGTACAAAGGCGGACTTAATGCCTTAGGCATTATCTGCCAGGCGACCTTAAGGTCGGCACACACACACAACACACAACACACACACAACACACACACCATTACTTGTACAGACACCCATACGAGGACTATAGTCATAAGTCACAATCCGAGGACCTCCTAGAAAACTAGGTTAGAGACGACTTACGACCTTATTAACAAGACAGAAAGAAAGAGAAAACAATATTTGGGGTGACGAGACTATTCGTATAGCGCTATCTCAACATTTTTTAGTATGACTTTCTGTAAGCGATGCGGGGACCTAAATACACTCGCAAACCCGCCTGGGTAGTACCATCCGAGGACCTGTGTGTGAGCCAAACGAGGACCTTAACCATGTGACCAGAGACGCCTATACGAGGACTTAATTTTTCACACTTTTTCTTATTACTTGCATGATGCGAGGACCTAGTACTAGAATATTCACGAACAATACGAGGACGTTTTTCCAGGTAGGGCTTGTACTAAACGAGGACCTTTTCTGAATTTCCAATAGCCGTTTCTTACACACTTATAATTTTGCCATAATAATATTTGAGCTATATTATTAGATATTTAACCAGTTACACACACCAATTTCTCGATTTAAGTACTATCAGAGGACTTAGCATGATTTAACTGATAATATTTAAAATGAAAGGGAAGGTATTATTCTAAGCACTACGTCTCGACTAATCAAATTGATTTAGATTTTTAGTTGTGTTAGAAACACGTGGACAATTACAATTTGACAGCAATTGAAAGATTTTATAGTCGCAACTTTGGATCCACAATAATAATCTAAGGTAAGATAACTAGTTGACATTAATCTATCCGCTACGCGCTGTATGTAGATTGCTGACATTATTTATCAATACACAGTTGTGTTAATGTCACAAAGCTGCAACTGAAATCATCTACATGTGACACAACTCTTTAACGGTCAAGTGTATTGTCTTCAATCTAAGCATGCTGTTTGTTAACATTGCATAGCATTACAGTTGAGTAAGTGAAATGAAGTTGCAGCTTGAATCGTCTCCATGTAAGACTGCTCTTCAACAGTTACTTGTATCATCTTTTTTTTTGGTGGGTAGAAATCATCCAAATGACATCGCTCGCTCTTGGGCGGAGCTGGGGATAGTGTCAGACTCTTATTGATTAAAAAATCCACCCCGTTCTTTCTTGCCTTTCATACAGGGGCTGAGCCTTCCTTTCAGAAGCAGACCCTTGGCCCTCTGGGCCCTTGCTGTTACTGACCACTCCAGGCGCGCGGGAACTCGGCCTTCTCCTTTGCTAGCATTACTGCTTTGCAGAAGGAGGCGACCGCCTGCCACTCCTCCTCGCTCCGGACCATGGCCTGTACTAAGGCCTAGCGCGAGGGATCGCCGCTACCGATCGCCCCCACCAAAATACGACTCGCTAGTTCTAGCGCAGGGAGAGTTGTACCAGGCGGCGGACGATCTAGCAGCATGCAGGGTTGCGATAGTCGTTGATAGGATCCAGCAGTTGGGACTCGAGGTGGTACTGCACAAGTCCGAGGCTATGAGTATCCACGGCCTTTGGAACGCGCCACCATCGGGTTCCCAATTAACGGTAGGAGGAGTCAGGTCAACGATAAAGCACCTGAGACTCGCCCTCGACCGCTAGTGGAATTTTGTGCAGCACTTCTGAGATCTGGCACTTTTTTTTTTTTTAATATTTCACAACTATCACACAACGCCGTCTAGTCCCAAGCTAAGCAGAGCTTGTGTTATGGGTACTAGACAACTGATAAACATACTTATATATTTCTAAATACATACATATTATAGATAAATTACACCCAGATACAGAACAAATGATTATGCTCATCACACAAACATTTGTCCTAAGTGGGAATCGAACCCACGACCTCCGGCATAGCAGTCAGGGTCACTAACCACTAGACCAACAGGCCAGTCAAGTCAACTTAAACTGAACCGGACTGGCTCAAGCGGCTCTTGCCCAACCGGGGCCTTGGGAGTTCAGACGCCTACTGCCGGAGGCTTTACGCAGGAATCGTTCGGCCCGAAAGGGCCATCCTTTATGGGTCGCCAGTGTGGGCGCCGTCGCTGCGTCAGCAACCGAGAGCCCAGCGGAACGCATGCCTGAGGGTCATGGCAATACAGATAGTACGGAGATACCGCATGGTTTCCCGCAAAGTGGCGAGCCTTCTTGCTGACCTGCCACCATGGGATCTGGAGGCAACAGTCCTTACACGCATGAACGATTTGCGCGTGGAGATGCAACGCCGGCGCCGGGGCGAAAGTCCGCTGCCCCGACAGGTCGTGGCATGGTGAACACAGTTCCGGCGGGATCTCATGATGGAATGGCGTCAGCGACTATCGCAACCCAGTACTCGGCACGCCACAATTATGGCGGGTAAGTCCCCTCTTTGAGGCGTGGCTGGAAAGACCTCACGGCGTCCTCACCTTCCGCATGACGCAGATTCTCACCGGACATGGTAAGTTCGGGAGGTACACACCTGCACCGGATTTGTGCGGAGCACACGGTAGAAGTGTGCCCCGCTTGGTCGAAGCATCGCCGTGTCCATGTGGCGATCGTCGGTGGCGATCTCTCGCGCCGGGCTTTGGTACAGGCCATGGTCCAGATCGAGAATGAGTGGCAGGCGGTCGCCTCCTTCTGCGAAGCAGTAATGCTAGTAAAGGAGGAGGTCGACCGCATGAGGCGCTCACGCCCCAGCCGCTGCCGGGACTTCGATCCCGATTCCGGCCACCGAAGGCGCGGGCTTGCGCACGGCGAGCTATGGGTAGCTCGCTGTCCGACTGTCCGGTAACCGTCCGGACCAAACCCAAGTCGTCAACGGCGCGCACTGTTGAAGGAATGGGGTGGGTTTTTTAGTCAGTAAGAGTCTGACACTATCTCCCGCTCCGCCCAAGAGGAGGGGATGTCATCTAAATGATTTTTACCCGGCAAAAAAAAAACGCTATTTATTTATAGTTTAAAAGTTTTTAAATTGTAATTTTTGGGTATTTTATGTCTTTAATTAGTAAGTTTAAATTAACAAGCTTATTATTTTCAAAATTATGCTCGCCATGTGTTTGTTATCTAAGAAAAAGTAATGTTTATTCTGCACAAGGCACTCTTATTTACCTCAAGCAATTGAGAGAGTTTTGGCCTTCTTAGTATCGTTTAGACTTGTATTCAATCAGCTGATCGGAGTGGTCCCTCTTAACTGAAAGAGTTATGTTAATCATTGATAAGTTTACAATTTTTAGGTAATAAAATTGAGTATGGCAATTAATGCCCTTTTGGCATAAAATGCGGATCAATTTATGCTTTTTACTTAAGATCGGCCAAATATCAAGGACGTCCGGGCCTTGGTTGAGGCCATGGTCCGGGGCGAGGAGGAGTGGCAGGCGATCGCCGACTTCTGCGAAGCAGTAATGCTCGCAAAGGAGGAGGCCGAACGCATCAGGCAACGGCGTTATCGCCGCCGCCGCCACCGCCAGGATTCTGATCCCGATTTCCGGCCACCGTAGGCGCGGGCTTGCGGACAGTGAGCATTGGGTAGCTCACTGTCCGGCCGTCTGGTAACTGTCCGGACCAAGCCCAAATTGTCGACGGCGCGCACTGTTCCCGCGCGCCTCAAGGAGTTGTCAGCAACAGCAGGGACCCAGCCGGGTCGAAGCCTACTGGGGCCAGGGTTATCCGAAAGGGCGCTCGAGCCCCGGTATGAAGGCTAGAAGGAACGGGGTGGGTCTTTTAGTCAGTAAGAGTCTGACACTATCTCCCGCTCCGCTCAAGAGCGGGGGATATCAATGCATGATTTTTCCCCACCATAAAAGAAAAAAATATATATCAAGGACGTAGTAGTCAATTCTTCATGCCAAAGGCTAGGTTAATTTTAAAACCGATTGAATTAAATAGACTTTTTTTATAGATAATTAATTGCACTCAGAATAATGTTTCAGGACATCTAGCAATGTATAAGAACTTTTTGGTTAAATAAACTGAAATTCTAGAACTTAGTGTATTGTTTTTCAGTGCATGACATATTTTATTTATAAATGCTGTTCTCAAAAACATATATATTGTGCATTCTCAAGTCTCGTACAGTACATTATGACATACTTTTACGTAAAAAACCATCCGAAGTTTTACTCTCTCAGAACAGAAGTTTCGATACTTTTGAAATTTCAATAATCAATACACACGGAAAACCTATCCAAATGGGGACCTAAATACACTTGTCTGGAAAAGCTACCCATGTGGGGACTTACATACACACTGTCTGGAAAAGCTACCAATCCGAGGACATTTGTGTGAAGTTTTACACATAAGTCTCCACAAGGTACTAAAAACATGACTGAAGTGTTAAAAGTCGTGTGTAAGAATTTTAAGTGGCGCCGCCTAGCGGTTACACACGATCGTGTGTGAACATAAAATTTCGCAACCAAACCGAGGTCCACCAAGGTTGATATCAACTTTTCCTTATTAAGTATATAGAAAGGTTCAATATCGAACGTAGAATACGATGAACTGGGTCGGGCCATCCGAGGACGTACGAAAAGGTCCTCGCATTGAAAAGGTCCTCAGATGTGCCTTGTGTATTCAAGCGCATGTCCTCGCATGGTACTTAAAACAAACACACAACACACATAACACACAATGACATACAATGACATATAATGTTGAGAAGTGGTGCATAGAGCCCTAATAGTCACTATCTAACCTCATTTTCCATTAAATGTCACTTTTATTACATTCCTAAACCTGGCTAAAACAAAGTTGGAAAGCTAAAATTAATAATTATGATGCCAGCAATTTCAAAGCGCACCCTTGATTAGCTTAGTGTTACCGGTGTTAGGAAAAGATATGACATTCTGGGTTATTAAGCCCATCTAACGTATTATGGAGATTTTGAATGCAATTCCATCTCTTTTTCTAGTTTTGATCTTTTTATGAAAGACATCACGTATATGGTTATGGTTATGATTATGGTTTTGAGATTTTTTTCTGGTTTGATAGTTTTTTTTTTTCAAAGAGCAAAAACACCCAATGATTTCTTTCACTCTAGGTGTAAAACAACTGGCCTACGAAGCTTATTGGGACCATGGGTTGACTTCTGAAAGGGAAACCTGAGGTCCTAGAATACAACTGCAACTGCTGAATGCAACTGGAGGAATATAGGTGTGGTTTTAGTCAGTAATAGTCTGACACACGCCTTCTCGCTCCACCTCATAGAGGGATGAAAGAGTCATTACATGATTTCCCACCTCAAAAAAGAAAACATCCTAACATGCTCAATAATATCTATTACTAGCTTCTGCCAGCGGCTTCGCCCGCGGGGAAGTAGGTTACTCCACATAATTTTAGGACCCCCGATTTACCCACTTAGGGGAGGAGTTTTTTAAAATCCGTTCTTAGCGGATTAGACATCCGCTATTAGAAACACCCTATTAGGAACCAACCCACCCAATTTTAAGTTTGTAAGTGTTATAGTTTCTGAGATTGTGTGATTAATCAGTGAGTAGTATTTCACTTTTACGAGTATATATTATACTAGCTTTTGCTCGCAGCTTTGCCCTTATATATAAAATATAGCCTATGCCACTCAGCAATAAAGCAGCTTTGTATCGGTACAAAAATATTAGCAATCGGACCAGTACTTCGGAGATTACGTCCTACTAACAAAAAAATATAATAAAAATCCAAACTTTACCTCTTTATTATATTAGTGTAGATTAAATACGTGCTTCATTTGTTTATACTAAGTGGTTCACGATAGTTTTAAAGTTGGTATCCAAATAAAAAACATGAAATAGTAAGCAGAAACATTTTAAAAAACTGCAAAAGTGCATTGAATATTGATGTATTGATAGCTCTTCCCTTCGTAAGCCGTATTAACTCAATTACCTGAGCTGAGAGGCTCACGGGAGATTTTACAGCTGCCGTCCAATTAGTGTTTTTATTTAATTTATAAAACAACTTAAGAGAAGTGTATTCTTCTCGACGTAGTTTTTAGAGCTAATTGATAGTGTTTTTTTTTATTAGTGTATGCAGATATTTGAGTATGTAAACGGTATTTGTAGCTTGGATAGTGTGATTTCTTTTAAGTTTTTCTGGTATTTTTTTTAAATGTGTAAAGTGTAAAGGTAAGGTAAGGCAAATAGGGGAGGAGATGTAGGCAACTGAAGGTAAGGTAAGGTGTCTCTCTGGTATTTTGTTAAGGAAGAAAACATCTAAAAACTATTTAGATATTTATATCTAAGGCAGTGAAGGAACTAGGAGTAGGTTTTAGTCAGTAAAAGTCTGACACGCCCTTTCGCCCTGCTCAAGGGCGGAAGATGTCTTTGGTTGCTTTCACACCCAAAAAAAAAACAAATATCTAAATAGTTTTTAGTTCGTTTATCCCTTAACAAAATATAGATACTAATTTACTGAAACTATTTTTGTTTATACTACAGAATGAGGCGTTATCTTTACGAGGACGTAAAGAGACGCCCAAGCGAACATACACTTCTGAAAAAAAATATCATATGAGCTATTCTGGAACATGATTTACCCGTGTGCATTAATGTGCGTGTACATTAATTTCAAAAAGGAAATCCGTGGTCCTAGGGCACAAAGGGTAACTAAAAGACAGGTGTGGTTTAAATTATTAAAAATCTAACACGCCCTTTCGCTCTACCCTAGAGTGGATAAAGTCATTGGATGACTTCCTACCTTAAAAAAAAACGTGTGCTAAAAGACATGGCCGGATCCTGCCCAAATCGTGGCGTTTTTTTTAAATCTTAATTATAGTGTCTTTCGCTTGTTCTCTGATTATAAAACTTAAACTACTGTAAAGCCGTATATTTAAGCTTTAATACGACGTACCGTTTGTCTGTGTATATGAATATTTTTATTTTGGGCACAGCTCCCTACTGATTCCGGCCATGACATTTTATCCCAATTTGTTTACTTGTTTCAACGTGAGGAAGTATCAAACGTACATAATATGTCTATACAAAGTCTCGTTGTCCAGCTTTGTACCACACAACAACATGAAGTTTAAATTTAATTAATAAAATTTTGCCTTCAGAATTTTTTTGTGAAATTTAACAGGTGCCCAGTGGTCTATTTTGTTCTAATTATGTGTATCTGCGTATATTATCCATTCATACCCTTTTATACATATGATTCTTTTTTAATACGAGTAATCTTTTTTTTTATTATAGACTAGCTTTTGCCCGCAACTTCGCCCGCGTACCTACATAAAATATAGCCTGTGTCACTCAGGAATAAAGCAGCTTTTTATCGGTAAAAAATTTTTAGCAATCGGACCAGTACTTCCAAAGATCACCTCCTACAAACAAAATAATAAAAAACATACTTTACCTCTTTATTAAATTAGTGTAGATAGACTCGTTTGGCCACTATCCTACTATACCTGATGGTGAGCGATGACGTGGCCGACGGTGGAGTCAGTCACCTATTCAGTCTTGATTTAAAAACGCTGGGTGGTAACTATCAGAAACACAGACCCGGGTAGGGAAGTCCACATCTTAGCTGTAGGCACAATTAGGGTGAGTTGCACCATTTAACTATAACGATAACCAAACCATAACCAGCCGTGAAACGGCCGCCTATTGGTCAATTCGATGATTTGACAACTGTTAACGGCTTTGTTATCGTTATAGTTAAATGGTGCAACTCACCCTTAATGTATTCCGAAAACGCTATTCGCAAACGCGACTTTTTAGACAGACTGTACAAAAGTCTGTCTAAAAAGTCAAACGACTTTGGATTTTTAAAAGGAAATAAAAAATCCGTTTATGGCAACGCGAATTTTTGTTGTCATTCGCTTGTTTCCTGAGATGATGATAGTTTTACTACAGATGTTGATCGTAGTGTGCAAAAATAATGTGTAATTAATAAGCGGAGTAGAATATTTAGAACCAGATTTCTCTTACGATTCCTGATTTATGTGATTACTTTATATTTATTTATGACACTATTATCTTTGCAAATGTATCCTACTTTCGTACTAAGAATGTCATTAAAGAGACTGAAATAGGTATAAGTATTCATAACAAAAAATCTTTTGCATTTTTATTATTAAAGTCCCCTAATCATATTAAATAATTTAAAAAATACTTATATTCGATACTTTTTTAAGGTTCTTCTGTTCTGTTAGTAAATAACGATCAAGATCTCTTAATCAACCTTGATTGTTGAACCAGTGTTGACTACATCAGTTTTTATTTTACCCTAATAATTACCCAAGTCGTTTGACTTTTTAGACAGACTATACATATGGGTATCAACACTGGTTACGTTTTCGTAATTTCAAACCCAAGAGTAATGGCAGGAAAAATACCAGGTGCCTGTAACGATGTTTAAAGGAGGCTCGTTGATATTTTCGTACATTTTCAGTCATAATTTCGTCCTGGAGCTAAAGGCAACAATCTGGTAAAATGTAAGATTGAATTTACCTCTGATAGCTAATTTATTTCTCCCCGAGGCGTCGCGCACACTCAACCGCATTAACCTATAACAATGTTATCATATAACATCTTAGCGTTATTTTGAATTATAACTTTGCTTCTGTTTTTTTTTTTGATGTTTTTGAATTATTTTGTGATGACACGGTCGGTACAGTGGTTGAGCGATTGGTTAAAGAGGTGCGTGTCGCGGGTTTAATTCCCGCACGGGACAAATTAATATTTTTTAGCCCATAACATATAATATTATAGTCGTTTCGGGTCTGGATATCTTGTGTATGTAAGTTAATAAGTTACCATGTTCGTGAACGCATCTAAGATACAGAGAATATGCCTAGTGTGGGGAAGTATTAAAAAAAAAATACTGTGATGAGAAGATAATTATTGTGTTGATGCTGTTTTTTGTAGATTTTAATCATCAATTTAATTTTTTTTGGTCAAAAATATTGGGTCAGTCAAGAAATCCAGGAAAATACATCCTATCTCTTATTAGTCGAGTATGTTATTCTGAAGGTAATTTAAAATCTTAACTTTTTGAATACCGTAATTAGAGACACAATAGAAAGACAATGTGTGGCGAACGCTGGCGTTCGCTGGGGATTTAATGAATAAAGATGAGATTCTATTAAAACGTGGCAATTTCTTCAAAAGACAACTACGGAAACAATCAAAAGTTAACAACAAGCAAACATACCCAATCTAAAACGAAATCCAGATAAAAATATGCAATTAAAACACCAGAAAAAAGCCACTTTCCACGGTAATCTAAAATAAATGTCGCCTTCAGATAGTCTTTGTGGCGACACACCGAATTGCTCGTTAAAATGTGTCCCGCGATTTCTAAAGTACCGTATAAAGAGGGAAGCACTGAATAAAAACGTGCAGCGTTATTCGTCTGTATCTCAGTAACACATAAACCTCACAAATTGACCCATTTCAAGCTGAACGTAAAACTAAAGGCCCCCACACATACACAGTCAACCAAGGACGATACTTTACCACTTACAGGCCAATAAAACGCGTACAACATAATTGTGGTGATAACATTATTAACGTCAACTTTGTAGTACAAGCTAACTCGGCAAACGTTGTTCTACCATATATATTAAAAAAATGGGGGCTAAAAATAACCTACGACCTATTTTTAGACCTACTCAAATATATAAAAATACTCCATAAAAAATGGAATAGTCGTTTCGGAGGAGTTCGACTTGAGATTTTTTTTTATTTCTTTATATTTATTAAGCAAATGAATAACTATAATTAAAGTAAATTAAACGTTTTTGTTTAGTTTTGTATATATCAACGCAGGATGGATGAAATGGCGACAGGTCACGGGAACCACTTGTGACCCACGGATGCCCCTCAAGTTGAAGGGTAAAATCTACAAGTCCGTGATAAGGCCTGTCATACTGTATGGATCAGAATGTTGGGCTGTGAAAAAGACGGATGAAAAAAGATTGTACTATCACTTGCAAAAGTCCATAAGAATTCTTAAAACTTATTCGTTTGACGTTTAGTTTGACTTACGACCTTTTATTTTCAAGTTTCGCCAACAAATGATTGAAATTCACAATTTCATCAACTTATCATAAGTCAAGATGGCCCAGTGGTATAGGCACACAGTTTGAAGCGCAAATCAGTGTGCCGCAAGTTCAAATCCCACGCAATTATTGACTTTTTGTAAGTTCTTACCCGATTGGAAGTTATGTATTTGCATTACATATATTAAATTATTCTTTAACTTGTTCACACATTTCTTAGAGTTAGAAAGGTAGATCACAAAAAAACTAAATAAAGAATTAGATTTCTGCGAGGTAGACATGAGTTTTAACTTAACCGAAATGAACTGTCGTTTGGTTGTAGTTGTTGGTTAGTGACGTGAGGTTGACAGTATTGTAATATTCGCAAAATGCAGGCTAATATTAGTATTGAAGTGAGGGCGACTATCATTGGGCTGCATAAAAGTGGTCTTAATAAAACACAAATATCTGAAGAAACCGGACTGAATGTGAGTATAATAGCTATTAATGAATTGTAACTTTATTACAAATTAATCTTCTAATTAAAACGTATGCCATTTATGAATCCATTCATCGTATCTTTATGAGGTTTAAAAGAGAAATACGTAAATCGTTGGGTTTATTGGATTGGTTATTGGATTAATAAATGCAGTTTTATTTTAAAATTATATTAAATAATTATGATTATTAACATTTGATATAATGAAAATGAAGTGAAGTAGGTATAGCTGCCTAATATATATTTTTTTTTATTTTAGAAAAATACTGTAAATCTTTGGCTAAAAAGATATGAGGAAGAAGGTAGCCTTGCTAGTCGAAAGAGAAGTGGGAGACCGAAGCATATTAGCGAGGCGCAGCGGCGACATATGGTGGACGTATACGAAACGAATGGTTTCGCACCAACGAGACATTTTGCGGAATTATATGACACCTCGATGGATACTGTTCGCCGTGCACTTCACGCTGAAGGCGTGCATCACAGAAAACCTGCTAAAAAGCCGTACTTGACAGAGAGGCACAAACAAGAACGATTACGTTTCGCACTAAATATTTAATGTTAACTAAACTAAATGGCCTACCATTTTATTTTAACATATCTGTGATTATTCGTTAACAAACACTGTATTATATTGTGTTTACTTTCGTTTAAAACAGCTATATCTTTTAACTTGTGCCATCGCCTCATCTTAAGAATGCAGTGAACTCGCTATCAATTTTGTTGACAATAATCATGAGTCTATTTCGTTTTTTATTCTTCTACCCGCACTGTTTTAACATAATACTATAGTTCAATTTATTTTTCTCATCTAATTGACGATTATCTTGTGAGAACTAAAGTTCTTTTAACAGAAATTGAGGTTTGGTTTCAATCTTCTTTTCGTCAAGAAAATGAACAATTAAGCTATGACCTCAATACATTCATTGTGACGTTACACAAAAATAAAATGTTTACAAAGTCCAAATCATATATCACTTTTCAATAAATAACTGGATATAAACAATTACCTATATTTTATTTTATTAAAATTTGAATATCCGTTCATTGTTACGTTATTCATATTATGAATGGTCTAAGTGGGTATACTTCCAACAAACAATCTTAGGCGTAACATAGATAACGGTTACAAGATAACTTTTTGTCTAGGTAACAATTCGACGTCACAATTCTCATAAATGTTTAATTTGTAAATATAAAGAATAAACATTTTTATTAAACACGTCTTTTTATTTCCACCTTATAACATCGAAAAGATGTAACAACTAAATAATTGCAAATTACGAATGTGATTCTTCTTGTGGTTAATAGATCACATTCGTAATTTGCAACTATTTAGTGCAAAAAATGCAATAGTATTTTTCATAGAAATATAAAAAAACAACTATATCAATATAGATTGGGAATTTTCAAAGTAAGAAATAACTGCAACGGACCGACCATGATTTGAACTCGGGTTACGTGATTTGCGAATCCAACACTTAGTTCACACGGCTACCAGCACATGACGTATTTGGGCGAATTTTATTAATGCTATGGTAAGAACAGAAAAATAATAAATGTTTTTAAGCTCAGTGCGACGACAGTTCCTTAGTGTGTGTTATCTGTGGAATGTGGATACTCATACATGCGCACACATACGCACGGAAGTATCGCGGTCGCTCGGTTCGTAGCAATGTAATCTTTAGCGTTCCTATGGACTTTTGCGGCCTTACTGTATGTAGAGGAGATGAGAATGTTAAGATGGATGTGTGGTGTGATGAGAATGGATAAAGTGAGAAATGAATATATTAGGGGAAGTTTGAAAGTGGCGCCAGTGACTGAAAAATTGAAAGGGCATCGTTTGTCTTGGTATGGTCATGTGAAAAGGAGGGATGAAACGTATGTTGCTAAAAATGTTATGAGTTTACATGTGGATGGATGGAGGGGAAGAGGGAGGCCAAAACAAAGATGGATAGATTGTGTGAGAAGCGATATGAAAGAAAAGGGAGTTAGTGATAGCGTGACGAGTGACAGGACAGAATGGAAGAAAAAAACGTGTTGCGCCGACCCCAAATAAAACGGGACTAGGGCAGGAAGATGATGTTCGGTTTTGTATATGGAAACATTTGTAGCTTGTAGCTAAATACGAATATTAAGTAAAAACCGAATTGTTCGCAAACGCAATAATTTTATTATATTGTTATGTTAATTTATCTACTCACAGTAGGATAACACATTTACATAGATGCTTGAAAGGCTAAACGACATTGAGACTATTTAAAAAATTACTAAGCGACATTGAGTAAACTTTACAGGAGAGTGATTTGAAGTTGAAAGTTTTAGAAAAAAATAATTATTAGTTAAATAAAGTACATAATAAATGATAAGGCTTCTTGTTCAATATTATTATATTGTTAGAAGGACTTTACATTATATTTTAATATAAAAAATAAGTCTAGATTTTTTTGTGACATCGCTAATCAAACTTGCTCCAAATCTGAATCCCTAAACTTTTTTAACATAAACCTTAAAAGGTATCATTACCTTGCCAGTTTGTAAATTAATTAAGTGTAATAATACTATTAATATGATGTGGACATATAACGTGTATAAATAACGAAATATCGTTATCTATAACTTTTTTTTCTGAGAATTTTATCTTTTAATCTCTCTCCTGTAAACTTTACTCAATTTGGCTTAGTAATTTTTGCCTTTCAAGAATCGACATTTAAAATTAAAGCATTTTTTTCAAACAGGGTTCAACTTCACATTTCAGATTTCACTTGAGGCTTTTGGAGAATATTTTTGATGGTCACCTATCCACATAACGATCTCAGCAACGTTACTTAACCTTGTAGGTCAACACTTTCGGCTGTTTATAAACAGTGATGATTCTACAAATATTTTCTTAGGACCATTATTTTTAAAACCATGTTTTTCAGTGTCTACGACAGCGTTATGGTAACTGAATTCAACATGATACCAGACACTGTACCAGTCGTTGAATTATTAATATAAAGCGTCATGAACGTATTGCTGGGTGGATACAACCTAGTTTTATACAGATGCGGAATGAATTCTTGAAACGATACACCTTGTCATCGTTTTATTTAATATCTGTTTTCCTAAGACAATTTGTATAGGGTAGTTTCCAGGGTCAAAATAATTACATTTTATTTAATTCGTATTTTAGATTATAAAAAAATATTGGACACGTATTTTTTTCTTTTTTTGATTAAACAAAAAATAACAAAGATATAGCCCATTAAAGTTACGTATGACGTCACCCCGTGGGAAAAAATGCAGCACGGGCGTGGCGTTACACGTAACTTTAATGGGCTATATCTTTGTCATTTTTGGTTTAATTTACGAATAAAAAAATACGTTCCCTTATTTTTGAATAATCCAAAAGACGGACTAATTACATTTTTTACGGCAACTAGCCTATTGTAGGGATCGGGATTTATTCCTATTAATTACAATTTTGTAACAATGAAGTATAGTAATATTATAAAGCCGAAAGTTTGTGGGTGTATATATTTGTATGTTTTATAGTTAGGTTTTACGGCCTGGTCTCGACTTCGGTCTTAGCGGCGAGTGAGGCATCATTTTTTTTTTATTGTTGATAGGTTCCCGCTTGACCGCTATCTCACCTAATAGAAAGTGACGATGCGGTCGACTATGGTACGCGCTTACCTAGAAGAAACTTATTCACTCTCGACTTAAAGATTCCAGGGTTGTAGCTATCAAGCATTGGTAGGTATGCGGGCGCGGGGCGCTATGAGCGGGTCTAGTTCATAATATCGACAGTCACTACATCGATGGTCGCTGTATCGAAAACGTTCCATCGACGGGCTAATGTATCGACAGTACCCCAAATCGATGGTACGCTACATCGACAGTACCCAAAATCGTTGGTACGCTACATCGTTAGTACTCTAAAACGACGGTATGCTACATCGACAGTAAACCAAATCGATAGTACGCTGCATTGACTACCCGACCCGAGCCAGATTTAAATAGAAAACACAGAATTTTTCAAAGTCACAATTTGTTAAATCTGTAAATTGCTTAATTTTGATGGAACCCGCATTAAATGGTTGGAAAAACATAAATTCGTATTCAGTAACATTGATTGATAGTACTAATTTAAAAAAGAAAACTTCCAAAATTAATAATAACAAAAACTATCCAAATCAATTATTTAAAACTATTGATTTGTTATATGTAATATTGTTATTGTTTATAATAAAAACAATTATAGAAAAATCTATATCCATACAGGAACCCTGATAAACTCTTTGTGTAAAATTAAAGATAAGTGTTACTAGCAATCCCTAAAAAACATGGTTTGCAGAAAAAATATTTTGAAAATGCGAGTTTTGAGCAGTATAACTCTCTTAAATTTTTTTAAAGTGATTGCTAGTAACACTTATCTTTAATTTTACACAAAGAGTTTATCAAGGTTCCTGTATGGATATAGATTTTTCTATAATTGCTTTTATTATAAACAATAACAATATTACATATAACAAATCAATAGTTTTAAATAATTGATTTGGATAGTTTTTGTTATTATTAATTTTGGAAGTTTTCTTTTTTAAATTAGTACTATCAATCAATGTTACTGAATACGAATTTATGTTTTTCCAACCATTTAATGCGGGTTCCATTAAAATTAAGCAATTTACAGATTTAACAAATTGTGACTTTGAAAAATTCTGTGTTTTCTATTTAAATCTGGCTCGGGTCGGGTAGTCAATGCAGCGTACTATCGATTTGGTTTACTGTCGATGTAGCATACCGTCGTTTTAGAGTACTAACGATGTAGCGTACCAACGATTTTGGGTACTGTCGATGTAGCGTACCATCGATTTGGGGTACTGTCGATACATTAGCCCGTCGATGGAACGTTTTCGATACAGCGACCATCGATGTAGTGACTGTCGATATTATGAACTAGACCCGCTATGAGCGGCGTCTCGTGGCGTGCTTCAAACATTTTCATACTTTTGATCTTACCACTCGCCGCCCCGCGCTAAGCTACCGCTCACAGCGACAAGGTTGTGAACAGGCCGACAGGGTTGCGGGAAAGTTAGATATAAAGGATTACGGCCCTCTGGCTACTTAGAGTAGGAGAAATTATTTGATGATATCTTATCAAAATTATACATTAAAAAAAATGTAAGTGACTACCAACACATTTGAAAAACCAGAGGCATAAAAATAAGAATTTGTATTATATTCGTTCAATATTCTTCTTTCTGTGAAAAGAAAACGTTTTTCTATTCTATAACAAGGTTTTGGGACCTACAGCAAACAAATATTGTTTACTAAAAAACATATTGAAAAAAGTCTTGGGTACGGTTAGACCTAGATTTTATCTTTCAAAGATAAAATGCTCAAACCTTAGCCTTCCCTGTTTTTGTACGTTATTTTCGATATTTATTTTATTTTAACTTACTTTATACAACACTAGCTCTTGCCCACGACTTCACCCACGTAAATAAAATATAGCCTATGTCACTCAGGAATAAAGCAGCTCTCTATCGGTGAAAAAATTTTAGCAATCTGACCAGTACTCCCAGAGATTACCTTCTACAAACAAAAAAACAAACTACCTCTTTATTATATTAGTGTAGGGTTGGCTATGATGGAGCGACATAGTCAATATTGTGACAAAGCTCCTTAATAAAGATTAAAAAAAAAAAACATTTTTCCTCGAATTCTCTTTTAGCAACATTGTTGAAGTATGTTTCTAGGAATAAAAATTGTGATCGTGATCTCTTAAAACCTTAATGATGCATTTTAATGACGCTTGAAAAACTTGTGCAATACTCTTCGATGAAATTATGAATCTGAACAGGCGAGCCGTTGTTATGTTTGAAGAATTTGTTAATTTTTATGTGTTAAATAAAAATATTTGTTGGTGAAGTTAATAGTACGGAAGCATGAGAACGAACGAAAGAGCTAAGTGACAATGGCGTGTAATCTGAGAAGCTCAAAGTAGATGGCGCTAGTGAACTTGGAGGTCATACTATCTGTCAATTGATTTTCAAGGAAATATTGTGTATTCAAGTAAATAACCATCGTTTTTGTAAAAATAAAATGCCTCAGTGCTGTGTTGTGCCTTTATGCTCATCAAGAACATCAGGACACAGGTTTCCCAAAGCTAATCATCTGAGCTGATAATTTATAATCATTTCTTCGTCTTAATTCTTTTTTTATTTCACAAACAGTCCAAGATCCGTATTTTTCTACCATAATTCACATAAATCAACGTAAACAAACAAACCATCATACAACGATACAAGGAGCTGTCAAAATGAATGACCTCCAAACACACAGGCGCCAACTAGCGGGAGAAAGAGCGGACATAGCTGCCATTGACACAACTTTTTGACTTCATTGACATCATCATAATCTGGGGTGACATTTGCACGGACCGAGCAGATAAAAGTTTCGACCGCAGGGCTGTGGTGCTCATTCCACAGTAGGCAGCCATGCGACGTGTAACGTCTAGTCTCGGGGACTGTCTCAAGGCTCGTTGTTTCAAGTGAAAACCTAAAACTTGGATCATAATAAATCAGTGATGTGTGATGTGGAATAGTTTGTTTATTGCTGGATACCCAGCCATCGCCCACAAAACAGTCTCTGGAAAGAGCTTCAATGATGATCGGCATCCTCCGCCGATATATTCATAAATGCTGCGAGTAGTTTACTCATCAAAACTTCATTTGATGAGTTAACTAGGTTCTGGATTAGCGACCACGTACTAGAAGACGCAGTGTTGGAAGGCCTCCTACAAGATAGACCAATGACCTGGTGAAGGTTACGGGAATCTGATGGATGCAAGACGCACAGGACCGATCATTATGGCGACACTTGGGGGAGGCCTATGTCCAACAGAGGATGTCTATCGGTTGAAATGATGATAATGATGATGAAACATTACTTCCTTAGTAGTAATATTATAAAGCGAAAGTGAGTTTGTTTGTTTGTTTGTTTCGTCTTCACGCCTAAATGGCAAATCCGATTTTGATCAATTTTGGTAGAGAGATAGTTGGGACCCTGGAGACGGACGTAGGCTAATTTTTTTTTATAGTGAGAAAATGGGGAGAAAGAGGCGGGCGAAGCCGCGGGTAATAGCTAGTTTCCTATAAAGAAAACCCTTCAGTAAGTAACCGAGCTCTCAAACAGATTGTATCTCATCTTCCTAGTCTTACAAAAACACATGAACAATCAAAGTAAAAGTGAACATTCCAAAGTGCGTCAATTGAATTATTCTAACTAAGGCAAATGTCATCAGTCTACTTAAGGCGAAGATTAAATAATAATGAGTTGGAAGGCAAAGTGATGACATAAAATCTCGCGGGAAAATTGCTGAAGACACTCGTCCTTACTCTCAAGTTTGCATAATGAAATACTTGTGGAAATACAATATAACTTGAGTACGAGTCAACTTAAGCAGGCAATTTGTATTTTGCTAACTTTTCATTTAGTTATAATAGTAAGATAAGATTATTATGAAGCTGTGACGTAATTATAAAGTTTGCAGCATTTGTCATGATATTTTATTTTAAATGGTGGTTTTGCTATACATAACGTTATACTGAAAAGTGACAACTGCGAGCTGCTTCACCTACATTTTTTTTTCCAAAATATGGTCTACCTATGTATCAAACCAGCTTTTGCCTGAAGCTTCACTAGCGTACATAAAATATAGCCTATGTTACTCAGGAATAAAGCAGCTTTCTATTCGTGGAAATTTTTTTGCTATCGGACCATTACTTTCAGAGATTACCTCCTACAAACAAAACATAAAAAAAAAACTACCTTTTACTGTACATTTCAACCAAATCCAGTCGTATGTTTTTGTGTAAAGAAATAAAAAATGTATACACACGTTCGCTTTTCTAAAGAAAAAAATGCACAAATAAATATTCCAATAATGTTTTTAAACGTCAGCTCATCAGCTTCAGAAATAAAAATTTAATGAAGCATTAATATAAAATTTACAGTCGATTCATTACAATAATTACAATTTTTATATCTCCTGATAATTATTTGCTTGTTTAAATTGTAGCAGTGCCTTTATTAATTTCAATATATAAATGTTTAAATCTCCGTGAGTCATTTCTTAAAAACTCCGTAATAACCGTTCGTAATAATTATTTTGTGTTGAAAGATTAATTGCCGTCAAATAACGAAATGGTTGACCTGAGAATATTAATAATTTTCAATTATGTTTTATCTTAATAAAAGGTCATACTTATACGATCATATTATAATTTTACGATATTCTTTTTAATTTTCAATGTTATTTGTTAGTTATTTTGTACATCTACCATAGTTAATAGTCTTTTTATCTAAAATTGACCAGTATAGAATCCACCTAAATGCCAATTTTTTTTGGTAGACGGTTACCAGACGATTGTACGGCGAGCTATCCATTGCTCTCCATGTGCAAGCCCGCACCTACGGTGGCCGGAAATCGGAATCGAAATCCCGGCTGGAGCGTGAGCCCGTGAGGGCAGTTACTTTGCGCGTGCAGACTCCTCCTCACTCCGGACCATAGCCTGTACCAAGGCCCAACGCGAGGGATCGCTGCCACCACCTATATGCCACTACTGTCCAGTTTTTTTTAAATATCTATTTTGTAATAAATAACTTCACGCACTCTAAGGTGGAGTGAGATTTTTACTGATTAGTACCCTATGATCCTTCATTTGCTCTTTACGTTCTAAGACCACAGCTAATCTTTCAAACGTTCCTCCAGCCCTAGTTGGCATTGACTCTACTAGGCCCTGAACTGAGGTTTTGCTGAAATCTTTTAGAGGTGCGCGTGAATAACTACTACAGTGAGACGACGAGCTATCCATTGCTCGTCATCTGCATGCCTGTGTCTGCGGTGCGGGGCATCTTCTGTGGTGGCGGCAGGGCCAAGAGGATTATTAATTTCTCCCTCACGGTGGCCATCTGAAATTTAAATAACTGGATTCATACTAACGTTATAATGGCCATGTTAACCCTGTGTGTCTATTTGTTTGAAATTTAACGAATGAATAGATCCATATAGTCTATTTATTTGAACATATTTTATCCCGAGAGTATATTCCATTTAGTCCAGACAAATTAGACCAAATAATTGGGTTAGGTTGCAATAATTCGCACTCAGCCGAAAATTGGTAGGATTGTTCAGAACACGATCATAAATGAAATGTAAAAAGTCCTCATCGATGCGAAACCTGGAAAAAAAAATATTCCTGGAAAAATAGTCAAAACAACGAGTTTTTCGTGATTTTCAAAAAAACGGTAAGTTTTATCATAAAATTAGCTCAGACAAAAATTGTAGATCAGATAATTGTCTACAAAAATGTCTTAACATTTTCGTCCTAAGAATAATTAGAATAAATTCTGACTGTCACGCGAGTAAAGCCAAAGTAGAAGGTAGTGTAAATAAACCATCATATTTCATTATATTAACAATGTCTTCATTTTATAAGAAACGAGGGAAAATTTCACTTCAATTGTTTCAGTGATTTCGGAGTTATGTTACGGTTGGTGAGGCGAATTAAATTGCTTTTCGTAATAAAGTTTCAATTTTCCGAGGCATTTTGTGTCAGGCCTCTTGTAATTTTGTATACTGAAGAGTCGAGTGACTTCTAACAAAACTAGCATAAGACAGAGTTTACTTAATTTGTTTTACATTGTAAGTTAATTTTATTTATTTATTGCTTATGTATCTAAGGACGTAAATAAGAAATTCTTCATAAAGTAGTCTGTAAATTTCGAAAATAAGCAACCTTTTCTATTTATCCGTATTTATACCTATTTAAATGCTTAGGGTCTCAGAGGTTAAATTAACTTACAATGTACGACATTTTGAGTGAGCGTCTTGATTTTGTAATTTTATTAGTTTTATAATTATAAGTTATTTTTAATTTGAATGTAGATTTTTCTTTTCACTTTTTTATATAAAAAACACTTTAAAAATTCACAAACAAAACTTCAAAGTGAAACAACAGACAGTTATAAACCATAAAGTAAGAAGCTCTATTTTGCACCATTAAAAGCGTTTTACCGCTGTTTATTTGAGAAAAACTGTCAGATTTCACATTTTGTCGTGACACAACGTTGGATTTTACGGTTTCCTTTAGCATGGGCAATAGATAAACAGGTACAGAAGGCCAGGACTTTACAACGACCACACACGCGTGTATACTCTATTCACGATATCATTAAACAGAAGTTAAAAAAGGTTGTTTTAGGATACACTTTGTAATAAAAATACAATATATGTGTGTATATTGTGCTTTTCTACTTTTAACCCTTGTACTTAAATGAATTCATTTGAACTAACCATCTTCCGACTTTATGAGGCTTTTATTAAATAAATTACTTAGTTCTTACTTGTGCTATTAGTATCCTTGTTGAAAACTTAAAAGAAGCAGGGGTTGTTAGTACTTGGAACGTTTTTCATACAATTATATTGAAAAATAAATGTCGTGCACACCTGCTTCTTCGAAACTCTTTTGTCTAATCCAGAAGTGAATGGAGTATTATTATTTAATTATTTCAATCAACATTGGATCATAAAATTACATCAAATTAATAACAATTATGAATAAAATAACGGATAAGCTACGGTGATCTCAAAACAAATGCCGATCGCAAGTACACTACTTGTACTTGCTGTATGTGAAGCATGTCGATGTATGTGTGCATTTTGGCTTGTTGTATGGAACCGGCTTTCTGTTACTTTTTATTTCGTGAGCATGGGCATGTAATCCCGGGCGTCGGGCGGTGTGCCCGCTGAGGCCGTGTCTCCTGTGTCACCCAGGCGATTAAAGTGATTTACAATGTGGCCGCTGGCCCAAGAATTAAGAAGTTTATTTTAGTTCTCTGAACTAGGATTTATTAGGAAACGTATTAGGTGTGTAGGTTTTATTATGACTACAATGTATGCGGTTTAGTTACATTGCAAGCTTGCGGTAATTCTTATGGTGTGTGCTTCAGCTATATGCGGAACAGCGTGTAAAGCCACGCAAATCTCCATTAAAGTAGGAGAATCTTCCGACCATATAGATTTTTAAACTTGTGGGTTAGCTACCCGATAGTTGTAGCCGAGTGATTGTATTTATGTTCTCTAGAATATGTGTGACATCAGGACTTTTTAACCGACTTCAAAGAGAAGAAGGTTCTGTTCAATTGAATGTATTTTTTTTACGATTTTTCGGTCAATTGTGGACCGATTTTGAAAATTATTTTGTCGACTGTAAGGTTATGTTTTTAAATTGGTCCCATAAAAATATTGTTAAGATTTGATCATGAACTTCGAAGATATGGCACGGAACTCCTCATAGGATCATGGCAGAACTGTCGTAACAATACTATTATTACGAAAGATATACATTATACAATATATCTAATAAACATATTTAAAGCAGTACAGCTCTATTTTAGATATAAGGAATAAATCTGAAAAATGTTAGTTTGTTTATTAATTGTAATATTATTATTATTATTTCATTTATTTTTATTTATACATATTAATTATATTTTTAAATATTTCTTATAAAAAGGATATTAAAAAAAAAATACATTTAAAAATACAAAAAATAGTAGCCCACCGGCATCGGGAACAGGGTCCAAGCTACCGGTGGTCAGGGCTCCTGAGAGAGGAACCTCCGGACAATACGCGCCGTGTCAAGGAGTACTGCCTTCTGGATTAAGCCCTTGATCCAACTGCTTAACGAGAGCCTCCGCAGATGTTGATCGAGGCTCTTGGCTATTAAGCCATTGGCCGTCACGACTATCGGCACAATGATTGCTCTATCCACTTCCCACATGTCGACAACCTCGCGAGCCAAGTCAAGATATTTAGCTTGTTTATCCTTCTCAGCTTTCACGAGGTTCTCGTCATGAGGGACCGCTATATCAACAATCATTGTGCGACGCTCTAGCCGATCTATCACCACTATGTCAGGTTTATTGGCAAGCGGGCTTGCGGACAGTGAGCAATGGGTAGCTCGCTGTCCGGCCGTCCGGTAACTGTCCGGACCAAGCCCAAGGCGTCGACGGCGCGCACTGTTCCCGCGCGCCTCAAGGAGTTGTCAGCAACAGCAGGGACCCAGCCGGGTCGAAGCCTACTGGGGCCAGGGTTATCCGAAAGGGCGCTCGAGCCCCGGTATGAAGGCTAGAAGGAACGGGGTGGGTCTTTTAGTCAGTAAGAGTCTGACACTATCTCCCGCTCCACCCAAGGGCGGGGGATGTCAATGCATGATTTTTCCCCACCATAAAAAAAGAAAAAAGGTTTATTGGCAACAATAGTCCTGTCAGTGATGATAGATCGATCCCAATACAATGTGACGCTGCCATTCTCGAGAACTGGGTCGGGCACATACCTATAGTACGGTACTTCTGATTCAACAAGATTGTATTTAAGAGCAAGTTGCTGATGGATAAGCCTGGCTACAAGGTTGTGTCTGTGCAAATAATCTCCGTTAGATAAATGAGAACACCAGAAATAATGTGTCGGATTGATTCTCCGGGCCGGTGGCATGCCCGACAGATGTCAACCGTGCCGTCCTTCACAATATATTTCCGGTAGTTGTTCGTCATCATAACTTCATCTATTTATTATTATTATTATTACTTAGCCCACACTGTCCCACTGCTGGGCAAAGGCCTCCCTCCACTCCTTCCAACGATCACGGTTCCTCGCTTTCTCATTCCAGTTCTTAAGGAAGCCATCCATTATTAATTATAATAATATGAAGTAGCATCAGCAAGTCCGTGAAAGTGTGACGTCACGACCCTATTATGGTTGTGGCATGCCCTTCGTTCTTAAAACAGTGGATCCACCCTTGGTCGTAGTTTAGGTAGGAAGGTACTGTAAATACACTACCTAACCCTTTGGAGAATACGAATGTAATAATACATTTGTTCTAAAATAAACATTATATCATTCCTCAATTCTCGAAAATGACTAACAAGAAGCCATTAAACCAGTATGTCCTCAATTATTTAATTGGAGTAGTGTTACCGAAGCTATATAGTCGTATACGCCAGTGGTTCAATTAAGATATATCGTGTATCAAAGGTTTACCTTAATGGCCTGTACTTGAATCAGTCGAGTGTACCTATGTATATTTGACGATGTGAATTATGAACAGATAATAATTATATAATTGTGTTCCTTCTATTCTGTATATAAGAAAGTGAAATCAGAGTTGGTTCGGTGGTAATAGCCTCGACTTATGAGTTCTATATCGTGGGTTCAAACCCAGGTAGATTCTTTACTTTGTAATTTTTTATATTCTTTTGTTTTTCCTTTTTTTTTATATGGCCCACACTAGAAAAATACGTTTTATTGTAGGTGTATTTATAAACATGTAAACTCATTGGTTAGTAAAATAACTAACTCATATAAAAGACACCTAGACCTAGAAAAAATCTGTAGGTCATAAAAATATTTGTTCCATGCGGAAATCGAACCTACGATACACAGGGTAGCAGTCAAACGCTCAACTAATGCGCCAACCGTGCAGTTGATTTCATCACCACTGTTCTTAAAACAGAGAATAAAAATCATAACAAAACCGACATCCCTTTCAGATCCACCAATCCGCACTGGATCCTCATGGTGGATAACGACTCATTGCTTCAACATTATAAGGCTATAGATGTAATGAAGTCATGGATTCTCAAATAGAATGTAACTTAAAGAAGCTTTTAAGAATTCTGAAATAAAGCCAGACCATTGATGTATTCTAGTAGTAACATAAATTGGGAATTACATACTTATAATCCAATCCATCCATTTTAAAATAATGATGCTACAATGCTAAAAAATAAAAAAACCCTCATTTACTATGAAAAAAAAAACTCCAAAACCTGTGATAACTCATTAAAAGGCTGTAATACTTTTATAACAATATAATGATCTTAATTAAGCCTTACTTAAACCACAGAAATTTCTACTTAGGAACTTCAAAATAGATTTAAATACTCCAGTCATATAATTTAACTTAAGCACAAACGTCGTGTTTTGCGAAACACGATCCTTATAACGAGGTTCAGTAAGAAGAGACTGGAGCTCTCCGGTGTACTAATAATAAGTAAAAAATCAAAAGAATTTAACAAGTGCTGTTTCGTAGAAGCGAAGGACGCGATGACAAATGCTCCCCCGGGTCCGTTCCACTGAAACTTGGGCTGAAAATTCCGCAATGTTCACCAACTTATTCCTACTCATCTGTTATGTTTTATTTGGGTCGAGTTTAATGAAAATGATAAAAATATTCAAGCTGTGCTTTGCCTATTGTAGGGCGTTTTTTTTTTGTTAACAAGCTTTGTTTGATAAAAACTTGAGTGTGCTTGATACGTCATTAATACAGAGGGCAATTGTTTCATCACATTATAATAAAGGCGAAAATTTGTAAGTGTGTTTGTTACCTTTTCACGCTCAAACGTCTGAACGTATTTCTATGAGTAGATCATGTCTTGGAAAACCTCATAGGAGTATATTCCCTCGGGGTAATTTTCTACGAACAGGCGGGCAAAGCCGCTGGCAGACGCTAGTGACTTAATTTCGTTCGTTTTCATATATTTGTATGTTGTTTTCCTGTACAGTGTATTAGGCAAAATGAGGTCTTTTATTCAATATATTAGGAAGTAAATTACCATCGTATTGCCGTGAGTGCTCCAATTTCACATGTTTGAATCCGTGACTTCGTGTAATCAAAAGGCTGTGGAGTGTTTACACGTGCGCCGGTTACTAATGCTTATCATTCGTTACGATTCACTTAAACTCAAGCATCGTCTGGAACAACGCAATTCTCATCAGATTAATGCACGAGTATCCACGCAAAAATAAGATAAAAAACTTAGCGTTCTTACCGCAAAAATCCATTTCCAAGTTAAACAGATCTTTTCGCGTTTTTTGCTCATTGAATCTGAGAGTTTTTGTTCCATATTTTTAAAGATTATCGCGGAGTTCATTTGGAACGTTGTCTTAATGAGAAACGCAAAGCAGATACCTAAAGGGGTAGGTGTAAATTATAGGGGGACGGAAGGCGTTAAATTTGAACGGAACTTTTAATTACAATGAGTGACCTTCGTTATCATTAGTTAATTAAGTTTGATTGAAATTGGAATAATTTTCAGCCGTCTGTTATTAGAAGTTAAACGAGGCACTTATCGTGGAATAATTAATTGCATTAAATAGCTCGTGGATGAGGCATCAACTTCATTGAATATTTTCTGGAAGACTTATTTACATTTCTGCCTCCAAGCTCGAATTTTTGGTTAAACAACTTTACATGAATATGTATGTTAAAGCCGAGTAACTAAAGTAAAGGATTATTAAACAGCTTTCGGGCCAAAATACAGGGATAATGACCAGAGGCTCAGAAAGGGTCTAGAATTTAGTAAATCTTAGTCTGACTTAGGGATTTGATAGGCTCTGGAAGGATTCGGCTTAAACGAGCTGTCAAAAGTTAAGAGGTGAAATTAGAGGAGAATGTAAATAAAGATCCTAATGTAATGAAGACTGAAAATTAAACTGTTTCAGACGATTTTAAGCCATCTTAAAAATAATGTCGCTGTAGGATGGGTCATTCTACTTTTTATCACAAAAAAAAAAACAAAAAAGTGAAAAAGTGTAAAAAGTGTGATGGCTGCGTATTTTGTCCATTCCGCTATATAAGTTTATCATTTCAGCCAGAAGATGTCCACTGTTGGGCTTAGGCATCCCCCAAGAGTTCCCACAACTATCGGCCCTGTACACCTCACATCCATCGGATTTCCGCGTTACCTACCAGGTCGTTGTATCTCTGTAATTGGACCGACGATCGGGTTACGCAAGTTAAAAAAGTCGAATATTATTACCCAATTTAAACCCATTGAATTGAATAGATAATATATAACTCATAAGAAAATTAAGAAATTTAAATATTTCAAGCGTGAATAAGTTATTTACATTATTTTTCGATAAGAAGACAAGCGATTGTTGGTAAAAAGAATGTCCCAAAACGTTTCACTGATTTCCTACCAATTTGTATTCCACGACAAGACAAGAATATTTAAAATATAAGCTGTGTGTCGCTGAGATTTTCCATCGGGAATAATGACATGTGAAGTTACAGGAGGTAATCTACACCAAAATAATAAGGGTGAGTTGCACCATTTAACTATAACGATAACCAAACCATAACCAGTCGTGAAACGGCCTATTGTTGGTCAATTCGACGATTTGACAACTGTTAACGGCTTTGTTATTTTTTGTTTTTTTTTTTCATTTTAGGAGGTAATCTCTGAAAGTACTGGTCCGATTGCTAAAACTTATCCATCAAAGGAAATCCGCCTTTGTCATAGGCTATAATTTATGTACGCAGGTGATGCCACGGGCAAAAGCTAGTGTATAAATAATTTTATTGTTTATATAAACGTATAATGATATATACAATGAACCCTCTGTTGGGACTCAGGCTTCCTCTTCCACCACACGCACCCAGTGACACATGTCTTCAAAGTCTTGGTTCTAGGACATGTCGGTTTCCTTACACAAGTGTGACAGTTGTCTGTGAGACCCAGAGTTCAACACCTGGTTTAAAAAAAAATACTCTGTAGTAGCTAACATTAAGCTCCAACGGCTGCACTTGATGCTTGCTCCGGTCCTGTTGGATTGTGATCCCATCGGACGATAAGGGTAAAGGAATAACACACACTTGTGCGATACAATATCTCCTGCGTACTTGGGTAATCGTTGCCGCCATGATGGAAATTCGGTCAGTAGGTTCATTTTTTTATAATGTTTTATTTAGTTATTTATGGCACTTAAAATCTAGAGTGAATTTGTCACTTACAAGTGTGCACAGCATTAACATTTTCCAGTCATAAGATTGAAAAAAAAAATACAAAACTACATGAAACGAAAAAGTAATTAAATCTAATGGTAATCAAGATACTAACGTAAACAATCTATATTTAAACAAGATAGTAAGTGAAATAAATACGAGTATTAAATATTAATGGTGACCACTGTAGGCCAACAACAATTGCTTGCGAAATAGCAACAGCTTTCCTGCAAAGATGTCAACGCCATTGGAACGTGAATGGAGATCGTTATAAGTCCTCATCAATCTATTATGGTTACCTGGTTGACAACTGGTTAGATATATTTTATATCTAACCAGTTTATCAACAAGCTTACAAAAATAGAGTACTAACTTAAAAAAAAAGTAAGAAATTGGTAGAAAGGCAAGCGCGATAATAACAATTTTGAACAAATATGTCTGTTTCTCAGGTGTGATGAACTTTGACGTTAAAGTCCATATCGGATTTTTTCTTTTTTAATAAAAACAGACACTCCGTTGTTGACAAAGATATTTTAAATATTTTTTTAATATTTATTTAGTAGACCTAAAATTTACTTAATTAATCATACAATTATATCATTATCTTATAGGTTCCCTATTGGCACAAACGCCATGTAAAAAAATGTATAGCCACATAGGTATACCTATCTACAAAAAAAGTAAGCAGAACGTCTCCGCCATAAAAAGCAAACACAGTTATCTTGTAAGAGGGCAACAAGGGCCGGAGGGTTCAGAGTGTGCAAACGAAGGGATGACAACGCGTCATCCCGAGCTTAGCTGCACACTTGGCGATTATTGCCAGGCAATTGTTTCTGTTTGAAGATTTCTACGGGTATAACGTAAAAAAGATATCTGAAATTTTGAGATTTTCTGACAATAATTTACTATAATATATCTCTGATTGGCTTGTTAGTCTAGTGGTTAGTGGCCTTGACTGCTATCCCACCGGTCATCATCATCATCAACCTTTTTAATGTTCCTAATGCTGGGGCTCAGGCCAACTCTCTAGGAGAGGCAATGGGCCGTAATTCACCACGCGGGCCCAGTTCGGGTTGGTTATCCCGGTGATTCTCACCTACGACAAATGTTTTTATAATGAGCACAAGTAGATATATTGTTCCGTGTTTGGGTGTAATTTTTCTATTACAATAATAGATCTTACCTATAAAATTCCGTTTTTTAAAGCGGGTTGCTTTGAAGTGTTATATCTTGGGATTGACTTGAAATGGTAAGTTCAAATAAGGTGCATTATTCTTTTTTCGAAATTAGATATTTATTGGTTTCTTTGTGTTTTGTATTTTCTGTAATATCGCAGTGCTTATAACCACGAAAGCTAATAAAAAAAACACCGGCTATCGAACTTGAGTTATTTTAAAAAAAAATTGTTTCCTTTTTGTAATTCAGTTCAATTTTTTTTTGGAAAATAGCAATATAGTAAATAATTAATATTTCGTAGAACAATATCTATAAAAAGTCACTGTCACATTGTCGAATCGTTATTTTCTACTGGAAAATTTATGGATTCAATGCACGAAGTTAAAGTTAAAAAAAGATCAGATTCGAAATCTCAAACTCAAACTAAGTTAAAGGAATCCCTTATCAATCACAACACCTGCGCCAAGCTTTGTTTATGAATAAACTTTACCAATCAGTTTTCTAAACTCTTCTCCAATTGTCATTAATTTATTTCAGAACCCATTTATTTTCCCATAGCTGTGCTTCATTTAACGTAATTAAAATTGAGTACAATTGTGGCTCGAATAGAAGCATACGGAAGGGACCGCTTGCTACGTGCTTGCAAACTAATTACAAATATTATAATTTATAGCCGAAATATAAGGGGAATATTTTGCGAGTTAATTATCTGATAATATTTAGGCAAAATATTGTGCTGTGTGGATTCCGTTGGGGAATGAGGCACTTCATTTTCCCCTTGGGTGTCAGTTATCATTGAGTGGAAGAGCAAAATCTGTCTGAATAGGTAAATCTGCCTAAATGGCTTTCACCAATTCTACAGGGTGTGAGGGTGCGTTTCTACTGAAGTTGAGCTGGGTGAAATGGGTCGTAGCGGACCGTGGGTTACCAATCACAGTGCTCGAAATCTCCTCTCCACATCAGTAGAATTAATGTAAGTAGAGCGAAGTGAAGCTGAGCGGACTATTAAATAAAACAAATGAACACGCGGTTCCGAGGCAAATGTTTGCCGACGAAGGCTGATGTCTGATCATGATTAAATGCCTGACAACGCACCGTACTGGCAGAAGCGTCGGGTATGGGATTGATACCATGAAGCGAGGAGGAGTTTGAAGCTCAAGACCAGTCCCACTGTGTGACTACTGTGAATACTCTCTGCCCCAACTATGGGACCATAGGATCTTAAGTAAAGTAAGTTGGAGCTAAAAAAGGAAAAATGGCTTACTAAAAAAAGTTTTATTTGGCATAAAAGTGCATGATTAAATTGAAAATCAAGAAACAAAATGGATTCTCATCATTCATAGCTAAAAGACATCCACTGTTGGACATAGATCTCCCCCAAGTGTCGCCGTCACAGCCAGTCCAATTGATTCCCATGACCCTCACCAGGTCATCGATACACTTTGTGGGAGGTCTTCCAACGCTGCATCTTTCAGTACGAAAGAACCTTTCGACCCCTTCGACTGTCTTCAGCAAACAATAGCCGTGGCCACTGCCACTTAAGCTGAGCAATTTTTCGGATAATTGTATTGATACTTGTGTATTATAGCTATATAACAATGTGAGCTGTAGTCCCAAAAGCAACTTCTTTGTAATTACTACATAAGGGAAGAACATAACTCACTATCTGTATTTTATCAAGAAAAAAGAGCAAAATGATGAGAGGATTTTTCCCAGTTTCATACAACGTGTTACAAATGGCCTAAAAAACTACATCGTACGGATTCATCACATTTTTAGCTTCGTCCTCAATATTGAAGGACAAGACGCGAACGCGATCAAGATTTATGTAGGAATTTCTTTTTATACTACCCGCCATAACCCAATTACCAACAAAAATCCTTTATTTAATATTTTTAAAACTTGTCAAAAGCAGATATTTTAATAACTCTCTTAAGTTAGTAAAAACCAATTAATGTTTGTGGGGAATGCTGTTAGCGGTGCAAAATAAAATTATTTCTTTGATATCCGCGGTAGGTATCACTTAAGCAGCCAGGCGACGGACGAAGAAATTCATATTTTTCTCGTATCAAATACTTTTGATTAATAATCCTGGCGCGAGAAGACAGCCGTATTTTTCTCACCATAAGTTACGAATCATTCGTATATGTTAATGTGGATCTTTTTACTCGAAATATATATTATTATTTCTATTAAACTATTATTATTATGAGCCCATTGTGTCCCACTGCAGGGCAAACTCCTCTCTTCTGTTATTCCACTCTTTTCTGTCCTTAGCCACTTCTGGCCAATCCTTAAGGTAGGTGTACAAATCGTCACGCCATCTCCTTTTGGGCCCTGATTCACCATTATTTTTACGATTTTCTTCATCTCAAATTAAAAACCAAAAAATCGATGATATCCATCAACCAACGTAAAATTGGTGCCCTGAAATCGCAACATGGCGTCGCGGCAGACCAAAAAGAAGATGGAGGAATGACTTTGATGTCTTTCTTGGGAATCGGAAAGAAGTGGCTCAAAACCGGGATATTGGAAGGAATGGAGGGAGGGCTTTGCTCATCAGTGGGACAGTATGACCTAGGTGTGATAATATAATAATCCCACACTGTAATCAACCCACACTGGGACCGCATGGAAGGTTTCGACCCATTCTCTTTTAGAGTAGAGGCCTGAGTCCCAGCAGTGGGAACATTATAAAGCTGATAATAATATACCTATTTTTATTTTGTCGTTTTTGGTCGTTAAGCCGACTACATGCTCCTGTAAATACTGTCTATTAACATAGTAGTTCAGATTTTATATTACTAACATCTGTTTATTTGTATTTGTTTACTAACATAGTTTTGTAAGTTATTGTGATACTAACAAAATTTTATGATTTATAGATTTTTTTTTCTGAAATAAAAAGATTATTATTATTATAATCTTCGTTTCAGTTCTTAGCATGAATTATCTCTGGAGATCACTATTATCTCTATTATTTTTTAATTTATAAAAGAAAAAATCGTTCCTAGTTATTTCATAACAGATTTAAAAACTAGGAACTCGTTGATGTAGAAATAGTTAGTTATTTGATACAGAGCATATAGGATATTAACTTTGACACCCAGTATGAAATATTGTGAGAGTTTTACCTCAACTTTGCTGGAAAAGTTTTCTCTTTTTGCTATAGAAAAAAAAAATAGATAGAAAATGTTATGCTCGATGCGCAGTGAATATTTAATATTTGTTGGCGTCGGATCTCATTTTTTTTTATTATAGGTGGCCTCGCGCTTGACGATCTAACCTGATGGTAAGCCAAGCAAGCACGCTCGTCTAAAAGTGTAACCTATTCACTCTTGAGGGTACTACGTACTATGTAACCTATTTACATGAAATCTCATGAAATATAAGATTATAGCCCTGATGATTTTATAAAATTGCCACGGTATATTTTACTTTACTATTATATTATAATAGGTTACTACTTATTGTATTTATTTTGAGTATGTTTTTATTTTGTGTTGACATTATTATTAGTAGGTATTAATCTCTGACATATATTAAGTATCCAAATTGTTTAATTTATTACAATTCTGCATGCCTAATTTGGTAAAACACAATTTACTGAGCATTCACATGACATCCAGAAATGGATAATTGATTGTATTGGGTTCTGCAATAAAGATTTGACTTTGACTTTGACTATGTAACCAGAGTCCTATTGTCTAGTTTACTAACAAAATTATATAAAATTTTAGACCAACAAACTTTTTTGACTAATAACTTCTGTATGCATTCATGCACTGTAACGTTTCCTTTTCAAGGAAATTTTTCACTGACTGATCGGCACTGTCTGAACAGAAGGCTGGCTTCTTCTTTGCCAAAATAATATATCACTGCCATTTAAGGTGGCAATACTGCGGTGAAAGTCCGCTGCCGCGACAGGTCACGGCATGGCGGACAGAGTTCCGGCGGGATCTCATGGTGAAATGGCGTCAACGACTATCGCAACCCAGTGCTGGGCACGCCACAATCATGGCGGTAAGTCCCCTCTTTGAGGCGTCGCTGGAAAGACCTCACGGCGTCCTTACCTTCCGTATGACGCAGGTCCTCACCGGACATGGTTCGTTCGGGATTTTCCTGCACCGGATTCGTGCGGAAGTGACGCCCAGGTGTCGTCACTGTGCGGAATGCCCGGAGGACACGGTGGAGGACACAGTCCCCCGCTGGGGTGTGCCCCGCTTGGGCGGAGCATCGCCGTACCCTCATGAGGGCGATCGGCGGCGGAGACCTCTCGCGCCGGGCCTTGGTTGAGGCCATGGTCCGGAGCGAGGAGGAGTGGCAGGCGGTTGCCGACTTCTGCGAAGCAGTAATGCTCGCAAAGGAGGAGGCCGAACGCATCAGGCCACCGTAGGCGCGGGCTTGTGGACAGTGAGCAATGGGTAGCTCGCTGTCCGGCCGTCCGGTAACTGCCCGGACCAAGCCCAAGTCGTCGACGGTGCGCACTGTTCTCGCGCCCCTGAAGGAGTTGTCAGCAACAACAGGGACCCAGCCGGGTCGAAGCCTAACGGGGCCAGGGTTATCCGAAAGGGCGCTCGAGCCCCGGTATGAAGGCTAGAAGGAACGGGGTGGGTCTTTTAGTCAGTAAGAGTCTGACACTACCTCCCGCTCCGCCCAAGAGCGGGGGATGTCATTGGATGATTTTTTCCCACCATAAAAAAAAAGGTGGCAATACTGCCAGTCACTTCTGAGCACATTTCTATATGACAGCGATAGGGAGATATAGAGAGTAGAGGAGTACTTCGACGTCTGAGTATAATTGTTTTTGTTTTAAACTTTACTATAAATAGTATTTACTTTTCTTATGTCCATAATATTGTTAGATACTTTTGAAATAGTGGAGATTTTCACCGTCCGTCACCTGCGGGTATTCAAAAGGGTTATTAACCTCTTCTTAGTTAAGGATTATACAGCCATGACAGTACTATTTCGAGGGGTTGTCATGACAAAAAATGCCCCAGGCATTCGAGACGAGACCCTTGTTTTTTTAAGGCCCACTCTTTTTTATGTGACAAATTATACGTCGAGAGACACCCTAATATTTGCAGTGACGCTGTTAAGAAATAAACGACGTCAGAAAAAATCTTTTGTAATACCAACCGTTTATTTTTATTGTAAACGCTGAATGAAACTTTTCTGACCAGCTTTGCAGTGTGATGTTATAGTTGAAATCGGCCACTAAATCGAATTCAATAATGGTTTGCTATAATTATGCTATGTTTATCGTTTAGTATGAGAATTTTTTTTTTCGTTTCGTAATATATAACTGCTGTTTCCAGCGTCTTCACTCTCATGGTCCCACAGCAACGCATAGCAACTCAGCCAGTGTAGCTTCCTTATGTATCTATGCGCCAGTGTTGTATGGCCTTACACATAGCATTGGTATAGTTAGGCATTTGTTATAGATGTGTTAAGTCTTATTAAAACTGAATAAACTGATATATTGAACAAATGTAATAAATCAATGACTATTGACAGAAAGACATTTTTTTATCGTATAAAACTGCTAATATTTTAACCAACTTGAAAAAAAGGAGATTATTCGAAGATGCTTAAACTAACATAGATTTTTCTTGATTCCAAAAACTTTTTATTGCACTTTTTATTATTTTTGTGCTGTAAATTTCTATAAAAAAATATAACCGACTAGGATTTATTTATTTGAAAAAAAAAAGGTTTTTACGGAGTTTATAGGGCAACTTTTTTTAAAGTTAGATTTTTTACTTATTTAATAACTCTGTAAATTGACTTTTGATAATTCCCTGCTTAACACAAAGGAAATAATTTTTATTGAAGTATTCATAATAACTCATGCGGGCCAAATAAAAAAGTGCTTTAAAGAAAACACTAAAATTTCCTTTGTCAACATTAAAATGGCATCTTCGTAAACAAAATTACAATACTTTTTTGACCTTATCCTTGTTATTCACAAAGCCTTATTGTGATTCTTGCTTTGTTTGAGTAAGTAATTGAGTGTTAATGTGCAAGGGAAAACAATTAAAAACTTAATTGTTTTGAAATTGTACTGAATAATATTCAGTACAATTTATCAGTATTTTATTTAATACTATCCTTACTTTTGTCCTCGGCTTTGCGTACATAAAATATAGCTATGTTACTCAAGAATAAAGCAGCTTCCTATCAGTTAAAACAAATAGCAATGGGATCAGTACTTTCAGAGATTACCTCCTAAAAAATAAAATAAAGTGTAGATTTGTACTTATAAAGAATATAGATATTATTAAAGCTGAAGAGTTTTTTAGTTTAAACGCGCTATGTTCATGAACTCAAAATCGATTTCAAATATTATTCCAGTGTTATATAGCCCATTTATTGAGGAAGGTTATAGTCTATATAATACTAGCTTGTGCCCGCGGCTTCGCCCACGTACATAAAATATATGTCACTCAGGAATAAAATTTTAGCTATCGGACCAGTACTTTCAGAGATTATCTCCTACAAACAAAAAAACATAAAAACAAAAAAAGAACTTTACCTTATTATTATTTCTATATACTCGTAATATTACGTTACGACCAAAAACAGCAGAGCAATAACCAAAAACGAAGGTGAAACCGCGGTGACAGTTATACTTTAACATTTTTAATAAAACAAAAGAAGAAGCTAAGAATTGATCATGGAAAAAAGGTGAAAAATTTTATATGGAAGTATGAAGTATGTATTTCAATACTTACTTATTTAAATAAAAAACAATGTAAACAATTAAATATGTTTTAATTATTTTTTAAATAATACTGGCTGCTTAATTGGCTGTGTAAAATATATTTTTAATTAATCTTACGACCATTTTGCATAATCTTAAGTCCATACTTGCAATAAGTTTTTAAAGAAATTGTCTTAATAACATCTAATGTCGGATGCAAAACATTCTAATATTTTTATAGTATTTGGCAGCAAATGCATCGACTCACTCTTCTTAGTAAAGTTCGATAGGGTAGTAACACTACAATAAAATACTCAACTCCATTTTATGGATATTTCAATGATTCCACATTTTTTTTATTGTTGATAGGTTCGCGCTTGACCGCTATCTCACCTGATGGAGAGCGACGATGCGGTCGACGATGGAACGCGCTTACCTAGAAGAAACCTATTCACTCTCGACTTAAACATTCCCGGGTTGTAGCTATCAGGAAACACAGACTCCGGCAAGGAATTCCACTCCCTAGCTGCACGCACAATGAATGTGTTCCCGAAACGTTACATGCGTGTAGGTGGGATATCCACCACCACATACAGTTATGCAGACATTTAAAATATAAAACTTACTATACCAATTAAACACCCATTTTATTTCAATAATATTACCCATTAGAAATCGACTTATGAAAAAATAAACAAACCACTGAAAATCACTCGAAAAAATCTCATCAAACAAAAATCTCTCGTGAGAAATAGGTGTGAAACAGGAAAACGCTTAATGACAAAAAAAAAGAAAGATTTCTTTATATTTTAGTTAAATTTTTTCAAAGTTACCTGTTTTGTTTGTACTTTTCCTATTACTCTTACACATCTACATCTTTTGTTTTTCTACTATCCTTTTGCAGGTATTCTGAAAGAGATTTTTAAAGAAATAAACATCGCCTTTTGTGTAACTATTTTACTGTTTCCTTCTTCTTCTTTTTTTTAAGCTATTGCATAGCTTCTATCGCGGGCCTTGAGCGTGGAGACCGAATCCAGAAATTCCGTAACGAAAATAACCTAACACCCCCCCCCCCCACTCATTTGTTTTCCCCCGATAAGAAAACAAATGAGTGAACAATCAATCAAAATTCAATTCAATGTGTGAAAGTATAACTTCAATTAATATCAAAGAAAAAAAAAAACAAAGGAAAAAAAATACTGCATAAATAAAATAAATAAATAATTATAATTGCATAAGTTGATAAAAATGCTATGCAATAGCTTTACCGCGGCAGTCTCCGAGTGCCACACGTCATTTCATAATAATTTTTATTAATTTGTGTGTACATAAACTGTTAAATAAATAAATGGTCATGTCCACATTATGTCTGTCCGGTGACATTTCTGCGTAGTGCATTTGTTCTCTATAGTAATGAAAGGCCGCTATCAAAATAGATTGTAACAGTTTTTTCTCACCAAGATATTTCTACCAGCTCTCTTACAAGAGATTGTTTAACAAAAGCCATTACAATTCTTACAATTTTTATTAAAATTAAAGCGGGTTTTTTTCTACCTTTAACGTGAAATTTTGGGGCCCTTTTTATTACTGAACGATATTAAAGCGTTTCAAAACGATTTGTTTTAAATGGGGGATTAAGAATCAATTACGGTACACTGTTTTTTCCAATGATTTTACTTTGTATTGTTGGAGTCTCGACGGTCGTTGTGGTGGTTCTGAGGGGAGCCATAAAGAAGCGTTGGAAGTCTTTTGGCTTCTTTTGTTATTATGGAAATGGTAGCATGTTGTGAGCAAGAATGAAGCTCCATTGATATAATTCTAGTAGGCAGTCGGTCCAGGGGCGCCGGCTTTTAGAAAACCTTATAGGTGTTCGCTCATGCTCGTTTGACGGCTGGAAAAAGTAGCGGAGTGTGAAAAGAGAAAAATGCACACTGATCGACCGAAAACAAATGTCCTACTTACATACTGCGCCGTACAAAACGCCCATCTGTAAAAGGCGATTACTGATCTGTTTCTTGATGTCTATTTTCAGGGGTGATCGACACCCACTGTTTATTTCTCAGGAGTACTCGAGCCTCCGAGCACCCACGGAGTCTACGCCCTTGAGTCGATCCATGCAAAACATTGGTATTCAACTAAATTCAATAAGGTTGGAAGCTCGCCACTATATAATAGTTTTGAATCGTGGGTTTACAGACGATGAGTAATGGATAGCTCGGCATCCGGCCATCCGTTATCCGTCCAGGCCGAGGTCCAGCCATCGACGATGCGTGGTGTTCCACGCAAGCTTCAAAGAAAATGTCAACAAAACCATAGGAGCCCTGCAGAGTCAAAGCCTTCTAAGGCCATATGTTGGCTTCTGAAACAGTTACCAGTGCTCCTAGAACGCAATGAGCTACTGAAAGAACAAGTGTGGTTTTGATTTCCCACATTAAAATAGGAATAAACACAAAGTTGTGAAAAGTCTAGGCAGATTGTTTTTAATTAAATCATATCGCTTAGATTTAGTGTGTGGGTCTATAATTTTTACTGTTCGAACGAAACTAATTTACACAGCCTACACCGAAATCGATTTCGGATTGGGACTTCCAGTGTCGGAGTCCCAATCCGAAATCCTATATTCTTAATCTTATATCCTATAGTCATGTCTGTGTAGGGAAATATAATCTATCTTAATCAGTCAGTTCCTTTTAGGGTTCCGTACTTCAAAAGGTAAAAACGGAAGCCTTATAAGACCACTTTGTTGTCCGTCCGTCTGTCTGTATGTCAAGCCCCTTAACCTCGTGAACGAGTGGAGTTATCGAGTTGAAATTAAAACCTAATAAACCAAAACCTAAACCTAAAAAAACCTGAAAAACCTAAACCTAATTTAAACCTAAAAACCTAATGAAACCTAATTTAGGGTTTTAGTTAAACCTAATTTAGGTCTGCGGATCCTTGAAGCTGTAAAAAAATCAAACCTGTAAGTAATCGAAAAAAAAAGGTACGGCAGTTTATTACACAAAAACCGTATATTTCGACACTCTCGAGGAAACCAAAATTCATAGGGTACTTCCTGTTGACTTAGAATCCTGCAATTTGGCATGAAGCAACGTGTCATAGTACATATAGGAATAAATCAGAAAACTGTAAAGTTGTTGCTAAGTACGTCACAATTTTTTTTTTTTTTGTGATTATGAAATATCTTCCGAGACTCCATTAGGTTTTTTTTTTTGTATGTTTATTAGTTGTCTAGTACCTATAACACAAGCTCTGCTTAGCTTGGGACTAGACGGCGCTGTGTGATAGTTGTGAAATATTATTATTATTATTAATTGAACTATTTACAAAGGTAAGTTTAGGTGGAATCCTCAAGGCGCAAGTCCGACTCGAACTTGTCCAGTTTTTTATTAAATCACTTAACTGTATATTATACTACTCATATTTGAGGTATAAAAATATGACCTTTTATTTAATAAATAAGGTATAACATAACATGTCCGATTGCAGCCCGAATCCTCTTGAATGTATTTTTAATTTCGGCTGTATTATTCATTGTATGGTATCCGAAGCCATATAAACTACACATATTTTTTTCGAAGCCAATATTAAAATGTTCGGATCGGTCGGTCACTAATAATTCTGTACATGATTTAACAAAGTTTGTTGCGTAAGAAACTAATGCGAATAAAATGTCAATGTTTTGTCATAGTATAGTATAGTCGGCCTTATAATGTTGCTACTGTTGGGATTCAAGCCTTCTCTCTAGGAGAGAGAATGGGTGGTAATCCACCACGCGGGCCCAGGGTTGGTGGATGTCACAATATGTCTTCGAATTTTTGGTTCTAGGACTTGCCGGTTTCCTCACGATGTTTTCCTTCACCGTTTTGAGAGCTGTGGTGATGAAATAAATTACACAAACTAAAGCGCCTGGCTGGGTTTGAACCCGCAACCTACAACTCGTAAGTCAGGGCAGTTACCATTTGGCCACCACTGCTCTATGCTTTGTTGGTTGTATGTTTATCATACTGCCAACTTACTAACTACCTACTACAAAAATGAAAATATAACATTCATTTTTATGAAAGTAAAATAAAAACCTCGGCCATATTTTCCGGGATTTCGTAAATTGTATTGCAAATCATATTTATGGTACAAGTAGGACATTATGAGTGTTCAATTCATTTTCCATTACCTACTGGCGTAAAACTGCCAAGATAGGGTAGTCAACTCGCTAATAAAATATGATTTAGAAAACTAAATAGGTATTCAAATAATATCTTATATATTTTTTCATCTACACTAACTAATATTATATTTATTAAATTCATTCGAAGTAATCTCTGAAAGTACTGGTCAGATTGTTAATTTTTTTCCACTGATAAAAAGCTGCTTTATTCCTGAGTGACATAGGCTATATTTTATGTACGCGGGTGAAGCCGCGGGCAAAAACTAGTTTCTTACACTATATTAAAATTTATATGCTGGTAAGCATTGATGAAAATGATACCAAGAAAAAAAAAAGTAAGTCATGTTGCCTTTAAGACAAAGACATTTAACCTTTTTTTTATTGTTGATAGTCCCGCGTTTGACCACTATCTCACCTGATGGTAAGCGGTGAGGTGGCTGGCGATGTAGCACGCTTGTCTAATCGATATCAAAATAATTATGATTGGTTTTTTTTCTGATTTCACTTGGTGTATTTATTTCGAGGTATACGAGTAGCATAGCATAATCGGCCTTATAATGTTCCCACTGTTGGGACTCAGGCCTCCTCTCTAGGAGAGGGCATGGAATGAATATTTCGAGGAACAAATAATAAGAACCCTTAGGTCTGATTGATCTATACTCAGATTACTGTTATCTAAAGAATACATATGGCGGTTCGACATATTTTCTATACAAAAGTAGCCAAACCACCATTTTTATTCCTGACTTAAAGAAAAATTGGCTATTGATTAATCAACCCTTGCTAACACAGTAGGTAGTTGATACACGTAGTAGTGAGAGAGCTCAAAGTCACCCAAAGGGCAATGGAGAGGGCTATGCCCGAAGCCTTCCTGCGTGATCAAATAAAAAATGAAGATATCCGACATAGCCCAAAAATTTACCGAACTTAGGTGACAATGGGATACATTGCGTGCAGAATAGATGTTTGATGAAGATGAAAGGTTTTGGAGTAATGATAAACGCGTTTTCGCAAACGACGCGTTAGAATACCTCCCCCAAGGTAGCTAACAGATCATATTTATTTTACTCAATAATGAATCACAATTTAAAACTAAATGCAATTTGAAAGTAGTTTTTTTTTTTAGTTTTGAATCGAAGTACTGTTTAATTTAGAATGTGTCCGGTTTATGACAAAAGTTAGTTGACATCTCATTAGTTTTTTCCCATTGCCTGTCAAAAAAACGTGTGTTTGTTTTATAATAACAAAAAAGAATGTGTTGACAACAACCCTATTGTTCTCGTTTATACAATAACGTGGTAAACAATGCAAGATTGCTAGTACTGCTGTAGTAAATCATGTGAATGTATGGAAATATAGTCGTATAAGCTTTCATTGTGAAAATGCTGGAACTTACCTACTTGATATTTGAATCTTTAATACATGGTATCTGTACGATTCTTTCCTCAAAAAACTATCTCAGACACTAATCTGCACAGTTCTCACATGATTTGACCATTACATGTTTGGGACATTAAAAGAGACTTTGACCCCTGAGTTCCTTTCGGTATTTTTTCTCTGGGTAGTTAGCTAGGAAACATCAGCCTCATCTAGTTTAAACTGTAAAAGTGTTTTTGAAAAATCTATTTGCAAGATAGATATCAGTTATCATTTAAAAGTGTTTCTTTTTAAACTTTGCCCCTTACCAGAAATTATTCTTTCCTGTAGGTATTCTATCGGACCTTCATCAAAGCATCGGTCAACTTTGTAGAAGGCCTTCTAATGCTGCGTCTTCGACCACCTGTTCTGAATGCAATGTATCCTACTCATTGCGATTCTTCGGGCTTTGTCAGCAACTTTGGTTCTCCTTGGAATATTTTTATTTCTGATGCGATCACGCAAGGAAACGCCGATCATAGCCCTTTATATTGCCCTTTGAGTGACTTTAAGCCTTCTTATGACGAACATTATAAGCGACCCCGTTTCAGAGCGACATATCATTACTGGCAACACGCACTAGTAGACACTAGTAGATTTAACTCTGTGATGATACCCATTAGATATATTTTCCCAAAAATTAACGACTAAGTTAACGGTTAATGCATTTTGCAGCAACATGACCATAATTTAGTTTTAATAGTGTTAGTTAGCCAACATCACCATCATTAACACCTAATTAAAACCCCTTTTTCAATACCGCCAAAACCGCACTATCTATTATGAATAATTAGCACTGTCAGCGCATCCGATAATTAGGGCAGCTACAAACTTCCTGCACATTATCATGACAAATGACACTTCACTTCGCACGACGATCGCGACGCGTGTAGCCAGCATTAGCATAATATGTGCTAATTTATGACATCACTAATAGACATCGATCTAACGAACGCGAACGGTCAGTGTTGTAGGCGCGAGTGTTGCGCATTTATTAGTGGTTAACTAAGTGCGGTTTGGGGTTTCAAATTGTTGTTTTAGTTTCGTATGGCATTCTATAATTGGGTAAAAACTTTGAACAAAAATAATTATGGTTTTTTTACGTGTGGAAATCATCTAATGACATCTCCCAGTGCGAGAATTTTGTTGATTAAAACCACACCTGTGTCTTTCAGTTGCCCTTTGCGTTCTTGGACTATGGGTTTGCACTTCAGAAATTTCCCGCGGTCCGCCGATGCCCACTAGCTTTAGTGGGCATTGGCTCTGCTGGGCCCCATACGGTTTGCTGACATCTCTTTGAGGATCACTACGCGCTGTTAACGACTGGGCTCGGTCTGGTGAACTACCGGACGGCCGGACGGTTCCATTGCTCGATGTCCGCAAGCCCAAAATAATTGTGGTTATGGAAACGTTTTGGGCTTTAATTCTGGCCTGCTACCAATGGTTTTGCTCATGACAATAAGGCCTCTTTTTTATCTATTCTTTTAAGTAGGAAATTATTTAATGACTTCTCTCGCTCTAGCGTGGAGTTTTACTGATTAAAACTCACTTCTGTTTCTTCTTTGTCTTGCGTCTCAGAACCCCGGAGTTCACTTTCGGACAACATGACAATAAGGCCTTCAGAAGTACAATAAGGCTTTGCCAAAAACCATAACTAATATATTAACATTTGCTATGGTTTCTGACAAAATTAAATTTCTACAGATCTCTCTCTCTCTCTCTCTCAGTTGTGTCTACTCAGATACAACTGAGCCTTAAACTTCTCACTAGAAAACTAAAGTAGGATAAGTACCTACACGAGAAAACTCAACATTTCCAGTAGGTACTGAATTTAGAAAGAGTTCGTCAACTTTTTATCGCTCGCAGTTGTAAAAGCGAGCACAGAGAATGTTAGTCTTGCAGTCTTTAAACTTTTAAGTATTCCGTGTGTACCGATACCGTTTTAAACTTCGATTACCTTCAAAAGAAAGCTTTGACGGTAGTTAAGTATTTAAACTTTTTTTTCTTGTTTTAAGTTTATCTTTTGATGTATTATTATCTTTTCTATCTTTCAGAGTTCCTTACCCAAAGGTTAGAAGTGGGATCTTATTGCTAGCAATCCGCTGTCCGTCTGTCTGTCACCAGGATGTATATCATGAACCTGTGATAGTTAGACAGGTGAAATTTTCACAGGTGTAGATGTATTTTATTGTCGCTATATCATCATCAAATACAAAATAGTACATTTGGATACAAGTACAGAAAGTTTGTCACTGGGACCGAGGCGGAATTTGCACGAGCCGTAAGCGAGTGTGTTATGGAGCCGAGGGCTGCAGTAACAAATTTGCACGTGTTTCAAACGACTTTTTTCAATACACTCACTGAAATGAATAAACGGGGGTTGACCGGCGACTCGCGGGGGACGACGCGCGCCCATCCTGATACGATAATAAATGTAATAAAATTATGGCGGGGAGAGCACGCTCACATTTTTGCACTTGTGCGGGAAACAGCCTACTGCGTGCCTGTAAGCGGTGGGATAAGAGCGGGTTTTCGAGTGAGTGAATTGAAAAATATAATAAAATAAATATTTAAGTGGGTCTTATTTACAACAAACTGCTTTTTTGCCGTTTTTTGCTACGGACGTTACGGAACACACTAGGAATAACTCCTGTATCGTGGGGAGTTTAAAAACATGTGTATACTCATATGCACAAGATACCCAGGCCCGAAATATCTATCTGTAAATTATACAACCCTACCACCGCCTATTGTACACATAATCTTTTGTAAATGTTTATCCTGTATTAAGCTAAGGTGTGCAATAAAGTTATACATAAATAAATAATAAATAAATAATTGTTGCGAGGTAATGATATCGCAAAGATTACAATTACTAAGCACTGAGTGAATTCTGGCATACATTTTTAATGTACTCTAAAATTAATAATGTTCATTAATTCAAACGATGAATAAATTTATACCTATTAGTATAAGCTTATATAAACGAATACACACTAGTAATTCATAATATGCGACATAGTAATTCATTACAGATTAGGCAGCAGAATTGTTCAAAAGTGTGGCTAACGGCAACTGAAGGAACACTGCGAGTTTTAGTCAGTAAAAGTCCGGTACTGCTTCTCACTTTACCCGGAGCGGGAGAAGTCATTTAGTGATTTCAGATGTAAAAAAAGTAATTTATAGATTAATTTTTTTATTAGTCTAGTTTCGCTTGCATTAAAGTAAGTTTCTTTATACAATCTTTGGACCCCCTTTTCATTCTTTTAGGGGGTCAATTTCGGAAAATCTTCTCGTTGTGCTAGCTTACGTCATAAAAGGAAACCTTGTGCAAAATTTCACGCCATGCGTTAATATGTCAGTCGTTTAATTAATTCTTCTTTTATACACCGCTAAATTCTGATCGTTTTAATTTACGCATGTACGAAATTAATTTCTTTAAGAAAACATCAGCTGAGCGAGTTCAACGACCTGTACGTAGTAGTCGGCGTTGCGTACTAACTGTCTACAGGTCATTGAACTCGCTTAGCTGATGTTTTCTTAAAGAAATTAATTTCATACATGCGTAAATTAATACGAGTTTAAAAAAAATGCTACTTAATTATTTTTTTTTAATTTTTTTGTTACAAATCGATAGTGTTTCAAGTACCGGGTCGATCCTCCACGGGATTAAAACGATCAAAATTTAGCGGTGTATATATAGATATTGTGACCTGTCACTGCTGGGCAAAGGTCGATCTCTGGCCAATTTGCACCGCAAACATGATCAGATCGTCACACTACCGTCGTTATAAATTACTGAAGTAAATATACAAATATTTTTTTTTTTTTTCAAATTTGGTGCTTACCAAAATAAAACGGCTAGTTTGAAAAATAAGGAAGACCACTGACAGGATTTCAATTTCCTTTTCAATTAATTTTTATACTAAAACAGATCCCAAAAACAAAATTAATTCATTTTCTAAGAACTTGCTACCCATTAATAAAATTAATATTAATAGAAACTCGATAACTTTTTAGGGAAAGACTCGCTGAAGAGACGACTACTAATTCTGTTCATTATCTGGTAGAAAATTGTGAGTCATTGTTACTAAAAGGTTTTGTGAAGAATGATTCTTCGCAAAAACTGTATTTGTTCTTATCTTCAAGTAATAAAATAAAGGAAGACAAAAAGCTCGTGTTTTACAAGCTTTTTTTATTAACTTGTAGTTTTTTATGTATGTCTTTTATAATGTAGCAAATGTATTGTATGTTTATAAAGGTTAAAACTTAATAGTTGTAAGGGTAACCCCTTACATGAAATGTTACAAACATGTCCGAGAGGACAGGGCATTGACATCCATAATAATAAATTATAATCCATAATATAATATCAATAGATATGAGAATATATAATGATAATTATTATATTATGAAAATATTAAAGAATCAATCATTTAATTTAATTAAAAAGAGTAACCATAAGGTTTCGTGCCGGTTCTTCTCCATTGGAAACGACCAATTGGAACCGAGCATTAGCTTCTGATTATTTATGACTAGCTTTTGCCCGCGACTTCGCCCGCGTGGCATTAGGTACTTAAGGAATCGGGATAAAAGGTAGCCTATGTTCTTTTCCATGTCAAAGGCTATATGCATACCAAATTTCATCCAAATCCGTTCAGCCGTTTTTGCGTGATTAAGTAACAAACATCCAAACATCCACACTTTCACATTTATAATATTAGTTAGGATATAAGTGCTACATGGGCACTTAGAAAACATGAGAAGCTAGTGTTGGCTAGTTTGAATGTATGCTTAGGGTAAGTGAAATCATTGTAAATCTTAAGTGGCTTATTCCTAAAGATGGCGGGCTAGTTATTTTTTTACACCCTCATGATTTGGATATTAATTAAAACGGTTTGTTGAGGAGAATACGAAAAGAAACTCCGTTACAATAGATCCAATGAGCCGGACATTTTTAGAAACTGTTCTTAATTTTTTTTTAACATTATTAGCATAATTTAGAGTATAAATACTTTATTTTCGTATTCATGTGTAAATAATAAACACATTAATCTATGTAGAATTGTAGATATCTATAGTATAATATAAAAATAAAGTATTTTTTTATATCAGTAGAAAAACTGTGGGGCCGCTTTTACCTTCGAGGTACACTACAGACTTTGCTACGGTTTTTATCATTACTTTATCACAAAATATTCCGCTAAGTATAAGTAGGTTATACATTTACTTATACTAAACTTCATTATGATAAAGATATATTTGGTCTAGTCTTAAAACCGTAATTTAAAAAAAATGGATTGAATAAAGACGTCAATACGTAAAGCCATAGACGATTGATTTGTGCTACGATGGCGTAGCAATAGTTGCTACGAAGGCTACGCCGCGCCGTAGCAAGTGTAATTCGTAGTACCAAATACAGCAAGTCACAAAATATAACTGTGGTTTTTCCTTTCGCAGATACGTAAAGCACACCGTTTTTTGGTATATTATGTGACTGTAACAAGTTTAATTCCCAGATTAGTATGGTTTAATGGGAGTTTCGGGTTAGTTTGATAAAGTTTTTATGACTTTTTTTGTCCTTTTCCGGGTACCTGTGTCATAGAAAGTTTCGGTTGATTTCGATGGGATAAGAAAGAAATAATTCTCTTCTGGGGGCGATTACCAGATTTTGATTAGCAAGGGGGTATTTAAAAAAATGAGTATGACAAAATAAGTATTTTTTCGGACCAAATAATTTTCAGTAACAAAATTTTCTCTTTTCAAAATATTCAAAAGCCCCAACTTAATATTAGCCTCCCGTACAGAATTGATAACTACCGAATTATTTCAGTGGCACAAGGAAATTGAAAACTTTGCGGCGTGTCACGTTTTTTTGTAAAAAAATAAGATATTCAGCGAGTGACGCCAGGCCGGTATAAAACTCCGTCGAACCGAATAGTTCGTTCGAAAGCGGTAAATAAATTCCCGGGGTGTGACTTTTTATTCGTGCAACGTGTAGTCCCGGATATGTTTGTTATTGAAACATAATCTCATTTCCCTTTTGAGTGCAAAATAAATTTTAGTGTTCCCGATACGACTGTGGGCGAACGTTGAATACAAAGCATGTTAGCAACTGATTTTTAATACAACCTTTATATACAACATTAGTTTTAGTATATAATGCGAAGCCCAAAACACGTGTGTACTATTTTTATGTAAAGAATCTATGTATAAAATTTCAATAACTGTATCGTGAAAAATCACAAAGTTGTTATTGGTACCTGATAGTCCGTACAAATACACGGTCACCGGGTCATCCAGGCGACTGAGGGGTGATTTTGCTCCCGCCCCTACCTGTGCGCTGGGACCTAATTCCCGCTATGACCTGCCGTGACTTGTGTTGTAGTTAGTGTCGATGGTGCCCACTGATTCTGAAATATTCAGGTTTCACATATAATAAAATAATGTTGTATAAAAAGGTTCTTATACTAGTTGTATAAAAAAGTGGTTATCTTCAAATACTAGTTGTACCTATATCATTGTTATCTTCAAATTCTAGTTGGTATCTTAAATACTAGTTGTATATCACGGTTTGCGACCGTTTGCCCTTCCGATAGATAGGAAAGTCGTCCTTTGACCTCATTACTGTTGTATTTATTCTTAAGTTTATGTCAGAGATATCGGAAATTGTTTCAATAAACAAATGCTTTATAATGTTTGTTGTTTATTCGTCTTGTTGTTAAATCATTTTAATATTTTATGTGGGATAGTTGTTTATCATTGACAGTTTATGTGGTTTTTGTAACCAATGGTTACCAACAAGACCAATAAGGTCTAAGACTCCGCTGTATATCCATCCATCTGACTGTCTGTCTGTCCGTCGGTACTTGTTTCTTCTCTATGTGTCTATGTACTAAATTAACTTGTAATTCTTTCTTTCTAATCAGCTCTATAAAAAAACACTAACATAATCTTTACTTTATATATTTGTTACGATAATGTACAATCGGCCACCCAAAACCTCTGAAAGCTCCAACATCCAACACACTAAGAAGTTACGACAAGGTGTCTGAATTCCGTCTGTCCAGTAAATCCGTCTCAAGCCACAGTTGCTTCCAGTCTACAGGCAACACAAACAGTGACACAAGACTTTACTCCAACACTAATTTCTGCGCTATTCATACTTGAATTAATGAGCGAGACAGAGAATGTTGGACACACAGACACATACATACAGTAGCGTAATTAGAAGTGGGCGAAATAGTCCCTCGCCTACGGCCTCGCACTTAGAGAGGCCTTGTAGGCGCGGGCTTGTGGACGACAAGCAAAGCACCGTTCAACCGTTTGGTAACCGTCCCGACCATGCCCAAGGCGTCGACGGCGTATATTGTTCCACGCGCGCCTCAAAAAGTTATCAGCAAACCGTAGGGGCCCAGCAAGGTCAAAGCCTACTGGGGCCAAGGGTCTGCTTCTGAATAGAAAATTCGGCCTCGGTACAAAAGGCAATGAAGGAACAGGAGTAGATTTTTAGTCAGTAAAAGTCTGACACTATCTCCCGCTCCACCCAAGGGCGCGGAAATGTCATTGAATGATTTTCCCACCTACAAAAAAAAACCCAGAGAGGCCTCGCGCAAGCTAGGGCGCTTTAAAAACGAGGGTTTCTTAATTGATATGCTCGCGTTCGACCATTATTTCACCTGATGGTAAGCAACGATGTGCAGGCAGCGTCAGATGTCTCAACCCAGTTTTTGACACTGTCTCATTTTCTTTATGAAAGAAAAAGGCCTCGCTGATGTGCCTTCGCCCACATCTAAATTAGTCCACGCTACGCCTCTGCATACATATTCATACATATGTATACTGGTGTTGTAATGCAAACTGCCTTTGTTTGCAATGCCCTAACTACGCTACTTGGTATATTTTGTAGGGATTCAAGAGCATATAGCGTAAGTTTGTAGTAAGGCGATTATTGTAACTACTCTGTTTTGATATGTTAAGTGGGGTGCGGATTAGGTGGTTGAACTGGCAATTAGTTAGTTATAATAGCTATCTTAGATTGTGGTTAATACCAGCTTATATTATCCTAATCTAAAGCAAAGACTGTTTTTAACCACGTACAATTCTTAACGATTATTTGATTAATTTTATCGCTTAGTAATCGATTGAATATTTGAAGATTTTATTCCCAGAACCATGAAATATTATTTTTTGTATCAGATTCACTTTTTTGAGGCGCAATATTATGAAATTATTTATTTAAATAATGTAGCTAGTGCTTAACTGCGATTTTACAGTAATGCTAGTTGATGGTGAATTGCACTGGTTTATTAAAAGCCTATTCTCTCTAGCCTTGAAGACACCTAAACTATAAAGGGAAAAACACAGCAAGCAATTTATTCCAGTCCTTCCACTTCTTCCGCTTTAAGGTAAAGCGAGAGGGCGTGTCAGACTTTTACTAATTAATATCCACCTGTGTCCTTCAGTTGCGTTTTGCTTTCCAGGACCACGGCAACTATTTCAAAATTCCCACGGCAGTAACATATTCCCTGCATTTTCATTTTGCTATACTAGATCAAAATGTGAATGAATAAATTACTATTTGTCAAATTAGCTGAAAATTCGATTCAAAAGATTTTAGATAGCAGTTTTACGAATGATTCCAGAATTTTTACGACCACTTCAGATTTTATGTGTCGCCCGAGGTAATTGCTTTGCCATAGATTAAAATAAAGATATTCCAGTGTTTCGCAAGCGATTCAAACTTTTTTATTGTAGGTAATATACCTATTATAAATACAGAAAGGGAATTTCTGTTTCTTCTTGTACAGAAAGGGAATGTTGCGTACTGCCCCTCAGAAGGGCGGCAGATATAATTTAAAGACAAAAGTTCGGTCATTTTCCTCACTTGAGTACTTTTTATACCCGAGGGGGAGGCACAATAGTTGTTCACAAAAAAGAATAATAAATCTATTTCCGAGCTGTAAATCTCTGAGACAAAGTGGTCCGTTGGTTCGTGTTTCACGTAAATGTTTTTACCTTTGACCAAATGAGACTGTCGTTTGTAAAGGTAGGGTGAAATTGGATTCATCATTGATTCAAAGAGGTCAACCCGCCGATACCCGACCTGTGTATTTGTGGATCGCGCCGTTTATGTGCAAATACGAGTTTTTATTCAATACGGGATCTGATTGTGGGGTCAGCGCAGTATGCTAAATTTAGGTTGGTACGGATGTCCGCAAATGGCAGCCGTGCGCCACGTTCAGGGTTATACCGCTGAATAAAATGTAACCGACGTTTTAAAATAAAATTGGCGAGAGATAAGAGTGGAATTATTTTGAATTTTTCAGACTGAACTCCAACATTTTGACGGGCTTGAAAAAAATACCTACGTTATAAGTTCACAAAACTTCATAATAATTGAGAGCTAAGTACATTTTTATTAAAATTATTTTTACTGAGAAAACATTTAGTATCTAATTACAACTAGTCGCAAAAAATACACATTCGTTATTTTAATCAGTCTACAGTTACGAATAAAATTATTCGAGTTGTAGTAGGTAGTAGGTGGTGGAAAATGAGAACGGAAAATAATATTTCCATATTTATGAATGTGTTATTATTTCGGCAAGGAGTAACTTATATTAGAGACTTGAGTTAAGTCTCTTTTCCGTAAGGTAATCTTCCTGTATGTAAAACACCCTATTTCTCACTTCACATATATTTTGTTGTAATAAACAAACACAAAACATGTTAATATGTATTATGTTTCATAATGGTAAATTTAATTATATACGTGAATTTGTATTAGCCTGCTTAGCAAAATATGAGTTCTTAGACGGTTCCTATTTCCATTGTTTGTGCGTCATCTCTACGTAGACCATATCCCCTCGAGCGCCGATTGTACATACGTCTGTACAACTTGGATGTCCTTGAAAAATACTTAATTTTCGTGTTTTCCCCAAGTTTGTACGAAAGTTATTTGGTCGAAAATTTTGGTTTCTTTACATATTCTTCTATATATATTATATTATTTGTTTTTCCTAGAAAAATCCGAAAAAAGTTTTTTTTATATTTTATTTTTTTGGTGATTTACGTAAACAGTCCAATTTTCCGGGTCAATGAACCCCTGGCGCTCGAGGGGATATTCCACCTTCCATCTTACGTCACGTGCTTTGTTACCTGCTCACGTAAGAATCAAAAGACAACATAAGCGGACTGCATTACCTTGGCCAAATATTGAGCCAGGCCTGAGATTTAATTCATAAAATTTATTATTTTTACCATCACACAAACACGCAAAGAAAATAACACAGTCCAAATAGTTATAGTCATAATTATATATTCATGAAGATATCCGCAGAAGAACCAAGGTTACTGACATAGCATGAAGAATCGCCAAACTTAAGTGGCAATGGGCAGGGTACATTGCTCGCAGAACAGATGACCGTTTGGGCCGAAAGGTTTTGGAATGGCGACCGCGTATCGGAAGACGTAGCGTTGAAAGGCCTCCTACAAGGAGGACCGATGACCTGGTAAGGGTTGCGGGAATCCGATGGATGCGGGAGGCTCAGGACCGTTAATTGTGGCGACACTTGGGGGAGGCCTGTGTCCAACAGTGGACGTCTTTCGGCTGAAATGATGATGATGATGATGATGATATTCATGAAAAAATAGTTTTACCTGAAATTACAAGCACGTTGAATATGACTACAATGCATGGACACAACACATTGGAATTTCCTTTTAGATCTTCAATAGAGTAAAGATATTTATAAAGAATCTTTTGAGTTGTTTAAAAGGAGCTAGAGTAGATATCACTTTTTAAATCTAGAGGCAACATATTTTAATAATACAACCGATTGATATTTGTGACAGCGCTTTGTAATATTTAAATTAGGCTGTATTTTGTTGTTTTATATTTTATCAATATGTGACTTCTCCGTAGAACCCGGATGATAGGCTCGCCTCATATAAAACAGAACTTAAACATGACGATGGCCTTGACTACCAATTTTATGGATTAAGTTTATGGGGAATACAAATAAGATATTATATGATCAAATACAATAATGTTTGTTTTAATAAGATAAGATTTCTTTTTATTATTCATATTTTTATTTTTGTAGACAGTCGCTTATTCGCAGAACGCTTGCCTACAAGTAACGTATTCACTTGTGATTTAGAGGCGAGTTTTACAATAGCTATCAGGAAACACAGACTCCGGTAGGGCATTTCACTCCTAAGCTGTTTGCAAAATGAATGTCTAGAATCGTTTTGTCTGAGTGGGTTTGCTAACCTAGTACCGTTGGCGCTTCACCATTTGTCTGGTGCTTAGATGATAGATCGGTCTTGGGAGTATTAAGTTCTGCAATTCCGACGCATACTTCCCAAAATTCAAGGGAAAGAAAATCGCCAGGCTAGCAACTCTGCGAGGATGCTCAAGATTTTAAACTTTGTCTCGACGAGAGATAACCCCATAGAGTCTGTCTAATAAGTCAAACAACTTGGGTAATTATTGGAGTAAAATGAAATCTGATGTAGTCAACTCTGGTTCAATAATCAAGGTTGACTAAGGGATTTTGATCATTGTTTACTAATAGAAGAACCTTATAAAAATTATGAAATATTAGTATTTTTTAAATGATTAACCTTTCAATCGTGGAAATTACAGACACAACAACAGAGGTTAAACTCGCTAGCTGTGTACCTAAATGTTGAAAACACATCTAGAGCCTTTCACTCCAATTATTTGGTGGGTCCATTATTAATCCCTAGTAAGCCAGTATATTTTAAATACCAACCAGATTGACTAGAGAAGAAACAGAAAGTGAAATAACAGTAAAATAAAACGATACAGTTCTCATATTGCGCAACCGAGTCCATTGGCTTTTATGAGAGGGTAGATGTTAATGTGATCACTAACATATATACAGTAGGTACCCATAAAACGTACCTAAACTAAAGATAAGCACAGAAGGTTTCACACAATGCCGGTTAGGACTGCAGGATTGACCAAAAGAGTTATCATGTTACTGGAAAACAAAGGACTAGTGAAGAAACAGGCGGGATTTAGTCCTTGAGACGTTACACCGCCACAACAACCGGCCCTGAGCGTCGCGACTCTCAGCAGGTCATCAATGTCGCTGTGAATATCGATAGTCGTCATTATGTATATATATTTCTGTCTATAGTTTTCAATACTTATGTATGTATTTATGTATCTATTATACGGCATATGTATATATCTATATATCTATTATACAGCATGTCTATATATCTGTGTATCTATTATAATATATATATTTAATTCTAGTTTGTCACACCAATGACAGCCTCATTTCTTGTCCAGGCAATTACTGTCCATACCAGGTTGCCTGGAAGAGATTGCGGAATGCAATAAGGCCGCCCATTGTATGTATGTGTTTTAGTTTCCTTTTTGTATGTGTAATGGTGTACAATAAAGTGTTTAATAAATAAATAAATCCGTCGTGTCGAAGGCCTACCAAAGCTGCGTCTTCCAATCTACCTACGCGATCGCCATTCCAGAACTTTTCGGCTCCATCGACCATCTATTCTGCGAGTAATGTACCCTACTTATTCTCACTTAAGTTTGGCAATTCTTCAAGTTTAATAAATACTCAAGTATAAATTCTTCGATCAAAAACCGGGGTGTTAGCGTGCACTAGTGTCCGTTCTTTGTAACGAGATGATCTTCTGTACCTATCTACCTTGTGTTTCCATTGATGCAGGCTTGCCAAAATCACAGAGGACCTCTGGGCTGTTTTCGGCTTAATATAAGTCTGCATACGTGATAGTTTTTCGTAATCTTTTTGTGATATGTGATTTGATTCGGTAATTGAGTGCCGTTGGCAAATACCTAAGGGAGAGGGGAGATTTTTGTTTTTGTGAGATCAAGGAAATGGTTTTGGAATGATATTTAGGGGTACGATACCCCTAAATATTTGATAAAGTATACTTTATCAATATAATCTCACTTTAAAATTACCTTTTACAAAAGTAAGTCATGGTGACGAAAATTCCGGTACCTACAACTAAAGTCGTAAAAAAGGTCCTTTTTTGAATAAAATTGTATTACAAAAAAAAAATCTTATTACATCCAGCATCTTGTACTGTAATTTTAAACTGATTATTGATTACATACTGCAAAAACATCAGTTGAAAGTGTTTTCGAATTATTCATTATTATTAAAAATTAGAAAACGACTCTCCTGAAAATAAAATACATTGCTGCTTTTTGCTTTACGCTGTTTTTATTACCCGACTGCAAGAAGGGTTATGTTTTTCGCGCGTATCTTGTATGTTTGTATGTATGTAATATTCTTTATTACCTCATATCTTCTAAACCGCTGAATAGATTTTTATAATTAACATATCGTTAGATTCGTCTTGATAACCCAAGTGTTCTTAGATAGGTGACGTTAAAAAAAACTGAAAAGAATTATAAACAAGTTCAGTCCACAGTTCAGCAACAGTCAGGACCCATTAAAACAATCTAGACTAAAATCATTCTATCTAATGTGGGTTCCGACTGTTGCTGAACTGTGGACTGAACTTGTTTATTATTTTTATTCTTTTCAGTTTTTATTTGAAGTATTTTTTTACGCAGTCGGGTTTTTTATTTTTAAAATTAATTTTTTATTGCTTTTTTTTTTGTGTACGAGGTGTCGATTTATTTATTTTTCATAGGGAAAAGAAAAGAAAATTTTAGCCTTCAAAAGTAGAAAAATCTTCTCTGCCATCAAGATAAACCATAATCAATATCAATACTAACATTAAAAAACGGAAAAAAAGATTTCATCAATTTCATTTGGATTACTCATAGCACAGAAATGAAAGAACTAATATTTATTTTGAAGTATACTGCTAACAGTTCTGTAAATTAAATTGAAACTGAAATTCAATTTCGTAGACTGAGATGGTATCGGTATTGTTTAACTGGAGTAAACAATATGGTGTATGGCTTATTGTTTCTTAGTTTTCTTTTTAAGAGGTACTATTAGAATGCCTCGGGCAATACTAAGTGCAAGCGGCTAATGTAAAATGATCTCAGCCACCCCTCTTCAAGTTATTCCACGTATGTGTTAGAGGGGTTAAAATGAGTAAGAAGTGAGGTCTTTGTTCTTGGTTTGGTTGTTGTCTGATCGCATTGCGTCTGCTGGGTCGATAAGATCGCTTTGTTTGCACTTCTATCTTCACTGTGTTTCAAACGATGATGTATCGTTCTGATTTTAAATATGTCGTACTCTTAATCGAAAAGAGACGTAACTCAAAAAGAGCGTTTTTGAAAATTGAACCTTATTTTTTAAACATATGTTTTCAGATACAAATACCCTTTGTTGAGTTAGGTTTCTTTATGATTAAGCATGCGATGTATCCAGGCACAAACGCTGCTCATATTATACCTATTCTTTCATTTTATTATGAAGTATTTTGATGGAAATGCTAGCTATTTGTGCTAGGTATGTGAATATTTAAATGCATCTCATATCTTGATATTAATTTGGCAGAAGAATAGGAGATATCAAGGGAAGAATATTCTCTGTAATGTAGGAGTGATATACTGCATGTATTATATCACGTTCTACAAAATGAAAGATAGTATGTTTAAATCCCGCACTGGGCCCGCGTGGTGGATTACGGCCCATTCCCTTTTCTAGAGAGGAGGCCTTAGTCCCAGAAGTGGGAACATTAAAAAGGCTGATGATGATGATGATGTTTAAATCAAGGGTCGCTACATTATTGGAAAGAGTTATCGTGGTCCTAGAGCGCTCATGGCTACTGAAGGAACAGAGGTGGGTTTAAATCAGTAAAAGTACATACGTTGTTGCTCCATCCAGTGGGGGAAAAGTTCTTTGATGATTTTCCACCTTCCCGTATCTATCTTCATGTGTATATAATATTTTTTTTAGTTTTTGTGTAAATGCTTAGTTAGTATAATTTAATAAATTGTGACTCAGACTGAAAACCCTAAAAATGAAAATTGATTTTCTTGCCTATTATTAAGCAAAAAGAAAAATCTGACAGCTTTTGTAAAGAAACATCAACAACCATTCAACCAAAATAAACAGAAAGCCTGAACTCTATCATCTTGTCAAAGAAACTTAAAATTAAATACTCAACATCCAGCTAAATACTTAGCTTTTACTCTAGAGCCGTACTTATATAAGTTCTCTCGCATAACGAGTCTATTCACAACAAAGAATTGCGTTAAATTGGAAAATCAGTGAACAGCAACGTTAAGAAAATTACATTTCGTTCACAAAGTAACTCAGTGGATTGCTACTGAGTGATTTTGTGTTAAAACATAAAGAGTACACATAATAAGTCGTTAGAGGAGTAATTTGTCCCATAGCGGGGGTAAATTGTAAATTGCGACTGTGTTTATCAAAGCAAGCGTAGTACCGGGTCAAACGGTATGAAGTACAGATGTACTTCATCACAGACTTTATCACAGATGTGATAAGAAGTACTTTCATATGCAAGTTGTATACACCGTTATTTATTTATTTATTTATTTATTATACGCTAAAAAAATGAAATAAATGTACGAAATTAATTTCTTTAAGGAAACGTCAGCTGAGCGAGTTCAATGACCTGTATGTAGTTTGTACGCAACGCCGACTATAAACTACAGATCATTGAACTCGCTCAGCTGACGTTTTCTTAAAGAAATTAATTTTGTACATGCGTAAATTAATACGAGTTTTGAGAAAAAGGTACTTTATTTTTTAATTTTATCTTTACAAATCGATAGCGTTTCATATACCGGATCGACCCTCCACGGGATTAAAACGATTAAAATTTAGCGGTGAATAAATTAGCCGACATTGAATTTTGGTTAGTAAGTGGAAAGTTCCCTCACCTTGCGTCGTAGTCCTCAATGCTGAGTCGTGACCTTCTTGTTCTGTTTCTTTCTCTGGCGGTGTGAAGGGCATTGTATATTGTAGAGTCAAGAGCAGTGCGGACCTGGTTGGACCAACGTATTGGGCTGCGGCCGCGAGGTCTTTTTCCATTCACTTTAACGGTCACCACTGGCAACTCGAAAGACGCATCGTGAACGATAATGTGGATGGGAAGTTGAAGGTTATACACAAGTAAAGCCCAGCCCCTTAAAACCTAAGCATGATCAGCCTTGTAATGTTCCTGGGACTCAGGCTTGCAAGCCTGAATATAGAATGATTCTAAAAGAGGTAATGGACCGTAATCAACCACGCAGGCTTAGTGCGGATTTTTGGTTATCACCTAATTATTAACACGCTTATATTAGCTTCACCTGTATGTTTGTAACCAACGCCTTTGAGCTCGATTTTGATCAACTTTGAGCGATCAGACTTTCTTCAAACTGCACACCCATCAAAGACTGATGACAATACAATAATCCGTTTTCTTTTAGTGAAAAATAAAAATATAGTTTAAAAAAACACGTTTTCATAGCATATCAAACTAAAAAGTGTAAAATAATTTTCATTATAGGTAGAAAATAATAATAATGAACGAAAAATATTAATATGGTCGATTTACGAAAAATATGGCAAAAAGCGCTCCACGTTTTTTATACAATGATATTAATATTTTTCGTTAATTATTATTATTTTCTACCTATTTTGAAAATTATTTTACACTTTTTAGCTTGATATGCTGTGAAAGCGTGTTTTTTTAGTTTTTTTAAACTATATTTTTAGTTGTTCTTTATACCCACCCGTGTTTCTTTTTTTTCCGTGTTTCGTGTTTTTGTAATCCCGCAGCCCAGGCTAACTGTCATGTTTATAACTTACTGTTCTCACATTACGTAACTAGATCGCTAGCTCGTTATGTGTCCAAAGAACTAGCATTGTCATTCTATGTGGTATTGCTGTCATTCTTCTGGTTACGTTACGTGTCTAGATGACAACAATGTGGAGGAATACTTCGAAACCTAACTGTAATTTTGTATTTTTTTCTATTTCAAAAACCGTATTTATTATTTACTTTTATCTATTTATTAATTTAATTTTAACAATATCTGCAAAAGAAACCTGAATATTTATTTATTCTGCTCATCAACAACTGTGTAGTCTTTTTTATCCCAAAGGTTGACAGATACGAAATACTTTGTTGCATTAAGTCCGCCTATGTATATCTACTATACTATACAAAAAGTTATTATTATTATTTTAATTACGGATAGGCTCGCCTTTGACCACAATCTCACCTGATGGATAGCAATGACGTGTCCGACGATGGAGCACGCTTGCCTAGAAGCAACCTAAATAAATGTATTAATAAATACTAGTGAGTCAATATTCATGTCATTTATGAATAACTTTTTTGATATAAGAAGGAAGTAAATATGTTCTTATATTATAAGTTAGTTGACAACAAGTTATAACGAGATCAATGTAGGTGAATGTTGTTTTGTTTTGGCTATCAATAACATTCGGCCTCGTAACCACGTCGACCTCGTTTCAATTATAATATTACGATATTCTTCCTACATTGTCAGATATTATTTACTTATATTATTTATTTACTAGCCCGCAGCTTCGCCCGCATACTTTTTTTTTTCGATGGTAAAAATCATCCAATGACAACCCCCGCTCTTGGGCGGAGCGGGAGATAGTGTCAGACTCTTACTGACTTAAAAACCCATCCCGTTCCTTCAAGCCTTCATACCGGGGCTCGAGCGCCCTTTCGGATAACCCTGGCCCCAGTAGGCTTCGACCCGGCTGGGCCCCTGCTGTTGCTGACAACTCCTCTAGGCGCGCGGGATCAGCGCGCGCCGTCGACGACTTGGGCTTGGTCCGGACAGTTACTGGACGGCCGGACAGCGAGCTACCCATTGCTCACTGTCCGCAAGCCCGCGCCTACGGTGGCAAATTATAGCTTATGTTACTCAGGATTATAGCAGCTTTATAGTTTCAGAGATTACCTCCTACAAACAAAAAAGCAAAAAAAAAAAAATATATATCTTTATAATATTAGTTTAAATTATAGTGCAGATTGGTTAGAACCCTTTCAGATAGTTTTTATTAAAAGAATTAGAATTGAAGTTTGACAAATTTTCTGTGGGTCTTTAATGATATTTATATAGAGCCAAATTAAATCGTTCGATGAAACCTTGTGGATGTGATGGGGGATGTTAATATCTAAAGAAGAAAATACGACAGGAAAATCAATCCTTTTAACAAAGTAACTGAACTACTTGCAGCAGCTGACTTCGTTGTATGTTTTTGTAACTTTAAACATCAAACTTTTTTAATATACCTACGTTAACTTATTATCATTAATCCATAACATTATTTCATTTTCATGAAATGTTGAATGAATTGTCACCTTAAAAACCCTACTAAATCCTAGGTAAATTCACTGAGATCTTAATATCTTGTAAAGATAAATTACACAAAGAAAATAAATACAATTGCAAAGATATGTCTAAAATAAATCAGTACAAACCTTTTAAGATGGAATAAATACAAATGAAAATGCAGATAAACCACGAGATTGCTGACTAATAAATTATTTAGATAAGAAATTATACGCAATAATTGCCATTAAAAAATAGAACTGAAGAAAATAATAATTGAAATCGAGTAGGAGTACTTAGTTTACGAGTAACTGAACTACATGAGCTGAGAGCGCTTTCGCGAGTTTTATAATGTGCAAAAGTATATGGTCCACTGCAGTAAACAAAATCAGAAAAATACATGTTGTTCTTCAAGGTATAGCATTTACCTTGAAGAACAACATGTATTTTTCTGATAGTAAGTTTAATACATATACGGGTACTTTAGTATGATAAAAAAAAATACTAAGCAGCCTTAAAAACTTTTTAATGATTAAAAACCGGACTAATACACATGCAATCATCCTGATTGTTTGTCAGATTATTTTATAAGCAACTTTTTTCGTTCCTGTGTCATAATATTATAATCAAATCGGTTGATTTTTAGTAAATCGCTAGAATCTTTTGTATTTTCTATGCAGTCCGAGAGTGACCGCGCTTTGAGTCCTCTAAGTCCTCTTAAAATATACAATTTTACGTACCTCTTTTTCATTTACTTAGGGTAAATTTATTTCTGAAAATAAATAATCGTCCCGTAACAAATTAAACGTAACTGAAGTGATGGGATGATTAACTGTTAATATTCATTTATTAAACAAAATTACAACAATCAATGCTTGTTTGATAATATTTGCCAAACAAGCATTACTAGGTATCACCCGTGTCTTTGGTTACTGCTCCGTTCCTATCGGCCGTAGCGTGATGTTTCCTCGATAAATTGCTACCCACAACTACAAGGATTTTTCAATTTACCAGTTTTTGGTTTAGCGCGTTCAGTCATTTATTTTTATGTGTAAGTATTTTTAAAATGTGTGTTTATTCATAGTAATATGTAAGTACATACGTGTAGTAAATTCTAAACATGTTGTTATTGAACTAAAATGCTTTTGAATATTTCTTAAAGCTTTGAGAGTTTACGTGTCTATTATTTGGCGAATATAAATAGCTGTATCACAGTACTTTAAAGGCCGTGACATGACCTAAAGCGTGATCACTGTCAGACTGAATAGAAGAGAAAAAGATGCGTGACTACGCAGTGATCATCATCATTTCAGCTGTTTATCGTCCACTGTTAGACCTAGGCCTTCCTTATGTGCCCACAGCGATCCGTCCTGAGCGTTTCCCATCTATCGGGTTCCCGCAACCTTCATCAGGTTATCGATCTATTTTGTGGGAAGCCTTCCAACGGTTTGTTTTCTGGTACGCGGTTACCACTCCGGAACCTTTCGGCCCCATCGTCTATCTGTTCTGCATGCAATGCCCTACCAACTACGACTTAAGTTTGGAGATTCTTCAGGGTATGTTGTTAACCTTGGTTTTTCTGCGGATATCTTCCAAAGAAACGCCGAATATATTCAATTCAACTCAATTAGAGCATGTTGAGTTATTAAATAGCTAGCTAGCTACAAGTTATGTTTAGTAAAATTGTCATTTTATTTACAAGCATGATTTGGCAGTAACACGAGATTATTAAATTTTTAAAGGTCAAAGTTAGAATTTAGTTTGACATCATCTATTGAGACTATTTTTAAACGTGTTTTGGTAACAAGTAAGTTCTCAAAGAATAACATTTTTTTTCCGCAGCCTAATCAGTCTGAAACTAAAAATAGTCTTGGCTAAAAAATATTTAGAAACCTAGTAATTTTCGAGAGTATTTGCTGGTGACAGCCTCTTAAAAGTAGTTTTCTATACTTCTTTAATTTTGGTTTTAGATGTTTTATGTTTAATTTTAATTAATTTATTTTTATTTGAGCCAGAAGTATTGGCTGTACAAACTATTATAATATTAACTATTATTACCTATTCTATTTTTTTTGGCGTAAAATCATCAATTGCCATCATCAACTGCTTCTGAGCGAAGCGAGAGGGAATTCTAGATTTAAACTGAATAATATCGACTCGTGTTTCTTCAGTTGCTCTTTGCACTGAATTGCTTCCGAATGTTTCGAACAAGGAACAAATTGCTACCAAATCAATACTCCTTAATTACGATGTAAAACATCCCGATTCGCAGTATTCACCTTGAAACACAGAATAGGTAACAAATGGATTAATAAGTTCAAGGCAAAAGGTGTAAAATAAATCTGCGGGGAGACTTCGTATATTGCTGCGACAATCGTTAACCGGAATACGTCAGTGGTCGTCTGGAGTGTAGTAACTGGCTAGACTAAAGTTGGAAAACTTTTAAGGGCGATTTATAAGAATAACTTTTACTGTAGGGTTTTTTTTTCTTCGGAGTAAGCTTTGGACTCGTACCTAACGTTAGTTGCCCGTGATGGGATGAGTACAATTTATTTTGAGAGAGTTCAATATTTTTTTACACTTAACACATAGATAAAATGTTTAGAATCTCATCAAACATAACTACAAAGATAAAGTTTGTAAGCGAGCTAACATAACAACAGCGATTGTACACAATTTGTGATCGCAGCTGCTACATTAAGAGTGAAAAGTTAAGAAGAAAATGTGCTCTGTTATGCATTTTATTCGGTGAATTTTTGTTACTGTGTAATTTTTGTTACCAAAACTTCCTTCATACTCCAAATCTCTACTATTCCGTATCTTCAACTCTCAAGCGCCTCATCTCGAGGATTGCGAAATATTCGTATTACTAGGCGCGTTGTTTCGGCAAGCGTGTTAATTCCCGACTCGAAGTAATCAAGTTAGCGAAACTTCGCGACTTATTCCCGTCTGGCTAATGAACGAAGTCGCTGCAAGTGCACAAGAGACTTCGGACGTGTCTCAAATTACATATTCAAGTCGTTGATGAGAAGGATCTGTGCGTATTGTTTTGTTATCTTCTGTATATGTGTATGCTTTTGAAGTTTTTATTACAAGAGATGTAAAACAAAGTGAAATACTATAAACTGTAACGGTTGTCCAAAACTGCTACTTAAACGAAATTTCTGCTGCTGAAATATCATGTGGTATCTCCTTTCATTTCGGCAGTAAGACCACCATTATATCCCAAGTTATTGTATTTAAACTCGAATTGTAACATTTTCTATGAGAGAACTTTGCTTGGTATTACGGTTCATGATAAAAAATTAAGAGGTCCACGAGAGCTAAGGTAATCGACATAGTTTGAAGAATAACCAATCTTAAGTGGCAGTTAGCAAAGTACATTGTTAACTGAATGGACGTTTGTTGAGGCCGAAAGATTGTGGAGTAGCAATCGCATACCGACACTAGGTGGATCGATGACTCGGTGAGGGTTGTGGGAATCTGATATCCATCACGAGATCGCAGCGAGATACACACGGTTGATATTGAGACACTTGGAAGAGCAATGGATGGATATCTTCCAACTGAACTACGTGAGAACTAAAGTAAATGCTGTAGTCCATACCAAAAAAACCTTACAAGCTACCTTGGACGGCCTATCTACAAGGTGAATCGATGACATGGTTAGAGCCGTGGTAGTACGCTGGATGAGATTTTTCCCTCATAGTTCCAGTTGTGGTAACGCTTGGGGAACCGGAACGCATAGGAGTTAGAAAACTGTACATCCTCAAGATATCCACAGTTGGATATATGTAGGTCCTGCTGTGAATATGTTGACGATGTACAGTTTTCTATATCTGTCAGTGTAAATGCACTTTATAACTATTGATTACTGAACGGTCTTGGGTTCGCCCAGGACCTCACGTTCAAAATCAATATCGAAAAAATCGGAAACGAGATTTTTCTTTCAAGCATGACACTCTAGATGGAGTTTGGAAATTGATAGTGTGAAACCGCCTGTGGCTAGGAAAACACATAAAGTTATTGGACCTCCATTTGATTTATCTCCAGTCTTGTCAGATTGCCGTCCCATCGGATAAGTGGTGGCAAATGTGAGCGACAGAAAAGAGAGTGCCTGCGTTTGCGCACACGTTTGAGCACCGCATCCTGCAAACCTGGCTCTTAAGATTGGCCTCCAATATCGAAAGTCGGTTGGAAGGATTGTGTTTGTTATACATATAATATCTATGAAATCGTCACTATTCTACTAAACATAGTAATTGTATAATTGGGTTCTGTTCTATTGGTGACACGACAGAATTAAATCTACCCTGATTTAATTATTAATCGTGTCGGTAAATAGTAAGTTCGACATAGCACGAAGAATAGCCAAACTTAAGTGGCAATGGGCAGGGCACATTGCTTGCAGAACAGATGGCCGTTGGGCCGAAAGGTTCTGGAGTGGTGACCGCGTACCGGTAGATGCAGTGTTGGAAGGCCAAGGTGGACAGATAACTTGGTAAGTGATGCGATATGTACGGGACCGATTATTGTGGCGACACTTATGGGAGGCCTATGTCCGGCAGTGGACGTGATTCGGCTAAAATGATGATAATGAGGAGTAAGTACACCGAAATCCATTAATAATATTGAAAAACATTAAAATAAATAAACACCAGATTACAAAAAATACTTCTTTACAAAATTCATGAGGTGATAATTTCACTATTAACTCTTTTTTCTTCTTCTTCTTCTTCCTGCCCTTGTCCCATTTTATTTGGGGTCGGCGCAACACGTTTTTTTCTTCCATTTTATCCTGTCACTCGTCACGCTATCACTAACTCCCTTTTCTTTCATATCACTTCTCATACAATCCATCCATCTTTTCTTTGGCCTCCCTCTCCCTCTCCATCCATCCACATGTAAATTCATAACTCTTTTAGCAACTTGAGGGGCATCCGTGGGTCACAAGTTGTTCCCGTGACCTGTCGCCATTTCATCCATCCTGCGTTGATCCGCTGTGTTACGTCCCGGTCTACCTCACCATCCCCTTGGACGAGCGACCCGAGGTACCGAAAGTCGGAACAGATCAGTATGGGCGTCCCGGCGAGAGCTAAGGGCACTGGATTGGAGAGACCGCCGAAATCGCAGAACAAGTACTCCGTTTTGGTTCTACTCAATTTCAGGTCAACACTCTCCAATCTGTGCCACCACACCTCCAATCTGTTCTGGACCTCTAGGCCACTCTCAGCAACCAGCACAATGTCATCGGCAAACAACATACACCAGGGAGCCTCTTCCTGAATGTCCGACGTCAGAGCGTCCATTATCATTAGGAAGAGGTAAGGGCTGAGGGCCGACCCTTGGTGTAAGCCGACAGCCACATTGAAGCTTCCAGTAGTGCCCACTGAAGACCGGACTTGGGTACTGCATCGGCTGTACATCGCTCGGATCAACTGCACATACTTCCCAGGCACACCTTTCTCCATAAGGGCCCACCACAGAACCTCACGAGGTACCCGGTCATATGCCTTTTCGAGGTCAACGAATACCATGTGCAAGTTTTTATGCGCACCTCTGTATTTCTCGCACAGCTGGCGTATAGCAAAAATGGCATCCGTTGTACCCCGACCAGGCATAAAACCGAATTGGTTCTGTGAAATTTCACTCTCTCAGATCTGTAATTTCTTAGAAATTATAAACTGAACATTATGGTTAATTACTTGTTTTCCTAGTATTTCGTTCAAACCTTTTCAATGAAAAACCCTTTTACAAATTAACATTGTTTTTCGAGATTTTAAGAGGGACATAAACCATTCGTTTGTTTGGGCATGAATTTATTTCAGTGGGTTGAAATGTAAATAAATGGTTTACATAGAAATAGGAGGCTTTACATTCAATTTTTCCTTGTTTTGATGGTGTATTGATTCTTCTATTTGTTTATTTTTTAATTAAAATGTTATTTTGTTTCTTAAGGCTCTTGTTCCCATTTAGTTCCATAAAACAGTGACTTTCTGAAGCCTACACTTCGGTAAAGGCTGATTTAATAGATTTAAAAAAGATATTTATCTACACTACATATCTACACTAATATAAAAAAGAAGTAAAGTTTGTTTTTTTTGTTTGTAGGAGGTAGTCTGTGGAAGTACTGATCCGATTGCTAAATTTTTTTCAGCGATAGGAAGCTGCTTTATTCCTGAGTGACATAGGCTATATTTTATGCACGCGAACGAAGTCGCGGGGGGTAAATATAATAATTAGCTAATTTATTATTGATTCATATAGTAACGTTATCAACATATGATTTTTTGGTATGACTAATATTTTTGCCAAAAACATTTTTTAAACAACAAGATATATTTTTTTGCTTGATTTCCCTACTCCTTTTCAGCGACTATGATCTTTTGAAATATGTTTAGACAAAAAAAAAAAAATGCTGGCTAATTGTTTTTCAGTACATAGCATTTATGTAATCAATATTTTACAAAGATAATGGCTTTAAAGGTCTGCGGGGTTCTTTGCGGGCGCAAGTGGCAATAATATAATATATATAATATAATATAATATATAATATTCCACAACTATCACACAACGCCGTCTAGTCCCAAGCTAAGCAGAGCTTGTGTTATGGGTACCAGACAACTGATAAACATACTTATATATTTCTAAATACATACATATTATAGATAAATTACACCCAGACACAGAACAAATGATTATGCTCATCACACAAACATTTGTCCTGGGTGGGAATCGAACCCACGACCTCCGGCTTAGCAGTCAGGGTCACTAACCACTAGACCAACAGGCCAGTCAATCGATACGAATATGTGTGCATTTAACTCCGTCCAGATGTTCAAGGGACTATACGCCTTAATCTACAAGAACAAAGAAGCGTCTTAGAGATTGATTGATAAACAAAAAGCTGAAGAATTGCTTCGTAAAATGATTTTGGAATGCATCGACGACTGATGTGTGACATCAGTCGTCGATGCATTTTCGATGCTTTTCGTGATTTATCAAACAGGACAGTTCAAGTTTTTTTTTTAAGTGGGAAACCATCATATGACTTCTTGCGCTCTAGGGCCGAGCGGGAGGGCTTATCAGATTTTTACTGACTAAAACTACACCTTCATCCCATCAACCACCGCTTCAGTATGGTAGCCCGATGTTGGAAGTGTTCCTCGAAATTCCACCGGCTGTCGAAGATGAGTCCTGGGTGCTAACTTCGTCGTCGACCCGACCTCGATATGAACCCTTCCTACCATTATTAGGGAATCCAGTGGTGGCGCATTCCGAGGGTCATGAAAATACATGGCCTCAGATTTGTGCAATGCCACCTCAAGTCCTAAGTGTTGGATCCTCTGCATGACTGTCGCAACCTCGTGTGTTGCAAGTTTGGCTGCCACCTGGTACGACTCCCCGGCATCAGGACAAGCGTGTTGTCTGCGTTACAGCCCTCGGTGACCCCATCGGGGAGATCACCGCGCAGCACGTAGTCGTAGCCGATGTTCCACAAAGGCGGTCCCAGTACCGATCCCTGCAGAACGCTGCACTACATCTCTCGTCGTTTCCTCTCTCCCTGGAGAGAGAGAGATCTCTGAGTCTACAATTATTATGTTCCTCAACTTTTTTAATAATCAAAAACCTGTCTTAAATAGTCTATTTTGCAATATCCAACGGTTTATTAGGGAGAACCCAAAGGCGACTATTACCATTTAAAAATGAAACAGAATGATAATTAAAAACAATCCGATAGACCAGTATAAACTAATATTATAAAGAGAAAAGATTTGTATGTTTGTATTTATATTTGGAATGAATAAACTTAAAAACTGCTGGACCTTTTTTAAAAATTCTTTTATTAATAGAATGCTATTTTATCACTGAGTAACATAGACATACGGTCGAAGCCGCAGAAAGAAGATTGTATATAATATTCTTAAACTTTTTTAGGTTTTTTTATTAAACAGCTGCATTTTTTCCTGCATATTGTGGCAGTTATTGGAAAAGAATAACACCTCTTTTACATTTATTTCGTTGAAGGACTCGTGTTTTTTATGTTCCAGGCCCATGCCGTGTAAGGCCGCGTGCGCTGCCTCTGCCGGCAGAGAGCATACTGGTGTTATTAGTACCATCTGGAAAATAAAATTTATCATTATTATCCTGCTTTAGTTCGATGACACTTGGACTTGGCGTAACACGTTTTATTTTCCGTTCTGTTTCGTCAACCGGCTCGCTATTATTGACTTCAATTTCTTTTCTTATTTAGTTGCCCTTTGCGTCCTAGGATCACAGGGTTCCGTTTCCGAAATTATCCTTGGCCCTAGCAGGCATCGGCTCTGCTGGGTCCCTACAGTTTTTCTGACGTCTCTCTGAGGTCATCATCATCAACATCATTTCAGCCGATAGACGTCCACTGTTGGACATAGGCCTATTGCAAGTGTCGACACAACGAATGGTCTTGTGCGTCTCGCATCCATAGGATTCTGGCAATCTTTACCAGGTCATTGTTCCACCTTATAGGAGGAATATCTGAGGTGCGCATAGAGTATTGCCCTCCGTTAACTACTCAAGCTAGGTCTTTACTAGCGGTAGTGGCTGGGGCATCCATTCCCTCACATTTGTGGCCATCCCCTTCGCTTGCTCGAAGCGATCGCATCCCATTCTCTGTCACTCCGGACTACGATCTGAAACAGGACCAGGCGCGGGAAGTCGCTGCCACCAAAGTGTATCTACTCTTGCAAAATTTTTTTCAAGCATATTATGTTATTTGCAATAATACGGTGATGTATCTATTCTGTAATAGCTACTAGTTTCCAGGAAATACTAGGTTGTTTTTTAATTACTTTGCTATTGGGTGAATATAATAACATGAAAAGTACAGAAAAAATAATCACATACAGGTTAGCTTAAGGATAAATAGGCTTTTGCCCAAAAATATATATAATTAAAAAACAAAAAAAAACATACGCGCCGTCCATACGGTTTGTTGAAAAATGGCAAGCAGCAATTCTCAAGAACCCCAGAGAAGTTATAATAGAGGAATGTAAAGTTCGTTTTTCTTCCAACCTCTCGTGGATCAAGTTCTTTGAACTTCAAACAAGATCGCCTTTCTAGGTAATTATGAGCTCTTTTCACAATGCTTAATAGACGTTTCAAGCCTGAAAGAGTGACAAACAAAACATTTAGGGTGAGTTGCACCATTTAACTATAACGATAACCAAACCATAACCAGCCGTGAAACGGCCGCCTATTGGTCAATTCGACGATTACGGCTTTGTTATCGTTATAGTTAAATGGTGCAACTCACCCTTAGAATAATAATAATAAACATGTCATCAATTAATATTAATATTCGTTTATTTATTTTGTTTTTTTTTTTATGTTGCTACGTCACTTTGTGCTAGCGGCCGTTTCCGGGGGCGCATTTATTGAGTGTGTAAATTACTCCCTGCCTTTTTATCGATGGGTATTAATAACATTGTTCAGGCAGGGGTCATAGTCTTAGTTCTTGGTAACCAGTCAAAATTCAAAATTGTTTATTGTGGTACACAGGTAAAGATATGATGTAATAGTTTATATGGTGAAGTACAACTATGACCCGCCTTTTGGCATACAATGATTCATAAGACTGCTGCAACATTATATCAGTAATCAATTATTTAGTATAATAACAATTGATATAGTAGTCAATAATTTGAAAGTAATTAATACAGATGTCAATGTTATACATGTAGATTTTTTTTTTAGTTTAATCATGTTTGATATAATAGTTAATAACAGCCCATTTAAGACTCCATAAATCATAGCCATTTTTTGGTTTTCCATATATCGAAATAGTTTTTTACCAACCGGGGGTTATTCTTAGGTGCACAAACATGGCGTACACGGATAATCATAGTTTATTATCACGTTCCATAACCTTTTGAATACCGTAATTAGAGATAACAGAAAGACAATGACAGGGCAAACGCAGGCGTTCGCATAGGTTAATGAATTAAGTGTCTAAAAGGTCTCTGCGAGTTGGTTTCGGCTCCTCGTACGCTTTCCAAAGATGGACCTCAGGGTTCTGAGATGTAGTGATATATATAAATTATAATAAATATTTTTATTTCCCAAAACCTCCAACTAATTATATTTTATGTTTAACTTAATGGTATAGCAAAAATTACATTAAAAATTTAGATGCTGCTGAAATCTGTACACAATAAATAAAACTCTGTGCCTTAAATTAGGTTATCCTGAGTCTTAAGGGAATGCTAGTTTTAATAAGATACCGTAGGTACTTTTTGAGTATACTACAAAACCTATTTATGTCTTGGTACACAAGTTTGTGCGCTTACTCTGGTGCTTACTTAGGTGCAATCTCTGTTGTATTTATTTGTAAAAAAAAGATACATTTAGACGAACATAGAACCTCCTCCTTTTCGAAGTCGGTTAAAAAGGTTTTATTTCACACGTTTTACCATCGAATAGGTACACATATGAACAAAGCAATTATACTTATTACGACAGTCCTGCTATGATCTTTGAGGAGTTTCGTTCCATACCTTCAAAGATCATCAGCAGATTAACACAAAATATATATCTATGATTAATTCTGGAGCAAACATTATTTCAATCAAAATAAAAATGTTACAAATCGGTCCACGATTGATCGAGAAATCGGTGAACATTCATAAAAAAAAATACGTTCAGCCGAACGTATAAACTTCTTCTTTTTTAAAGCAAATTAAAAATAATAGAATACATACAGAACAATGTCCGGTTTCCTATAAATCGTATAAACATTTACAGTAGAGCTTTCACTGTGTGAACACTACAATATTCCCAGAGGTTGGTTAAAATATTCATGTAGGTTCAAACGGAACGAATCAAACAATCGAGTAATTGTTACACCTACCCTCCCCATTTCTAGTTTACTGGATGTAGGTCTTACCGCAAACCTACGGGGGATACTCTGCTTGTATGTAAAATACTAGTAGAAGCGTATACGGTATTGTAGGTTAGGAAGTGAATCTAAAGCAAATGTATAAATAAGTTTATTCAAATCATTTGTGAAGCGAAAACTTAGCTACAAGGCTTTTTATGCTGTAATAGAGTATCGTGACACAAAAAGGTTTACTATATTTATATACTATATGATTTAATAAAACTAATATTGTATATCTGTAAAAAAGAAAGAGATACTCACCTATTGAATAGAAATTAAGGACAAACGGTATTTCACCGGAACTCCATTCACATGGCCAATTTTTTGGCAAAAGATATGCTTTAGAAGCTAAAACACAACCGAGTCGAAATTAAAAATGTATATCCCCAAAAATTTAAGATATAATGTTTAGATATTGCTTTCGAACCAACCGTTGCAAGATTCTGAAGTAATTATGTTTAAATTACAAAGTAAAACAGAAAGATTTATTATCCAATTTCCGTTATGGCATCGCGTTATGTGTATACGGGCCATGCTGCGAATTCAACAATGAAAACTTATCGATCTCATTATTTTTCTACTATAAAATATGGTGCGATATATCAAGGCTTGGCAATGAATCATGAGAACACCATGAATATTGGTAATACATTACAGCCGTGTTCAGAATTTTTGATAACCGGTTTGGTGGAAGGTTTGTAGGTAAATAAATGATGTTAATAAATAGATCAAAGATGAAAGAAAGCTAGGTACTTACTAGTAATTAGGTTGCTAGATACATTAATCAAATTGATTTAAAAAAAAACTGGGCAAGTGCGAGTCGGACTCGCGCACTGAGGGTTCCGTGTAAACTACAATTCCCGAAAGGAGTCTCGAAGATTTTTCCGAATTGCATTTTTTTTTGTCACATATGTAACAACAAATTTACTGTTTTCAGATTTTTTTTCCTATATTTGTGGTATAAGACCTTAATTTGTGCCAAACAGGATTCTGGGTCAACGGGAAGTACCCTATAAATTTCGATCTTTGAGAGTATCAAAATATATGCGTTTTTTTTGCGACATAAACGGCCGTATCTTTTTTATTCGTTAACTTAGAAGTTTGATCACAGCTTGAAGTGATCGCAGACTGGGTATATGGTTTTAATTTCAACTCGATACCTCCACGCGTTCTTGAGATAAAGGGTCTTGACAGACAGACAGATAGACAACAAAGAGATCCTATATGGGTTCCGTTTTTTCCTTTTGAGTTTCGGAACTCTAAAAATTGAGTCAAATGCGTCTTTCCATAATGTAGTGTATTGCACTTAATTTTTATCTCAATATAACATTGTCGGCATCTTAAGTCTATCGTAAAGAAATAACTATCATATGAATGTTTGATGCCAAAATAATAACAATAAAAAAAAATGTAGTACCAAAGTAATTTGTATCATGTTTTTAGGACAGATAAAAATTCTTTGGACCTAAACCTAAACAATAAATCATGCAAATTTTTAAATTGCTTTCATTATTTATGAACAAATTGTTTAAATAATAAAAAACTTTTACAAAAAAAAAAATATATAACCGACTTCGATGTTAAAAAACACTGAAAAGTATAAAATAACTTTTTACACCACCTGCTCGATAGTGTCGTTTTATACGTCATACAAACCTCACTTAAAGCAAGTCATTCTATCCCTAGGGAGATAATGCAGTATGGCCGATCCCTAGGGAATAATGAGATTTGAATTTGGAGCATCAAAAATCGTCAACATTATGAATTAAAAATAGGCGCATCGAACAAGTTGATTCGTAATTTATACCCTTTGGTATGTAATCACTATGATTCAAACTGGCCACTAACAAAAAAAAGAAAATAGAATAAAACGTGCGTACTGACGGGAGCATTATAGAAAATTGAAACTATAGAATTTTGGAGTAGTGAATTTTGTTTGTTTGATGAACTTGTAAATACAATACTTTTATTTCTCTAGTATATGATTTGGTCGACCAAATTGTCTTTTAACTACCTCCCAGATGGTGTAAAAAGTAGAGTATGCGACACGGGGATAAAGCTGTCTTTGTCTTGGGCGGCTTGAATTCCTCACTTCACTCAGGTTTCTTTATTAACTCCCTCGCAATGCTCGGGAGTTAATTTTATAAATCCCTCACTGTCGTTCGGGATTAAAATCAGCAACCTTCGTTTCGTTCGGAATTCAACATGCCGCCCGCGACTTAAAGACATTGCTTTATCCCCTAGTCACATAAAATACTATTAATTTCGGAAGGCGGTTTTGTCTCTTCGTTATTTAACACCGACTTCCGAAATTAAAGTTATTTTATACTTTTCAGTGTTTTTTAACATTGAAGTCGGTTATATATTTTTTTGTAAAAAGTTTTTATTTTACACTTTTTAGTTATAGTACCACCACTAAAAAGTACCCCTCAAACAAACTTAAATAACTTATAGCTACAGTGCATCTCATAACGATTCTAATAATCCCAAACACGGTTAGATTACATGATTTTTTTTTTCCTTCTGGCTTCATCATCAGATCAGTTGAATACATCTTCATCCCCCTTTTCTGACATTCAGTCATCAACTACACGTATAAACAAAGCAACTTGTAACCACAGTTCTGCTGTGATTCTATGAGGAGTTCTGTTCCATATCTTGGAAGTTTATGATCAGATCATAACAATATTTCTATGGGACCAACTTAGAAGCATAACCTTACATCCAAAAAAGAATTTTCAAATTCGGTCCACAATTGACCGAGATATCGGTGAACATACATAAAAATAAGAAAAAAAAAGACGTGTGGCACTCGGGGACTGCCGCGGTAAAGCTATTGCATAGCATTTTTATCAACTTATGCAATTATAATTATTTATTTATTTTATTTATGCAGTATTTTTTTTCCTTTGCTTTTTTTCTTTGATATTAATTGAAGTTACACTTTTACACATTGAATTGAATTTTGATTGATTGTTCACTCATTTGTTTTCTTATCGGTCACCACGCTCAAAAAACAAATGTGTGGGGGGTGTTAGGTTATTTTCGTTACGGAATTTCTGGATTCGGTCTCCACTCTCAAGGCGCGATAGAAGCCGCGATAGAAGCTATGCAATAGCTTAAAAACATACATTCAGCCGAACATAGAACCTCCTCCTTTTCGAAGTTGGTTAAAAATAACAATTTAACTAAAGAACAAGGAAACAATGAAATGATCATGCAATTAAATGTGGTGTTCTAAGTTATCAATAACTAACTTCTGCTAATGGTTTTCAACACGTGAAAGTAGAAAATATATAGCCAAAGAATTTTCCAAATCATTCCTATAGTTTTTGAGTTTATGCGTTACAAACACAAATGGTACTAAAGTCTCAAAATAAAATCTTTTCTCTTTATAATATTAGAATTTATAGATAAAACATTGCTTGCGTAAACCAAAGCGGCAACAATGAGGGTAATTACAAAGAATATGGACGTATCGTAGAAGGCTCGTCTCGCCGCGCGCCGCAAAAGCTAATGAATAATTTCTTGTACCAAAGAGTTTCCTACTTTGGCCCGACAGTGTACAAAGAACGCGGTATTTAAACTTCGCGGTCTTCCAACAACGTCGGCTATGACTACACAGAGTAATTTTCAAAAAAAAAAAGCAGTCTTGAATTCGCCGGCAGAAATGCAATTAGTGGGATCGGTCAAGTTCAAATTGGATCTTCACCAACTTTGCATTAAATTAAATCAGAAGAAAATTTTGTTCTCCTTTTTAAAAAGCTTCCTTCCCATTTCAGTTTGGAACTGGTAGAAGTCTAGTGAGTATTTTAATGGTACTGTGTTTTAATGGATTTCGTTACCGCACTGCTGTAAACCACATTTTAGTAATGAATACGTAATATAAAATGGTGGGAATACATTTAGAGAATTTCCAATGATTTATTACCTAATGGCTCTGCAGTTTATTGTCACAGGCCATTATGTGAACCTCTCTTTAATATTTCATATTTATTTATATTTGTACTATAGGTATGGTCTGTAAAATTTACGACCTTAACGTAAAGATAGCTAAGTACTCGTCAATATTTAGAGAATATGTGTAGTTGTGCATCATTAGACTGTTACTCACCAAAATTTCAACCATTTTGGACGCTCAGTTATTATTTGACAGTTGTTTAAGTGAGTCGTTGTGAGATGCATCACATTAAGGAATCAAACGTTACACGCCCAATAACTCTATCTTAACATCTACAACGCGACCGATTGAAATAGTTATCGATATAGTACGCTTGACTAACCAATACAACACAGCAGGTTAATGTAAGTTCACACGTGAATGACAATGCACCGTCTCACACTTGCTCACACCTCAGCGGTTGCCATGGCGAAAATAAACGAATTATGATTTGGACTGCTTCCCCATCGCCTCACTCACCAGGTCTAACTCCAAGCAACCTTTGTTTTCTCATCTAAAAATAGTTCTCAGTTATTTTTGTCCAATGAAGAGGCTTTTATGAACAACTATTTAGCAGAGAAAAAAAGGACAATTATTATTTGGACGGGTTAGAGATATGGATATAACACTGAGAGAAGTGTGTGGATCAGGAAGACAATGAACAAAAAAAAAATATGTCTTGTACCTTTGTTAAGTCGGAAACTTTCAGACCATCTGTGTATACTAGCACTAAAAATCAATACTCTGTCAGTATGAATTTTTAAAGACTCTTTATCTTTTTCCAAAAACCATTCTTGCGATATTTAGACATCAAAGAAAATATGTAATAGAGCGATAACGTAATTGCTGAAATATTCAAGAACACTAAGAAATTGTTCTTGTTCATTGTTATAAAGGTCAAGTCATCTTTAACAAAACCCGTCGAACCGTAAAGCAACGGTAGTGAGTTCAACCAATATATTTTGCTAACTGGTCTTTTTTTTGGTGGGAAAAATCATCCAATGACAACCCCGCTCTTGGGCAGAGAGGTCTATACAAGAGGTCTATCGTGTTAGCTAAAAACTAGGTTATAGAGGTAAACTAGTCACGCTTTATGTAAAATACTGTTATTCAGTTGTATCTGGTTTGACTGGAAATTTCTGTAGTTACATTTACAGTAAGCTTCAGTTGAAAACCTGCATCAGGCAATTGTGTGGCATTTTACAGAATAGAGACCACTGCTCTTAGTAGTAGACTAAGAGCAGCGGTAACGGTCTCGACATACGAGTTGTAGGTCACGGATTTAAACCCAGCCAGGCGCATTACTTTGTGTAATTTATATCACCACTGCTCTCAAAACGGTGAAGGAAAACATTGTAAGGAAATTGGCATGTCCTAGAACCAAAAATTTGAAGACATGACTTGTCATCCACCAACCCGCACTGGGCCTGCGTGGTAGATTACGGCCCGTTCCCTCTCCTAGAGAGTAGGTCTGAGTCCCAACAGTGGAAACATTATAAAGCCGAAAATGCTATGCTATGAGGTTGTACCATGGGCACGCGATCCATTTGGCATCCTAAATTGAACTGTTAAAGGGAAAGAGCTAATTATATAGGGTGTATAGCTTCATCCCGTCCGTCCGATTATAATTTGGGTGTCTTCAAGGCTAGAGTGAATAGGCTCTTAATAAACTAGTGCGCCTCACCATCAAAGATTGCATCGCTACTTACCATCAGGTGGGATCGCAGTCAAGCACTAGTTTATCTCAATTAAAAAAAAAAAAAAAAAAAAAAAATCCCTCTTTCATTTGACATTTTAACATGTCATGGTAAGACCTCTGGAGTTATTTGGCGCAGCCTTGAAACATCTAATGTTATTTCTTTTTTCTCTTTAAATTAAGAGCTTACATTATGTGGTATTTATGGGTGACAAATAAACATGTTTTTAAGCTATTGCATAGCTTCTATCGCGGGCCTTGAGCGTGGAGACCGAATCCAGAAATTCCGTAACGAAAATAACCTAACACCCCCCACTCATTTGTTTTTTGAGCGTGGTGACCGATAAGAAAACAAATGAGTGAACAATCAATCAAAATTCAATTCAATGTGTGAAAGTGTAACTTCAATTAATATCAAAGAAAAAAAAACAAAGGAAAAAAAATACTGCATAAATAAAATAAATAAATAATTATAATTGCATAAGTTGATAAAAATGCTATGCAATAGCTTTACCGCGGCAGTCCCCGAGTGCCACACGTCTTTTTTTTTCTTCTTTCTTTTGGACTAGACCAGCTTTTTAAGCAATGGTGTAACATAAGGATTGCTGATTTTACGAATCGGTTTTACACATGGACTGTGGAAAATGTGTCACAAAAATTGCGCATCGCAACGATTTACACGAGGTGCCTATCCAGCATTTCGCAACCGCGGGACAGAACATCGACTATTCCACGTTTCAGGCATTCTTCAGGTACATCTATCGACCGATTACGCCTACCATATATATTATTGTCTCCTCACCACCCTAGGTTGACTGGTAGAGAATGCCTAAGGCATTAAGTCCACCTATGTACTTTGTGTTGCATGAAGATTAAATAAATAAATTATCACTTACATAATTAAGCTTTAATTAATAATTTCATTATTTCAATAATAATTAGTCTAACGTAAATAGATTATTTTTCATCCATCGGGTCCAGCTTACGTAATTAGCTCGATAGATGATGATGATGAAACACAAGTTACATGCAAATATTGCTATTTGAAACAATAGCAATATACATTTACGTTTCAGAGACAACAACGGAAAACTGAAACACATCAGTTTCACAAGTCCTCACAAAGAAGTTTCTTCAAAATTCGATTAAAGGGTACCGCAAGCCTTTCCCGAAGTTTGAAAAGTGCTGTAGGTAGCTATTTTTATATATATACGAGTTTGTTCGAACAGTTATACGGCAGCTTTGGAAAGTGAAATTGGATTAAGTATCTGATCTGCTTGTCTGTTTATGTACCGTCATCAGAAAGATTTTCTTAGTGGAGATTTGCTTAATAACATATGACATATTTAACTAAGTGGTAGAGGTATTTAATCGAATGGTAGCCAAGGTTTGTCTAAAGATGCTGGAGTACCTCGGCCGTTCCATCGTAGAACCACGATACGTGTAGTGATGTGCCACCGGTATATAGTGGCTCCGGCGGGATCTCATGGTGGAATGGCGTCAGCGACTATCGCAACCCCGTCATGGGCACGCCACAATTATGGCGATAAGTCCCCTCTTTGAGGCGTGGCTGGAAAGACCTCACGGCGTCCTTACCTTCCGCATGACACAGGTCCTCACCGGACATGGCAAGTTCGGGACGTTCCAGTTCCGAATTAAAGCGGAAGTGACGCCCGGGTGTCGCCACTGTGCGGAACGCCCGGAAGACACGGTGGAGCACACAATCGCGGTGTGCCCTGCTTGGGCGGAGCATCGACGTGCCCTCGTGGGGGTGATCGGCGGCGGAGACCTCTCGCGCCGGGCCTTGGTCAAGGCCATGGTCCGAAGCGAGGAGGAGTGGCAGGCGGTCGCCGACTTCTGCGAAGCAGTAATGCTCGCTAAGGAGGAGGCCGACCGCATCAGGCAACGGCGCTCTCGCCGCCGCCGGGATTCCGATCCCGATTTCCAGCCACCGTAGGCGCGGGCTTGCGGACAGTGAGCAATGGGTAGCTCGCTGTCCGGCCGTCCGGTAACTGTCCGGACCAAGCCTTGTGGTTCGACACCGTTTCGAAAAGTGGGGAACAATCGTAACAGAATAACAGTAACTTTCAGTCACATTGTGACTTCGCCGTGTCGACACGCTGCGACTTTTAAAATCAAATCAAATCAAATCAGTTTATTGCAAACATGTTGTACAGTGGTTGGAATAAAAATAAAGAGTTTCAAACATGCACCCTGTAAGGGCACTGCAAAACAAATAAATTTCAGTAAAATAAAATACAATTTAAAATTCAGTTTCAATGTTACATTTAAAATGGCAAAAATTATTGATATTAGTATTGAAATAAATAAATAATTGGATAACGTCAAATCAATTAAATGTCAAAATAAATATAAATGTCAAAAATAAGTATAAATGTCAAAATAATATGAAATACATTGAAAAATAATAATAATAACATTACTAATAGCGAATTACGAATTAGACCAATTCAATTATGTACTTTGCGCTTATTTAATTATTTATTTATTTTTTCTTCAAAAAACTCTTTCAGTGTGTAGTAGCACTTCTGGTTCAAATGAGTGAACAATTTTGTTTTAAATAAATTGATTGCTTTAATTTCTTTTAGGGATTTTGGAATTTTATTATAAATCTTGATACACATTACATAAGGGCCTGTATTGAAAATAGATAGCTTCGAAACCGGTAATGCTAGATCGTTTTGGTGTCGCAAATTCCGTGGTTGGGTGTAATGATCCTTATTTAAGGGGAAAAGAGACATATTTTTCCTGACAAACAGACATATTTCAAAGATGTATAGAGACGTGAGCGTAAGGATATTATGTTTTATAAAGTGTGGTCTACAGCTGTCCATACATCCTATATTTGTTAAGATGCGTATGCATCTTTTTTGTAGCTTGAATAGTTTATCAGCGTTTGTACTATTACCCCATAGCATTATACCATAACGAAGCCAAGAGTGCGCATATGCGCTATAGGCTGCTTTTGCTGATTTGAAATCCGTGGATCTTTTTAGTTCCGATAACGCATAAGAAAACCTAGAAATTTTGTTACTTATGTGTGCTCTATGGGATTTCCAGTTTAGGTTTGTGTCAATATTAAGTCCCAATAAATTGAAATTATCCACGCAGTCTAATGTAATGTCGTTAAAAGTAAATTTTATGTCAAGGGGTCGTTTTTGGTATGGTCTGAATTGCATTATTTTTGTCTTAGCGAAATTTAGTTCAAGATTGTGTTCATTTAACCAAGTATAAATGTCAGTTAGAATTCGATGAATGTCATTGTTAAGGGTCAGATTATTTGAGCAAGGAAAAACTACAGAAATGTCATCAGCAAATAAAACGCTTACGGCATCTCATCATTTTTTTAGGGAGATCATTAATATAAATAAGAAATAATATGCATCCGAGTACGCTACCTTGTGGGATTGATTTATGCACAGTGGCTTTCGATTTAACATTAGTGATTTCTCCAGTAGTATGATTGTAGTGCTCAATTTCTACATATTGCGAACGGTTTTCGAGATAAGACGTAAACCATTTATGAGCTATGCCACGTACACCTATCCCGTCCAGTTTATTCAAGAGGATATTATATTGAACTCTATCGTATGCCTTACTCATGTCTAGAAGAATACCTATAGCGTACTTCTTTTCATTAATTATATTTAAAATCTGTTGCACATATCTATAAACTGCATTTGTTGTCGATTTATTTTTCCTGAATCCATTTTGGCTATCGTTAAATATATTAAATGTCTCGCAGAAAGAATACAGGCGTGACGACATAGCGGTTTCTAAAATTTTTGAGAAGGTAGGCAAAAGCGCTATGGGACGATAATTATTACAGTCGGTCTGCAAATCTTTTTTATGGATAGGTTTGATTACTGAGATTTTAAGTAAATGTGGAACGGTTCCTTCAATAAAGGATTGGTTTATTAAGAAAGTAAGGGGCATGGCTAGAACCTTTGCGCATTGTTTAACTAATGAGGGTGGGATTTCGTCAAAACCATAGCTTCTCTTGTTTTTAAGGTTTCTTATAATTGATAGTATTTCATATTCATCTACAGGTTTGACAAATAAGGATTTGTCATTTCTTGTGATGACCGGTTGACCAGTTTGATGACTGGACTTTCCTCCAACCGATTTAAAAAAGTCGTTAAATGCGTTTGCAACAGTCGTGGGGTTTTCCGTTACTGTATTTTGTATTTTTAGTATTATATTTTTCTTTGTACGTTTGGTTGTTTTATTTGTGCGTTCTTTTATTATTTGCCACATGGTTTTCGAAATATTGGTGCTATTTCGTATTCTTTTAATATTTATGTTTTTTTTAGATTTATAAACTGCTTTTTTTAGCAGTTTTTCATATTTTTTGTAATATTTTAACAAGATAGGGGCTTCATTTTGTGTCAGAAATGTTTTGAGTAGACGTTTGTGCTGGCAAGACACTTTTAAGCCGGTAGTTAACCACGACTTCTTGGTTTTGTTTTTAATTTTAATTTTTACTTTTGGAATACAGTCATTTAAAATGCTTACTATTGTCGTGTGGAAAGTTTCATAGTTTGAATTTACGTCTTTGTCATCTTTAAATATTGATTGCCAATTAACTTTATTTAGTTACCATATTTTTTTCATTAAATATTCTTTTAGTCATGTACCACGATTTCCGTTCATTTATGTCAATAATTTTTTTTTTTTTTTTTTTTTTTTTTTTTTTTTTTTTTTTTTTTTTTTTTTTTAGGAAAGGGACCGATAATATTATTCCTGCTAATCATAGCGTTAACTAAATCTTTAGTGCTGTTTGAATTCTCCATTATGTTTACATTGAAATCTCCACCTATAATAATATTCTTTTTACTGTCTTTGTTTCTTAATAGCCGCAAAAGTTTTTTGAGAGAACCATAAAATACATCCGTCTCCCTGTTTTTTTGAGGCCAATTTATTACTACAATAACAGTATTTTGCTGGACTATTTCTGTTGCACAAACTTCGAATATAAACTCAACAGAGAGCGAAGTTATGTCTGGTCGTTCTAAGGTTTCGATGCTTTCCTGAACAAAAATGCATACGCCTCCGCCGTCGTAGTGTTTCCTGCTATAACTGGAAGCTGCTTTATACCCATTCATGTGCATTAGTTCACTTTTGTTTTCGGTAATCCATGTTTCTGTCAAACATATAGCATGAACGTTTTTTCTTTCTTCAATTACTGATTGTAGCAAATAATTTTTATTTTTAAGACTACGTATGTTTTGGAACAGAATTTCAAAATTAGTTGCGAAAGGAACAAAGTTCAATTGGCCTATTATTGATGCTCTGGGTGGGGGAAGGTGGTCTAGTTGTATTATTTAGCGTTATGTTGTTTGTAGTTGTTTGTAGATTATAGTGTCCCTGTTTGTTTTTTTCATGTATCGAATACCGTTCTTCTCTTTGTTTTCGTCTTCTCTGTAAAGATTCTGTATCAAGAAAACTAGATACATATAAACCTAGACTTCTCAAATAATCCGCATTTTCTAAGATGTATTTAGTCATTTTTTTGCTGATCAATTCCACCCGTAGTGGCCGTCTAAATCCTTGCCGTCCTATCCGACATAGCTCTTCGATATAGCCAGTGAGGTCGACATTTAAGGTGTCTTGAAATGCAAATATAATTCTATCTTCGAGGTCTGTTTCTGTTTCGTTATAATATTCGTTTAGGCCGTAGATAACAAGTATTTTATTATTATCGTTCGTAGTATTCATAGGCGTATCATTCATGTACTGATGCATATTTTTATTTTGTAGCTGGGCTATTTCTGTTTTAAGTTTTGCAGTCTTTATCTCAAGATTTTGTATGGTTTCGTTTATGTGACTAATACTGGCGGTTAGTTTAGTTTGCTCTAGAGAAAGTTGTTCAGTTTTCTGGTATATTTCTTGTTGGTATTTTAATAAAGCTGTATTTATTTCTGATTGGATAGTACTTTTAATTTTTGCCAAAATAGATTGTTGCTGTAATTCCAATTTTTGGTCTAATAGTCGACTAATTTGTTCTAATTTGATTGGCTCTGGTCGTAGTAAGATCGGTGATAAGACTGAAGAATTATCTGTATTTGTTGGTGGTGCGTCATATTTTCCTGTGTCTCCTAGTATACTTTGGTCATCGTGTATTTGGTTGTCAATGGACATAATCGTGTCGTCAAGTGTCGTCGGAAATTGTCTCCTAACAGGTGTGTCATCATTTCGTATTTGTTTCGTAGAGGTTTTGCACGATGGGCAGCGCCATGAATTAATTATTTTGCTTTTATTTTCGACATAATACGATGATGTCATGTTGATGCATCGATAGTGGTATAGTTGTTGGCAAGTACAACATCTTAGCAGTTCTCCGCGAGCTATTGCTTGTTTACATCCAGCACAATTCATTTTTGTGGGTATGTAATGAAAAAAATGTTCCGTACTACGTGCTAGTGATACTTGCGTTTCTTGGTGACTCACCTCAGCGGGCACTGCGCGAGTTGTCGTAGGTCAGGCACACAGTTCGTTAGGTTAACTTTTAAAATGTTTTCACTTATAACTTTATGATGGTTTGATATATCGCTTTGCACTTTTCACCACTAGTTAGGTTATTCAAAAGGCTGTACTTTGATATATAGGACCACAATAAACAGTAACTTTTGACCTACTGTTTCGTTTAAAAAATCCAAGAGCAGTTAGTAACACGTCTATGTAACTCAACGGACGTTCCGTTCCTTTATGCGCTCCCATGCAACGCATATTCATTCATTCATTTTTCCATTGCGTTCATTCTTTAACTGTCAATTTTTATTTTTATTCGTTCTTTTTTGTGAATGTCATCATAGACATAAATCGTTGCCGCCATCAGAAAAAAATGTAAGTATTTATTTACTTATTTCTGTGATAATTGCATCATAGTCGATCGAAAATCCTCTGCGAAATTAAATGTATCGTGTAGTTTGATGTCACTATAATAAATTAACCGATGCGCCCTTCTGATTTAATAAAACACTTAAAATATTTTCTGTTATTGTGGTTGTTTTCAATTAAAACATTACAAAGTATCGTATTTCCAAGCATTGCAGAAGATTTTATTGATACGGCCTACATAAATTTAACCAAAATATATTCTAGAATACTATAATAATAATATAAATTGTGTAAAATGATGTGGATAATTTTGTATCTACTTGAAAGATGAAACCCAACACAATGTTTCGTAACTGTGTTTACATGTGTCGGCAATATGTTAAGTTACGTTACAGTGTGACTGTTTTAACAAAATGGAGTTTTATTATTTTATGTTTGCAGTGGTTCTCAACATGCCGTAAAGTTTGTTTTATCAAAAAATGGAACTAGTGAGGAAGTAACTGCCGTGCCGGAAGGATGGGTCGTAGGAACATACCTATACTGGCCTCGTTCACTTAAAAGAAACTTTCAAAAATCGTAGCTTATGACGTGAGAAATATGGTCCTACGAGATTATAAGTGTTTTTCAAATAATCCTGTATATTATAATATTTTTTTAATAAAAATTCTTACCTGGTTGTCTATTTTCTGAACTTGTCCTCATCTTTACTTTTCTGTAAAAGCTCGAAGATAGATGAAAATGCTTTGGTTGCTTATGACTCATAGTTATAAATAAAATAAGTAAATAAATCAGGTAGTAAGAGTGATCCCTCTAATTATAGACCAATATTTGTGCTTCCATCATTGAGTAAAATCTATGAAAAAATCATGCTCGACCAGATGTTATCTCTCTTTAATTAGAATAAGATTTTGCATAGTCATCAGTTTGGCTACACGAAAGGAAGGTCAACGACGGATGCAGGACTGAAACTCATCAGTCACATTTTAGAATCCTGGAAGAAGTCCCAGGATGATATTAGCATATTTTGTGACCTCTCAAAAGCATTTTACTGTGTTGACCATAATACTCTGATCTGTAAATTACATCATTACGGAATTCGTAGACGAGCTGCTGATCTTGTTTTTTTTTCAATTTATCCTACAGGTAGCAAAAAGTATCCATAAATGGGGTGACGTCATCGGGGTCTTAAATAAGAATGGGCGTGCCTCAGGGTTCAATTCTTGGCCCTTTCCTTTTTCTAGTAGTTTATATTAATGACCTTCCTTACATGATGACTAATTTATCAGATATTATTCTATTTGCTGATGACACTTCTCTTATTTTTAAAGTAAATAGAAAAGATACGGATGTCTTGCGTGTCAACGAAAGTCTGGCTGTTCTTTCGAAATTGTTCGCAGCTATTAATCTCTTACTAAATGCAAATAAAATGTATAAAGTTTTCATAACCGAATGAAGAAAAATAAGGCAGTTGACAGATGTCGCCACAACTAGATTAGTTTACTATGCCTATTTCCACAGTTTTATGTCTTATGGCATTTTATTGTGGGGATCTGCAGCTGACGTAGACTCAATTTTCATATTGCAAAAGAGACCAATCATCTATTTATAAAATGGGTAGGTACTCGCGAGTCCCTCAGAAATAAATTCAAAGAAATCGATATATTGACACTGCCTTCTCTTTATATCTTAGAAAGTGTTTTGTATTTCCGTAAAAACCTAGGACTTTTCAAAATTAGAAGCGATTTTCATAACATAAATACTCGTAGTAAACACGAAATTATATTACCCAAATGGAGATTAGTCAAGACCAATAAGTCATTTTTAGTAAATGGCATAGGCTTTTATAACAAGCTACCAAAAGCGGTGACTGAACTCAGCGAAGGAAAGTTCAAAACACATATTAAGCGTGTCTTAACCAAAAAAGCATATTACAAGGTTACAGACTATGTCGAAGACATGCTTGTTTGGCAATGACTGCCTCTGCACTTGTGGCCCCCTGGTAACTCATAATATTGTGTAAATGTATCTATTAACTGCTCCATCTTTTTTGTAACATATTTTTTTTTTCTAACACATTATTTTTGCAAAATTTTTATATTGTCTGACTCCAACCACCTTAAACTCGTTAGGTAGGTTTTTTTGTTAACATCTCATTTATTGACAGTTGTAATTATTTAAAAAAATTATATATTATATAGCCTCTTTTTATAATGTAAATGGAAGAACACTGTAAACTCCACGAATTCTTAGATTACTTCATATTTGACTCACTTTTTTAAAACGATTATTTTTATTGTGCTTTTGAGTACAATATAGACCGGTTTACACTGTTCTTAAATAATATCCATTAATACGGTAATATGAAAATATCGTAAGAACAACCACTTTTTTTAAAAGAGTAACCATGGAGTTTCTTGCCGGTTCTTCTCCATAGGAAACGACCAATTTGGAACCGTGCACTAGCTTCTGACGTTTTATAAGTGCCCATGTAGGCCTATGTGAAATAAAAAACTTTTGAATTTGAATTTTGAAAAGATCAATAATTTTATTAAATACAATAGCACACTTTGAGAACCCCAGTTGTTTTCTGTTTGGTCAAATCCAACACTACAGTATCGTAACTGTTACTACACTTGTGTAACTCCAAAAAATACTGTAGTTTAGTTTCGACAATGTTTCGATAATTTAACTTTAATATTTACACAGGAATTTAAAGTAAACACAATGTGTCGTAAATTAATTATGAATAAATTTGTCGTAACTTGTTGACACAGATACAACATTTATTTACTGTAACATTTTTCAGTACAAAGTGTTGATATTGTTCCTACACGCTGTAATCAAAATCCGCATCGTTATTAAGTTTAGTAATAGTTACGACATTGTTACCTTGTCTTGCTAATCTGTGACTATTTGAGAATTTTGCGACCGAAAATGGTTGTATGGGTTGAAATGATAATAATGATATCGTGAGTTGAAAACTATTTCTCTCTTTAAGACTCAAGTAAAAGAGCACTATCTTTCCTCTCTTGTGTGATAATTTTATTTGTATATATATATTATGTATTTATTGTTAGGATAAGGTATATATATAGTTATATAAGTATTTATTAGTTTAAGATTTCACTAACTCTTCTTTACTTATTTCTGCACACTATTGTCTACATCTCTTCTGATCTTTCTTTTCGCAGGTCTGCTGGAAGAAATTTCTTCATGAAATAAGCAGTACCTTTGTACATAATTTATAATAATGTTGTATCTTCTTCTTTATACTGTGTGTACATAAATTGTAAAATAAATAAATAAATAAATAGACGGAAGAGATTATCTTCCTTGTTTATATTCGAACTATTAGGACAAATATACTTTTATTACAATTTTTTTTTATGAAATTTTAGAACAGGACAAATCATATTCAATTTTTTTTTATTAAATTAAAAAAATAATAATAGGAAAATGTATAAAAAATCTAAGAAATGAATTTTTGAAAGCTATGATGAGTACCGTAATGTAGTCGTAATATGGGTATAAAGAAAGGTTGAAATATTATGCGCCAAGTCTATCTCTATAAACACCAGATCCCAGGAGCGTAATTTTTGAGCTAGAATTAGAGCCCTCATAGTATCCATCATAAGTCTCATACTGATTCCCACTATATTAATGCTGGTGTAAATTAACTTTTATGCATTAACATCTCCGCCCAAAAGAGTCCATTAAATGGGTCTACGCGATAAACCACTCACAGAAATGAATTTGGGGAAGTCCTCAATTACCATCGTTGACAGGCATATGGACGATTAGGGTAAGATATTATCCGTTTTCACGGAAATAATTCAATAAAAAGATTTATAATGGTCGACGTTGATGATATTTTTGTGTCCAGACGAGGTAATATTGAAATAAATTAATTTTCTGCTTTTAATAAGATATTATCTGTCTAAGGCGAAGACCTATCTATCTGACTCTATCTCTCTCAAACCCTTAGATTTTATTATTGGCGATAGTAGTAGCGTATTTTGGCTGAAACTGATAAATGTATGAATGAGATGGAATTAATCATTGATCTCCCTAGAGCAGTGGAGCAGTGATAACCTAATCGTAACAGCCACCCTCTGCTCTTAAAGTGCTCTTAACATTTTAGAAAGAAAACACATTGAGGCACGTCAAAAAACAAAAAAATCGAAGACATGTGGTATCCACCAACCGCATTGGGCCGGTGTATGTGTGCATTGGTGCATTTCGACCAATTCCCTCTCCTTAGGGGCCTATTACACTATACCTTATTAAGCACACAATATTCAGACTGTCTTAGCAACTAGGACAATCAGAATACCGACTAGTATAATAGGCCTATAGAGGAGCCCTGAGTCCCAACAGTGGATATATTATAACGCTGATTGATATTATATTTCTGCAAACATGCACTTCCGATTTCATAAAAAATAATCATCAAATGTACTCACCTGGCTTGCTACAGTGAATTACACTTTGTAATTCAATTCCCCTATCACAAGTTCCAATTCAAAGTTGCTGCGGTCCCTGAATGCATAATCGTACATCAGGTATATTACATTAATGTCGGGAACAATATTAAGATGATTAGAAGTGCAACTGCGGCCGTGGTCGGGCACAATGCCAGGCCTACTACTTTATTATTTGCATTCGCAAATTTTTTTTTTTTTTTTTTTTTTTTTAATTAAGATAAACTAGTGCTTGACTGCGATCCCACCTGATGGTAAGTAGCGATGCAATCTTTGATGGTGAGGCGCACTAGTTTATTAAGAGCCTATTCACTCTAGCCTTGAAGACACCCAAATTATAATCGGACGGGAAGACCGCAGCAGGCAGACTGTTCCAGTCCTTCGACGTACGTGGTATAAACGACGAGGCGAAACGCTTAGTCCGGACCGTAGAGGTTTCAACAACGTAAGGGTGAATATTCGCCGTACGTCGGGATGTCCGATGGTAGAATTGCGATGGCGGAATCAAGTCATGCAATTCCTGCGCACACTCTCCAAAATGCATCCTGTAAAACACCGAAAGGCTGGCTACCCTACGCCTATGCTCAAGGCTTTGAAGGTTGGACTTAACCAAATCTGGATCACCAATTAGCCTCTTTGCACGCCTTTCCACCGAGTCCAAAGCTGCCAGATTCGCGCCATCCTCCGCCATTGTGACTATTTTCGAACAACTGTCTCATATATTTTACACTGCCGGACATATTAAGTGAAACGCTTATGGCAATTCGTTGGTAAATGTTTTATTTTCTTTATCTGACTGATTTATTTGGTTGTATGAAGGCAGTTCTTTTTTTAAATTTATTAGTGGATCTGTATTTTCGATACCTATTAAATTGTATATTTGAAACGGAATTCACATACATTTATAGACTGGTTGACATTTTGGGTAACCCAAAGGCTGACTTTTACCTTGGACAGAAGATTAGCATTACCATTTTGGCATTCACACATTCATACAACACATTTTCTGTACATAGAATTATTTATGAATATTCATTATTTTATGAATTAAAATTTTAAAGTTTACAAATTGCGTTGCAAGAAGTTACGAAGCTAAACGTGCTTGCGACGATTTCAGCATTTAAAATAAAGCAACTTCTAGTGCATCCATAATAATGTCCGCAGGTGTACGCCACCTCGTGGGAGTATTCTGTAGTCTATTGTCTGGAAAATTCAAGACCTTAATCTTCTGAGCATTTCACGTACGTAAGTTTATGATGTCTACACTCGCGAGCAGTGTAAGCTGATCTAACGCCGTATAAAGACTGGATGAGCCCCTTGTAAGCCCATATTATATGCTTTAGGTGAAATAGAACATGATTTTTCACAAAACAAGACACTGTTCTGAAAACATACATGGACCATGGAATTGTATGTCATGAATAAATTGTTTTTTTTTTTTTACATTCAGTTTCCACCATTCATTGATTAAAAACGGAATATACGTAGGTATCCTCCACACAGGATGGTGTTAGTCTTTATACAATATAATTAAAAGTTTATGCGAAACCTGAATATATTTTGTTCAGAATCAGTAACTGAATGGATTCCAATAGTCTTTACACCATATTATATTTTCCCTAAAAAAAATTAAAAAGGTTACAAGTTGGACACCACTGTCACTAAGTACAACACAGGTCACGGCAGGTTATAGCGGGCATTAGGAGACAGCAAACAGATGGGTGCAAGTGCAAAACAAACCTCTCAGTCACCTGGATGGCCCGGTGACTGTATTTTTGCTGACATAACAAGCTTATAACTTTGTGATTTTTCATGATACATTACGTTTGTATACACATTCTTACATAAAAATACTGGACACGTCTTTTGGTATTATAAAGAGAGAAAATTTGTATTTTCGTGTGTATGTTTGTAATGAATAAACTCAAAAACATCTGTGCCGATTTTAAAAATTCTTTTACCATTGGAAAGCTACATTCAACTTGAGTAACATAGGCTATATTTATTGCCTGTGCAAAGCCGGGACGGGCCGCTAGTGTTATATATAAAAGGCAACCGTTACTAACTGATTGACTTGAAAATACACAGCTTAGACTACTGAATGGATTGTGTTAAAAAGCACACAGATAACTATTACGATATTAACATGCGCTAAGAATTATATTATATTATTTTTATTTTTTTTTTAAGAAAGGATATTTCAAAATTGACCCACTAGAGAATGAAACTGATGGCCAAAGTTTGTTTGGAAAAACCTACTTTCAAACCTCTGGCAAAAAGTAGTTCATTGTAAGACACACAATTCAAAAGTGTTTTGTTTCAAAAGCAGCGCTGACAATCTTTATTTTTTAACCGACTTCAAAAAGGAGGAGGTTCTATGTTCGGCTGAATGTATGTTTTTTTTTTTCTATAATAAAGAACGACTGAGAGTAATACTGGCGACATCATGAGACATTGATTGATGTGGGTACGACTTTCACATTGTAAACCATAGGAACTAATAAATAGGTGAGAGTTTTTGAAGAAGGTAAAAGTACCAATACTTACTTCAACGTTCTAGTAGTTCAATATGACTTAGACGGTAGGGTTGACTAAGTGATGGAAAGATTGGCTGCTGCCTTACATGTCGCGGTTCTGATACGCACATGGCATAAACAATTGTATGGCCTATAGGTAGTTGTTATGTGTTTGAGTGTCTTGTATATATCAATTTTTAAGTTTGTGAACGTGCCCGAGGGTTGCGGGATTGGGCGGAGCATCGCCGTGCCCTCGTGCGGGCGATCGGCGGCGGAGACCTCTCGCGCCGGGCCTTGGTTGAGGCCATGGTCCGAAGCGAGGAGGAGTGGCAGGCGGTCGCCGACTTCTGCGAAGCAGTAATGCTCGCAAAGGAGGAGGCCGAACGCATCAGGCAACGGCGTTATCGCCGCCGCCGCCGCTGCCGGGATTCTGATCCCGATTTCCGGCCACCGTTGGCGCGGGCTTGCGGACAGTGAGCAATGGGTAGCTCGCTGTCCGGCCGTCCGGTAACTGTTCGGACCAAGCCCAAGTCGTCGACGGCGCGCACTGTTCCCGCGCGCCTCAAGGAGTTGTCAGCAACAGCAGGGACCCAGCCGGGTCGAAGCCTACTGGGGCCAGGGTTATACGAAAGGGCGCTCGAGCCCCGGTATGAAGGCTAGAAGGAACGGGATGGGTCTTATAGTCAGTAAGAGTCTGACACTATCTCCCGCTTCGCCCAAGAGCGGGGGTTGTAATTGGATGATTTTTTCACACCATAAAAAAAAGGGTCGCGGGAATCTAAAGGAAATGAGATTCATAAGACCGTTCGTTGTAGCGCCACATGAGAGAGACCAGGGATGTTACGGAGCTCCATAACCGTAACCGAAACTATCGGATATCCGATATAAAATAATATCCATAACCGTAACCGAATCCGAAATAAAAGTTTCGGATAATATCGGATAGGGGCGGAGCCTAAATGCGACACGTTATGACAGCCTGTCATAACGTGTCGCGTCGTAAAATATAAATAGTAAGTAGTAAATAGTATGTATTTATATTTGACTTCTGAAATTCCTTAAAAATCTAATATCCGTAACCGAAATTATCCGAAACTAACGGATAATCCGAAATAATTTCATATCCGTATCCGTAACCGGTATAATAATCATTTCTATATCCGTATCCAATCCGTATCCGAAATTTCATATCCATAACATCCCTGAGAGAGACCTATGTCCAGCAATGAACGTCTTTCCCCTGAAATAATGATGATGACGAATGTGTCCACGATACATGAGTAATTCTTAGTTTGGAAAAGAAAAGGAAAAATTATTTAATTTGCGTCTATGCGAGGATTCATTTTAATAGTTCACCACAAACAAATACAATAATATAGGTAGGTCAGATTTGAAGAAAATACACTAAGTTCAGATATATTTTTTTATTAAAAAAGTGTTTATGTAGAGCCACAGCTTTGCAGATGACTGCCAAGCTTATTAAAAAAAACCTTTTATACCGCTAAATGTGTGATTAAATTACGTAGCTAATTTGAAAGTGTTTAATTCGGTAGCAGGGTGAATCTGTGACAAAAAACGGGGGCATTGATAAGGGTTGGATCAGAACCTTGCAACCTAGTGACAGAATGTTATAGGATGATGAAAAACGGAAAACCCCGCGATCCCTTTTTATTTATTACGGTTAAGGCTACGCTATACTTGTTAGGTACGGTTTAGAGCTTTCAAACTGTGTATACCCCTCTTTTTTAGGTAACGGTATTTGTGTTCACTCTGTGTTGGAAACGGGGTGAGTTTGTACATGACAAAGTAGGTTGATAGCACTTTAAGTCTGTGGTAGGTTAAAAAAGGTTTTATCACTGTTTAAACTTGGAATAAATAATTTTGGGCGTGTTTGTGTAATTTTTACTGTCTAAGTTGATAAGTACCGTAAAACGGGGTGAATAGAGACAAAACTTTGGTTTGATTTTTCACTTTGATACTATAATATCGGCCTCTTACAAAGCATCGATTTTTTAGAATAACAATTCATTAAAAAATTGATATAGTATATGTTGGAAAAAATATTCAAATATCGAGAAAGTACCCTTTATAGTTTTGTCTCTATTCATCCCATTTTACTGTACTTATTCTGTGTTTTTTTTCGGTTGCATTTTTTTTTTTGTAAAAAGAGTGTTCTTAGAAAGTTCCAAATGTATTTATTTTAAAAATATTTCATGCCCTTACAATACGTTTTCATCATACTCAATAGGTTTTATTTGTTAGTAGGTACTATGTTCGCTAATTGATTAATCCTTGAGCATAAAGTAGGTAGATACTCTGACCTAGTCCCAATTTCAGATTACTCCAACCTATAACTCACGCAGGCTTTTTGTAATGATCTCCACAAGCCCTCTTTGTTCTCTTATTTCAATTCAAATGATATTCAAACACGAAGGCCATACGACTTAATTTAATTACCATTTTTTCCTTATGCCCCCAAAATAAATATATTTTCGGCCAGCACGACTCGTTATGGCATTTTTGCTCATTTTTCATGCAATTTTCTGCCTATTCATTAGGATCAGCCGTAACTGTCAACGTTATTATGACTTTTGATCCTTAAATTATTTTTTGTTCCCTTTTTGAAATATCTTTAGGTAATAATACTTTTTTCTTTTAACTACGAATATGTAAGAACAGTCAGTCTCAATAATAATAGCTTGAAAAAAACTGAGCCAAATAGGGTTTGGCCCATTTTGGAAAAGAGTCTCAATTCATTTTAAGTGGCTAAAAACTACCTACTTAAAAACTTGATTTCTTCTACAAATGATAAGAATACAAATAAAAACAAATGTCATAAAAACGCACTTTTTTTTGACGTATACACTGAACGCCATGTTTCTCTCGCCATGGTCATGACATCAGTATTGGTCATGTAAAGAAAAGTGCTAATATTAAAAAATTAAAGCAACTTTAGTTCATCAGTTGACACTTTTTAGTTTATATGGCCCTGTGACATCATGGCAGCTACCGTTTCGTATATTGAATATATTAAAAAAGTAAAAACATTGAAATTTATTTTATGAACTAAAATGAACTTTTACTGATTGCCTATTGTCTGAAATATTTCATTGTATACTTTTTTTCTCAAACAGAATTAAATACCTTACTGTCTTTGAAGACAGTATTACAGGTCGTTTGGTCTAGAATTTTTCAGCACTATCTCAGTAAAATATAGCAAACAGTATCTCGTCTCGAGCTCTTATCGGTATGAAAGATAAAACAGATTGTATCTCATGCCCATCGAGCTGTAATAGTTGACAATAAAGGGAACTCCTGCCTCTATCTATGGGATTAGTTGAAGGTATAAATAGAAGTAGATATTTTAAAAATACGAAATCTATGAGAAGGTGCGGGCTTAAAATGACATTATGTTACAAAAAATGCCTTATGATTCGTTAGGAATCAGTCAGTCAGTTATTTTTTTCACCAAAAAATGCAGTTTTTTTGGGTCACAGGCGCAAGAAACTTCAACAAGCATCTAATACTTTATTACATTAATAGTATAAATGCAGAAGTTTGTATGTAATAAATATTTGTGTGCATATTTTTTACTTCTTCATGCAAAAACAAATGGCTGCACTAATTTGGATGACATTTGGCACGAGGTCAGACCATATCCTGGAACAGCACATAATATGCTTCACGGGATTACGTTCTCTGATATTAACTCTTGCGTTAATGTGGAGATGTGCAGTGTGCTATTTTAATAGGCAAGGCGCCCGTGCTGTACTGATTCAAGCAATGCTGTGAATTTTGTTTTTATTTTCCATCTACTTACATTAATTTTTACCATAAAACAGTAATTTTCTGAAGCATACTCCTCGGTAACCGTTAGATTAATAGGCTTGAAAAATAGTTTTTATATACTTATTTTAGATTCTTAAATAACATTATCAACATACTCGTATTATTATTTCGGATAACTAAATCTTACCAAAAAAATAACAACATGTATAACATAAATGTCTTTAATCTTTATAAATATGTTTACACAAAAAATGCTGGTTAAGTGTTCTTCAGAATGTACATAGAATATGTAAATCAATAAATATTTCGCAAAGAAAAAGGTTTTAAAGGTCAGCGGAATTCTATGCGGGCGCAGGCGGCAGTACGAGTATGTGCGCTTTTAACTCCGGTCAGATGTTCAAGAGACTATACATACACCTTAAAATAGTCAACATCGCGACAATTTCGCGCTCTGCTTAGAAAATTGTAAAACCATAGTATATTCTAATCTATACTTCTATACTAATATAATAAAGAGGTAAAGTTTGTGTTTTTGTTTTTATGTTTTTTTTTTTGTTTCGAGGAGGTAATCTCTGGAAGTACTGATCTAATTGCTAAAAATTTTTTACCGTTAGAAAGCTGCTTTATTCCTGAGTGACATAGGCTATATTTTATGTACGCGGACGAAGTCGCGGGCAAAAGCTAGTTACATATCAAACAGTCGATACATGAGTTTCATTGAAATTTACTGAAGCCTTGGTAGTCTACAACATTAATTTTAGTAAGTATATGCGAAACCCGAAACACGTGTGTAGTATTTTTATGTAAAGAATTAATATTATTATTATTATTATATTGTATTTATATATTATTATTTACAAAATTTCATATTTGTATTATAAGCACTCATAAAGTTATAAGCTTGTATGTTATCTGGTTGCCGCACAAATACATGGTCACTGAGCCATCCGGGAGACTGAGGGGTTATTTTGCTCCCGCACCCAGCTGTGCGCTGGCGCCTGACACCTGCCGTGACCTGTATTGTACTTAGTGTCAGTGGTGTCCAACTTGTGATCTTTTTAAATATTTTTGGAAAAAATATAATATGGTGTAAAAACTATTGAAATCGATTCAGTTACTGATTCGGAACAAATGGTAAAAATAATGTTGTAATATAGGAAGTCAATACATACATCTGGGAATCACCCTACCAAACCTTCCTAGAGATCCTTACAATGTAACTATCAGTCATTTTAATAAACCCATTTATGGAAGTAGTGACGGAAGTTCTAAACAATATTCTAACTATGATTAGTTCGCGGCAAGTCTATCGGAAAGTTAGATTGAGATGATCATCTTTAATACCAAGTGTCTACTGTTTTGAGTTGACTTAAGGACTAGTTCTAAACTTATGGAATCTGGATTTAGGATTACAGGATTGGATGTAAAGACTGTGGCCCAAGTGAATATGGTATAAGACCAATTTTGTCGAAAACGAGTTAAGTATTCCAATATCATCAGAAAAAAAGGTTCTATCGTTCGCAAAAACGGATATATCTCTAAGAATATTGAATTTATTTAAAAAGTGTCTCTCTCTCTGACACCAAAATAAGCTACAAAAGTCGGTTTCAAGTACTTTTCTATTCTTTTAAATGGGAAAACAACAAGTTTAGTTTAAAAAAACATAAAACGAAAAAAATAATTATTGTTTTGTGTTTTTTTCTAAGTTCGAAGTTTCAATTTGATTAGTGTTTATTAATACAACTACACCTGGTTCTTACTATACATAAATCTGTTTTCACCAAAACATAGGTATAAAATCAATATTTCTTTCCATAACTTATGTCATAGAAACTCATTCCAAATGAGTATCCCTTTTCATTTGTCTGAAAATAGGTAGGTATAACTTATTTTGCACCCTCAATGGACACAAGGCGTTCATTTTTTGGTTAGTACAGGTCACTATTGTAAAAACTATTAACTACATAAAAAATAGCTCGAGCATAAATCTTTAACCTATTAAAAAATCCATCATCATCCTTTTTGATGTTATCGCTTCTGAGACTCGCCTTCTCTCTAGGAGAGGAAATGATTACCGTCATGTATTTCATTATGTAGCGATTTAAATGTCACACGAGGTCAAACATGCAATTTGGAACGCACGGAGTGTGTTTTGCGACTCCTGAAAAGCAGGATTTTTAGACTTAGATCCCTTCTCACTACGGTCACAGAATTATTTTAGTCCCTTAGTTTCGTTTGATCTATTTGTGTCCAAACTTCTGGAAGTGGCAAGTTTGAAATATAAACAATAGTTTGAAGAAGAAAATAGCCATTTTGAGTTCAGATAAATATCATCAAACAGTGAAAATTAAACACTGTGATAATAATAGGTACGGACCCTGATGACCGATGGTGAGGACCGGAATGGGAATGGAGACATAATTATAAAATTAATCTATACCTACTTCTATAAGTACTTATATTATAAGAGGAAAGATTTCTATTTTTGTTTGAAATGTATAAACTCAAAACTACCTAACCCATTTTGAAAATTCTTTTACCAGTGATATTATGTAGCACGCAATAAGCCACAAGAGTGGAGTAGTACCTGAGGGCTCAAACTACGTAAAGCGGGTGCCCGCGCTGTTCCTTACAATAGAACACGCAGGTGAAACCGCGGGGGACCGCTAGTGTTTTATAAAACATATGTATATTTGCCGTATTTCTTTTTCAAAATTATTATTCTCTGGTCTCTTCGAGCTTTATTTTTTCTTTTTTATTTATAACCATGAAATCTAAAAAGGAACGTATTTTGCATTTTCATAAAATGAGTTCCGACGTGGAAACAATGTGTTTGAAAAGCCATGCAATATAATCAGGTATAGCTACTAACAATCAAACTATGTATTTTTGAAAAGTAGCGAAAATAAATGGACATATCTGTACCTGAATGTAAGCTAAGTATAGCTAAAAAATACTGTCAATAAAAACCTAATATCTATCACATTTTAAGCATCCAGCTGATGCGTAGGCTGTTGATATCTTGTATAGCCTCTTTTTTTAATAAATCTTTCATAACTCCGCTCTCAGACTGTGAACACAATACAGTATTGAAAATATATCAGCTTTTAATTGACTCAATTCCAAAATTGTATAAAGGCATATAATATGTCTCCTTTGCGAAGTAAAATTTCCTATTATAATATTGAGATAAAAATTAATAAGTAGTTCATTCATTAGCAGTTGTAACTTGTAAGTACGTCTAAGTACATTATTGCGTACCGTTTGAGACGCATTGTTTTCACTGTAGAGCTCGTATTCCAAAATAAAGATGATTTTTCTTAGATTTTACACAAAAATGGATGCAGGAATAGAAATATGAGTAAAAAAAAATAAAACCTGACTAAATAAATAATTGAATCATATCAAAAAAAATTAACAACAATATTTAATCAAACTTATGATTCCAAGTTGATCAGAAATTATAACAGTTCAATTTTAAAAAACAGTAATTTCATAATTACATATTTAAGAACTAATCACATAATATTTACCTAGGTGTCATTATGTAGTAAAATTAGAATATAATACAATTACTTTCTCTATTCCTGCTGTCTAATTATTAACTTGAAAATATATAGATAGATCTGTCTTCGAAAATCACACATGAAAATATTCGATTTAAAATTTTGTACCAGATTTTGATCTAAAACTGCTCTTTAAAGCACAAACAGGAATCATTTTAAACCCTTGGAGGCGATTAAGATGCCAAGAAGTGGACAGACAGTCTTCAGTGGGACGACCCTCAAGCCCTCTTTACATTAGGACACCCTCCTGCATTGCTTCAAGGGCTCTTGATTCTTCACAAACCCGGATTTTTACGGGCTAGTGAATTTCAACCGAGTGGACACTTGAATATCAGTGTTCTGCTTGTTACCCTGCAGCTTTTTATCATTTTTATGTTGATGTTGCTGTTGTCGTATCAGATTAAATTGGGGCCTGTGATGTTAAGTTTACCCAAATTATTAACATTGCCGTTTAACGTGGCAATGGCCAATTTTCTGGGCATGTTTCCTAAGTGTGTTTGATTTTATATTTACACTAGCTTTTGCCCGCGGTTTCGTACATAAAATATAGCCTATGTCACTCAAAAACAAAGCAGTTTTCTATTGGTGAAAAAAAATTGGACCATTATTTTCAGAGATTACCTCCTACAAACAGAAAAATTAAAAAAGAAAAAAACAAACTTTACCTCTTTATAATATGAGGGTAGATGTGTACGCTGTTAGGTTGTAAATGCTCCTGGTGAAGTTACTTTATCTAAATACAGTGACCACTTTTCTATGATATAGCGTTAGTGAAAAAGCGTCTTTCAGACTTTAAGTCTGAAAGAGGCTTGTTAGGGCTGCGAGAATATTTGAAAGAGTTACTGTATCCCTAGAGCAATTGAAAAAGCTCAGAAGTGTTTTAGTCAGTAAAATTATGATACGCCCTCTGATGATCATCTAAATAAGAGGTTAAGGAAAATTACCATACATCATTTTTTTAAAAACATTACTAGCTGTGCCCGCGACTTCGTTCGCGTGGACTACAGGATTTTCAATTTATTTTTTCTAAAATAAAAGTAGCCTATGTTACTCCTTATTACATCAGCTACCTGCCAAAAAAGTCCCGTAAAAATCGGTCCAGCCATTTCAGAGATTAGCCCGGACAAACAGACAGATAGATAAAAATTGTAAAAAATGTTATTTTGGTGTATGTACCGTATATAATATATATTCATATGCATGTAGTTAAATGCAGTTATTTCAATATTACAAACAGACACTCCAATATTATTTATATGTATAGATGTATAAATTTTAATATTTAACACTTGACTAACTACAATTATAATTACAATTTAAAACAAAAGAATACTTGATAAAAACCCCTAAAAGGTTGTTTGATAGATAACGCTGTGAGTGCAAAGACCGCCGTTATATCCATACATTTAAGGTGTATAAGTTGTGTTACTATTGTGTAGAACAATAAATTTTATTCTATTCTAAAACATTGCGTCACTGAATAGTAATGCTTATCCTTTGTCCAAGTTAAAAGCCAAGCCATAGGTTACTCGAATTGTATTTACTATCTATAGTTACATGCGTTTTAGGGTGATTCGGTTTTCATCACGCATCCAGAATTGCTCTGCACGCGTAACCCCCGTTAATGTTCATTTCATACAAGTATTTATTGTAATGCACGAAAACGCACGCGGGACGAATTTTTTTGCATTTCGAAATTTTCTGCATGCGGGGCAATCCCGCATGCGTGGCGAAATACGTTCGATATTAAAAACACTCATTATTAATTTTCATCATCATCATTATTTCTCAGGCTGATATCAATCCAAGCAGATCGATAGTCTATTTCTTTTAAAAAAGATAATTTGTACGTCATATTTGGCATATTTTTTTTTTGAGTATATTAGGGGAAGTTTGAAAGTGGCGCCAGTGACTGAAAGGTTGAAAGGAAATCGCTTGTCTTGGTATGGTCATGTAAAGAGGAGAGATGAAAAGCATGTTGCTAAAAGAGTTATGAATTTACATGTGGCTGGATGGAGAGGCAGAGGGAGGCCAAAGAAAAGATGGATTGATTGTGTGAGAAGTGATATGAAAGAAAAGGGAGTTAGTGATAGCGTGACGAGTGACAGGACAGAATGGAAGAAAAAAACGTGTTGCACCGACCCCAAATAAAACGGGACAAGGGCAGGAAGAAGAAGAAGAATTTGGCGATTAATTTCGACTAATTAGCGAACTGAATCAGAGCTTCGCGAGGTCCTAGTTTTTGAGGTATAAATGAGGGCAATCCAGGGAGAATTTCACTAAATCGGCCAGCTGTAAACCCTTATAACTTTTGAACCAGTGATCGACCGACTAATTATTATTAGCGGCAAAATTTTTGTGTTATCACAATTAAGGCCCCTTATGGTGGCCAAGCTGGTGTCAGCCATACCACAGTTCCTTGTAAAACTTTATCTAAAGGTTCTTAAGTATTACATTTCACTATACATATGAAACTAATCTCAGGACAAGCTGGTTTATCCTTTTCGTGAATAAAGTCTGAAGGTGGGGTATAAAAGTCCTAAATGTCAAGGGTACAAAAAGGAAAAGGTTAAATAAATCCACAGTACTTTTGATGTAACATAAATATCTATTGAAATTTCTCAGTAGCCGGAACTCTGACCAAATCATTCATTCAGTTTCTTTTCACCGTTATCGAACCGTATATGGACATTTCTGTATATGAGACAGTACTAAATAAATCTTCCATTTATCTCTCTATCTAATGATTAGTATTGCCAATTGACAGGTTTATGTATAGCTATGATAGGCACCAGATAAATTGGCAATAAATTACATTGACCTCTTACAAAAATCTATACGTAAGTATCCGAAAAACAAACTGGAGCTTTAGCTCCCTAAAGTAAGGTAGCGAAAAAGCACACTTTTTTTAAATTGGGAAAAGATCTAATGACTTCTTTTGCTTTAAGGTGGACCGGGAGGGCGTGTCAGACTTTTACTGACTAAAACCAGATCTATGTTCTTCCAGTTTCCTTTTTAAAAGTCGACCAATGGCTCCAAGAGGCTTCGAACCTACTGGGCCTCTACGATTTTGCTGGCATTTTTTTGAGGCGCGCGTGGAACACTCCACGCCGTGGACGACTCGGCTCGGTCCAGGCGGTTACCCGGTTACCGGATGCAGCGGTCCGCAGCAGGTAACCACAGTGACGCAAAAGCGACTTTGTTTTTTACGCTATGAGAGCAATAACCATGGTCCTGCACACAACCATTTTCTCGAAATTTATGTGAAATGAAACGTAATATCATTGATATATTATAAGGATGATTTTTACAAAGTATAAAAGCACACAAAGGCGAATATTTTTGCGTAACACGCCTGTTTATGTGACTGAGTGAAATTAAGCCAAGGGGGCTTGATTTCAGCGGTCTACGCGCTACAGGCGAGTCACCTATCTTCCGCTGTTTTGATTTAATCTAAGGTATATATGGTAAATAACACAGGGATTGTGTTCTTTCAGCTGTCTTCAAAATAAACACAAAGTATCCTCAGCTACATATTAAACATCAGCCACACAAAATTAACTTTGTCCAGACATGAAAAACACAATAATTAACATACACACGCATTAAGGTAGGTACACCTGCCTTAGTAAACAATGACTCTGGCGTAATCACCGCACAACTTTTTATTAAAGAGGTAAAACACTCGAAAATGGAGGGTGAAAAACAACAGGGGTTGGAAAAAGGTAAGGTACAAACCAACGAAGGTACCTGAAAACTCTTTGGTAAAAAACACAAATGATTTATTTGACGACGCGCTTTCAGTTTCGCGAGTACAATAATGGGCAAACGTATAACCAAAGCATTGTTTAACTAGTGAAGCTGATAGTAACTTAGTAGAACATATTTAGGACTTTATTTTGCAAATAATTCGTTACTCTACAGAAACAAACAAACTTAAACTATTAATACTAAAACCTAAATAAATACCTAACGTACATAAATAAAATACAAAAACACAAAGTGTATATTAATAATTACTATATTATTAGTATGTAGGTTCATAAGATTGGACTAAAAGTCTAGGCAGATGATGTCATCTACACTAAATATTAAAAAGAGGCAAAGTTTGTTTTTTGTTTGTAAGAGGTAATATCTGAAACAACTGCACGCTTAGCCAAGTTGTTATTCTGCCATCGTTAACGCTGTCGAAAAGTGATGAAACGTATGGGAATGACGTCATCTCAACGTAAAGTCGCGTGGTCAGAGCGAACGAATAGACAATTCGTAGCCAAGTTCACATCGTTCAAAATCGTTTCTACAATGTTTAACGCTAGATCCTTTGTTATACAAACGCTACATTGTAGAACGAGCGGCCGACTCAGGCGCGTCAACATGGCTACCAACTTATCGTTTTCTACAATTGCTGTCACCGAGGTGTTACCGATTAGAGAACGGAATTCGACACAAACTGTTTGTAACTTGGCTAGGGGGGCTGGTTCGAATAGAAAGCTGATTTATTTTTTAGAGTATCTTCAAATAGACTTGGAATTTTAATTTCAAATAAACTTTTTATGTTAGACATATTATTTCTGTTTTAAAATTAGTTATTCATTTTGTTTTTTTTTTTCTGTTATATCTAATATTCTACCCAATAATCTTGTATTACAGTGTTTGTTATTGAACTCCTCCGAAAAGTCTTGACCGAGTTTTTATGATTTTTTTTATGTACGTTAGGTAAATAAGTATGAGAATAGGCCGTAAGTAATTTTTTTACCCTCCTACCTCCACCACCATTTTTTTAAATTTATTACTTTATATGGCAGAACAACATTTACCAGGACAGCCAGTATTGCAATAATGTAGGTACAGCATCTGAGACCAATGACTCTATTCGGTTCTGTAGATAAAGGCTTTCTGGATGAGCACATCATTATCATCATTTCAGCCGAAAGACGTTCGCTGTTGGACATAGCCCTCCTCCAAGCGTCGCCATAATGATCGGCCCTGTGAGTCTTGCACCCATCGAATTCCCGCGATCCTCACCAAGTCATCGATTCACCTTGTGTGCTTCCACCGCTGCGTCTTCCGGTACATGGTCGCCTCTCCAGAACCTTTCAAACCTATCGAAAATCAGTTCTGCAAACATTAAAAGTAAACACAGTACAGTGTAGTGTGCATAAAGCATTAATAAATAAATAAAAGCAATGTGTACAATTTACCATATACCTATACGTGTGGGCGCAAAAAGATTTTTCCCCTTACTTAATATGCATATTTTTGTAAATTTGTATAATCAATCCAGTGCCTGCCACATGCCGATTATGACCATCAATTATGAGGATTACAGTAATCGTATAATCGCCAGCGGACAGCGAAAAGAATGGGATTAAAATAGGTTTTAATTTGTATGTTTTTTGCGTGGAAAATGTTACACCTGGCTGGATATTTGGGATGTTCACTTTATTTTATATTTAGAAGTGAAGAATGTTTTGTGACAAGTATGGTATTATGGAGGCCTGAGTCCCAGCAGTGGGAATATGTAAAAGGCTGATTTTGTATTGTATGTACGTATGGTATTATGTTAGTTATTGTATTTGTTCAATGTTATTGATGAACATCGTTGTCGGTAACAGCGAAAGTAGTGTGATAATAGATCTAGTTTGTGAGCAAACTTAACTACAAGATTTGTACAAGATTGATAAATTTGTAAACAGAAAGGCCCTTGCTCGTTTATGGAGTACAATGTAGCCTACGATAAAATGTAAACAAAATACTGTGTATTTAAAGCTATGTTTGCAAAACCTTTCACGTAATGAGTTCAGCGAATTTGTAAATATATTTTTCTTTTCATAAATGAGCTAATTTCAGAATATAATGAGTATGGACGAGTAAAGAAATAGAAATCAAAGAGGAAATCAATGTACCAACGTCAAGTTAAGTACGTTCAAAGTAGGTACTTGTAATATTCAATTACAGAAGAGTTCACACGATTTACCTACTCAATTGAAAAATAAAAGTAAGTACACACTACTCTTACACTTTAGTCTATCCAAAAGTAACGGTATTTTAATAACAAATATTTACATTCTTTCTGACGTGAATAAGTTTTCAGAATTGCTCCCATAAGTTAGTCCTAAAAGCAAATAATAACAAAATCAGGGGATACACACAATCACAACATAATCTGTTATCTCCATTCAAAATTTAATTAAACCATTGGCTAGCTAAAGAATCAAATAATTTGGTACGCTAAGTGAGGACTGTAACGCATCGCGTGAAGTTGAGGGGGAAGCGCCACCATTTTGAGGTTATTTTGCTACGTTTTTAGAATTTAATTTCGTATAACTTTTGATTCGGAGAAGCTGCAATGTTGATTTAAGTTAGATCTTGTCAAAATGTATTTATTATATTTATAAAATATTAATCTTTAAATAGATACAGTAGATATATACGGTGTTGAAATAAAAAAAATAATAATAAAAATTAGAGTAATTGCAAAGTAATTCGAGAGAATCCAAACTAAATAAGTACCTGATATGCCCTGCCGATTCTCACTTAAGTTTGGCGTTTCTTCGTGCTATGTTAACCTACTTATTTGAGAACCTACGATTCTTAAAATAAAGATATTTGCACAATGTCTTCAGAGAATTACAAATTTGCTTTGCGTTCTTGTGTGGAGCCTTTGACGTTCTTTGCTTCATTAATAGAACGACCCAAACGGGCCAATGCGGTGCACTTGAGTAAAAACTTCAGCTATTCTTGGTTTCACTGAACCATTGCTTAAGGTGGAACTTGTCTAGTTGAGGGTTTTTTTGTGAGTTCAGTTAAGTTTTGACACTTTGCTTACGAATTGTTTTCATTTGGTTGGAAAGGAAAATAAAAGTTCCTTTTTATGTACGGGTCCCGAGCCAACAGTTAACTAATATCATGTAACTCAGTGTCAGTGGTAGAGTGATTTTCTACAGTCAATGAGTACCGGTTTTACCGCATATTAAATTCCTACGTTATTTTTTTTATGAACTTATATCTTGATGAAATAAATAAACTTCTCGGCTTTTTTTTGTTAGTGTTTTCGCCGCCGTGAAAGTAAACAAGTGCGAGTCAGACTCTCGCACTGAGGGTTTCGTACAAACTACAATTCCCGAATGGAGTCTCGAAGATTTTTCCAAGTTGCAAATAAATATTTTTGTGACGTAGGTAACAACAATTTTACTGTTTTCAGATTTATTCCTATACCTGTGCTATAAGACCTTGCTTTATGCCAAATTTTAGGATTCTGGGTTAACGGAAAGTACCCTATGAATTTAGGTTAATTTCAGAGTATCGAACTACATCTTTTTTACTCGTCAACTTAGAAGTTTGATTTTTGTACAGATTCGAGAAGTTTTGAGTATATGATTTTAATTTCAACTCTATACCTGTACGTGTTCATGAGATAAAGGATCTTGACAGACAGACAGACGGACAACAAAGTGATCCTGTAAGGGTTCCGTTTTTCCTTTTATGGTATGGAACCCTAAAAATGATCCACTGGAACATATCGAGGTCAATGATTAGCCTATAATTAAAATACATCCGATCAGCCATTAAAACCCTAATTGATTTTCTACCCACTACAGACTTCCTCGTCACACGAATTTTATAAAGATGAAAGTTTGTTTGTTTGTTACTCCTTCATGCTCGAATTGCAGCACAGATTAAGATGTTTGGCACTCTGGTAGACCACGTTTCAAAATACTTTTTATCCCAGAAGTATGTTCCTTTACGGCAATTTTCTGCTTTCACACGGGCGAAGCCGCTGATAGACACTAGTTTATAATATTAGTTGGAAGAATATCCACCAAAAGCCATTAAAGCCAGCAAACGGCACAGACTTTCCATATTCAAAACAAATTTATTCAAAAAACGAACAAACAAAAAAACATAGTTTCTCAACCGTTCAGTACCGCTCTAGGTAATACAAAGATCATTAGAGGAGTTGGGATATAAATACCAGCTTGCGCACCGTATCCGCCAGTAAACCGCTTAAGACTAACGTGAAATTAACCCGAAACTGCTGCCACAACACGGATACCTCGGGAAAGTTCGACTGCCGAAGAAATAAATATCGCATTTGTGAATAATAATGTATTTTCTTAGAGGTACCTAATTACCTAGATACTTTAGTACTCTGTTGTAAGTGGTCTTGAGAAATTGGTAACTTAGGAAGTTGTTGTAACTGCGGGAACGTTTGAAAGACTTGTTTTGAAGAAGGACACAGGTACCGTGGGCTTGGGCTTACGGACGGCGTGCAATGGGTAGTTCGCCGTCCGGCCGGCCTACTAAGGTCGAAGCCTGCTGGGGCCGTGGGTTGAGTGAAAGAGAACCACGAGGTCCTGGAACGAAGGCAAAGAAGGAACATAGGAGTGGGTTTTAGTCAATAAAAGACTGTTACGCCCTTCCGCTCTACCGTAGAGCACAAGAAGTCATTTGATGATTTTCTAGCTAAAAAATAAAAGGGTAGTTGTCAAAGCCGTAGGAACGTTTGGAAGAGGTACCGTGGGTAGGGTCACGGTACCTCTAAAAAAATAACATTTATCTGTCAGATGTATATTTATATTCTTAGATTCCATTCAAGTTCTACAGTTTGAGTATCTTCTAGGTTAAGCAACGTTTGTCGAGGTTGGTCTGTAGATGGGTGACCATCTTAATATATCGAGATTCCTCCGTGCCTGACATTCGAAAACCTTTTAATGTCGTTATTGATCGTCAGAAGCCAAAAATCTGACAACAATTTTGCCGAAGAAGATCGTTTTAAACAGTTACTTTGTGGAAGTCAAATAGGCAGTTGCTGTACGATATGGCCCCCCCCTCCCCAGCCAAGTTACAATCGTTTCTTTTCGATTCCTCACGTTCGACGCAAGGAATGCCTCTGATTCCTTTGTTCTGACGTCAACGATCAGTCGCGTAGTGAAACAAAGGAGTCGGAGACGTGTCAAAACGAAACAGCTGCATTCTTGACTGAAAGCCGACTTCAAAACAAGGCAAAGGCTAGGTAGGTTGAGTAAAGTTTCACAGTATAAACATTTAGTCAACACACTAATATCTTTCACTTTCACTAACAAGTTACACTCCTCACGTAACATGCAGAATAAAATTAATTTAGAAAATTTATTTTAGTCTATTTGTTAAGCGTCGTCTGCTTATATTAAATTCTCGTGAAAAATCGTCATGTAAGTACGCATTCTGTATGATTGTAGCAACATATTAAATCGCAGCCCAAATTAAAATGTAAAATTCGGCCGAGTCATGCCCTTGTGTAAAAGTGAATAAGATAAATGAACGCGGGCCCAGTGAAACGTTCGTTTCACGTATCACACAAATAAATTAACCACACGAAACTCGGGTTTCATTTAAAACGAAATCGATAAAGTATAGGTCTTTTTGACGCGGCGAAACGACTGCGGGTTGCGAAGAATTTGATTACTGTGAAGTTACCGCAGTTTAGAACATTTTTTTTATTATTATTATGAGCCCGTTGTGTCCCACTGCAGGGCAAAGGCCTCCCTTCCGTTATTCCACTGTTTTCTGTCCTTAGCCACTTCTGGCCAATCCTTCAGGTAGGAGTCCAAATCGTCACGCCATCTACTTCTGGGTCTACCGCGTCGCCGGCTCCTGCTGTTCGGAGTCCAGTCAGTAGTTGCTTTCGCCCAATTTTGTTGCGACATGCGGCAGATGTGACCTGCCCAGTTCCATTTTAATTTGGCGGCTGAGTAACCTACGTCTGCGATTTGTGTTTTAGAACGAAGAATACTGTTCCTTATGCGATCTGTTCTTTTGAACCCGAGAGTACTTCGTTCCATTGCTCGCTGGCAGACCCCAAGTAGTAGTAGTAGTGGGTAGTTTTATACTGAAAAAAAAAAAACACAATAAATAAATCTATTTCAGGAAACAGCATCTAAATTGATTGCTAAATAAAGCAACAATCAGCATTTCAAATATTGGTGTTTGAAAAGGTGAGGGTCTGGTGGAAACATCTCGCTGTCTCTTTTGTACGCGTTTATCTTAATTGCTTAACGTCACATTTCAGTACATGCAATTTTTTTTTTCAATCATTTGATAGTTTTTTTTCATTATGCGTACAGCTAAGGAGTGGAATTCCCTGCCGGAGTCTGTGTTTCCTTATAACTACAATCTAGGGGTCTTTAAGTCAAGAGTGAATAGGTTACTTCTAGGCAAGCGTGCTCCAACGTCGGCCACATCATCGCTTACCATCAGATGAGATAGTGGTCAAACGCGAGCCTATCAATAATAATAATTAAAAATTCTCCGTTAAGTAATGGTTTGAAATGTTTCTTATAATTAATTCTGAAACTATTTCAAATTTATTTTATATTTGAATAAAGTTTTTTAATTGTCGTTTTTGACACCGTCAAATAAGTATGTAAATATTTAAAATATTAAGCAATATTAAGTATTAGTTCATAAAAAAACAGTTTTTGCCCTTACCCTTTTCCAGTAGATACAGATAGTAAACTTGGGTACGTTCACCCCAAAAAAGTTTCAATTTCACTAAGCCAAAGTGACGTAACAGCGACAAATTTCACGCACCCAAATCCGTTTAGTCGCGTCCATCAAGACCTCACCTTAACACGCGTGGGTTTGCGACAAATTCTCTGTTGCTGGGAAAAACGCTGTGATTTGTTAGAATTTCCATACTAACTCACGACCCTTGGGTCGTACCTGACCTGCGGTGAGCGGTGATGTCGTAACCGTAAAACATCCATATAAATTTAAATTCCTCGTTTCACCTACGTGTTTGTAAACTTTCGACTTTCCATTTGTAAAATCACGTCCAAATTGAGTTTCTATTTCAACTTACTTACTAACTAGTTTTTGTCCACAGCTTCGCCTGCGTACATAAAATATAGCCTATGTCACTCAGGAATAAAGCAGCTTTCTATCGGTGAAAAAATTTTAGCAATCGGACCAGTACTTTCAGAGATTTGTCGGAGACAAACAAAAAAACAAACTTTACCTCTTTATTATATTAGTGTAGATTAAATGGTTAGCAAATCAAATAATGGTGTTAACTTAGATAAAAGATCTCTATTCAATTCCGAATTCAATTGAATATTTTGGGGCATTTTGCTCTTATTATTTATTAACGATATTTCCTTTCTGTAACTCATTTTAAGTTATTACTCCATTTTCGTCTATGAAATATTTTTCCTTTTAATTTGATTTGAAGCATAATTACGTCAATTTCTATTTGCATTGACGTCCGAATATTTTCATCTTTTTTCTTTGTAGTTAAATAAAATGTTTTCCCGTAGGCAAAATAATTATGGAGACGGTGACGTGCGTATTTATTTACAGGTTGGTATTCAATATCAGATTTTATTAGACGAAGCGAAGCTTTCTGTTTCAGTTTGATATATTTATATAAATAATATTTTTTTCCTTTTTTTTAAGTGGGAAATTGTGAAATGTCTTCCCGTTCAAGAGTGGACAAGAGGGCGTGTCAGACTTTACTGATTAAAACCCACCTATGTATTTCAGTTCCTTTTTGCATTTCGAGGTCCTGTACCCCTAGCCAAGTTGCTAATCTGCAATAGTTAATGCTTGTGGAAAGCTTCAAATGTACGGGAATGACGTCGTCTTAACGCTCAGTCACATGGTCAGAACAAAAGAATTAGCGGCAAGGTCAACTCGAAGCGTTCGGTGCAAGCGAAACGGTTGTAACTTGGCTAGGGCTAGTAACTTTCAAACGTTTGTGGTTAACCCTAGCGGGTATTTGGGACCCATTAGTTAGGTCTATAAGCCGTAAGTGGTTTTACTAACATCTCTTTAAGGCATACCTGGAATACTGCGCGTCGTCGACTCGAACTTGGTTCCAACCGGACGGCCAGAGGGTGGGCTACTAGAGGGTAGCTCGTCGTCCCACGCCTACGGTGGCTGGGCCTCTCGTCTAGCGACAGCTGGAGCGTGAGAGTGTCCGTTACTTCACGGTTGCGGCATAGTTATTCTCTCTCATTACTGCTTCACAGAAGGAGACGGCTGCTTCTCATTCTCTCTCGTTCTGGACTACAGCCAAAACCAGGATCGGGTGCGCTAAAGCCTTTCTTGATAAATGGGCGATCTAACAGTAAAAGAATTTTCCTATGGGTTGCGCTAAAATGAACCCCGGGGCTGTGAAACGAAGGCAAAGAAGGAATACGAGAGGGTTTTAGTCTGCAAAAGTCTGATATGCCCTCGTGCTTCGCCCAAGGGCGGGAGATATCATTAGATGATTACCCGCCTAGAAACTAGAACTTTTTTTTTAATCGAACCAAACAAATAAACTTTTCAGCTTTATAATATTAATATAGATAAACATCAAGATAATTTCAAAGAAGCCGCATAGATTTGAATCATTTTGGCGCACGTGTATAATCTAGACCAAGGCCTAGATTAATTTATAAAATACATTATTTACAGGTGAAGTTACTGGAAAATTTAGCTAAATCTAAATAGAAAACTAGGTAAACTTTGACCTTTTGTATTATTAAAACCTAAATAAAATATTTGCCTGTATATTTGCCTATTTATTACCTTTGATTTTTATCCAATGAATATACAACTTGCTTTTTTTTTTATATATACATTTAACTTACTATCTAACATGCTTAAATGAATTAGACTTTTATTTTTAATTCTTGGATTCAATTGCGAGTAGGTAATAGCCTCCTCCAAGATATTCCATTTATATGCTTTAGTCACCCAGCCGCTTCCTGCAATTCTTTTTATTTCATACAAACCTCCATTTGCCTATAACACAAAACTTGGGAACACATTTATTATGCGGATAGCCAAGAAGTGGAATTTCATGCCAGGGTCTGGTTCTTCCTGATAGCTGCAATCTCCCCTAGGTTAGGTTTCTTTAAGTCAAGAGTAAATAGGTTACTTCTAGGCAAGCGTGCTCCATCATCGCTTACCATCAGAGGAGACAGTGGTCAAACGCTAGCCTATCTTTTTTATAATAATAATAAAAAACAGTCTAAATATGGAATCTAAGACCCGCGAATATCACTTATATTGTCCCACTCATCAAGGAGTTGTCAGCAAACCGTAGGGGCCCAGCACGGTCGAAGCCTACTGAGGCCAAGGATCTGTTCCTGAAAGGAAGGTTCAACCCCGATACGAATAGCAACGAAGGAACAGGAATGGGTTTTTAGTCAGTAAAAGTCTGACAATATCTCCCGCTTCACCCATAAGCGAGGGATGCCATTGGATGATTTTCCCACTAACAAAAAAAGCCAAGTCACAGTATCATAATAGAAGTAAGCGTATTGAAGTGACACCCGCGCAAATCTTGAGAGGTCGCTCGTTTATCACATGCATCTGTGACGGGAAAAACTTTCCTACGCTGTGGCGACTAAATGATATTGCGATTTTTCTCACATTCGTGTCACATCACTTTTTGCTTTTGCTATCTCCGGGTCTATCATTCCTTTGGATATAATGTCTGTGGAGTTTTTTTTTTTATGGTTGATAGTGGAAGGGTTACTTTGCTCGTTTTTATTACAGGTTGGTTGAAAGTTGTAAATATTATTACACTGTATTATTATATGCCAATTGTCTTCCACTGTTGGACATAAGCCTCCCCCAAGTGTCGCCACAATGAACAATCCTGTGCGTCGCTCATCCATCGGATTCCCGCAACCTTCACCACGTCATCGGTTCACCTTGTAGGAGACCTTCCAATGCTGCATCTTCCGGTACGCGGTCGCTACTCCAGAACCTTTCGGCTCCAACGGCCATCTGTTCTGCGAGCAATGTGCCCTACCCATTGCCACTTGAGTTTGGCGATTCTACGTGCTATGTCGGCAAGCCTGGTCCTCTTACGGATATCTTCATGATGATGATTATTATAAAGGTGAACGTTTGTGAGTATTTGTTTGTTTCTTCGTCACACTCGAACTCTCGTGTGCTAAATTTCTTTCAAATTCGTTCAGGGTTTGGATGAAATTTAGCACACGGAATGGACTATGTTTTGGAATAGCATATACTTTTTATCCCGAGATTATGTTCTCTTTGGAGATTTTTCTATTTTTACGTGGGCGAAGCTGCTAGTAGAAACTAGCCTACTTAATAAAGAAATCGCTTAGACCGCTAAATTTAGTGGCATAATATTTTGCTCAAGTGTTCCTTAGGCAATGGTACATGTGGGGATCTGAAATCGGAGAAAATGGCATATTAGCGTAGGTAATAATGTAATTTTTTTTTCTAACCTTTACTGTCCCACTGTTGGGCAAAAGCCACCCTCAAAACCTTCTCGACATTTTTCTCTCTCTTTCTTTTCCATATTACCAGACAGCATTCCTGCTTATCGGCTTGACAGCCGTCCTAATTCTGTCTTTCAATCTTTTTAATTTTTAAAACTTAAATAAGTGTGTATCTCTTATTTAAAAGGTGCCATTAGTTCCAAGCCCTCTACAGATTCAAGAAGTTCTAAACTATACTAACAGCAGTAGTCGGCCTAATAATATTCCCACTGTTGGGACTCAGGCTTCCTCTCTAGGAGAGGGAATGGGCCGTAATACACCACGCGGTCGCAATGCGGGTTGGTGAATGTCAGACGTCTTCGAATTTTTGGTTCTAGGATTTGCTGGTTTCCTCAAAATGTTTTCTTCACCGTTTTGAGAGCAGTGGTGATGAAATAAATTAAACAAAGTAATGTTCCTGGCTGGGTTTGAACCCGTGACCTACGACTCGTAAGTCAGGGCCGTTACCACTCGGACACCACTGCACTCTAAACTATACACCAAGGAATAATTTTTGAAACTTCTTTAAATGGGAATAAAATATTTTCGTACAAAAGATTGACATTTTGGTTGATGACGAGTCCCATTGGGCAAAGAAAAAGATTAAGTCTTACTAACATAATTTACGTAACTAAAATTTACACTATAATTATAATACACTTTTACTGCATAATTCTACCAATAAACCATTTCAGACCAATAAATTCTATTCGCGTTTTCCCTAAGTTATATTTCATACGCATTGAGTGAAATGAAGAGACGGCTTCTAATATTGACTTCGTGCCACACCTAAGTAGACATGTTCGTACATAAGCGCGTTTGCGTCACGACGTGGTTGAATGATGATTATCTTGAGTGATATTGGCTTAAGACGCCATATATTATGTCATACTCGAGCGATACATGCGTAAGCATGAATTAAGTATTCGCATGGTAATTATATAATCATGCCTATCGACTGAAATCCACAACCTACTCGTAGATGTCAGTTAGATATAAATAATTTGTAAGCATAGCACTTAGAAACTGGTTCTAGAACGCAAAGGGCCACCGAAGGAACAGGTATGGTTTTAGTCAGTAAAAGTCTGGTACGAACTCCCGCTCCGCTCTATAGCTGGAGAAGTTATTAAATGATTTTCTACCTCAAAAAAAGTAAAAATAATTATACACAACGCCGACTACTACCTACAAGCCATTAAACTCGCTCAGCTGACGTTTTCTTAAAGAAAGTAATTTCGTACATGCGTAAATTAATACGAGTTTTTAAAAAAAAAAGTACTTTATTTTTTAATTTTATCTTTAGAAATCGATAGTGTTTCATGTACCGAATCGACCCTCCACGGGATTAAAAGGATCAAAATTTAACGGGGTATGTGTTTATTTTTAAATAATCAAAAATAAACATATAAATAATTATATCATATATATAATTATATTATATACGCGATGATTCTTTCAAACAATCCCCCAGCCAATTATTGGTTGTGGAATTGTTTGAAAGAATCGTCGCGTCCTGAAACGCAATGGACAACAGACCGAAAAATCAACGGTGACTATAGTCAGTAAAAGTCTAGCACACCGTCTCGCTCCACCCAGAGCAAGAGAAGTTATTTGATTTCTTATGAAATGAATGCGTTTACAATATTTATTACTAGCTTTTGCCCGCTGCTTCACCCGGAAGCATAAAATATAGTCCATATCACTCAGGAATAAAGCAGCTCTCTATCGGTGGAAAAAAAATTGTAATCGGACCAGTACTTTCAGTGATTACCTCTTTCAAAAAAAAAAAAAAACTTTACCTCTTTATAATATTAGTAGAAGGAGATAGATAGTAGACATTTATATTCAGTATACTCGTATCTACCTAATTAAATATCAATTGACATGCGCCACGTTATCTGCTCATCTCGTATGACGACCTGCACGTTCCAAAACTTGCACGTGGCAAATAAATAGAGTAGGTAAAAGTCAATTGAATAAAATAGAACACGAATAACAAGTAAATAACGAGAACATTAGTAGGACGTCAAATGTAGGAGTTTGAGTAGTCCACGTGGTTAGGTTCACGTACAAAACAAAAATACGAACTCAATAAATGTTATGAGGAAAACAATTTGACGATTCGCCTTATCCTTCCAATTGGCCAAAAATAACTAATTCCACGGAGAAAAGTACTGATTTCCGTCAATCAAATAAAATGCTATTACACAAATACCCTGTGATAGAATTGTTTTTGACACTCCACATAATTTCATCTCCAGTTCATTTTTAGCTTACTTTTTCCTCCATAAAATCTGAATAAATTAACGTTTTTGTCTTTCCAGAGATCAGGGTTTTGGTAGAAAATTGATAGCTGCTCTTAATGAAAAAGAAACACGGAGTCTCCGTTCCCAAACATTATTAATTCTCTTAAGCATTTTCACTGTTTTTGTGTAGACAAGAAATCTTTTATAATTAAATTATTCTTCGTAACTTATTCAAGACCCAAAAAAGATGTCCCGTGTGATTTTGTTAATGATGTTTTAGTATGCAATTTTAATTACATTCTTGAACATTTAAAATATCTGATGTGATTTATAAATATTATTTTGTAATTAGGTGACTGATGAAAAGATAACTGCGAACTTTTTAATTTAATATCAAATTTAAAAGAAGATAAATTGTTACATTTAGCGGGTAAATAGAAAGTAATTTTTGCATTGTTGTTTAGTTCATTAAACCCCAAGCGAACGGCGTTCGCGCACCCATTGTCTTTCTATTGTGTCTGTAATTCTCACGCTTGAAAGGTTAAACTAGTGATCCGGCCCGGCTTCACTAGGATGCAACTTTGGATTTTACTGGTGATTTAGAAAAAAATATACAAAGAAAAATACATTAAAACAAATGGTCGACCCGTTTTCAAGTAATGCTGCGTCATACGAGTAGATGCTGCACCTAAAAAATTATTAGAGACATAATCTAATAAAAACTTTGAATAAAATCCAAATCCGGTAATTAAAAAAAAATACACGAATAATGACAAATACATAAAAAAAAAAACGATCGAGCTGTTATCAAGTAATGCTGCGTCATATGAGTAGATTTGGTGAAAATTTTTATACATCGATTTTAAGTTATACGAATAAAATTATTGGTTATAATACTGATATCTCTTTGAGGCGTGCGTGGAACACTAAGTGCTGTCCACGACTCGTGATCGGACCGTACGGTTACCGGACGGCCGGACGGTGAGCTTCTCATTGCTAATGGCTACCGAGTCCTAATATAAAAAACGTGCTAGGCAATCCAAACAAGCTTTTCATCATTACCCGTGTACATCTCCCGCCTGCATCACACCACAAGGGTGGAAGACATCGTGGAGTACGTGCGCCAAAAGACGAAGTATGCACTGAGGGTACATCTGCTGGAGTCGCACCGTAACGTCAATTTCAAGGCATTCGTGGTGCGAGTCCCGAACAATTTTCTGCCCCTCTTGTTGAAGGAAGTCTTTTGGCCGCAGGGCGTGGTGTTCCGTCGCTTTCGCGGACAAGTGCCACAGAACAGCACAAAGAGAATAAGTGCAGTGTGAAGTGTTGCTAACATAACCATAAGTTTTATTTACTAACAATAAATTGTGTTTAATTTACTTTATATATATATGTTAGTCTATAAGGTATTTATCTATGGGAAAAGATGCCTGAAATAAACGATTTATTATTATTTATTATTTATAATTATTATTACGAATTTAAAACTTTATCTTAAAACTGATGTGATGAAAAAAATTTACTAATGAACTAGCTATTATCACTGACTTTGCCCGCGTTAAAATGTAAATAATATTTATATACGCGGGTTTTTTTTTTAATAATATTTCTATTTATTCTAATGTCGTTCTTGAGTCAATTCATTACATATAAAAATTGGAAAATACAAATCTTTTCTCTTTGTTGTATTATTAGTTTTGTGTTCTTCTACAAACTAATAAAACATAGTCATAAAAGTTTAAAACTTGTTGAGTTATATTATTTCTAGTTATTTAGTGATTGCAAATCGTAAACAAAAAAGTAAAATTTATTTTCTAAAGTATTCTACTTGATATCACTTATTAATGTTTTCTATTGTTTAATATAGAACTTTCTTAATGAAGTTTCATTTCTTTTCATTATCTGATCGCGTTCTAAAAGAAATATTTTTACTTGACGGCAACTCATCGTGCTTAAGAACTATAAGGTTTTAATAAAATTTAATGAAGCGAATAAAATGTTAAGAAAAATTGCTTTGCATTTTGTTTTAAAATGGTAATATAAGTAAGTATTTAATTTAAACTTGTCTTGCGTTGTGAAGGCATTAAATCTACTTTAGTTGCTGAAGACAGGTCTGAGTCTAAACCACAGTGAGATAGTTATTATAAAATATTTCCGACAGACGCCTTCTAAGAAGAAGGCATTAAGTTGAAACGAATATTTAAATTATTTCATCGTCGTATCAAAAGGAACATTCCTCGCAAAATGGCCAATTTCTGTTTCTATGGAGAGAGAAATAATGTTCTAACGTAATTTCTAAAGATCCCAAAATAGTAGCGATATTTCATATTGAAAACCTAATTTATTAGGGTAAATGTAATAAATCTTTTTTTGAGTAGGAAATTGTATAAATTAAACGACTTCTTCTGGTTGGAGTTAGGGTTTTACTGTTCTAAGTCCGTGGTTACTCTTTCCAACAACTGCATAACGCAAAGAGATGTCAGCGAACCGTGGTCGAAGCCTACAGAGGCCATGGGTTTTAGTCAGTAAAAGTCTGACGGGAGGGTCCCGCGAAACCCAAGAGCGAGAGATATCATTGGATGATTTCCCACCTAAAAAAAGGGACCCAGAAGGGCATGGGTTCTGCAAACATTTAACAGGAGTGATTTGTTAAGTTAGAGTGAGTATCAGACTTTCACCACAAAATAGATAGGTACAGAAGACAATCTCATGTATGTACTTCACATTTTATACCTTTTTTTTTTTTTATGGTGGGAAAAAATCATGCATTGACATCCCCTGCCCTTGGGTGGAGCGGGAGATAGTGTCAGACTCTTACTGACTAAAAGACCCACCCCGTTCCTTCTAGCCTTCATACCGGGGCTCGAGCGCCCTTTCGGATAACCCTGGCCCCAGTAGGCTTCGACCCGGCTGGGTCCCTGCTGTTGCTGACAACTCCTTGAGGCGCGCGGGAACAGTGCGCGCCGTCGACGCCTTGGGCTTGGTCCGGATAGTTACCGGACGGCCGGACAGCGAGCTACCCATTGCTCACTGTCCGCAAGCCCGCGCCTACGGTGGCCGGAAATCGGGATCTGAATCCCGGCGGCGGCGGCGGCGGCGGCGATAACGCCGTTGCCTGATGCGTTCGGCCTCCTCCTTTGCGAGCATTACTGCTTCGCAGAAGTCGGCGACCGCCTGCCACTCCTCCTCGCTCCGGACCATGGCCTCAACCAAGGCCCGGCGCGAGAGGTCTCCGCCGCCGATCGCCCCCACGAGGGCACGGCGATGCTCCGCCCAAGCAGGGCACACCTCGACTGTGTGTGTAAGGACGCCGTGAGGTCTTTCCAGCCACGCCTCAAAGAGGGGACTTACCGCCACGATTGTGGCGTGCCCAGCACTGGGTTGCGATAGTCGCTGACGCCATTTCACCATAAGATCCCGCCGGAGCTCTGTCCGCCATGCCGTGACCTGTCGCGGCAGCGGACTTTCACCCCGGCGTTGCATCTCCACGCGCATATCGTGCATGTGTGCAAGGACTGTTGCCTCCAGATCCCACGGTGGTAGGCCAGCCAGAAGGCTCGCCGCTTCGCGGGAGACTGTGCAGTATCCCCGCACCATCCTTATCGCCATGACCCTCTGGCAGGCGTTCAGTATGGCCGCCGGTTGCTTTTTCAGCGACGGCGCCCACACCGGCGCCCCGTAGAGGGCCATGGACCGAACGATCCCCGCGTAGAGCCTCCGGCAGGAGGCGTCTGGACCCCCAAGGTTGGGCAGGAGCCGCTTGAGCGCAGCCCCAGCCCGGTTGAGTTTGGGAGCCAGACGTCGGAAGTGCTCCACGAAATTCCACCGGCTGTCGAGGACGAGTCCCAGGTACTTCATCGTCGACCCGACACCGATGTGAACTCCTCCTACCGTTAGTTGGGAACTCAATGGCGGCGCGTTCCGAGACTGGCGACCGTGGAAACACATCGCCTCGGATTTGTGAAGCGCCACCTCGAGTCCCAACTCCTGGATCCTGTCAACGACCATCGCAACCCCGCGTGTCGCTAGAGCGACCGCCGCCTGGTACGACTCTCCCTGCGCTAGAACCAGCGTGTCGTCTGCGTAGCAAACCACGCTGACCCCGTCAGGGAAGTCGCCGCGCAGCACGTAGTCGTACCCGATGTTCCACAAGGGTGGCCCTAGTACCGACCCCTGCGGAACACCGCACGACATCTCTCGACGTTTCCAGTCTCCCTGGTGACCGGGGTAGACTATAAACCTATCCGACAGATAGGCCTCGACCACTCGACAGAGGTATTCGGGCACCCGGTGGTACCGGAGTGCCCTCCGGATCGTACTCCAGGGCAGGGAGTTGAAGGCGTTGGCAATGTCCAAGGACACTGCCACGACACACCTGCCCCGGGACACCGCATCCCCCGTCGTGAGGGCTCGCACGCGCACGATGGCGTCCACCGTCGAGCGCATCCTGCGAAAGCCGAACTGTCCGTCCGAAAGGTCCGGCCCCACCCGTGTTAGGCGCCCGACGAGGCGGTTTGCAATGACTCTCTCAAAGAGCTTGCCCACCTCGTCGAGCAGCACACTAATGAGCGTTTGAGCGGGAACTGTTCGACGAGTGATCCGTGACGCGACCTAGATATCGTGTCCGTGAGCGGTGTCTAGTCGGTGTGCGTTACTCGAGCGCGCTTTGTATGTAGTTGGACTTCAGTACCTATTTATTTTGTGCTTATATTGAGTAAAACCTACCTGTGTAATTTCAGTTGCCTTTTGCGTTCCAATCCATAGTAACTCTTTTGTTAAATCCTTGAGTGTTCCAAATAAAATGTAATAGGGTGATTAAGAAACAGGCCAAGTGCGAGCCGGACTTGCGCTCGAAGGATTCTGTACCGTCAGTAGCGAAAAACGGCAAAAAAAATCCTGATTGTTTAATGGGATCTCCACTTAAATATTTATTTTATTCTGGTTTTAAGTATTTGTTATATAATATAACGGCAACAGAAATACATCATCTGTGAAAACAACATACTGTCTATCACGGTTCATGAGATATAGTCTGGTGACAGTCGGACAGACAGAAATAGGGTCCCATTTTACCCTTTGGACACGGAACCTTAAAAAAACCTTTGAAAAATCAGGTTTACCGGTAACATACAAAACACCGTTGATTGAATCTGTTTATGAAAAGTATGATGAAATTGACAGCAAGGCTGTGAGTGACGTTAACTTTTTACAAAATTTTTTGAATTTTAATTTTGCGACATAAAACAGTTTTGCAGAAGCGAAGATTGAATATTCGTTAGTAAGTAATTAAATACGAATTTCGTACCAACTTTTATGAAAAATAAATTATGCGAATATATGTAGAATTGAACAAAAATATTCATGGAGACTAACTGAATGGTTCCTTTGAACTCCAGATTGAATTGTAAATAAGATAGAAAAAAATATAATAGACCAAAAGAAAAGAAACATAATCCGCCATCTCTATGTCTGCTACTGTTCTTGTTCTATCACAAGACTAACTTGTAAAAATTTTAACAAAAAAAATCACAAAGAGAAACAAAATTTCTAACTTAAAAAGTCATTGACCCCACTAAATACATAATTAATATTATTCAACCATCTTGGTCATTTTTTTCGGTGGGGAAAATCATCCAATGACAACCCCCGCTCTTGGGCGGAGCGGGAGATAGTGTTAGACTCTTACTGACTAAAAAACCCACCCCGTTCCTTCAAGCCTTCATACCGGGGCTCGAGTTCCCTTTCGGATAACCCTGGCCCCAGTAGGCTTCGACCCGGCTGGGTCCTTGCTGTTCCTGACAACTCCTTGAGGCGCGCGGGAACAGTGCGCGCCGTCGACGACTTGGGCTTGATCCGGACAGTTACCGGACGGCCGGACAGCAAGCTCTTGGACCTGAGAATCCAATGGATACAAGATGCATGGGACAGTTCGTTGTAGCGACATTTGTGGGAGGCCTATGTCCAACAGTGGACGTCTTTCGGTTGAAATGACAATGACGACGATGTTGGTCTATAGATTGATATAGCTTGCAGACTAACACATATACACCGCTAAATTTTAATCATTTTAATCCCGTGGATGGTCAATCCGGTACATGAAACACTATCGATTTTTCGAATTTACGAATGTTCGAAATTAATTTCTTTAAGAAAACGTCAGCTGAGCGAGTCTAATGACCCGTAGGTAGTTGTCGCCGTTGCGAACAAACTACCTACAGGTCAATGCGTGTTTTATCTTTACAAATCGATAGTGTTTCAAGTACCAGATCGACCCTCCACGGGATTAAAACGATTAAAATTTAGCGGTGTATAAAGTAAATACAATTTATTTTAGTTTATAACACTTCACACTACACTATATTCACTCCATGCTGTTCTGTGGCACCTGTCTGCAAAAGCAACAAAACACTACGCCCAGTGGCCAAAAGTCTTCTGTCGACTTGAGATGCAGCAAAGTGTTCGGGACTCGCACCACGAACACCTTAAAATTTACGTCACGATGCGATTCGTGCAGTTGTATCTATAGTTCTGTAACTGTACGTAAAACGCCAGAAGTCAACGACCCTTCTATAAAATTAACCAGTTAAATGCAAGCAATTTTCACGTCAGCAAAAACGAATATTTAAATCTATCAGTCTGAGAATTTTCTCTGACAAGACCGTCTCTTCCAGTTAAAGACAAACTTTATAACCCAGTAGTCGAGTGGTTTATAAAAACTATTAAGCACTCACTTTAAAAGGAATGCCTTTTCTAATAAAGCTGAAGGTAAATATCTCAAGCCTGGTTGCCAACGCGGTTCGGTTTAGTCACAGAACATGGAATGTTGCATCTGGAGCTACTAGTGACTTTTTACATTACACCATATTGTTATTGTTTTGGGCTGTTAGTAACTGCATAATCAACCTTTTAATGTTCCCACTGCTAGGATTCAGGCCTCCTCTCTAGGAGAGAGAATGGGCCGTAATCCACCACGCGGGTCCAGTGCGGGTTGGTTAATGTCACATTTCTTTCGAATTTTTTGGTTCTAGGACATGCCGGTTTCCTCGCGAGGTTTTCCTTCACCGTTTTTGAGAGCTGTGGTGATGAAATAAATTACACAAAGTAATGCGCCTGGCAGGGTTTGAACCCGCGACCTACAACTCGTAAATTGGAGCCATTACCACTCGGCCATCACTGCTCCTCTTCCTCTCCCTGTAGTAACTACCCAAAATAGTAAAACGCAAACCCAAAACGCAATTCATTGACGTGGTTCAGAAGGCTACCCAGCTATAGTGGGACTGAATTGAATATGTCTGCCGCATGCCGATCGAGTGGTGGGCCAATATAACGCAAAATTGGTGTCCTGAAAGCGCATGACGGGGTCGTGGCAGACCCAGAAGGAGCGGGACGACTTAAATGTCTTCCTAAGGAATTGGAAAGAAGGGGCTCAAAACCGGGAACATTGGAAGAAATAGAGGGAGACCTTTGCTCAGTAGTGAGTCGTATGGGCTAGATATAATAATATTATAATTGTTGCTATATACATATATTATTACTAGCTGATCCAGCAAATTTTGTTTGCCAGATAAATGATCAAATCCCTGCCCTTTCACAAGTCAATCCATGGCTCCAAATCTGCTTGATGTTGAAGCACATTTGAAGTAACCTTTAAGATTGGATAATGCTGTGTCCATGGCCACCAAAACATTTGTTGCTCTGTGGGTTTACTTATGTGCGTTTTGTGCACTCCAGACACTTGTAAATTGCAATGTTCACAGGCAACTTGGTTTATATTAAAAGCTTATCTAGCTTTATTGCTACTCATAATATTTAACGAGTAGGAATATCTTTTATTTAAATTAAGCCTTGTACTCATAACTGCTGCTGTTTGCACGTTGTTTTATTCTTTTGTTTTACTTTTTCAATTGTTTCGAGAGAGCTGGATCTGTATTGAAAGCAGGGATTTTTGTGTTCGTATAGAGTTACCCCGTTTGTAGTTTTTATTTACCTTTTATTTCATTACGGTAACCGTAAAGATTTCGAGCATTTTTGTTGTCTCTTGAAATAAACGATTTTTCTCATTGCATGCAATTGCAGTTTTTGCTCATTGAAGTGCATGCTAATAATTTGATATCATTTTTAAAATATCGAATGCTCAAAATAAAACAAAATCATTTAAAAAATCTTATAAACATTTTAGTGAAGTCTAGCCTAGTATTATTACCTAATATCATTTTATTCTATGCGACCATCTTTTATCCGTCAACTTTTTTGTTTCAGATTTATTTATATGTATAAACTCCCCCCGCGACTCTAACTCTTCCCGCGACTTCGTTAGCGAGAATTATTCCATGAAAACTGTAACCCCCCGTTAAACTGTATTTTGAGCAGGTACGTATAGTTTTGGTTAGAAATTTTGAATTTGTGCCGAGTTTCATGTTTCTTAACCTAAAAAATAAAAATCCGTCATATAATCTTTAAAATCTCTTTTATTTAAGAAAAAATATACCTCTTTACAGGTTGAATTTCAAAACACTTCTTTTAAGAGATTGCCTACGTCTAAAAAGGAAATATTGTGCAAAATTTTATGGTCCTAGTCCCAGTAAATTCGGTTGTGCGTTGGTATCACAGTCAGTCAGTTTCTCGTTTATATATATGCCTACCTGTCTACCTCAGCACGCAACTTCGGCGTCCTCATTAGCACCATTTTGTCTGTCTTCGGGTTTTTCCATTCTCTCTATATTACACGAAATAATACAGGTGCAGAAACTATTGTAATTTTGTTGTGTTACTTTTACTTTTCTTCTCTTTTGTGGAATCTTTGAGCAATCTTTTTTGGAATACTTGGGTTAGTTTTGTCTATTCTGCTTGATTATTTCAGGTTTATTTATGTCTATATTGTACAAGCATAGTGTTGTTTTCTTTACTAGCCAATAAGTAATAATACACATTACATATTGAATTAGATGAGTTGGGCTCAGTTAAATCTTGGCATCAGCGCTTTTGAGGACCCTTTTAGGTCATACGCGCAGGTCAGTCTCCAGATACTTCAGACATTTCAGCAGATGTAATGTAGTTTGAACTCATCAACATCAGAGTATCTCATTCGCACTTGGTGTTTGCCGTTGGGGTTTATGAATTCTATTTCGCTAGATTGTGGTTCGCAGTCACAGTATTAAGTAGTGACGTAGACTATTCATAAGGTTTATGTACCAACCTCTGTAAAAGTGGCTACCAAGGTACATTTATTTATTATTTATTTATTTAATCTTCATGCAACAAAAGATACAAAGGCGGACTTAATGCCTTAGGCATTCTCTACCAGTCAACCTAGGGTAGGTTAGGTAGGGGTGCAGAAACAAAATAGCAGGTGCATAAAAAAAATAATTATTTAAAACAATTATAGAATTATATGTAAAGCTAAAACTAAACATACATATACAAAAGCATATTTAATAAAATATATAGCTATACATACATACAAATATATACTATATATACATATATATATATACACAAAGAAAAGGAGTTTTGAGATGATTCTGCTATTTGTTCAGAAAGTAATTCCGCAACTTCCGCTAAAAAAAGAAAAGTAGACACAAGGATATTCTAATATTAACTGGCTTATCATCCCACACTGACTTTTGACGTAGGCATTGGTACGACTTCTTTGATCTGATTAGTTATTAGTTAACCAAAAAAAAAATTCCTAATACTGTTGTAGGCCAAAATTACAACCGTTATTGCTATGTAAAACATAAGAGAATATATTCTAGATATATTTAGACTAAGGAGTACCTACTCCTTAGTCTACCTATATGATTATATAAAAAATATTTAACATTAACATCTAGGTACGAGTAGATGTTAATGTGAAAGTTCGCATTGGTCCACACTGCCGAGCCCTTTTTTAATTCTTATATTTTTGAGTTATCGACTCTTGATCTCGATCATGTCTTTTCCAGGTTTGAAGAAATCTGCGACAAAGCGATCGAGCCCTTCCTTTACGGCTGATGGGTTGAAAATTTACCTCTGTAAAATGCAGAACTAAAACACAGCGGGTGTTTAGTTCTGCGTTTTACAGAGGTAAATGCTGTACAATGATTTTACCAAGTTATTCAAATGGATGCAATACTTTATTATTCTATTGAATAGAGTATTACTGATTGTATTGTGCTTTATAAAAATTGTGAGACTTTTAAGTTCAGATTTAATCAAGATCTTGTAACCTGATTTCTTTATCCTCGTGTTATGACACACCAGAATTTCCTTCTGTAACCGCACAACTAAATAACGCACGATCTGAAATGAATCAAATGAAAGGTAGTAAGTATAACGTACCCAACAAAACCACTCTGCCGCACAACACCGCAATGTACCGCACGGCAATGGTCTACACGGGAATGTGGATCCCTATTATCGATAAAACTAGTCTGTTATCCTCCCCACTGTTATCCGATCTTCGCCAAACAAACCACTGCGCTGATGCAGTCTCTTTATATCTGTTGACATTTCAGACATACAGCTATTGTTCTTGTGATCGATTGTGGAAACCCAAACTACTAAAGTAAGTACAGGCTCACAGGAAAAAAAACGACTTTGTAAATTGTTTTTAAAATAGCAATTTCCATAATTTTATTAACCATTCATTTATCTACACACATATGGAAACGATCTCCTTTCCAGACTTAAGTGTGTAGATCAAAGTAATAGAAAAACAAGCATCATAAATAACAAGATGAAACATTTCCATAAATATAATCGATATTTATCAGAGCAGTAAGTATATGGATGAAGAAGAACCAAATTGACTTCTTCATTATTAAAAAAAAAAATATTATTTACTTAAAGAAAATTTTTATATATAGAATTCTGCAGTGACCGATGTGATAAGTCCCACAACCCTTCGCCATTTCTGCCTACTTGAGTACAAAAGACAAGAGATCATCCATCGGTTCTTGACTTGTCGCAAAGTCCACGGCTCAGAAGCCTTGGTAAAATCTACTGTCTGTTCGAGCTGGATCTCTATCCTTCGTTGATTCTATTGTTCCATATTTTATTTTTACCTCTTCAACGCAACTTCAATTGTTCAAGTTTAATAACTCTCTAAAGTCTAACATTTCTAAATCTGAGTCGCTTTCAAGGTGCGTCTCCGTTCATCTATTTCTAGTGTGTTTTCTGTCATCCATCGTTGTCACTTTTGTCATATTTGATACTACAGAGGCCGTAAAAGACTGTAATTAGCTTCTGGGCTTCTTCCCAATACTTATCACTCCTCGATGAGGTCTATATCATCTTATTCCTCCGAGACCTATTTAGCAGCAGTTTAAATGTTGAGCTATCTTTTACTTCGATTCTCTTGTATTTTTCAAGCTTGAACTTCGAGATAAGGTTGTGGCGGTCTGATCCTCATTCTGTACCGGACAGAGTATTAGTATTTGATGGATAGTTTCTAGCGCTATATAAATAAGTAGTTATTAGTAGTAGTTTATTTTGTTGTGATGTTTACCATCAAAGGATGTCTAGGTGTATGTAAACCTACGTTGTTGGTGCAAAAGTAAGGTATTTATTGTGACCAAATAAACGAGATAAAGTTTATTGTGCCAAGTTATGAAATAAACGAGGCCTTCTAAGAAATTTTCTTTGATAGTAAGTACATGACAGGCCTGTTGGTGTAGTGGTTAGTGACCCTGACTGCTATGCCGGAGGTCGTGGGTTCGATTCCCACCCAGGACTATAGTTGCAAAACTTCTGAAAAATTCGGAATAATTCGGAATACTTCTGGGAAAGTTTCTATAAATCAGAATTATTCAAAATGAATTTAATTAAGATTTTTATTTTTTTTTTGCTGAAAAATCGTATTTTGCATCGATCGTCGATCGCCGCCGCCGCTGCTGCCGCGCTGGCTACAGAGTACTTTGTGCGCTGGCGCCGCGCCGCGACGCGCGCGCGGGCCCGACTGCCACGAGTCGTGCGTGTAGGCGATGGCGGTGCGGGGTGCGGTAAGAGGGGATATGCTCCCCGGAGAAGTTTTCCCCCCCGCGAGAAAGATCGAATGTTTCCGCTGAATGTTTCCGAATGTTTCCGCCGAATATTTCGCCCGAATAATTCAATGGGAAAAAACCTGTTTGTTTGTGATGTGGTTGGTGAGTTAATTATTGTTCAGTGGCACATACGTAAGTAAAATATAAATCTTTATTTATAAATGGGATTGATTAAGTATATGTTGATATTTTTATAGGTAGATATATGTTAGCCTGCGATTAACAGGATTTTTATTCTTTTGTTTATATGCAGGTAACTACATACTTATTTCGAAATCGAATGCTATTTTCGGTTAGGTTAGGTAGGTTCTATGTTCGACTGAATGTGTTTTTTTTTATGTTCACCGATATCTCGGTCAATTGAAATTGAAAACTATTTTTTTGGTTGAAAGGTTATGCTTCCAAGTTGGTCCCATAGAATAATGTTATGATCTGATCATGAACTTCGAAGATATGGAACAGAACTCCTTATAGAATCACAGCAGAACTGTGGTTACAAGTAAAGTTGCTTTGTTTATACGTCTAGTCGATGACTGACTGTCAGAAAAGGGGGGGGGGGTGTATCGAACTGATCTAATGATGAATCCAGAAGGAAAAAATATAAATTAATGTAATCTAACCGTGTTTGGGGGATTATTAGAATCCTTATGAGATGCACTGTGGCTAATTATTTAAGTTGGTCTGAGGTACTTTTTAGTGGTGGTACCATAACTAAAAAATGTAAAATAAAAAACTTTTTACAAAAAAAAAATACAACCGACTTCAATGTTAAAAAACACTGAAAAGTATAAAATAACTTTAATTTCGGAAGTCGGTGTTTAATAACGAAGAGACAAAACTATTAAGTATAGAAACACCGACTTTATTTATACCTAAATGTCAGTTGTGGAATAAAAAACCAGGCCTAGCATATTTGATTTGTTTTTTGAAAAAGGGTTACCTATGTTTTTGGTTAGTTTGTATGTACGCATCGCGAGTATTCGCGAGTCCGCATAGGTAGGTATTAATCAATCATTACCCACCTACATAACGCGTATAATAGCCCAGTCAATAAAGACAAATAAAGGCAAACCTTGCAAGCAAACATGTTTTGATGCGGTTTTCAGAAAAGTCTTTGCTATACTTAGGAGCAGGTTTTTAGTTGTGGTATATTAACCGACTTCAAAAAAGGAGGTTAGGAGTTTCAACCGTATGTATGTTTGTCCGCGATCATCTCGCGTTTGGCTGAATCGATTTTGATGCAGTTTTCAGAACAGTATTATTAGTCACTAGACGTATACCTACGTGACATAAAAAAAATTTTTGAAATAAAAATGTTTAAATAAAAAGATCCGAGAGAGCCGACTTGAGCACCTCAAACCACCACCAAGCGAAGACTTTTTTGAAGAGGTGCCGGAGCACCTCTTCAATAAAGTCTTAAAAAATAGAACCGACTTCAATAAAGTCGGAATTTTATTGAAGTCGGTTCTATGCAGGACACGAAGGCGCGGGGCGCCCGTCCCCCACGCCCCGCGCCCAATCGTGTGCTCTCGCTGCCCATGACGCGACGTTGTGTATACTTGATGCGACGTGCACTCACAACCATAAACTTAACATACCTACCGCTCACAACACAACTAAAGATAATATAATTTACAACTTCCAAGCGTAAGGTCGATTTTCCTGGGTTTTTTTTGACAGTTGAAATATTCCCAAAGTTTCGGAATATTTTGGAATACTTCCGAAGTATTCGACGGGAATGATTCGGAATTTTTCCCGCCAGCATCTATACCCAGGACAAATGTTTGTGTGATGAGCACGATCATTTGTTCTGTGTCTTGGTGTAATTTACTCGTATCTATAATATGTATGTATTTAGAAATATTAAGTATGTTTATCAGTTGTCTAGTACCCATAACACAAGCTCTGCTTAGCTTGGGAGTAGACGGCATTGTGTGATAGTTGTGGAATATTATATTATATTATATACAGAAGTATACAAATACACATTCCACGTACAACAAACATCCTTAGCCGGAATAATACGTAAGTTAAAAAAATATTTCAGTCCGTTCACAACATCGCTCTGTCAAAGTAGTCACTTTGGCAACCGTTCGTTTCCTGCAATGTCATCCTAACTAATATTATAAATGTGAAAGTGTGGATGTTTGAATGTTTGTTCCTTAATCACGCAAAAACGGCTGAACGGATTTGGATGAAATTTGGCGTGCCATAGCCTTTGACATGGAAAAGAACATAGGCTACCTTTTATCCCGATTCCTTAAGTACCTAATGCCACGCGGGCGAAGCCGCAGGCAAAAGCTAATTGGAAATAAACACATTTGGCCACCCTTTCATGACCTTTAATATTTATTCTAGTATGCAATCAGATACGGTGTCAGTCCATCACACTGTGGCCTCACAGTGGCCTTCAAATAAATAAATTACCTACGCTAGCGAGAGGCCAACCCTCTTCAACCCGAGTCGAAACAAATATAACAATTAACAACCCCTTTGTGGCAGATTAGTGTTATTATTGACGATGAATTCGTGGAAACGTGGCTTTATTGTGCCCCGCGGTGACACTGTGTGTTCAGGTCCTGATGGACTTACAGAAGTACAATTATTCTTACTTACAAAATAACAATCATAATTATTTTAGGTTGAAATAGCCACTGTGTTAGTTCGTAGCACGTGTAAAGTTTTGAATTGAGTAACCATGGAGTTTTTTGCCGGTTCTTCTTCATACGAAACGACCAATTTAAAACCGTGTAGTAGGTTCTGACGTTTATAAGTGCCCATGTAGGCCATGAATTGAATTCATGTTTCATGCGGTTTTTGTGGTCTCTGTATTTCAAAAACTTAGTTTTTTTTTTAAGTACGGAACCAGGAAACTTTGTAGAAATTTAATTTTTAATTCAATTCAACTAATCTAATAAATAATTGCCATGAATTGAAACAATTCTGAATTTACAGTCAAAATATCATCTGTTCACTACCGAACAAGAACGTCGACATTCTATATAATCTTGGTGGATACTTCCGTTTGTTCTGGAAAACGTTATTAATTAACAAGGAATCAATAAACTAATTAAAACATAAAATAGGTACGTACGAACCAAGGTGCCAATAAAATGATTTTGGCCATGATAAGGGTGTAAATCTGTTATAATATCAAGGAAGGCCAATATTACAAATATTGGCATCTGACGACAATCCCATTTGATCAACTACACGGAAATAGCTAAGTAAGCCCTGTTTCTGACAACGGGATAAGGCTGGACTACTCTGTCGCTCCTCTGTATACTGTGATATAATCCTCGGCTTTAAACCTCGCTGTCCATCAACCCTGTCATTCAATCCGCTACCCAAATCCAATGAATTACGTATAACCTCCATCTAAACCGGCAAAAACACCCGAAAGTTAATCCAGCGTTATGTAAAGGCCGAAATACATATGCCCGTAGCTGGTACAAATGTTTGCAAGTAGTTCGCATGTCATAGAGACTTCCACCAATTAGAACCTGATATGGCTGACTGCCATGCAAGATACTTGCATAGTTTAATTGTCAGCAACATGCAAGTTTTTTTTTGTATATAAGTAAGGGTAAATCATTTAATGACTTTTCACGCTTAAGGGCGAAACTGGAGGGCGTGTCAGACTCTAACTGACTAAATCTAAACCTATGTTCCTTCAGTTGCCTTTTGCGTCCAAGGACTGCTCCGTCCAAGTGCTCTACCGTATGCGCCAACGTATCCATCGGGTGGTCCAGAAACCTCCTGAACTTGTCATGTCCGGCCAGGACCCGGATCATGCGAAAGGTGAGTCCCTCCTGTTACTCCTAAAAGAAGGGACTTACCGCCCCATGATTATGGGGTCTAATAAATAATCAAAACGCCGGCAGGTCGTCGGAATTCAATTTTCTTATAGAAAAACTTCAATCCCGCAGACGTGCGGGATCCCGCACTAGTAATCTCGCATTTCCGATCCCGCAGAAAAGACGCGGGATCCCGCACTTGCATGATCCCGCGCTTGCGGTATTGGATTCCGTAATTATGGCATACCCAAACAATAGGCATGTGTATTTCAGCCTTTACAATATCCAATTTCAGGGAACACACTTATTGCTGACTTAATAACTCGGACATTACGGCACATTACCGAGGAAAGTAGCCTTTGTGACCGATGTCGGATAAAATGTTCTTTATTACGCAAGAGAACAAGGAGCGTAATGTAAGGCAATGAGAATTAATTTTCACTAGAGCAAACTTGAAAGGCAGTCAAACTTGATCGTTGTAAAATATATCGAGCCACCAAAGCCGGCTAGGACATTATACAAAATTTAAATACCTTAAAAAATGGTCTGGCTAGGGTAATTTATGACTTTGGATTCGAAGGTAAAATTGTAAAGCCTTTAAAAATATAATTTGGGCGAATGAAAAATTGGACCTTGTTTTATTCAAAGTCAAGATTAATTCTTTGCGTGACTTTACAGAAGTTGGTTGAACAAACGTTGTTTGGTTTTTTCTAAGCTTTCGTTTAATTTTATTTTAAAATTCTTTGAGATTCTGAGTATTGACTTACCTTGGCATAAATACTCGTAGCAAGGCGGTGGTTGGTTTCCAATCTTAACTAGATGCAGTTAAAAACCAATATTTTACTATCTGACCTCCTCAACTCAATTACTGGGTTATCCCAGTAATTGAGTAACTTGATACGCTTTCGAGCAGTGGTGGTCCAGTGGTAACGGCCCCGACTTACGCGTTGTAGGTCGCGGGTTCTAAGCCGGGCACAAAATCATCATTATCATTTCAGCTGAAAGACGTCCACTCTTGGACATAGGTTCCCCCCAAGTGTCGCCACAATTAACGGTTTTGTGCGTCTTGCATCCGTTAGATTCCCGCATCTTTTATTTTTTAAGCCAGGCTGTTACTTTGTGTAATTTATTTTATTACCACTGCTCTCAAAACGACGAAGGAAAGATAGGAAGGAACGAAAAATCTGAAGATATGTGGCATTCATCTATCCGCACTGGGCCCGTGTGGTGGATTACAGTTCATTCCTTCTTTTAGAGAGGAGGCCTGAGTCCCAGCAGTGGGGCATTATCAGGCCGATATGTTATGCTAATATAAACTCAGCTTAGTAAGCATTACTTAATCTTGGTGATCGAACCATGCGGCTGTTATTTTTTAATCACGAAATCTTCCACTTTGCTAATGCCAACTTTATTTTAATTACTGATAGGCTTACGTTTGACCACTAGCTCACCTGATGATAAGTGATAATGTGGTCGACGATGGAGCACGCTTCCTTAGGAGTATTTGCTCTTGGCTTTTAAACTCCCAAGTTGTATACTATGTAAAGCTGTATCTACCTGGAATTGTTGCTGTTTTGAAGCCTTAACTTGATACTTAAGTACTTAGTAACAGAAGCTTCCAATATCACAAGGACTTGCTTCGCAGAATAGGCGTCCGCCTGCCACTTCAAGCAGTAACGCTAGCAAAGGAGGCGACCGCAACAGCACGCGCGAGGTAAAGGTCCTCACTCCCCAACCGCCTGGAACCCGACCCCAATTTCCGGCCACCGTAGGCGCGGGCTTGCGGACGGCTGGCTGTAGGTAGCTCGCTGTCCGACCGTCGACGGCACGTACTATTCCCACTCGCCTCAAGGAGTTGTCACCATACGTAGGGGCCCAGCAGGGTCGAAACCTATTTGGGACAAGGGTCTGCTTCTGAAAGGAAGGCTCGGCACTGGTATTGAAGACAACGAAGGAACGGGGTGAGTTTTTTAGTCAGTAAAAGTCTAACTCTATCTCCCGCTCCACCTAAGGGTGTCATTTAGATGTTTTTTACCCACTGAAACAAAAAAAAAAGCATAGACCTATCCATTGCTCTTTGGATAACTTTAAACCTTCTGATGAGACCCATTGTGAGGAACCATGTTCTTGATTCTTATATGTGGTATATACGTTTTGACTTCTTCTTTATTTAGTTAGTGTTAAAGGGTTTTTTAGCAGGTGGCTGTTTATAAAAAACTTGGCAAGTGCGAGTCGGACTCGCGCCCTGTGGGTTTCGTACAAAATTACCTATGTAAATAGTTCAATTCCGGAATGGAGTCTAGGAAGATTTATACGAATCACAAAAAAAAAGAGACGTAACAACAAATTTCAATTTCAATTTTACAGCAGTGGTGGCCGAGTGGTAACGGCCCCGACTTACGAGATGTAGGTCACGGGTTCAAACTCAGCCAGGCGTATTACTTTTTGTAATTTATTTCATCACCATTGCTTTCAAAACGGTGAAGGAAAACATTGTGAGAAAACCGACATGTCCTAGAACCAAAAAATTCGAAGACATGTGACATCCACCTACCCGCACTGTGCCCGCGTGGTAGATTACGGCCCATTCCCTCTCCTAGAGAGGAGGCCTGAGTCCCAAAAGTGGGAACATTATAAGGCCGACTATGCTAACAACAAAACAGTTTTCAGATTTATTCCATCACTATCTTTGCTAGAAGTTCCTTTCTGAGAAACTTATCAATCAGCTCAACTCTCACTCACCGTCAACTTTTGAGAGGCCAAGAACTTTCAACATCCATTCTAAACTACTTACTAAACCAATGTAAACTGAGCTTAAGTTATGTGACGTCAGTTCGGTATGTGCGAGATAAAATCATAGCTTTGTTCCTGTCAGAGATCCGATGTTTGGGACTCGGGGTGGGATAAATGTATGGAGACCGTGATTTGAATTTTTTAAGCTGTGTGAGACTTAATTTTATGTTGGTTTCGAAAGTCTCTACACGTGTAATATATACCTACAAAGTTAAAGTTTAAAATCCCCAATTCCGTCATTCAAAGGATGTTTTTGGTATTTGATAGTTGGTTAATTATCAACAAGATGCATTTTGAAGAGTGTGCGCAGGAATTGCATGACTTGATTCCGCCATCGCAATTCTACCATCGGACAACCCGACGTACGGCGAATATTCACCCTTACGTTGTTGAAACCTCTACGGTCCGGACTAAGCGTTTCGCCTCGTCGTTTATACCGCGTACGTTGATGGACTGGAACAGTTTGCCTACTAGTGCGCCTCACCATCAAAGATTGCATTGCTACTTACCATCAGGTGGGATCGCAGTCAAGCACTAGTTTATATCAATTAAAAAAAAAACAGTTAATCAAATTATTTGCTATTTTGTCAGTCTATTCACCATTGTTCGTAATAATCCAAGTAACACTTTGGTTTAACAAAAAAGCGAAGTTTATTGAATAAAACAGACTGATGTAGAACTTTATAGAACTAAGAATTACTAATAAAGTACCTTCCTATTGAAGGAAAGTTTATTCACCAGGTGAAAAACACTTTTTTTCGATGTTTGAAATCATCTAATATTTTAGGCGGAGCGAGAGAGTGTAGAGCAGTGGTGGCCGAGTGGTGACGGCCCCGACTTACGAGTTGTAGGTCGCGGGTTCAAACCCAACCAGGCACATTACTTTGTGTGGTTTATTTTATCACCACTGTTCTCAAAATGGTGAAGGAAAACATAATGAGCAAACCGCGCGCGGCATGTCCTACCAAAAATTCGAAGACCTATTACATTCATCAACACGCACTGGGCCCATGTGGTGGATTACGGCCCATTCCCTCTCCTAGAGAGGAGGCCTGAGTCCCAGCAGTGGCAACAATAAAAAAGGCTGATTAGGAGAGGGTGTGGCAGACTTTTACTTACTGACTAAAACTCTTATGTATTCCTTCAGTTTAGGCATCGGCTCTAATGAACTTCTTCAGTTTTTCCGACATTTCTTTGAGACACGCTTGGAACACAACGCGCTTTAGACTTAGTCCTTATTTCTTCTTCTTAGCGTATCGATGGCAAAATTAGTTAAATTCCTTGCCTGGCTCAGAATTCGGCCACGGCAATGCCGTCCGCTGATGCTCTCATTAGGTCCCTACGTGAGCAGGTCACAGGGCACGTGCTGCAGGACGGAAGGTGGGACATGGTGTGCGGAGAGACGCCGCACAAACAATGAAGATCGGAACCATCCGAGAACCTCCACCTGTGGAGATTGTCCTTACTGAACGACCGGACTGCGCCCGGACCGGTCGCCCCGCGAACTAGCGTCTCCAGTGACCGGGAATTACCCTGTGACTTCCAACACCTGGAGCCTCTTTTGCAACGGTGGCTAGGGTGTAAGGATGTCCTCGCCTTCATGGTTTCTGCCACCTCCTTCAACAGCATTAGTGCTACGCACACGTAACTCATTCTCTCTCCATCTCTATGACCTGAACCAGGGCCAAACATAAGAAATCGCTGCCAATTACACACGCTTTTGTTTCAAGATAAATACTTACCTACAAGAAGGTAAACTTAAAGAGTACTTACTTTTATTATTGACATAATTTTAGTATGTATTAGTAAGTATATTTAATACACACTACAGTAGTACAACTAACTAACTACTACAATATAATAAATAGGTAAAGTTTTTTTTAATGTTTTTTGTTAGTAGGAGGTAACTTCTGAAAGTACTGGTCCTATTACCAAAATTTTTTTGCCGATAGAAAACTGGAGTGCAATCGCGCTATTTTTTTCCAACTCAATCGCAACCGAACCGCTACCATTTCACAACTTTTTGACCGTTTCGTATCGCGCTAAAAATTTGACAGCAAGTTGAGACGCATCGCGATCGTAACTGGAACGTAACCGCTGTCAAACGTAAAAGTTGAGGGGACGCTACTTTTTTATGATCGTTACTGGATCGTTGAAGTGTTTTGTCTTTATTGTGAAGTGATTCTGAGTGAAAATCTTGCAAAAATACAATATTACCATGTACGCCTACTTAGATTTATTGGAGAAATCTCATGAATACGATGTAGCGGTAGCTCGAGCCGAAACAAAAAGGAAAAACTTAAAAGCTAGACTTAGTTGTGATTCATACAGTGATCGACAGTTTGTAAAGAGATATAGACTCACGAAAGAATTAACCCGTGAATTAATTTCCAAGCTGACTCCTCATATGCCACCCGTCCTACGTTCTGATGCTTTGGATGTTGAAACCAAGGTAAGGAGTTTAGGGGCAAATTTTATGATGATTCCTCTCTAAAGTCATAATTTTTTGTTCTATAAAAATAACCACAAATTAGACAACTAATAAAGTTCAATGTGTATGCCACATTGAACTTTATTAGTTGTCTAATTTGTGGGATAGGTCAGTCAATAGATATCCTGAATTTGTTTTAGGTTTTGGTTGCATTGGCCTTTTATGCCTCTGGGTCCTATCAGACCATAGTTGGAGACAGCAGGAACCATTTTATTTCCCAGGCCAGTGTTTCAAAAGCTATCCAGCAAGTAACAACAGCCTTGAACAATCCGGCAGTATTGAATAAATATATAGCTTTTCCATTCAAACAATGCGAGAGGGAACAAGTTAAAAGAGAGTAAGTAGCATTTATTCTTCATTTTAGATATTTAATATTAAATAGAAGTAAAGTTAGTGAGGTTTTTGAAGGGATGCTGCATCTGCATCTACTGTACTGATTTTGAAAATTCTTTTACCAATGCGCAATGGTTAAAAATACTTTAAAAAAAGTGGTTTTATAAATTCTATTGTATTAAAATATATATAACTATTTTCAGTTTTTACCACAAGTTCAAAATGCCAGCTCTGGGTTGTATTGATGGAACCCATGTTGCCATTGTATGTCCTGCTAAACATGAAGAACGATTTTTTAATAGAAAAGGATACCATTCATTAAATGTTATGATAGTGAGTATAATTGTATTATTATAATTTTGTTCTATCCTGTCAGTGATAGCTAGTTCATATCATTACTGTTTTCCTTTTTTTTTTCAGATATGTGATTCTAATTTAAATATATTATGTGTGGATGCAAGTTACCCTGGTTCCACACATGATAGTGTTGTTTGGGCCAACCATCAATTGAATGGTTATATAGAAAGACTCCACATTAATCATGGAGAAGATTTACTTCTTTTAGGTACGTTTAAATTGAGTATAATTTATGTTGCAATCTTTTGATAGATAGTGTAATTATTTTTTTAAGACGCTTTATGTAATTCATTTTTGGTTATTGCAGGAGACTCAGGGTACCCTTTAAGACCTACCATGATGACACCCATCTCAGAACCAAGGCCAGATACTCCAGAACAGTATTACCAAGATTTGCACTTGACGGCCAGAAGTGTTATTGAACGCTGTATAGGTGTTCTAAAAGCTCGCTTTAGGTATGCTTTGGATATCATACCAATATTATAATAGTTGACATAATTATGAAACATTTGTGATCGAAATAAATAAATAATAATAATAATAAAAGGGTTTGTCCTTGCAGGTGCTTATTGGTCGATAGAAAGCTGCATTACACTCCAGTAACAGCTGCGAGAATAGTGAATGCATGTTGTGTTCTGCATAATATAGCACACAAGGCTCATATCCCCTACACTCCGCTGACAGCAGAAGAAGCAGCTCGTGAGCGCCAGCTGACAGAGGGCGCTGGTCATGGTGCCAGGCAAGAGCGGCGACGCGGCGCTCATGCTCTTAGCGAGTTGGAGCTTGGACGTGCACGACAGCGGGCACTCATTCAACGTTTATGGACTAATAGGAGAAACCAATTATCCTAATTAATTCTACTTTTATAATTTACATAGTATTCTAATGTTGTTATATTGTTACTGCTACTGTTTTAAGTTAATTAGTTTAATTTTGTTTTTTATTGAAATGGTTTTTAATTAGTTCTTAAGTGTTTTATATAAGTATTCTTAGCAAATATTAATATAGAAAATAAAATAATTTAGCCCTTAAGACACCTGAGGTACAGGTTTATCCTAGTTCAGTGCCCCTCTGGTTAGATCTAATTATTATTATTTATATTTAGTTCTAGTTTAAGACTGCACTTATGTAAACTTGCATGTTATTCCTCTTAAAAAATATTATATTTTTTCGTACTGTTTGTGGATAAAGGCTATTTGTATTTTTAACGCCTCCTCATTTTAATTAAATAAATATGATTAAACATTATCACAACATAGTTTTATTCAGATGCAAATGATGGAGAAAAGGCAAAGGGGTCTAATGCTACATTTCAAATTCAGAAGAATCAAACAAAATTAATTTAGGTATAATATAATTCTATTATCTAAAGTACATACAATTAAGAATATAATATAAAATAGCATAATAAAAAAAAAATCTAAATAAAAAACTTAATCTTGGTTACGTTGGCCATACTGAAACAAAATAAAAGTAGTATGATTAGTTACGATGTTCCTGACAAATAATGCTTAGTAAGTCGTTATTTCATTTACATAATACCATAAAACCAGCCCACGTTGAAACATGAAATAGCAAAAAACCATATCAAGATTGGTCCAGTAAAAGTATATCTACATGCTTACAGGCAAATATTTTTTTTATATTAAACAAAATACATAGGTATCTGTATTACCTGTTGGCTAAACCTGTTAATACTTTCGGCAATTAGTCTGAAAGACTCAGAAAAATTACAGAATCCCTGTGAGGACCTAAGTTCAGCCTCTGCCCGCATCTCCTCAATACGAAGGATTGTTGATCTTGACTCCTCTAATGCACTTCTGGTTGCTGAAATGCAATTTGCAAATTTGTAATTTTTTTTAAGTAAGGAGAATAGAATAGAATAAACTTTATTGTACACCTAAAAGTAACATAGCATAGACAGAAACTTAAGTATATTAAAGAATGGCATTAAGATTGCAACATTAAATTTAGAATTCAACTTACATTGTCTTGTAATTTGTGTTAGGAGCTGGCGTGACGCACGCCCTACACCTCGCCGCCGAGCGGCCTCTCGCACCCTTCGGACTCTTTCTGAAAGTAGCAATTTAAAATTAGCTTAACATGATAGTACTCTCTTTTTATTAGCTTAAGCAATTTTGTTAAACAAACCTGCACTGTGCCTTGGAGAGTTTTGCAATGAGCCTGTCTCTCCCACTAGGCTGGGAACAGGGGACATGGGCAGCGTCTCCACATGCACCGGTGAAGTGGCCGATAGTACAAGCGGGGGTTGGTCAGTCAAACTGTAATAAAGTAAACATCATGTTATACAATTTAATATTAATAAAACATATCGATGGTCATACGTTGACAACTCGTAACCCACATTTTTTCGCAAAATGAGTTAAGCACATCAAAAATTTTGAAATGAAGCGCCAAATCTTCCTATTGATAACTCGTAATAAACAAAAAATGTCACTCGAACAATTTATTCTACAGTTGACAACCCACAAAGAAAAAGTATCAACCTGAGCTCACTAGTGCGCGAGTTACAAGGTGTCAACGCAAAATGTAGTTCGCAATAACAGAATAAGATTAAGCTACCATACTAAACAAATATCGGAACAGCAATAAAAATATCATCAGCTGAGGAAAAACAATTAAATAAGAGGCAGATGAAGGAAAATGTGTGGTCTTAGACATTTTATATGTTCTGTGAAAGTATGTCCTTATTATATGAGCAAGCTTTTCCGAAGTCAACTCTAATACTCAGACAGGGTCAGGCATCAGTTTTTGTTAGATGCATATTAGATTAGCTTTATGATATGATTTCCAATTCTGAAGGCGAATTTGTAACAAAACCTATCATTATTTAGAGTGACGGTTGTGCACCTATCAAAATAGAATGCAGTATTAGTAGCTAAATGCTCTAGCCAACTTTGTGCTGTGAATAATGTGGTTATTTACCACTAATGTCTAGAACCTGAGCATAAGCAGATGAAAGTGGATAGCATCATGCTGCCATCGAACGTGGCATAAAAAAATATGACGCTATTTATGTTCCATCTATCACCAATATGCTGACATATAGCTTCAAAATCACGATAAGATCCATACGACGTCAAATTTTAACAAAATCCAAAAGTGATGCGTCATGAAAGTATCAGGCCTGAATAGAAAAAAGGAGATCCTGTTGTCACAGATCTTAAAGTTTTATTGTACAAACCAGATAGCAACAAAACTATTCTTTGTTGCCAAGTAGGCCAAGAAATCTTGGTTCTCCTGCGGATATCTTCATTTCCGATGAAATCACGCAAGGAAACTTCAAGCATAATCCTTTCCATTGCCCTTTGGTTGACTTTAAACCTTCTGATGAGGCACATTGTCACTGGCAACACACACATACACAGTCATAGACTTTCGTCTTGAGACACTGGTATATTGGACAAGAAAATACCGCGCAGTTTCCCAAAAGCTGCCCAGCCGAGTCGGATTAGACGATTGACCTCTTTCTAGAAGTTAAACCTACCTAACTGAACAGTCTGTCTCAGGTAAACGTAGTCCAAAACTTCGAGTGTAGAGTCTCCGATCTTGATAGGAGTGGGTGCTACATAGATGTTTACCATGACTTTGGTTTTGTCCATGTTCATTTTATATCCCACTCTTTCGGAAGCTCTACCTACTGAGGTCACCGAGCATTATACTAAGCTCCTCCGTAGGCCTTCCAAAACCGATGACCTGGTGAGGGTTGCGGAAATCCGAGGGATGCGAGACGCATATGATTGGCCGTTATTGCGACACTTGGGGGAGGCTTATGTCCAAGAGAGAACGACTTTTGGTTGAAATAATGATGATGATGAGGCCAAGAAATTTTAATTTCCCGGTAACAACCTACGAGCAACTTTTTAGGAACTCGCATAATCTTTATAAAATTTTAATGATTTGCAAGCTTCTAAAACTGTAATACCTACTGATTATCACTCTTATTTACGATAATTAGTCGCAAATTTAATTGTTTCAATTTAATAAAATAGTGTTTATTTAAATTGACAACTCGCAAGTGTACGTTGACTGCTCGTAACTCGTCAGAAGTGAGGATTTTTTAATATTGTTTACTCGCAACTGTTTGTATATTGAATAATTAATAAAAAACCTATGTGGGTATTTCATTTTTTTTTATTATATCAATAGATAACTTGATTTTCTACCAAATACTTTTTTATTTCATTTTTTTTTAATTTATTTACGAAATTATACAGTTTTTTCCCTCTCCTGTAAAATTCTATACATTACAGTTACGTGCTGTCAACCTATGACCATCGATATATATAATGCTAATATTAAGCAACATGAACATTGCTTACATTGCTGATGATGCTTCTGTGTCCTGCAGTTCTTCCGCCACTTCTATTGCCACTGTACCGGCACCCTATATAATGTGTGGCGTATTACGTCGCAACACCGCCTACTATATTTTTGTGTGACAACACCAAACGTTTCCGGCGCCAGACTAGAGTCTGCCGCCATATTGAAAGACATAGACTGTTACCGCTACTCGAGACAGTGTGAGCTCTGGTTGTAATTTTGGCTTTCGTGTGAGTTAAAACTGCTTACTGCAAATAGAAGATATTCCGAAATCCACGACGTGTTTCATTGTGTGTGTACCTCCAAATTGGTGACCCCGACGTGATACGAGACGCAACTACACAGCAAGGTACCTACAGCAGGAACGTGGAACCGGACTTCAGCAGTAAACCTCGCTGAGATCTTCAGCCTGCTTAATGTGACAACGCTCCGCAACGTTCCCAGGCTGGTTTTATCACTAACCGCCGGGAAATCGCCGAACGAGAAGTTGCCGAGTAGATACCTACCTACCTACCGGCTCACACCAGCACGCTACGCGCGCCTTTCCGAGGATCGGAAGGCGTACCAACGGTTCGCAGAAAGTTTGTGTTAACTAGTGCATCATTTTTCAAGCAGTTTTCGTCATCCTACGCATCATTTTCGCGTTTTCTCGAGTTTGGAATGCTCCGAGGCCATCGACCCGGAAACGGAATTTCGTGAAGACCTGCGACTAGTGACGCCATACGCTACCTATCGGGGAGTAGCGGAACTTTCGGTTAGTGATCGAATCGAATGAATGATTGAACTGCCGTCAACCCGATACGTCACTGTCATCTGTCATCGCAACGCGGGATTCTGAAGACTGGAAATTGAAAATTGAAATACGACTGCATGCCTGCATGTGCATCTTAACGTACTGATCCTACTAAACATTTACTAAAGAACTAACTTGTGGTGTGCTCGGTGGTTTCAAACGTTGATAACAAAACTTTATCAAATCTATCTCTATATCTTTATTTTTACACATTTTTGTTTTTTCGGTTTACATATTTTTGGTGTTTGGTTTATCGTGTGCGTGTTTGCTTAAAAGTTAGCTCTGTCTGAAGCTCATTTTAAGTCGCTAATGGTACAAGGTATTGTATTTTTAAATTAAGCTATTTGCACCCATTTGTTTTGTGGATTATTTTTATATTCTTGTTGTCTGCAGCACATGCATAATTATCTTGCTCATTCTGTATATACCTTGTCTTCAGTGTTAAGTTGCTTGTTATAGTTTTAAGCAACCTGACTGAGTGGTAACTGCAACAAACGTATACCTCGTTTTATAATATATATAAATACACATTCAACATGGAGAGCCAACAAATTGAGGAGAGACTCAACCAAATTTTGGCAAATAATGAACGACTGATGCAACAAAATGAAGACCTGCGGGCACAATTAAATGCCCAAAGTGTGCAGAATCCAGCAGCATATGCGGTCCGTCCTAAACTGCCTCCTTTTTGGCATGAGCATCCCGCTGGATGGTTTGCTCACCTGGAATCACAGTTTGTTTTATGTAATATATCGGTGGATGAAACAAAATACAATTATGTCATTTCACAATTTGATTCCAGGATATCTCATGACGTAGAAGACCTGGTCACTAACCCTCCTCCAAAAGGTGGCCGGTATGAGTGGATAAAGGAGGAAGTTATCAAGCGTTTCTCCACTTCCGAGTCACAAAAAGTCAGACAACTACTATCAGGTGAGGAGCTCGGTGACCGGAAACCTACTCAGTTTCTCCGTCATCTGAAGTCTCTGGCTGGTAAGTCGTTCAAAGATAACACTATAATTAGAGAACTGTGGCTACAACGTCTACCAAAACATGTTCAGGCAATTTTGACTGCCCAAGGTGATCTCACCCTGGACAAAGTTGCCGAACTGGCTGACAAAATATTAGAGGTCAATCCCGTCTCCGTCAATGCCATTTCTCCCAGTACAGCTAGTGCTCCTGACCTTGCTGCCATAATGGTACAAGTTCAAGAACTTACACGTCAGGTGGCCGCTTTAACTACAAGGGAGTCTAGCTCTAGGCGACGCTCTGGACCTAGGTCCCATCAACCTAGATCTAGATCTGCGTCCCAGGCGGCACGACAGCCTCTGTGTTGGTACCACCATAAATTCGGTGCAAAAGCAACTAAATGTACCAAACCATGCTCGTGGTCGGGAAACCAACAGAACAGTCAGTAGCAGCGGCGACTGATTGCTTCAATAGCAGCCGCTTATTTGTTGTGGACAAAGACACCAAATTCAGATTTTTGCTAGACACTGGATCCGACATTTGTTGTTTTCCTAAAAAATTGTTAGGGAACAAAATAGCAGATGTAAACTACAATTTATGCGCAGCAAATGGCAGTACCATAAAAACTTATGGCTGTCACACTTTCACACTTAATTTTGGTCTCCGCCGCTCTTTTAAGTGGAACTTTGTAGTTGCCGATGTTGATACCGCCATCATTGGTGCTGACTTCATGGCCTTCTACAACTTGCTTCCTGACTGCAGAAACAAAATAATACGCTGCGGAGTTACTGGTCTTACTGCTCCAGCCTCCATAGCTAAATTTAACCAGGTCAGTGTAAAAACCGTTAAAATCGAGGATTCAGATTTTCATAAAATTTTATCTGAATTTCCAGCTATTACGAGACCCCCTGGCATCCATCGCGAGGTGAAGCACAACACGGTGCACTACATCAAGACGACCGACGGCCCACCCGTGGTGTCTAAGCCGCGACGCCTCGCGCCGGACAAACTGCGGGCAGCGCAGAAGGAGTTTGCAGATATGGTGCAAGCAGGCACCGCACGCCCTTCCAAGAGCCCGTGGTCATCGCCACTGCACCTAGCCCCGAAGAAAGACTCTTCATGGCGCCCTTGCGGTGACTATAGAGCGCTGAATGCTCGTACTGTACCGGATAGGTATCCCGTGCGCCACATAGGGGATTTTGGTCATGCTCTCGCTGGTTCTACCATCTTTAGTACTATTGATTTAGTTAAGGCTTATCAACAAATTCCAGTAGAGCCAGCTGATGTCTGCAAAACTGCCATTACAACACCATTTGGTTTGTATGAATTCCCTTATATGACGTTCGGGCTCAGAAATGCTGGACAAACATTTCAGCGTTTCATCGATGAAATTGTCCGAGGGTTGGATTTTTGTTTCCCATATGTCGATGACATTTTAATATTTAGCAGGGACGCCACGGAGCATTGTAACCACTTGCGCACGCTCTTTGAACGATTGGCTAACTACGGTGTAGTAGTTAATCCAACTAAGTGTGTGCTAGGCACATCTGAGGTTATTTTCCTTGGTTATAAAGTCTCTAGTAAAGGCATAAGTCCCCCGGAAGAAAAAGTCCAAGCCTTGAAAGATTTCCCCCTTCCCAAAACAGCCCAAGGTCTCCGCAGGTTCTTGGGCATGATAAATTACTATCGACAGTTTCTGCCCAATGCTGCCGAGACTCAAGCCCCGCTCATTGACTTCCTTACAGCTACGAAGCTTAAGGGAGCCAAACCCATGCCCTGGACTCCTGAACTGGAGCACGCCTTCACTGCATGCAAGGACAGCCTCTCTCAGGTCACCAGGTTAGCACATCCTGTACCTAACGCCCCATTGGCATTGTACACAGATGCTTCTGGCACACAGGTGGGCGCGTGCTTACAACAGCAGACTGAACAGGGCTGGCAACCACTTGCTTTCTTTAGCAAGAAGCTTACGGCAACTCAGTCAGTGTGGCCAGCGTATTATAGGGAACTGTTGGCAGTATATTCGGCAGTGCAGCATTTCAGGTATATATTAGAGGCGCAACACGCCACAATATATACGGATCATAAACCTCTTTTGTATGCTTTCAAGCAACGTAGAGAAAAGCTGCCACCCAGCCAACTTAATCAGCTCACCTTTATCTCCCAATTTACTACCGACATACGACATGTAAAAGGAGACGATAACGTCGTTGCCGACACGATGTCGCGCATCGAAGCCGTCTCGCTCGAGTGCGATTATACCGCGTTGGCTCGAGCACAAGACACTGACGATGAATTAAAAACCTTATTTGACTCGTCTCTCAATATGCAACGTACTTTAATTCCAGGCACGGACACCACCGTCCAGTGTGACGTCTCAACAGGCAAGCCGCGCCCCTACTTGCCAGCACCTCTGCGCCGCGCCGCCTTCGAGCGCCTGCACGCGCTCAGCCACCCCGGTGCTCGCGCCAGCGCGCGCCTCGTGGCACAACGTTACGTGTGGCCTGGCGTTGCACGCGACTGCCGCACCTGGGCAAGAGAATGTCTCCATTGCCAGCGAGCTAAGGTGACGCGCCACGTGTCCGCGCCACTTGGAACTTTTGCCGCTCCATCTTCCAGGTTTCGCCACGTCCACTTAGATATAATCGGCCCCTTGCCAACATCGAGAGGCTACTCATATTGCCTGACGGCGATTGACCGTTTCTCTCGATGGCCTGAGGCTTGGCCGATGACTTCGATAACCGCCGAGGAGGTAGCTGATCGTTTCGTCGAAGGTTGGATTGCTCGCTTCGGCGTTCCTACCACAGTCACAACTGACCAAGGCCGTCAATTCGAGTCGGACCTTTTCAAACGGCTCATGAATGTTGGCGCGACTGAGCGAAGGCGAACCACCAGCTACCACCCTCAAGCTAACGGCATGATCGAGCGCTTTCATCGACAATTGAAAGCTGCTCTCATGTGCCACAGCGACACCTGGCACCGAGCCTTACCGATCGTGCTTCTCGGCATTCGATCTGCCTTGAAAGAGGATCTCGAGTGTTCGGCTGCCGAACTTGTTTACGGGGAGCCGCTTCGCCTACCGGGAGAATTCCTGATAGCCAGCACGTCCCATAACATTGACAACGTCAACGATTTTGTGACGGTTCTGCGCACGAAAATGGCTAATTTGCGTCCAATTCAGGCCTCACGACACATGCGGCCGACGTCGTTTATTTTCAAGGACCTTCAGAATGCCTCTCATGTTCTCTTGAGAGACGATACTGTTCGCCGTGCGCTGCAGCCGCCCTACACAGGACCCTACAAGGTAATGTCACGGACTGACAAGTTACTCGACATTGACATTGCAGGTAAACGCGTGACGGTCAGTATCGACCGCGTGAAGCCTGCATACATCGCACCTGACTTAGAGAGCGACCTTTCCCGGGCAACCGCTCCGCAACAGATCGTAGCGCCCGCGCCTGACGTGCAAGCGCCTTCCGCGCCTGCGCCCGCGCCACCTGCGCCTTCCGCGTCTGCACAGCCGACTGTGCCCCCTGTTGCACAACAACCAGTTACCACCCGGTCAGGTCGCACGGTTAGATTTAAGGATAGGTTAGATCTTTAGCTTAAGTTTTATTTTTTCTTTAACTTTTTGTTGCCTATCTTGTGTCATCAAGTGTATGTATATTTTTATTTGTAAATAACTTTTTGTTATTTTCTCCGTAGGGGGGTGGTTGTGGCGTATTACGTCGCAACACCGCCTACTATATTTTTGTGTGACAACACCAAACGTTTCCGGCGCCAGACTAGAGTCTGCCGCCATATTGAAAGACATAGACTGTTACCGCTACTCGAGACAGTGTGAGCTCTGGTTGTAATTTTGGCTTTCGTGTGAGTTAAAACTGCTTACTGCAAATAGAAGATATTCCGAAATCCACGACGTGTTTCATTGTGTGTGTACCTCCAAAAATGCATAGTATTATTTAGTAGCATTGTTAGTAAAATTAAGCATGATAAAACATTGGTTTACAAAAGTGGATTAAAATAGCTGAAGTTATAACTTACATCGTTTGAGGCAAATTGGTCCTGTCTTACATCGGGTAGTGGCCCCACATCCCTGCCTAAAATACTGGCTGTTCTTTCCTCTAACGGAGACAGAGTAGGAGCATTGCTGGGCCCACCACCAGTAGCTCGTTGGTTAGCATTAATGCTAATCAACTTTGTTCTAACCCGGCACTTGTAGTCATTCCATACCTAAAAAAAATAATAAAACAATGTAATATTATTTTAGTTAGAAACCCTCGGCGTATAACATCCACTTTTATCTGCCTCGATGATTCTCACCTTGGACCATTCTTTCCCTGTTCGGGCAGGACCTTCCACATTGAGAATTACAGCACACTCATTCCACAAGCGTGCTGCAACTTGACGAGCCTCTCTAGACCTAACTCGCCCAAGAGCAAGGTCTTGGTGCTGTTCCAGGAACTGCACCATCAGCTCCATTTGTCGGACCGTAGTGCATCTGCGACGCTCTTCCATTTTCATGAAACAATCACGACTGCGTATATTATAACTTTCAATGGGAGTGGCTGTCCAAGTTCATAAGTGGTTTATAAATCTTTCAATATTTATTTACGTAAAATCTTGCTTACCTCTTCAAAAGTTCAAGTACTTAGCGCGCTTTCAGCTGTCAAAACTAGAGGTGCACACTTCACAATTTATTACTAAACGCTCGGATATTCACAAACTAAAAGGGCATCACTAACGATTGACGTTACGCAACGATCCAACTTTGGTTTACGTTCGTAAACGTTTGAACTTTTAGCGCGATACCAAAAACCCGATCAGCTGAATCGAAACCTAACCATTGCCGCAATCGAACCGTAACTTTGTCGTAAACGTTTGAAATTAGCGCGATCGCCCCCCTGTTTTATTCCAGAGTCACATATAGGGTATATTTTAAGCATGTGGGCGAAGCCGCGGGCAAAAGTTAGCAGGTTTATAGTTTGCACTGGATCCTATCCTCAAATATATTATGTTCACTCTCTTTAACTCAAAGGTTTGCTGGGAAAAAACTCATTGCTGAGTTAAGCTCGCCTTTGTACGTGAACTGTTTGTGTCACCGTGTATTTTGTATGTTTTTTATGTACAGTAAAGAATTAAAAAATTAAGAATGTTAAACGATATGATACGTTTCAGCTTAAACATATTTTGGTATCTAAGACAAAAAACAACTGTTTAAGTTCCTTAAATGGTATTATATCGTAAGATGGAAGTTTAAACAACCCAGTAAGCCACGATTAATCAATAGAAATCCCTATTTAAGATTGTAAGGAACAAATCAAAGTTTGTTTTTAAGTAGATTTGGAAGCCGTTTTTGCACTTGAGAATGCTTTAGATAAGACAGAACTGATGTTGATGTATTACGTATTAGTTTGATGATACATTGCGATTAAGTAATAAAAGCTACATGAGTCAGTCTTCAAAGTTAAGCATTACTTGGTGAGGTCGGTTTGTGGATGGGTACCCATCCATTACATATCATAACTTCTCATTACCCATATCTTGTTATAACTCTGTATCCTATTTGTAGCTTTTTATTGGTCGAAAATCTGAGATCAGGGACTCAACACGGCGTGTTTAAGTGTCAAGTGTTTGTGCGAGAAAGAAATGGAACGCTACACCCCATACATTCCATATAGCTTTATCCCTTTTATAATTCGGTTTGGGTCGTCAAATAGACCAAGTTAAGTTGTTCGTGATATATATTGAGTGGTATCATGTTACTCAGATACGGGGTTGTGGAAATCAGGGCCTCAAGTCTGCTATTACAATAGTGTGAGAATGGTCTATCATTGATTTCATAATTGTTGATTTTGACAAGTTTTGGTAATCTAGGTACTAATAAATGGCGTCACTATGACTTTCCGATGGTCAACCATTGACACTCCATTGAAAAAAAATGGCATAGAATGGTAATCTCGTACATAATGACAAAATGAATATCTGACATATGCGGTCATCTGCAAAAATTTTGATAGTTCCTTTGATCACTGACCTACTATTACGACGTGATTGCGCAATTAGGGCTTTTAATAAGCTCGATATTGTCATTCTACCACAAGTTAAATAAACGCACGTAGGTACCTACCGCCAAGTATCCAACACAAGACTTCATTCGCTAAACGTCAATATTATATACTAAGTACGCATATTTATAAAATAATTAACAAACACCTCAATATTATAAATCTTAATTCATACGAACTAAAATCCAAACTAACAGAATGGCTGCTGCTTAAGGACTACTCTTATACGGAGTCTTTACTTACCTATCTGGTGTAATACACCCACACCCACCACACAGACTCACACTCATACACACATACACACACTCACACGCACACACCATACCAATCAACACATCAACGCACTAACACACACACAATTTTTTACTCTCTGTGTACCATACAGTAGAATGACACAGTCCACTTGTGATAAGTTTTTGTCTAATTACTGTAACCTTAGACCGCAAACTACCTCTTAAAATACAGGTATACCCTAGCTTAAGAGGTAGAGTATTACTCTTGTACAGAACTCACAACATTAAATGTATGTACTTATCAAACTGTAAGTCAAACTCTGTATGTTTTTGGGTAAATAAAGATTTATTATTATTTATTTATTATTATTATTATTCTATTACAAGACCATTGACCGATCAATGATCGGTCATTATGAATTAGCAGATTAGAAACTTTTAGCAAAAAGACAATGAGATCGTGTTGGAATGACGAATTTATAAAAATAGCAGACTTAGGCCCCAGATATCCAGTTGCTTCATGTCAAATACTAGTGTCAATGTGCACCCAGTTAGACTAGAAGTCGACACTAATGTGTTTAGGTAAAGGCGAGGAAGATTGAGTTTCGTCATAATTTTCAAAAGGAAATTATATCAAGGATATCCGCAGGAGTAATAAGGTTACCGACATAGCTCGAAGAATCGCCAAACTTAAATGGCAATAGGCAGGGCAAATTCAGTGAAACGTCCAAATGTTCGTGCTTATTTGAAGCTCTGAGGTCCTCTTATTTGCCAATCACACTTACATGCCCTTAAGATACACACATAACTTACATACACATACATATTCGTCATACCTCAAGTATTGTGCAAACTGTTTACACAATTAGCCAGATATATACGCGTGTTAGATTACTCAGTTTATCATATTAGCAAGGTAATAATGCTCTCTAACAATTTGCATAGTTGGAATGTCATTCTGACATAGATGGATAGGTATAGTACTTACTTGTTACCATAATTTATTGTATGGCTCGTTTAGCTTTTGCCGGCGACTTCGCCTGTGTGTGTTGAAAATAAACGAAGTAATCAAATCCATAATATCTATAATACAAAAATGAATCGCTAAATGTGTTGCTAAGCGCAAATCTCGAGAATAGTTGAACCGATTTGGCTAATTCTATTTTTGGTGTGTTTGTTACTATGAGGAGAAGGTTATTATGGAAGAAAAAATTATAGTAATGTAGGGTAGAGTAGGGTGTTGCAGGGTAGTGTAGGGTAAAGTAGGGTAGAGTAAGGTAAAGTAGGGTAGAGTAGGGTAAGGTAGAGTAGGGTAAAGTAGGGTAGAGTAGGGTAAAGTAGGGTAGAGTAGGTTAGAGTAGGGTAGAGTAGGGTAGGGTAGAATAAAGTAGAGTACGGAAAGGTAGGGTAGAATAGGGTATAGTAGGGTACAGTAGGGTATAGTAGGGTGGAGTAGGGTAGAGCGGGAGCGAAGCCGCAGGCAAAAGCTAGTAATTAATAAAAAAATGGGCATAAAATGGTTTCATCGAATGTATGGTTGTGTCATATTTACCAATTTGCTGTTTGATCGCGTCCAACTCCCCGTACAGGTGCACACTGACTGCGTAGACACAAGAAACGAAGGATGCGAGGTTTTAACTGCAGCTACTAAGAAGCTCGAAAGCTTCACATATTTACTTTAAAAATACGCGTGTTATGAAATGTTGCAGGTCACAATGACCCAACCTTTTTGTTTTTTTTATGGTGGGAAAAAATCATGCATTGACATCCCCCGCCCTTGGGCGGAGCGGGAGATAGTGTCAGACTCTTACTGACTAAAAGACCCACCCCGTTCCTTCTAGCCTTCATACCGGGGCTCGAGCGCCCTTTCGGATAACCCTGGCCCCAGTAGGCTTCGACCCGGCTGGACAATGACCCAACCTGGCTGGCGCCGGGTCAATCTTCCCCTCCTTGCGTCGTATTTGTCAATGCTGAGAGTCGTGCTTCATCAATTTAACTTTTATGATATTCCTCCATCTGTTTCTGTCTCTGACGGTGTGCAGGGCATTGTATTGATGATTTTAATATAATTGTTAATTTTCTATCTGTATGACAGGAATTCCTGGAATATTACAACAAAATGTATAATAAACACAAAATATTAGTAGATACTTATGAGCTATCAATATGGAAAAATGAAAAGCCTATCAATTAAAGTTTGTTATACATTTCCCAGAAACTAGGAACTAAATTTACCAATGTTGTAATAATTTATTTCACCTACATTGTAACCATTGTTTTTTATCCTATACAAAAAGTATAATATTACGAGTACATCAGTGTTTGAAAATATGTGAAGGTTAAATAGGATATAGTCTTCTTTATCTACGTTAGGTATATAAAAGGAGAAATTGACTGACTGACATATCAAAGCAAAGCCATTTCGGCTGTGCGTACTGGGACTAGGAGCGTGAAATTTTACATAAGGCGTATTTTATTACACGCTATAATTTAGTTTCACCTATCCCGATGTTTGTCTGTCATCAAATCTTGCAAATTAAATTTGACCCACTTCCCGGTTACCGATTGAGCTGAAATTTTGTATGCATGTGTAAATCAGATGACAATACAAAATTATTATGACATGGAGCTGATCTGATAATGGAACCGGAAGGTGGCCGTAGGAACTCGGTAATTAAACGACACAACCCCATCGAGTTTGGGCTCGTATGATTTGTCTTAACGAGTATTAATTATACAGGGATACTGCGCTAGAAAAGCTTGCTATGAAAAAAAGATTTTCATTAAAAACTTGTTTATGACATAATAAGAGAGCACTAAGAGAGGATTTTTCAAAATTCAAGCCCTAAAAGGATAAAACGAGGGTCCAATATTTGTATTGAAAAACCTACTTTCACATAGACGAAGCCGCTGGTAGAAGCTGTATTATTATTTACTAGCTTTTGCCCGTGGCTTCGCCCCCGTACGTAAAATATAGCCACTTAGAAATGTCTCATAGCCACTTAGGAATGTCTCATAGCCACTTATGTATGTCACTTAGGAATAAAGCTACTTTCTATCGGTGAAAAATTTTTAGCAATCATACCAGTACTTCTAGAAATTACCTCCTACAAACAAAAAAATAAACTTAATATTATATTTGAGTAGATGACCTAGCTTAGTTATCAAGGCCTCGAGTGGCTTAAGTAACCAGATTTTCTTAACAACAAGTCTATTTTATGATCCTTTTGTAAGGAAAATCAATACCGTTTGTTATAAGATTTCTGTTTTCTTCGTGAGCATGATTAGGTAAAGGTAAATTTTGTAATATTTATGGCTTGCTTTTATCCGTGGTTTGGCTCCCGTTTTGCAGGATAAAAAGTAGCTTTTGTCGCTCAGCCTTGGTGTAGATTATGATGATGAGATGTTTAGAACTGCGGGATTGAGAAGAGTCACCGCGACCCGGGAACAGAAAAAGCAACTGAAGGAATACGAGTGGGGTTTAGTCAGTAAAAATCTGACATTCATTCACGTTTCACCTAGAGAAGAAGAAGCATATCAACGCACAGCTAAAACTACTGGGACTTAGAGTGGGAAGTTTCCTTTTATGATTGTTAATTAACATACTAACCTCATGGAGCGCCAACAAACGGAATAATTATTCTTTAGTGCGACGAATCCTGTCAAACAAAAAACAATTGAAACACGTTTTTTTGTTTTGCCGTGAAAAAATGGTCGTTTGAATCTCGTTTAAAATAAAATATTCATTAAGCAAAAAATACATTTTTAATTCCAGATCAGACCCATTTACAATGATATATGCGAGCATAATGAGAAGATTTTTCAAAATTCAGTTTGTATGGAAAAAACTACTTTCACGCAGGCGAAGCCGCTGGCAGATGCTAGTTATATACCAATTTGAAGGCAAAAAGTTGCGGTAGGTACCATCTTCAGCAACAGAAATCAAATAAAAAATGCCGATAAAGTTATTGAATTATTTAAAGACTGTTATTTATGCTTCTTAATTTAATAAACTAAAATTTGTTTACCAGACAGTGAGTACGAAAATAAATTGAACTTCAAAAGGAATTTTTTATTATGCTTTCCATTTTATTCAATCAAGAAATATTTTTCCATAAAAAGCCATATTGTAGTATGTATTTTTCTGCCGGTAAATAATCAATTATTCCTAATCTAATTATTGCTTCCGGAGGAGCAGGATAACAATCTTTGATCTACTGGAGTCTGTTTTCTGCTAGCTACATACCTACTAGCAATCATTCGATCTTGACATAAAGAGGTAGATTACTTTTAGGCAAGTGTGCTCCAGCGTCGACCTCATTAACTTATACCATCAGGTAAGATAGTAGTCAAGCACGATCCTCTAAATTAATAATATAAATTTAAAAAAATCTAGACACACGGTAGAGTAACAGCAAAGTTAGTAAAGTAAAAGGACGAGGTACCAGTCGTGGAAAGTTGGCAAGTTGGAACACACTGCACTAAATTATAGTTAAGTAAGTACCAAGATTCAAGTTGGTGGGAAAAGCTGTCAAGTCACACTATTGAGTAACTTAACATTTTGTTTTGTAAAACAATTGAAGGATGCTGTACATGTTTAGGGCTAAGGCGTTAAGTCTGTCTTTGTACCTTTGTGTTACATTAAGTTTTTATAATAATATAAGTCTCATTGTTACTCGCAATATTTATTGCGAGTAACAATGAGACTTATTTAGTGTTAGTAATAATAAAACAAACTTACAACTCTCTCTCTCTCAACTCATAATAAATATTTTATTTTAAACTTTGGTAGAACTTGGTACGCAATAAGATAACACCTCTGTATATATTAAAGGCAAAGTCCTGACTCGCTCATTGATTTACCAACGCCCAGTTGCCGACGCTGAGTTTTGTACAGAGATTTCTTTACGATGTTTACTAAAAATAAGAAAGGATTATTATAAATTACTTTCCTAAGAGGACGAAATTAGAGACAACAGTTTGTACGGAGAGACATATTTTCTTTATTTCTTTATATAAATGTACGCGGGCGATGCTGCTGAAGAAGTCAAGTTTTTTATAAACGAAACAATTACAGAGAACTTGGTATTTTTCCACATTTATATTTTGGTTGAGTTTATTTGTTAAACAATTCATTTTACCTCCCCAATTTTGATTTAGCGTACCTAAATTTATTCATCAAGGTTAAAAAGATGTTTACGTAGGTAATAATATACATTGTGTGTTCAACCATATGCTTTATTCATAATAATATTATTTGTGAGGTTACACGTGGAACATTCTTCCTATAAAATACCTAATTCAAAAGGTTCCTATACAGGCTTCGAGCGAAAGAAAAGCCCGGGTATCACCATTATGTGGATCACCCGGAGGACACGATAGGGCTTACGGTGAGCCCTGGTTAGACTGAGTGCCGCCTTGTCCTCGTGAGGGTGATCGGTGACGGCGACCTCTGGCACCGGGTCCTATTACAGGCCATGGTCCGGAGCGTGGAGGACGGCAACCTCACGCCCCAGCCGTTGGGATCCTGACCCCGATTGCCAGTCATCGTTGAAGTGGGCTTGTAGACGACGAGCAACGGGTAGCTCCCCGTCCGGCTGTTCGGTAACTATCCAGGCCGAGCCCGAAAGTGTTCCAAGTGTGCTTCAAAGAGATGTCAGCAAAACCTTAGGACCTTGACCTTAGTCAAGCAGGGCGGACCCACTCCTATGTCCCTTCTTTGCCTTACGTCGCAGGAACTCAGGGTTCCCTTTCGGCCCTGCTGGGGCCCTACCGTTTTGCTGACATCCCTTTTAGGCACGAGTGGAAGAATTTCTCGGCTCGGGCGGTTACGGAACAGCCGAGGCACGCTTGGAACATTACGCGCCGTCGACGACTTGGGTTCGGTCTGGACGGTTACCGGACGGCCTGCTCCCGCAAGCATAAGTGGTAAATAGGTATAGTTATCGGCACGAATATTGAGCGCTCAGCATCAGAGTTGGGATCGCTTTGCGCATTCCATACATTGGCGAGCCAATCGTCGTCGTTGTTAAATACATGCAGCAAGCGCAGGGAGCGAATCACGAGCTACGTCTATGACACGATGGCGCGGTGAGCCAATCACTGACATTCCCCGCCCTCGCGTCTCACGTCGCACCACTAAAGAGACCGAATATTTGACTTCTGCGCATCTTGAAGCCAGCGCTGAATATTCGTGCTGATAACTATATTATGACTTTTTTTTGTTTACGGAACAACTGAACAATTTTAACGCTTTGAGAGTTACCAATGAACCCAGGACCATGCTCAGCAAAAACGTTTACAACCACTAGACCAAAAACCAGCTATGTTTAGTAAATTAACATTTAAATTGTTTTTGTCCTATCATTTGCATTACAAAGATTACAGACTGCCATGGAAGTGACGTCACAATAAATAACGAGACATGGGTTATCTTCTCATGCTGACGTTTTACGTGAAAAGTTATGGTAATGAGAGGTATTGTTTACATGAATTCGGAGTTTAAGAACGCGAAATGGCTGGTAAAATAATAAAGCGAGATAATATCTTACGAAGGACGACGTCATCGAGGTCTACCGCGGCGAAGGTAGTGTGATGATCTGATCCCAAGACAGAGAGGTAGAAAAGGAAGAAGAAATGGGAGGCCTTTGAACAGCAGTGGGAAACAATATAAGCTAGTAAAAATGCCTTTAGAGCTATACTTAAGCTGCACTGGCGGTATAGTAGATTTGTAGATTTTTAAGGGCTTATAAAGACACTCAAAGCGTCTTTCCTGGCTCGATTATACACACACATGATAATATTAAATTTAATAATACCTGTAATAATTTGCTGTGAGTACTTAGATGTTAGTTCATTTTGATAATGTAATAAATTCAATAATTTATCTTATTTAATTTATTTATTACTAGCTTCGCCAGAA